>CM038043.1:111089012-112339012 GCA_021397845.1 Areca catechu
TGGTCTTCGGCAGAAGAATTCAGGCAACGATATGGTGCAGCAGTCTCATCTATGCGAATAGCCTAGATGCTGGAACAGTGGCTCCCTCTGGCAAGATGTCTGACTTGAAAATACACTGGAGACCACTGACTCAGTCCATCAGGCTATCAACAACTGATCTGGTCATTGATATATCCCACACGGCTCAAAATCTCTGAAGAAATAGGGATATCCTGTCCTTTGACCTATGCAACCCAACCATCTACTCCGCGGGCAAGTGAACCATAAAACTCTCTCATCAGCCCGGGGTAATATCTCTCACTGAGTGAACAAAAAGTGGTCAACCCAGCATGTCAAATCCACTCTCCTATCCGGAAATGCTGTTGGTCTATAAAAGAAAAGTCCACTCGGCATCCTCCAACCACTGTCTTGGAGCTCATCTGGCTAGATGGAACAAATAAAGGTCGTGCGGGCGGATCCAGAGCTCTAGACTCGTGTCAAGCCTTCGTCCTTCGCTTTTCTTCTTGCTGTGACTGATGAGGTCGACGAACAATTTGCTTGCAAGGACCCATTGCCAAGATTCAAAGTTTGGACAAGGTTTTTGGTTGAAAATGGGGGTTTCTAGGATTTAGGAAGCTAAACCTAGGAAGAAATCCAACAAAAATGGCTACCAAACATTCAAATCCAAGAAAATGATGGGCAAAAATAGTGAAATGGAAGGATGAATAGTATGGGTACCTCAAATCCAGGTGTCGGCTCAGAGGAGAAACAATTTGGGAGAAAAATGGTTCGAAAACCCCTTAAATCTCAGTTCACTGTCGGTCATGTGTCGGCTCACGCATGTGTCGACACATTTTAGTGTCGACACATCGACTTAAAAACTAAAAAAATTGAAATTTCTCAAAAAGATCAAAATCAATTGAAGTGAGATAGATCTAGAGTCAATCAATAGTGTTTAAACATGATTTATCATGAATAAGGTCAAATTGATCTAGTTTGAGTCAAATTATGGAAAAAATTTAATCAAACAGATTGATGATCCCGAGCTCTCTTCTAATCATACAGAATCGATCTTTCAGAAGAGGTTTAGTCATAATATCTGCTAATTGAAATTCAATACTTATAAATTCAAGCAAAACATCATTGTTTTCTACATGATCCCTAATAAAATGATGTCTAATTTCAATGTGCTTACTCCTAGAATGTTGAATAGAATCTTTAGTCAAGCAAATAGCACTAATATTATCATATTTAATAGGAGTACTAGCCAATTTGATTTCAAAGTCTTCAAGTTGTTGCTTAATCCATAGGATTTGAGCATAACTTTCTGTTGCAATATACTCAGCCTCAGCTGTGGATAGTGCAACTGAAGTTTGTTTCTTGCTAAACTATGAGATTAAGTTCACTGCAAGAAATTTGCAAGTTCCACTAGTACTCTTTCTATCTAATCTACAACCAGCAAAGTGTGCATTAGAATATCCAATCAATTCAGTAGAAGAATTTCTAGAATACCATAAACCAATACTAATAGTACCAGACAGATATCTTATAATGCGCTTAACAGCCATAAGATATGATTCTTTAGGTTCAGACTGATACCTAGCACATATGCAAACACCACATTATATCTGGTCTACTAGCAGTCAAATACAATAAAGAACATATCATACCTCTATATAACTTTTGATCTATAGATTTACCATGTTCATCTATATCAAGTCTACAAGAGGGGCTCATAGGCATACTTATTGGTTTAGTAGTCTCCATTCCAAACTTCTTAATGATTTCTCATGTGTACTTAGCTTGGTTAATGAAAATACCATCTGTAGTTTGCTTGATCTGGAGTTTGAGAAAGATACTGAGTTCACCCATCATGCTCATTTCGAACTCATCCTGCATTAGCTAAGCAAACTCTTGACAAAGAATTTCATTAGTAGCACCAAAAATGATGTCATCAATATATATTTGCACTACTAATAAATCATTATCTTTCCTTTTCAAAAATAGAGTCTTATCAACATTTCCTCTAGAAAATTCATTTTTAATAAGAAATTTGCTTAACCTTTCATACCATGCTATAGGTGCTTGCTTTAATCTATAAAGTGCTTTGTGTAATTTGAAAACATAATCAGGATGTGTATGATTTTCAAATCCAGGTGGTTGTTCGACAAAAACCTTTTCAAATATAAAACCATTTAAGAAAGCACTTTTAACATCCATTTGAAATAATTTGAAGTTCATAAAACAAGCAAATGTTAATAATAGTCTAATTGCTTCAAATCTAGCAACAGGAGCAAAAGTTTCATCAAAGTCAATCCCTTCCTCCTGATTATAGCCTTTAGCAACTAGCCTAGCTTTATTTCTAATAACAATACCATTTTCATCTAATTTATTCCTAAATACCCATTTAGTGCCAATAATTGAAACATTAGATGGTCTTTCTACAAGTGTCTAAACATTATTTCTATCAAATTGTATTAGTTCTTCTTGCATAGCATTGATCCAATTAGAGTATTTTTCAGCTTCTTCAAAATATTTAGGTTCTACTTAAGATACAAATGCAATATAATCACATTCATTTCTAATAGAAGCTCGAGTTCTTATCCCTTTAGATGGATCACCTAAGATTAATTTCTTAGGGTGTCCATGAGCATACCTCCACTCCTTAGGTAGATCTTGATGTTTTGGAGTGTCATCTTCTTTCTCATCCTTGTCTTGTTCTTCTTCATTTGGTTTACCTTGATCATTCAGTATCAGCTTCTGAAGCTTGTCAGCACCTGCACATTCATCAGATGTATCCTCTTTTCTTGAGGATTTGTTAGTAGATTCTTCAAATATAACATGTACTGACTCTTCTATAACCAAAGTTTGTTTATTAAATACTCTGTATGCCCTGCTTAATGTAGAGTATCCTAAGAAGATACCTTCATCAAACTTGGCATCGAACTTTCTAAGATGATCTTTTTCATTGTTCAAAACAAAACATTTATAACCAAAAACACGAAAATATTTCAAAGTCAATTTTCTTTGGTTCCAAAGCTCATATGGAGTTTTTTTTAAAATAGGGCATATCAAAACTCGATTTAAAACATAACAGGCTGTATTAATAGCTTCAGCCCAAAAATACCTTGGCAAATCATTTTCATAAAGCATAGAGCATGCCATTTCTTCCAAAGTACAGTTTTCCTTTCTACTACCCCATTCTGCTGAGGTATCATAGGTCCAGAAAAATTATGTTCTATACCTTTTTCATTGCAAAAGTTTTCGAAATCTTGATTTTCAAATTCAGTTCCATGATCACTACGAATACAAATGGCTGAAACACCTTTTTCATTTGAAACATTTCTATAAAACTTTATAAATACAGAAAATGATTCATCTATTTATGCTAAAAAGAAAACCCAAGTAAATCTTGAAAAATCATCCACAATAACTAATCCATATCTCTTGCCTCCTAGACTTGATGTTCTAGTTGGTCCAAAGAGATCCATATGAAGTAGTTCAAGTGGCCTACTAGTAGTTACAAATCTTTTTGGTTTAAAAGAAGTTTTGACTTGTTTACCAAATTGACATGCTTGAAAAATTCTATCTTTTTCTAAACAAATTTCAAGTAAATCTCTAACTAAATTCTCTTTGCAAAGTTTTGAAATAAGGTACATACTAGTATGTCCTAACCTTCTATGCCATAACCAACTAGTCTCTTCCTTAGTAGAATTCATTGCAACAAGGCATTCTCCATTAGGTAAAGATAGATCATCTAGGTCTACCAAATAAATATTTACATGCCTTTTTCCAATGAATTGTACTCCATTTATATCTGGACTAGTAATCATGCAATATGATGATTTGAAAACTACTTGAAAACCTTTATCACAAAATTGACTAATCCTCAAAAGATTATACTTTAAACCATCTACTAAAAGTACATTACTAATACTATTAGAAGGAGTTATGTGAATCTTACCAATACCAATAATTTTTCCTTTACCATTATCACCGAATGTTACACTCCCTCCATTCAAATCTTCAAGAGAAGTGAATTGCTTCACATCTCCAGTCATGTGCCTTGAGAAACCACTATCAAGAAACCAAACTCATTTGTTTTCCTTGGTTGCAAGACACTCCTGCAATAAGATCAAGCTTTGTTTTTAGGTACCCAAGCCAACTTGGGTCCTTTAGGGTTAGCATTTAAAATGGTTCTTTTTGGAACCCATACTTTACCAAAAGACATGATTTTTCTAAAATTACATTGATTTGATTTATAACCTAATTTTTTACAAGTAAAACAAGTAATGCTAGATGATGCAAGTACAAAAAAGTTTTTGAAATACTTTTGTTGCTTTTGTGGTTTATATCCTAAACCTGCCTTATTAAAAACTGCTCTTTGATTGTTTAAAAGTAAGTTTAACTTTTCTGAACTATAAGTAAATTTGTCAACAAAAGGTTTTAACTTTTCAAGTTCATTTTTGTGTTTAGCATTTTCAAGTTCTAAATCCTTATTTTTCTTTAAAAGATCATTATTAGACATAACATTTTTAGGTCTTTTTAAAACTTCATTTTTCATACATAAAGCACTAATTTTCTTTTCTAAAATAACTAATTTAGATTTCAAAGAACTAACATAATTTAGTAAAGAGTTGTTTTCTAAAGAAAAACTATTTACATGCTTTTTCAATTTCTTATTTTTAGATAAAACTAATTTATAATCATGCATTAATTCTTCAAAAGCATTCCTAAGTTCATTGAAAGTGAACTCAATTTTAGAGTCAGAACATACCTCATCATTGTCTTGATGCACCATGAAGCAGAGATTTGCAACTTCAGTCTGCTCTTCTTCTGAACTGGAGTCTTTGCTGTCACTCCAAGTGGCCATCATTGCTTTCTTCCTTAATTTCTTCCTTGATTTCTTGAGGAGAGGACAATCAAACTTGTAATGTCCCGGCTTCTTGCACTTGAAGCATATAGGTACTTCCTTCTTCTTTTCCTTTTCTTTCTCTTTTTCTTTTTCCTTTCCTTTTTTCTTGGACTGATATTTCTTTTTGTAGGGAAACTTCCTCCTCTTCATGAATCTTCTAAACTTTCATGCAAGGAGGGCTTCTTCACCTTCTTCTTCTTCTTCATCTTCGGACTCATCAATTAAGGATTCTTCTTGAATATTTGACTTGAAAGCAATCCTCTTCTTCTTCTTGTCCATGTCCATAGATTTATGTTTTAGATTGAGCTCATAAGTCATGAGCGATCCCACTAGCTGCTCAAGTGGTAGCTTGTCCACATCCTTTGCTTCTTGAATTGCGGTCACCTTCGGATCCCATTACGTTGGAAGTGACTTAAGAATTTTATTCACAAGATCAGCATTAGACATGACTTTACCAAGACTTCTCATACCATTAACTATATTTGTGAATCGTGTATACATATCAGTGATAGATTCATTTGGTTCCATCCGGAATATCTCATATGTGTGCACTAACATATTAACCTTAGTGTTCTTCACTTGATCGGTACCCTCATGGAAAACTTCAAGTGTGTCCCATATTTCTTTGGTAGACATGCATGTAAATATCCTATTAAATTCATTAGGATCTGATGCACAATAAAGGAGATTCATTGCCTTAGCATTGATCTCGGATTGTTTAATGTCATTTTCATCCCAATCCTCTTCAAGTTTTGGGATGGAAACACCATTAACCACCACCGAAGGAATATGAGAACCCTTATCTACTACTTTCCATAAATTGTAATCAATAGAATGCATATAAATTCTCATTCTAGTTTTTTAATAAGTATAATTTGTATCATTGAAAAATGAAGGTCTATTTGAGGCTTGTCCCTCAACTACACTAGTACCAATTGGGACTGCCATAGATCTTTATTCAAGGTAGTAAAGTCTATATACTGAGAACAGGGCTCTGATACCACTTGTTGCCCAGAGAGCAACCCAAGAGGTGGGATGGTGAATTGGGTCTTTAAAAAATAAAAGCTAAGCTAACTTGATATGACAATCAACAAGCTTTATAGAACTAGATATGCAATCCAATTTAGCAAGGTACAAAGATTCAAGTACAATGCTCTAAGATATAAGTACAGTAGAAATTAAGAGCAATAAATAAAGAGTAAAGAGAGAGAGATCAAGCAATCACAAACATCAAAAGCTATAGTGGTTCGGTGCCAACCAATGCACCTATATCCACTCCCCAAGATCTCCTTGGAAATTCACTATAATCTCACGATTACAGCCGATTAGTTTTCCGGGCTCACTAATCTAAATCCGACTTGTTTTACAAGGCTCACAAGTCACAACCTCACTTGGTTTTATGGGCTAACCAAGAACCTAATTGGTTTTTACAAGGCTAACCAACAACCTCCCTTGATTTTCCGGGCTAACCAAGAATCTTAGTGGTTTTGCGGGCTAACTGCCAACCTAAATGGTTTTCAAGGCCTGCCAATAACCTCACTTGATTTTATAATAGGCTAACCAAGAACCCTTACAAGAAATAAGGTTTAGAAATAAAGAACCAATGTAAGCTTTCAATAACAAAGCAAATAAGTCGATGTAGCTCGATGTAGAGTTGCTTTGCACTTGTTGAAGCCTTTTGAATGTCCAAGATTGAATGATCTTCAATGCTCTTGATGGCTTTTGAATCCTTGAAGGCTTCCTTTAGTTTGAGAGTGGTTGAAACTTGAATGAATAGGAGTTATGGCTTTTCTCTCTTTTTTTCTCTTTAAACTCTTTAATGGTATTCAATATCATTGCTTTAGATTTGATTTGGAGCATATAAATACCCTTCCAAGGCCTTAAAACCAAATTCTAGCCGTTAGACTTGAGAAACTAGCCATTGGGGGCAATTTGGGTGAGTTCTGCTTTTGAAAAAAATTAGCCATTACTGTTGTCAGAACTTCATGTGTCGACACTTCCTCAGTTGAGTCGACACATAAAATCGACACATGTTCTTCTTGAGTCGACACATAGTTCAAAAAACTTTATTCAGATTATCTAGAATTCTCAGATGTGTCGACACCTTCTCAGTTGAGTCGACACCTTGAGTTGACACCTTGCTTCCATGTGTCGATACTTCAACTGTTCCTTCAGCTTCTGCAAGTTCTGTGGCTTGAAAGTCTCAAGCGATGTATTGATCCATGTGTTGACACTTTGAGTCGACACTTCTGGTCCATTTGTCGACACTTCATCTATTCCATTTGAAACTTTGCTGCGTACCGGCCTGAGTCGATACTTCATCTCCATATGTCGACACTTCATGTCATGTGTCGACACTTTGAGTCGACACATCACTGAAAAATTCACAAAAACTGCTGAACTTGAGCTGGAACAAGTTTCTACTTGGCTTAGCTATCCATTCAACCATCTCTTAAGTGTCCATGTCTTCTTTTGATCAATCTTTTCATTTCAAACTTGGTTTCTTCAACATAATTGAGATTCTTCAAATTTTGTGAACATCCTTTCAATAAAAACATACTCAAAGCAAACATTAGTCCTCAACTTATACTTAACTATTTTACTTATCATCAAAATCAATTAGTGGAGTCAACATTCTCAATACCAGCATGATATTTAAGCACAAAGGTATAGGCTTGGATGTATTCTATCCACTTAGCGTGCCTAGGATTCAATCTTTTCTAGGAGTTTAGGTACCGAAGTGCTTCATGGTCAGAATATAGGATGAATTCCAGTGGTAGCAAGTAATGTCTCCAGTACCTAAGGGCTTGAACGACTGCATAAAACTTCTTATTGTAGGTTGAGTACTAAACTTTGGCCTCATTGAGTTTCTCGCTAAAGAAAGCCATGGGGTGATTTTCCTGACTAAGTACTCCAATGCCAACTCTCGAAGCATCACAAGCAATCTCAAAAACCTTAGAAAAATCAAGCAATCTTAGGACAGATGCTTGTATCATTTTGTCCTTGATTTTTAGGAATGCTTTTTTTGCAGCTTTGGTCCATTGAAAGTTTTCCTTCCTAATGCAATCGATGATGGGTGCTACGATAGAACTGAATCCCTGAATAAATCTCCTATAAAAGGAGGCTAATCCATGGAAACTATGGACATTACGGACATTAGTGGGGACTTAACTATGGCTTTAACCTTCTCAGGGTCAGCTAAGACTCCTTTAGGGGTGTCTACAAAACCTAGGAAGATAACCCTATTTGTCATGAACTCACACTTCTTAGGATTGGCATAAAGGCTATTCTCCCTAAGGGTATGATAGACTAACTTGAGGTGGTTAAGGTGGTCTTCCTTAGTCTTGCTATATATCAAGATGTCACCAAAATATACCACCATAAATTTTTCAGTGAACTCTTTCAGGACTTGGGTCATGACCCTCATAAAGGTGCTAGGTGATTTTGATAGTCCAAAAGGCATCACTACCCATTCAAAAAGGCCATCCTTAGTCTTGAATGCGGTCTTCCACTCATCCCCGGGCCTAATCCTAATCTGATGGTAGCCACTCTTAAGATCCATCTTGGAAAAGATTGTGGCACTGGCCATCATGTCAAGCATGTCATCCAAATGGGGGATGGGAAACCTATACTTCACCATGATTTTGTTGATGGCTCTGCTATCGACACATATTCTCTAGGTTCCATCTTTCTTAGGGGTCAGAAGTGTAGGAACTATACAGGGACTCAAGCTCTCCCTAAGAAAATCCTTCCTAAGCAACTCTCTCACTTGTTTCTGAAGTTCTTGGTGTTCAGTAGGATTCATCCTATAGTGAGGAAGGTTTGGTAAAGTGGCTCCTGGGACCAAGTCTATAGCATGCTGGATGTCCCTAAGTGGTGTTAGTTGATCAGGTAATTCATCAGGAAAAACATCCTCAAACTCTTTCAGAGCCTCAACTACTTCATGGGGGTGCTCTCTTTGGGTCGGCTCATGGTTCTCTTTGGTGGCCAAGATCGAAACGGGGGCTCCCTCAGCAATCTCTTTATCTAACTCCTTGGCCTTGATCAGGTTAACTCCAGGTTTCTTTTCCTTTAGGCTATTTGATCTTCTTTTAACCTGGTCCTTAGGTGGAGTTGGTTTGATTACAAATTTCTTCCCATGGTGATTGAAGGCACAGGTATTGGTCCAACCAAAAAGGATGGCATCATGATCATAAAGCCAAGGTCATCCTAGGATAATGCTATTGACTCCCATGAGAAGGACATCATACCAAATCGTCTCTTCATATGATTGCAACTTGATCAAGACTTGGCATCTAGATTTGATAGGTATTGAGGTTGAATCTATCCATGAGACCTTATAAGGATTAGGGTGAGGAACTGGGGTCAATCCTAGGGATTTGATAGTACTTAAGAAGATGGCGTTGACACAGCTCCCACTATCCACTATAATCTTGCACACCTTATCCCCTAACTTGACAAAGGTTTGTAGGATGTTAGTCATATGACAATCTTCTTGCACTATATTCTGGGTTAGGATGCACCTAACTACTCTTAACATGTCTCCAGACTCAAACAGTTCTTCCTCTCCCTCATATTCTTCTAACAATTGATCTTCTGCTTCATATGCTTCTCCTTCTAGTTCAGCAATTGGTTCTAACTCATTCTCAGTTGGCTCCTCCATAAGTAAGGCTTTGGAGGTGCACTAGCTAGCATAATGTCCTAGTTTATGACATCTAAAATATGTGTTAGGAGGGTTGGGGCTCCTCTGGGCTTTTATTGACTTACCTTTCTCTTCTCTACTAAAACTGGGTCAACTTAGGTCAGGTTAGCTCGGTTTGGGTTGGCTCGAGTTGGGTCGACTTGGGTTGGGTTGGCTCAGACTAGGTCAACTTAGGTAGACTTGACTATACCCTTGGTTAGATCTTGGGGATCGGCTAGGGTTCCTAAAGGGTTCAGGTCTACAATAGGTGGGTGTTCTTTGGAAATGCTCATAGTTCCTTGCAATTTGGTAGGCCTGCTCCAAGTCATTGATCTCTCTAAAATAAAGCTCCCTTTGAATATTCGGATGTAGGCCAGCCCTAAACCTAGATAGGGTTATAGATTCAGATTCATCTACGTTACATCGCATGACATACTCATCAAACTTTGCGATGTACTCGACCATGCTCTTGTTTCCTTGATTCAAATTTTGCCATTGGTCTAATAATTTCTGGGTGTAGGATAGTGGCAGGTACTTCTCTCTAGGTCTAGCTTTCATGTCCTCCCAGTGATGTGGAACAATGCGATACGGTGTAAGATGATCTAATTTTAGTCTAAGATGTTTTAAAGAGCAATGATCATAGCATTAAAGCAACTAAACATAACAGACTAAAGAGATTAAAGAAAGTAACTAACTACTTACCCGCAATCTGATCTGCAAGCTATAAAGAATAAGGACTTGATGGCTAAGAAACCATCTAAGATTAGGCTATTCCATGCTTCAACTACCAAATCTAATGAAAAAGGATTGGTTGCTTATCCCAATGGAGATTCTCTTTGACTTGGGATAGATCGACTGCTTGGTCGCTCAGATCTCGCAGCAGGATGAAGATAGGGACTCCAGATTTCAGATCTATCATCAGATCTTGGTTCAGAAGCAAAGGATCCATCCTCTAAAGTCCTTGAACACCTAGGATCTACAAAGAAGGTAGCAAACAAGACTTTAAGAATGAAGTAAATCAGATTCAAAATGGAAAAAGGAAGGGTTGGATGCGTAGAGCTTGAAGAAGATCGGTAGTAGCTTGTTGAATCCGGCAGAATCTCCACTCAAGGATCTCACCATCTTGAGCTCTCAAGATCCTCACCGCCTTGAGCTCTTAAGGATCTCCCTGCCCTTAGAGAAAAACACTAAAGCCTAACCCAGCTTTGTGGAAGAAAGAATGCATCTTTATTTCATGAATGAATAAAAATAATTACAAGGGGGTATGGGGTCCTATTTATAGGTTTTTTATATATGAAGATAACATAGGACTCCATTTGAATTTAAATTACAAATTTGAACTTCAAATAATCCTTGGCTTCTTGGCATCTTCCTTGAATTTGAAATTTGAATTGGTTTTTTATGGCTTGGGTGACAACTTGAGATGAGATGAAGGCTTCTGGCTTGTGCGACAAAATTAAGATGTGAGATGGCACTAATCCTTTCTTAATTTAGCGCTAATCCTCCCCACTTCTTGGCATGAAATCCTTCTTAATTTGATTTTAATCTTCCTTGGTCGGCAACATGAGATAAGAAGTCCATTTGAATGCTTGAAATTGAGTTTAAAATCCTTGATTTTGAAAGAAGTTTGAATGAGAGGGCTTCCATTTGATCTTCAAATTTCATCTCTTATCTTAAGACACTTTGAATTTTAATTCTCCCTTAATCTTGGAATTCTTTCAAACTTCAAATAGGTTGGTTATCTTGGAATTGGCATCATGAAATGAAGAAAGCAGATGGCACACATTCATTTGGGCGTGAATCCTTTTGGTATGAGAAAAAAAACATTTGGATAAGGACAAGGCTCCCTTTGAAATGTGGATGATTCCATCTAATCTTGGATTCTCCCATTTAAATTTGAACTAATCCTTGGTATGGGCATCATCTAGAGTGGAATGGACGACAATGAGAGGCGGGGCACCAGATGAAAAGCAGAGTCCTTCTGCTTTACTCCTCTTAAATGGGCGCCTCCTTGAAATTGAAATGGGCGATAAAAAATAAATGGGATGGGGCACCTCTCTTGGATAAGGATGCCTTTGTCTTGATGTCCAAATGTCCGGATGTCCCAATGTCCGCATGTCTTGATATCTAGATGTCCAGATGTCTGGAGAAAAATTTGGACAACTCTTTTTTGACCTAGAATTGATCCACCAAGGTGATGATGACTTGGGTCTTGGATACTTATGACACCCCTTGACTTATTCAAGTACTAATTACAGGACTCAAATTGGACAATTCACCAAACAAAGCAAATTAATGCTATTTACAAGACTCTTAAACCAATTGATGGACTCAATGGACTCAATTGGTAACTCAACAACCCTAATTGACCAAATTACACTCAATTTGATCAAATTACAACTCAATTTGACTTAATTACAAACTCAAAATAACTGGGACTTGAGTGTTCTTTGTGACAAACACATGGACTTACTCATGGTGATCCAAATTGAATTGGAAAAGGTTTGCTTCCTCTTCCTGGCTCTTATGTCTTCACCAATTCTCCTGGGGTGGGAGGAACTTGACCCCATCGAGTATGGGTCAATTCGGCTCTGGTAATGTTCTAGCAAGTCAGGGTTCAACTTTTGAAGATCCTCTCTGGTGATCCAAGAATCCTCGACTCAGGTCTCCCTTGCCAACAAACCAGATATCTTTGGTTGTTCTTATTTATAGTAGTTATGATTGATGGGAATTCTCATAGGGTGCCTGGGATCATGCAGCATGAAGAATTGACTTTTAAAATAATATTTCTGGTGTGGGCACCAGGATCCGATAGAGGCTCCTCAACTTTCTGTGGATCTCAGATTAGGGTTCCACTTCTTTGTGTCTTGTAATAAGGCTTCAAGCCTCAAATTTGTAATTATCTTTTGCTTTGAATTGAGTCTGTACCTTGACTAATTAGGTCAAATTGAGTCCTGTACTAAGTCGAGTCATAAATCGAGTCCAGTCTGAGTCTTTCAGAAGTATGGGTCCATTTCAAGAGTGGGTCTTAAAACTTAGTCTCCTTGGAAGCAAGTAAGGAAAGAAGCCAAGTCAACTCAGGGCCCACTTTGCATCCTAAATGGTGCCATAACATCTCGCCATGTGAGCAGCACACGTGGCATGCAAGGACGCCCAATGGGGAGGA
Source organism: Areca catechu (assembly GCA_021397845.1). Classification (NCBI taxonomy): domain Eukaryota; kingdom Viridiplantae; phylum Streptophyta; class Magnoliopsida; order Arecales; family Arecaceae; genus Areca; species Areca catechu. The sequence goes on from CM038043.1 coordinate 111,101,754, forward strand.
CCACTTCACTTGGTTCAAGCCTTTGTCCCCTCCTCCCATCAAGCTCATTTCCATGTAAGGGTGGTCGGCCAAGGAAGAATTCAATGGGAGATAATGGAGGGAATTCAAATCCCTTACTTCAAGCTCTCCAATCAAGCCTTCTTCCAAATTTGCTTCAACCTCTTTGGAAGGGAAAGATAAGAGCCTTGGATGCCTCGACCTAACACTCCCCTTGTCAAGCCTTGTACCAAAGAAAGAACACCAACAAAGGAAGGAGGGAGAACACATGCCTTGCTCCAAGCCCCTCTTCATGCCTTCTTCCAAAACCAAGGAGATTCTTACCAAGTTCAAGGTGCCAAGAACCTCACTCCAAGCCATGCATCATGCCATGCCCAATCCAAGGTCCCTTTGGTCGGCCAAAGAAAGGAGAAAGTCAAGGCTTTTGGCGCCGACACAAGAAAGTTTGTATTTTTTTTGTTTCATTTGAAATTCGAATGGGCCTTGGGTGCCTATTTAAAGGACCCAATCCCTTCATTGTAAGGGGATTGAATGATTAATGAAAAAAAGTTTGAGTTTTCTATCCTCCAACCATTGTCTCTTAGGCTAGGTTTGAGTGAAGTTGCCTTCATCCCCAGGGACGTCGAGTGGTGTGAGGCCACCTGTCCGTCGCCCCAGGGCATCGCGAATCCTTCATCCACCCGGACGTCGCGTGGTGTGAGGCCACATTCCTTCGTCCTCCAGGACGTCACGGGGTGTGAGGCCCCAAGTTATCTCTATCTTCGACTTCGGAATCCAACCGGACACCGGGCTCGAAGTCTCTTCTCAACCCCATCTCAGATCCTTTTCGTGCATCTTCCCATCTCGCTAATCCTTATTTTGTTTGCTTACAGGTCCTCCCTGGCATCTCCGGCACCGTAGACAGTCGGCTTTGCCATCGCGACCTTCCGACCGAAAGCCAGTGCTTCCACGGGTTCGACTGCTCGGGCATCCAGGCCGCATCCGTCAAGTTGAGCGATCTCTGCACCGGGTGCTTCAGACGTGTGAGGTTTGCTCTCTCTATCTCCTAAGTAGGTATTGTATTTCGAGCTAGTCCTACCGAGGTTTCTTAATCCCGGGGTCCTGTTCTCGTTCTCACTTTTAGGGATTTGAATTGCTAGCATAAGTATCCGTTACTCATCTTTCTTATTTCTTGCCTTTGCTTGTGATCGAGAATCAAAACCCTAAAAAAAAAATATATATATCTAAAACTCATCAACCAAAAAAGAAAAACTCCTTGCATCATAAGCATCCATACCAGCATCCCTAGCCCCTCCATTCCACATCATTCTTGGTATCAGAGCAAGGCTAGGACTAGTGCATTTTGTTTTCTTTCATTTTCTGCATTCTGGTCAGCCCGTATATAGTCTGATCATTAAATTATTTCTCTTTGTAAAGACCTCCAAATTTTGTGATTTCTATTCTGTTAGATCACATTGAATTCATTCTATTTTTTTCTATTTTCTCAGATTTTATTTCAATTTGTAGAATTTCTACAAGCCAAAATACTACCTGAGAAAATCTCAGGTCTGAAATTTCAGCAAGCATTTCATTTCTTGCCTCATTCATCCATCTAGCTTATTTCTTGCATTTAGGGGCACATTTTAATTCCTGCATTTTGTTTAGCATCACACATCTAAAATACACAAAAAATAAGAAAATTTTAAGTCATTTCATTAGTCATTTTTGTGCTTCATTTTACATAACTTATCTTAAGGGCGTCAAATTAACATAGGGTCAGGATTTCATTACTTGTCCCTAGCCCAAAAACCACCACCCGACATATCAAACCCTAGCCATTAACTAAAATTGATTAGACGTTTAATCTGCTCTAGTGAGCTAGGGACACCCACGAAGTCGGGTCGACCCAAGTGCCGAGCCAAGCTAGATTGCTTGTTGGTGTTTGCTTGAGTAGCTGGTGTCTAGGAAAGTGGTTCAAGGACTAGAGCCCGAAGGGAAGTGGGTTGGTTCGCTTACCTGGCCAATTTCTAATTGGTGTCTAGGAAAGCAAAGAGGAACCTCCACTAACCTTACACTTACCTGGCCAGGTGCCAAGTTACTACTTCCAGGTTCATCTTCTTGACTTTATATTTGGAGAAATCTCCTAGGTCTAGCTAACCATAGCATCATTTTGTTACATGTGCACTAGATCAGGAACCTCTTTTCACCCAACTTCTCCACCCCCTACCAAAGCCATGGACCAACTTTGAGCTGACATAGGAGCCCTAACTCAATCCATGACTCAATTAAGCAACCGGTTGACTAATAGATGTGATCAAATAGAGGCTAGATTAGGACCCATAAAGGAAGCCGCTAGGCTCCGTGAGCATTTCCAGAGAGCTCCCGCCTACAGAAGACCTGAGCCCTTTAGGAACCAGAGCCGTATCCCCGGATCCACCCAAGGTTATAGCTAGGCTTACCCAAGTCGACCAAGCTTGAATCGATCTGACCCCAGTCGACCAAGCCTAGCCCGACCCAGTCCTAGTCTTCCCAGTCTGAATCGACCCCAATACAGTAGAGAGGACAAGGGTAAGGCTATTGAAGTCTAGAGGAGACCCGATCCCCAAGGTAACAGCTATAGGTGCCATGAACCTGAGCATTTTGCTAGTCAGTGCACCGCCCCTGCCCTACTTATGGATGAACCAACTGAAACTGAACCCGAACCCATTGTTGAACCTGAGGAAGACTTGAAGGTTGAACCCATTGAAAATCTAGGGAAAAAAACTCCTGAGCCCATTAAAGAATTGAAAGAAAGCATCTATGAGTCAAGTTTAGTAGAAGATGGGCCCGAGGGTGAAATCATTGAGGAATCCAAGGAAAATGATCCTGAACCCACAACAAAATTTGAAGAGAAAATGACCGAGCCAGGATCACATCTAGCAAATAAACATGAGGATTCACCAGTCTTTTCCACAGGAGTTCAGGAACCAACCCTTAATGAACCAATCCAAAGAGAACATCCTCAAGAGATGGTTGAAGCTCGGAAAGAAATTAAGGATGAAGTTCCCGATGAGTTACCTGACCAACTTCCACCCCTGAGAGACATCCATCATACTATAGACTTGGTCCCAGGATCCTCTTTAACAGACCTTCCTCACTGTGGGATTGACCCTAGCAAGCCCCAAGATCTATTGGAACAAGTGGACCATATGACACCTATAGAACGATGCCCAAATTTTAAGGTCATCCTGAATAACCAAGGCGTGTTTTATGTTTTCCATAAGCCACCCCAAGACTCCGATTCCTATTTCCTACCCTTCCATGAACCCTCTCACATTTCAAGAGCCATGGGGTTACTTTTTATTGAGATTACCCGAATGCGTGACTCCTTAGAACCCATCCCTTTTGCCCTCTACTTCTGGTATACTTTATGGCATTTGCTAGGGATCCTTAATAATTTTTCTTGTGCATACCAGACTAGGGTCAAACCTAGAGAGTCAAAAGTCTGTTAGGTTTAGACCCTAGGAGTCCATTAAAATCTTTTCTCAATAAGATTGCATAGTTGAGTCTACATTTTGCATCATGTTAGGATTATGCATTAAATATAATTTTTAAAATAATTTGGCTGATTCCCGAAAGCGAGTCAAAGAGTTTGAAATAAGGGATTTTGTAACGATTAGGCTCAAGCATGAACGGTTTCCACCAGGAATCGTTAGGAAGCTTCATGCTCGTGGGGCGGGTCCCTTTAAAGTGATTAGGAGAATGGGCCCTAATGCCTATGTGCTAGAATTACCTCCGGATTATGGAATTAGCTCGACATTCAATATCTCTGACTTAGTCGAGTATAGAGAACCCGCAAACATACCCAGTGAGCCATTTGGGCCTGACCTCCCTTTTGAGAGTGACCTCCTGACTGTCCACCTCTAAATATACCTGAGCGAGGAGAGCGGATCGAACATGTCCTAGATGACCAAGCCATCACTACCTGGGGCAAGGGCTATCAACGTTACTTGGTCTGACGGCAAGGTCGACCTAAACCCGATGACTCGTGGATCACCCGGGAGGGCTTGCAGCGCATCGACCCCAACATCCTGGAGAGGTACCAAAGCTAGACTAATCCTTACTCGACAGGGTCGAGTTCCTCATACCCTGGGAGAATTGGTATGGGCACCAGGATCCGACAAAGGCTCCTCAACCCTCCGTGGATCTTAGATTAGGGTTCCACTTCTTTGTGTCTTGTAATAAGGCTTCAAGTCTCAAATTTGTAATTGTCTTTTGCTTTGAATTGAGTCTGTACCTTGACCAATTTGGTCAAATTGAGTCCTGTACTAAGTCGAGTCATAAATCAAGTCCAGTCCGAGTCTCTCAGAAGTATGGGTCCATTGCAAGAGTGGGTCTTAAAATTTAGTCTCCTTGGAAGCAAGTAAGGAAAGAAGCCAAGTCAACTCAGGGCCCACTTATGCATCCTACATGGTGCCATTGAAAGGGTTATGCCCTACAAGCCAATCTATGTTGTATCTCCCAAACCATTGTAATTGACAATATTCTAATAAAGGCATTATTTTTCATCATACGCTGTGTTTATATTATATGATGAACCCCATAGATTAGGGCTATGATTTTAGGGTTATGATGAGATCATACCAGTGAGACCTAAAATCTTAAAATCTTAACCTAAAATATTCCTAGTCAAAGGAACCCTGAGTAGGGGATCAGGGTTTTTCCGGTAAGACTAGCACATCCCATGTATACTGGAAAGGGTGACTGCTCTCATAATCACTTGTGTATGACACTAATACTGGGATATGGGTGCTCATTGGAGAATGAGTTCACTGATATGATCCAACTTGAGAACATCTAATGGAGTCTTAGCTACATGTCAATAGAAGGTTCTCATAGTGAGAGTGGTACAAGTAATCCTTTGACCTGAGACTGCCATAAGTACCTTATGTACATGAACCCATGCTTTGGTTCAATCCTAATCATGACACTGAGTCATGCACAGGATTGATACTGGAAATGATGAATTGGATATGAAGGTAATGAGTAGGTCAACAAGGAATCGATCACTCTTAGTAAGAGGAGATTGCATCCAGCTAGTTAACAATCGGATGATGATTCAGGGAATCTTTGATCAAAGTAAAGATATTAGAGATGGTTTCTAATATCAAGATAATTGAATCATCAATATAAGATTGATCTAGAAATAAATATAATATTGGATTTGACATATATCCATATCCATAGTTATATTTTGGGTGCAGGCTGATCGAAAGATTTAATTGAACGGTAACTCTCTACTGAAGGGTAGTTTTGGTATTTCACCAGAATTTCCATATCTTCAGGGTAGACATGACACGTTGCTAGACGTCAATCTTGTCTTGTGGGTTGATCAAATTTTAAGAAGAGTCCTAATTGATCAAGTCGGGAAAGCCCGGTTTGACCTAAATTGATTAGAAAGAGTTCTAATCAAATTAGGTCAACTTGTATTCGAACCCACTGCTGGTTAGATGTGGAACCCAATGGGTCACACACTTAAGAGGATTGATCAAGAGTTTAATTTATGATTAAATCATCTTTGCAGGATAACACTCTAGCAGGTGTTGCAAACCCTAGCTTCTATTCGAATCGGATTCGAATTAGGGTTCCGGATTGGTTCAATTTAGGTTCTAATTGGATCTAATTAGATCCTAATTGAGTTTATAGGGATTATGGCTAATCCTATTGGCTAGCCATGTAACTAGGCTAGCCTCCCCACCCGCCCCCTTGCATTTTCATGCCAAAATGCCAAGAGTCCATGCTCTTATGGACTCTTGGCGTGCCATTTGGAGGAGTCCATGGGCGCATGGACTCTTGGCGTGCCCACTTAATTCTCCAATGAATTAAGATGGGGCGGCTTCATTTCTCACTATTAGCGCCTCACATGTGTCCCCTTGGATGGGAATCCAATGGCTGGAAGATTTTTAAGAAAGACAAAAGGCGCTGACTCTTCCCGGTTGCGCGAAATAATGTCTCTTCGGAGACCAAAACATCGCGATTCCCTTCTTCTGGAATTTCATGACTTTTCTTTTAGGAAAAGCCATGAGTTTTAATCTGGAAGGGTGTGAGAAGGAGGGAAGGGGGCATGAGAAATATGGAAGACCGTGAGAAATATTTTTACGGAGAGTTGTGTTCTTTTGAAAAGGCACCTTTTTGTAATCTATTTAAGGAACAGAGACTTCAGGTGATTGATGGATGTACGATAGAGGTTTTATTTTTCTTTTCTTTCCAGGAGACTGATTCCTCCTTAGCTTGTTTAGGACACAGAGAGTTTCTGTTTTACAGAGTTCTCTTCTCTGTTGAAACTCAAGTCTAAAATAAGAGATAGGAAGAATCTCTCGATCGGTAAAAGAAAAGAATTACTACTCTGTTTCTATTTCCTTTTACATTAAGACATTAGTGTCTTAAATCCTCCTCCTCCTTCAAGACAAGAGTTTTATTCTTAGGACATGGTCTTAAGAAAGGGAGAGGAAGAAGAAAGAAAGGAAGTAAGGAGTCCCTACCATGGAGTTTTAAAGCCATAGTCCTCTTGAGTTCTAGGATAAGAATTCAAGTGAAGAAATTTTGAAGAAGCTAGCATCTTGATCAATCTTCTTGTGGATCACCATTGGAGGGTGGACATTTGGATGCCTGGTGAATTCAAAAGGGGCATTCAACATCAAGTTTTGATTCTACATCAAAAATTGGATTTAGCGTTAACAGGTTGGTGCCCTAATTTTAACAATGTAAGTTTGCATGTTTAATATATGTTTTAATCCTGAATAAGGAGATCCTAGCTAAGGGTTTATGGTGCAAATTTCATCATTTTTGAAATTATTTTTTACAATGGTGCACCGGATTCCCAACAGTGGTATCAGGCCACCCTTATTACAGTTAAAACATATGAAAATTATTTATATGTGTTTTTGTTGTAGTGTCGCATGTTAGGGTTTTAAACCCTTGAATGCTGATACACTTAGCATATTTATGGGATGCATGTATGATAATTTATGTTATATGTGTGTCACTAATTAGGGTTTTTCACTCAAACCCTAATTATTATAGAGATATGTTTAGTTTTGAAGTCATCATACTGAAATAAGGTTGCCCTGGCATAATGGTGGATCCATTATGTGGTAAATGGTTAGTATGATGACACACTTAGCACATATTTCTTTTGATTATGATATGTTCTATAAGAATGTGCTGGCAATTTTATAAAACCCTCATCTTAAAAAATTATATTAAGTCATAGTACATTTAACTAATAAGCATCACTAGTCATGATGAACAATTGATCATTCGGTATCTAGAAAGGTGGTTCTGGGAAGGTAAAGAGAATTGTGGTTTTTAATTGGTTCCGTTGACTGACCTGGCCAATTTTTATCGGTGTCTAGGAAAGCAACGTGGAGACTCCCACATCTCTTCCACTTGCCTGGCCGATTTGATTATATTTAAATCTTGACTAAAATGCTTAGTGTTAAAAATACTATATATTGGCCTTCCTTCATGCTTGATCATTATTGTGTTATGAACCACATTAGGTTTGTTGTGTTATCTGCAAGACCTAATATGGTGATTGACATAATACTAGTCTAGTGCATAGATATGCTTACAGTATGTTCAGTATAATACTTTGTTGTGTTATCTGCAAGTATTTGAGTACTGACTGTATTGAAATGAAAGGATCTTGAATTAACTAGAACATTATGGTTTGTTGTGTTTTCTGCAAGACTAATAATGTTCTAGAGGCCAAGTTACTTCTTGAGAATTATATGAGATATAATTGGAAGAGTTTCCTACCTTTGAGCTTGTAAAAGATTTGTTGTGTTATCTGCAAGATCTTTTATAAGTTATTAGGATCTCAATCTCACTAAGAAAAATCGATCAGGGTTCTTCTCGATTATCATAGTGAGGGCTATGATTTTTGATAAAATAGTGGGAGACATAATTAAATTGAAGACCTAATTTAATTATGTAAGTCATTTCATGGTTGTTTGCTTATATATTGTTCTTTATTAAATGTAGATAAATGACATCTTCATTATCACTGCGAAGTATCTTAGATACCAACAAACTGACTGGTCCAAACTATGTGGACTGGTCGAGAAATTTAAAGATTATACTGAGTTCAAAAAAACTTTCTTATATTCTTGATACCCCTAGTCTTAATCCACTAGGGGATGATGCCACAGAGGAAGATATGGCCACATACAAAATGTGGCAGAATGACTCCCTCACTGTCAAGTGTATCATACTGGCCTCTATGACCAATGAGTTACAGAGACAGCATGAAAGCATGGATACTCAATCCATAATGCTCAATTTAAAAGAGCTTTATGGAGAACAAAGCAGAACTGCTAGATACGAAATATCTAAGCAGTTATTCCGTGCTAGGATGACAGAGGGAACATCCGTTCAGGATCATGTTTTGAAGGTAATTGACTTAATCACCAGATTGGGTCAATTAGGTTTTATCATGGATGGGGAGTTAAATCAGGATTTAATCCTGCAATCACTCCCGGAGTCATTTTCTCAGTTTGTCTTGAATTATCACATGAACAAACTGAACACTTCCTTGCCTAAGTTGTTAAATATGTTAAAAACAGTAGAGAGCCACGTTAAGAAAGAAAAGGCTCCACTACTTCTTGTTGATAAGACCAATAAGAAGAAATCAGGCAAAAAAGGTTTTAATAGGAGGCTAAACCCAAAGGGTGGCATCAATAAGAATAAGAAAGGAAAGAAGGCCTCAAAACAGTCAACCTATTTCTTTTGCGGCAAAGCGGGACATTGGAAAAGGAATTGCAAGGCTTACCTTGCAACTGTGAAGCCTGGTGCGTCAGATGCACCAAAAGGTATGTATGAGATACATGCTATATTGATATTAAATTCATCTATATCAAATACTTGGGTATTGGATACCGCTTGTGGTTACCATATATGCAAATCTTTGCAGGACCTCCACAAGCTTAAAGTATTGAAGGAAGGTGACTTCAATCTCTACGGTGCTAGTGGTGATATCATCCAAGCAGAAGCTGTAGGGACCTATATTCTGAAGTTGCCTTCAGGGAAGATCTTGGAGTTAGAAAATTGTTATTATATGCCTAAGATTATTAGGAACATTATATCTATTCCTTTGTTATTAAAATAAGGATATGTAATGGATGTAATGAGCACTGATTGCTCGATAATGTTGTCTAATAAAATTATTTGTTCTGGCATATTTAGCAATGGGCTCTTAACTCTTTCTTCCAATGATAGTGTTTTTCATGTTAATAATAAAAGAAAAAGAAAAGACTTTAATGATACTTTAGTTTGGCATCATCGACTTGGTCATGTTAATGAGTCTAGGATAAGCAAGTTATACAAGGAAAAATTTCTTGATCCTTATGAGTATGAATCATTAGGAACTTGCGAATCATGTCTCATGGGTAAGATGACCAAGACTCCATTTACTGGACATGGAGAAAGGTCAATGAGTTATTAGGACTTATACATACTGATGTATGTGGTCCAATGACAACTCAGGCCAGAGGTGGATACTCATATTTTATCACTTTTACAGATGATTTATCTAGGTTTGGATGTGTGTATCTTATGAAACATAAATCTGAAGCCTTTGATAAATTTAAGGAGTATCAAAGTATGGTCGAAAAACAAACCAGGAAAAGTGTTAAAGTTCTTCGTTCTGATCGAGGAGGAGAATACTTATCCACGGAGTTTTTAGACTATCTTAAAGTTAATGGAATTCTTTCTGAATGGACACCTCCTTATACTCCACAGCTAAATGGTATAGCTGAAAGGAGGAATCATACCTTATTAGATATGGTACGATCCATGATGTGCTTCACAAATTTACCCATTTCCTTCTGGGGTCATGCACTAGAAACTGCTGTTTATATTCTGAACAAGGTACCTTCTAAATCCGTTGTTAGTACTCCTTATGAAATTTGGAGTGGAAAGAAACCGTATCTTAAATATTTTAAGGTATGGGGATGTCCAGCTTATGTTAAAAAAAATTTTGGACATAAGTTGGAACCTAGAGCGGATAAATGTCTATTTGTAGGATATCCCGGAGAGGGTAGAGGATATCTATTTTACCATCCTACTGAACAAAAGATTTTTGTCAGCAGGCATGCCACTTTTCTAGAAAAGGAGTTCATTTTAGAAAAGGGCAATGGTAGAACTGTTGAACTTGGAGAAGTACAAGAAACACAGATAGACAGTTCTCAACCGTTAGAACATATAGTTAGGATAGAACCAGAACACAAAACTCCTCCCCGTAGGTCTGATAGAGTGCCCGGGCACCTGAGAGGTATGGGTTTATTATTGAAAATAATGAAGCCCAAGTCATTCAAAATGATGAACCTCTGACCTATATGGAAGCTATCTTGAGTACTGATTCAGATAGATGGCAAGAAGCCATGGAATCCGAGATAGACTCTATGTATGTAAACCAAGTATGGTCTTTGGTCGATGCACCAGAGGGTGTTAATCCTATTGGGTACAAATGAGTCTATAAGAAAAAAATTGGGGCTAATGGCCAAGTTGAAACCTAAAAGCCAGATTAGTGGCAAAAGGTTTCAGACAAAAACAGGGAATTGATTATGATGAAACATTCTCACCTGTTGCCATGCTCAAATCAATCCGGATTTTACTTGCTATAGCAGCATACCATGATTATGAGATCTGGAAGATGGATGTGAAGACTGCATTCCTTAATGGTTTCCTTGAGGAAGAAGTCTACATGTCACAGCCAGAAGGTTTTATTTCAAAGAATAAACCTAATCAAGTATGCAAGCTAAAGAAATCCATTTATGGATTAAAGCAAGCTTCCAGGAGTTGGAACATCCGCTTTGATGAAACTATTAAAAGGTTTGGTTTTATCAAAAATGTGGATGAACCCTGTGTTTATAAGAAGACTAGTGGGAGTGCCATAGTCTTCTTGGTTTTGTATGTAGATGACATACTCCTTATTGGGAATGATATCCCAATGTTGCAATCAATCAAGGTTTGGCTATCAAACCAGTTTTTCATGAAAGATTTGGGAGAAGCATCCTATATACTAGGTATTAAGATCTATAGAGATAGATCTAAGAGGATGCTAGGTTTATCCCAATCTAGGTACATTGACTTAGTGCTGAAAAGATTCAGCATGGATGGAAGTAAAAGAAGTTATCTTCCTATGAGTCAAGGCATACATCTTTCTAAAAGGATGTCTCCTAAGACACCTGAAGAAAGAAATATAATGAATTATATACCTTATGCTTCGGCAATAGGGTCCATAATGTATGCCATGTTATGTACCAGGCCTGATGTGGCATATGCTTTAGGCATTGTCAGTAGGTTTCAGGCTGATCCAGGAGAGGATCATTGGAAAGCAGTTAAAAATATTCTTAAGTACCTGAGAAGGACTAAGGATATTTTTCTGGTTTATGGTGGTTCTGATCTTAAACTAGAAGCTTATTCTGATTCTAGTTTTCAATCAGACCCTGATGATAGCAAATCCATTTCGGGATATGTTTTAACCCTAAACAGTGGAGCAGTGAGTTGGAAAAGTACCAAACAACAGACTGTAGCTGACTCAACCACAGAGGCAGAATATATAGCTGTTAGTGAAGCCGCCAAGGAAGCAGTCTGGATGAAGAAGTTCATCACAGAGTTGGGTGTTGTTCCTGAGATTGAAAACCCAGTGCCACTTTACTGTGACAACACTGGGGCTGTTGCTCAAGCTAAGGAACCAAGAGCTCATCATAAGTCCAAGCACATTCTGAGACGCTTCCATCTCGTCCGAGAAATAGTAGAAAGACAAGATGTCTACATAAATAGAGTTGATACAAAGAACAATGTAGCAGACCCATTCACTAAGGCTCTACCACAGCGAGAGTTTGATCGCCACCTCGAGAGAATGGGATTAAGATTTAAAGGTGATTGGCTTTAGTGCAAGTGGGAGATTGAAAGGGATATGCCCTACAAGCCAATCTATATTGTATCTCCCAAACCATTGTAATTGAAAATATTCTAATAAAGGCATTATTTTTCATCATACGCTGTGTTTATATTATATGATGAACCCCATAGATTAGGGCTATGATTTTAGGGTTATGATGAGATCATACCAGTGAGATCTAAAGTCTTAAAACCTTAACCTAAAATATTCCTAGTCAAAGGAACCCTGAGTAGGGGATCAGGGTTTTTCCGGTAAGACTAGCACATCCCATGTATACTGGAAAGGATGACTGCTCTCACAGTCACTTGTGTATGACACTAATACTGGGATGTGGGTGCTCAATGGAGAATGAGTTCACTGATATGATCCAACTTGAGAACATCTAATGGAGTCTTAGCTACATGTCAATAGAAGGTTCTCATAGTGAGAGTGGTACAAGTAATCCTTTGACCTGAGACTGCCATAAGTACCTTATGTACATGAACCCATGCTTTGGTTCAATCCTAATCATGACACTGAGTCATGCACAGGATTGACACTGGGAATGGTGAATTGGATATGAAGGTAATGAGTAGGTCAACAAGGAATCGATCACTCTTAGTAAGAGGAGATTGCATCCAGCTAGTTAACAATCGGATGATGATTCAGGGAATCTTTGATCAAAGTAAAGATATTAGAGATGGTTTCTAATATCAAGATAATTGAATCATCAATATAAGATTGATCTAGAAATAAATATAATATTGGATTTGACATATATCCATATCCATAGTTATATTTTGGGTGCAGGCTGATCGAAAGATTTAATTGAACGGTAACTCTCTACTGAAGGGTAGTTTTGGTATTTCACCAGAATTTTCATATCTTCCGGGTAGACATGACACGTTGCTAGACATCAATCTTGTCTTGTGGGTTGATCAAATTTTAAGAAGAGTCCTAATTGATCAAGTCAGGAAAGCCCAGTTTGACCTAAATCGATTAGAAAGAGTTCTAATCAAATTAGGTCAACTTGTATTCGAACCCACTGCTGGTTAGATGTGGAACCCAATGGGTCATACACTTAAGAGGATTGATCAAGAGTTTAATTTGTGATTAAATCATCTTTGCAGGATAACACTCTAGCAGGTGTTGCAAACCCTAGCTTCTATTCGAATCGGATTCGAATTAGGGTTCCGGATTGGTTCAATTTAGGTTCTAATTGGATCTAATTAGACCCTAATTGAGTTTATAGGGATTATGGCTAATCTATTAGCTAGCCATGTAACTAGGCTAGCCTCCCCACCCGCCCCCTTGCATTTTCATGCCAAAATGCCAAGAGTCCTTGCGCTTATGGACTCTTGGCGCGCCATTTGGAAGAGTCCATGGGCGCATGGACTCTTGGCGCGCCCACTTAATTCTCCGATGAATTAAGATGGGGCGGCTTCATTTCTCACTATTAGCGCCTCACATGTATCCCCTTGGATGGGAATCCAATGGCTGGAAGATTTTTAAGAAAGACAAAAGGCGCTGACTCTTCCTGGTTGCGCGAAATAATGTCTCTTCGGAGACCGAAACATCACGATTCCCTTCTTCTGGAATTTCACGACTTTTCTTTTAGGAAAAGCTATGAGTTTTAATCTGGAAGGGCGTGAGAAGGAGGGAAGGGGGCGTGAGAAATATGGAAGACCGTGAGAAATATTTTTACGGAGAGTTGTGTTCTTTTGAAAAGGCACCTTTTTGTAATCTATTTAAGGAAAGAGACTTTGGGTGATTGATGGATGTACGATAGAGGTTTTATTTTTCTTTCTTTCTAGGAGACTGATTCCTCCTTAGCTTGTTTAGGACACAGAGAGTTTCCCTTTTACAGAGTTCTCTTCTCTATTGAAACTCAAGTCTAAAACAAGAGATAGGAAGAATCTCTCGATCGGTAAAAGAAAAGAATTACTACTCTATTTCTATTTCCTTTTACATTAAGACATTAGTGTCTTAAATCCTCCTCCTCCTTCAAGACAAGAGTTTTATTCTTAGGACAAGGTCTTAAGAAAGGGAGAGGAAGAAGAAAGAAAGGAAGTAAGGAGTCCCTACCGTGGAGTTTTAAAGCCATAGTCTTCTTGAGTTCTAGGATAAGAATTCAAGTGAAGGAATTTTGAAGAAGCTAGCATCTTGATCAATCTTCTTGTGGATCACCATTGGAGGGTGGACATTTGGACACCTGGTGAATTCAAAAGGGGCATTCAACATCAAGTTTTGATTCTACATCAAAAATTGGATTTAGCGTTAACAGGTTGGTGCCCTATTCTAACAATGTAAGTTTGCATGTTTAATATATGTTTTAATCCTGAATAAGGAGATCCTGGCTAAGGGTTTATGGTGCAAATTTCATCATTTTTGAAATTATTTTTCACAATGGTGCACCGGATTCCCAACAGCCATAACATCTCGCCATGTGAGCAGCACACGTGGCATGCAAGGACGCCCAATGGGGAGGACCACTTCACTTGGTTGAAGCCTTTGTCCCCGCCCCCATCAAGCTCATTTCCATGTAAGGGTGGTCGGCCAAGGAAGAATTCAATGGGAGATAATGGAGGGAATTCAAATCCCTTACTTCAAGCTCTCCAATCAAGCCTCCTTCCAAATTTGCTTCAACCTCTTTGGAAGGGAAAGACAAGAGCCTTGGACGCCTCCACCTAACACTCCCCTTGTCAAGCCTTGTACCAAAGAAAGAACACCAACAAAGGAAGGAGGGAGAACACATGCCTTGCTCCAAGCCCCTCTTCATCCCTTCTTCCAAAACCAAGGAGATTCTTACCAAGTTCAAGGTGCCAAGAACCTCACTCCAAGCCATGCATCATGCCACGCCCAATCCAAGGTCCCTTTGGTCGGCCAAAGAAAGGAGAAAGTCAAGGCTTTTGGCACCCACCCAAGAAAGTTTGTATTTTTTTGTTTCATTTGAAATTCGAATGGGCCTTGGGTGCCTATTTAAAGGACCCAATCCCTTCATTGTAAGGGGATTGAATGATTAATGAAAAAAAGTTTGAGTTTTCTATCCTCCAACCATTGTCTCTTAGGCTAGGTTTGAGTGAAGTTGCCTTCGTCCCCAGGGACGTCGAGTGGTGTGAGGCCACCTGTCCATCACCCCAGGGTGTTGCGAATCCTTTGTCCTCCCGGATGTCGCGTGGTTTGAGGCCACATTCCTTCATCCTCCGGGATGTCACGGGGTGCGAGGCCCCAAGTTATCTTTTTCTTCGACTTCGGAATCCAGTCGGACACCGGGCTCGATGCCCCTTCTCAACCCCATCTCAGTTTCTTTCCGTGCATCTTCCCATCTCGCTGATCCTTATTTTGTTTGCCTACAGGTCCTCCCTGGCATCTCGGGCACCGGAGACAGTCAGCTTTGCCATCGCGACCTTCCGACCGAAAGCCAGTGCTTCCACGGGTTCGACTGCTCGGGCATCCAGGCCGCATCCGTCAAGTTGAGCGATCTGAACCGGGTGCTTCAGACGTGTGAGGTTTGCTCTCTCTATCTCCTAAGTAGGTATTGTATTTTGAGCTAGTCCTACCGGGATTTCTTTATCTCGGGGTCCTATTCTCGTTCTCACTTTTAGGGCTTTGAACTGCTAGCATAAGTTTCCGTTACTCATCTTTCTTATTTCTTGCCTTTGCTTGTGATCAGGAATCAAAACCCTAAAAAAAAAAAAAATCTAAAACTCATCAACCACAAAAGAAAAACTCTTTGCATCATAAGCATCCATACCAGCATCCCTAGCCCCTTCATTCCACATCAATTTCATAGCATGATACCCTAACATGTATAACATGTATAGAAAACCATAATTCTCAGGAACCCCTTGTGCAATATCAACTAATGAATCATAAAATAGAGTCAAGAAAAATACCTGGATCGCTGAAACCCAACATTTTCACAAGGTTCACAAGCGCAAACCCTCCAACGATGATCTACACGAAACTCGGAACAAGGAAGAACTCCTTCTTCAAGTTGCTTGGAGAAGTGGAACTCTTTCGGCAGCCTTTGGTCTATTGACCACTATAGGACACCCTGTCCTATTGAAGGGCACTCAAGACACTGTCCTAAACCACTTTAGGTTCTAGGACTACCCTTTACTAGGACCCTATAGGCTTATGTCCTAAAACCAAGCCTTGTCCTAGTGTAGAAGAACTTGTCTTAACAAGACAAGTCTTGTCCTAAAACAAGGAGGGAGGGAGAAAGTGGAAGACTCTCGAGAAAATAAAAAACACTGATCTCAGAAGATCGAAGAAGAAGTAGTGTTTCTTATTTCATCGTACCCTTATTTAAAATCTCAGATGGGGCATGAAATGCATCCCGACAATACTTATCAGATATGAAACATCATATCTGATAAGACTCTTTGGGAAGGGAGAGTCATATCTGTGTTCTTTTACTTACCAGATCAATCCCCATCATGCCATGTGTCAAATACCGGTTTATGAGATGCCTATTCTAATTCGAAGTAACGCGAGGCTTGATGTTTTTAGAGACAGAAGGACTCTGCCCTCTATGACCCTAATTAAATCATGAATGACTTCCTTGGCCAAGTTTCTATTGTGTGTGACCCATTGGGCTCCACATCTAGCCAGCAGTAGGTTTAGGTTTGAGCCGATTCGATTCGATCGAACTCGATTGACCTAATTAGGTCAAATTGGCTCACCTAATTGTCCAATTTGAATCATACATCGAATTGACTCATGAAACCAAATCAATTGGTTCATGAAAACCTACAAGACAAGATTGATGTCTAGCAATGTGTCATGCCTACCCGGAAGATGAAAAATTTGGTAGAAAATATGAAAATACCCTTCAATAGTAAGTTACCGTGCAATTCAATCTTTCGATCTCCCATTATCCCGATTAAGTAATAGGTATGGATATATGTCAAACCCTAACACTTAATCATATCGAATCTCAGCTCAATCATTAGGACTTAACTGATGACTAATTAGATTCCACTAATCTCATCCTGCTTTGATCAAAGGCTCCTTGAGTCTCTCATCGAAAAGATTGCATGGGATAACAATTCCTCTTACAAGGAATGATCGATTTCTTGTTGGCCTACTCACATCCTTCGTACACCTTCCACCATACCCAGAACACCTTGTACATGCTGCAATGGCATGAATGAGTATGAACCAAAGTATGGCTTAGTGTGCACAAGGAACCATGGTGACTTCAGGTCTAAAGATTACATGCACAACTTCTATGTTGGGATCTATCTTTTGACAAGTAATAAGACTTCTATAAGATAGTCCCGGTGCGAATCAGTCCAATGTACTCATACCCTGATGAGCACCCTTGTCCTTGTATTAGTGTTTCTACACAAGTGGTTGTAAGATCAACCACCCTCATCAACTGAGCATACATAGAATAAGCTAGTCTTTCTGGATTCATCGATCCTCGAATCGATGGTCCAATGACTAGGAACATTCTAGATTAGGGTTTATAGGAAATTAGGTCTCACTGTTATGAACTCCATCATAACCCTAACTCCATTGCCCAAATTTATGGGGTTCATCATAATCAATAAGAAAATATGACACATCAGTATATGATGAATCAAATGCCTTTATTAATATGAAAGTATGTCATACATGAGCTGGAAGTTTACAAAAAGGCCCTCATAATGATTGGCTATTAGGGTACTTTTCTATCAATGATCTTATCATCCATGATCTGCTCAATCTTTTCTCTCCTCTCTGATAATTTTGCTGGTGGACATTCTAGGATAGGGTCACTCTCAAAGGTGGGATCAGGCTCAAATAGCTCACTAGGTATCACCATTGGTTCCTTAAACTCGACTAGATCAGATATATTGAAGGTCGGACTAATACCTAACTCAGATGGTAATTCTAGCATATAAGCATTAGATCCAATCTTCTTTATAATCCTAAATGGTCCAACACTACAGGCATGTAGTTTTTTCATGGTTCTGACTGAAAACTATTCTGGTCATAACCTGATCATGACAAAGTCTCCTTCATTAAACTTTTTAAATCTCTTATGTAAGTTAGCCTCGTGCTCATATGATTCATTGCTCTTTTTAATTTTGTTACCGATTTCTTTATGAAATGCTTTGACATGTTGTGCAAATGACTCGACAGATTTGGAAATGCGGGCATGCATGGGTAATGGAATTAAATCTAAAGGCTTTCATGGCTTGTACCCATGTACAATCTCAAAAGGACTCTTACCAGTAGACCTATTGATTGAATTGTTATAGGCAAACTCAGCTCTAGACAGTAATAGGTCCCAATTGCCAGTATTCTCCCTTACCAGACATCTTAACAAGTTTCCTAGACTTCGATTCACTACCTCGATCTGGCTATCAGTTTGAGGGTGATAAGTAGTAAAAAACTTCAGCTTAGTCCCTAACATATGCCAGAGTGTTTTCTAGAAATAACTTGTGAACCGTACATCCCTGTCAGACACAATTATCTTGGGTAAACCATGTAATTTGACCCACACATCTAGGAAAAGTTTGGTGACTCTAGAGGCATCGAATGTTTATGAACAAGGAATGAAATGCACCATTTTAGAAAATCTGTCAACCATGACAAAGATGGAATCGTGTCGCCTCATGGTTTTAAGTAAACCTAGAACAAAGTCCATACTTAAATCTTGCCAAGGGCAGTCAGGCACAGGAAAAGGGGTATAGAGGCCAGTGTTCTGCTTTTGCTGCTTCACAACAGCACAATTTCTACACCTAGCCACTATTTTAGCTACATTTCTCTTAAGACTTGGCCAGAAGAATTGGTCCTCCATTGCCAGAATAGTCTTATTTCTTCCAAAATGTCTTGCTAAGCCTCCAGCATGGATCTCCCAAATCAGAAATTCCCTAAGGGATGTTCTAGGTATGCAAAGCTTATTTTTTTAAAAAAGATAACCATCTCGCAAAGTATAATCACTATCCAAACTAGATGGTCCTTGCTTGATTTTCTCATAGATTTTTCCAAAATCTGGACAAGACTCATACTGCTCCTTGAGCTTGTCAAATCCAATAACCTCAGTATTGACACAATTCAACAACATTGATCGGTGACTAAGGGCATCTGCAACCTTATTTTCTAAACCAGCTCGATGCTTCAACACGAAAGTATAAGACTGGAGATACTCTACCCACTTAGCATGTCTTGGATTTAATTTCTTCTAAGAGTTTAGAAACCTAAGTGCCTCATGGTCAGAGTACAAAACAAATTCCTGTGGTAGTAAATAATGTCTCCAATATTTCAATGCTTGTACTACCGCATAAAACTCTTTATTGTAGGTTGAGTTCTTGGATTTAGCCTCATTTAATTTTTCACTAAAAAAAGCTATAGGATGACTCTCTTGACTAAGTACTCCCCCTATGCCAACACCCGAAGCATCACAAGCAACTTCAAACACTTTAGAAAAATCAGGAAGTCTCAAGATCGGGGCTTGTGTCATCTTCTCTTTTATCTCTAGGAAGGCTTTATCAGCATTCTTGGTCCACTTAAAGGCTCCCTTCCTAATGCAATCTATAATCAGTGCCACAATGGTGCTAAATCCTTTGATAAATCTTCTATAGAAGGTGGCTAATCCATGAAAACTACGGACATCATGGATATTCCTAGGTATGGGCCGCTCAACTATTGATTTGATCTTCTCAGGATCAACTGACACTCTCTCTGGTGATGCGGGATGACTCTAAGAATGCTAAATATGCAGGAAAAAATAGTAAACTATTTTTTTTTTTATGATTTTTAGATTTAGGTTTGTTGGCTAATTTCTCAAAGCAAAGTAAAGAACTAGTAGGTATTCAGCAATTCTAAGAATCAACTTATCGCAGGCTGAATCATGCAAGATAACTAAAAGACAGGACCCGTAAATTAAGAAATTCCTGGCTTAGGATAGTTAACTTCAATCAAATTATATAATAAGAGAAGGAAAGGTTTCTTACCAGTTAAAGATTATAAGTTCAGTAATTGAAGGGATCACTCACACTCTGATCGGAGCTTGGATGAAGAAGCCTCGTTTCCCTTGAATCTGAAGGCTGATCTGGGTGGTCCTGGAAGCAAAGAAGGCCTCCTTTGGGGAGGTGAAGCACCTCGGGGATCCTGCAAGCATTAGGGTCAATCAAAATAGCAAATAAAAAAAGAGAAAGGAACTAGGGTTTGGAAGGAATCGGGATTAGGTTTAGAAGATGGCAATCGGGAAGAAGAAGCTCCTGGTCTTGGATGGTAGCTAGGGCTTCCTTTCCTTGGGTATGTGTTGCCCAGATATGATGCCCAAGAGGGGGGGTGAATTGGGTATTTAAAAATTTAAGGCAATATATGTGCTATCAAGTTTTAAGGTGAAGAGTGATAGTGCTTTAAGAATTGTGCAACGGAAGCAATGAAATAAAATGGCAATTAAAGAGCTAAAGAAGTTAAAGAGAAAGGCAATGCAAACACACAAGAAATATAGTGGTTCGGTGCATCTAGCACCTACATCCACTCCCCAAGCTCCACTTGGGAAATTCACTATAATCTTTAGATTACAGCCGACTTGTTTTACCAGGCTCACAAGTCAAAACCTTACACACTTGTTTTGGCTTCGGGCTAACAAGCAACCCTAGTTGGTTTTATCAATTGGATCACCAACAAACCTTACTCACTTGTTTTGGCTTCGGGCTAACAAGCAACCCTAGTTGGTTTTATCAATTGGATCACCAACAAACCTTACTCACTTGTTTTGGCTTCGGGCTAACAAGCAACCCTAGTTGGTTTTATCAATTGGCTCACCAACAAACCTCACTCTAGTTTCAAATTCCCTTGAAACTAGCCAAAGACAAAAGAGTATGAATACAATGAATTAAAAACTAAACAAACTCCTTTTGAGCAATAATAAATTCGTTGAAGCTCTTGATGGAGACTCTTCAAGCCTTTTCCCTTGGAATCTTTGGACCTCACTAAATGCCAAACACTTGAATGTTGGATTCCTCAAAGATGGAAGACTTTTTGGCTAGGGAATCTCTTGGTTTTCTCACTCTTTTTGCTTGGAAGTGATTGAAGGCTTTGTACTTTGAATCAACACTTTTTCACTTTGTCTCCTTGTCTTTTTTGAAGTTTGGTGGAGGTTAAATACCTCATTCATGCTGAAACAACTCCACAAGACCGTTAGATTCAAAAATATGGCCGTTTATGGCCGTTAGAAATCAAATCAGAAGTTCAGAAAAACTAGCCGTTATGCCATGAGTCGACCTCATGAGTCGACCTCTGGATCAAGTGTCGACCTCATGAGTCGACCTCCAGTAAAGTTTAGGCAAAAGTTCAGAATACCATAGTTCTGCCCATTTGAATTCTCAGGCTATGAGTCGACCTCTGGTGTCGACCTCTGGACAGGTGTTGACCTCTGGTGGTCGACCTCTGAAGCGTGCCACTGAGACTTTGCCGTGCCGGCCATGCTGAACTTTCCTTTTCTTCATGAGTCGACCTCTGGTGGTCGACCTTTGACAAGGTGTCGACCTCTGGTGGTCGACCTCTGATCTGAATTTTTCTGAAACTCTTTGAGATGTGCGTGCCATGCTTGAGTTTCTTTAAGCCTTTGTTTCTTTTGTCAAATATTTCTTAACAAGAAGGTCCATTATGAGAATTTTGATCTTGTTCAAGGTAGAAGAGCTCATTTCCAAATCAGGTAAACTTAGTTTCATCATTGTCCTTATGATACTCTTTTTGAATAACCTAAGTCCTGAAACTTTATCTTGAGATTAAACATTAGTCCAAACATATACTCAACCTTTTGTTAATCATCAAAACTAAGGAGTCAAAGCCAACAATCTCCCCCTTTTTGATGATGACAAAACCTTGAGTATATATGCAATTAAGTCCAAGAGCAAAATATAGCAATAATAAAAATTTTCAAAGTATCCTTTCATGCAAGAGTGTATCATAAAAATTTTGTGAAAATATTCTCAAGAGTCAAAAAGATTTTACTTTTCATTTATTTCTTTCTTTTTGTGAAAACATTCTCATAAGTCAAAAAAGATAAGAATCATATAAACTTTATTACTCATAAGATGGAGTCTCATAAATACATATATACTACTCTACTTTTCTACTCCCCCTTTTTGTCAAGAATCAAAAAGTTTATTGTTATAGAGAAAGATATAGTAATGAGACTTATGTTCAATTATAATGAAGTATTTAGGTGCATAGAATACATGCTCCCCCTCAATTTGTGCATTCAATATAATAAAGCATTTTAAACTTGAGGGTTTTTAAATATTGAGAGCTGGTATCAGATAAAATGTCACAAAATGTCACAATATTGATAAAAAGTCACAAGATAGATAAAAACAAGTGTATACAGTTACAAAATTGCCTATAAAGTAGGCACAAGATACTGATACAGCAGATCATACACAAGCAAACTAAGTACAACAATAAAACTATGAGGCTACTCCTCATCAGAAGGTATGTCAAAAGATACAGGAGCCATGATCCTAGATGAGGATTTTGGAGTCCTATGTGAGGAACTCCGAGTCCTCAGAGAGGGACCAGACCTAGGGGTAGTCCTACGAGATCTATAAGTCCTAGGTAAGGGCTCCACAGAAGTCGAGACAGAGGCAGTAGCTGAAGGAGTGGACGGATCAGCATGCTGAGTAGACTGAGCTGGAGTCTGCCTGCTGACTAGCTCATAAGCTGTGGGATCATCGATGTCTGTCTCTGTATGCTCATCTATGTCATCCGGAATCCCAGTGATAGTCTCAAATAGTGACTCTGTAGGCTCGATATCAACTGGCACAGCTGTGGCTGGAGGATCTGAACTCGAAAAATCAGTGGAAGGAGGATCAGCAGAAGGGGGAATCTCTGGAATCGGCTCTGCAGGTGAAACATCAGATCTACCTGCTCCAGGCTGATCTCCATCACTGTCACTGTATCCACTAGAGTCATCAGCATCATCATCACCATCATCATCATCATCATCATGTGGAGGAGATACTGTCGGATCTGCAGTCCCTGATGGCAGTGCTAATCTCAGTAAGCTGAGGATCTGTCTGAATCCTGTATCCATACTAGCTGAAAGAGCACTAATGCGTGTGTCTGTGTGTATCCGCAGATCATGAAGCTCCTGCCGTACACCAGTGATCTCTGTCCGGACCTCTGAAATCTGATCAGTCACTCGCTGCTCGAAGTCCGATATCCTCACTGAAGTCCTCCGTGGTGTCGCAGTGATAGTAGGTGCCGGAGCTGATGAAGGTGGTGGCGTGAATGGCTCAGGCTCCGCAGTCTCTGTCTCCGGTGCTGGGCGAGGAGGTGTACCATGATCAGTAGGCCCTGAAGGCCCTGCCTCAGCAGCTCGGATCTCATCCTCCTCATCTGGCTCCTGGCCAGACTCTCGTCGTACCCATCGATCACTGATCAGTCGAAATCCCATCCTATGTAGGGATTTCTCTCCATAAGTATCTGTGTGCTGTAGCTGACTGAAGGGTATGCCGTCGAATGAGACACCATGCTCTCTGAATATCTGAGTCAGTCCCATACCGTACGGCTGAACGAGTCTCCTGTGAGAAGCTGCCTCACCCATCTGCTGAAGCATGATCCTGGGGAGGTTGATGGGAGTCCGCTGGCTCAGGGACACCATCAACACCAGCTCACGCTCAGTGATAAAATCAAATCTCCCGCTCTTCGGAATCAAGATACGGGCGATGATGTGATGCAGCACTCTCATCTCCAGTGAAAGCTGGTTAGCGGACACTGTGGAAATGCCGCTAACATCCTCACGCTCTAGGATACACCTGAAGGCGTGCTCTCTGTCGCTGATCGTAGTGGCAGCAGTGCCATGAAGTGGAATCCTCCAGATGCGACTGATGACCTCAGGTGTCACTGGAATCTCGATCCCTCGAACTGTAGCAGACCATCTAATGCCATCAGTGGCCATGGATCCATAGAACTCCCTGATGAGGTCTGGGTAGGATCTCTCGGACATCGTACAAAAATGGACCAGACCTGCATCTCTCAGTACATCTCCAATGAAGAAGTGATGCTGATCCCAGAATGGAATATCTACGCGCCTACCACTAGCAATGCTCTTCCGGACTAGGCTGGCTGGCACTGGTGCAGGTGGCTCTGG
The DNA here is from genome assembly GCA_021397845.1 of Areca catechu. Taxonomy (NCBI): domain Eukaryota; kingdom Viridiplantae; phylum Streptophyta; class Magnoliopsida; order Arecales; family Arecaceae; genus Areca; species Areca catechu. The sequence goes on from CM038043.1 coordinate 111,125,762, forward strand.
GGTCGGCTCACGCTCATGTCTGACTTTCCTTCGCCGCTCAGTACTACCCTGCCCCTGTTCCAATCTCCTTTTCCTTACTGCCTGGTGTTTTCTCGGACCCATGTGTAAGGAGGAGGGGTAACTTAGGGAGAAATGCAAAGAGGTAAGGCTAAGAGGAAAAGAGAGGGAAAGAGAGGTTTGCGGATTGAGAAGAAGAGAAGAATGTGAAATGGGGAAATAGGGTTTGTGAGAGTGGAAAAAATAGAGAATAAATGGAGAAAAAGTAAGAAACGGAGGGTAGAAACAAGTGTTTTCTATTGAAAAACAACCGGGATTAGCAGGTAGATAGATCCGAAGGCTTTCGGTTGTCCAAAATCAAAAGTACGGTCAAAAAGAGGGTTGAATCGAAGAAATGCAAGAGGAGAGGAGAGGATTTCCCAAAAGGTTGAGGGAGAAGGGTGGAAATCTACTATTTAGGGTTTAGGAATGTTGGAGGGGGACCACACGAAGGAGAGGAAAGAAAAAAAATTGGAAAAACAAGGCTTGCGGACGGGTTTTTAAAAAGCAGGTTTCCGTTCAAGTGTCGACCTCTGAGAATTTTCAGGGGTCGACCTCAAGTGTCGACCTCCATAACTTAGGTGTCGACCTCAAGTGTCGACCTCTGAAAAACTCAAGTGTCGACCTCCAACAATTAATTACTTAATAAAAATTCTGTAAAAAGGAAAAAAATGATAAAATTTAGAGAAAAAGCCTTTAGCCAAATTTGAGAATTTATAAATCATTTTTGAGGAATTTTGATGAAAATTGAAGAGATTCAAGCAAAAGGATCAATGACTCCCAGTTCTCTTCTAATCATACAAAATCTATCTTCATTCAATGGTTTTGTGAATATATCAGCCAATTGATAATCAGTACATATAAATTCTAACAACACATTAGAGTTTTGAACGTGATCTCTTATGAAGTGATGTCTTATTTCAATATGTTTGCTTCTTGAATGTTGTACAGGATTTTTCGTTAAATTGATTGCACTAGTATTATCACATCTTATGGGTGTCTTAATTAGTTTGATGCCAAAGTCCTCGAGTTGTTGTTTGATCCATAGAATCTGAGCACAACAGCTTCCAGCTGCTATATATTCGGCTTCCGCCGTAGATAGAGCAACCGAATTCTGTTTCTTACTGCTCCATGAAATCAAATTAACTCCTAGGAATTGACAAGTTCCACTAGTACTTTTTCGATCAAGTTTACACCCAGCAAAATCAGCATCAGAATATGCAATTAATTCATATGATGACTCTCTAGAGTACCAAAGACCAATTTCGATAGACCCAGATAAGTATCTAAGTATACGTTTTACAGCTAAGAGATGTGATTCTTTAGGAGCAGACTGAAAACGTGCACACATACAGACACTAAACATTATATCTGGTCTACTGGCAGTTAGATATAGCAATGAACCAATCATGCCTCTATATAATTTTTGGTCTACCGATTTACCACAATCATCTTTGTCTAATTTACATGAAGAGCTCATAGGGTACCTATTGGTTTTGTAGTCTCCATCCCAAACTTTTTTAATATCTCCCTTGTGTACTTGGCTTGGTTGATGGAGATCCCCTCTTTTGTTTGCTTAATTTGGAGTCCGAGAAAGAAGTTGAGTTCTCCCATCATGCTCATCTCGAACTCATTCTGCATTAACTTCGCAAATTCTTGACAAAGACATTCGTTAGTAGCACCAAAAATAATATCATCTACATATATTTGTACTACTAAGAGATCATCATTTTTCTTTTTCAAAAACAATGTATTATCTACATTACCTCTAGAAAAATCATTTTTCATCAAAAATGAACTTAATCTATCATACCAAGCTCTAGGAGCTTGCTTTAAACCATACAATGCTTTATGCAATTTAAAGACATGATTAGGAAATTCATGATTTTCAAAACCAGGAGGTTGTTCAACATAAACTTCCTCTTCAATAAATCCATTTAAAAAGGCACTCTTTACATCCATTTGAAATAACTTGAAATCCATAAAACAAGCAAATGCAAGTAAAAGTCTAATTGCTTCTAGCCTAGCAACAGGAGCAAAGGTCTCATCGAAGTCGATCCCTTCTTCCTGGTTGTAGCCTTTAGCAACAAGTCTAGCTTTGTTTCTAATTACAATACCATGTTCATCAAGTTTATTTCTAAAAACCCATTTTGTGCCAATTACAGAAACATTAAGGGGTCTTTCAGTTAAAGTCCAAACATTATTTCTTTTAAATTGATTTAGTTCATCTTGCATAGCATTAATCCAGTTACAATCTTTTTCAGCTTCTTCTATTGACTTAGGCTCTATCTGAGATACAAAAGCTAAATAATCACAAATATTTCTAATAGAAGAGCGTGTACTTACCCCCTTTGATGGATCACCTATTATTAGCTCTTTAGGGTGTCCATGTGCATACCTCCATTCTTTAGGTAATGGTTTTGGTGAAGTTGCATTGATTTCTTGAATTTGATCTTGACTTTCTTGATCATCATCTCCTTTGGGCTCATCTTCATTGATTGTCAATTGTTCAAGCTTCTTTGTACCTGTTTCAACATCAATAGAATCTTCTTTTCTAGAAGATTTTTCGTTAGATTCATCAAACACTATATGAATTGATTCTTCAACCAGAAGAGTTCTTCTGTTGAAGACCCTGTATGCCTTGCTAGAAGTAGAGTATCCTAAGAAGATACCCTCATCTGACTTGGCATCAAATTTACTGATATTATCTTTGCCATTGTTTAATATGAAACAGCGGCAACCAAATACACGAAAATACTTGACATTAGGTTTTCGATTTTTCCAAAGCTCATATGGTGTTTTCTTCAAAATAGGTCGAATTAAAACACGATTTAAAATGTAACAGGAAGTATTAATGGCTTCTGCCCAAAAATATCTAGGTAAATCATTTTCGCAAAGCATTGTGCGTGCCATTTCTTCAAGAGTCCTGTTCTTTCTTTCTACCACCCCATTTTGTTGAGGTGTCCTAGGTGCAGAGAAATTATGACTAATACCATTTTCATTACAAAAAGTTTCAAAATCATGATTTTCAAATTCAGTTCCATGATCACTACGCAAAGAAACAATAGTGAGATCTTTTTCGTTTGAAACCCTTTTATGAAATTTAACAAAAGCTGAAAAAGTTTCATCTTTATGAGCTAAAAACATTACCCAAGTAAATCGTGAGTAATCATCTACAATTACTAGCCCATATTTTTTACCTCCCAAACTAGTTGTTCTGGTTGGTCCAAAGAGGTCCATATGCAATAATTCAAGGGGTCTAGTAGTAGATACTACTCCTTTAGGTTTGAAAGTAGATTTGGTTTGTTTTCCAAATTGACATGCAGCACAAATTTTATCTTTTTCAAAAGTGAGTTTTGGCAATTCTTTTACAAGATTCTTTTTGCTTAATTTTGAAATCAACTGCATACTAGCATGCCCTAGCCTACGATGCCAAAGCCAACTAGTTTCACTTCCTTGGCTTCCTTAGCCACTAGGCATTGACCACTTTCCATGGCTAGATCATCAAGATCAACCATGTAAATGTTTCCATGCCTAAGACCAGTGAACTTGATGCCATCGACATCTAGACTAGATACCATGCACAAAGATGATTCAAAAATTACTTTAAAACCTTTATCACAAAACTGACTAATGCTAAAAAGATTATGCTTCAAGCCATCAACAAATAATACATTATCTACATAAGCATTAGGGGTGATATGGATTTTACCAATTCCGACGATTTTGCCTTTTCCATTATCACCAAAGGTAACGTTTCCACCATCAATAGCAGCTAGTGATGAGAATTGCTTCACATCCCCAGTCATGTGCCTTGAGCAACCACTATCCAGATACCACATTCTTCTTTTATTTTTGGTTGCAAGGCACACCTGCAAAAATTGATCAAGTTGAAACTTTAGGTACCCAAGTCATCTTGGGTCCTTTAGGGTTAGTCAAATTGGTTCCTTTTGGAACCCAAATCCTTTTAAAGGTATTTAATTTCCTTCTATTACAAACATATGATTTATGACCTATTTTACCACATGCATAGCAGGTAATATTAGAAGATGCTGGTATGAAAAAGTTTTTGTAAAGTTTTTGTTGATTGTGTGGCTTAAATCCAAGTCCAGCTTTATTAAACACTGCATGTTGACTATTTAAAAGCATATTTAGTTTTTCTGAACTAAAAGTAAACTTTTCTACAAAAGGTTTTACTTTTTCTAACTCTTCCTTGTAATTCTTATTTTGAAGCATTAGTTCTTTATTTTGTTTCTCAAAGTTCTCATTAGTTTTAAGATTTCTATTATTCTTCAAGGAATCATTTTCTTTTAAAAGATTATCTTTATCATTTGTCAAAGTTTTTACATGTTCTTTTAATTCCTTGTTTTCTTGAGTTAAATTTTCAATTTCACTTGAAAACTTTTCTGAATTTTTGGTAAGCTCAAAATTTTGCTTTCTTAATTTCTTATTTTTTAATTTTAATTTTTCATATTCCATTACTAAGTCATCAAAAGCATCATGCAATTCATTGAAAGTGAATTCAATTTCAGGTTCAGAATTTACCTCATTATCCTCGTTGGCCATGAAACATAAGTTGGCGACTACCTGCTGCTCTTCTTCACTGCTGGAGTCCTCACTCTCACTCCAGGTAGCCATCATGGCTTTCTTTCTCAACATCCTTCTACTCTTTTTAAGCAAAGGGCAATCCGTTTTGTAATGTCCAGACTTCTTGCACTCGAAGCAGATGGGTGGGTCCCTTTCTTTCTCTTTCTCCTTCTCCTTGTTGTGATCACCTTTTTGTGGCCTTTTCTTGTAGAAGCCCTTCTTCTTTCTCATGAATCTTTTAAATTTTCTTGTAATTAGGGCTGTCTCATCATCATCATCTTCTTCCTCAGATTCATCACTTGACTCTTCTTTTGTAGTGGACTTGAAGGCTATGGCTTTCTTTTTCTTGTCATTGTCCACTGTTTTCTGCTTTAGTGAAAGCTCGTAGGTCATCAGTGATCCAAGAAGCTGCTCGAGAGGTAGAGTGTTGACATCCTTGGCTTCTTCTATGGCTGTAACTTTCGCATCCCATGAAGCCGGAAGAGACCTGAGAAGTTTGTTAACCAGTTCACCATTAGATATAATTTTTCCCAAACTCCTCATACCATTTACTATATTGGTAAATCTAGTATACATTTCACTTATGCTTTCAGTTGGTTCCATCCTGAACATCTCATACGTATGAATGAGCATGTTCACCTTAGTGGTCTTCACTTGGTGTGTACCCTCATGGGTAACCTCAAGTGTATCCCAAATTTCTTTGGCGGAAATACAATTTGATATTCTGTTGAATTCACTAGGATCAAGTGCACAGAATAACAAATTCATCGCCTTAGCATTTAACTCAGCTTGTTTGATGTCATTGTCATCCCATTCTTCTTCAGATTTTGGGGTGATAATGCCATTAACCAAGTGAGTGGGCTGATGAGGCCCTTTAGTGATTATTCTCCAAATATGATAATCTACAGCTTGTAAATAAATACGCATACGAGTTTTTCAATAAGTGTAGTTTGTGCCATTAAAGAAAGGAGGACGATTTGATGCTTGTCCTTCAACTATACCCATTCCAATTGGGGCGGCCATGATCTTTCACTCAAGATCGTTGGACCTACAAGAGAGTACCGGTGCTCTGATACCACTTGTTGCCCAGATATGGTGCCCAAGAGGGGGGGTGAATTGGGTATTTAAAAATTTAAGGCAATATATGTGCTATCAAGTTTTAAGGTGAAGAGTGATAGTGCTTTAAGAATTGTGCAACGGAAGCAATGAAATAAAATGGCAATTAAAGAGCTAAAGAAGTTAAAGAGAAAGGCAATGCAAACACACAAGAAATATAGTGGTTCGGTGCATCTAGCACCTACATCCACTCCCCAAGCTCCACTTGGGAAATTCACTATAATCTTTAGATTACAGCCGACTTGTTTTACCAGGCTCACAAGTCAAAACCTTACACACTTGTTTTGGCTTCGGGCTAACAAGCAACCCTAGTTGGTTTTATCAATTGGATCACCAACAAACCTTACTCACTTGTTTTGGCTTCGGGCTAACAAGCAACCCTAGTTGGTTTTATCAATTGGATCACCAACAAACCTTACTCACTTGTTTTGGCTTCGGGCTAACAAGCAACCCTAGTTGGTTTTATCAATTGGCTCACCAACAAACCTCACTCTAGTTTCAAATTCCCTTGAAACTAGCTAAAGACAAAAGAGTATGAATACAATGAATTAAAAACTAAACAAACTCCTTTTGAGCAATAATAAATTCGTTGAAGCTCTTGATGGAGACTCTTCAAGCCTTTTCCCTTGGAATCTTTGGACCTCACTAAATGCCAAACACTTGAATGTTGGATTCCTCAAAGATGGAAGACTTTTTGGCTAGGGAATCTCTTGGTTTTCTCACTCTTTTTGCTTGGAAGTGATTGAAGGCTTTGTACTTTGAATCAACACTTTTTCACTTTGTCTCCTTGTCTTTTTTGAAGTTTGGTGGAGGTTAAATACCTCATTCATGCTGAAACAACTCCACAAGACCGTTAGATTCAAAAATATGGCCGTTTATGGCCGTTAGAAATCAAATCAGAAGTTCAGAAAAACTAGCCGTTATGCCATGAGTCGACCTCATGAGTCGACCTCTGGATCAAGTGTCGACCTCATGAGTCGACCTCCAGTAAAGTTTAGGCAAAAGTTCAGAATACCATAGTTCTGCCCATTTGAATTCTCAGGCTATGAGTCGACCTCTGGTGTCGACCTCTGGACAGGTGTTGACCTCTGGTGGTCGACCTCTGAAGCGTGCCACTGAGACTTTGCCGTGCCGGCCATGCTGAACTTTCCTTTTCTTCATGAGTCGACCTCTGGTGGTCGACCTTTGACAAGGTGTCGACCTCTGGTGGTCGACCTCTGATCTGAATTTTTCTGAAACTCTTTGAGATGTGCGTGCCATGCTTGAGTTTCTTTAAGCCTTTGTTTCTTTTGTCAAATATTTCTTAACAAGAAGGTCCATTATGAGAATTTTGATCTTGTTCAAGGTAGAAGAGCTCATTTCCAAATCAGGTAAACTTAGTTTCATCATTGTCCTTATGATACTCTTTTTGAATAACCTAAGTCCTGAAACTTTATCTTGAGATTAAACATTAGTCCAAACATATACTCAACCTTTTGTTAATCATCAAAACTAAGGAGTCAAAGCCAACAGTATGGCTGATCTACAGGGATGCAAGAGGAAGCTAGGGCAGTAGGGTTTCAATCCAGGAACACAAGGAGAGCACTCAAAGTAAGAACCAAAACCAAAACACAAGGTAATAACTCAGAATTTCAACAATTTGTATTCATAAGAAAAAGGTGATTACAATAGGGGGAGGGGTGTGGTATTTATAGAGTTCCCATGCCCTCACTAACCATGGTTACACTTGGGTTACAAGTCCTCTTCCAAATTGGAGTACAAGTCCTTTCCTAGCTAGGTTAGATTTACAAGGTTTAAAGGGATTAGGAATCCTAACTAGGATGGAATAAACTTGGTCTTCTCCTTCTTCTCTTCAACATGGACTTGGTCAAACCTTTTGGATGCCTACTCCTTTGGGCGTGTGGACCTCAGGGCAGCAACGGGGAGGTCCTCCATGGGCTTGGAAGGCTTCGGCTTGGGCCCCCTAGAAGCTAGGGTGCCTGGTTCCCTGTACTGGCATATTCTCGGTATCAAAAGGGAATCTTGGTTTTTCTTGCTTGGGCTTGCTTCCTGGGCTTGAATTTGAAGGCTTGGAGTGCTGGGATAACCTGGTAAACATGGGCTCCTAGTATATGAAATATTCTAGAAGCATCTGGAAGGAATTTGGCATCTGAAATGGTATCTAGGAAGAATCAGGGCACCTGGGTGTCGATTGAGCTCCCCTAAGCTGGTGTAACTGCTTCTGGCTTTAGAGTGAGGTCTGATGGAACTCCAAAATGGCATAGCCTCTTCTCTTGTACAAGAAGTGAACTCATACTAGACTTATACTGGTATACAGGACTCAATGTACTGGACTAGGTTGAGGGTTGAGATAAATCAACTAACCTCAACTTATTATAGGACTCAATCTTAATTGATTACAAAATTTTCAAAACTTTGACACATGACTAATTAAACCAATTAGGGCCCAGTAATCTGTGTCTGATCCTGGTGCCCCCACCAATTCTCCCAGGGCGGGAGGAACTCAATCCCGTCGAGTGTGGGATAACTTGGCTCTCATAGTGCTCGAGTAGGTCTGGGTTGAGGTGCTGCAGATCCTCACGGGTGATTTATGAGTCCTTAGATTCTGGCCGACCTTGCCACCAGACCAAATACCTCTGATAGCCTCTATTCTGGATATAAATGGCTTGATCATCCAGGATTCTCTCAATCTTTTCCTCATTATTTGGCCAATTAGTTGGTGGACACTCTAGGGCATGCTCACTCTCAAGGGAAGGGATAGGTCCAAAAGGCTCGCTGAGAATCGTTGCTGGCTCCCTATACTCTACAAGATCTGAGATGTTGAAGGTGGAACTAATACCTAAGTCGGGTGGTAACTCAAGCACATAGGCATTGGGTCCAACTCTCTTTATTATCTTAAATGGGCTAGCTCCATGAGCATGAAGTTTCTTTACGGTCTCTGGAGGGAACCGTTCAGGCCTAAGCCTGATCATCACAAAATTTCCTGCAGAAAATTCTTTAGCTCTCTTTTGAGAATTAGCCAAGTTCTTATATAGTTCATTACTTAGGTTTATCTTTTGGCCAGTTTTTTTATGCAAATCCCTAACATGCTGTGCAAAAGACTTAGCTGACTCAGAAACTCTTGCATGTGAGGGTAAGGGGATCAAATCAAGAGGTTTATTGGATTTGTATCCATGCACAACCTTAAAAGGACTCTTCCCTATTGACCTATTAACAGAACTATTATAAGCGAATTGAGCTCGGGGTAACAATAGGTCCCAATTTCCTGTGTGTTCACCTACGAGGCATCTAAGAAGGTTTCCTAAGCTTCTGTTCACTATCTCGGTCTGACCATCAGTCTGTGGGTGGTAGGCGATGAAAAATCTCAACTTGGTTCCTAATAGGTGCCAAAGGATCTTCCAAAAGTAACTAGTAAAGTGGACATCCCTATTTGATGCTATTATTTTAGGCAATCCATGTAATCTAACCACCTGGTCAATGAAAAGATGGGCTACTCTAGATGCATCAAAGGTTTGAGAGCAGGGTATAAAATGGGCCATTTTAAAAAACCTATCGACCACTACAAATATTGAATCATGTTTCTTGAGGGTCTTAGGTAGGCCTAAAACAAAGTCCACGCTTAAGTCCTACCATGGATGGTCTGGTACAGGTAGAGGGGTATATAATCCAGTATTTTGTTTCTGCTGCTTTGCAATAGCACAGGTTCTACATCTGGACACTATATTGGCAACGTCTCTCTTCAAACTAGGCTTAAAGAACTGGTCTTCTACAGCTGAGATAGTCTTATTTCTTCCAAAATGACCAGCAAGGCCTCTAGCATAGGTTTCCCAAACTAAGAATTCTCTAAGTGATGTTCTGGGAATACAAAGTCTATTGTTCTTAAACAAATAACCATCTTAAAGGGTGTATTCATTATGGGTACTAGATGGTCCTTGGGCTAAGGATTGGACAATTTCACTAAAGTCTGGATAGGTTATTTATTCATCTTTTAACTTATCAAATCCAATGACTTCAGTGCTAATGGTATTCAACAGTAAGGCTCATCTGCTAAGGGTGTCAGCTACCTTGTTTTTAGTTCCAGCTTGATGTTTAAGTACAAAGGTATAGGCTTGTATAAATTCTACCAACTTAGCATGCCTAGGGTTTAATTTCTTCTGGGAGTTCAAAAATTGGAGTGCTTCATGATCAGAATACAAAACAAACTCCTGGGATAGTAAATAATGTCTCTACTATCTAAGAGCTTGTACTACTGCATAAAACTCTTTATCATAGGTTGAGTACTTTAATTTAGCCTCATTAAGTTTCTCACTAAAAAAGGCTACTGGGTGATTCTCTTGGCTCAGAACTCCTCCTATGCCGACTCCCGAAGCATCACAAGCTACCTCAAAAATCTTAGTAAAATCGGGTAACCTCAAGATGGGTGCTTGTGTCATCTTAGTTTTAATCTCTAGGAAGGCTCTATCTGTAGATTTGGTCCATTCAAAACTACCCTTCCTAATACAGTCAGTAATTGGTGCTACTATGGTGCTAAATCCCCTAATAAATCTCTTGTAGATAGTGGCTAGACCATGGAAACTTCTAACTTCATGGACACTAGTGGGTATTGGCCATTCTACAATGGATCTGACCTTTTCAGGGTCAGCTACTACACCTTCAGGGGTCACCACAAAGCCTAGGAAGATAACTCTATGGGTCATGAAATCACACTTCTTTAAATTTGCATAGAGGTTCTCCTTCCTAAGGGTCAAACAAACTTGTTTCAGATGTTCTATATGATCTTCCTTGGTTTTACTATAAATCAGGATGTCATCAAAATATACTACCACAAATTTGCCTTTGAACATCCTAAGGACTTGGGTCATAATTCTCATGAAAGTGCTAGGGGCATTAGATAACCCAAAAGGCATTACGGCCCACTCATATAGACCATCTTTGGTTTTAAAAGCTATTTTCCATTCATCCCCAGGTCTAATTTGAACCTGATGGTAGCCACTCTTAAGGTCTATCTTTGAAAAGATTGTGGCCCTGCCATCATATCCAACATATCATCCAAGCGGGGGATGGAAAACCTATACTTCATAGTTATTTTATTTATGGCATGACTATCAATACACATTCTTCACATGCCATCTTTCTTAGGGGTTAATAGGGCTGATACAGCACAAGGACTTAGGCTCTCCCTAATAAATCCTTTTCTAAGAAGCTCACCTACCTATCTTTGAAGCTCTAAGTATTCAGCTAGGTTCATCCTATAATGAGGTAGGTTAGGCAAAGTAGCTCCTGGGACTAAATCAATTGCATGTTGGACATCCCTAAGAGGTGGTAAGTGGTCAGGTAAATCTTTAGAAAATATGTCACTAAATTCATTCAAGACTCCCTTGACCTCCTGAGGGTACTCTCTATCAATGGGATCAAATACTTCATTCATAGCTAACATCCAAACAGTAGTGCCCTCATATATCTCCTTCTCTAGCTCTCTTGCAGTGATTAAGTTAATTCTAGACTTTTTCTTCTTAAGTGAGCTAAATCCTTTCTTAATTATCTCCTAAGGTGGGGTGGGATTTATGGTGATCTTATTCCCATGGAAAGTAAACATGCAAGCATTAGTTCGGTCATAAAGAGTGGCATCATGATCATAAAGCCATGGCCATCCTAGGATGATACTACTTACCCCCATGGGCACAACATCACACCACACTCTATTTTGGTAAGACTGAAGCTGGAGTTGAACTTGGCATCTGGATTTAATGGGTATGGAGGTGGAATCTATCCAAGATACCTTATAGGGGCTTGGGTGAGAAACTAGGTGTAAGCCTAGGGTTTTGACAGCCTTATGGGATATGGCATTCACACAGCTCCCACTATCTATAATTATTTTACACACCTTATCTCCAATCTTCACTAAGGTCTGTAGGATATTGGTCCTACGCCAATCTTTCTAGGTTTTATTCTGGGACAGAATGCATCTAACTACTCCCCTGTGAGGTCTGTTCATTCAAAATCCTCCTCATCACCTTCGTATTCCTTAATTAAGTCTGGTTCAGCTTCATAGACCTCTTCTTCTTCATCCTTATTGGGTTTAGGCTCATCTTCCACAATCTCCCCTATGTGTAAAGACTTGGTGGGACACTGGCTAGCAAAGTGACCTACCTTATTGCACCTAAAACAAGCATTGGGACTGGGGCTTGGGTTCTACTGAAAAACTGGCACCTTACCCTTATCATTCCTCAAAGATGCTGGGTTAATTGAGCTAGCTTGACTTGGACTTGGATTAGGATGAGATGGATTAGGGTTGGGATGGGTTGGATTGGGTTTGGGGGGACTTGGGTTTGGGTTTGGCCGATTTTGGTTAGGGTTGGGACGAATTTGGTTATAGCTTGGTCGGCTTGGGTAGAACTGGTTCTGGTTGGGCCTAAAGCTAGGAGTGTTGGACTTAAAGGGTTCAGGTCTCCTCACTACAGGTACTTTCTGGAACCTTTCAAAGTTTTCAGCTACATGATAGGCATGGGCCATGGTTTCAACATCCCTAAGGTACAACTCCTTTTGAATATCCTCTCTAAGACCATTTCTAAACCTAGAGAGGGTAATTGACTCAAGTTCATCTATGCCGCATCTTAGGTGCACTCATCAAACCGGGCTATGTATTCACTCATAGTTTTGGTCCCTTGTTTTAATCTCTACCATTGGTCTAAGAGACATTGATGATAGTATGGAGGAACATACTTAGCCCTAAGCTTTAATTTCATGGCTTCCTAGGTGGTAATGGGTAGGTTGCCTATCTGATTATTGAGTCATTCTACTTAATCCCAGTATAATCTATCTTGATATGTTAGCCTAAGCTGGACAAATTGACACTTTTTCTCATCACTCAAGGCATAAAATTTGAAGTACCTATCCATACCTCCCTCCCAATCTATATAGACTTTTGGATCTATGTTGCCATTGAAGGTAGGTGCATCTATCTTAATGCTCCTAAGAAGCCTATTATCCTGATCTTGGTCCTCACGATTGGGTCTCCTATGGTTGGGGTCATGAAATTGATCATGGTGTTGGTTTCCCCTATGGTTAGGCTCCCTAAATTGAACCTGGTTCTGGGGTCTCCTAGGGTTGTGTTCTATAAAGGGCTCATGGGTTTGGACTCTTCTAGGGTTGTGAGGGGTAGAAGAGATGGAATCCAGGTCTAGTTCAGTGTTAAACTCTTGGGTTTTCTTTACAGTCTCTAGTTGGTTCTCAACTTGGTTAAGCCTATTGGTTAATTGGTTGATCCTATTGGTTGCTTGGTCAAATTGCTGGTCCACTTGGTTGAATCTTTGGTTCATTTAGTCAAGCTTGGTATCAGATTGGTCAAACCTATGTATTGCCCAGGTGGCTTTCCAAGAGGGGGGTGAATTGGGATTAAAAACTTTTGCAAGTATGCGCACTTTGAAATTTGTTTAGTGTAGAAGTAAAGTGTGCAAAGCAGAAGTAAATAAATTGAAGCAATCAAGCAATAAAATCACAATCACAAACACCAAGAAATAGAGTGGTTCGGAGTAACCGGCTCCTATATCCACTACCCAAGGATCACTTGAGATTTCCACTATATCTCCCAACCGGAATACAGTCGGATTGTTTTACTAGGCTCACAACCCAAACCTATACACTTTGGTTTTACCGGGATCACCAAAGAAACCCTAACTCCCTTTGATTTTACACGGGATCACCAAAGAAAACCCAAACACTTGGTTTTAAACCGGAAAAACCAAGAACCCAAACTTAGGTTTTACAAGGTTCACCTAAAAAACCTTTAACTCTCTCTTAAGATACAGCCCCTTGCTGTTCTTAGAGAATGAACAAAGATAAATAATGTATAACAAGCAACTACAACAAACCAAGTTTGTTTTGATGTTGCCGATGTAGATCAAGATAAAGTCAAGCCTTGAGTGCTCTTCAATGCTCTTCAATGCTGCTTCTTCCCTTCTTCAATGAGTGGATTCAATGATAGAGTGGAGTTGGTGAAGCTTTGAATCCAACTTGAATGCTCTTTGAGGTAGGTAGAGGAATAACTTGAAAGCTCTTTATTTTCTCAAGAAAATTTAGCAATAAATCTCAATTAATTATTTAATCCTTCAAAAATAATCCCCTTTATAGTTTTCTATAAGATATGGCCATTGTAGGGTCTTGGGATTCGCAAAATGGCCGTTGGAGATGAATTGGAGTTCAAATTTCAATTTCAACAACTACTCGTTGAAGTGCAGACAATGGCTCCACGAGCCAGCTCGAGCTCCAGGAGTCGGCTCGAAGTCTCAGACAGGCTAAAAACAAACTTCTATGGGAGCCGGCTCTTGGACTAGGAGTCGGTTCTTGCCTTCAAGCTTTCAGTCATGACAAACATACATACCTAGAGTCAGCTCTTGATCTGGAAGTCGGCTCTAGTTCTCAGATCTTCAAAAACTATATTTCTGGAAGAGTCAACTCTTGAACTGGGAGTCGACTCTTGGTTCTAAAACTTTGAATCTTCCTCCATGCTGTGCCATTTTGAGTCGGCTCTTACAAATCTTTTAAAAATATGCTTCAAGCTTCCCCAAAAACCTCAACATTGAATCAACTAGAAGCTAATCTACATACTTTATCAAAATACTTACAATTTTTAAGCCCATGTTTCATGATTACAGCATTCATAAGTTAGGGCTTTTATAAACTCAATTGAATTACCCTTAAGTGAATTTGAAAACCATTTTAAACAAAGGTAACCAATTCCTGCAAAACTTCTTAAACAATTTGTAAGGGGTTAGTATCAAATACATGCTCCAATATTTTGTGATCATCAAAATCATTCCAGGGGTCAACAATCTCCCCCTTTTTGATGATGACAAAACACTGGGCATGATTAAAAAATTAAAAGCACTTTACAATTGCAGTAATTTCAAGTCTATGCATATCATATAGGTTAAGTATCGGTGTATCGATACAATGTGCCAAAATATATCAAATGTATGGTATTGAATACTACATATCATGTGTATCAAGTGTATCAAAACATGATGTATCATATGTATCATAACATGATGTATCGATACATGACGTATCAAGGGTATTAACTATACAATGCATATCGAAACTTATGAAATTTTTCAAACTTTTGAAGTAAACTTAAGTTTCATCAAATTTTCATGAATCAAACATCCATTTCATCAAAGTTTCATAACATTCAATTATCCATATCACATTTGTAAACAATTTTGAGCAATTTTCATGAATCAACATAACTTCCTTTCATGAATCAATATAGCATAAATTTATTAATATAGCTTTTTCTTTTTCATGCCAACCACAGTCTCCATTCTCCCCCTTTTTGTCATCAACAAAAGGTGTATGAGAAATGGACATTCATTCATAACATATGAGAAATATTGATTCAATCATAACATTAAAGCATTCATAACACTAATTCATAACAAGTGAAGTATATATATATATATATATATATATATATATATATATAAGAAATAAGCCAATACATGGCATATGTGATACTTTATAAACGTGCTACGGCACAACAAAATAGTATCACATAACCAAAATACAACAACAAAAAGTTTCAAAAGATAAAACCTAAACATCAGAATGAGGTGCTAGGATCACTATCAGGTTCTTCCTCATCAGAGGAGGAACAAACCTCTAGAATACCTGGACTAGGTTTGAACTTGGGGAACCTAGGGCAGAGATCCCTAATCCTAGTCCTAGTAGGTGTAGAAGTCCTAGTTACTTTAGATTTAGGTTTGGTTTTTGATTCTGATGAAATAAAGATAGGTGTAGGTCTAGCAGTAGGTGGATCAAGAGATAGGGCCAAAGTGATGGTGGATGAAAGCAGCTGAGTAGCAGGAGTCACTCTAACATCAGCAGTTCCAGCAGCCTCCATACTATCCTGAGGCTCACCAACATCAGGTGTGGCATGATAAGGTGCATCAGTGCAATGTGTCTCCTGTCCCTGCTCAGCATGAGTGCCAGTACCAGTCTCAGTGCCCGTGCCAGTCACTGTGCTAGTCACTGTGCCAGTCACTGTGGAAGTAGAAGGTGCATGCTGGCTGGCCGCAGATAGCTATCTCAATATAGCCATAATATCATAAAAGCCTTGCTGCATCTTGGACTATGGAGAACTAATCCTCATGTCAGTGTCAGTCCTGAGATAAGAAATCTCCTCTAAAACTCTTTGAAGTCTATCATCAATATCATGTCTGGCAGCAGTAGGAGTCCTGACTGGTGAATGTGGTGAAGCAGGAGCTGGCTCGGATGGACCAGCCTCATCAGTCTGTCCCTCAATCTGCTCACCATGTCCCTATGCAGCATGTACATCATCATCTGAGTCCTCTGAGTGTGCTACAGGAACTCCTAAGGTCTTCCTGATCTAATTTCTATCAACCTTAATAAATCCCATTCTGGTCAGGGATTTTACTGTGTACCTATCAGTGTGCAGCAACAAACGACAATCCTCTCCAGTAAGATCAATATCAGCATCCTGGAACAACAAAGTAAACACCATCCCGTAGGGCAAACAGGCTCATGCCCTATGTACAGCCTCTCTCATTTGAGAAATCATAATAAATGGAAGGTTGAGGGGCTCCCCCTCAATCAGTCGCCTCATGAATGTAAGATCTCTCTCGTTAACCCAGTCGAATATGCCTATCCTGGGTAGGAAAATTCGGCTAATGATGTTGTGCAACAGCCTCATTTCCAATGAGAGCTGATTTGCACTTACATGAATAATTCCTTTAACATTAGATCTTCCCAAGATGAGTCTAAAAGTCTTCACTCTTTCCTTCATAACCAAATAGCATTCCCCTTCTTTAGGTATATTCAATAACCTTGAAAGTTTTTGCTCATTTACCTCTATCAATTTTCCTTTTACTGTTCCTTCAATATGAAAAGCTCCTAGTGACATGTTCTCAAAGAATTGTCGAACCAGATTTGGGTAATTTGGAACATTTAATTGACAAAAATCCTTCCAACCCTGTCTTTCAAGCCACATACCAATATTCAACTGTTCTTGTTCTAAAAAACTAAAATCGATGCACCTACCAGGGGTCACTTGTCAATTTTCCATTGGAATGACTTGCCGGGGTGCTGGAACAACTTCCTCTTGCTCAGTCTGCTATTCTTCTTGCGGAATCGAAGTATCCAGTCGCCTCTTGCTCCTCCTTTCCTTAGCCACAGTCCGAACAACCCTTGTTGCTTTCTTTGCCACCGCCTTGCGAGGCGCCATTCTCCAAAGATTAAAGGTTTGAGAGGATTTTTGGAGAGTTCTCTAGTGTGGAGTGAGGAGTCGGCTAAGATAAAACGGTCAAAATCTAGAAAATACAATATATAGGAAAAGTGGAAACCCTACTTAAAAAGCTTCGGCCCAACTTGCGAGTCAGCTCACCCAGAGCTCTGAGAACTTGAGTTGGCTCGAGCAAAAATCTATTCTAAAAATCAAAATGGGTCAAACTCAGTTTCTAATGGTTTCTAGAGTCTAAACTAGGTTGCCCTATGCTCTAAAGAGAAGTTTGAAATTTCTAGATAATTTTTTTTTAATTTTCAAAAATTAGGTTAGATAGGTTTAAAATGGATCACATAACCCTAATTCACTTCTAATTTTCTCAAATCTATCTAGACATAAAGGTTTAGTGAAAATGTCCGCTAGTTGGTCTTCAATAGGTACAAATTCAAGTTCCACAACATTGTTTAAAACATGATCACGAATAAAATGATGTCGAATTTCAATGTACTTAGTTTGTGAGTGCTGAATTGGATTTTTTGATAAATTAATAGCACTAGTATTATCACATTTAATAGAAATTTTAGATTGGACAACACCATAATCTTCTAGTTATTGCTTGATTCATAACACTTGAGCACAACAGCTCCCGGCAGCTACATATTCTGCCTCAGCAGTAGATAAAGCTACAGAGTTCTGTTTGCAACAGTTCCAAGAGATCAAGTTAACACCTAGAAATTGATAGGTGCCACTTGTGCTCTTCCTATCTATTTTACATCCTCCATAATCAGCATCAGAATAACTAATTAATTTCAGTGATGTGTATTTAGAATACCACAAACCTACATTACAGGTGCCTTTTAGGTATTTAATAATTCTTTTAATAGCTGTGATGTGTGATTCTTTAGGATTAGATTGAAAATGTGCACACATACAAACACTAAATAATATATCAGGTCTACTAGCTATTAAATAAAGTAATGATCTAATCATACCTCGGTACAGCTTTTGATCAACATTTGTGCCATTCTCATCTTTGTCAAGTCTACATGCAGGACTCATTGGTATTCCAATTACCTTGCTTGATTCCATGCCAAACTTCTTGATTATTTCTTTAATGTACTTGGCTTGGTTAATCAGAATACCTTCTTTAGTTTGTTTAATTTGAAGTCTAAGAAAGTAACTTAATTTGCCCATCAAGCTCATTTCGAATTCTCCCTGCATTAGCTTAGCAAAGTCTTGACACAAAGATTCATCAGTAGATCCAAAGATAATGTCATCAACATATATTTGAACAACTAAAATATCATTTTTCTTTCTTTGAATAAAAAGTGTGGTGTCAACACTACCTCTTACAAATTCATTTGCAATTAAAAATTTGCTTAGTCTATCATACCGGGCTCTAGGTGCCTATTTCAGACCATATAAAGCTTTATTCAATTTAAAAATATGATTTGAAAAAATATGATCGATAAAATCGGGAGGTTGCTCAACAAAAACTTATTCAGATAAAAATCCATTCAAAAAAGCACTCTTTACATCCATTTGAAATAACTTGAAATTCATAAAACATGCATAAGCTAGTAGCAATCTAATGGCTTCTAATCTAGCTACAGGTGCATAAGTTTCATCAAAATCTATTCTTTCTTCTTGATTATATCCTTGTGCAACCAATCTAGCCTTATTGCTAATTACATTTCCATCTTCATCTAGTTTATTTCTATAAACCCACTTAGTGCCTATAACAGAATGATCATTGGGTCTTACAACTATGGTCCATACATTATTTCTTTTAAATTGGTTTAATTCATCATGCATTGCTAACATCTAATTAGGATCAGTTTCGACTTCTTCTGTATTATGAGGTTCTACATGAGAAACAAAAGCAATTAAATCATGTGCATCTCTATGTACAGATCTAGTTTTAACACCTTGAGATGGGTTTCCTATAATTAATTCTTTAGGGTGTGATTGTACATACCTCCATTCTTTAGGTATATCATCATGCTTTTTACTCACCTCTTCTTCATGTGGTTGACCTGATTGTTTGTCTTTAAGAGTCAAGTCTTTCTTTCCATGCTCTAGTGTACCTACATCATCATTAGCAAAATCTTCCTTTCTCAAAGATGTAATGTCATATTCATTGAAAACAACATAAACAGATTCTTCAACAGTCAAGGTTCTTTTATTGAAAACTTGATAGGCTTTACTATTTAAAGAATATCCAAAAAAAATAGCCTCATCAGATTTTGCATCAAATTTACCAAGATTATCTTTTCCATTGTTGAGAACAAAACATTTACATCCAAAAACATGAAAATATTTGATATTTGGTTTTCTATTGTTCCAAAGCTCATAGGGGGTTTTTCTGATAATGGGTCTAATCAAAACTCTATTTAAAATATAGCATGCGGTATTAACAGCTTCTATCCAAAAGTATTTTGGAAGATTTCCTTCACAAAGCATTATTCTGGACATTTCTTCCAAAGTATAATTCTTTTTTTCTACAACACCATTTTGCTGTGGTATTCTAGGTGCAGAAAAGTTATGATCAATACCGTGCTTTGTGCAAAAATGATCAAAATACTGGTTTTTAAATTCGGTGCCATGATCACTACGAATTGAAATAACAGATAAGTTTTTTAAATTTGTAACTCTTTTGTAAAACTTTTTGAATACATTAAAAGTATCATTCTTATATGCAATAAACAAAACCCATGTGTATCTTGAAAAATCATCTACAATCACAAGTCCATATTTCATACCACCTAGGCTGGTAGTCCTAGTAGGTCCAAATAGGTCCATGTGAAGTATCTCTAAGGGTCTAGAAGTTGAAACTATGTTTTTAGATTTAAAACTCTACCTCACTTGTTTTCCTAACTGACATGCATCACAAACATAATCAAAATTAACTTTAAACTTTGGCAAATCATTGACTAAGTCCTTTGAAATCAATTTAGCTATTGTGTCCATACTAGTATGACCAAGTCGCCTATGCCATAGTAAACTTGATTCCTTGCTCTTGTCATTCATTGCTACAAGACTTGTATTACTTGACATAGCTAGATCATTAAGATCTACCATATAAATGTTATCAAGTTTGTGTCCAATAAACTTAGTACTAGAGTCAAGTGGATCAACTACTATACACATTGATGACTTGAAGAATACATTAAAACCAATGTCACATAGCTGACTAATACTCAGAAGATTATGCTTTAATTTTTCTACCAGTAATATATTTTTAATAAATGTAGGAGTAATTTTTATTTTATCAATTCTGATTATCCTTCCTGTTCTATTGTCACCAAATGTTACCATTCCACCATCCTTCTATTCTAGGGTAAAAAATTGATCAGCATCACCCATCATGTATCTTAAACAGCCGCTATCCACATACCATCTTTTCTTTATGCTTGTGGCTGCAAGACATCCCTGCAAAACAATCATTTAATAAATTTAGGTACCCAAGCTTTCTTGGGTCCTTGCAAGTTAGCAAAAATGGTTCCTTTTGGAACCCAAACTTTCTTAATTTTTTTTTGTCATTGTATTTCAAATGACATTCAAAAGCTTTATGACCAATTTTATTACATACATAGCATATAATCCTTGAATTTGAATAATAACTACGAGATGATGCAAATTTAGGTCTAACATGTTTAGAACTAATGAATTTAGGAACATATGAAGTAGAAGCAGAAAATATGTTTGAAATAGAGCCTTTATAACCAATTCCAAATCTATTATCTGTTACTTTTGGATCTTTTAATATTAATTCAAGTTTGTTAGAACTTAGGGTTATTTTTTCAACTAATGGTTTTAATTTTTGAACTTCTTTCTTTAGATCATCATTTTTATTTTTCAAATTCTTATTTTTCTCTAAAAGCTCTTCTTTTTCAACTTGAACAATCTTAAGTCTTTCACAAACCAAATTTAGTTCTCTTTGTAAGATTTTGTTTCTTTCACAAGATTCATTTTTGTCATTTTCAAATACATCACATTTATTTTTTAAGTCTCTCAATTTTAATCCAGCTTTTTTATATTCTATCAATAGTTCACAAAAAGCATTATGCAATTCATCATAAGTGAATTCTAAATTAGGTTCAGAAGTACTTACCTCATCCTCCAAATCCATAAGATAGATTTGTGCTATTTTTGTTGTCTTTTCATCCTCTTCAGTAGACGTAGTTTCATCACTATCACTCCAAGCAGCTAGCATTGCCTTCTTCTTCTTTCTAGGGAATATCTTTTTCTTTCCTTCAGGGCAATCAGGGTGGATGTGTCCTGGTTTCTTGCATCCACAGCAGATAGGTACTTGATCTTTATCTTTCTCTTTACTTTTTCTTTGTCTCTTTCCTTTTCTTTTCCAAAGTCACTTTTTCTGTAATGCTTTCTCTATCTGTTCATTTTTCTTCTGCCCATAAACCTTTTGAATTTCCTCATGACTAGGGCAATTTCATCACTTCCAAGATCATCATCATCTGATGAATCAGATTCTTCATTCTTATCTTCCTTAGTAGCTTTAAATGCAATGGCTTTCTTTCTTTTTGTATCTTCTTTAGTCCTTTGTTGCATAGTCAATTCATGTATGATTAAGGATCCAAGTAGTTCATCCAGTGGCAGTGTATTTAGGTTCTTTTCTTCTTGAATTGCTGTCACTTTGGCTTCCTACTTATCTGGCAAAGATCTTAAGACTTTTTGGACAAGATCAGCATTAGAATAAGTTCTACCCAGACTCTTGAGATCATTTATAATATCAGTAAAATGAGTATACATGGTAGATATAGTCTTACTAGGATCCATCTTGAACAACTCATAATTATGCACAAGTAGATTAATTTTTGATGTCTTAACTTGAGAAGTGCCTTCATGTGTGATTTCTAATTTGTCCCAATTTTTTTTAGCAGAATTGCAAGTTAAAATTCTGTTAAACTCATTTGGATCCAAAGCACAATACAATAGGTTCATTGCTTTGGCATTTAATTCAGCTAATTTTATAGATTCTCGTCCCAATCCTCTTCTGGTTTGGGAACCTCTACATTATTAACTTTAATTGTGGGTGTGTGAGGTCCTTTCATGATGATTTTCCATAGGTGAAAGTCTACGGCTTGAATGTATATCTTCATTCTTGCCATCCAATAAGTGTAATTAATTCCGGTGAAAAGTGGTAGTCTATTTGTGGATTGACCTTCGACCAATGAAGTGCTCATGAGATGTGCCATATGTCTTTACTCTAAGTAACTTTCAGAGACTCTGCTCTGATACCACTTATTGCCCAGGTGGCTTCCCAAGAGGGGGATGAATTGGGATTAAAAACTTTTGCAAGTATGTGCACTTTGAAATTCTTTTAGTGTGGAAGTGAAGTGTGTAGAGCGGAAGTAAATAAATTGAAGCAATCAAGCAATGAAAGCACAATCACAACACCAAGAAATAGAGTGGTTCGGAGCAACCGACTCCTACATCCACTACCCAAGGACCACTTGGGATTTTCACTATATCCCCCAATTGGAATACAGTCGAATTGTTTTACCCAAGCTTGGAGTAGTCTTGGCGTGGATCTTCTATGGTTTCTTTGGAACGATAACTCCTGGTTTGATTTTGTGAAGGACACCTTGGAGGATTGGATCCATTGAAAATGGAGGGGATTAGGACTAGGCATGGACTAAAGAAATGCTCCTTTGGTAGGCTGAATGGATTATAAGAGGGAAGGGGATGAAAATATGTTGGATGTGTGTGATGGAAAGGAAATCACTCTAGGCCTCACGCCCACCTTCTCACAAGGGACCAAGCTAACAAGAAAGGGAATTTCTTTCAAGAAAATATTTCATTCATTCATTCATCATTACAAGAAGGTTTGGAGCCCTCTATTTTTATAGACCACCAAGCCTTTTTCAAATTCGAATTCAAATTCAAACTACACCAAATTACAAGGAGAAAATAATGGGGCATCTCATGAAGAGGGGTGGTGATTGTGGAGGAAAATGTGGGCCAATTCAAACTCCTTCTCTTGGGCAACAATCCTTGGTGAGGTGTCTTGGTGATGTGGCAAGGTACAATGATGAAGTGGCTTCCAAGTTGGTGATCCCATGGTCCATGCACCCATTCACCACTAGCCTTCTTGACTTGATTGTGCTGAAACCAGATTGGACTTGGACTGAACTCTTCTTGACTCAATTGCAATAAAGAACCCAATTGGAATAAATACAGGACTCAATTATCCAAATAAAATAAATACAGGACTAATAAACCCAATTAAAACTTATTACAGGACTCAAACTCTCAATCTTCCATCCATAAAGAATCTAGCTTAATCTGTATTGGTTGGAGTCTTTTCCTGAGCCTGGGCCTGCACCAATTCTCTCCGGATGGGAGGAACTCGATCCTGTCGAGTAAGGATCGGTCTGACTGTGATACCTTTCTAGTAGGTCTGGGTTAATTTGCTGCAGATCCTCTCTAGTGATCCAGGAGTCCTCAGATTCTGGTCGACTTTGCCAACAAACTAGATAACGTTGATAGCCCTTACTTTTAGTGGTAATCACTTGGTCATCCAAGATACGTTCAACTCTATCTCTCCGCTCTAGTGGAATTGCTAGTGGACACTCAGGTAGGGTTTCGCTCTCAAAGGCAAGATAAGGCCCAAAAGGCTCACTAGGAATTAATGCCGATTCTTTATATTCTTTCAATCAAAAATATTAAATGTTGAACTAATGCCATAATCTGGGGGTAATTCTAATACATATGCATTAGGTCCAATTTCTTTTATTACTTTGAAAGGTCTAGCTCCCCGGGCATGTAGTTTCTTCATAGTTCCCAGTGAAAATCTTTCAGGTCTAAGTTTAATTATTACAGAGTCCCCTTCATTAAATTTTTTCATTTGTTTACATGAATTAGCCATATGCTTATAGACTTCATTGCTCATTTGAATCTTTTTACTAATTTCCTTATGCAATTCCTTAATATGTTGTGCATATGACTCGGCAGACTCAGATACTTGTGCATGTGAGGGTAATGGAATGAGGTCGATAGGTCTCCTAGGTTTATAACCATGGACAATCTCAAAGGGACTTTTACCAGTAGACCTATTGACTGAGCTGTTGTAAGTGATTCAGCATTAGGTAAAAGCAAATCCCAATTTCCCAAACTTTCTCCTATAAGACATCCCAATAAGTTTCCTAGACTTCTATTTATGACTTCGGTTTGTCCATCAGTCTGAGGGTGGTAGGCAGTGAAAAATTTTAATTTGGTTCCTAACAAATGCCATATAATTTTTCAAAAGTAACTGGTAAATCGGATATCCCTATTGGACACTATGGTTTTAGGAAGGCCATGTAGTCTAATGACTCAATCTAGAAAAATTTTGGCCACTTTAGAGGCATCAAAGGTTTGGGAGCAAGGAATGAAATGAGCCATCTTTGAGAACCTATCTACCATAATAAACATCGAATCATGTTTCTGCTGGGTCTTAGGTAGGCCTAATGCAAAGTCCATGCTAAGATCATGCCAGCGGCAATCGGGTATAGGTAAGGGTGTATAGAGTCTAGTGTTTTGCTTCTGTTGTTTGCCAACAGCACAAGTTCGACACCTGGCTACTATCTAGGCAACTTGTCTCTTAAGTCCTGGCCAATAAAATTGGTCCTCAACAGCTAAAGTGGTTTTATTCCTACCAAAGTGACCAACTAAACCTCCAACATGGGTCTCCCAAACTAGAAAATCTCTCAAAGAAGTTTTAGGAACACAAAGCTTGTTCTCCTTAAACAAATAACCATCTAAAAGGGTATACACACTATGGTCACTAGATGGTCCTTGACTCAAAGCCTGGTAAATTTTACTAAAGTCTGGACAGGTTTCATACTCATCCTTAAGTTTCTTAAATCCCACGACTTCAGTGCTAACCAAATTTAGAAGCAAGGCTCTATGACTCAAAGCATCGGCTACCTTATTCTCAGTTCCGGCATGGTGCTTCAAGACAAAAGTGTAGGCTTGGATGTATTCTATCCATTTGGCATGTTTAGGATTCAACTTTTTCTGGGAACTAAGAAATCTAAGGGCCTCATGTTAGAGAATAGGACAAATTCTTATGGTAGAAGATAGTGTCTCCAATACCTTAAAGCTTGTACTATTGCATAGAGCTCCTTATCATAGGTGGAATATTAAAGCATAGCCTCATTTAACTTTTTACTAAAGAAAGCTATGGGGTAGTTCTCCTGGCTTAAAACTCCACCTATTCCAACTCCGGATGCATCACAAGCGACTTCGAATACTTTAGAAAAGTCAGGTAACCTCAAAATTGGTGCTTGTGTCATTTTATGTTTTATCTCTAGGAAGGCTCTATTGGCTACTTTGGTCCAATCAAAACTATCCTTCCTAATACAATCAGTTATTGGGACAACAATGGAGCTAAAGCCTCGAATGAATCTCTAATAGAAGGTGGCTAGGCCATGGAAACTATGAATATCATGAACAGTTTTGGGAACAGGCCACTCAACTATAGATTTGATCTTTTCATGATCAGCCGAAACTCCATCAGGGGTGACAATGAAACCTAGGAAAGTGACTCTATGGGTCATGAACTTACACTTCTTCAAATTAGCATAGAGATTCTCTTTCCTAAGGGTTGCACACACTTGCCTAAGGTGGTCTAAGTGGTTTTCCTTAGTCTTATTGTAATTCAAATTGTCATCAAAGTATACCACAATAAATTTTCCTATAAAAGCTCGTAGGACTTGGGTCATGATCCTCATAAATGTACTAGGTACATTGGACAATCCAAATGGCATCACTACCCATTCAAATAAACTATCCTTAGTTTTAAATGCAGTCTTCCATTCATCCCCTGGTCTAATTCTCACTTGATGATAGCTACTCTTAAGGTCAATCTTAGAAAAGATAGTAGCTCCGGTCATCATATCCAACATGTCATCTAATCGGGGAATAGAAAATATATACTTCACTGTGATTTTGTTGATAGGATGACTATCAACACACATCCTCCAAGTGCTATCTTTCTTAGGTATTAACAAAGCTGGGACTGCATAAGGACTCAAACTTTCCTTAATAAATCCTTTCCTAAGGAGATCCCCTACTTGTCTTTGTAATTCTAGGTGTTCGGTAGGGTTCATCCTATAATGTGAAAGGTTGGGGAAGGTTGCCCCTGTGACTAAATCAATGGCATATTGGATGTCCCTAACTGGTGGAAGGTGGTCAAGTAGGTCATTTGGAAATACATCCTTAAAGTCCTCTAACACTTCAACCACTTCCTGAGGGTGTTTTTTCTAGGAAGGCTCTTGAATTTTCTTAGTGGTTAAGACCCAAACAGGTGTACCCTCAGTGAGTTCTTTCTCAATCTCCTTTGCAGTTATTAGATTGTCTCCAGTCTTCTTTTCCTTTAGGTGACTTGATCCTCTCTTAACAGTGTCCTTAGGTGGTATAGGGTTGATCACCAACTTCTTTCCAAAGTACATGAGTGAACAAGAATTAGATTGGCCATAAAGGGTTGCATTATAGTCAAATAACCAGGGTCAACCCAAGATGATACTACTTACTCCCATTAGTAGGACATCACACCACACACTCTCTTGATAGGACTGTAATTGGATTTGGACTAGACACCTAAGCTTGATAGGAATTGAGGTGGAGTCTATCCAATAAACCTTATAGGGATTTGGATGGGAAACTGTGGATAAGCCTAAAGTTTTGACAACACTAGTGGACATGGCATTCACACAACTCCCACTATCTATGATTATTTTACACACCTTATCACCTAACTTGATAAAGGTTTGTAGGATGTTAGTCCTATGCCAATCTTCCTGGGTCTCTGTCTAGGTAAGGATGCATTTAACTACTTCTAAAAGGTCATGCTCTATAAGATCCTCATCACCTTCATACTCATCTACCAAATTATCATCAGCCTGATATACTTCTTCAATGTAATCATCTAGGGGCTCTGTGGGTTCAGACTCATTCTTTGCTAATTCTCCCATGTGCAAGGCTCTAGTTGGGCAACTGCTAGCATAATTGCCTATCTTATGACATCTGAAGCAAGGAGCATTAGAGTTTGGGGTTCTCTAAACTTCTGGTGCTTTACCCCTATCATCTCTATAGGCCAAAGATGTGCTAGGGTTGGGTCGGTTAGGTCGCATCTGACTTGGTCCTAGCTACTGACTAGGTGCACTAGTTCTAGGGGATTCTGGTCTACGATAAATTGGTCCCCTATTGAATCTCTCAGCATCTCGTGCTACCTGGTAGGCTAGCTCTAAATCTTAGACTTCTCTCATGAACAACTCTTTTTGGATCTCTTCTCTTAATTCGACTCTGAACCTAGATAGGGTAACTAATTTAGACTCATCAACATTGCATCTCATCATAAACTCATCAAAATTTTCAATGTACTCAGCTACAATCTTGGTTCCCTGGGTCAATCTCTGTCACTAGTCTAAAAGTCTTTGATGGTAGGACATGGGAAGGTACTTCTCCCTAAGCCTAAGTTTCATTGCCCTCCAGGTTACTATGGGAACATCACCTCTTTGTCTAATGAACCTCTCAACATTTTTCCAATATAGCCTAGCTTGACGGACTAACCTAAGCTTTGAAAATTTGCACTTCCTCTCCTCAATCATGTCGTACCATTCAAAATACTGATCCATCTCTCCCTCCTAATCTATATAAACCTTAGGATCTAAATTTCCATCAAAAGTGGGTGCTTCCAACCTAATGTTCCTAAGGGTTCGGTCATCATGGTCCATTTGATCCTGATTGGGTCTCCTAGAATTTGGCTCATAAGCTGGGTCATGGTGTGCTCTCCTACTGTTCGGATCATGGACTCGATCAAGGTTGGGTCTCTTAGGATTTAGCTCGAAGAAAGGGTCTTAATGAGGCCTCCTAGGGTTGGGTTCAGGGAAAAGGTCTTGGTGCGGAGCCCTTCTAGGGTTGATGGGTGTACCAAACTCTGGTTCAGGCTCTAATTCATTCTAGAATTCATGGATTCTTTCAAGGGTACGAGCCTCTAATCTGTCAAGCCTAGCAGTGATGTGGGCCATCTGATCAGTTATGCTTTGGTTGGTCTGGGCTAATTGGTCAGTGAGGTTTTGGTTCAATCGGGCCATTTGATCATTCAGGATTTTCATCAAGGTCTTAAAATTTTGGTCCATGGATGCATGGTGTGGACACCAGAAGCAGAAGCAGAATAAAACCCCACTCAAATAAGGTTAACCTGATTCCACTTTGGATCGAAGATCACTAGGTTAAATTTTTCTTGTAAAGGGCAATTTACTTTCAAGAGTCCTGTAATTACTTAGTTTCAATTTCATGAATCCTGTAATTATGTCCAATCGAGTCCTGTAATTATGTCCTGTCTCAATCTGGGTTCAAATAAGAACTCAATTAGAGTTCCATTAGGTTTATTTAAATCAAGTCCAAGCTACTTCAAGTTGAGGTTCACCAAACCACTTGGAGCTTCCAAATCAAGACCTTGGTCCACCAAGCTGGAATTCCACATCACCATGCCAACAAAGCAGCCACCAGGGATGCCACATCATCAGCCACGTCACCTTCAAATGGGCGCCTAAAGGGGAGATCGACCAAGCATTTTAAATTCAAAGAATTCGGCCAATCTCCATGAATTTCTCCTTATCCCATGTAACAAGGCCCCATATCCTCCAACCTCCCTTGTAATCCTCTATAATTTGGGGAGAATCTCCATGAATTTCTCCTTATCCCATGTAACAAGGCCCCATATCCTCCAACCTCCCTTGTAATCCTCCATAATTTGGGGAGTTTTCAAATTTCAAAAGTTTTGTAAGGCTATTAAAAAGCCTTGGACGCCCCATTGTAAAGGAGATTTGATTTTTGGAGATTAATGAAAGTTGAAGTTGAATTGAAGTTTTATGTTTTGAGTGATTGTCTCTAAGCCCCTCTTCCACACCAAACTATTCTCTCTTCCAAGCATCCAATGCCCAAGTCAAGAAGAAGACCTTGGAGTCGGCCAAGCCATCTCAAATCTCTTTCTTTGCTTACAAATTTTCCATCCCTTTCATATGCATGCCTTTCTTCTTCCTTAACTCTTATTCTTTATGTGCAGGGTCCTTCGAGGTTTTCGAGTTGCAAGCAGGGTCTTCCTTGACAAGGAACCAACAAGCTGAAGCCCAAGTCCAGGGTTCTGATCTCTGTTATCCAAGGTTCTTCAGTTCTGAGCGTTGGTAGTTTCAAGGTATGAATCAAAAGAAGGTTGGAAAGCTCATCATGGTAAGTCTACAATCATTAGCTCCTATTATCTAGATCTTCTTCCTTCTTAATTTAGGATTGTGTCTAATCAAGTAAAAGTCCCTTTTCATATAATCCTTAAGACTTATTATGATGAGTACAATGCTAATGTAATTAGGTTTCATTGCTCTACATACACTAATCAAATCATTAATCATATGCTTGCTGCATCAATGCACTTGATTGAGCTTGGGTTTGTTGGTAGGGTGCTCCTGATCTAGTTGTCATATGCTCATAGATGCAAACTCGGGCTAGGGGTTTGCTAGACCTAGTAGCTTAAGTAAGGTGAATCAACTTAATACAACCAAAACAACAGCTATCCTGTCCACTAGCCAAGTAAGAGATGGGTCTGTAGGAGGCTTCCCTAGCTCTCACTAAGTCCTAATTAGAAACCACAAGAGTCGCTTAGAGCGTTTGCCACTTGACCTCTGGCATAGACACCAGCTTTCAGAAATAGATGTAGGAGTGGGTGCACTAGTTTTCCCAAATGACTTGAACTAGACCTATGCATGTCCCTAAGAATTAGAGTACTACTCGGTTTTAATTAAGGATTGGGTTAGCTATGCAGGGTGGTGGTTTTGGGCTAAGGAAAGGTAATAAAATCCTACCCCCATGTCATATTGATGCCCTTAAATCGATTTACCATGAGATGTGTGCAAACATGCATATAAACCCTAAATTCAGGTGCAGATTTTTTTTATGTGTTGCAGTTCAGAAGTGGGGCAGAGAAGTGCTATGTATCAGTCTCAAAAAATTTAAAAAAAATCACAGAACACTCCTAACTCATAGATGATATACCAAGCAAAAGAAAATTAAAAAATAAAACTTGTGTTGTGCTGGGCAGTCCCTGGAACTTAGACAATGCAAATAGGATAGAACATGCAGAAATTCCAGCAAGCCTGTTTTATGTGCAGAAATTTGAAAATGTGCCCTAACCTACCATGCTCTGTTACCAAGATGATGGGGAACGATGATGGGATCATGTATCCTTAATGGGATTAGTAATGACTAAATGAAAAATGAAGTAAATACATGCTGCCATTCAATGTAAAGAAGTAGAATTTCTATGAGAGGAATTTAAATGCTAAACATGACTTGAAATAAAACCCTTTCAAAGTAAATAAGAGAAGGACCTTTGTGGCTAAGAAACCACTCAGGTTAGGGCTAGGTCTAATCTAATATTTCAGATCTGAATGTATTTCTAAAGAAGGGTACCTGGCAATCAATATTCCAAAGTTTAGGAAAAGAAATCACTCAAAGAGAAAGTTCCAGGTTGACAAGGAGATTCCTCTAGGTTGCAAAGCCTCTTGTTTCTGGTTCTTGACATGGTAGACCTTCTTCTTTGGAGCCCGGAAGCCCAGGGATACTACAACAAAGAGATGTAGAGGGATTAGAGGATAGAGATTGAAATGGAGAAGTGGAGGGGAAGAATCTTTGAAAAAGAAGAAGGAAGCTTGGAGTAATCTTGGCGTGGATCTTCTATGGCTTCTTTGGAATGATAACTCCTGGTTTGATTTTGTGAAGGACACCTTGGAGGATTGGATCCATTGGAAATGGAGAGAATTAGGACTAGGCGTGGATTAAAGAAATGTACCTTTGGTTGGCTGAATAGATTGTAAGAGGGAAGGGGATGAAAATATGTTGGATGTGTGTGATGGAAAGGAAATCACTCTAGGCCTCACGCCCACCTTCTCACAAGGGACCAAGCTAACAAGCAAGGGAATTTCTTTCAAGAAAATATTTCATTCATTCATTCATCATTACAAGAAGGTTTGGAGCCCCCTTTTTTTATAGAACACCAAGCCTTTTTCAAATTCGAATTCAAATTCAAACTACACCAAATTACAAGGAGAAAATAATGGGGCAT
Source organism: Areca catechu (assembly GCA_021397845.1). Lineage (NCBI taxonomy): Eukaryota > Viridiplantae > Streptophyta > Magnoliopsida > Arecales > Arecaceae > Areca > Areca catechu. The sequence continues at coordinate 111,156,865 of CM038043.1, forward strand.
CTCATGAAGAGAGGCGATGATTGTGGAAAAAAATGTGGGCCAATTCAAACTCTTTCTCTTGGGCGACAATCCTTGGTGAGGTGTCTTTCTGATGTAGCAAGGTGGAGTGATGAAGTGGCTTCCAAGTTGGTGATCCCATGGTCCATGCGCCCATTCACCACTAGCCTTCTTGACTTGATTGTGCTGAAACCAGATTGGACTTGGATTGAACTCCTCTTGACTTAATTGCAATAAAGAACCCACTTGAAATAAATACATGACTCAATTACCCAAATGAAATAAATATAAGACTAATAATCCCAATTAAAACTTATTACAGGACTCAAACTCTTAATCTTTCATCCATAAAGAATCTAGCTTAATATGTATTGGTTGGAGTCTCTTCCTAAGCCTGGTGCCCGCACCAAAGTTGGGCCTAGTGCCTGAGTTACCTAATTAGGCATAAGCTCAACCTTCAATATCTCAGAATGAGTTGAGTATAGGGAGCCAGCAATGATACCCAGTGAGACTATTGAGCCTGACCCTTTCTTTGAGAGCGAACCCAACCTTGAGTGTCCACCATCAATTTAGACCATGAGAAGAAAATATTGAGTGTATCCTGGATGACCAAGCCACTAGTACCCGGATCAAAGGCTTTCATGTCACTTGGTTCATTGGCAAGGTCTACCGAGATCTGAGATTTCATGGATCATGCGAGAGGATCTGCAATGCCTCAACCCAGACTCATCAGAGCAGTGCCAGAGCCAGATCAATTTTTATTCGATAGTCGAGTTCCTCCCACCCCGGGAGAATTGATGAGGACATCAGATCAGACATAGACTTCAAGCTTCAATTTGTTCTCTAAGTCATGTGTTGGTCAATTTTGCTATGTCGTGTAATAAAGTCCATCAATTGAGTCCTGTAATAATTGAGGCAAGAAGTCTAATTGAGTCCAGTAAATCCCTTATCTCAACCTCATAAGTCCAATTGAGTCCTGTAAGATTGTTTTAGTCCAGTTTTGTACAAGAGAAGGATCACCAGATCAGAGCATCCACCAGGCCCTCCTAGGTCAGAGCAGAGTCCAAGCACCAGGCCTGATGCGGGACTAATATGCATGCAATTCTTTTTTTATGTTTTATATGTGGGGTTAGGTGATTAATTCCCAAATTTCAGATCAAAATTAGTTATAGGGAATTTTATATGAATTTTTGAAGCCAAGCATGCAGATTAGAACCTAGAAAAGTATGAAAGAAGGATCGCCGGGGCTGAGAAGCCTCAGTTAGGGCAAGTTCTCCTACAATAATAAGACTGGAGGTAGAGAAGGTGTACCTGACAACATCTGAAGTGCCCGGTGAAGATCGCAGTGAAGGGATCTCTCATTCCTCGATGGATGCGGCCTGAAAAATCGAGCCAAAGAACCGCGGATACCTGGCTTTCTGCTCGATGGTCCGATTGAGGCTTGGCTGGAGTCGTTGGATTCGTAGGAACTCGGGGACCTGCAAACGACCTATCAGGGGTTAGAAAACTCAAAGAAAATTAAGAAAACAAAGAAAAACAACAAAGGGAAGAAAGTTTTGGAGGGGGCTGGAAGGATTGTTGGCGGCAGGAAGATGGTTGCAAACACCGGGAAGAAGAACTCTTAAACCCCTTTATGCACACAGCAGGGTAATCACACAAAGCAAAGAGGAACTCAAGGTTTATTTCATATATCAAAATCTCCCTTCATACAAGAGGCTAGGGTTCTTTAAATAGATCCTTAACCTTGGGCTCCAAGTAAGGGCACATTAGTCTTTACATAAGAATCCTTTTCCCTCTCAAACCCTAGCTAGAAAATAATGAAATATTAGGTAGAAAAATCTCTAAAAACTCTCTTGACTTGGCCAACACTCCAAGGACGCCTATGGGGGCGTGTTGGGCTTCTAGGAGCAGCAAGAGGCCGGCCCAAAGGGGCTCGGGCGCAAGGGTTTGGATCTCTGGAAGCTGGGGTGGCCTGGTAGCCAGGTAGCAGGAATATTCCCTGGTATCTTGCTTCTTAGGGGCTTGGGCTTGGTGCCTGGGCTTGATTTCTTTGGGCTAGGATGCAGATGGACCTCTAAAATCATGGATGCCTTAATATATGAATATATTTTGGCATCTGGAAGGGAATCTGCGCATCTGGAGGGCATCTGCAAGGAATCAGGATTTTCTGAATTTTTTCTCCTAGGGTCTTCAAATCTTCAAGATGGGTTGGACTTGGGCTATACTTCCATGTCTTCAATCTGGTTGGACTTGGTCTTCACTTGTATGATGTGGTCTTGAGTCTTCAATATGGTTGAATAGGACTCAAAAAAATAAAATTAGCTCGACATGAGCTGACTAACACTGGACTGAACTAGCTCAACATGAGCTGACTAGTACAGAACTGAAACTCAAAAGACTCAAATAATAACTAAAATGCACTCAGATGGGCTAAGCCCTTATTACAGATGGACTCATAAACTATTGATCAATTCATAGAGGGTTGAAAAGCCTCTGTCTTATTCTGGTGCCTCCGGTGTCCCCACCAATTCTGCCGGGGTGGGAGGAACTCGACCCTGTCGAGTGAAGATCAGACTGGCTCACATATCTCTTGAGAAGGTCTGGGTTGAGGCGTTGCAAGTCCTCTCGAAAAATTCATGAATCGTCCGACTCTGGCTGGCCTTGCCATCGGACCAGAAAGCGTTGATAGTCACGACCCCGGGTCGTGATGGCTTGATTATCCAGGATACGCTCGATCCGTCCTCCTCTCTCAGGCCAAATATATTAGTGGACACTCTAGGTTAGGGTCACTCATAATGAAAAGGAATAGGTTCAAAAGCCTCACTAGGTATCGCTGTCGGTTCCCTGTACTCAACAAGGTCTATAATATTGAAGGTAGAACTAATGCCCAAATCCGAAGGCATGTCTAATACCTAGGCATTTGATCCAACCTTCTCTATCACTTTAAAAGGTCCGGCTCTGCGAGCATGAAGCTTCTTTTAGGCCTAAGCCTAACCAAGACAAAATCCACTACATCAAATTCTTTGACCCTTCTTCGGGAATTAGCCAGTTGTTTTAAGATTAGTGCGGGTGGTGAACATGTTAGGCACATGCAGACTCCTAACAAATGATGCAAAGGACTCATACTAACACCTAAAGACTCGACTATGCATTCCTATCAAAGGAAATTTTATTGAACTCTTTGGATCTAAACCTAATAGATTATAGGTTCTCTAGGTTTGATCCTAGCTTGACATGCACATGAAAATTTACAGTGAACTCCTAGCAAATTCCAAAGAGTATGCCAGAAGTAAGATGCAAACCTAACATGCGTGATGAATGCATGCAGTATGCTAATCTCAGCTAAATGCAATCTAATGATCCTAGAAATGCTGGAGGTGTCAGGAAAGGGCAGAAAATAGGAAGTGGGTTCAGAATTAGTTTGGTAGGGTAGGGAAAAAGGTTCAAGGTTAGTTGGATAAAGTTCGATATAAGAAAGCATGTCAGGGACTAATCCTAGACTAATGAGGCTAACCTTACGAGATTGCGATATATCTATGGGGTTTGCATAATGGAAGGATGGGTTACTAATCTCAGGGAAGAGGTCCTTAATGGGAACTATGGGAGGAGGCTCATCCTGAGGGTACTTTGATCCGTTCTCCTCTCTCAGGCCAAATTTATTAGTGGACACTCTAGGTTAGGGTCACTCACAATGAAAAGGAATAGGTTCAAAAGCCTCACTAGGTATCGCTGCCGGTTCCCTGTACTCAACAAGGTCTATAATATTGAAGGTAGAACTAATGTCCAAATTCGAAGGCATGTCTAATACCTAGTCATTTGATCCAACCTTCTTTATCACTTTAAAAGGTCCGGCTCTACGAGCATGAAGCTTCTTTTAGGCCTAAGCCTAACCAAGATAGAATCCACTACATCAAATTCTTTGACCCTTTTTCGGGAATTAGCCAGTTGTTTTAAGATTAGTGCGGGTGGTGAACATGCTAGGCACATGCAGACTCCTAACAAATGATTCAAAGGACTCATACTGACACCTAAAGACTCGACTATGCATTCCTATCAAAGGAAATTTTATTGAACTCTTTGGATCTAAACCTAATAGATTATAGGTTCTCTAGGTTTGATCCTAGCTTGACATGCACATGAAAATTTATAGTGAACTCCTAGCAAATTCCAAAGAGTATGCCAGAAGTAAGATGCAAACCTAACATGCGTGATGAATGCATGCAGTATGCTAATCTCAGCTAAATGCAATCTAATGATCCTAGAAATGCTAGAGGTGTCAGGAAAGGGCAGAAAATAGGAAGTGGGTTCAGAATTAGTTTGGTAGGGTAGGGAAAAAGGTTCAAGGTTAGTTGGATAAAGTTCGATATAAGAAGGCATGCCAGGGACTAATCCTAGACTAATGAGGCTAACCGTACGAGATTGTGGTATATCTATGGGGTTTGCATAATGGAAGGATGGGTTACTAATCTCAGGGAAGAGGTCCTTAATGGGAACTATGGGAGGAGGCTCATCCTGAGGGTACTGATTCAAAGAGATCAAGTCCTTAACAAATTCTTCTGGTTCTTGTATTTTAAGACTAGACTGTATAATTTGGCTCCCCTCTATGGTTTTCTCAGGTAAGGCTCTAGCAGTACCTAGGTTCTCTTCCTCTATTTGTTCTTCCACTATAGCTTTAGGTTGGATGTGGTCAAGGACAACTAGCATGAAATTGGTTAGGTTCTGTTATCTGATTATGGATACTACTCCTAGTAGGTTTAGGTTGTATAAGGGGTAGTGGCTCACTACTGGGTTCATATTTAGGGATACTAATCCTATGGGGTTCAAGTTGACTAGGGGAAGCATGACTAGTACTAGGCTGATACTTAGGGGTTATGGGTTCTCTAGGCTCATAGGACAAGGGTGCAGATCTATGGGTCATGGGATTATAGGATCTGGGGTCATAGGATTTTGGGTCAGCTCTATGATCAGGTTCTAAGGATGGATCATGGTATGGGGTCCTCCTAAGGTTGGGCTCCCTATATGGGTCAGAATATTGGGTTCTCCTAGGGTTGGACTCCCTATATGGGTCAGGATATTGGGTTCTCCTAGGGTTGGGCTTCCTATATGGGTCAGAGTATTGGGTTCTCCTGGGTTCAGTATCATAATAAGGGTCATGGTAAGGGGTTCTCCTAGGTTCAACCTCTCGGTACGGATCAGGGTTTGGGGTCCTCCTAGGTTAAGGATTGTAGTACGGGTCAGGATAAGGGGCTCTCCTAGGTTCGACCTCATGGTATAGATCAAGGTTTGGGGTCCTCCTAGGTTGAGGGGAATCAGGATCTGGCTCAGACTGTGACCCATGGGTTTTTCCTGGGGTCCCTACCCGGACTTCTAACTGATCAAACCTATTGGCAAGATGGTCAATTCTATCATTGGTTTGAATACCAGACTGAGTTAACTGGGTCATCTGGGTAGTCATCTGGATAGTCATCTGGGTAGCCATCTGGGCCATTTGATCAGCTAGGGCTTTCATTTGGGCTTGCAAATTTTCCATGGGTTGAGACATTTGTGGAGGAGGTGGGTGATATGAAACTTCTGATCTAGTGCTCATGCAAGACTCGATCAGACCGACTACAGCTGACTAGACCTAGAGTCCAAACTAAGGGCTCAATCAGGGTGGCAAACTAGCCTATAGTAACCCTGTACTCAGCCAGGCAGGTGTAAGGAGAGTGTTAGGTCCCTGATTGCCAATCCTAGATACCAATCAGAGATTGACCAGGTAGGCGGACCAGCACACAAGCCCTTCGGGATTGAATCCCTAAACCACCATTCTAGACACTGAGCACAAACCACACACGGGTTAGCTTGACACAATGATCTGACTCATAGTCCGGACCCGACCAGTTGGTGTCCCTAGCCCACTAGGGCAAATTAAGTCTAGTTAATTTTAGGTTAAGGCTTGGGACCGAATGCAAGGGATGTGGTTTTGGGCTAAGGAGAGGTGATCAAATCCTCCCCCCATCTGATATAGCAAGAGTGCCCTTAAAAGTAAATTATGCAATGATGGCAGACAGATGAGGATACAAATTAGGGTTTAGATGTTTTTGGTATTTTTGGAGAATATGTAATTTTTTTGTTGGTATTTTTTTAAATAGAAGAAAACTTGCAAATCATGGCCTAATATGCTGAAAATATACTAAAATTAAAAGATATGCAAAAGATGCTAAACAAAACCCTAAAACTTCCAAACTTGTCTTGCTGAAAAAATAGAGCCGAAAATTTGTAGGTCGTATTTCGACTTGCAGAAAATTCATAGACCATAATAAAATCTTCAAAAATTCTTAAAATTATTGTGAATTATGATGAATCCAGAAAAATAAATTTTAGAATTTTTAGATTTTTTACCAGGGAGAAATAATTAAAATAATAGAGTATATATGGACTAAAAAATTGCAGAAAACAAGCCCTAATCTAAGCTCTGATACCAAATGATGCGGGACTAATATGCATGAAATTCTTTTTTTATGTTTTATATGTGGGGTTAAGTGATTAATTCCCAAATTTCAGATCAAAATTAGTTGTAGGGAATCTTATATGAATTTTTGAAGCCAAGCATGCAGATTAGAACCTAGAAAAGTACTAAAGAAGGATCGCCGGGACTGAGAAGCCTCGGTTAGGGAAAGTTCTCCTACAATAATAAGACTGGAGGTAGAGGGGGTGTACCTGACAACGTCTAAAGTGCCCGGTGAAGATCGTAGTGAAGGGATCTCTCGTTCCTCGACAGATGCGGCCTGGAAAATCGAGCCAAAGACTCGCGGATACCCGGCTTTCTGCTCGGTGGTCCGATTGAGGCTTGGTTGGAGTCGTTGGATTCGTAGGAACTCGGGGACCTACAAACGACCTGTCAAGGGTTAGAAAACTCAAAGAAAATCAAGAAAATAAAGAAAAACAGCAAAGAAAAGAAAGTTTTGGAGGGGGTTGGAAGGATTGTTGGCGGCAGGAAGATGGTTGCAAACACCGGGAAGAAGAACTCTCAAACCCCTTTATGCACACAGTAGGGTAATCACACAAAGCAAAGAGGAACTCAAGGTTTATTTCATATATCAAAATCTCCCTTCATACAAGAGGCTAGGGTCCTTTAAATAGACCCTTAACCTTGGGCTCCAAGTAAGGGCATATTAGTCTTTACATAAGAATCCTTTTCCCTCTCAAACCCTAGCTAGAAAATAAGAAAATATTAGGTAGAAAAATCTCTAAAAACTCTCTTGACTTGGCCAACACTCCAAGGACGCCTAGGGGGGCATGTTGGGCTTCTAGGAGCAGCAAGAGGCCGGCCCAAAGGGGCTCGGGTGCATGGGTTTGGGCCTCTGGAAGCTGGGGTGGCCTGGTAGCCAGGTAGCAGGAATATTCCCTGGTATCTTGCTTCTTAGGGGCTTGGGCTTGGCGCCTGGGCTTGATTTCTTTGGGCTAGGATGCAGATGGACCTCTAAAATCATGGATTCCTTGGTATATGAATATATTTTGGCATCTGGAAGGGAATCTGGGCATCTGGAGGGTATCTGCAAGGAATCAGGGTTTTCTGAATTTTTTCTCCTGGGGTCTTCAAATCTTCAAGCTGGGTTGGACTTGGGCTATACTTCCATGTCTTCAATCTGGTTGGACTTGGTCTTCACTTGTATGATGTGGTCTTGAGTCTTCAATATGGTTGAATAGGACTCAAAAAAATAAAATTAGCTCGACATGAGCTGACTAACACTGGACTGAACTAGCTCAACATGAGCTGACTAGTACAGAACTGAAACTCAAAAGACTCAAATAACAACTAAAATGCACTCAGATGGGATAAGCCCTTATTACAGATGGACTCATATATTATTGATCAATTCATAGAGGGTTGAAAAGCCTCTGTCTTATTCTGGTGCCTCCGGTGTCCCCACCAAGGCCCTTGTTCAAGTACTAGCCATGCCACCCAAGGTGTGGGCCTTCATGCTGCCAAGCCCAAGTAGAGTACCCCTTTCAGTTGGCACCCTACCCAGATCCCAGTGCCCAGGCCTTGGCGCCCCTACTTCCTGGCCCATCTAGAGCTGACACCCTCCCAGGCCTCTTCAAAACTTGGTGCTCTAGCCCAAGCCCCATTCCAAGTGGCGCCCCAGCTAGCCCAAACCCATTTAAAGCTTCTTAATCCAAAGAGGAGTCGGCTAGCCCAATTCTACCAGGAGACCAGTCTCCAATCCAAGTTTATTTTGTGTTTTATTTCTATAAAAACTTATACTTCTATTTTGATAAGGAGAGGGACCTAGGTGAGCCTATAAATACGCCACCCCTCCTCTTGTAATAATCTCTTATTCATGAAATAAACTCTGCTAAATTTTCTTGTGAAAATTTGTGTCCTCCGTTCAGAGTGGGTGTGAGACCCGTTTGCCTTTGTTCTATAGAACATCGAGGGGCGTAAGGCCTTAGTTATCCCGTTAGCTAGTTTTCTTCCACTAATCCTTAGCCATCATCTATCCAAGCTGAAGCCCTAGCCACCCTCCTTCATCTCCCATCTAGGCCACCCCTGCAGCATCAGGTGTCTCCATCTTCTTCAGGACTAAAATCGACCCCGATGATCCTCCCACTTTTCTTTCTCTTCTAATTTCCCATTTTATATTTTTCTCATCATCCTTGACACTAACCCTTGACATTTGCAGGATCCCTCTAGTGCCACACTCTCCGGATGAGGTCTTCTTTGCCTCCAAATCGATCTAATAAAAAGTCGACAGATCCACGGGAAAGCGACTCCATCATTCAGGCACCGATCCGAGCAGAGCGAACCCTTCTACGACTTTAAGAACATCGTTACTAGGTACTTAAACCTTTTTCTATTACTCTTTGTCTGATTTCTTGAAGGTGCACATGCTCCTAATAGGCCTTCTTAGACCTAGGATCCTTTATTTCACTTTTTCTTTGTTTGATCTAGCATGTGGGTAGGATGCTAACTGATACAGGATAACCCTAACCTAGTCTTGTCTAGTTTTGGGGATCAAACCATAAAAATCTAAAAATATTTGTTTTCTTTAATATGATTTTCCTCATGTTCATCCCTTGTATATCATCTTGCATCATGTTAGAATCCCGTCCCTCATTACACTGCCACCAATGCCAGCTCTGCGACACACCACCTGCATGCTTTGCACAAGGTAATTCCCGTTAGACCCAGGGCCCTGTAACATGCCACCATGTCCACTACTGTACGGTTGGAGGATGCTGACCCATACGGTGCGAGACCCAAGGTTCCCCCAGAAGGAGAATCCTATCAAGGCCAGAGGCCCTGCAATGCTCGGATGATCCCTCTAGTAATGGAAACATCCCACCATGACACGAGGCTCAGGGGCACAGCACCTGCCCCTCTTAAGGAAAACAACACCCCCAACAGGGGGCTTTGGGGAGGCCCACGGACCGTCTCCTCCTCCGAAAGGACCAGTCCGAGAGGGGGGAAGAAGGAGAAGCCACGAGCAGTGGCAAGCCCTCCGAGGAAGACACCATGAAAAGGCACACTAAGAAGGACACTAGGACACAGCGAGAAAAGAGGAGGAAGGTAAGTAAGAAGGTAAGTGAGCGGGAGGGGGAGGTAAGCAAGCAGCCAAAAGCTTAGCGGCCAAGGGATCGACCGGAGGGATCGTCCCCATTCCCCGCTCTCTATTCCCTCTTTCTTTTTGCTATTTGATCATTATCATCTTGTCACCACCTGGGGCAAGGGAGTCCCCCAATCTCTTCGTGTTAGAGGTTCTGTTCCCCTCAATCATCCCACTGACTTGATCATTAGAGTGTCCTCATCGAAATTCCTAGCCCGAGTCTCCTCTATTTTGCAGGCTGATTAGATTGAAGAGCCGATCCCCGAAGAGGAGGGAGTGCACCTGGTGGGAGGAGGTGCCCGATACAGCGACAACACGATGGAGCTATAGGCCATGATGATCTAGGTGGCAACAGATTGGTACATCAGGTAGGGGGTCGATAGATGATTCAGGAGCTAAGACGATCTCGACCAAGGCTGAGGATCCAGGCTCTCCAACTGACAAAATGATAGTAGCCACCTCTCGGGGGGCAGGCAGGGGACACGAGAGCTCCCTCTTGGGGGCCCAACCAAAGAACGAGAAGAGAAGGGTCCAATAATAGCAGAGAGAGGGGTTTGTGTTCGTGGTCTTTTCGAACACCTACCACCTTTTGCGGCACTCCTTGGTTAGATCCAGGATCCAGGCATTTCCCTACGTGTGGGACTTCCATCATCTCATGTAGGCTTAATAGGGATGACTCCGTTTGACTCAAAGTTTGGCAGACTCATGCTGGGCCCTCCATCAGGCCCGCACTCATTGGCCATGCTCACAGCCCGGAGATGGCAACAGGATGCCATCTACCATGTGACTCACAGCATGAAACCCCTCTTCAACGAGCTAAGCCCACTCCATCAGCCCACTCTCATCAGCCGAGCTCACAGCCCGGAGGTGGCACCAAGGTACCATCTACCGTGTGACTCACAGCTTGGCTCGCTCGTAAGTTTGGCACCCCATAACCTCATGGCCACGCTCACGATCTAGGGGCAGCTCCAAGATGTCATCTACTGCATGACTCATAGTGTGGTGAATCGAGAAGCTCGACACCCCCAGCCTCGCTCACAGTCCGGAGGTGGCAGCAGGATGCCATCTACCGTGAGACTCACAATGTGGCAACTCCTCTTCAGCAAGCTGGGCCCACTCCATCAGGCCCGTGCTCATCAACTGAGCTCACAGCTTGGAGGCGGCACTAAGGTGCTATCTACCGCATGACTCATAGCTTGGCTCACCCATATGTTTGGCACCCCACGCCTCATGGTCACACTCATAGCTTGGAAGTGGCACCAAGATGCTGTCTGCCATATGACTCACAGTGTGGTGAGTCGAGAAGCTCGGCACCCTCAGCTTTGCTCATAGCCCGGAGGTGGCAGTGGGATGCCATCTACCGCACGACTCATAGCATGGCAACTCCTTTTCAATAAGCTGGGCCCACTCCATTAGGCCCGCTCTCATCAATCGAGCTTACAGCTTGGAGGCGGCACCAAGATGCCATCTATCGCGTGGCTTATAGCTTGGCTTGCCCATAAGTTTGGCACCCCACAGCCTTTTGGCCATGCTCACAGCCCGAAGGTGGCAACAAGATGCCATCTACCACGTGACTCACAGCATGGCTAATCAAGAAGCTTGGCACCCCCAGCCTCGCTCACAGCCCAAAGGTGATAGTGGGATGCCATCTACCGCATGACTCATAGCATGGCAACTCTTCAGCGAGCTGAGCCCACTCCATCAGGCCCATGCTCATCAGTCGATCTCATAGCCTAGAGGCGGCACCAAGGTACCGTCTACCGTGTGACTCACAACTTTGGCTCACCCATAAGTTTGGCACCCCATAGCCTCATGGCCGCACTCACAACCCGAAAGCGACACCAAGATGCCATCTACTGTGTGACTCACAGCATGGTGAATCGAGAAGCTCGACTCCCCCAACCTCGCTCACAGCTTGGAGGTGGTAGCGGGATGCCATCTACCACATGACTCATAGCGTGGCAACTCCTCTTCAGTGAGTTAGGCCGATTCCATCAGGCCCGCTCTCATCAGCCAAGCTCATAGTCTAGAGGTGGTGGCAGGGCCACCTGCCATCTATCACTTGACTCGCAGTTTGGCATCCTCACCAACAAGCTGGGCCCACTCCATCAGGCCTACCATCATCAGCCATGCTCACGACCATGAGGCGGTGACAGGGCAACCCGCCATCTACCATGAGGCCTGTAGCTAGTTAATCTTCAAGCCAGGTACTTTCGACAGAGCCGCGTTGTCACCCCGCTCACAGTCTTGAGGTGCAGGTGGGGATTCCTGGAGCCTCGCCATCTACCACGTGACTTAGTTTGGTACCTATAATCTGGGAAACTCATGAAGCCGCACACCCACTGCCTTACTCACAGTCCGGAGATGTCCACTGAAAAACTCCAAAGTCCCACCATTTGCCACTTGACTCATAATGTGGCGAACTGAGCTGGGATATTTCGGATGCCCTACATCCAGTTGCCTTGCTTACGACCTAGGGATGTTCGTGGGAAATCCCTGAACTCCCACCATCAGCCATCTCACTCATGGCTTGGCAAATTAAGGAGATTCCCTAAAAGCAATCCGAGCCGAAGAAAAGAAAAATAGCAAGCAAAGTGGAGAGAGGCCCCCAGCAGCCGGGAGGCTGTACAGTGGATTCAAGCCTAAAAAAAAAGGAAGAGAGAACAGCAATCATAAATGAAGGGACACCTTCATTGATCAAAAGTCTCTTATATCCTATGGAGGCTCCTGACAGGTCGAGAGACCTCCTGAAATCCTAAGTTACAAAGTGAGAAGAGACAGCTCAGGCCTCCCTTTGCCATCCCTCACTCGACCAACAGGCTAGGACTCCAGCTCTGGACTTCACCCTCGAGACCAGGCTGAGCATTCTAGTCCATTCTACACCAGGAGGCGGATGCCCTACCCCAAGCGAGCCTGCTGGGAAGGAGAACTACAATGCATCTACCTCTACTACACCACCCTCCTTGGAGTTTGCTGATCCCATGAATCTAAGGGCAGCTATAGTAGTTCCACGTCAGGATACTACTGTCAGCACCATGATAGTCGTGGCCCTTTTCATAGAGACCACGATCTGGGCCACCACCTCCTCCTATAAGACTCCGATCTTGTGAACCAGGAGGTGGCTCCAGATGCCCCCCATCTTTGAGGCAGCCTCTTTCTGTGTCATAGTTGCACGACCGGAGGCTCTCCCCCTTCACATCCTTGGGGGAAGCTTTTAGCTCGATGTATTTCTTCTCCAAACTAGATGCTCTCGTCTTGACGCTGGTCAGTCACTCCTTGATGCGAGACGACTCTAAGATTGCTAAACATGCAAAAAAAATAGTAAACTAATTTTTTTATAATTTTTCATAATTTAAGTTTGTAGGCTGAATTCTCAAATAAAAGTAAGAACTAGCAAATGAGATAGCAATGCAAAGAATCATCATATCACAAAATAACTCATGCAAGATAATGAAAGACAGGACCTGGGAATTGAGAAACTCCCAGTTTAGGATAGCTTTCTTCAATCAAATCAGAGGTTAAGAGTAGAGAAGGTTTCTTACTGGTCAGAGATTGAAAACTTTGTATTAGAAGGGATCACTCCCACTCTGATTGGAGTCTGGATGATGAAGCTCGATTTACTTGATTAGATAGCTCATTTGGGATGGTCCTGGAGGCAAAGAAGGCCTCCTTTAGGGAGGTGAAACATCTTAGGGATCCTGCAAGCATCAGGGGTCAATCAAAATAGCAAATAAATAAAAGTAAAGAAACCAGGGTTTGATTGAAATCGAGATTAGGGTTAAAAGCTGGCAGCCAGGGAGGAAGAAGCTCCTTGTCTTGGATGGCATTTAGGGTTTCCTTTCCTTGGGCATGGCTGGTGTTCAAAGATGCAAAAGGATGCTAGGGTAGTAGGGATTCAGCTAGGGTACACAAGGAGAGCACTCAAAGTAAAGAAAAAAAAACACCAACACAAGGCAATGACTCCAAAATTTTAGCAAGTTATATTCATAAGAAAAAAGATGAATACAAGAGGGGGAGGGGTGGGGTATTAATAGAGTTCCCATGCCCTCTCTAGCTAGGGTTACACTTATGTTAACAAGCCTTTTTCTAGTTAGATTACATGTCCTTTACTAGCTAGGTTAAAATTACAAAGCTTAAAAGAACTAGGAATCCTAACTAGGTTAGAATAGTATTAGTCTTCTCCTTCTTCACTTAGGCTTGGACCAAGTCAACAAGTGGGGATGCCTCATCCTTTGGGTGTGTGGGCTTTGGGGTAGCAAGGGCAGGTCAACCATGGGCCAAGGGTGCATGGGCTTGGGCCTCCTGGAAGCTGGGGTGCCTGGTCTCCTAGGCTGGCATATTCCCGGTATCAAAAGAGAATCTTGGTTCTTCATGCTTGGGCTTGCTTCTTGAGCTTAAATTTTAAGGCCTGGAGTACTATAATAACCTGGAAAACATGGACTTTTGGCATATAGAATATTCCGGAAGCATCTGGAGGAAATCTAGCATCTATAATGGCATTTGGAGGGAATCAGGGCATCTGGGTGTCAATTGAGCTCCCATAAGCTGATGTAACTGCCTCTGGCTCCTGAATGAGACCTGATTGAACTCCAAAATAGTGTAACCTCTTCTTTGGTATAAAAAGTGGACTCATACTAGACTCATACTGATGTACAAGACTCAATATACTGGACTAGGTTGAGAGTTGAGACAAATCAACTAACCTCAACTTATTACAGGACTTAATTACAAAACTTCGAAAACTTTGATACATGACTAAGAAAATCATATGGGATCCAGTGATCTATGTCTGATCTTGGTATCCCCACCAATTCTCCCATGGTGGGAGGAACTCGACCCTATCAAGTAAGGGTCAATTTGGCTCAAGGAGGGTCTGGGTTGAGGTGTCGCAGATCCGCACAAGCATTTCACAAGTCCTCAGATTCTGGCCGACCATGCCACCGGATCAAGTACCGCTGACAGTCTCTATCCCAGGTATTGATAGCTTGATCATCCAGAGCTCTCTTAATATTTTCCTTACTTATAGGCCAATTTGTATGTGGACACATAGGATGGGTTCTCTCTCAAAGGGAGGGATAGGCTCAAGGTGCTCACTAGGTATCATTGTTGTCCCCCTAGACTCTATAAGATCTGAGATGATGAGGTAGAGCTAATACCTAAATTAGGTAGCATTTCACGTACATAGGCATCGGGTCCATTACTTTTCACTATCTTGGATGGGCTAGCTTCGCGAGCTGAAAATTCCTTTACAATCACAAAATCCTTTGCAGAAAATTCTTCATCTTTCTTTTGGGAATTAGCCAAGTTGTTATTTAGTTCATTAATTATGTTCAGCTCTTGACTAATTCATGATGCATGTACTGTGCAGAGGCTAGTGTAGGTGTAGATATATGATTTAGGACTGTGAATTTTATTAAACTTAACTAATATCTATTAGACTTGACTAAACTTTCCTATCGAAGGAAATTTTATTGGACTTTCTAGGGTCTAACCTAACACACTAAAGACTCTCTAGGTTTGACCCTAGCATGGCATGCTCATGAAAATTTACTATGTATGCCTACTAAATGTCAAAGGGTATGCAAGAAGTAAGATGCAAACCTAACATGCACAATGTATGAATGCAGTATGCTTACTTCTATAAAATGCAAATGAATGGTTAAAGAAACATAAGAAAATTCATGAAAAGGCAAAAAATATGAGGTGGATTCAGGGTTAGTCTGATTGAAAAAGGGTTCGAGGTTAATCAAGTAGACTAAGAAACAAGAAGGTGTTTCAGGGATGAGTCCTATACTAATGAGATTTATCTTATGAGTTTGAGGCATATCTAAAGAGTCTACATAATGGAAGAAAGGATTGTTGACTTTAGGGAAGAGATCAATTAGAGTCAATGGAATGATTTCATCTCGAGGGTACTGATTCAAAGAGGTCAAGTCCTTAATAAACTCTTTCGGCTCATAAATCAAAGGACTAGGCTCTCTAATTGGGCTTTCTTCAAGTGGCTCCTCAGGTAGGATTTTAATAGTAGGATTGGGTTCCTTATGATCTTCTTCTTTTAAGGGTTCTTCCATTACATGGTCAGCTAACTCTATGTTGGTTACGGTTTGGGTATGGCTAGGATTAGCTAAATCTAGGTCTGCTCCTACTTGGGTATGGTCAGGTTCAACTAATGTTGGGTGGTCTTCTACCTGGTCATCTAATGGTTCAATCCTATGGGTCATTTGGTTATTCGATCGGATCAGTTGGTCAAACATTTTATTCCTTTGGTCAAACTTGTGTTCCAACTGGTCAAACTGTTCCATCATGGCCTTAAAGAGGGTTTTAGTTGGACTCCATGGTTGAACTCGTTTGGTTACACCGGACTTCTAGTTCAACTAATTCTGGGTTGGTTTCTATCTAGGTTTGGTCATAGTCAACTAATCCTGGGTCTTCTATAGGGTACTCTTCTAGATCTTCAATAGACTCATTATCTTCATACTCCTCTATCATACTTGGGTCAGCCTCATATATCTCTTCTTCTAGATCATCTTGGTGAACCAATGGGGCGGTAAAAGTGGTTTGGCTACTGGGGAATTGACTAGAGTCTGGGGTAACAGGGGTGGGTAAACTAAGGGTCATGGGTTCATAGGTTATGGGTTTAAAGGTTATGGGTTCAAATCTAGGGGTATCAATCCTATAGGGTTCAGGTTGATCGAGGGAAACTTGACTGGCACTAGGCTGATAGCTAGGGGTACTAATCCTATTAGGCTCATAGGATGTGGGCTCAAAAATATAAGTTATGGATCTCTTGGGTTTAGTTTTATGGGTTATGGGTTCAGCCCTATGGGTTGACTCAAAATCCAAAGCTATATGATAGGCGTCATCTAGGTCTTGAATTTGCCATCGACATAATTCACCCTAGATACTCTACATAGGCCAGCTTTAAAACTAGATATGACTTTAGACTCAAGTTCAACAGTGTAACATATCCCATAATAGTCATCAAATTGGCCAATGTACTCAGACACAGTTTTGTTATCCTGTCTCAAATCCCACCACTCTGCTGAAAGTTGGCTATCCTGGTATCTGGAGTCAGTACATCTGGGTAAATAGGGACTAGGGTAATAGGGACTGGAAGGGTAATAGGGTTTGGATTCTTGGTATGGGTCATAGTATGAGGTTCCCATAGGGTGATAGAAAAATGCCCTAAGAGCCAATCATTGTTTGGGCCTTTTTATTTTTGTAAACTTCCAACTCATGTATGACATCATTATTTATAATAAAGGCATTTGATTCATCATATACTGCTGTGTCATATTTTTGACTATGATTGATGGGGATCCAGAGTAGGTCCGGGTATTTTTCCATTTTTCTCTTATTTTCTTAGATTTTTTTTATTTTTCCAATTCCCGCTATTCCACCTACTCCTGCTATTCCACCTTTATTCCAATCTTATTCCCAATCTATTCTACACTATTCCATCTTCTCCGATGAATTTCTTTTTTAACGCCCAAACCCTAGCCTCCGCCCCCTTGACCCCAGATCGGGCCGCCCGACCCCCGGCCGCCCCCGCCGGACCGCCGCCGACGTTCGCCGGCCCCCGCCCTCGCCGGAGAAGCCGCCGCCACCGCCCAATCATCGTGGGAAGACAAACGGACGCGGAGGCATCCGCTTACCGCGACCCACGGCCGCCGCCGTTCCCGTGCCCGCCGGCCCTTGCCTGGTTGCTGGTGGGGTCCGCCACCGCCCACACTCGTGGGAAGACGAACAGACACGGGAGGCGTCCGTCCGCCCGCATGCTGCCGTGTGACGCCGCCGTCCACCGCCTGCCACCGCCACCGTGCCCGCCTGTCCGCCGGCCACCTTCCCGTCGTCCACGGCCTCCCCCGCCGTCCACTGGCCGCACCGGGCCTAGGAGATCTCCCACGGCCGTGGGAGACCAAACAGCACGCTGGGTGTGCCGTGCCAGTCCCTGTGCCGCCTCGCCTGTAGCCTGCTGCTCACCGTCCGCCGCTCGCCATCCGCCGGCCCCGTCCGTCGCCTGCTTCCTGGTCACCAGCCATGTGCTCCGTCCGGCGATCCATCCTCTGCACGGCCGTGTGAAGAGTTTGCATGGATTCCAGAGTAGCCCAAATTTTAGAGTAGCACACTTTCTGGAGCAGATCATCAAGCCGACATGCTCCTTAGAGTAGATCAGCACCACTTTTAATGCAACACGAATTTGATGTAATTTATTTTTCTTTTTTAGTTTTCTTAGAGGCTAAGAAACTGAGGATTTTGGTTTTTCTATATAAAGGCCCCCTCTCCCCTTGTAGAGAGAGATTTGATATAGATTTTTGGGTTGGTTATGGTTCTGGTTCTAGGTTGAGGCCCGTTTTCCTTCGTTCCCTGCCGTGTGCATTATGGGTTTGATGAGGGGTGTGATGCGTTCCCTGCTGTATGCATTATGGGTTCGATGAGCACCCTAGTTATCCCCTATCTCGTCTTCTTTATCCCCTCGTGTCCTTCGAGAGTCATCCTAGCGCATCTATGTGAGAGCCCTGCTACGTGCATTATGGGTTCGATGAGAGCTCAGGGTAGCTGGTGCTGTGACCCCTTCGGGAGGGTAGCTTTTATGCTCAGGGTAGCTGGTGCTGTGATCCCTCGGGAGGGTAGCTTTAGGCTTTGACCCCTGACTTTCTGTGTGCGTCCCCTGCTAGAGTGAGTCTCAGGGCCATGAGTTCCAGTTCCCGGTTCCCCATCTCCATCCTTCCTTCGCCACATCCACCCAGAAAATTGAAAACAAAAGAGATCAGCTGTCTTAGGATTTTAGAGTCAATATAACCTCCTAGTCTAAGGGTTCTCTCAACATTAGCCCAATATAACCTGGCCTCATGGACCAACTTAAGCTTGGCAAATCTAAACTTACGCTCCTCCGACATATCATACCACTCAATTTATTGATCAACTTCTCCCTCCCAATCTATATAGACCTTAGGATCATGACAACCATAAAAAATGGGGGCTTCTAACCTTATGTTCTTGTAGGCTCTTTCCTCTTGGTCTATGAAGTCCTGATTGGGTCTCCTTGGATGAACCTCTGGGACTGGGTCATGAGGATGGGCTCTCCTAGGTTCAGCCTCAAAGTAGGGACCAGGGTTTGGAGTCCTCCTAGATTTAGCCTCATAGTATGGGTCACGGTGAGGGGTTCTCCTAGGATGGGGAGGTGACTCTGGATCTGGCTCACTATAAGGCCTACGTGCCTCCTCTAAGGTTCCAAGTCGGTTGTCTATATGTTCAAACCTATGGTTCATTTGGGCTATTTGATCTACAAGGGCTTGAATTTGGGCTTCCAGCTTGTCCATGGGTTCAGCCAAAGGTGGAGATGGTGGATGATATGATGCCCCTGATCTAGTGCTCATATAAAACTCAACACTAACTCGACTACAGCTTCCTAGACCTAGAGCCCAATTAGAATGGGTTGACTCAACTTACACACAACTCAAATCCTAATCCTATAATCTGGCCAGGTAAGAGGTGGGATGGTGGAAGGCACTGATGCAGAACAAAAGAGGAGATGATGCGATGCGGAAGTAAATTAAGACTAATTCTTTCTTTTTCTTTTTATATATTTTCAGAAGTCGGCTTTGACTCAAAGGAAAGTTAAACTAAATTGAAAGAAACTATGTAATAATTGAAAGCACAATTTAAAGAAACTAGGTTATCAGAGTAGTTCAGAAGTAAAGGATCGCTGGGGGTTGAGAAACTCCCAACCTAGGGTTTTGCTCTGAACTTTCAACAGGATAGAAGTAAAGAGAAGAGAAGGGTTACAAACCAGGCAATGATCTTCACAGAGTTTAGTGGAAGGACTCTCTTGAGCAGATTGTTGGATCCCCGGATTCAGATATCTTCGTAATGGATCCTCCAATACTGGCCCTTTGGCAGAGTTGGCTTCTTCTGAACTCAAGATCTGGGAAAGAAGATGAACAAGTTATGGAACCAGATACTCAAGGAAGGATTTACCAGATAGAAGAACTTGAAAGCTGATGTTGCTGAAATCCTGATTCTCCTGGATGCTGATTTGACTTCCTCTGGGGTTTGCTTTGTCTTCGAAGTAGCCGAACTGGACCTGGATGTTGGTGGTCGGCCTCTACTTGGAGAGAGGGGCCGTGAGAGATGGGGTAGGCTAGGGTTTGGTGGAATGAAGAGGATGAAGGGCGGCTAGGGTTTGGATTGGAAGTGGCTAACCTAGGGTTTGGGGGTTGGAGATCTCACACCTCCTCAAGGTTCCTAGGGAACCCGGATTTACTCCCTCACGGAGCTCAATACCTGAATACAAGTGCGGAAGAGAGAAACACAAAGTTTGCTCACACATAAATTGAATTCATTCATCAATTCTTTTCAAACTTACAAGAGAGATTTATTTTATAGGCCTTTACAAGAGGTCAGGGTTTTACTTCTTCCATGTGGGACTAATAGGATGGATCTTCAAATTAGGATTGTAGAATCAAATCCTTCTCATATGGCCGGCCAAGAGCTTCCATAAGTGTTGATTGGCGGCTCTAAATGGTAAGTAGGTGGCGCCTCCTAGCCTTGCTCTTCAAGAAAAATTTTTTCCTTCCATGCTTGGTTTTATTTGGAAGTATTTGGGCGCCTCCTAGTTTTGCTCCCCAAGTTTTGGCTTCTTCCTTTCATGGCTCAACTCTTTTGGACACCTCCTTTTCTTTCTTCCCAAGTCATGGCTCTTCCCAACTTTGCTTTGGTCTTTTTAGGCATGGATTGGGCGCCCCCTTGAAGTGCTCCCCAAGAAATGCCTCTTTCCTCCTTTAGCTTGGCCTTTTAAGGTACATATGGGGCGCCTCCTTGATTTTGGCTTCAAGAAAAATTCTTGCTCCCTTGGATGTGGGGACCAAGGCACTGGGATGGAGATGTGGCGCCCCCTAGACTCTGGCGTGTGGCTGGGAGTGTGGTGCCCACTTACTTGAGCCTGGGAGAAAAATGTGGCACCCTGGACCTTGACTTGAAAAAGGTGGCACCAACCTGGGAAGACCTAGGCCACTACTAGGACTTGTACTGAGTCAACATGACTCAACAAAATTTAAATTACAGACTCTAGACTAAAATTGAGTTGACCAAGTCAACCCTTATTACAAAACCAGAAAACCTTAATTCTTCGGGCAAGGTCAATCAGAGATCCTAATGGAGCCCTGAAGTCTTCTTCTGAGTCTGGTGCCCGCACCAATTCTCCCGGGGTGGGAGGAACTCGACCCTGTCGAGTATGGATCAAGTTGGCTCTGGTATCTCTCCAAGAGGTCTGGGTCCAATTCTTGTAATTCTTCTCGGGAGATCCAAGAGTCATCAGAATCTGGCCTTCCTTGCCAGTGGACCAGGTATCTTTGGTATCCTCGATTACGAGTAGAGATAACCTGATCATCCAGGATCTTTTCAATCTGCTCTTTCCTCGCAGGCCAGTTTGTTGGTGGACACACAGGGTTGGGTTCACTCTCAAGAGCAGTATTAGGCTCAAAAGGCTCACTGGGAATCACAGCTGGCTCTCTATACTCTACTAAGTTGTAATGTTGAAAGTGGAGCTAATGCCTAGTTCTGAAGGCAACTCGAGCACATAGGCATTGGACCCTACTCTCTTCACCACTCTAAATGGTCCAGCTCCTCTAGCATGTAACTTTCTAACGGTTCCAAGAGGAAACCGTTCAGGCCTTAACCTAATCATTACATAGTCTCCCTCAACAAAAGTTTTGACTCACTTTTGAGAATCAGCCAACTTCTTATAAGTTTCATTACTTAAATTTATTTTGGCATGAATTTCTTTATGCAAGTCTTTTATATTCTGTGCAAAAACATCAGTAGACTCTGAGACTCGTGTGTGGACTGGTAAAGGAGCTAGGTCAAGAGGTGTGTGAGGTTTGTAACCATGTACAATTTCAAATGGACTCTTACCTGTAGACCTATTGATCGAAACATTGAATGCAATTTCAGCCCTGGACAAAATACAAATCCCAATTCCTGGTGCTCTCAATCAAACCAAAATCTGAGCCAAAGCCTAGTAAAGGGTCAAGAAAGACTAAATTAGACTGACGACGCATTCCTAAAGAATGGACTTTATTCCAAAGGAACCCTAGGTCTAAACCTAACAAACTACAGCTCTCTAGGTTTGACCTTGGGTCGGAGGATGGCATGCAGAACATGAAAACTTATCATGGATGCCTAGTAGGTGCCATAAGGTCTTCCAGAAGTAGGTGGCAAACCTAATAGGTTCTGACACGTGGTTCACTCTAAAGACTTCGACAAAGTATACTTGGATGGTGTAAGAAGCATTGGAAGTCCTAGAGAAAGGGAGGAAATATGAGGCGGAGTCTCGAATTACCTGCTGACT
Source organism: Areca catechu (assembly GCA_021397845.1). Classification (NCBI taxonomy): domain Eukaryota; kingdom Viridiplantae; phylum Streptophyta; class Magnoliopsida; order Arecales; family Arecaceae; genus Areca; species Areca catechu. The sequence goes on from CM038043.1 coordinate 111,178,804, forward strand.
AAAGGTGGTGACCTGAAGGTTTGAATGGTGATCTATGAGTGTCAACTGGTCATCCTTACGAAAGGAAAAGTTTGCTACTCCTAGGAATGGATCAAGAGATGGTTTGGGGAGTAGCCTAGGACATGTGATTGCAATAGTTAAGGTTTGTTCTCTAAGCAAATAATGATCCACTTTCTCAAGAGATGGATTAGAGAATGATTCATGGAAGGGTCTATGGATGATGACCTCAAGACTTGAAATTTGACCTATGGGTGAGGTAAGGTATACTCTATAGAAGGGTAGCTCAGTCATGCGAAGGAAGGGATCTGGGGCCATAAGGAGGACTTCTACAGGACTGGGTGAATCAATCCGCTCAAGAAAAGGATGTCCAACTGAGATTACGGGAGAGACCTTAGTGGCTGAGCATGGGACAAGGTCCAATTGTAAGAGGCTTGATTCTGTCATCCTAAGGAGAGGATCTACCATAGGGTGGGCAAACTTAAACAGTTTAGTGCAAAGATCTTTGGTACTTGGGGAATGACAGTCATTAGAGGATACGAACTGATAGCTCGGGCTAACAATATGAGTTCTTCCTGGGGGTATTTGACTAAAGGAACATGGTTCTCACAAATCTCTTGAATTTCTGAACTAGGTCCTACCACTTGGTTGCTCTCCAAGGTCTCCTCAGGTAAGGAACCAATAGTATCGATGTCACATTCTTCAAGTTCTTCCCCCTCATATTCATCAACTAGACTCAAGCCAGCATCATATACTTCCTCGATGCCATCTTCAATGGGTTTCGGGTCAGTGGTAATCGGGTCAACTGATTCTGGGCTTGTCATACCTAACCCTTCTTCCTCATTGGTATCCTTCTGGTCAAGAGGTGACACAAGTGAGAATTAACAAACAAAAGTTTGGTTCACTACGGGTGTCGGATCAATCGAAACTTGACTCAAGTTGGTAGAGGTTGGCTTTAAGTCCAAAGTACTTGATTGGTTATATCTTAAAGACCACTCATAGTCTTGGGCTTCTTGGTAGGCTCGGCTTAACTTATTGGTCTTTTCAAGGCATAGCTTCGTATAATGTCTGGGTGTAACCCAACCCTAAACCTCGATGTGATCTGAGCTTCGGTCTCAATGGTATTGCATTTCATGTCATACCACTGGAAGTCCTCGATATATTTAGACACAGGCCTATTACCTTGTCACAATTGGTACCATTGGTCTAAAAGTCTTTTCTCATAGGATCTACCTAGGTACCTATCTCTCAACTTACTTCTCATATCTCTCCAAGTATATATTTCCTCTTTTCTTTGATAACACTCATGCTCAATAGCATACCAATGCGACCTAGCATGTTTGGTGAACTTGGTTTTGGCCAACCTAACTTGTCCTAATTCCGATATGTTAGTGCACTCAAAATACCGATCCATTTGTTCTTCCCACTTAATATATGTCTCTTGTCTTCCATCAAAAGTGGGTGCATAAGGTTCGGTGTTCCTAACGGGTCCCTTCTCTGAGTCAACCAAGTATGGGTATAGGCTCCTAGGGCTAGACTCAGGGGCAAGATCATGGTCATAGGCTCTCCGAGGCTCCTGGCATGGGTGAGGTTGGGGCCTATTAAATTTTGGATCAGGGGTCCAATTTTGATGTCTACATTTCTCAAGTCCCTGGGCTCGGTCTCTAAACTGGGCAAAACCCTCATTCATATCCTGACTCAATTTGGTCATACTTTCGGTAAGAGTTCTAATCATGGCCTCTAAATCAGGTTGGGTTTGACCAGGTTGGTAGGGTACTCCGTTCCGGGTGGACATGATGATGCAAGCAAGCACACCAAATGAGACTCGACTGAAACGACTACGGGCTAACTAGACCTAGAGCCCAAACTAGATGCCCAATCAGAGTGGCAAGCTAGCCTGTAGTAACTCGGGACTCAGCCAGGCAGGTGTAAGAGGAGTGTTAGGTCCCTAAATGCCAATCCTAGACACCAATCAGTGATTGGCCAGGTAGGCGGACCAGCATATAAGCCCTTCGGGATAGAATCCCTAAACCACCATTCTAGACACTGAGTACAAAGCACACACAGAGTAACTAGACAAACTGACTCAACACTAGCCTAGACCCGACCAATTGGTGTCCCTAGCCCTCTAGGGCAAATTAGGTCTAATTAATTTTAAGATTAAAGGCTTAGGTTCGAATGCACGGGAGGTGGTTTTGGGCTAAGGAGAGGGTCTCAATCCTCCCTTTATGTTACAACTTTGGTGCCCTTAAGATAGATTCAATTTATGCACACTCAAATAAAAACACAGCTTGCAGAAAATAAAAAGCAGAATAGCAGTAAAATTGATCTCAGAAAATCTACAGAAATTATTAAATCATGAAAGTTTTATGTAAATTACTTTCAATTATACTGGTTCCAGAAAAATAATAATGACTTAATTTAGAATTTTCTACAGGAAGAAATAATTCAAATAACAGGATAGTTACTGGCAGAAAACAGAACGTGTGTCCTGTTTACAATCCCTGCCTAGAAGTTATAACCCAGCGGCACCCCTACACGCCCTAGGAACCCCCGTGGAATGGGATGAGGAGGCTTGCGTCTCACTTGTTCCTAGGACCGGACGGCCAGGGGAGTCTACTCCAGGCAGCAAAAGTAAAAAGGAACGAAAAAACAATCATCCAAGCAAGAACCCTAGACAGGGCTCTGATACCAAAAATTGATGCAGAACAAAAGAGGAGATGATGCGATGTGGAAGTAAATTAAGACTAATTCTTTCTTTTTTTTTTTTTTTTTTATATTTTCAGAAGTCGGCTTCGACTTAAATGAAAGTTAAACTAAATTGAAAGAAACTATGTAAAATTGAAAGCACAATTTAAAGAAACTAGGTTATCAGAGTAGTTCAGAAGTAAAGGATCGCTGAGGGTTGAGAAACTCCCAGACCTAGGGTTTCGCTCTGAACTTTCAACAGGACAGAAGTAAGAGAAGAGAAGGGTTACAGACCAGGCAGTGATCTTCACAGAGTTTAGTGGAAGGACTCTCTTGAGCAGATTGTTGGATCCCCGGATTCAGATATCTTCGCAATGGATCCTCCAATACCGGCCCTTTGGCAGAGTTGGCTTCTTCTGAAATCAAGATCTGGGAAAGAAGATGAACAATTTATGGAACCAGATACTCAAGGAAGGATTTACCAGATAGAAGAACTTGAAAGCTGATGTTGCTGAAATCCTGATTCTCCTGGATGCTGATCTGACTTCCTCTGGGGTTTGCTCTGTCTTCGAAGTAGCCAAACTGGACCTGGATGCTGGTGGTCGGCCTCTACTTGGAGATAGGGGCCGTGAGAGATTGGGTAGGCTAGGGTTTGGTGGAATTAAGAGGATGAAGGGCGGCTAGGGTTTGGATTTGAAGTGGCTAACCTAGGGTTTGTGGGTTGGAGATCTCACACCTCCTCAAGGTTCCTGGGGAACCCGGATTTACTCCCTCACGGAGCTCAACACCTGAATACAAGTGCGGAAGAGAGAAACACAAAGTTTGCTCACACATAAATTGAATTCATTCATCAGTTCTTTTCAAACTTACAAGAGGGATTTATTTTATAGGCCTTTACAAGAGGTCAGGGTTTTACATCTTTCCATGTGGGACTAATAGGATGGATCTTCAAATTAGGCTTGTAGAATCAAATCCTTCTCATATGGCCGGCCAAGAGCTTCCATAAGTGTTGATTGGCGGCTCCAAATGGTAAGTAGGTGGCGCCTCCTAGCCTTGCTCTTCAAGAAAATTTTTTTTCCTTCCATGCTTGGTTTTATTTGGAAGTATTTGGGCGCCTCCTAGTTTTGCTCCCCAAGTTTTGACTTCTTCCTTTCATGGCTCAACTCTTTTGGACACCTTATTTTCTTTCTCCCCAAGTCATGGCTCTTCCCAACTTTGCTTTGGTCTTTTTAGGCATGGATTGGGCGCCCCCTTGAAGTGCTCCCCAAGAAATGCCTCTTTCCTCCTTTAGCTTGGCCTTTTAAGGTACATATGGGGCGCCTCCTTGATTTTGGCTTCAAGAAAAATTCTTGCTCCCTTGGGTGTGGGGACCAAGACACTGGGATGAAGATGTGGCACCCCCCAGACTCTGGCGTGTGGCTGGGAGTGTGGCGCCCACTTACTTGAGCCTGGGAGAAAAATGTGGCACCCTGGACCTTGACTTGAAAAAGGTGGCACCAACCTAGAGAAGACCTAGGCCACTACTAGGACTTGTACTGAGTCAACATGACTCAACAAAATTTAAATTACAGACTCAAGACTAAAATTGAGTTGACCAAGTCAACCCTTATTACAAAACCAGAAAACCCTAATTCTTTAGGCAAGGTCAATCAGAGATCCAGATAGAGCCCTGAAGTCTTCTTCTGAGTCTGGTGCCCGCACCAGGCACCCTGCTCTCACAGGGACCCAATTAAGGAACCACTAATCTATTTAGGTCATTTGACACTGTACCTCTTGCCTAGATTCTAGAATCCAGTAATAGGGGATGAATTTGGGTGCACTAGTCATCCCATAATGACAGAACATAACCGACGGGTGTCCCTAGCCCACTAGGGCAAATCAGGTCTAGTTAATTTTAGATTAGGCTTGGGACTGAATGCAAGGGATGTGGTTTTGGGCTAAGGAGAGGTTATCAACTCCTCCCCTTATCTGACATATAGAAAGTGCCCTTAAAGTAATTTATGCAATGATGGTAGGCAGATGAAGATGCAAATTAGGGTTTAGGTGTTTTGATATTTTTTGAATATATATAATTTTTTTTGGGATTTTTCTTAAATAGAAAGATAATTGCAGATTATGATCTAATATGCAAGAAATATTCTAAAATTAAAGATATGCAAAGATTATACTAAAAAAACCCTTATCTTTTTGAAATCGACTTTGCTGCCAAAACATAGCAGAATTGTTCTCTGGAAGTATTTCACTGGTAGAAAACTCATAGACTGAAATAATTCCTGAGAAAATTCTGAAGATTAATTTGAATTATGAGGAATCAAAAAAATAATTATCAGAATTTTCTAAGTTCAATGTAGGCAAAAATAAATAAAATAATAGGATATATACTGAAAGGTCGAAAATAAAAAAAAACCCTAAAGGAACTCTTTGTGTTCTTCTTCAGGGGTCAATTCACAGTGGCACCCCTACCGCCATAGGAGATCCCGTAGATTGGGAAGAGAGGGTCTTATAGCCCTACTAGTCTCCTATGACCGGACGGCCTTGGTGAAGCACCCGATCCAAATATCCAAAGAGAACTGAGCCCGAAATAGGCTCTGATACCAAATGATGCAGAACTATATATGCATGCAAGTATTTTTTTGTGTTTTCAAATATTGAGTTATATGTTTTAATCCAAAAGATCAGACCAAAGAACGATGTAAAGAGCTCTATATGAAATTAGGAAACTAAGAGCATGCATAATAGGACCTAAAAGCAACAGAAAGTGGACCCCGAGACTGAGAAATCTCGGTTTGGGTTAGTTCATCTTCAATAAAGCATCTGGCAGGTAGAGGGGATGTACCTGACAATGGTTGATATGCTCGATACTGATTGTATGCGAAAGGGTCACTCTCACTCCCAGATGTGGCCTGGAAAATCAAGCCAGAGACCCACGGATTTTCGACTTTCTGCTCGATGATCCAATTGCAGCCTGGAAGGAGTCATTGGATTTATCGGAGTCAAGCGACCTGCAAATAAAATTCCAAGGGTTAGAAAACATAGTAGGGATGAAGTAAGAAAGAAAAAATAGCAAGGGGAAGAGGTTGTTTGAAGAGGGTGGCTAGGGTTTGGAGAGCAGGATGGTGGTTGGAAGTAGGGCACAGAATACCGGGAAGAAGAAGGGCTCACACAGAATCCCTTTTAGCACATAGCAGGTAGCACACAACAATTGGAGGAATTCAATATTATTTCATGAATAAAAGTACCTTGATACAAGAGATTAGAGTCTCTTAAATTGACTCTTAGACTTGGCCCCTGTTAGGATATCTCGATCCAAATATAAACCAATCGTCGGTTAGACCAGTTGGAGACATCTCTTCCGAACCACAAACTTTGGGCCAAGGTATTCGGGAAAAACCAGGAAACCTATGGCCAAGCCAAAGCTCTTGATGGGCCTACGACACTCGAAGACAAGGTCTTCGGATCACGTCTTCAGCCTTCATCAAAGACCAAGTCCTATGGTGCCTAAAGACAGGATCTTCAGCCTGAACTGAGGAGTGACCTTCACCAACTCTCGAAGACATGGTCTTCAGTTTACATCGAAGACATAGTCTTCGGCCTATGACAAAGGTCAAGTCCTTGATCTATGCTGAAGACAGGTTCTACAATTTATCTTGAGAGGATCCGAGGACGAAGACATTTCCTGATTCAATCATGTAAATTTTCCTAAAAGGGAAGTCTGAAGATGGGCTCTCGACCTGTTTCAAGTCTCTACGAACAGGACAAGCAACGGTTATCATTGACTATTTTCGGAATATAATCATATCACATGTTGCCAAGGTGGCTTAGTCCCAAGAGGGGGGTGAATTGGGAATTACAAAATTTTTGTAAGTATGTGCACAAGTCATTCCTTTTAATGGTTAGGTGCTGTGTTAGTCAGAGTAAGAATGCAGAAGCTAAAAGATAAAACAAACACAACACAAACAAAGCAGGTTTATAGTGGTTCGGAGCAACCTAGCTCCTACGTCCACTATCCAAGTTCACCACTCGGGATTTCCACTATATTTCCCAAACCGGAATACAGTCGGATTATTTTACAGGCTCACAATCCCAACCTGTACACTTTGGTTTTTGAAACCAGGCTCACCAAAGAAACCCAAGCTAGGTTTTTACAAGATCACCTAAAATCTCTATACTTTGGTTTTTAGATTGGCTCACCAAAGAAACCTCTACACTCTTGTTTTTAGAGGCTCACCAAAGAAACCTATTTGGTTTTTACAATCGGGCTCACCAATAACCCAGATATTCTAAATGATAGAATAAAAAAGCAACAATAAAGACAAACTTTGTTGTCTGGGTGGTTGCCAATGCAGCTCGAGTGAAGATCCATTGAATTCTCTAAAATTCACTTCAATGGCTTCCTTGCTTTCCTCAAAAGGTGCTTCAAGCTTCTAGTAAGAGTTGTTGCAGGCTTGAAGACAGACTTTAAAGCTCTAGTGCTCTCTCTCTTCACTTCAATAAGTGTTCAATAAATGCTCAATAATTCATTAGCCTCTTCAAGGATGTTCTTATACCTTATTTATAGAGACTTTAGCTCCCTTCCCTTGATTTTGAACGTTGTAGACTGTTGGGAGGTGACAGGTTACCATTAGAGCACTTTTGGAATTCAAAAATTGAGAACTAGAACTAGCCGTTGGAGGTGACCCCGTCATTCCAATCAGCTCGGACAAACTTCGAGTCGGCTCGGATGAAGTTCGAGTTGACTGGGCTGAGTGCCAGTCAGCTAGCTTCCATAGTTGAGAAAATATCTCACTCTGGATGAGTCGGCTGGGCTGAATTCTAGTCGACTGGAATCTCAGAGGCTCTCAGACCATTCTCAACTGAGTTCTGGATGAGTCGGCTGGATCTAATTCCAGTCGGCTCGGGTTCCTGAGAATCTCAAAACGTTCTCAACCATGTTCTGGATGAGTCGGCTAGGCCTTGGTGCCAGTCGGCTGGATCTGTGTGCCAGAGAACTTGTCTTCAGTGCTAGTGCTAGAGTCGGCTGGGTTGTCCATCCAGTCAGCTCGAAGGTGGTTCTTCAGCCAGATCAACTTCAAACTTCCAGAATACTTGTCCCATGCTTTAAAGATCTCTTCAAGAACTACTTACAATAAATTCAAGAAAACTTGAAGCAAGAAGGACTACTAGAAGTAACCCTTAAACTTGATTTTAATAGAAAATTTTTTTGTAGGGTTCTTCTTTACAAGATTCTAAATACTTTACAACTCAACACAAAACATTAAAGATTGTAGGGATTAAAAAGTGTGTCAATGTAGTTGTCCTACAAAAAGTTGTCAATCATTTGAAGAGTTGTTAGATAACCAAATGTATGCTCCAATGTTTTGTTATCATCAAAATCACTTTAGGGGTCAATAATCTCCCCCTTTTTGATGATGACAAAACACTGGGCATGAAAAGAATCTAATCTATTCACAAGTATGTAAGCATTTACATTTATTTGAGAATTCATAAAATCAACTGTAATCTCAAATGTATATCAGTATGTGCCATACAGTTATGCACAAAATTAAATTCATAAACTGTAAATATCAGAGATTGATTGCTTGTATGTATCAAGCAGCATTAAGTATCGACTGATAGATATAATAAGTTAAGAGCATCATAGTAATCATTGAAGCATGTAAATTAAACATGTATATCTCCCCCTGTTTATAAGATTTCTAGACAATATAAATTTTCTCTAAGTTTCTCCCTCTTTGACATTCATTTGAACATTTTATCAGAATAATATGTAAGAGACCATTCAGAAATGCCTTAAAAACTCCCCCAATCTACAATACTTTAGAATTTCAATTGCAATTCATTAAGATTTTTCTTTCATGTATTCTTTCATGCACTCTATGATTCTCCCCCTTTTTGTCAACAATTCAAAAAGGTTAAACAGGTTAGCTCAGAATTTTAAATAAATTGAGAAAATTTCAAGATTTGTTTGAGATAATTTCATGTATTCTTTTATGTACTCTATGATTCTCCATCCTAAGGGAATGCACCCCCAACAGAGAATGACGTACCACTCCCCATAATTGTTGTGGGATAGCAGTTTGAAGCCCTCCTAAACCAGGTCACTAACCTCACGACAATGGTTCAGGACTTTCAAAAAAGAGCTTTTCAAGTAGGGCATCCGCCAGCCACCTCCAGACATAGCTCTCGATCCCAGAGGAAGAGAGCCCCTCGAGAGGGGTCCACATATCTCTCCCCCAGTCCTCGGCCCTCTCCTGAAGGTCGAAGGTCGAGAATGCCTAGGCCCACTGATTCCCCATAGAGAGGAAAAAGACTTAGGCAAACTTCCTCACTCTCTTCTAAAGACCTATTCCTATAGAGAAAGCACCAAAGTAGACTCTCCCTGACTACGATAGGATATTTAAGACCATTGAATTGGAGATGGCGAAAATGTGGGAGCAGAGAGATTACAATGATTTGGTGGTGTGTGATCTGCGCCCGCCCTACACCGACCGTGTCCTGGCCGAAGTCATCCCTCGGTACTTCGGGGTTCCCCAGATGGAACCCTACGACAGCTCCTCTGACCCTCTTGACTATCTGGATAGTTTTAAGGCCCATATGATGATCCAGGGAGCTTCGGATGCGATGTACTATCTCGCATTCCTAGCCACCTTAAAGAAAGCCACTTAGATGTGGTACTCGAGCATACACCCGGTACCATCGATTCTTTCTCTGAGTTAGAAAAATTATTTATCTTGCATTTCAAGACTTGCCGCAAGACTCCCTGGAATACGGACATACTGTTCCTCCTTCACCAAAATGATGGAGAAAGCCTGCGAGATTACATCTCCAGGTTTAATGTGGCCACACTCGAGATCCCTGATCTCAACGAGCATGTGGCCATGTCTACATTGAAGAAGGGAGTTCATACATCCAGGCTCACCTTTTTCCTGGATAAGAAGTTTTCCAAAAGCTACGCTGAGCTCCTATCGAGGGCTCAGAAATATGTTGATGTCGAAGAGCAAGCAGCAAATTGATGACTAATCGAAGGGAAACCCTCTTCAAAGAAGAAAAACAACAGGGGACAAGGTTCCCCTATTTCCAACAACAACAACAAGTATGCTGACCGCCGAAGAAGTCCTCCCAGGCCCAGAACATCAGGCGGGAGATTCGACTCCTATACCTCCCTCAACCTCCCTCGTGAAAAGATTCTCTTGGAGATAGAAAAAGAAAACTACCTCCAACGGCCATGTCCCATGAAAGCATCCTCTTCCATAAGAAACAGGAACAAATACTGTCGATTCCACCGGGCCCACGTCCACAACACTGAAGAATGCATCCAACTGAGAGATGCGATAGAGGATCTCATCAAGAGAGGGTATTTGGGGCGATACATTGGTCGCCAAGGACCTCGGTCAGAAGCTACTGTTCCCCAATCGGCTCCTGAAGAAGTTGAACTACCAAATCGATGGCCCACCAATGGAGGCGTGGGGATGATACATCGACCTGTCAACTGGAGAAGAAATGAAGATGATGTCTCGAAGAGACTCAAGGATAATAATGCCATTCTCTTCTTCAACGACGATCTTGTGGGAGTCCGGCTCTTGCACGACGACCCTATTATAATTTTGGCCGTTGTGGCTAATTATGATGTACAACGAATCCTAGTTGATAATGAAAGTTCGACTGATATCTTGATTTATGATACATTCTCTCATATGTGTTTGCCTAGAGACAAGCTACAAAGGTCCCCTATACCACTTACTGGCTTTGGAGGGAATCAGGTTGATGCCGAGGGAGAAATAATACAGCCTGTAACCCTCGGTACCGAACCTAGATAAAAGACACTACCGATCAATTTCATGGTAGTCTGAACCCCTTCAACCTACAACATCATTCTGAGATGACCTACCCTGAATAAATTCTGGATCGTAGTGTCATCCTACTACATCCTGATGCACTTTTCGACCAGAAATGGTATTGGAGAAGTAAGAGGAGACCAAAGAGTGGCATGACAATGCTTGATGATCCAGGACAACCACTTTAACGATCCCACCACTTGGGATCAGCTAGATCCAAGGGACTCAACTATAGATTTTGGCAAGCCTATGGAGAGAACAATCTCGGTACCCTTAACTAAAGAGGACCCCACCAAGGTTGTGTAGATCGAAAGTATGCTTGATGAAAAGTCCAGGACGGAGCTGATCTGCTTCTTCAAAGATAATGTTGATGTCTTTGCCCGATCGACTTCAGACATACCAGGAATTCTCGCCAAAGTAATCACTCATCGGCTAGAAGTTACCCCTGGGTATAAACCAGTCTGGCAAAAGAAGAGAAGCTTCGCTCCTGAAAGACAAAAAGTAATAGATGAAGAAGTGAGCAAGTCCCTCAAGGCAGGGTTCATCCGGGAAGTCCACTACCCTGAGTGGTTGGCTAATGTGGTAATGGTAAAGAAAGCTAGTGGCAAGTGGAGGATCTGCATCGACTACACAGATCTCATAAGGCTTGCCCAAAGGATAGCTTTCCTCTTCCAAAAATTGACCAACTAGTCGATGCCACTGCCGGCCACCAATTGTTGAGATTCATGGATGCTTTTTCTAGCTACAATCAGATCCAAATGGATTCCTGGGATGAAGAGAAGATGACCTTCGTCATTAACAAAGGTCTGTATTGCTACAAGATGATGCCATTTGGGCTCAAGAATGCTGGAGCAACCTTTCAGAGGTTGATAAATGAGGTATTCAAGGAGTAGTTAGGGAGAAATCTGGAGGCCTCTGTCAATGACATGATCATCAAAAGCCTTCTTAAAAAAGACCACATCCAGGATCTGAGAGAATCATTTAGTGCCCTGCGGCATCACCAAATGAAGCTAAACCCGATGAAGTGTGCCTTTGGGGTTACTTCAGGCAAGTTTCTAGGTTTCCTCGTTACCAAGCGAGGGATTGAAGCAAATCTTGAAAAAATTCAGGCCCTCAAAGACATGAGGCATCCATCCTGTAAGAAGGATGTCCAGTAGCTGACAGGGAGGATTGCCTCTTTAAGCAGGTTCATCTCTCGCTCAACCGAGAAATGTCTTCCATTTTTCAAGGTACTTCGATAATCTCGAGATTTTGAATGGATCGAAGAGTGCCGTACTGTCTTTAAAGAGTAGAAGAAGTACTTGGAGACCCCACCTTTACTTTCTAAACCTCAAGAGGGGGAGGTGCTCTATTTATACCTTTCTACTTCGAATGAGGCAGTTAGTTCAGTCCTTATCCGAAGAGAAGAAGACAGCTCCCACAAGCTGATCTACTACATCAGCAAAGTTCTGCATGATGCTAAAATAAGATATTCAAAGATGCAGAAGCTAATCTTCTCTCTGATAATTGTGGCAAAGCGACTACGGCCATACTTCCATGCCCATGCCATCGTGGTGCTGACCAATCAATCCCTCAAAGCCATTCTCTGTTGCCCTGATACCTCTGGAAGGATAGCCAAGTGGGCTATGAAACTAAGTGAGTTTGATATTAGCTTCCAGCCTTGATCGGCTATGAAGGCCCAGGTGCTCTCAGATTTCCTAGCTGAGTGCACCTGGAAGTCCGAAGACGAGGTGCCTCCCACAGAAGAAGGGTCTCGAAGAATATGAAGCCCGATTGAGTGCTTCATGTAGACAGAGCTTTTAATTCTGCTGGATGTGGAGCTGGCCTCATATTGGCTGAGCCCAATGGCCACACGGTGGAGTACGCACTCTGGTTCTCCTTCCATGCTTCAAATAATCAGGCTGAATATGAAGCCTTACTTGTAGGTCTTCGGATTGCCAAAAGTTTAGGAGTTCGGAGACTCCAGGCTTTTTTGGATTTCCAGTTGGTGGTAAATCAAGTAAAAGAAGAATATGAAGCCAGAGATCCCACCATGGTGCAGTACCTGGAGAAAGTACAAATCTTATCTTCTTAACTGGAATACTTTGAAATCATTCATGTTTCCCGATCGGAGAACTCCCGGGCAAATGCGTTGTCTCGACTTGCTACCATAACCCCGGAATCTCTCGATCGCACCTTCGTTGAGCACCTTGAAGCCCCAAGTATAGCTGAAGAAGCTATGGAGGTGCACCAAATTGAGATCGAGCCAAGCTGGATGGATCCCATTGTCAAATTCTTAAACGAAGGTGTATTGCCGGAAGACAAGGCAGAAGCCAAAAAGATCTGTTGCATGGCATCTCAATATGTCATCTTGGATGGAGCTCTTTATAAAAGGTCATTCTCTCAGCCCCTGCTGAAAAGCTCAGGACTGTCAGATGCTGGCTATGCCTTGAGAGAGGTCCACAAGGGGATATGTGGCGATCATTTGGAAGGCAGGTCCTTAGCATATAAAATTATACGCCAAGGATACTATTGGCCCTCCATCCAAAAGGACTCGATCGACTTCGTACGAAGATGTGATCAATACCAGAGATATGCCAACATTCAGAGGCAACAAGCGAGCCACTTGACCCAACTAACATTGCCCTAGCCTTTTGCTTAATGGGGGATAGTATTCTTGGCCCATTTCTGCTTGTATCTAGGTAGAGGAAATTCTTCCTTGTGGCTATTGACTACTTCACAAAATAGGTCGAAGCTGAACCACTAGCCCAAATCACGGAGGGCAAAGTTGAGAACTTTGTAAGAAACTCCATCATATTTCGGTTCAGGATTCCACACACAATAATTACTGATAATGGGAGGCAATTCGACAATTCGAATTTCAAAGACTTCTGTGCTCAGTACCATGTGCAACATAGGCTGACTTCTATTGCCCACCCACAGTCCAACGGAGAAGTCAAAGTAACTAATCGGACCATTCTCCACGGTCCGAAAATGAGGTTGAACGCTGCCAAAAGACTTTAGGCAGAAGAGCTAACCTCCATCCACTAGGCATACAGAACTATCCCAAGAATAGCCACCGGAGAGTTTTCGTTTAACCTGGCATACGGTACTGAAGCCGCTTTTCCTATCGAAGTCTCCCTCCAATCTCTAAGAATCAATAAGTATGAAGAGCCTGGAAATTTTGACCACTGAAGAGTCAACCTTGATCTATTGCAAAGCACCAGACTCCAGGCCTAGATGAAAATGGCGATGTATCAACTAAAGGTCGCCAAATACTACAACTCCAGGGTAAAGGAATAGATTCTTCGCATGGGGAACATGGTGCTGTGAAGAGCTGAAGTATCTCGGCCAACTAAACAAGGCAAGCTTTCTCCCAACTGGGAAGGACTGTACCAAGTTGAAGAAGTCAAACGTCCGGGAATGTATCGACTCAAAACCTTAGATGGTAAAATGCTGTCTCGACCATAGAATGTGCAAAACCTTTGCAAGTATTATCAATAAAATCCCTAGAATCTTTTTGTGCAAATCTGTCCAACTTTAAATGACCCGTTGCAATAGCAAGATGGCAACGATTTTTTTAGCTTGATCGAAGAGATCAGCTAATGGTGCAAGGGAGAGTCTGATCCACTCACCTTATCGTTATGTCCGACGAGCATAATGGACGGCCCAATCAGGCTGCCAAAATGATCGAAGGCATGAGGATGGTTCATGTAACCTGCCCTACGGAAAACCCGAGAACGTGCCGGGGTGGGCACCTACCTTATGTTAAAAAGGCACAGGGATGGTTTCTATAACCTACCCTACGAAAAATCTGAAGACGCGCTGGGGTAGCATAGACGCTATACCCTATGAAAAACTTGAAAACATGTGGAAATTATTTCACATCTCTCACTCTACCATTGTCAAGCTTTTGAGTTCACACTTCATGGGATTGAAAGAAGTATCATTCACAGAAAAAGGAAAAAGCAGGAAGAAAATCAGTGCCTTCATTTCTTTTGCATTCTTACAAAAAAAAAAAGAAGAAAAGAAAAGATTGCAGGAAATGGGAATGCACATCTAGTGACCACCCGTCGACCCTTTCCCATGCCGGTGGGGCATGTCCTGCAAGGAGGATGAAGGGGCCCCCAGGTTCCCATCTCGATCAGAATCTGATTCATCCTCAAAGCCAGAATTGAACTCGTGTCCAAGAAAGGGAATGGAGGGTTTGATGTTGCCATGGCCCTTCAAGTTATAATACTTGAAGGCCTGATCCCTACACTCCCGGAATCCCTGGTGATAAGAATCTAGGCCACCTCGATGACCTCCTCTTTGAAAGTAGAAGACACCTTGAAGTCCGAGATGGCATCTATCGCCTTCTTCTTGGCCTTTACCGCCTCCATGATGGTCACCCCGACCTAGGCCTTGGCCACCTCCAATTGAGCCTCCAGGACACGGACTTTTCTCTCCAAGCGATCGACAACTGGGTCATCATCATCGCTCAGCCTGAGGAATCCTAAGTTGCCCCTTGCTCTAGCACCGATGGCTCTCTTCTTCGCCACCCTTTGAAGCTCGGGAACACTGAACTTCATTTCGTCAGGATGCTGGAGAAAGAAGAAAAATTTCCAAAATAGGAGTCTAGGATTGTGATGGCCTTCGGTAGGGGAGGACAGGATCCCATTTATAAGGACCTTACACCCACGATTGGTCATAGGAAAATGTGCTCCATGCCCTTTCCTAGATGCACCGAAAGATGCCACATGTCAGAGCGACATCTCGAGATCCAGGTGACCACTTGGGAGCGGTACAATCACCAATAACAACTCTTGGAATGGCGACCGTCGGTACTTCAAATCCAAAAGAATCTCCATCATGCGGATACGGCATTAATGGCTCCCTTTCGAAAAGGAAGGATATGGCGGCACCCACGACTGTTCGAATATCGACACACTCATTACGAGCAACGAGAATCATAATCAATGTTCCTTGATCATCGGTCAACAAGAAAATGACACCTGTCTGTTGTATCCGTTCCTAGATGGGTAGATTAATTATGGAAAAATGTTGACATCAGCCTAGTTTGATCATGGACGGTCTTCGGCAATGGCATTCCAATTTACTTCGAAACTCGTCTTCATCGTCAGCCACGAGCCAAACAGTCTTCAGCTCTGACTCCTCGACCAACAAAGAAAAAGGAGCAGTGAAATTCGAGTCATCACCAAAGCAAGAAACCTTATGCAAACTGTATTAAAAAATATGGCATAACATGTACAAAGGGAGAAAGTCACTTGGAAATTCAAAATAGTTCGCTGGTTACATTTTAGAGGGAAACAAAGAGATACAATGCCTAAAGATACACATATCCCTAGGCATCAGCTGGAGGAGACCTAGCATTGCAAGATTGGAGCAGTTTGTTGATTTGTGTGAAGAGGGTTTCTTGAAATTGGGTTGAGTCCAGAGGGTCTTCAACCTGGACCTGCTCCTCAACTCGAGCTCCCTTTTGGACCGGGATCGAGATCACATCCATGTCTTTGGCTACGATGGGAGTTTTTCCCTCCAAGCCTGGCATCTCTTCAGCCTCCTCAACCTGGGCCGAAACTATGCCGGGAATATCCTCCCTTGGACTTGGCACCCCTATGATCTCCTCTTCAGCTTCGGTTTCTTCTTCTTCTTCTTCCACAATGTTGAAGGCGGGGATGGCAGAAAGGTCCAGGTTAGGGAAAGCCTTACTAACCTTGGTGAGTCCATCGTTAAAACTATGCTGGTAGCTATATAAGGTCGCCTCATTCATTTCCTACTGGAACTGTGAGGACCTCCTAAAATCTACTATAGCTCTACCTGCCAACTCTTTCAGGACTTCGGACTCTCTCCTCGTCACCTCAGAATCCAAGGCCTCCTCTTCGGCCCTTAAAGATGCCTCTCTGGCTCTTAATGATGCCTCTTCGACCTTTTTGATTGCCTCCTCGGCAGCCTTGGTTAGGCTCTCTACCTTTTCCTGATTCTCCTTGAGGGATTGTTCCAAGGAATTGGCGTATTCTCTACTCTTCCTCAACTCAACTCCTCACCCCATGATTGTCAAATGGGCATCCTTCAGCTCATTCATCAGGCCACAAATTTCAGCATCTGCATGAACTAGACAATTCTCCATAGACTACTTCAATTCCTCGGCCACCTCTTTTTTAGCCCTGGTCGTATGGAGCTCCTCCTTAAGGCCATGGATGAGGATGTCGACGTTCCCTAGGCCCTCCTCCATGAAGGTGATGTCATAGACCAGCTACGTCGACAAAGTGAGGTTATGAACCGAACAACCCTTTGGGCAAAGTAGATACGATGAGGGTCTTACCTGTTACAGGGAGGAAAAGGTAGAGTCAGATATTCTAGCAAGACTTCAACTTCGGATAACTGCCAAATCATGAAGCAGCAGCGTATCCTTAAGCACCCGCCTAGCCACGGCATGGACCAACAATCCCCCAGTGGGGGAAGCTTAGAAGAGCCCACGGGACGGCTCCCAGCTGGAGAAGCCTCACAAACGGACTCTCTCTCGACTTGTGGTACCTTGCCCCTATCAACTACACGGGGGCAAGGCGGTGGCACATCAGCCATCGGAGGTGGACTCTCCCTTATGTGAACTGGAGAGATAACCACCGGTGAAGGCTCAACTAGCTGAGCCCCTGTGGGGGCTCCCGTCATTGGCGCCGCATTCCCTTCAGAGGCTCCTTTGGAGGATGAAGTGCTCCCACTCCTCTCAGGATCATCCCTTCGAGCTTTCTTCCGAACCGCCGACCTTGTAGGAGGGGCATGAGCTGCCCTCTTCTCGGAAGATTGGTGGAGCCAGCTCAAGTTAGGCTTCATTCTGCCACCTACAAACAGAAAAACCCTCTGAGACAACTGAACTGCAACTGGAATGGGAGAGAAGAGATAGAAATTTCCATCATTTATACCTAACACAGGAAACTTGCTAATCCCTGCAAGATGGAGATTCCTCTCCTCCAATAACTTGCGGATAGGAACGGCCTTCGAATCAATCAGTAAATCATAATCAGACTGATCGGTCACCAAAATCTTTTTTCCATCGTTGGTGGTTCAATGCGGCTCCTTCCAATCACTACCAAAGCCCCATGGGTCAATAGATAACACAAAGACAAAAACAGGTTTCCACCCGTGGATGGCACTAGGCACATCCTTGACGATCTTGCGACCTGGTCGAGGACCGATCACCCACTATCTGTTGCCATGGAAATCCTCCTTGAGCATAAAGAGGGTAATAAACAAATTGGTCCTGGGCTCTATGTTAGCTATGCGGCACCAAACCAAGAACCCGTAGATGTTTCTAATGCTATTCAAAGTCAACTGTGCAGGCACCACTTGGTACAGACGAAAGATTTTGATGAAGAAAGGATGTAGGGGAAATCGAAGGCCAGCCTTCAAATGGTCTTTGTACACAGCCAAACACCCTGGAAGAGGTTTGTTCACCCGTTCCTCGGATATGGGAAGAATTAAAGGAATCCCCTCAGGAATGTGAGAGCGTTCTCGAAGATGAGCAACCTTTCCTAGTAAAACAGAGCTGGGGACCAGCTCCAGACTC
The DNA here is from genome assembly GCA_021397845.1 of Areca catechu. Classification (NCBI taxonomy): domain Eukaryota; kingdom Viridiplantae; phylum Streptophyta; class Magnoliopsida; order Arecales; family Arecaceae; genus Areca; species Areca catechu. The sequence continues at coordinate 111,196,867 of CM038043.1, forward strand.
ACTACGCCACCGGCCCCCGAAGGTCCAACTTGTTTCCTGTGGCTTCCTACAAAATCAGCCATGATAAAAGGATGAGGCAAAGAAGTGGAAGGAAGATTCTACCTGCAGAAGGGATCAATGGCCAAGAACAGGGAAAGCTGAGCCAAAACTGAAAGTATGAGATTAAAGAAGCTTCCTCAGCCGGCCTCTTTTTCCCTTCTCAAAAATAAACGAAAAGACCCCAAAGCAGCCCCAAGCTGATTTGACACAGAATAGACCAAAGGTCGTAATCCATTTAGGAAGGAACCATGACAACTGCTCAGATCCCAACCAAAAGCTTGGTTAAACCATCGCACAACGAAAAAAGAAGAGGTAGTCCCTGGCCTGCCCACTCCTTTTTCACCCCTCTATCAGATAATGACAACTGTCCATCGCCTGATTCTCAAATCAGCCAGCAATTATGATAGACGGTCTAATCAGAGATTTTATAATCATCCATTGCACCTTCCCTTAGAAGGAAAATGACAAACCAGCATTACTCTCACTCTTCAAGGCAATATTCACTTCAAAAACTGAGAGTAGGGGGGCAACTATTAGGATATCTAGGTCCACGTACGAACCAGCCGCTGGTTCGACCGGTTGGAGACATCTCTTCCGAACCACAAACTTTAGACCAAGGTATTCAAGAAAAACCAGGCAACCTATGGGCAAGCCAAAGCTCTTAATGGGTCTACGGCACCCGAAGATAAGGTCTTCGGATCACGTCTTCAGCCTTCATCGAAGACCAAGTCCTATAATGCCTAAAGACAGGATCTTCAGCCTGAACTGAGGAGTGACCTTCACCAACTCCCGAAGACATGTCTCTGGTTTACGTCAAAGACAATCTTCGGCCTATGACAAAGGTCAAGTCCTCGATCTATGCCAAAGACAGGTTCCTTCGATGTTGAACCCTAGCTTAGGTCGAGCCCTCATTCTTCGTGCCCCTCATGCCAGAGTGGATCCCTCGAGGTTGAACCCCGATTGAGGTCAGGCCCTCGTTCTTCATGCCTCTCATGTCGGAGTGGCTACCCCAAGGTCGAGCCCTCATTCTTCGTGCCCCTCATGCTGGAGTGGCTCCCCTGATTGAGCCCTCGTTCTTCATACTCGTCTTGCCAGAGTGGCTTCCCTGAGGTTGAGCCCCGATTAAGGTCAGGCCCTCATTCTTCATGCCCCTTGTGCTAGAATGGCTCCCCTGAGGTTGAGCCCCGGTCAAGGTCAGGCCCTCATTCTTCATGCCCCTCATGCTAGAGTGCTTCCCCGAGGTCGAGCCCCAGCTAAGGTCAGGCCCTCATTCTTCATGCCCCTCGTGCCGAAGTAGCTCCCTTGAGATTGAGCCCCGGTCGAGCCCTTGATCTTCGGGCCTTTGACGGGAGACAAGTTCCACCATGCTCGAGGCTGATCCCCAGTCAAAGTCAACCTCATCTCCAAAATTGAGTACGAATGTTTTAGGTGAACACGATCTCCCCCTAGGGTACCCCAGGGTAGACGGGATGTGGCTCCGGTAAGTGGTGCCACCACCTTTACCCTGGCATGGCATCGGAGGACTGATGAGCTTGATAAATGATGGCACGCTGCCTGGAATCCCTGGTGGAGTGACATCCCACCATAGCACGCCGATTGTGCCCCTTGCAGAATGGCATTCCATCAAGGCATGCTGGCTTATGAAGGAGCATCCTGCCGGAGTGCTGAGTCACTCGGTCCACTATCGGCACCATCCAGGAAAAGAAGCTCCATTCGGGGAATAGAGCCCTTCTACCCACTATTTGTACCAACTTGAAGAGGCAGGTACCACCAGGGGATCCAGGCCCTGTGGCACCTACCCCCGATCGGTGCCCTGCCGGGTCCCCATAGGTGGTGGGACTGTGCCAAAAGGAGTAGCCCTCTGACAGGATTAGCGGTGTATCTTCTTGCCATGAAAAGGACATGCACTCCTCCATGCTCTATGAACTGAGCCAGGAACAGGCCCCCTCTAGCACCATAGGGAGGGTGGGTAGGCCTACATCTCACCCGAGTGAGGGAGAGGGTCGAGGGAAAACTCCATACCTCGTTCGAGGTGCTGCCTACCTATAAGAAAATCGAAAGGGGCCTCTGGTAGGGTAAGTGAGAAGGAGATGTGGTTCAGCAAAGTTGGGAGAACACCAAGAGCATCAGAGAGCACCCAGAAAGAGAAAGCCCTAGTGGCTACCATAGCTTGCACCATCCTTCTCAACCGAAACCTTTACTTCTTCATTTTTCTAAGTCCTCTAAGAGTGAAGACCGCTCCGGGATCCACCAAGGAGGATCTGTTCTCCTAGATCATCCACTGATATGATCGTCGGAGTGCCCCTATGATAGAAAAATGCCCTAAGAGCCAATCATTATGAGGGCCTTTTTGTAAACTTCTAGCTCATGTATGACATACTTTCATATTAATAAAGGCATTTGATTCATCATATACTGCTGTGTCATAATTTTTTATTGATTATGATGAACCCCATAAATTAGGGCAATGGAGTTAGGGTTATGATGGAGTTCATAACAGTGAGACCTAATTCCTATAAACCCTAATCTAGAATGTTCCTAGTCATTGGACCATCGATTCGGGGATCGATGAATCCGGAAAGACTAGCTTATCCTATGTATGCTCAGTTGATGAGGGTTGTTAATCTCACAACCACTTGTGTAGAGACACTAATACAAGGATAAGGGTGCTCATCAGGATATAAGTACACTGGATTGATCCGCACTAGGACTATCTTATGGAAGTCTTACTACTTGTCAAAAGATAGATCCCAGAGTAGAAGTTGTGCATGTGATCTTTAGACCTGACGTCACCATGGTTCCTTATGCACACTAAGCCATATTTTGGTTCATACTCATTCATGCCATTGCGGAATGTTCGGAATGTTCTAGGTATGGTGGAAGGTGTACGAAGGATGTGAGTGGACCAACAAGGAATCGATCATTCTTGGTAAGAGGAATTGTTATCCCATGCAATCTTTTCGATGAGAGACTCAAGGAGCCTTTGATCAAAGTAGGATGAGATTAGTGGAATCTAATCAGTCAATAGTTGAGTCCTCAGGATCGAGCTGAGATTCAATATGATTAAGTTTTAGGGTTTGACATATATCCATACCTATCACTTAATCGAGATAATGGAAGATCGAAAGATTAAATTGCACGATAACTTACTACTGAAGGGTATTTTGATATTTTCTACCAAATTCCTCATCTTTCGAGTAGGCATGACACGTTGCTAGACGTCAATCTTGTCTTGTAGATTTTCATGAACCAATTAGTTTGGTTTCATGAGTCAATTCGATGTGTGATTCAAATTGGACAATTAGGTGAGCCAATTTGACCTAATTAGGTCAATTGATTTCGATCAGATCGAATTGGCTCAAACCTAAACCTACTGCTGGCTAGATGTGGAACCCAATGGATCACACACAATAAAGACTTGGCCAAGGAAGTCATTCATGATTTAATTAGGGTCATAGGATCCTAATTGGTTAGCCATATTGCATACTAGCATATGTAGGCAAACTTAATTCCTAACCCAATTGGATTGGGTTCAATTGCTTGCTAATTGGGCTAACCTAATTATGAGAAACCTAAATTAGGTTGAGTCCTAAGTGGGGCTAGCCAAATCAGAGCTTGATCTGATTTTTATTTGGATTTTTGGGCATGTTAGGCGCCATATATGAAGAGTCCCAATGGCATGGGACTCTTGGTACCTAAATGACACCTTAACTTCAATAAGGCACAGAAGGAGCTACAGACCTCTGATCTGAAAATAAAAGATATGGTCAGAAAGCTTATTTGATGCCCTTTCCAATGAAACCTATATTGTATATGTTTGACCAAGTCAATTTGATGCTTTGGGTGAACTAAATGGAAAGGGAAGGACTATTGGCACCCTTTGGCACACCCGGGAGAAAGTATGGCGCGCAGATGGACTGAGAATCCTTCTACATATGAGACTCTAAGAGCTTCATCAGGAAGGTGCCTCTTAGCTCAATCCCCATGCCTTGACAAGTCAAAACACCAGTTTAAAGTTTGAATGGGATGGTTTGAAGAGGAGTGAAAAGGTGGCGCGCACATGAAGAGTCGCACCTCTTCATATGCGCGCGCATAATAGAGGGCAAAGTCCTTTTGCCTCTGAAACTCTTCAAACCTTGCAATACTTCAGATTAGAAGAGGCATCTCCCTATCTCAGAAACCGGTATTTGACACATGGCATGATGGGGATTGATCTGGTAAGTGAAAGAACACGGATATGACTCTCCATTCCCGAAGAGTCTTATCAGATATGATATTTCATATCTGATAAGTGTTGTCGGGATGCATTTCATGCCCCATCTGAGATTATAAATAGGGGGTATGATGAAATGAGAAATACTACTACTTTTTTTTCGATCTTCTGAGATCAGTGTTTTTATTTTCTCGAGAGTCTATCTGAGAGTCTTTCACTTTCTCCCTCCCTTCTTGTTTTAGCACAAGACTTGTCTTGTCAAGACAAGTTCTTCTACACTAGGACAAGGCTTAGTTTTAGGACATAAGCCTATAGGGTCCTAGTGGAGGGTAGTCCTAGAACCTAAAGTGGTTTAGGACATTGTCTTGAGTGCCCTTCAGTAGGACAGGGTGTCCTATAGTGGTTAATAGACCAAAGGCTGCCGAAAGAGTTCCACTTCTCTAAGCAACTTGAAGAAGGAGCTCTTCCTTGGTCAGAGTTTCTTGTGGATTACCGTTGGAGGGTTTGCGCTTGTGAACCTTGTAGAAAAGTTGGGTTTCGATGATCCAGGTATTTTTCTTGACTCTATTTTATGATTCATTAGTTAATATTACACAAGGGGTTCCTGGGAATTAGGGTTTTCTATACATGTTATACATGTTAGGGTATCATGCTATGAAATTTTATTTTGAAAGTCAATTTCGCATGCTGCATGATCCCTGGCACCCTGAGAGAATTCCCATCAGTGGTATCAGAGCCATCCTTGTGGCATTCCAATTATGAATCATTTTGGAGTTTGATTAAATTCCACTACCTAGCCGACCTGATCCTTTTCGAGTCGACTCGACCATGTTCATATGTATGATATTATGTCAGTATGAAATTATGCATGAACCAAGTAACTACTTTGGATTGGGTTAGTCACCATGGCCATCTGGTCATAGGAGCCAAGTAGGGTTTAATGGCCCTCTCTTCCCATTCAATAGGTCTCCTATGGCATGTAGGGGTGTCGCTGTGGCCATATCCCATGAATAAGTGAGGTGAAAGGTATTTTATCATGTCTTGATTTGCATATTAGGGTAATATGCTAATTGTCATATAATGCTATGCATATTAGTGTAATATGCTTGATGACATGAATTTTAATACATATGCTAGAGTGATATGCATTGGGTTTATATTTGTTATAAACTTGGATATCATGTCTATGTTTATACTAGTTGTAATAAACATTATTATCATGATAGTTTTAGAATGTGTTTTGAGACCATCAAAGCCCTCATCAAAAACCATATTTATTCATAGTATAAAACTTAGTCAAAAAGCAAAACCTGATCAGCCAATTGGTGTCTAGGCAAGTAGTTTTGGGAAGGTAAAGGGAATGAGGTTTTTAATTGGTTCCATTGACTGACCTGGCCAATCTAATTAGTGTCTAAGGAAAGCAACGGGTGGACCCCCTCACCCCTTCCACTCACCTGGCCAATTTGTTCATATCTAAATCTTAATTTGGTAATGCTAATTGGTTAAGTGTACTATATTTTGCCTTCCTTCATGCTAAGCCAAATTTATGTCAAGACTAAAGTAGGTTTGTTGTGCATACACAAGGCCTACTCTAGGGTTTGATATAAGATTTGTCTTGGTGCACTTAGTGCTTTATGGCATGGTTAGAAATGTTGCTTTGTTGTGCATACACAAGGGTAACTGGTGGGGACACCTGAGGCACCAGAATAAGACAGAGGCTTTTTCAACCCTCTGTAAATTGATCAATAATTTATGAGTCCATCTGTAATAAGGGCTTAGCTCATCTGAGTCCATTTTAGTTGTTATTTGAGTATTTTTAGTTGTTATTTCAGTTCTGTACTAGTAAGCTCATGTTAAGCTAGTTCAGTCCAATGCTAGTCAGCTCATGTTGAGCTAATTTTATTTTTTTGAGTCCTATCCAAGCATACTGAAGACTCAAGACTATATCATACAAGTGAAGACCAAGTCCAACTAGATTGAAGACATGGAAGTATAGCACAAGTCCAACCCAGCTTGAAGATTTGAAGACCCCAGGAGGAAAATTCAGAAAACCCTGATTTCTTGCAGATGCCCTCCAGATGCCCAGATTCCCTTCCAGATGCCAAAATATATTCATATACCAAGGCATCCATGATTTTAGAGGTCCATCTACATCCTAGCCCAAAGAAATCAAGCCCAGGTGCCAAGCCCAAGCCCCTAAGAAGCAAGATACCAAGGAATATTCCTGCTACCTAGCTACCAGGCCACCCCAGCTTCCAGAGGCCCAAACCCATGCACCCGGGCCCCTTTGGGCCGGCCCCTTGCTGCTCCCAGAAGTCCAACACGCCCCCCTAGGCATCCTTGGAGTGTTGACCAAGTCAAGAGAATTTTTAGGGATTTTTCTACCTAATATTTCCTTATTTTCTAGCTAGGGTTTGGGAGGGAAAAGGATTCTTATGTAAAGACTTATGTACCCTTACTTGGAGCCCAAGGTTAAGGGTCTATTTAAGGGACCCTAGCCTCTTGTATGAGGAGAATTTTTGATGAATGAAAACCTTGAGTTCTTCTATTGAGTGGTGTGATACCCTGCTGTGTGCATAAAGGGGTTTGTGAGAGTTCTTCTTCCCGGTGTTTGCAATCATCTTCCTGCTGCCAACAAACCCTCCAGATCCCTGGACGCCCACTCCAAAAGAAGCCTTCCCTTGCTGTTTTTACTTTGTTTTCTTGTTTCTTTGTGAGCTTTCTAATCCCTGACAGGTCGTTTGCAGGTCCCTGAGTTCCTACGAATTCAACGACTCCAGCCAAGCCTCAATCGGATCACCGAGCAGAAAGCCGGGTATCCGCGGGTCTTTGGCTCGGTTTTCCAGGCCGCATCCGTCGAGGAACGAGAGACCCCTTCACTGCGATCTTCACAGACGTTGTCAGGTACACCCCTCTACCTCCAGAAGTTTTATTGTAGGAGAACTTGCCCTAACCGAGGCTTCTCAGCCCCGGCGGTCCTTCTTTGCTACTTTTCTAGGTCCTAATCTGCATGCTGATCTTCAAAAATTCATACAAAATTCCCTACAAATAATTTTGATCTAAAATTTGAGAATTAATCACCTAACTCAACATGTGAAATATACAAAAAAAATTGCATGCATATTAGTTTCCCCATCATTTGGTATCAGAGCTTAGATTAGGGCTTGTTTTCTGTAATTTTTCAGTCCATATATACTCTGTTATTTTAATTATTTCTCCCATTTAAAAACTCCAAGAATTCTAAAATTTATTTTCATGGATTTATCATAATTCACAGTAATTTTGGAAATTTTTCCAGATTTTATTATGGCCTGTGAATTTTCTGCAAGCCGAAATAGGGCCTGCAAATTTTCGGCTCTGTTTTTTTTAGCAAGACAAGTTTGGAAGTTTTAGGGTTTCGTTTTGGAGTTTTTGCATATTTCTTAATTTTAGTATATTTCTGGTATATTAGGCCATGATTTGCAAGTTTTCTTCTATTTAAAAAAATATAAAAAAAAAATACATATTTTCCAAAAATATCAAAAAAAATATCTAAACCCTATTTTGCATCCTCATCTGCCTGCCATCATTGCATAATTTACTTTTAAGGGCACTCTTGCTATATCAGATGGGGGGAGGATTTGATCACATCTCCTTAGCCCAAAACCACATCCCTTGCATTCAGTCCCAAGCCTTAACCTAAAATTAATTAGACTTAATTTGCCCTAGTGGGCTAGGGACACCAACTGGTCAGGTCCGGGCTAGTGTTAGATCACTGTGTCAAGTTAACCTGTGTGTGCCTTGTGCTCAGTGTCTAGAACGGTGGTTTAGGGATTCAATCCCGAAGGGCTTGTATGCTGGTCCGCCTACCTGGCCAATCTCTGATTGGTGTCTAGGATTGGCAATCAGGGACCTAACACTCCCCTTACACCTGCCTGGCTGAGTACAGGGTTACTATAGGCTAGTTTGCCACCCTGATTGAGCATCTAGTTTGGACTCTAGGTCTAGTCAGCTATAGTCGGTCTGATCGAGTCTTGTATGAGCACTAGATCAGGAGTTTCATATCACCCACCTCCTTCACAAATGTCTGAACCCATGGAAAACTTACAAGCCCAAATAAAAGCCCTAGCTGATCAAATGGCCCAGATGACTACCCAGTTAACTTAGTCTGGTACCCAAACCAACAATAGAATTGACCATCTTGCCAAAAGGTTTGACCAATTAGGAGGCCGTGTAGGGACCATAGCAAGAACCCATGGATCACAATCTGAGCCAGATCCTGAGTCCCCTCAACCTAGGAGAACCCCAAACCCTGATCTATACCATGAGGTCGAACCTAGGAGATCCCCTTATTCTGACCCGTACTACAATCCTCAACCTAGGAGGACCCCAAACCCTGATCCATACCGAGAGATTGAAACTAGGAGAGCCCCTCAGCCTGACCCATACAATAATACTGAACCTAGAAGAACCCCTTACCATGACCCTTATTATGATACTGAACCTAGAAGAACCCCTTACCGTGACCATTATTATGATACTGAACCCAGGAGAACCCAATACTCTGACCCATATAGGGAGTCCAATCCTAGGAGAACCCAATACTCTGACCCATATAGGGAGCCCAACCCTAGGAGAACCCAATACTCTGACCCATATAGGGAGCCCAACCCTAGGAGAACCCAATATTCTGACCCATATAGGGAGTCCAACCCTAGGAGAACCCAATATCCTGACCCATATAGGAAGCCCAACCTTAGGAGGACCCCATACCATGATCCATCCTTAGAACCTGATCATAGAGCTGACCCAAAATCCTATGACCCCAGATCTTATGATCCCGTGACCCATAGATCTGCTCCCTTATCCTATGAGTCTATGGAGCCCATAATCCCTAGATATCAATCTAGTACTAGTCAGGTTTTCCATAGTCAACTTGAACCCCATAGGATTAGCACCCCTAAATATGAGCCCAGTAGTGAGCCACTACCCCTTAGACAACCTGAACCTACTAGGATTAGTGTCCATAATCAGAAACCAGGACCTAGCCAATTTTTTCCTAGCCGACCTTCTCCAACCATTCCTGAGATTGACAAGGCTTACATTAACGCGGAAGTGTATGAAGCTGATGCGAGCCTAGTGGATGAGTATGAAGGAGAAGAGGAGACACCTTTAGATGACCTAGAATTAGCTGACCTAATAGATACCCAGGTAGAAGCCAACCTAGAGGTAGTTGACCTTGACCACATCCAACCTAAAGCTATAGTGGAAGAACAAATAGAGGAAGAGAACCTAGGTACTGCTACTAGAGCCTTACCTAAGGAAATCGAAGAGGAGAGCCAAATTATAGAGTCTAGTCCTAAAATACAAGAACCAGAAGAATTTATTAAGGACCTGATCTCTTTGAATCAGTACCCTCAGGATGAGCCTCCTCCTATAGTTCCCATTAGGGACCTCTTCCCTGAGATTAGTAACCCATCATTCCATTATGCAAACCCCATAGATATACCGCAACCTCGTAAGGTTAGCCTCATTAGTCTAGGATTAGTCCCTGACATGCCTTCTTATATCGAACTTTATCCAACTAACCTTGAACCTTTTTTCCTACCCTACCAAACTAATTCTGAATCCACTTCCTATTTTCTGCCCTTTCCTGACACCTCCAGCATTTCTAGGATTATTAGATTGCATTTAACAGAGATTAGCATACTGCATGCATTCATTACGCATGTTAGGTTTGTATTATACTTCTGGCATACCCTCTGGCATTTGCTTGGAGTCCATTGTAAATACTCTTGTGCACACCACACTAGGGTCAGACCTAGAGAGTCTATAGTCTCTTAGGTTTAGGCCCATAAAAGTCTAATAAATTTTCTTCGATAGGAATGCAAAGTCGAGTGTATTAGGTGTTAGTTTGAGTCCTTTGCATCATCTTGTTAGGAGTCTGCATGTGCCTAACATGTTCACCACCCGCACTAATGTTAAACAAACTGGCTAATTCCCGAAGACGGATCAAAGAATTTGATGTAGTGGATTCTATCTTGGTTAGGCTTAGGCCTAAAAGAAGCTTCATGCTCGCAGAGCCGGACCTTTTAAAGTGATAGAGAAGGTTGGATCAAATGCCTAGGTGTTAGACTTGCCTTCGGATTTGGGCATTAGTTCTACCTTCAATATTACAGACCTGGTTGAGTATAGGAAACCGGCAGCGCTACCTAGTGAGGCCTTTGGACCTATTCCTTTTCATTGTGAGTGACCCTAACCTAGAGTGTCCACAAACAAATTTGGCCTGAGAGAGGAGAACGGATCGAGCCTATCCTGGACGATCAAGCCATCACGACCCAGGGCCATGACTATCAACGCTTCCTGGTCCGATGGCAAGGCCGGCCAGAGTCGGACGATTCGTAGATTTCTCGAGAGGACTTGCAACGCCTCAACCCAGACCTTCTCGAGAGATATGTGAGCCAGTCTAACCTTCACTCGACAGGGTCGAGTTCCTCCCACCCCGGGAGAATTGGTGGGGACACCTGAGGCACCAGAATAAGACAGAGGCTTTTTCAACCCTCTGTAAATTGATCAATAATTTATGAGTCCATCTGTAATAAGGGCTTAGCTCATCTGAGTCCATTTTAGTTGTTATTTGAGTATTTTTAGTTGTTATTTCAGTTCTGTACTAGTAAGCTCATGTTGAGCTAGTTCAGTCCAATGCTAGTCAGCTCATGTTGAGCTAATTTTATTTTTTTGAGTCCTATCCAAGCATACTGAAGACTCAAGACTATATCATACAAGTGAAGACCAAGTCCAACTAGATTGAAGACATGGAAGTATAGCACAAGTCCAACCCAGCTTGAAGATTTGAAGACCCCAGGAGGAAAATTCAGAAAACCCTGATTTCTTGCAGATGCCCTCCAGATGCCCAGATTCCCTTCCGGATGCCAAAATATATTCATATACCAAGGCATCCATGATTTTAGAGGTCCATCTACATCCTAGCCCAAAGAAATCAAGCCCAGGTGCCAAGCCCAAGCCCCTAAGAAGCAAGATACCAGGGAATATTCCTGCTACCTAGCTACCAGGCCACCCCAGCTTCCAGAGGCCCAAACCCATGCACCCGGGCCCCTTTGGGCCGGCCCCTTGCTGCTCCCAGAAGTCCAACACGCCCCCCTAGGCATCCTTGGAGTGTTGACCAAGTCAAGAGAATTTTTAGGGATTTTTCTACCTAATATTTCCTTATTTTCTAGCTAGGGTTTGAGAGGGAAAAGGATTCTTATGTAAAGACTTATGTACCCTTACTTGGAGCCCAAGGTTAAGGGTCTATTTAAGGGACCCTAGCCTCTTGTATGAGGAGAATTTTTGATGAATGAAAACCTTGAGTTCTTCTATTGAGTGGTGTGATACCCTGCTGTGTGCATAAAGGGGTTTGTGAGAGTTCTTCTTCCCGGTGTTTGCAATCATCTTCCTGCTGCCAACAAACCCTCCAGATCCCTGGACGCCCACTCCAAAAGAAGCCTTCCCTTGCTGTTTTTACTTTGTTTTCTTGTTCCTTTGTGAGCTTTCTAATCCCTGACAGGTCGTTTGTAGGTCCCTGAGTTCCTACGAATCCAACGACTCCAGCCAAGCCTCAATCGGATCACCGAGCAGAAAGCCGGGTATCCGCGGGTCTTTGGCTCGGTTTTCCAGGCCGCATCCGTCGAGGAACGAGAGACCCCTTCACTGCGATCTTCACAGACGTTGTCAGGTACACCCCTCTACCTCCAGAAGTTTTATTGTAGGAGAACTTGCCCTAACCGAGGCTTCTCAGCCCCGGCGGTCCTTCTTTGCTACTTTTCTAGGTCCTAATCTGCATGCTGATCTTCAAAAATTCATACAAAATTCCCTACAAATAATTTTGATCTAAAATTTGGGAATTAATCACCTAACTCAACATGTAAAATATACAAAAAAAATTGCATGCATTTTAGTTCCCCATCAGTAACATTATTCAATCATGGCTATATGCAAATGAAGGGTCAGACTAAACTAAGACATTAAGGTTTGTTGTGCATACATAAGGCCATAAGTGTCTTAAAGGCAAAGATAATTGTTGAGAATTGCATGGGTTGAAATTGGAAAGGTTATCCTTGATGCGGGACAATATGGGAGAGGATCGCTAGCGAGCATAGAAGTCACCAGGAGATTAGGGCTTGCACTTAAGAACCAGGAACCCAGGCATCACACCCACTCCAATCCGGAGAAAACTCAAAACTCAACAAAATAACTTTTTAAGTTGTATTCATAAAAAGAAGATGTTTAATACAAGAGGGGAGGGGTGGTATTTATAGATTCACCCCAGGGTACATTACTTGAGGGCTAAGAAACCCTAACTTGTGGGCCAAGAAACCCTGGTGGACCGGTCAACAGTGGGCCTATCTTGGGCTGGAGCTTTCTCTTGTGGGCTTGGCGGCATGAAGGGGTCCAGGTGCATGAAGGCCGGCTCTGGTTGGAGGGGTTTGGTGAATCTCCTGGCTGTTGATGACTCTCCTCTTGACTTGAACAACTTAACTGGACTCTTGACTAAACTACAATGACTGGACCTGACTAAGTGGACTCAACTGACTCAATTGTCCTACTTTATTACAGGACTCAAGTGGCTCACTTTGACTCAAGTGACACAGGACTAATGGACTCAAATAAAATAAAATAAAATAGGTTTTCGGGTCCCCATCATTCCCCTGTGGTGGGGAGAACTCGACTCCATCGAGTCAAGTTCAGCGGGGTTTGACGGAACCGAAACTAACCAAATCAAAACAAAAAGGCTAGTTTCAATTTTTTTCTTTCTTTCTCTTTTTTTTTTCTTTTTTTATTGGCCGCTCTGAGATCAATGCAGCTTTGAAATTCTCGCTACTCCAGGAATCGTGCACTCTGGAATTCGTACTACTCTGGAAACCGTGCATTGTTGAAGTCGGCAATAGTGAAGCAGGTATGCTTTCACGTTCGTGCGGTGAAGCACCTCATCTCCATGAACCAAGACGAAACAGGGGAGCCTCGCAGAGGGGGAGGGAAGTTCGGCGAGCTTCACCAGTGGCGGTGCTGGGGCAGAGACGGTGGCTCGAGGAGATGCTTCCGGTGGACGGCACGGGGCACGACGGCATTCGGCAGCGGGGGGAGTGCGGGCGGCAGTGGTCGCGGGAGTCACGTCGGTAGGGGATTGGGCATGCTGGAGGAAGAATGGCTTCTCGCCAATTCGGAGGCTATCATGGAGGCTCTACTTCCGGCGGCTGGTGATGATAGCGGGATGGAGATCCAACAGGAGGCGGCGTCGCACGGATCTACGGCATAGGAAGGTCTCCACGGTCATTGGGGAGCGCCCGAGCGGGAGGAAGACAACGATGGTGGCGGTGCTGGCATCCAAAGTGGCAGTGGCAGCAGCGACGATGTCTTTGACAGTTTTGGCACACGATGGGGTGGTGGCAGCAGTCATCGAGGGCAGGCGGGAACTCCGACCGTGGCTTGGATATTCCAGATCCGCTGTCGGGGGCTTTGGCGGTGCGTGCATCCAGAGGAGCCCGGCTTTGTCGATGGCCGCAGGAGGCAGGGAGGCGGTCCGGTGGGTGACACGGGCGATTGGATCACTGGACCGCACGTGGAAGTTTGCGACAAGGGTTTCATCTAATAGGCATTGATCAGAGATGGAGACCAGCGGGCGACGAAGCGATGCAGAGATCCAGTGTTGGCATGAGCGGATCCGGATAGGGGGCGGATCCGGAGAGGGAGTCGGCGGCGTAGGGGAAGACTTGATCGGAGGTGGTGCTGGAGATGGGCTTCACGAGCGATGGCAGCAAGAGATCTGGTGCTCGAGTACAGGGCGTTGATGGACCTCGGTGGCTGACCGAGGTTTGAGAAGCTACACGAAGATTTGGATAGAAGGAATGATGGGAAGTTGGGAAGAGGATAAAACCCTAATCTATTCTGTTCTGATACCACTTGATGTGGGACAATATGGGGGAGGATCGTTGGTGAGCGTAGAAGTCACCAGGAGATTAGGGCTTGCACTTAAGAACCAGGAACCGGGCATCACACCCACTCCAATCCGGAGAAAACTCAAAACTCAACAAAATAACTTTTTAAGTTGTATTCATGAAAAGAAGATGTTTAATACAAGAGGGGAGGGGTGATATTTATAGATTCACCCTAGGGTACATTACTTGAGGGCTAAGAAACCCTAACTTGTGGGCCAAGAAACCCTGGTGGACCGGTCAACGGTGGGCCTATCTTGGGCTGGAGCTTTCTCTTGTGGGCTTGGCGGCATGAAAGGGTCCAGGTGCATGAAGGCCGGCTCTGGTTGGAGGGGTATGGTGAATCTCCTGGCTGTTGATGACTCTCCTCTTGACTTGAACAACTTAACTGGACTCTTGACTGAACTAAAACGACTGGACCTGACTAAGTGGACTCAACTAACTCAGTTGTCCCATTTTATTACAGGACTCAAGTGGCTCATTTTGACTCAAGTGACACAGGACTAATGGACTCAAATAAAATAAAATAAAATAGGTTTTCGGGTCCCTATTAGTCCTACCTTTGAACTCATGTGTGTTTGTTGTGCATACACAAGGCACTCATGAGGAATAAAAATTTTAACCCCACTAAGGAAACTAGGAAAGGTTTCTCGCTTACCATAGTTGAGGGTTATGGTATTTGAAAAAAATAGTGGGAGACATAATTAGATAGAAAGTCCTTATCTAGTTATGGATGTCATCTTGAGTGGTCTGCTGATATTGTTCTTTAATTAAATATAGGATATTTAAATAATGGCTTCAAACTTATTACTGAGTGGCATCTTGGATGCTAATAAGTTAATCGGCTCAAACTATATGGATTGGTTGAGGAAGAAGGCTAATGGAGCCTGTTTCCATTGTAGCATGTTTGGGCATTGGAAGAAGGATTGCAAGACTTGTCTTGCAAATGTGAAGCTAGATGCAAGTGGTGCATCTAAGGGTTTGTACATGATACAAACCAATTTATCATTGAGTGAATCTATTTCTAATTCATGGGTATTGGATACCGTATGTGGGTCACATATTTGTAAATCTTTATAAGGACTCCACAGAATTAGAAATTTGAAGAAAGGTGACTTCAAATTATATGGGGCAAGTGGAGAACCCATATATGATTAAGCTATGCACCTATCTTCTGCTATTACCTTCGGGTAATATCATAAGTTTGGAAGAATGCTACTATGTGCCAAATATTATAAGAAACATTATTTCTATACCCTTGTTGTTACAACAAGGATATGAAATAAGTGTAAAGAGTAGTGGCTACTCTATTCTTCATAATAATACAATATTTGGGCATGGTTGCTTTGTGAGTGGTCTTCTAACTTTAGTATTCAATGATGAAATACTTCTTGTAGATGACAAGAAGAGAAAAAGAGATAATGTCAATATCACATATCTTTGGCATTGCCGGTTAGGTCATATCAATAAGTCAAGGATAAACAAGTTAGTCAAAGAGGATTACTTTGACCCTAATGATTTTCAATCATTAGGAACTTGTGAGTCTTGCCTTAAAGGGAAAATGACCAAGTCTCCATTCACTGGATATGGAGAAAGGGCAACTGAATTGTTAGGTCTTGTATATACTGATATGTGTGGACCTATGTCAACTCAGACCAGAGGAGGATATTCTTATTTCATCATTTTTATTGATGATTTATTAAGGTTCTGTTATGTGTATCTTATGAAACATAAGTTCGAAGCCTTTGATAAGTTCAAAGAATATCAGAGTATGGTTGAAAGACAAACTGGATTTAGTATTAAAGCTCTTCGGTCTGATCGAGGAGGGAAATACTTATCTAGTGAGTTTTTGAACCATCTCAAGGACAAAGGCATTATTTCTGAATGGACCCCTACTTATATATCCTAGTTAAATGGAGTCGCAGAAAGGAGAAATCGTACCTTGTTAGACATGGTGAGGTCCATGATGAGCTTCACAGATCTTCCCATTTCCTTCTAAGGACATGCCTTGGAGACTGCTGCATACATATTAAACAGGGTTCCATCTAAGTCAGTAAGTAGCACTCCATTTGAGTTATGGAATTATAAAAGACCAAGTCTTAAGTACTTAAAGATTTGGGGTTGCCATGCTTATGTCAAGAATAACTTTGGGCATAAGTTAAGTGCTACGGCTGACAAGTATAGGTTTGTTGGTTACCCAAAAAAAGGTAAGGGATACCTCTTTTATAATGCTACTGAGTAGAAGATAATTGTCAGTAGGCATGCTACATTCTTGGAACATGAGTTTATCCAAGAAGGATGTAGTGATTCTTCACTTGAGTTGTGTGAAGAACAGAACCAACAAACTGATGAGCCTTCAAATGAAGTTCCTCAACCAGAGGTTCTTATATATCAAGAACAACCACAATACACACCTCCTCTCCGAAGGTTAGAGAGGGTACGGGGAGCACCTCTCAGATATGGCTTTGTCATCAGGGATGATAATGAAGCCAGTATCATACAGGATGATGATCTTATGACCTATTTGGAAGCTGTCAAGAGTAGGGACTCTGACAAGTGGCTTGGTGCCATGAAATCTGAAATGGACTCCATGTATTCCAATCAAGTTTGGACCTTGGTAGATCCACCTGAAGGAATTAATTCGATAGGGTGTAAATGGGTCTTCAAGAAGAAGATTGGAGCAGATGGTCAAGTTGAGATTTATAAGGCTAGGCTGGTAGCAAAAGGTTTTAGACAAAAACATGGTGTAGACTATGATGAAACCTTTTCTCCAGTAGCCATGCTCAAGTCCATTTGGATACTGCTTGTCATAGCAGCATACCATGATTATGAGATTTGGCAAATGGATGTAAAGATTGCTTTCCTCAATGGAAACCTTGAGAAAGAAGTCTATATGTCACAGCCAGAGGGGTTTGTCTCAAGTGGGAGACCAAACCAGGTATACAAGTTAATGAAGTACATTTATGGACTTAAGCAAGCATATAGGAGTTGGAACATTCGTTTTGATGAAATAATCAAAGGATTTGGTTTTATCAAAAATGTGGATGAACCATGTGTGTATAAGAAGACAAGTGGGAGTGCCATTATTTTCTTAATTTTATATGTGGATGACATATTGATTATTGGGAATGATATCCCAATGTTGCAATCAATTAAAACTTGGCTATCATCAAAGTTTTCCATGAAGGATTTGGGGGAAGCATCCTATATACTGGGTATAAGGATCTATAGAGATAGATCCAAGAGGATGCTAGGCTTATCCCAATCCAGGTACATTGACTTAGTGTTGAAGAGATTCAACATGGATGAAAGTAAGAAAGGTTACTTACCTATAAGTCAAGGCATACATCTCTCTAAGAAAATGTCTCCTAAGACATCAGAAGAAAGAGAGAGGATAGCTATGATTCCTTATGCTTTGGTTGTAGGATCGATAATGTATGCCATGTTATGTACCAGACCTGATGTTGTATATGCCTTGGGCATAGTGAGCAAGTTTTAGGTAGATCCTGGAGAGGATCATTGGAGAGCTATGAAAAATATTCTTAAGTACCTGAGAAGGACTAAAGATATTTTATTAGTATATGGTGGATATGAGTTGAAACTAGAAGTTTATGCAAATTCTAGTTTTCAATCAGATCTAGATGATAGAAAATCCACATCAGGGTATCTTCACCCTAAATGGTGGTGCAGTGAGTTGGAAGAGTACAAAGCAGCCAATAGTAGCTGACTCAGTCATTGAGGCAGAGTACATAGTTGCTAGTGAAGTCACGAAGGAAGCTATCTGGATGAAGAAATTCATCATGGAATTGGGCGTGGTTCCAGATGTACAACAGCCAGTGCCATTATACTGTGATAACACTGGGGCTGTTGCATAAGCTAAGGAACTGAGGTCTCATCACAAGTCCAAGCATATTCTAAGACGGTTCCATCTCGTTCGAGAGATTATTGAAAGACAAGATGTCGTCATTGAACGAGTTGACACAAAGAGCAATATAGCAGACCCATTCACTAAAGCTTTAGCCAAGCAGCAGTTAAATCATCACTTAGATTATATGGGCATAAAATACAAGGATAATTGGTTTTAATGCAAGTGGGAGTTTGATAGAAAAGTGCCCTAAGAGCCAATCATTATGAGGGCCATTTTATAAACTTCCAACTTATGTATGACATACTTTCATATTAATAAAGACATTTGATTCATCATATATTGCTGTGTCATATTTTCTTATTGATTATGATGAACCCCATAAATTAGGGCAATGGAGTTAGGGTTATGATGGAGTTCATAACAGTGAGACCTAATTCCTATAAACCCTAATCTAGAATGTTCCTAGTTGTTGGACCATCGATTCGGGGATCGATGAATCCAGAAAGACTAGCTTATCCTATGTATGCTCAGTTGATGAGGGTGGTTGATCTCACAACCACTTGTATAGAAACACTAATAGAAGGATAAGGGTGCTCATCAGGGTATGAGTACACTGGACTGATCCGCACCGGGACTATCTTATGGAAGTCTTATTACTTGTCAAAAAATAGATCCCTGAGTAGAAGTTATGCATGTGATCTTTAGACCTGAGGTCACCATGTTTTCTTATTCACACTAAGCCATATTTTGGTTCATACTCATTCATGCCATTGCAGCATGTACGGGGTGTTCTGGGTATGGTGGAAGGTGTACGAAGGATGTGAGTGGACCAACAAGGAATCGATCATTCCTGGTAAGAGGAATTATTATCCCATGCAATCTCTTCGATGAGAGACTCAAGGAGCCTTTGATCATAGCATAATGAGATTAGTGGAATCTAATCAGTCATCAGTTGAGTCCTCATGATCGAGCTGAGATTCGATATGATTAAGTGCTAGGGTTTGACATATATCCATACCTATCACTTAATCGGGATAATGGGAGATCGAAAGATTGAATTGCACGGTAACTTACTACGAAGGGTATTTGATATTTTCTACCAAATTCCTCATCTTCCGGGTAGGCATGATATGTTGCTAGACGTCAATCTTGTCTTTTAGGTTTTCATGAACCAATTAGTTTGGTTTCATGAGTCAATTCGATGTGTGATTCGAATTAGACAATTAGGTGAGCCAATTTGACCTAATCAGGTCAATCGGGTTTGATCGGATCGAATTGGCTCAAACCTAAACCTACTGCTGGCTAGATGTGGAACCCAATGGATCACTCATAATAGAGACTTAGCCAAGGAAGTCATTCATGATTTAATTAGGGTCATAGGATCCTAATTGGTTAGCTAGATTGCATACTAGCATATGTAGGCCAACCTAATTCCTAACCCAATTGGATTGGATTCGGTTGCTTGCTAATTGGGCTAACCTAATTATGAAAAACCTAAATTAGGTTGAGTCCTAAGTGGGGCTAGCCAAATCAGAGCTTGATCTGATTTTAATTTGAACTTAAGGGCATTTTAGGTGCCATATATGAAGAGTCCCAATGGTATGGGACTCTTGGTACCTAAATGATACCTTAACTTCAAAAGGGCACAAAAGGGCCTACAGACCTCTGATCTAAAAATAAATGATATGGTCAGAAAGCTTATTTGATGCCCTTTCCAATGACACCCATATTGCATATGTTTGACCAAGTCAATTTGATACTTTGGGCGGACTAAATGGAAAGGGAAGGACTATTGGCGCCCTTTAGCGCACGCGGGAGAAAGTATGGCACGCAGATGAACTGAGAGTCCTTCTGCAGATGAGACTTTGGGAGCTTCATCAGGAAAGCACCTCTTAGCTCAATCCCCATGCCTTGACAAGTCAAAAGACTGGTTTAAAGTTTGAATGGGACAGTTTGAAGAGGAGTGAAAAGGTGGCATGAACATGAAGAGTCGCGCCTCTTCATATACGCGCACACAACAGAGGGCAGAGTCCTTCTGCCTCTGAAACTCTTCAACCCTTACATTACTTCGGATTAGAAGAGGTGTCTCCCTATCTCAGAAACTGGTATTTGACATATGGCACGATGGGGATTGATCTGGTAAGTGAAAGAACACATATATGACTCTCCATTCCCGAAGAGTCTTATTAGATATGACATTTCACATCTGATAAGTGTTGTCGGGATGCATTTCATGCCCCATTTGAGATATAAATAGGTCATACGGTGAAATGAGAAATACTACTACTTCTTCTTCTTTGGTCTTCTAAGATCAGTGTTTTTATTTTCCCGAGAGTCTGTCTGAGAGTCTTCCACTTTCTCCCTTCCTCCTTGTTTTAGGACAAGACTTGTCTTGTCAAGACAAGTTCTTCTACACTAGGACAAGGCTTGGTTTTATGACATAAGCCTATAGGGTCCTAGTAGAGGGTAGTCCTAGAACCTAAAGTGGTTTAGGATAATGTCTTGAGTGCCCTTCAATAGGACGGTTGTTCTACAGTGGTCAATAGACCAAAGGCTGCCGAAAGAGTTTCACTTCTCCAAGCAACTTGAAGAAGGATTTCTTCCTTGGTCTGAGTTTCATGTGCATCACCGTTGGAGGGTTTGCGCTTGTGAACCTTATGGAAAAGTTGGGTTTCAGCGATCCAAGTATTTTTCTTGACTCTATTTTATGATTCATTAGTTAATATTGCACAAGGGGTTCCTGGGAATTAGGGTTTTCTATACATGTTATACATGTTAGGGTATCATGCTATGAAATTTTGTTTTGAAAGTCAATTCCGCATGCTACATGATCCCTTGCACCCTGAGAGAACTCCCATCACCCTGCTAGGATCCCCAACCCAAGTCTCCCTTCTTTTATAGGTCTAGACACGAGCATTGGACACCAGATGGGAGGGCCACCAACTGATGCCACATGGAAGCTACAGGCCATGATGATCTAAGTGACAACAGAGGTTGTTCAAGGAGGGCCATGGTGACCTTCTCCATCTTCAAGTGTTAGGTCTCTGAATCTTTGAGCACTCGATTGATGTAGTAAACTGGATTTTGCTCTCCATCCTCTTCTTGAATGATCACTAAACTCATAGGCAAGGGAGAGATGTCTAGATAGAGGTAGAGTGTTTCTCCCATAACCGGCCTTGTAAGGAGTGGTGCAATGGCTAGGTAGGTCTTGCACTATTTGAAGGTAGTCTGGCACTCCTCTGTCCATCAAAAGTCTTTGATCTATCTCAAGGCCTTAAAGAAAGGTAGGTGGTGTGGACACCAAAAATCGAAAGAAACTTTACTCCAGCAAGGTTAGCCTTATCCCAATTTGGATCGAAGATAATTAGGTTACCTTGTATCCTTTAGATCAAAAATGTTTTATTTCTTTTTCAGGAGTCATTTCCTTTTTAAGAGTCCTGTAATTAATTTTGAGTTTCAAATCAAGAGTATTTATTGAGTCCTATAATTACTTTTAAAATTTCATTTCCTGTAAGTCCATTTCAAGTTTTAAAGTCTAGGTCAGTTGAGTTTAATTCAGTTGAGTTAAGTCTAATTCAGTTGAGTTAAGTCTATTCAAGTCTTAAAGCCATGAAAGCCAGCAACAAGACTCAAATTCTAGACCCCAGAATTTGACACCATGAAGAAGAGAAGACACCACCAAGCAAGAGAAAAGAACCATCAACTAGGACCACTTGGCACCACATGTCATCTTGAAATTAGAAGACCACCTCACCATGCCACGTCATCAGCCAGAGGTGCCACCTCACCAGCCACTTCATCACCCTTTGGGCGCCGACAAGGGAGATTCAAATTCAAGGAGGTCGGCCACATCCCTCCAAGCCCTCCACCAAATCCTCCAACTGCCCCCACATCCCTCCAAACCCTCCATCAAATCCTCCAAGCCCCCTTATAATCCCCATCAACTTGGTATCAGAGCCTAGACAGATTAGGTTACGTTTCTTCTTCCCAACTCTTTTCTGTGTCGACACCCCCTGCTACCATCGCTCATGAAGACCGTCTCCATCACCTGCAGTCGATCTAGAAGTTCATGCCCGAACCCCTCCGGTCAAGCCTCCCCTCCGCCTCCGTCCCGTGATCCCCCTTTCCGTCTCTTCTCAGATACTTCTTTCCCTCTTCCTCCTCTAACTCTCCTGCTTCTTCCTCTTAATCTCTATCATTCAAAACATCATGTGAATAATTCTCCCAAGCACACCATTGCTAGCAAACCCTTTTTCGATCCCCTGTTTTCATCACAGTCGATCCCACCGAAGGACTCCTCCGCTCCCGTCTCCGCCAGCAAGACATCGGATCCGCCAGGCTCCTCCCTTGTCCACTGTCAATCATCGAAATCGGGCCCCCATGCATCACCATTGTCGCTATAGCCGAACCCCTCCGTGAAGCCCCTCCTGCCACCTGAGATGCCATCTACCGTGTGGGCCCCTTCCACCATCACCAGCCGCCGGAAGCAAGGCTCGCGTCGCCCCCGAGCTGGTACACCCATGCCGCCAGCAACGCCCTCGAGCCGGCACCCCCGTACAGCCCGCGAAGTCTCAGGCCGGAAGACCATCGCCGCACGCTCGCACGCTCGCCGCCGCACGCCCGTGTCGTAGATTCGCCCGATGCTGGAGAGCCGTCGAAACCCGCTAGGCTCTCCATCTCCGCCCGCGAGGCCTCACGGACACCCACCTGATTCCCTGCTGCCATGATGCATGCCGCCCACTGGAGAGGCCGCGCCACCATTCCCCGGGCCGTCGTCCTCGTCCTCAGCCCCGTCACCGATGAAGCTCGCTGGATCTCCATGTCCGGGACCTTCCCTCATTCTCGCACGACCGTTAAAGCATCGGGAGAGGCCTTGCACGATCGTGAAGGCATAACCAGCGTTGGCAGCCGACTTCAAGCATAGGCAAAAAAAAAAAAAAACACCAGCCGTGAGAAAAAAATGTAAAAAAAAAGAAAATTAGTGAAAAAAAAGACAAAAAATTTAGAAAAAAAAAATATCATTCTACAAGTCATGTGCATCTTGAGCCCGAGCTAGCCTGACTCGACAGAGTTGAGTTTTTTCCCCACCTCAGGGGAATGATGGGGACATCAGCCTGCACGAATCTCGGAGCAGCACAAATTTTGGAGCAGCAAATAAATTTGAAAAATAAATTTAGGATTTATCTTTTATTTGAAATTTAAATTAGGATTTTGTTGGTTAGGATTGAGATATGGATAGGCTTATCTTATCCTATCTTGTATTTAAATTTGAGTTATCCCTATCCTGTATTCAAATTTAAATGAGGGTTATGGAGCTTATAAATAACCCCTCATTCCTATTGTAAAAAGGTAGAAGAAATTAAATTTTTGGGATTTGGTTTGTCAGTTGGTTTGGCAGTTGTTGTTCAGGGCTATGGCCCATTATGTCTTCACTGCGGGTGTTGATGTTGTCTTTGTCCTTCGGGACATTGTAGGGGCGTGATGCCCTAGTTATCCCCCCATCTTCGTTTTCCTCCACGTTCTTTGAAATCCCCCTCATGGCTCCAGGAGTGACCTGGGTGGCAGGTGAAATACCCTGGGCTCCGCATGTAGTGAGATGGGTGGTATGTGAGATACCCTAGACTACATGTAGTGAGGTGGGTGGTAGGTATAATGCCCTAGAGGTGTGAAGTCTCTCTGTGAGAGTGGGTTTCAGGGTTCGTGGTAGTCCATCCTCGTTATCCTCCATCCCTATTTTTTCCTTCGTCACCACCATAAAGAAATCAGAAAATAGAAAAAAAATAGGATACCCTAATCTTCGGCGACTTCTCAGCTCGCCGACGATCCTATCCCTATCTCGTGCCCCATCAGTAGGCACTTATCACCAGGCCTTGCCACGAACTGGCTTAGCATGGCAACCCATCCCATAAGGTGTTGGAACTCCTTTTAGCTTCTAGGGGTTGTCATCTCCAGGATTGCCTAGAGCTTCTCAAGATTTACTTCAATACCATGGTGAAATACCATAAAACCTAGAAACTTTATAGAGGAAACCCTAAAAGCACACGTAGTAGAGTTGAGCCACATGTGATACTTACACAAGGTCTTGAAGGTCTCTTCCAAGTCTGAAACGTGATAATCTTCCTTGCCACTCTTTACCAACATGTTGTCAATGTAGACTTCCACATTATGCCTGATTTGGTTGCTATAGATCTTGTTGACAAGGCATTGGTAAGTTGCTATCATATTTTTTAGATCGAAAGGCATGACCTTATAGCAATATAGCCCTTGGTCTATATTGATGCGATCTTCTCCTTGTTCTCTAGTGCCATCTGGATCAAGATATATCCAAAAAAGGCTTCCATGAAGCTGAGAGTCTTGTGCCTGGAAGTTGATTACACCAGTGGATCGATCCATGGTAGAGGGAAATAGTCCTTCGAGCAGGTCTTGTTCAAGTCGGTGAAGTTGATGCATGCTTGCCACTTGTCGTTAGCTTTTTTTTACTAGAATAATGTTTGCAAGCTAGTCAGGGTACTAGACTTCATGGATGAACTTGATCTTCAAAAGCTTCTCGACCTCTTATTTGATGGCACAGTGGCACTCAGGGATGAAGCTCTTTTCTTCTAGTGAACTAGTGGGTGTGTAGGGCCGATGTCATGGTGGTATACTATAATCATGGGGTCGATGGGCATGTCAACTACCAATCATGTGAAGATGCCGGTGTTCACATAGAGGAACTCCACCAGTTGAGCTCTAGACTCCTCACTCTACTCACTCTCAATATATACCACTCGGGAGGATTTAGCTAGGTCTAGAGGAACAGGGATCAATTCTTCTACAAGCTCCCCGTGCTATAGCTTCTATTGATCTCAAAGGTCAAGGCATTCAATGGGCATGGCTTCTTTTAGTTTCTGCTTGAGGGTTGCCATGTAGCATTGCCTTGCCAAGGCATGATCACCTCGTACCTTGCCCATCTCGTGGAGAGTAGGAAACTTCATTAATTGGTTGTAGGTTAAGACTATGGCCCACAAAGTATTCAGGCCATGCCTCTTTAAGATAGCATTATAGGTAGCTAGAATCCTGACCACCAAGAATCCAAGAGGGTTGTGGCCTATCTTGGGGCCTGGTCGGCTATCATAGGTAGTGTCATGATACCTTTAATAAGAATGGCATCTCGAGAAAAGCCAATCAAAGGAGTGTTCACCATTTGGAGACAATCCTTAGGAAATCCCATCTAAGAAAAGGCATCATAAAACAAGATGTATGTACAGCTTCTAATATCTAGTATAATTTTCTTTACATCATAGTTGGAAATAGCAAGGGAAACAACCACAGGATCATCATGCAAGAACAGAACTCCAATGATGTGATTAACAGCAAAGGTGATGGGTTCCTCCCTTGCTCTCTAGTGCTTGTGTCGGGAGATTTCCACTTGGGCTACTCTGGCATATGCTCATGACTCAGAAGATCTTGCCCCTAGTGGCTAGTTTGGCAAAGTGTTGACTCTGGTCTTGATTTTGATGATTGACAAAATGTTTAAGTATATATGAGTACTAATTGTGTTTTAAATGTATTTCTCAGATCTTAGTACTCAACCATGTTGAATGAAGAAATGCTTGTGTTTCAGTTGAAAAAGTCCTTAAATTAATGGAAAATCAAATATTGGACCTTCCTGTTAAGAAACAATTGACAAAAGAAACAAAGGCTTAAAGAAACTCAAGCATGGCACGCATCTCTCTAGAGTTTCAGAAAATTTTAGATCAGAGGTCGACCACCAGAGGTCGACTCATGAAGAAAAGAAAAGTTCAGCATGGCCGGCACGGCAAAATCTCAGTGGCACGCTCTAGAGGTCGACCACCAGAGGTCAACACCTGTCCAGAGGTCGACACCAGAGGTCGACTCATAGCTTGAGAATTCAAAATGGGCAGAACTATGGTTTTCTGGATTTTTGCCTAAAACAAACTGGAGGTCGACTCATTAGGTCGACACTTGATCTAGAGGTCGACTCATGAGGTCGACTCATGGCATAACGGCTAGTTTTTCTGAACTTTTGATTTGATTTCTAACGGCCATAAACGGCCATATTTTTGATTCTAACAGTCTTATGGAGTTATTTCAGCATGAATGAGGTATTTAACCTCCACCAAACTTCAAAAAAGACATGAAGACAAAGTGAAAAGGATTAGAGTGAAAGTAAAAAGCCTTCAATCAATTCCAAGCCAAAAAGAGTGAGAAATCCAAGAGATTCCTTAGCCAAAAGCTTTCCATCTTTGAGGAATCCAACTTTCAAGAGTTTGGCATTTAGTGAGGTCCAAGATTCTAAGAGAAAGGCTTGAAGAGTCTCCATCAAGAGCTACATCGAATTACCTTTTGCTCAAAAAGGAGTTTGTCTTGTTTTTATTAATTGTATTCATATTCTTTTGTCTTTAGCTAGTTTCAAGGGAATTTGAAACTAGTATGAGGTTTGTTGGTGAGCCAATTGATAAAACCAACTAGGGTTGCTTGTAAGCCCGAAGCCAAAACAAGTGAGTGAGGTTTGTTGGTGAGCCAATTGATAAAACCAACTAGGTTGCTTGTAAGCCCGAAGCCAAAACAAGTGAGTGAGGTTTGTTGGTGAGCCAATTGATAAAACCAACTAGGGTTGCTTGTAAGCCCGAAGCCAAAACAAGTGTGTAAGGTTTTGACTTGTGAGCCTGGTAAAACAAGTCGGCTGTAATCTAAAGATTATAGTGGAAATTCCCAAGTGGAGCTTGGGGAGTGGATGTAGGTGCTAGGTGCACCGAACCACTATACTTCTTGTGTGTTTGCATTGCTTCTCTTTTTATCTTCTTTTGCTCTTTAATTGTTGATTTATTTCATTGCTTCCGTTGCACAATTATTTGAGCACTATCACTCTTCACTTTAAAACTTGGTAGCACATATATTGCTTTAATTTTTTAAATACCCAATTCACCCCCCCCTCTTGGGCACCATATCTGGGCAACAAGTGGTATCAGATCTCGGTGCTCTGATTGAAAATCTAACGATTTTGAGCTAAAGTTCATGGTAACCCTTGTAGGTATTAGTGTTAGACCACCATTTTTCAATGGCATAAATTACATATTTTGGAAAACTCACATGCGCATCCATATTCAATCTATTAGTTATCATCTTTGGAAAACCATTATTAGTGGTCCTCATATTCCTTCCATTTTGGTTAATGGCATTTCCATTCCAAAGCTCGAAGAGGATTGGAATGAATATGACATTAAACAAATTGAACTCAATGCTAAAGCAATGAACTTGCTTTATTGTGCATTGGACTTAAATGAATTTAATAGAGTTTCTAAATGCACATCAGCGAAGGAAATATGGGACACACTTGAAGTTACTCATGAGGGTACTCTTCAAGTGAAGAACACTAAAATTAATTTGCTTATACATTCTTTTGAAACTTTTGAAATGATGCATTATGAATCTATATCTGATATGTTTTCAAGATTTATGACTATTATTAATGAATTAAAAAGTCTTGGCAAAATCTATACTAATGCTGATTTGGTGAACAAAATTCTTAGATCCTTGCCAAAATCATGGGACCCAAAGGTGACG
This sequence comes from Areca catechu, assembly GCA_021397845.1. Classification (NCBI taxonomy): domain Eukaryota; kingdom Viridiplantae; phylum Streptophyta; class Magnoliopsida; order Arecales; family Arecaceae; genus Areca; species Areca catechu. The sequence continues at coordinate 111,224,525 of CM038043.1, forward strand.
GCGATCCAAGAAGCTAAAGATGTAGAAACCTTACCTTTGGAGGAGCTTATGGTTCACTCATGACCTATGAGTTGAACTTATGGCAAAGGATAGTGAAAGCTGATACAGAAAAGAAAATAATAGCTCTCAAGGCCAAAAAAAATTCAAGGCAATGATGGCAACTTGGAGCGATAGCGAATATTCAAATATGGATGATGAAGTTGCCCATCTTTGTTTCATGGCAAATGAGAAAAAGGTATGTGCTAAAAATAATTATGATTTTATCTTTGAAGAATCACATGATGCATCTAATGATCTTGTGCATGAATACAGATTGCTAAAAATTGAGCACAAGAAATTAAATAGGCATGTAGATTCATTTTCTCTTGACAACACCAATCTTGCAAATAAAAATGATGATTTAAATGCCAAGATTGATATTTTGAAAAATGAAAAGAATAATTTTTCTAAAGAAAAAGAATTTTTAGAAAAAGAAAATGTTATTTCAAAAGATTTATGTGAAAAAGTTTTTAATGAGAAAAATATTTTGATTGAGGAAAAGAAGCAAAAACTCTTGAAGAACTTCAATATTCCTGCTTCTTTCAATTCTTCTTATAAATGTGGTTTCAATGCTTATCCTTCTAGATTAAGAAAAGTTTGGGTTCCAAAAGGAACCATAATTACTAATCATAAAGGACCCAAGAAAGTTTGGGTACCAAAAATGTCCACTTAATTTGTTTTGCAGGAATGTCTTGCAACCCAACATGAAGAAAGGAAGTTCTTGAAAAGAGGTTGTACAAGACAATTTAAAGAAGTGGACAAGCTATATTTTGGACTAAATGGTAAAAGGAAGGATTATGTATATTGGTAAATTCTAAACATCTCCTTCCATAATTAAAATTGTAGATTAATTTTTATTGCATCAATTACTTTGAAAAATTGTTTTAAATACTTAATTAGAATCAAGTTTGGACTTATCATCATTGGCTATGATCATGAACTTTTTGGTGTTGATGAATTTCATGCTATCATGATTAAATTTATGATTGTAAGACCTTCACTTGATTTTGATTAATGTATTTCATGAAAAATATTTTTAAAGATGCATATTGATTTGAAAAATGTTTTAATTGATTAATTAGAATCAAGCTTAGACTAATAATCATTTGTTGTGATCATGACCATTTTGATGTTGATGGATTTCAAGCTCTCATGGTCAAACTTGTGATTATATGATCTTCACTTGATTTTGATTAATATAGTTTCTAAATTATTTCAAGTGAAATGCTATGATTTATATGTTTTTATTTTTGGCATCTATGCATAATCTAGAAATGATTTGGATCAAGTATAGAACTAGTAGTTAAGGGTTACTTTTAAGAAGAAGGTATGCTTATTGACAAACCCTTGCTCTAATAGCTAGACTTGATATCATATTACTTCTAGCATTTGTATGGATATCAAATCATCTTAAATGAATTTGAAATAATGCTAAACGTTTTTATGCGATATAAATACTTTGTATTTTGAAAATCATGAATATCTTGAAAAATTTCAAATCTTGATGCATAAGCTTTCATGTTTTATTCCTGAAATAAATGCATATTTTTAAAGGAGGAATAACATTCAGGGGGAGCATCCAAAGATTTGTTATCATATTTGATGCTTTGAATATCTTGTTGATATCATGCTTTGCTTATATTGCTCTGGTACTCCTTCTTGTTTTCAAATCTAATTCTTTGGAGGAGTTACATTCAAATAGTATCATATTCTATTGGCATCAAAAAAATTTTATAAGAATTCCTAGTAACCGCTTCGGATTGGGTTAGTCACCATGGCCGTCCGGTCATAGGAGATAAGTAGGGCTTAAAGACCCTCTCTTCCCATTCAACGGGCTCTCTTATGACGTGTAGGGGTGCCGCTGTGACCTTATCCCATGAACAAGTAAGGCGAATGGATGATATACATCAAATCATTTCTTGTATGTGCTTACATTCTTTAGTATCTTGTTCAATTTATATCATATTCAATTGATATCATAAATATTTGATTTCATGCATTGATTTTGATGACCTACTTGCTATTCTTTCCAACTTCATTCCCACTTTGTATTGCCTTTCACCCTTTTTCATGATGTCAAAAAGGGGGAGAAAATTGTTAAGTATGAAAAGGGGAAGATTGGATAAACATGAAAAATCTTTTGAGAAATAAAAGAAAGTGCAAAAGGGGGAGAAGAATGTAAAATATTTTTATCTAAAGGAAAGAATTAGTAAGAAGAAGAAATTTTGAAAATTTTAAATTTTTTTTTTTTTTGCATATTTTAAAAATATTTTTGAAGATTTTTTGGATCATATTTTGAGGGGGAGCTTGGTGCTTCCTGTTTTGAGCTTACATGTTTATCTTATTGTTAATCTTTTTAAGCTTACCCTATTCATATACTTAAAGGTTTTGTCATCATCAAAAAGGGGGAGATTGTTGACTCTGGTCTTGATTTTGATGATTGACAAAATGTTTAAGTATATATGAGTACTAATTATGTTTTAAGTGTATTTCTCAGATCTTAGTACTCAACCATGTTGAATGAAGAAATGCTTGTATTTCAGTTGAAAAAGTCCTTAAATTAATGGAAAATCAAATATTGGACCTTCCTGTTAAGAAACAATTGACAAAAGAAACAAAGGCTTAAAGAAACTCAAGCATGGCACGCATCTCTCTAGAGTTTCAGAAAATTTCAGATCAGAGGTCGACCACCAGAGGTCGACTCATGAAGAAAAAAAAAGTTCAGCATGGCCGGCACGGCAAAATCTCAGTGGCATGCTCCAAAGGTCGACCACCAGAGGTCAACACCTGTCCAGAGGTCGACACCAGAGGTCGACTCATAGCCTGAGAATTCAAAATGGGCAGAACTATGGTTTTCTGGATTTTTGCCAAAAATAAACTGGAGGTCGACTCATGAGGTCGACACTTGATCCAGAGGTCGACTCATGAGGTCGACTCATGGCATAACGGCTAGTTTTTCTGAACTTTTGATTTGATTTCTAACGGCCATAAACGGCCATATTTTTGATTCTAACGGTCTTATAGAGTTGTTTCAGCATGAATGAGGTATTTAACCTCCACCAAACTTCAAAAAAGACATGGAGACAAAGTGAAAAGGATTAGAGTGAAAGTAAAAAGCCTTCAATCAATTCCAAGCCAAAAAGAGTGAGAAATCCAAGAGATTCCTTAGCCAAAAGCTTTCCATCTTTGAGGAATCCAACTTTCAAGAGTTTGGCATTTAGTGAGGTCCAAGATTCCAAGAGAAAGGCTTGAAGAGTCTCCATCAAGAGCTACATCGAATTACCTTTTGCTCAAAAAGGAGTTTGTCTTGTTTTTATTAATTGTATTCATATTCTTTTGTCTTTAGCTAGTTTAAGGGAATTTGAAATTAGTGTGAGGTTTGTTGGTGAGCCAATTGATAAAACCAACTAGGGTTGCTTGTAAGCCCGAAGCCAAAACAAGTGAGTGAGGTTTGTTGGTGAGCCAATTGATAAAACCAACTAGGGTTGCTTGTAAGCCCGAAGCCAAAACAAGTGAGTGAGGTTTGTTGGTGAGCCAATTGATAAAACCAACTAGGGTTGCTTGTAAGCCGAAGCCAAAACAAGTGTGTAAGGTTTTGACTTGTGAGCCTGGTAAAACAAGTCGGCTGTAATCTAAAGATTATAGTGGAAATTCCCAAGTGGAGCTTGGGGAGTGGATGTAGGTGCTAGGTGCACCGAACCACTATACTTCTTGTATGTTTGCATTGCTTCTCTTTTTATCTTCTTTTGCTCTTTAATTGTTGATTTATTTCATTGCTTCCGTTGCACAATTATTTGAGCACTATCACTCTTCACCTTAAAACTTGGTAGCACATATATTGCTTTAATTTTTTAAATACCCAATTCACCCCCCCCTCTTGGGCACCATATCTGGGCAACACAAAGATTGTCCCAACATGGATTCTATTCTCTATAAGGGGTTCAATCACCAGCAAGGGTTGCTGATCAGCGGTCTTCGAAGCATGGGGACTGATCAATGTAGCTACATAGGTAGCCCTATTGAATCAGTGACTCAATCTCCTTCTAGAAAATGCGGTCTTTGGTATCATGCCCATAGTCCTAGTGAAATTGATAATAGTTCTTGGAATCCTTCTTGGCATTCTTGTTAATCTTCTCTAGCCATTAGACAATGTCCTGACCTTTGATTTCCATTTGGATCTATCCCCGAGTAGCATTTAAGAGAGTAAAGTACTCCTGAAAGAGTGGTCTAGGGCTTCTAGACTAACAGCGGGACTCCTTGTCCCGCTTCCTTTTCTATTGCTACTACTGGGGAAGAGCTAGATGGAAGCTATCCTCTTGAGGATGTTTCCAGTCCCCCTTCTCCTTTCACTTCTCCACCATGCCTTCTTTGGTGTTGATGTACATTTTGACTCAGGCCAAAAGCTCAAGAAGGCTCTAAGGAAACCTCTTGCTAAGAGAAAGAAGAAGAAGCTATCTCTATGTAGCCCCCTCTTCAAGGATAACATGGTAACAAAAGGTTTGAGGCTGCAAACCTCTAGCATGGTCACTTTGAAGTGACCCATGTAGCAGTGGAGGGACTCAGCTTCCTCTTGTTGAACTGAGAAGAGGAAGTTAGAGTCTCGCTCTGGCCTTTTGCTACTCTAGAACTGGATTGTGAACCTTTGGTTGAACTCCTTAAAGGATCAAATTGACCCTGGTTGAAGTTGAGTGTACCAGGATTCACTACTTTCCTGAAGGTAGTAGGGAAGGTTTTGCAGATGAGAGCATACAACATACCTTGGAAGAGCATGAGGGACCTGAAGCTCTTTAAGTGGTTGAACATATCAGAGATGCCATCATAGGCCACATGATAGGGGCCTTGAAGTGGTGGGTTGCCATTTCCTCGATGATCTTACAGGAGAATGGGGAGTGAATTATGAACTAGGACTTGTTGCCTGAAGTCAAATTATACTGGCAAAGCTCTTACAGGTAACCATCTATCTTTTGGAGCTTGTAAACCAACTAGCCCTGCCACCTGAATCACCAAGTGAGGAGAGGGCTTGAAGACTCTACTAGTGAAGCAACCTATAAAGAGAAGGAAATATAAACAAAAGAGTTAGATGGGCGTGCCTTGCCTGGCTGTTGGCTGGAGGGGTGACTCCAAGACATGGCAAGTTGAGGCGAGGCTCGGAGGGGAGCATGCCTCACTCTCCAGGCTAGCAACCTTGCTTGGGTGATGCCTAGCTTTATGGTAGGGGCAACCCCAATCCTGGAATGTGCCCCATGCTCACCGCATGATGCAGGCTATTCACCTAGCCTGGGAGATGGCGGGTGCGAGGTAGATGGTTGGCAGGTGGGCTTTGCCTTGAGCCTTGGCAAGGCCTAATGAAGACTTTGTACCAAGGTCATCAATGCCTAAACTTACTGGTAGAGCTACTAGAAATGATCAATGTTGATGGTCAAAGAAGCTGGTGCCCTACTTCTCCTCCTTCTGGTGGGAGCGAAGAAGGGGTGGCCAAGGCCACTGATGCCTCAACAGGGGTGGATGTGACAATCCACTTTCCCTTGTCTATAATGCAAGCTAAGGGCAAAGTGGTACCAGAGTTAAACACCAATCCTCGATGAATTTTTCTGGACATGCTACCCTTCCTTTAGTGCCAATCTATTATGGATTTCATGGAGGTGGTGCTGACCCGAGATCAACTTGGATGGAGCTGGAGTGGGAGTAGATGAGCTGACATGGAGTGGGGGAGGCCTCATAGCATCTTATCATAGAGAGTCAGACCTGCAAGATAGAGAAGATTAGAAAGTCCAATACACTGATGGTGGGTTCCTGGTGGTGGACCCTCTGATGCTTAAGTTAGTCTCTTAGAGAGGCAAACAAAGAAGGCTCGAAGTCCCCTTTGTGTTTAGAATAAAAGTGGGAGAGGAGCCAGAGAATAAGCGGAGAGAGATAGCAAGAGAACAAAATTTGCAAAAAAAATGGATCTCAATGCATTTGAGTCCCACTTCTCAGAGGATGGCACATGAAGGAGTGGAGTCGCGGGGTCTTGAAGTACTTCAAGATAAAATGAGAAGTGTATATGTCAATGACCCATGGGATCTCACTCAGGTAATGAGCTATGGAAGACTCAATCTAGGAAACTTGGGGTGTGCATTGATGGGAGAGCAAGAAGAGGGTCCCTTTGTGTTGAAAGGTGGTAGCTTTTGAGAAAAGCAGGCTCTCTGATCCATCTCTCTTCTCTCTCTTTGTTCTTCTCCTTCTGCTTCTTTTTACTTTTCTTCTTCTTCTTTTTTTATTACATGGAGGGTTACCGGGAGCCAAGTTATAGGTATATACCTGATACCTAAAGATAAGGGATGATGGCTGGCATGTTCCAACTACTATAGGCATGCTCGAAATCGGGAACCATGCCTCAATAGGTAAGGTAGTGAGTGATGGCTGGCATAGCATATCCATGCATCAAGGCATTCCTTAGGAAGTAAATATTAAACACTACCATTTAGGGACATGCACAAACAGGTGGACTGACTAGGCCAGTAATAATTGATGTGCACACTATTTTGAGTCCATATGGTGAGGCGCTGTGATCAATGACCCATATTAGGATTAAGCTAGAAAAGTTTCAATCCATCAAAAGGGTTTTGATGATACTATGATAGAGACCAAAGTATTCTCACTACTAGAATGAATGAAACCTGAGAGGTTACACATAATAAGGGTTTGACCTGATCAACACTTGGATCAAATTTAGTAATTGCTAATTTTGAAAAGGTTACAAATTTAGGAGTTATTATTTTGGGTACCTACTATTTTTAGTACCTACTATTTTTGACACCTACTAATTTTGATAAAAGGGACTTAATTGCAAGAGTTGCAATCTGATTTAATTTAATTAGGTTTCATCTAATTAGGTTTTCGAATCCTAGTTGGACTAGGATTAATAGCCTTTTTGAATTCGATTCTGATTTATTCCATGCCAAAAATCAATCTTAGAGAAGAAAGATTAGAAAGGAAAGGAAGAGAAAAAGGAGTCTTCTTCTTCCCTTGTATTCCAAGTAGAAGTCATGTCTGTTTGCATGAACAGGTCGTGCAAGGCTACAAGGGTTGCGGCCTTGTCCATGAAGATTATCAAGAAGGATTTCAAGATTTAAGCCAGAGGAGAGGCCTGCAAGGAGCTAGTACTCTAGGGGCCTCAAGGATTTAATCAGCATCATCCCTGTGTGGATACCAGCAAAGGCAGGGTGCTTGCATGGGTCCAACAATAACCCCGAAGATCTATCGATCTGACCCAATTTAGAAGGCATAGTGTTCAAGGTAAGTTGATCAATTTCCTTCTCTAATTTTTTATTTTTTTAAAATCTATTTTGATGAGATGAATTTTTAATCAGCATGTTAGATGTATCCATAGGTATTTTAAAATTAATTTTGAATTAATTTGTATAATATTATGAAACTATTTCATAAATCACTTCTGTAAGGATTTAGAAATCCTATTTTCAACATGCTTGCACCATGATTTCCTTCAATGGTATCAGAGCCTAGGTTAAACTAACATGCTTGATTAGATTTAGATTTGAGTCCTTTTTAGATCTAAAAGTCAGGGTCAGGTTTGATCAAATCTGTATTGATATAAGGTTGTCCTGCTATAGGGTTAACCTCCTATAGTGAAAAGGTTGTCCTAGCTTAGTTTTGACTTGTTTTGAAAAGGATTTTCAAAATTAAAAATCCATAACTTAATATCTAATTTTATGTTGCATGATATGTATCATATTCATGTTTAGATCTGAAATAAATCAATTAGATTTGCATCAAAGTGAATGATAAGGTTGTCCTACTATAGGGTTAACCTCCTTTAGTACAAAGGTTGTCCTACTACAATGTGAACTGATTTTTAAAAATATTTTTAAAATATTTTGATGAAATCATAGATCTAATATACATATAAGGTATGTACTTATTTCATATTTTAGATATAAAATTAATTACATGAGATGCAGGTTAATTAGTTTGATCTAAAAAAAGCATGTATGAGAACATGAACTAAATTTTAGATCTAAAAATCAATTCATGATCATAACTATTATTTCTACAAACTTAAACAAAATCAAAAATGGGTTTTAGGTTTTGAATTTCTAGTTCATGGATGTGGGTGTGGGTTGAATAATTAGATCTAGTGATTAGACTATATATTAGGATTTTGATTAGATCAGGCTAGAACCCTATTTCAATTTTGAGCAGCTAATTATACCCAATTGATAATTGATTATGGTTAGGTCAGAGGGGCTTGAAATTGATTGTAGATGTAATTTGGTCACATCAATTCATACTTGATATGAATTGATCAATTTAAGATCTAATTAGACTTAAAGGTTCGAGCCCAAGTGATGTGGGCATCAGGGTTTGACTTGAGCCCTTCAAAATTCGGGGGATCTCTGATTAGGGTTCTGTGTTTATCGAGTCCTGTAATAAGGCTGTCAGCCTCTAGTTTATTTGCTTAAATGGAGTCTGTACCTCGACCCATCAGGTCAAGCTGAGTCTTGTAATAAGTTGGGCCGAGTCTAAGCCCATGAAGTCTTTAGTGGTTCAAAAGTTAAGTCTCTTTTAAGCCTAACAAAGGCAAGGAGACATGTCAGCTCAGGGCCCACCTTATCTGTTTATGTGGCGCACTGAGGTGATGACATGTGGTTTGTTTTGGGCATCCAAGAAAGGGGACCACTCACATGATCCATGCCCCCTTCCCCTCCCCTCTTCAAGCTCTCTTCCAATCTAGGATGGGCGGTCATGGAAAGAAGTTTCAAATCCCTTGATGCATGCCTCCACTCAAGACTCCTTCCATAAAGAAGTCAAGCAAGAAAGGCATCCTCCATTCTCCAAGTGGAAAGAAGTTTCAAATCCCTTGATGCATGCCTCCACTCAAGCCTTCTTCCATAAAGAAGTTAAGCAAGAAAGGCATGATCCCTTGGTAAAGTTAAGCAAGAAAGGCATGGTGAAGACATCAAGCCTCAATCCAAGCCTTCTACCAAAATAAGCCATGCAAGGAAGGAAGGACAAAGACCAATCCCCCTCTCCAAGCCTCCAATCATGCCACGCCTAGGATTATTCCCATTTGGTCGGCCTTGAATCAAGCCAAGAAAAGTCAAGGTGGGACAAATCCCTCCAAGCTAGCCTCACTTCATGTTTTCTACCAAAACCAAGCAAGCAAAGAAGGAAGTCCAAGGAGCAACACCTCCACTCCAAGCCAAGCATCATGCCATACCAAGCTGGTCGACCAAGAAGAAAGCTCTCCAAAGCTTGGGCGCCACTTTCAAATTGAGTTGTATTTTTGGTTCAAATTTTGAATGGGTTTTCTTTTGAATTTTGAATGTATCTTTGGGCACCTATTTAAAGGACCCAAACCCCTCTTTGTAACAGTTAGTGAATGAATACAAAAAAAAATTTCGAGTGTTTTCTTCTCCAATCCTCTGTCTCCCTAGACTAGGTTGTGAGTGAGTGAAACTCTTCCTTCATCCCCAGGGATGTCGAGTGGTGTGAGGCCACGTTCCTTCGCCTAAGGACGTCGAGTGGTGTGAGGCCATGTTCCTTCGCCTGAGAGCATCGAGTGGTGGGAGGCCACAATTCCTTCATCCTCCGGGATGTCACGGGGTGCGAGGCCTCAAGTTATCAACTTCGATTTGGACTCCAGTCGGATACCAGGCTCGAAGCCCTGTTTCTCTACCCTAACCCTATTTCAACTTCAACACTTCTCATCTCTTCACTAACCGTTCTTTCTCTTGCTGCCTACAGGTCTTCCTCAGTGCTACGGACATTGGAGATGGGTCGTCTTGCCATCACGGCCACATGATCGGGAACCGGCGCATCCACGGGCGCAATTGCTCGGACATCCAGGCCGCATCCGTCGAGTGGAGCGATCTCTGCACCAGGCACTTCAGAATTTGAAAGGTTTGCATCCCCATCTCCTAGGTAGGTATTGGGTGTATCGAGCTAGTCCTAATCTCGGGTTCCTTAATCTCGGGGTCCTGGTCTATCATTTCTTAGGGATTGATCTGCTAGCATAGACCTCTTTTCTTTCAGTTTTCCTAGGTTCTCTTTGCTTGCAATCGGGAACCAAAGATAAAACCCTAAAAAGAAAACAAGATATAACCACCTTTGCATCATCCATGTTAGCATCATCACCTCATCCTTTTTTTTCCGCATCATTCTTGGTATCAGAGCCTAGGCTAGGACTAGTGCTCTTGCATTTAGGTCTCTGCATTCTGTCCAGCCCATATATAGTCTGCTATTTTAATTTTTTCTCTTTGTAGGAATCTCTGTTTTATTTTATTTTTCTTTTTCTGGATCTGATGCATTTAGCAGATTCTTCTGCTCTTTTCTCAGATTTTATTTCAGCCTATAGAAATTCTACAAGGCGAAATACCACCTGAGAAAATCTCAGGCCTGTAGTTTTAGCAAGCATCTCTTTCTTGTCTCATTTAGTTAGTTCATGCAATTAGTTCATATTTAGACTTCTTTTGCACTTTGCTTATCATCCATATATCTGAAATATATATATATATATATATATATATTAAATCTTTTTCTCAGACATTTCTGTGCCTACATTGTTCATAAAATACTTAAGGGTGGCAATTTGACATAGAGTCAAGAGTTCATCACCTGTCCCTAGCCCACAAACCACTAACCTGCATCCCGAACCCAAACCCTAACTAAAATCAGTTAGACACCTAATTGCTCTAGAGAGCTTAGGGACACCCATTTGGTCGAGTCGAGACCAAGTGTCTAATCTTGGTGACAGCCTAATCTGTTTGTACTGAGTTCTTGGTGTCTAGGCTTGGTGAATCAGGGCTTGTGGGTTGGTTCGCTTACCTGGCCAATTGCAAAATTGGTGTCTAAGGCAAGCAGAGAGGAACCTCCACTCCCCTCCACCTACCTAGCCAAGGACAAGGCTACTACAGACTGGTTTGCCACTCTGACCTAGGCAACTGGTTGAGATTCTAGGTCTATTAGATCTTGGACGTTCGTTGTGTGTTGCATGACTAGTCTAAAATTAGGAGTCCTTTAGCCTAACTGCCCTTTAGCTAGTCAGTATGTTCATGGCATCTAACCCTAGAGTCTATCCTCAGTTTCATCCTTTTCGAGGAAGTCATGATCGTCAGGTTTATATTGATTGGGAGGACGATATGGATGAATATTTTAAGTGGAGCGATCTGTGTGAGGATAGTAAGGTCAGGTTTGCCCAAATGCATCTTCGGGGTTCAGCCGAACGTTATTGGTTTGATGTTAGAGGAAGAATGAAGTATGAGAGACAAGAGTCTAAGGTAACTTGGAAAGACATGAGAAGTAAGTTGAGAGCAGGGTACCTAGGTGAATCCTATGAGCAAAGACTTCTAGGCCGGTGGTACCAATTGAGACAAGGTAATAGGTCAGTGTCTGAGTATATCGAGGACTTCCAGTGGTATGTCATGAAATGTAATACCATTGAGACCGAGGTTCAGATCACATTGAGGTTTAGGGCTTGGCTACACCCAGACATCTATAGAAAATTAGGCTTTGAAAAGACCAATAAGTTAGAGCAAGCCTACCAAGAAGCCCAAGACTGTGAGTGGTCTTTAAGATGTACTCGATGTAATACTTTGGACTTAAAGCCGACCTCTACCAACTTGAATCAAATCCTGATTGATCCGACATCTGTAGTGAACCAGACTTTTGTTTATCAATCCCCACTCGTGTCACCTCTTGACCAGAAAGAAAACACTGAGAAGGAGTTAGGTATGGCCATCCCAAAAGTAGTTGACCCAACCATAGTCGTGCCTATAGAGGAACCAAAGGAGAAAGGATTAGAACCCTTCAGTGAGTTTGAAGAGGTCATATATGAGCCTGACATAAGCTTGATTAATGAATATGAAGAAGAAGAAGAATGTGAGGAGGTATCGCTTGATAATTTAATTGATCAGCTCCCACCTGATGGAATCATTAAGGATACCCCAAAACTTAGCAAGGACCCAAATGATAATGATCCTGAGTCCATTATAGACCTTGTAGTAGAACTGACCAAGCCAGGATCAAACGAAATAGATGAAGGTATAGATTCTCAAGATGAATGTTCCAAAGACCTTCCTGAAAGCCCTCCACTATCTAGGAGCATCCCGCCTACCCGAGGACTTGCACCTATCGATCCTCCTAGTACTGACCATGAGGTTAAGATGAGCACACCTTTAGACCTCATTCATACATTAAGGTCAGCTGCCTAAACTTCGAACCAATCCCTGAGTCTCCTTTTTATTCCCTGCCTTTTCTTAAGCCATCTCATATCCCTAGAGCTAGGAGGTTACTTTTTATTGAGACTACCAGAATGTGTGACTCCTTAGAGCCCATCCCATTCACCCTCTACTTCTGGTATACTTTATGGCATTTGTTAGGGATCCTAAAAAATTTTTCTTGTGCATACCAGGCTAGGGTCAAGCCTAGAGAACCAATGGTCTAGTAGGTTTAGGCCCTAGGACCCCAATAAATTCCTCTTACTAGGAATACCTAGTTTAGTTTGCTTTTGTTGAGTGTTACTTGAGTCTCAGAATCTGCATGATATCTTGCATTGCAAACTAGGGACATGAAAATTAATAATTAAAATTTGGTCGTTCCTGAAAGCTAGCTAAGTAGAGAATTGGGGATTCTGAAATAATAAAGAAGTTTTTATGCTCACAGAATTGGTCCCTTAGAGTGATAGGAGAGTGACCCTGATACCCTGATTTGGGACATTAGCTCGACTCTCAATATCTTGCTCTTAGTTGAGTATAGGGAACCAGCAAACAACCTAGTGAGTGATTTGAGCCTAATCCTTTTTGGAGAGTAAACCTGACCAGAGTGTCCACTTCCAAATTGACCTGAGTAAGGAGTGTGGATCGAGCGTATCTTGGAGGTGGAGCTACCGCAGCCCAGGGCAAAGGCTTTCAGGTTACTTGGTCCGTTGGCAAGGCCAACCCCAAATCTGATGACTCGCGGATCACCTAGGAGGACGTGCCATTCACCATCTACTGGAGAAGTACCAAAGCCAAATCAACTTCCACTCGACAAGGTCGAGTTTCTCCCACCCCGGGAGAATTGATGTGGGCATCAGGGTTTGACTTGAGCCCTTCAAACTTCGGGGGATCTCTGATTAGGGTTCTGTGTTTATCGAGTCCTGTAATAAGGCTATCAGCCTCTAGTTTATTTGCTTAAATGGAGTCTATACCTCGACCCATCGGGTCGAGCTGAGTCTTGTAATAAGTCGGGCCCAGTCTAAGCCCATGAAGTCTTTAGTGGTTCAAAAGTTAAGTCTCTTTTAAGCCTAACAAAGGCAAGGAGACATGTCAGCTTAGGGCCCACCTTATCTGTTTATGTGGCGCACTGAGGTGATGACATGTGGTTTGTTTTGGGAGCCCAAGAAAGGGGACCACTCACATGATCCATGCCCCCTTTCCCTCCCCTCTTCAAGCTCTCTTCCAATCTAGGATGGACAGTCATGGAAAGAAGTTTCAAATCCCTTGATGCATGCCTCCACTCAAGACTCCTTCCATAAAGAAGTCAAGCAAGAAAGGCATCCTCCATTCTCCAAGTAGAAAGAAGTTTCAAATCCCTTGATGCATGCCTCCACTCAAGCCTTCTTCCATAAAGAAGTTAAGCAAGAAAGGCATGATCCCTTGATGAAGTTAAGCAAGAAAGGCATGGTGAAGACATCAAGCCTCAATCCAAGCCTTCTACCAAAATAAGCCATGCAAGGAAGGAAGGTCAAAGACCAATCCCCCTCTCCAAGCCTCCAATCATGCCACGCCTAGGATTATTCCCATTTGGTCGGCCTTGAATCAAGCCAAGAAAAGTCAAAGTGGGACAAATCCCTCCAAGCTAGCCTCACTTCATGTTTTCTACCAAAACCAAGCAAGCAAAGAAGGAAGTCCAAGGAGAAACTCCTCCACTCCAAGCCAAGCATCATGCCATACCAAACTGGTCGGCCAAGAAGAAAGCTCTCCAAAGCTTGGGCACCACTTTCAAATTGAGTTGTATTTTTGGTTCAAATTTTAAATGGGTTTTCTTTTGAATTTTGAATGTATCTTTGGGTACCTATTTAAAGGACCCAAACCCCTCTTTGTAACAGTTAGTGAATGAATACAAAAAAAAATTTCGAGTGTTTTCTTCTCCAATCCTCTGTCTCCCTAGACTAGGTTGTGAGTGAGTGAAACTCTTCCTTCATCCCCAGGGATGTCGAGTGGTGTGAGGCCACGTTCCTTCGCCTGAGGGCGTCGAGTGGTGTGAGGCCACGTTCCTTTTCCTGAGAGCGTCGAGTGGTGGGAGGCCACAATTCCTTCATCCTCCGGGATGTCGCGGGGTGCGAGGCCCCAAGTTATCAACTTCGATTTCGGACTCTAGTCGGATACCGGGCTCGAAGCCCTGTTTCTCTACCCTGACCCTATTTCAACTTCAACACTTCTCATCTCTTTGCTAACCGTTCTTTTTCTTGCTGCCTACAGGTCTTCCTCAAGGTTACGGACATCGGAGATGGGTCGTCTTGCCATCACGGCCACATGATCGGGAACCGGCGCATCCACGGGCGCGATTGCTCGGACATCCAGGCCACATCCGTCGAGTGGAATGATCTCTGCACCAGGCGCTTCAGAATTTGAAATGTTTGCATCCCCATCTCCTAGGTAGGTATTGGGTGTATCGAGCTAGTCCTAATCTCGGGGTTCCTTAATCTCGGGGTCCTGGTCTATCATTTCTTAGGGATTGATCTACTAGCATAGACCTCTTTTCTTTCAGTTTTCCTAGGTTATCTTTGCTTGTAATCGGGAACCAAAGATAAAACCCTAAAAAGAAAACAAGATATAACCAACTTTGCATCATCCATGTTAGCATCATCACCTCATCCTTTTTTTTCCGCATCACCAAGTAACTAGGCTAACTTATTTATAATTATTGACCAATTAGTGTCTAAGGCAAGTCTTGATCATGGTTATTAATTAGGACTAACCTTACTTGGCCAACTTAGTTAGTATCTAAGAAAAGAGGTTAAATGGTAGAACCCTTCTATTAATCTTACTTACCTGGCCAACTTGGTCAACTAAGTTTTTATTAGGTTGCCTATTGATTCGAGTTCACCCATGCCACCTAGGTTCATTAGATATAAGATATTCTAACATGAACTAGGCTAGTTGACATTAAATATGCTGACCTAAACCTGGTTAGTCGGACATGAAATCAACTGACCCAAACTAGATTAGTCAAATATGAGATAGGCTGACCCAAACTAGACTAGTAGACATGAGTTATGCTAATCCAAACCTGTGACTCAAACATAAGATGTGCTGATCTATTTAGAAGAAACCTAAATCCAAAATATCCTCATAAATATTAAGTCCATAGGTCTTCAACCATTATAGAGATATAAGCATCTCTTAGGTGTTAATTATTCTCAACTGGATATAGTGGCTCACTTGCATTAGGGGGTACAACTACTCTATTAGACATGAGATGTTGTAGGATAAAGATGGGGTTAGGCTCAATAACTATTAAGTGAGGGATCCAATGATGGCTTCACTTTTGCATTAAATGGTAGGTTTGTCTTAATTAAGAAGTGTGAGCAATAACTATTAGATGAGCCCACATGAATTAGAGATTAAGTCACTGCAATTTGTTAGAAAAGCATTAAACAAGAGTTATCCACTTATTGGTTAGCATGTTATTAATAATTGTTAGGTGATGTACATGTAGATCAGTGCGACTGCAGTACCCACTAAAAATCCTAGTCATGTAGGGGTTTTTACATCTCCACTGAGGAGTGTGAGAGATCTAAGAAAATAGTAGGAGTTCATATTTGTTTTTTAAAGTTCCTAGAATAAATAGTTGATTAAGTATAAATATCTAACAAAAATATTTTCTCTTCAAATAATAATGTCAGCTCCAATTCCCTTATCCCAAAACTTTGAGTCTAACCAGTTAACCAAATCCAATCATAGTAATTGGCCTAAAGTTTTAGGGTATGTCATAGACCAAGATATAGAATGGGCCTTGAAAAGGTCAAGGGATCCCATGTACTTAGATAGCTTGAAGAAAAGGGTTGACACACCTTTAGAAGGTATATTAGATATGCTCATTATTGAAACAAACTTCACCATTTCTTCTATTTCTAGTTAGGTCATAGACTTTAATTTTAGTGAACATTTGTACACTTCAATGCAGGGTCTAGTTGGATGTAGAAGATTGAGGGAAAGCAAAGTGATCCTTCAGGTCAATAATAGTGCAAAATTTGCAACTGTTGCTATAGGTGCCTACCCTCTTTAATTACCATCAGGATATTGTTTAATGCTTAGAGACTACTATTATATACCTATTGCTAGCAGAAATTTGATTTTTGTATCTATATTAGCACATGAAGAATATAGTTTCAATTTCAATAAGAACCACTACATTTATTTAGAAAATAATTTGGTTGTGCATGGCTTTACCCTCTTCAATTACTGTCAAGATATTGTTTAATGCTTAGAGATTATTATTATGTACTTGTTGCAATTGATTTTTGTATCTGTATTAGCACAGAAATAATATAGTTCCAATTTCAATAAGGACCACTACTCCATTTATTTAGAAAATAATTTGGTTGCACATAGCTTTATGATTGATATTCTTTATCATATACATGCTGATCATGCTAATGAGTTAGTTAATATAAATAAACAATTAGTGAATGCCATAGGTTAGAAAAGATCTAGAGATGACTTGAACCATAAGTACATGTAGCATCTTAGACTTGGTCATATTAGTGAGGATAGGATAAACAAACAAGAGAAGGATTGTATCCTTCATCCATTAAATTTAGATTCATTTTCAGTTTGTAAATCCTACTTTCAAGGCAAGATGGCCAAGTTATCCTTTATAGGACATGGAGAGAGGGCCATTGAGGTACTTGCCCTGGTACATACTAATGTATGTAGGCCATTTGATGTGCAGGGTAAGGATAGTTATCAATACTTCATAATCTTCACTAATGATTATTCACAATATAGATATGTGTTTCTTATGAGGTATAAGTCTAAAGCATTCAAAAGTTTAAAGGATTCAAACATGAAGTAGAAAAGCAAATAGAAAATCCCCTTGAGGTTCTCCGATCAAATCAAGGAGGAAAATTTCTTAGTGAAGAATTTCTGGATTATCTCAAGGATAATGGCCTAAACTCATAGTGGATACCTGGTATGCCTCATCTCAATGGGGTATCAGAAAGAAAAAATAGGATCCTATGGATATGGTTCGGTCTATGATAAGCCTCACTAATTTATCCTTATATCTTTGGGGACATGCCCTACTTACTGCAGCTTATATTTTAAATAGGGTCCCCTTTAAATCTGTTCCTACCATACCATATGAGATGTGGCATGGTAAGAAACTAAGTCTTGGTCACATCAGGATTTGGAGATGTCCAGCTCATGTCAAAATGTAGCAGTAGACTGTTGAAAAATGTATCCCAAAGCCAATCATCTAGCTTATAGACGGTTGAGCTATTGTTGTAGTTGTATATGAATTATATTGAATAAAATATTTATTCTGGCTGTTCATCATATTTTACATCTTCCTATAATGAACTCTTGTGTGGTGAAGTCTTTAGGACTACTTGATGTGATATAGAGAGGATATATCATCTAGTTCTTAAATTGTTCCGCGATTAAATGATACATTATCATAGGATGATAGTGTATCAAGTGTAGGTCATTATATATCATAGTCGTTAGTTGTCCTCTTAACTAAGGAGTGTAGAGATACTGGTGTGGCATGCAGGTATTGTGTATGACACTTCACTAGGTGTGACCCATTTTTAGAACATTCTTTCTGCCAAAGAGTAGTTCGCATTAGGATATGATATAAGTGTTCCTTTGACTTGAGATCACCATGGTAGCTTGTAAGCAACTCACTATGCTTAGGTACCATATTACCTAGATTTTTAATCCAGTGATGAAAGGTTGCTGGGTACAATCAAGTACTTGTATAGCAGTAGTTGGATCAAGATGGGATTAACCCCTCCAAAAGAGTTTGGAGTGAATGACTCATTATGTCTCAATTGAGTAAAACCTTGGCCAGGGTAGTCTTTGTAAGCAGTTACAGGGCTTTTGAGTTTGAGACATATTGTGATGGACTATTCTAGAGTTGGGTAGTTAAACCCTAAGTCATCCGGAGCACTGAGGGTTAAAAGAATGTATTATATGATTATCATATCCATTTGGTTCTTGATAGTTGCTGGTGTGAGCACCAGGATACGAAAGAGGCTCCAAGAAAATCAGGTCAACCCAAGCTCCATATGGATTACAAGTGAATAAACCAGACTCTTCATATTCAATTCAATTTTATTTCAATTCATGAGTCCTATAATTTGAGTCAAGTCAATTTTAATTTCAGCTCAAACCAATTTTAAATTTTAAACTTAAATCTTGTAATTAGAGTCAACTTGAGTTTTAATTTCAGCTTAAGTCCTGTAATTAAGTCATAAGAGTCAAGTTGGGTTCCATTAGAGTTTAATTTGAGCTCAGTCAAGTCATGAAGCATCACCATTGGATGGAGGAAGCATCAAGATTAGTCATGGGATGCCACATCACCTTCCACATCAGCCCATGAGTTTGCACCAAGAAGAAAGGAAATTCAAATTCAAGATTAGGCACCCTAAGATTTTGTCCCTTGTAACAATTTTTTTTGAATTTGAATTCAAGTTGTTAGGGGCTTGAATAGTCTATAAAACTTTCCTAAACTCTCTAGTAAAGGGATGAAAATGAATGAAATTTGAAGTTCTTTTTTTTCTCTATTGCAATCTTTTTACTTTGCCACTCCATGAGGGAGAAGGGTGTGAGGCCCAACCATTATTCTAGCTCCAAGAAGTCTCCACCAACTAGCTCTTCCAACATCCAAGAAATCGCCATCAAGCCTTTTCCTTCCCTTTCCTATCTCCATTTTTTTTTTGCTTTGTTTGTTCCCAACCCTTTCACGGCCACTCATGTTCTTTGTTTTGCAGGATCCCTTAGTGATTTTTGTCAAGGATGGTGTCCTCTTTTCCTCTAAACCAGTAGTAAGAAATTTCTACATTTGAGGAAGAGATAGGCTTTTTCATCTGGTCGTCAATCTTCGAGTGTTGAAGAGTGATCCCATTACAAGGAATTCTTGAGTTCATTGTTGGTACAAAATCCCTTCCTTCCCTCTAAGGTCTGAAATATTGAATAGAGTTTTATCCTAATCAGATGATTTCTTAATCATGAAGGTCCATTTTCTTTACTTAAATGTGATTTGCACTGCGAGATACCAACAATCTCTTTATTAGTCTTCTTTTGTACACTTAATCACTCCTTTATGGCTAAATCTTGCTATTATGTTTAGGATTATTGCTTAACTTTATTTACTCAATCTCTTTATGTAAGATTTTCCATCACCATCTCACATCAATCTTGGTATCAAAGCTTGGTAGATTAGGACATGCATGCATAAGTGCTGAAATTTCTATATATGTTGAAATTTCTGCATATTAAGACATAGATCTGAAAATTGCTTCAATAATTATTCAGATCTTAGTTTAATTTAGCATCCAACATCAATATTTGATAGTTCAAACTAGGTCTGAAATCTCCTTCATAGATTTTAGATCTAAAATTTTGAAAATTATTGCATCGTTTTCATACTTTAATTTAAGGTTTCATGCCTCCTGAGTGGGTATACGAAAGCATACTGTTTGCCCATGGGAGTAATGAGCTTCGACCGGATGTGAGATCCTTAGATTAAAATCTTGATGTGCTAATTGCTTGCTTGATGTGTGATTGTATGAATTTGTCAAAGTGATTGCTTGAATTGCATGATTTTTCTTGTTAGCACATTGAACACCCCACAATTTCTAGCACATTTCAAATTTAAATTTTTCCATTAGGAATTTTGAAATTTGAAATTTAAAATTTTGAATTTTGAATTTTGAATTTTGAATTTTGGATTTTGAAAATTTCAATTTCAAATTTAAATTTCAAATTTCAAATTAGAAATTTAAATTTTGAATAACTAGTATTAAATTCTATTGATTAGTTAAGATTGTTGTGATGTTGCATTCATTCTAAATTACTTAAGGGCAATGCTATCATAAGATAAGGGAAGGATTTCATCACATTTCCTTGGCCTAAAAATAACCCACCTCATCTTGCATTGAATCCAATCCTTAAATAAAATTGAGTAGAAACCTAATTAGAATTAGGGATACCAACAGGTCAAGCTCAAGTAGTGTGTTAAGGCTAGTGTGAATCAATTCTTCACTTACTTCTGGAGATTGGTGTCTAAGGCTAAGGGTCAAATGGCAAATGCCTTAAGTGGACTTGTGGTTATTTAATTATGACCATGCAAGAGCAGGGGGAGTCTCCCATAATCCCACCTCTTACCTGGCCAATTGAAGGGGTAATTGTAGTCTTGATTTATACTTAGTCAATTCATACTACATTTGAACTTCTAGGTCTAGCAAACCCTAGAATGAGTCTTTTGTTTGCATGACCACTAGATCAGGGACTTCATACCAACACTCTCACACCCAACCCAGTGTCACCATGGACCCAAATCTAGAAACCGTCACCATGGACCCAAATCTAGAAACCCTATTGAAAACTATGACTGAGCAGTTTAAACAATTGAATAATAGGTTTGATCAAGTGGAGGAAAGAATAGGGACCCTTGAAGAGACCTGCATGACTCCTACTGAGCCACAAGCATCTAGATTGGCACCCCTCCATACTAGAGTCCAATGCCATGAACCTACTCTTGATCCTCACCAAAGAAGGCCACATCATGACTATGTTGACTAGGATGAAAGAGCTCTTAGGAACATTCATCTAAATGCACCCACTTTTGATGGAAACTTAGATCCTAAGGTGTATATAGATTGGGAGAAAGACATGGACTAGTATTTTGAGTGGTATGAGATGTCGGAAGATAGAAAATTTAAGTTTGCCAAACTTAGGTTAGTCCGACAGGCTAGGTTATACTGGGGAAATGTTGAGCATTTATGTCGCCAGAGAGGAGACATATCCATAGTAACATGAAGAGCCATGAAGATTAAACTTAGAGAAAAATATCTGCCTATGACCTATGAACAAAGACTTTTAGATCAATGGTAGAAATTGAGTCAAGGAAATAAGATCGTGTTTGAGTACATTGCCAAATTTGATGAGTTTGTTATAAGATGTAGTATGGTTGAGTCTGAAGATGTAACCTTGTCTAGGTTTCAAGCTTGTCTACATTAGAAAATTCAAAGAGAATTATTTTTGAGAGAAGTCCATGATCTAGACCAAGCCTACCAATTGCTAGGGACTGTGAGAGATTTCAGAGGGGACCCATTATCCATTGACTAACTTTAGGAGCAACCATCAGTGACTGACCGCCTGGCAATGATGTAGGCTCATCTACGGTGGATGGTGATCCCCCTCCTTAACCTTTAATGATCATTCAATCTTGGCAATCTTCTTTTAGGCTTGGTGCAACTCATCTTGAGATTCTACTAACCGAGCTATGATCTTCCATCATGCTTCCCTAGAAGCAAGCAATGACTCTAAACCAGTGATCTCTCCATGGGTAGATAAAAGCTAATGCCACACTTGAGCCATCCTAATGGCTACATCCCAGGCTACTTGGGAGGCCTTCTTTGATAACTCCTCCATTTTATTCTTAAACTCAATTTTCTCAAAAATATACGAGACACACTTTGAGCGAAACTGCTTATTTTTCTTATAATCCTTTTTTAGTGCCCCTTGTACCTTTAGCAATTGTCTCTTGTAGTCAGCAGACTTTTTTTTTTTTGTAGTTTTGGCCTTGGCCTCCTATCCTAAGATGTAGGCCCTGATGTCAACGACCTTGCGAAAGCATCTAATATGCACCGATGCCTCCAATGACAATTCAACATCCTGAGTCAAGTTAAAGTAAAGTAAATGACACGAGATTTAAGAAGATTTTCATTTCATTAAATCATATGGTTTTCCTTACAAAATGATCCAGAATCCATATAGTCTAGGAAAATAATAAAAATTATAGAGGATCAATTCCCAACCTTCTTAAGATCGACAGTAGCAAGTTGCTCGGTTGTGGTAATGGGGTTAGGCAAAGTGGCTTCACTCATGGTTGGGGGCTCAATAGTGACCGGCTCAGCGATGATAGGCTAGGTAAGGGTAGCTTCAAATACTGAAGCTGGTGTGACCTCAACTAGGGCATCCGGAGTGGCAACTCCATTAGAGGGCTCTTGTTCTGACTTCCCTTAATCCAAAAATGAAAGATCCATCCCTTGATGATCTCAACAATCTAGTCCAGTACTTGAGCATCCCCAGTTCATGACCTTTTGCTAAGGTCTCATGGTAAAAGGCGATGCAAGCATCGAAAAACTCCTTCGATATTTAGAAATCTACCACCTTGCAGGCCATGTCCACCGCAAAGCCATAGTGGCTTTGTATTTCTCTATGACAGCCTCCACCTCTTGATTCAACTTCTCCCTGGCCACCACCACCTCTGCCTCTATTTTCTGCCTCTTTAACTCTAGATCAGCCCTCACCACCACTATATTAGCCTTAGTCTTCGCCCAGCTTCTCCTTGCTTTGGCCATGTTGGACTCTGATTTGGGGAGCAACTTTCTTCTGACAGGCCTTGACAACATCTTTCTTCATCTTTTTTTGCTGCTCTTAAATCTTCTGGCCATCCAAGTCTATGTTTTATAGACCCATAGTAAAATGAGTCACTTGCCAAACTAAACATCAAATGCATTATGAGATGACAAAAGAAACAAAATGTTAGCATGGAAATACCTGTTGAAGAGCCATTACACACTGGCACCTCAAGTCTTGAAAGTCCATATTTTGTACTTGTTCTACTCCTCCTGGGATCAAGGAACTCTCGAAAGCCTCCTAAGTATCCTTCCAATCGTGAGGAAGTACATTTTCCCAACCATTGATCAATGGGTCGGAAGTAGGTGTGGCCTCTCTAGCACCCTGGGCTAGGATGTTGGAAGGAAATAACCGAGGGATCATGATGGTTGGAAGCAAGGTAGGCCGAGGCAGGATGATGGTGGTTTCGGTAGCAGCCTCGGCTGCCATGGGAGTAGGCTTAAGAGGGGCCTCTGCCAATTCAGGCTCAAAAATTTTACCCTCTTCGAAGTAGATGAAGAAGCCTTTTCTTTCCTCTTCTTCTACTAAGCCAGACTCTCTCTCAATGCTTCCAATTGTTCAGGTGCCATACCTACACGTATTATATGTCTTGTCAGGGACACAGGTAACAATTAAACAAAAAGGGCTAAAGTTCGAATATCACCTTTAGGAAGTCGACAGAGCCCCTTCTTACAAAGATATTCTTCTAATAAAAGAAGTTTCAATCGAGGAGCTTTGAAGGCCTCAAGAATTACAACGAGACTCTCCTCCTTGTTACTCAATTTAGGAGAACCTAAGATGGATATCTCTAGATAACCCAGTTTGGCAGACTTATAGAAGGGCAAGAAACAAACAAGAAGAACTCTTTCAATCTTTTAATGGTGAAGGGAGAACCCTCGATTAGTGGTTTCTACCATCCTTTGGATAGTAAGATACCACCACGACTTAGCGTACAAGTATATATGGGCAGTAAAGAATGCGTGGAACAAAGAAAGGGTAGGCTGGATTAAAGAATTTGGAACCATATGATGTGCCAAATAGATTTTGGGGTCAAGATGCTTAAAGAAATCTCATAAAATGGAGAAGTTCAAGAATAAAAGAGGAAAGAGGAAATCTTAGCCTAGCCTCAAGTGCCTCCTTGTATACTCCTAAACAATTGAGAGGTAGGTCATTGGCTCGAGCATTTAGACCTGGCAGCTTTAGTTTGTAGTCATTCAGGACATAGTATGCTAACTGGAAGAGGGACAGATCCTCCTCATCCATCGAAGATGAATATGCCTTTGAACCTATGGTGGATGGCATGGCTCGCCCATTCCATGGGGCATCGAGGTCTTTTAACCTCTTCTTCCTAAATGGTTTCCCCTTCCTAAGATCTCTAAGGCTCAACATCTATCTTAGGTCTTGAAAAGAAGAGAAAATGACTATAAAGGAGAGAAAGTCGACCTGAAATTTGCATAAAGTAGGAGACCAAAGATAGCAGACCTTCCAAAGAAAATTGCAAAAGATGAGAAGAAGATGGATGCCCGGGATTGAAGATGACAATCGAAGGTCCTAGGATGATAAGTTCCAAGCCTATAACATGGAAGAAACCACGAAGAGGCGGAGTTGTCCATTCAAATAAGGTGAGCGATACCAGACAACTTCAGAGGATTCACCTGCCACTGCATGGTGAGTTCTCATTGCACCAAGCTATCTTGAGTCATTGGAGTAAATATAGCATGCCCTGCAAAGCGCCATCGGGAAATAT
The DNA here is from genome assembly GCA_021397845.1 of Areca catechu. Lineage (NCBI taxonomy): Eukaryota > Viridiplantae > Streptophyta > Magnoliopsida > Arecales > Arecaceae > Areca > Areca catechu. The sequence continues at coordinate 111,248,927 of CM038043.1, forward strand.
AAGGTGGGGCACATCATTATCCTGTCTGTTTGAATCACCTCGAAGATGGTGTACCACTGACTTAAGGGTTCTTATGCCCTTGATCCTCCTTTTTTTAGGATACTTTCGTGATCTAGCCAAAGCCAGGATCAAGAAGTATGGGTTATCTATTGGTGGAAAGTAATGTCTGACCAGAGACATGGAACCCATAGCGATATAAGTACTCCATCGGTTAGGCAACATACACCTTAATCAAAAACACTAGTCAGGATAAGAATAGACAGACATGATATCCTATGGCCGACCAGAGATAGCATAGACTTCTATAGAGCCGACCGCCCCTAAGGTACTTGGCCAAAAGCCCTTGTGCAAGTATCGACAGTAGTCACTCCTATGATTGGAAGGTATTAGTGAGCCCCACAGACCACTCCTAAGGTGCTTGGCTAGAAGTCCTCAGGCGAGTATTGATAGCAGTCAACTTCTATACTTGGAAGGTATCGCTTAGTCCCGCCAGCCATCTCTAAGGCACTCGACCAAAAGTCCTCGAGTGAGTATCGATAGTGGTTAACTTCTATACCTAGAAGGTATCAATGAGACCACCGGCCACTATTAAAGTGCTCGACCAAAAGCCCTTGGATGAGTATCAGTAATGGTCAACTCGTATACATAGGTATCAACAAGGCCCACCAACCATCCCTAAAGTGCTCAGCCAATAACTTTCTAGAGTGAACCAATCGAAAGACTCTCGGCAGCAAGCCCCTCAGCATGGCTAGGCTATACCAAGAATGCTCTAGCCAGCATGGCCTTAGCAATACATTCACTCCAAGCCTCCAAAGCACAGCACTCTGACACTCATCACTGCCCCTTATGTCATTTGGGAGGACTCTCTGTCATGTTCTAAAATCATCAAATCATTGTAGAATCTCAATAAGAGAGAATGACATACTTAAACACCTCGTAACTTTGAACTACCATTAAATGAAGCATGGCTTATCTTGGACTAGTGATAAGGATATATTTAAGGAGACAAAATATTCCATTCCAACATTAAGATCTCACGCAATGTGTAAAAGGTCCTGTGACCTTTTACCAGATCCAACAAGATCTTGGTCTTGTCCAAAATATTCTTAACTTTTTATCTATAAAAAAAATTCCATATAAATTTTTTAAGATATGCAAGCTCTCTCACTTGCATCTCCCATGTTACTGGTGTAGATGCTAATTTGAACGTCGAAATGCCATCATTGAGTTCATCCCGTTGGAAATTTTTTAGTAGATGCCGCTTGAAGAATCAACAGCACTGCTCATTTCAATATCAATTTTTTTTTTTTTAATGTTTGGTAAATTTTAACATCAATAATATATATATAAAAGAAATCCAAAATGGATATCGTAGCAGCAGCATGTAAAAGTTTTTTTTTTTTATTTTTTTTTGATAAAAAAAGTTTTCTTTGAAAAATATCCACGCAAGGTCACCCAGTGATGGGAACGAAGATTGGGGACCTAAAAAAGATACGAACTTGCTAGCTTTCCATACGACCACTAGTTGATGCCCTGAAGCAAGACCCTGGGAAAGGTCAAAAAGTCCAGGCTACTGTACGCGCGTCATCCTTCCACTACTTTCTTCCTCGATTTTCCCTCCCCGTCGCAGCAGGACACGTGATCTCCTCCCATTGGTCTACGTATGCTCCCGTCCTTGTCCACCCCCTTGGCTGGCGTACATCCATACGTACGCCTCTCACGTATCATAAGGGAGGCTTGCCCCGCTCCCCCCACTTTTGGTCTTTTGTGAGCGACACGATCCGACTCTCTCGCCCTCTCTCCACACAAACACTCCATGTACCTCCACGCAATCTGTTTTTGGCTTTGTTCGCTTGTTGGTACCTGTTGATGGATAGACCTTGAATGATGCAGATGGGGGAGCAGTACAGTTTGCCCGACCTCCACCAGCTAATGGAAGGAAAACCCCCTTCCCGGCGGTCTCTCATGGCCTTGCCGAACCTTTCACGCCCCACCACCACAGCCTCGTTGCCGGTCCCCAGCATTATGGGATGGTTCTTATAGGTGGTGAGGGAGAGGAGATACAGTCGTCTGCCCCTCATCCTGCTCCACCACCTCCGCTGCCTCCTCCTGGTTTCTCTGAAGAGCTCGGTGATGTTGGTGCTGGAGGCGAGACCCAACGGAGGTGGCCGAGGCAGGAGACTCTTACCCTTCTGGACGTCAGGGCCCGGTTAGATTCCAGGTTTAAGGAAACTTCTCACAAGGCTCCCTTGTGGGATGAGGTCTCTCGGTACGTTTTAACAAACCATGGCATCTCTTGATTTTATATCGATATTCGTGGTTGTTCGTCTCCCTCTCTCCCCGTCCCCCCTCCTCTTCCTTGAGCATTATACATACTTTCACAAGGTCCAGTTTAGTCAAATGACCACCGTTCAATTAGTTTCTTTGAGAATGTGAGGTATCTTATTTTGAAGGTGACAGCTCCTTGAAACGTCGCAAGTTTCTTTTACTCTTGTTTCTTGTAAATCAAATATTTGTTCACTCCTTAAGGGCTGGCCTTTGCTCCATGAATCGCAAGGGATTCTAAGATACACTGGTAGAAAGATGATCCCTGAATGCTGGTGTATTTCATTTTTAAGCCAACCAATGTTTTAACATCAACGCATGTCTACTATACTAATGTTTGTTTGAGTGATCCTACTTCCTAAATTACAGGATAATGGCAGAGGAACACGGGTATCAAAGGAGTGGGAGGAAATGCAGAGAGAAGCTAGAGAACTTGTACAAGTACTACAACAAGACCAGAGAAGGGAAGGCAGGGAGACAAGATGGGAAACATTACAGGTTCTTCAGACAGTTAGAGGCCCTCCATGGTGGAAACAACAATGCCATCACTAACACACCACACCTCCATGCTACCAATTCTTTCGCTACACAAGCAAACAAAGAGCCTCTCCAAGCTCACAGGCTCTACAAGAGCCCAGTCTTGTCAAATTCCACCGAGTTTGGAAGTACATCAACTGAAGAAGATGGCGAGGAGGATCAAAACACTACTCCAGCGTTCCAGTCAAATGAACTAGATATACATAAGGACACGAGAACACTTAAGAGGAGTAGAAATAGCTGGCAGTCAAAGATAAAGGAGTTTATTGACATTCAGGTTAGGAGATTTATGGAGGTCCAAGAGGCCTGGCTGGAGAAGATGTTGAACACTCTTGAGCACATGGAGCAAGAAAGGATCTCTAGAGAGGAAGCATGGAGGAAGCAAGAAGCAGCTCGACTAGATCGAGAGCACCGGCTCTGGGCAAGAGAGAGCGCATGGATTGAAGCCCGCGACAGCGCAATAATTGAGGCCTTAGAGAAGATTAGCCGGCGTGAAATGATGCCCCATTTTCAGGAGTTCACATCCATCGACATATTGGAAGATGACGTCAATCAGAAGGGGATGGAAAGCAACATACCACATTGCAATTTAAGCAGTAGGAGATGTCTAGAACCCGAGATCATCGGCTTAAAAGCCAGGATCGAGTCAAAACTCCAGGAAGAGGGGCACTCAAAGAGAGATCTGTGGGAGGAGATTTCGGCAGCAACGGCTTGCTTAGGATATGATCCAGGTGCTAAGAGGTGCAAAAATAAGTTGGAAGAAACTAATGATTATTTTAGGAGAACCAAGGAGTGCAACCAGAAGCGCCGAGAGAACAAATGGACCTGCCCTTATTACAGGCATCTCGAGTCTTTAGATGGCCAGAAAAGCAACTCCTATGAGGATGTCGGCGAAGCAGCAGAGACTGTTGATCCACAACCTGGTAATGGAACTTCTAGTTCTAACGGTGATTTGAGTGGGCATCATGATAGTTGCTTTCGCTTGCAGATCAGTGAGAAAGAGTTTGTGGCTGAACAATGATGTTTGGAAAACAACTAGAGATAAAGTAGTCAGCTGTGCCATGTCTCTTTTAGTTGTATGAAAATGAAGAGTAGCAAATAAAAGGATTATTTGTAGGTTTAATTCATCATTTTTTTAAGATCAGGAAATGAAGATCACAAGGATATGCGCGGACCATTCTAAGCTGAGGAAAGGTAATCATTGATAAGAATATATTGCTAAGCTGGAATATTTAAAGCTATCCAACCATGAAAAAGGAAAGCCAAAAAGGGGCGTGCTTGTCTAGCTTTTCTATTTAGGCTCTTTTATTTTTTTTGATAATATATTAATTTTTATAAAAGTGAGCACGCGGAACACGGATAACTTCTTAGATGTTTCTCCGGTGACTTCTTTTTGAACCGTTAGAAATTTTCATTTATGTAATCAGTTGACGATTAAGGCCGAGGGCGACTTTTTTTTTTTTTTTTTTTGGTAACTGAGCCGAGGCCGACTCTCTCCTTATAAAAATATGCCAGTATGTATATCTTGCAAAACACGTCACATTTGCAAGAATTTCAAGGTCCAAGCATCTTAGATTAGTGACGTGTTCCCTTTGGCTCACGCATGGTCTTCTGCCTTGCACTATGATCCCAAAGTCCAAAATGTCAGGCAAGAAAAAAAGGTATTTACACGCGGGCATGAAAATGAGAGAGAAATCTCGTTGGAATTGTTTTTAGAGACTTTACAGGAAAATGAGAGAGAAATCTCGTTGGAATTGTTTTTAGAGACTTTACAGGATTTCTTCATGACATCTTTCATTCTTGCACATTAATCCCTGTCTTTTTTTAAAAAAATATAAACTTTATTCCATGAAATTTTGTTACAAATAACAAGCTTATACATCTAACTTAGATGAGAATGAATATTCAATGTTGCTACGCCTTCTCATGGACCGGGCTCGATTGGCTATGCTGGAGAGCTCCTTTACCGGTCGACCTGCACAAAGTCCCCTAAACGCCGGTGGTATTCCGGTGGGGGACATTTCGATGCTTAAGTTAGCAGGAGTCTGGGAGCAACATAATGGAGAAAATGAAAGAGTATGCACACGGAGAAGGAAGAGTGCACTTAGCCCCAAGCGGAGGTCCCCTGATCACCTTAAATGGACATGGAATGCTGCCAAATTCTGTTAGAGGATAGGCTGAAAAGCCCCGATTTGCTCCTAAGAGAATCAAAGTGATGGCCAAGTGGCACGGAGATATGGCCACGTCGTGGAGTCCATTATAACAGGATTCTGGTACCAGCTGGAAAGGGGCTTCTGGAACCTTTAAGCGATTCCCAGAAGGAGAACCAGTCAATCGGATTCAACAGGAGCCTGTTGTCCGGCCGATGGGGAGTATCCGATAGGAGCTTTGAGGAAGCCGACCGGTAGATGTAGAAAGAGGCTTATGGGATTTTCGAGATATCCTTGGAATGGGTCAGCCGTACCTTAGCAGGAGTGGGTGGGCCTTCAGGTTAGTCGGTCTTCTAGGCCTCCGGTGAGGGAATCAATCAGGATCTCCGTGAGAGCCGATCGATCTGACCTCGAAGGAAGCAGGTCGTTCGGACCTCTCCTCCCATGGGTCAGCCTATCGGACTTCTTGACCGGTCCAACCCAAGATCAGCCAGATGGGTACAACAGTTGCCCCCTGCTTCTGGGCTTTGAGGGGGCACGTGGCTTCAAAGGGCAGGAGCACTGTTTTTGCACAGGTCGCGTCCGTCCGAGCTTGATCCGAAATTATTATGCCAGATTGCTTCGAATCTCCCACGACCGGCTTCCTAGACAGATGTCAGCCCCATATTGGGGCGTAGGGGTTGCAGTTAATACGGAGAGGGCGCCATGATGAGGGGCTAGGCTAGCTCGCATAACGTCTAGAATGGAGGGACGTGCCGCACCACGTGGCAGCATCCGAGCGGCTGACATCGCTTCCTAGGCAGTCTTTGCATCGCTGATCCGACGTTCACATGGATCGTCGCTTGCCAGTTTCGATCGACCTGTCATTTCGATTCCTAAGGCATGGAAGGTCGCGCCTCCTGACGAGACGGTTAGAGCACCCGCAAAGCGAGTGCCAGCACCCCTCCGGAGACCTATAAAAGGAGGGGCAAGGTGCTCTGGGAGGATTTTTTCGTTGTGCCTGTGCTCCGCGAGGGAGAGAGCTTCTACTTCATCTTCCATAAAACCAGGCTTATAGGAGTCCAACCTCAGGTCAGTCTCCCAGTCCTCCTCCTCCTTTAGCTCTGATGGCATCCAGTAGTCGAGGTCTAATCCGTAAACCTAGAGAGCTAAGGCTGAGTGAGATTCCGTCGGTCATGACTTGAGAACAGGTCGAGAACCTTAGGGCCGTATATGGCATTCCCTCAACCTTGCACCTCATGCTCCCAGGCCGAGAAGGGAGACCAAACAATCCGTTGAGGCCGGGGACTCTCCGGATGTACGAAGCCCACATCAGGCCGGTTTGAGATTTTTCTTGCACCCTTTTTTTATCAAGGTCTTCAACTTCTATAGGTTGACCCCGGCGCAGCTGACCCCAAAATGTATTTGGGCAATATGCTGCTTCATCATGTTATGCCATAGAGCCAAAATTGAACCTAGGTTATCCCTCTTTGGTAATTTTTTTCTTTTGAAGAAAGACTTTAGGAGCCGGGAGTGGTGGATGTTCTGTCCCCGTCCCGGCCGAAAGATCTTGAAATGTCTTTCGTCGGCCATCCATGGGTGGAAGGCCCGATTTTTCCTTGTGAGCAGCCTCTAACCCTGGGGATTCGAGCCTTTGTGGAGGGAGCCGTGGCCGAGGCTCCGCAAGGGAAGGTCGATCCTGATGGCCGACCAGGCCAAGTTTAATGAGATCGACGGAGCTGGCCTAACCATGGCATACGAACTGCTAGGGGAGGATGTCCTTCACCAGGCGAGGATCAGCCCTCAAAGATTTTTAGGCAAGGGTCGACCTCCTCTCTCGTAACTTGCTTCATTGGATCTATTACTTCCCTTCCTCTTGCTTACTTTGGTTTTTCCTCACAATAGGAGTGAGGATGAAGAGGATCGACAAAGCCAGGGTCATCCAGCAGGCGGTGCGAAAGAGGGCACCTCAGAGCCGACCACAAAGCCGACCGTAGAGAGATAGAAGAAAAGGCGAGAGGAGGAACGTCTCGTGCTGGTAGTAGACGTGGACTCTGGCGAAGACGATACCCCATTTATGGAGGTATTGGCAAAGAAGACACTAGGGTCTTCAACTCCTACCGGGTTGTCAACCGCTCGACCGGGGCAGGAATAGTCGAAACTATTCGGCATGATGGTAGCGTTAGCCCCCTCTCTCGTTGGCCCAGAGGGGACGGTTCCCCAAGTGGACAAGGGAAAGGGGACAGCTGAAGGAGGGGCAGCCGAAGGCGAGGCGATCGAGAAAGGATCCGAAGAAGAAGTCCGTCAGGAGGTGTTCCAGCACTGGCACGCCCTGGACAACTCAAGGAGAGCACGGAGTTTGCTCAGGGGGGCCATGATGGATGCTGACTGGGAGTTGTCAGTTCAGAGAAATCTGAGTAACGTAACCATAGAATCCTATCGCGACCTCATGAGGGTAAAACACCCATCTTGCTCCCTTGTATTTTTTCCTTTCTTCCAATTGTCTTGTGTAGTACTAACTTAGCCTTGTGCTTGCAGCTTCTTCATGGAATTTCCTTAATGGACGACGGCATCGGTCGGGTTCTGTATGCGGCCAAGACCTCTGCAAAGAAGGTGCAAGAGCTGGAGGTGGCTCAAGCAGTCACGAAGGCATCTATAAAATCCTCAAAGGAAAGGCTATCGACTATCCAGGCAGAGGTCGAGTTGTCAAAGGAGGCACTAAAAAAGATGGAGAGCCATCTGGCCGACCGGGAGGCTAGACTGAAGAGGAGAAAGGAAAAAGTGAACTCCCTCACCCGTCAACTGAGAGAGGAGGAGGAATGGTTCTTGGAGGCCGACAAGAAGGCCCAGGCTGAGCGGGCGGCTATAGTACAGTAGGCAATCCAACTTGAGGAAGCCAAAGAGCTGGCGGTTGGGCAGATTCGGGATGCCATGGCAAAGTACAAGGCCTCCTCCAACTTTATTGAAGAGGTAAAGGAAGCGGCGTCGGACTTCTACAGGGAAGGCTATGACAATTGCTTAAAGAAGGTGGCCGGACTTTTCCCGGCGATTGACCTATCGGGCATCGAACTAAGGGAACCAACGAGGGAAGAGGGGCGCCAGGCAGAAGGTGGTGGGGAAGAGGCCAAGGCCAAAGCCCCAACTCAAGCCGATGTAGGGACGATGGATATCCCAGTTGAACCTTCAGTTGTAATGGGCGGGGCCGAGGTTGAGGTCCTTGCCGCACCTTCCGCGGGTCTGACCTAAGGAGTTTGTAAAGGTCCGACCCCCCTTTCTTGTAAATGTCCACTTTTGATGTTAATAGAAGGGTCTTTTTGTTACCCTCTGTGTATGTTGGTGTAGATAAGATAGAACACTTTCTTTTCAAAATTCTTCTAAGTATTTTCGGTCGGCTCTTCAGGACTGCAAGCTTTTCAAAGTGGCCACCAGGCACTAGTCCAATCCGAATTTGGACATTTTAGGAAAATTCCCAAGTGTTTTTGGTTGGCTCGTCTGAGTTCGAAACCGGTAGAATGGCTGGGGGGTGGTAGCTCAGTCCGGACCTAGGTACTTAGAAATATCTCCAAGTTCCGGTCCATCGGCTCGCCCGAATTTGTAGCCTGTTCTCCACGCGGCTCCGTGTGGATTGTTTTGAAGTGGTTGCCAACTGGGGTCGGACTTTTGGAGTGGGCTGCCCTAGAGCCTTTATCGACCGGGATCAGACTTTTGGAGTGGGCTGCCCTAGAGCCTTTGCCGACCGGGGGTCAAACTTTCGGAATGGGCTACCCTAGAGCCTTTGTCGATCAGGGTTGGACTTTTGGAATGGGCTGTCCTAGAGCCTTTGCCGACCGGGGTCGGACTTTCGAAATGGGCTACCCTAGAGCCTTTGCCGACCGGGGTCAGACTTTCGGAGTGGGCTGCCCTAGAGCCTTTGCCGACCGAGATCGGACTTTCGGAATGGGCTGCCCTAGAGCCTTTGCTGACTGGGGTCGGACTTTCGGAATGGGCTGTCCTAGAGCTTTTGCCGACTGGGGTCAGACTTTCAGAGTCTTCATAAAAGAAATTGTAGACTTCATTGATAGTATTTGTGAAGGTTGTCTACATTCTATCGGCGTACAATCTGTCGTCCATCCAAATGTTCGAGTCAGTAGGTTCTAGCTTGAATCACTTAAATGACTCGATAAGGGCCTTCCCAATTGGGGGAGAGTTTCTCTTGCTCGGTTGATCTCGAAATCTCCATCCTTCGTAAAATCAGATCTCCGACCTGGAAGGTTTGCACCTTGACCCGTGAATTATAATTTCTTGCCATCTTCTGATGGTAAGTTGCCATTTTCAAGCTTGTTCGGAGCCTAGTTTCTTTCAGTAAATCTTGGTCAGCCCTCCGCTGCTCTGAGTTGTTCGGCTCAATGAAATGATCAATCCGTAGGGACTGTAAAGAGACTTCCATGGGGATGACTGCCTCGCTCCTGTAGGTCAGGTTCAACGTAGTCTCCCCAATCACCGTTCGGGCTATCGTCCAATATGCCCAGAGCACTGAGTGAAGCTCTTCCATCCAAAGCCCTTTGGCTTCGTTCAGCTAGGTCTTCTGTCTATGCAGGATCGTTCGTTTAGTGACCTCAGCCTCTCCATTGGATTGAGGGTGGCCGACCGAAGTAAGCCGAAGGGAAATATGGTATTGTTGGCAAAAATCACGAAACTTAGAGTTGTCAAACCGTCTTCCATTATCAGTAATGATTATCCGTGGAATGCCGAACCAGAAGATAATATAGTTTTGGACGAAGTTTTTCATCTTGGCTTCCGTTATTTATGCCAGTGCTTCAGCCTCCACCCACTTGGTAAAGTAGTCAATGGCCACAAGAAAAAATTTTCGTTGGCCAGATGCTGGGGGAAAGGGTCCCAGGATGTCCATGCCTCATTATGCAAATGGCCAAGGTGCCGTAAATGGGGTCAGCTGGCTGGCGGGCCTCCTTTGTTTGCCAGAGTACCTTTGACACACGTCGCACTTTCGAATGAAGTCCGATGCATCTTTCTGAATTATGGGCCAGTAGTATCCCCGTCGGACGATTTTATAAGCCAGGGATCTTCCTCCGAGGTGGTCACCCCAGATGCCTTCATGTACCTCTCTGAGTGCATAGTCTGCATCGGTCGACCCTAAACACTTTAGCAGCAATTGTGAGAATGACCGCTTGTAGAGGGCCCCATCAAGGATGACATATTTGGAAGCCATCCAACGTATACGCTTAGCTTCGGTCGAATCATCTAGAAGAGTTCCTTGAACCATGAATGCATAGATTGGGTCCATCCATGAGGCTTCATGCTCGACTTGGTGAACCTCAATCAGCTCTTCGGCAATGCTTGGATGTTGCAGATACTCCACAAAGGTTCGGTCGAAGATGCTGACAGCGATAGTGGCTAATCGTGACAGAGCATCCGCCCGGGAGTTCTGCAGTCGATGTATGTTGAGAATTTTGAAGAATTTAAGCTGAGATATAAGGCCTCGCACCTTATCTAAGTATTTGGCCAAGGTTGGGTCCTTTGCTTCGAATTCTCCCTTCACATGATTGACCACCAACTGGGAGTCAGAGAAGGCCCAGATTCTGTCAATGCCTAACTCACTGGCTATTCTCAATCCTGCAAGCAAGGCTTCATACTCCGCCTGGTTGTTCGATACTTGAAATGCAAAGTGTAGAGAATACTCCAGGCACTGCCCATTAGGGTCAGCTAAGATAAGGCCTGCGCTGCACCCTATGAGGTTGGAAGCTCTGTCCACATGAAGGGTCCAAGCGGATTCGATCTCTTCCACGGGATCAACTATAGGTGCTTCAACTACTGATGAGGTCGCCTCTGACCCCCAAGTGCATTCTGTAATAAAATCAGTGATTACTTGGGCTTTCAAGGCCGACCGGGATTGGAAGGAAATGTCAAACTCGCTTAGCTTGATGGCCCACTTAGCAAGCCATCCGAAGGTATCAGGACTTCGAAGGATTGTCTTGAGGGGTTGGTCGGTCAGTATGACGATCGGATATGCTTGGAAGTAGGGTCGGAGGCATTTTGCCGCTATGACCAAGGAGTAGACCAGCTTCTGCACTTTAGGGTACTTTGTCTCGGCATCATGGAGGACTTTACTGATGTAGTAGATAGATTTCTATCACCATCTTCTGCCACCCGCACGAGGATAGCACTGACGACCTCATCGGAGGCCGACAAGTATAGGTACAATACTTCTCCCTTCGTTGGCTTGGCCAAGAGCGAAGGGTTCTTCAGATAGTCCTTCAGGGCTTCAAAGGCCGACCGACACTTGTCGGGCCAATAGAAGTGGTCTGATCGGTGCAAGGTCTTGAAGAATGGAAGAGATCTCTCAGCCGATCAGGAGATAAAACGATTGAGAGAAGTGATTCAGCCCGTGAGTTCTTGCACCTACTTTTTACTGGCTAGATGTGCCATGTCAATGATAGCTTTAATTTTATCGGGGTTGACCTCAATATCCCTTTGAGTGACGAGAAAACCAAGGAACTTCTTGGAGGTCACTCCGAATATGCACTTGGCAGGATTTAGCCTCATCCGATGGCGTCTTAGCACGTCAAAGGATTCCTGTAGGTCCTTGATATGGTTGGCTCTATGAAGGCTTTTGACAATCATATCATCAACGTACGCCTCCATATTCCTTCCTAGTTGCCCTTCGAAGACTCGGTTGATCAGCCTTTGGAAAGTGGCACCAGTATTTTTTAGGTCAAGGGCATCATCTTGTAACAATACAGCCCTTTGTTCGTGATAAAGGCCGTCTTCTCTTCGTCTTCATGGTGCATCCTAATCTGGTTGTACCCAGAGAAAGCATCCATAAAACTCAAGGGCTGATGGCCGGCCGTGGTGTCCACCAGCTGATCGATCTTCGGTAGGGAAAAGCTGTCCTTCTAACAAGCCTTGTTGAGGTCAGTGTAATCCAACAGATCCTCCACTTTCCACTAGCCTTTTTCACCATGACGACATTGGCCAGCCACTCGGGGTAATGGGCCTCTTTGATGAAGCTAGCATCAGATAGCTTCTTCACTTCTTCTTCGATGGCCCTCTATCTTTCGGTGGTGAAGCTCCTTTTTCTCTGTCGGACGGGTCTATAAGTTGGATCCACAAGCTGGTGAGTAATGATGTCCGACGGGATGCCTGGCATGTCCGACGCTGACCAAGCGAAGACATCAATATTACTTCTCAAGAAGCCAATCAGCTCCTGTTTGGCCTCTTCACCTAGTGTGCTCCCAATTTGGAGGACCTTGGTGGGGTCATCCTCCCTAAGGGGAACAAACACGATCTTCTCAACAGGCTGGACACGGTCGTCGGCTTCGTCTTAAGGGTCAAGTTGTTTAAGAGTAAGCCATCCTTCCAATTGCTTGTTGTGAATAGCCAGGCATTGTCTAGCCATCTTGCAGTCTCCTCTCATTTCTCCGATCCTGTTACGAGTCAAAAACATCACCAGCAAATGGTGAGTGGATACGATGGCCCGAAACTTATTGAGAGCTGGTTGGCCTAAAATGGTGTTGTATGCCGAGGTCGTACGAACGACCATGAAGTTGATATGGAAAGTCCTTTGGTAAGGCTCCGTCCCAATAGTCATGGGTAGGGTTATTTCTCCCTCAACTTTGACAGAGTTTCTCCCGAAGCCAGTCAACGACATTAGGGATTCTCGCAGCCTGGACCTGGACAAGTTCATTCGAACAAAAGTATCATACAGCAAAACCTCTGTACAACTTCCATTATCAATGAGGATGCACTTTACATCATAGTTAGCAATGACTGCCGACACGACTACAGGGTCGTCTCCTAGGAGATGAGGCTCCAGGAGGTCTTCGTTACAAAAACTGATTATACTGGAACCCCTAGGCCTCTTTACAATGTCTTGGTCCCTCTCGTGCCCCTAGTCGAACCGTCGATGTAGCATACCTACGCCCTCATCGGTCGGGCGTTGGTTGGGAAGCTCTACCTCCCCCGGAGGCGGTTGACATCTTGGCCCGGTCCTGGCAGGGTTGGACGTACTTATTTAGGTACCCCCTCCTGATGAGGTCTTTAATGGCATCCTTCGACTGGAGGCACTCTTCGGTGTCATGCTCGTGGTCCCTGTGGAATCGACAGTACTTGCTTTTATTTCTGGCGGCAGGAGGACCCCTCATCGATCGAGGCCTTTGCAAGAAGGCCTCGTTCTCGATTTCCATAAGGATCTTCTCCCTTGGAAGGGAGAGGGGTGCATAGGTCTCAAAGCTCCTGAGGAAGTCCTTGGGCCTCGGACTTCAGTGCTGGGTGGATCGGCTGTCATCGTCGGGAGGTCAGACCGTGAGGACTTTATCGCTCCACTTCTTAGGGCTAACCTCCCCTCAGCCTGGCATCGACTCGTCGACTGCTCCTCTGTCAGGGCATACTTTTGTGCCCTGGCCAACAACACGGTGTAGCTCATCGGGAACTTCTTATCTAGGAAGAATGTGAGCCTATACGAGCGGAGCCCTCTCTTGAAGGCCGACATCGCTACCACCTCATTTAAATACGGGACTTCCATGGCCGCTGAGTTGAAATGGGCCATATAGTCCCGGAGGGTCTCCCCCTCCTTCTGGAGTACGAGGAAGAGGCAGTCATTGTTCTTCGGGGCCCGACTGCATATCCTGAAATGGAAAAGAAAATAATTCTCAAGTTGGGAAAAAGAGTGGATCATACCTGGTCGGATGGCAATGAACCACATCCGAGCGGCCTTCTTCCGGGTTGCTGGGAAGGCAATGCAGAGAAGGACGTCTGAGGTGTCCTGTACCATCATGTGGGCCTTATAGGTGCCCAGATGGTCCAATGGATCCGTGGTGCCATCATAGGGGCCCACCTGAGGAATTTTAAAATAATGGGGGATTAGCTACCCCAATATTTCAGCAGAGAAAGGTGGGCGGGTATCATAAGCCTGCCCCGCATCGACCTTCTGTCATTCGATAATTTCAGCAATGCGCTATTCCATGCACATGATTTTGCTACTGTAGTCCCGTAGATCTTCAGCAAGGTGTCGACCGTCATTGGGGCCGGAGTCAGCGAAAGAGAGGGAAGCTGACCTCGCTCTCTTCCCGTCAGCGCGAGCCCCCAAGAACCTTCAGGGCTCCGAAATGGCATGGGACGGATGTGGAGGCACCTCCGGCTGCTGACTTGCCCTGGCTGGTGGGGACATTAGAGGCACCAGAATAAGACAGAGGCTTTTCAACCCTCTGTGGATTGATCAATAATTTATGAGTCCATCTGTAATAAGGGCTTAGCCCATCTGAGTCAATTTTAGTTGTTATTTGAGTCTTTTAAGTTGTTATTTCAATTCTGTACTAGTCAGCTCATGTTGAGCTAGTTCAGTCCAATGCTAGTCAGCTCATGTTGAGCTAATTTTATTATTTTTTGAGTCCTGACCAAGTACACTGAAACTCAAGACTACATCATACAACTGAAGACCAAGTCTAACCAGATTAAAGACATGGACTTATAGCCCAAGTCCAACCCAGCTTGAAGATTTGAAGATCCCAGGAGGAAAATCAGAAACCCTGATTCCTTGCAGATGCCCAGATTCCCTTCCAGATGCCAAAGTATATTCATAGACAAGGGCATCCATGATTCTAGAGGTCAATCTATATCCTAGCCTAAAGAAATCAAGCCCAGGTGCCATGACCAAGCCCTTAAGAAGCAAGATACCAAGGAATATTCCTGCTACCTCACTACCAGGCCATCCCAGCTTCCAGAGGCCCAAGCCCATGCGCCCGAGCCCCTTTGGGCTGGCCCCTTGCTGCTCCTAGAAGCCCAGCATGCCCCCTAGGCATCCTTGGATTGTTGACCAAGTCAAGAGAGGAGGAGAGAATTTTTAGGGATTTTTCTACCTAGGTTTCCTTACTTTCCTAGCTAGAGTTTGAGAGGGAAAAGGATTCTTATGTAATGTCAATTGTACCCTTACTTGGGGCCCAAGACTAAGGGTCTATTTAAAGGACCCTAGTCTCTTGTATGAGATTGATTTTGATATATAAATTAAATTTGAGTTCTCTTCTATTGCTTTGTGTAACCCTGCTTTGTGCTTAAGGGGTTTTATTGGCGCTTTCATCTTTCCGGTGTTGCAACAGAATTCCTGCCGCCAACCATCCTTCCAGAGCCCTAGCCGCCACCTCCAAAACTCTATTCTCCTTTGCTTTTTTCTCTTGTTTCCTTGTTTCCTTGTGAGTTTTCTAACCCTTGACAGGTCATTTACAGGTCCTCAAGTTCCTATGAATCCAACGACTCCAGCCAAGCCTCAATCGGACCACCGAGCAAAATGCCGGGTATCCGTGGGTCTTTGGCTTGGTTTTCCAGGCCACATCCATCGAGGAACGAGAGATCCCTTCACTGTAATCTTCATCGAGCACTTCAGACATTGTCAGGTACACCCTCTATGCCACCAATAATTTTATTGTAGGAGAACTTGCCCTAACCGAGGCTTCTCAGTCCCGGCGATCCTTCTTTATTACTTTTCTAGGTCCTAATTTGCATGTTTGACTTCTAAAATTCATATAGAATTTCTACAACTTATTTTGATCCAATTATCGGGATTTAATCACTTAACTCCACATATAAAATACACAAAAATAATCGCATGCATATTAGTCCCGCATCATTTGGTATCAGATCTTAGATTAGGGCTTGTTTTCTGCATTTTTTCAGTTCGTATATATTCTGCTCTTTTAGTTATTTCTCCCTGCTCAAAACTCCAAAAATGTTGAAATTTGTTTTTATCGATTCATGTCAATTCATGTTATTTTAAAAAAATTTTTAAGATTTTGTTTCGGTCTGTGCAGTTTCTACAAGCCGAAATATAGCCTGTAAATTTTTGGCTCTATTTTTCAGCAAGACAATTTTGGAAGGTTTAGGGTTTTATTTAGTATCTCTTTTGCATATCTTTTAATTTTAGTATATTTTCTGCATATTAGGCCATAATTTGAAAGTTTTCTTCTATTTAAAAAAATATCAAAATAAAAAAAAATTACATATTCTCCAAAAAATAACAAAAAAATATCTAAACCCTAATTTGCATCCTTATCTGCCTGCCATCATTGCATAATCTACCTTTAAGGGCATTCTTGCTATACCAAATAAGGGGAGGAGTTGATAACCTCTCCTTAGCCCAAAACAACATCCCCTGCATTCGGTCCCAAGTCTTAACCTAAAATTAACTAGACTTAATTTGCCCTAGTGGGCTAGGGACACCAACTGGTCAGGTCCGGGCTAAGTGTCAGATCACTGTGTCAAGCAACCTGTATGTGCCTTGTGCTTGGTGTCTAGAACGATGGTTTAGGGATTCTATCCCTAAGGGCTAGTGTGCTGGTCCGCCTACTTGGCCAATCTCTAATTGGTGTCTAGGATTGGCAATTAGGGACCTAACATTCCCCTTACACCTGCCTGGCTGAGTACAGGGTTACTATAGGCTAGTTTGCCACCATGATTGAGCACCTAGTTTTGGACTCTAGGTCTAGGAGCTATAGTTGGTTTGATCGAGTCTTGCATGAGCATTAGATTAGGAGTCCCATCTCATTCACCATCTCCCTGAACCCATGGATAAGCGGGAAGCCAGGATTTAGGCCCTTATAGACCAAATGGCTCAGATGACTACCCAGATGACTCAATTCGATACCCGATCACATAATTTACTTAATCAACTAGATGCTCGACTAGGAATCCTAGAGAGAACCCATAGGACCCAGGCTAGATCCAAACCTGAGCCACCTTTATCCACACTACCCACAACCTATAGATCTTACAACTCCAAATCCTATGAACCTGGAACCTACGTACCCAAAACCTATGAACCTAGATCCTATGACTCTAGATCCTATGCACCCTCTCCCTATAAGTCTAGTATACCTACAACCTATATATCTCATGACCCCAAATCCTATGACTCTAGAACCTATGAACCCATATCCCATGAGTCTAGTAGACCCAAGACCCATAGAGCTGAACCTAAATCCTATGAGCCCAGAGAGCCCATAACCCCTAGGTATCAGCCTAGTACTAATCATGCTTCCCCTAGTCAACTTGAACCCCATAGGATTAGTATCCCTAAATATGAATCCAGTAGTGAGCCACTACTTCTTAGGCAACCTGAACCTACTAAGAGTAGTACCCATAATCAGAGACCAGAACCTAGCCAATTCTCCCATAGCCGACCTTCTCCAATCATTCCTGAAATTCACAAGGCTTACATTAACGCAGAAGTGTATGAAGCCGATGCGAGCTTAGTGGATGAGTATGAGGGAGAAGAGGAGACACCTTTAGTAAACCTCGAATTAGCTGACCTAGTAGATACCCAGGTAGAAACCAACTCAGAGCTAGTTGACCTTGACCACATCCAACCTAAAGCTATAGTGGAAGAACAATTAGAGGAAGAGAACCTAGGTACTACTGCTAGAGCCTTACCTGAGGAAACCATAGAGGAGAGCCAAGTTATAGAGTCTAGTCCTAAAATACAAGAACTTGAAGAATTTATTAAGGACATGATCTCTTTGAATCAGTACCCTCAGGATGAGCCTCCTCCTATAGTTCCCATTAAGGACCTCTTCCCTGAGATTAATAACCCATCCTTCCATTATGTAAACCCCATAGATATACAGCAACCCCGTAAGGTTAGCCTCATTAGTCTAGGATTAGTCCCTGATGTCTGGTGTAGGAGGCAAGGGGTTAGGGCTAGGGATGCTGGATGCTAATAAGGATGCTTACGATGCAAAGGAAACTCTTTTTTTTTTTAGGGTTGATGATTTTTTTTTTTTTTGTTATGTTTCTTGTTGTTCCTCTTTGTTGTTTAGGGTTTCGATTCCGATCACAAGCAAAGATAAGAAATATGAAGAGCAGTAAGGGAAGCTTACGCTAGCAGTTCAAAGCCCTAAAAGTAAGAACGAGAACAGGACCCCGGGATTAAGAAACCCCGGTAGGACTAGCTCGACCTATAATATCTACTTAGGAGATATAGAGAAGGCAAACCTCAAACTTTTGAAGTGCCCGGTGCAGAGATCGCTCAATTCGGTAGATGCGGCCTGGATGCCCGAGCAGTCAAACCCATGGGAGCTCTGGCTTTGGGTCTGGAGGTCGCGATGGCAATGCTAACTGTCTCCAATGCTCGAGATGCCAGGGAGGACCTGTAGGCAAACAAAAGAAAGGTTAGTGGAATGTGGAGATGTACGGAAAGGAATTGAATTGGAGTTGGGAAGGGGCTTCGAGCCTGGCGTCCGGCTGGATTCTGAAGTCGAAGTTGGAGATAACTTGGGGCCTCGCACCCCGCGACGTCCCGGAGGACGAAGGAATGTGGCCTCACACCATGCGACATCATGGAGGATGAAGGATTCGCGCCGCCCTGGGGCGACGGACAGGTGGCCTCGCACCACTCGATGTCCCTAGGGACGAAGGCAATTCCACTCGAACCTAGCCTAAGAGACAAGGGTTGGAGGGTGGAAGAAACTCAAACTCAATCACTCAAATTTTCATTCATTCATTCATTCATTAGTTCTACAAAGGGAGGGATTCGGTCCTTTAAATAGTCACCCAAGGCCCTTTTGAAATTCAAAATACAAATCTCATGGTGGCGCCAAAAATTTTCCACATCCCTATTTCTTTGGCCGACCAAATATTTGGAGTTGGGTGTGGCATGAGCAAAGGCTTGGAGAGGGGGATTGGTCCCTTGACTTCCTTCCTTAGCATGCTTAATTTGGGAAGAGGAGTGGGGCATGGCTTGCTTGGAGGGATGTGTTCCCTTGGGCTCTTCATGCCATCTTCTAGGATTGATTCTTGGTCGACCAAGGGTGAACTCCATGGGGCATTGCATGGTTGAGGGCTTGAAGAGGGGAGTGTATCTTATGACCTTCCTTCCTTGGAAGAGCATTTTGGGAAGAAAACTTGGGAGGAGGCTTGCTTTGGGGCTTGGTTCCTTCAAAGATCTTCAACGCCCTCTTTAGATGGAACAAGGTGTGATGTGGGGGAGGGAAGAGGGGGATGTTGTCCAAGGCATGTGGAAAGCAAGAGGAGGCCACTTTGTTTCCCTTCTTGGATGCCCAAGTGGCAGCTAATGTGGCACCATGTAGGTAGCTGAGGTGGCACCTGAGTTGGCATTATCCCAAGTAGAAGGGGTGGGTTGGCCCACCAGAACTTGAGTTGGAGAAGAAAACCAGAGTGACTTCAGTTGGGCTTGGGCCCAGACCAAACTCGGACTCGAACAAAAATAGGACTCAAGACCTAACTTGACCCAAATTGGCCAAGGTACAGGACTAAACAACTTTGACAAGAAATTATAACAATGATTTTGGGCTCAAGGCCTTATTACAGGACTCATAGAAAAGGGGAACCCTAATCTGAGATCCATAGAGGGTTGAGGAGCATCTGTCGGATCCTGGTGCCCACACCAATGTCCCTTCCTTTATCCTACTTTATCCAACTAACCTTGAACCTTTTTCCCTACCCTACCAGACTAATTCTGAACCCACTTCCTATTTTCTGCCCTTTCCAGACACCTCCAGCATTTCTAAGATCATTAGATTGAATTTAGTTGAGATTAGCATACTGCATGCATTCATTATGCATGTTAGGTTTGCATTATACTTCTGGCATACCCTTTGGAATTTGTTAGGAGCCCATTGTAAATTTTCTTGTACATATCAAGCTAGGATCAAACCTAGAGAACCTATAATCTGTTAGGTTTAGATCCAAAGAGGTCAATAAGATTTCCTTTAATAGGAATGCAAAGTCGAGTCTGTTAGGTGTAGGTTTGAGTCCTTTGCATCATCTTGTTAGGAGTCTGCATGTGTCCAGCATGTTCACCACCTGCACTAATTTAGAAACAACTGGCTAATTCCCGAAGATGGACCAAAGAATTTGATGTAGTGGATTCTATCTTGGTTAGGCTTAGGCCTAAAAGAAGATTCATGCTTGCAGAGCTGGACCTTTTAAAGTGATAGAGAAGGTTAGATCAAATGCCTAGGTATTAGACTTGCCTTCGGATTTGGGCATTAGTTCTATCTTCAATATTACAGACCTGGTTGAGTACAGGGAACTGACAGCGATACCTAGTGAGGCCTTTGGATCTATCCCCTCCTATTATGAGTGACCCTAACCTAGAGTGTCCACTAACAAATTGGCCTGAGAGACAAGAACGGATCGAGCGTATCCTGGATGATCAAGCCATCACGACCCAGGGCCGCGGCTATCAACGCTTCCTGGTCTGATGGCAAGGCTGGCTAGAGTCGGACGATTCCTGGATTTCTCGAGAGGACTTGCAGTGCCTCAACCTAGACTTTCTCGAGAGATATGTGAGCCAGCTTGATCTTCACTCGACAGGATCGAGTTTCCTCCCACCCCGGAAGAATTGGTGGGGACACTAGAGGCACCATAATAAGACAGAGGCTTTTCAACCCTTTGTGGATTGATCAATAATTTATGAGTACATCTGTAATAAGGGCTTAGCCCATCTGAGTCCATTTTAGTTGTTATTTGAGTTTTTTGAGTTGTTATTTTAGTTCTGTACTAGTCAGCTCATTTTGAGCTAGTTCAGTCCAATGCTAGTCAGCTCATGTTGAGCTAATTTTATTATTTTTTGAGTCCTGTCCAAGTACACTGAAAATTCAAGACTACATCATACAACTGAAGACCAAGTCCAACCAGGTTGAAGACATGGAAGTATAGCCCAAGTCCAACCCAGCTTGAAGATTTGAAGACCCTAGGAGGAAAATTAGAAACCTTGATTCCTTGTAGATGCCCTCCAGATTTCTAGATTCCCTTCTAGATGCCAAAGTATATTCATAGACCAGGGCATCCATGATTCT
The DNA here is from genome assembly GCA_021397845.1 of Areca catechu. NCBI lineage: Eukaryota > Viridiplantae > Streptophyta > Magnoliopsida > Arecales > Arecaceae > Areca > Areca catechu. The sequence goes on from CM038043.1 coordinate 111,269,721, forward strand.
AGAGGTCCATCTGTATCCTTGCCCAAAGAAATCAAGCCCAGGCACCAAGCCCAAGCCCTTATGAAGCAAGATACCAGGGAATATTCCTGCTACCTGGCTACCAGGCTACCCCATCTTCCAGAGGCCCAAGCCCATGTACCTGAGCCCCTTTGGGCCAGCCCCTTGCTGCTCCTAGAAGCCCAACACACCCCCCCAGGCATCCTTGGATTGTTGACCAAGTCAAGAGAGGAGGAGAGAATTTTTAGGGATTTTTCTACCTAGGTTTCCTTACTTTCCTAGCTAGAGTTTGAGAGGGAAAAGGATTCTTATGTAATGTCAATTGTACCCTTACTTGGGGCCCAAGACTAAGGGTCTATTTAAAGGACCCTAGTCTCTTGTATGAGATTGATATTGATATATGAATTAAACTTGAGTTCTCTTCTATTGCTTTGTGCTACCCTGCTTTGTGCTTAAGGGGTTTTATTGGTGCTTTCATCTTCCCGGTGTTGCAATAGAATTCTTGCCGCCAACCATCCTTCCAGAGCCCTGGCCGCCAATCCAAAACACTATTCTCCTTTGCTGTTTTCCCTTGTTTCCTTGTTCTCTTGTGGGTTTTCTAACCCTTGACAGGTCATTTGCAGGTCCTCGAGTTTCTACGAATCCAATGATTCCAGCCAAGCCTCAATCGGACCACCGAGCAGAAAGTCGGGTATCCACGGGTCTTTGGCTCAGTTTTCCCGGCCACATCCATCGAGGAACGAGAGATCCCTTCGTTGCGATCTTCATCGGGTGCTTCAGACATTGTCAGGTACATCCCCTCTGCCACCAGTAATTTTATTGTTGGAGAACTTGCCCAACCGAGGCTTCTCAGCCCCGGCGATCCTTCTTTATTGCTTTTCTAGGTCCTAATCTGCATGCTTGACTTCTAAAATTCATATAGAATTCTCTACAACTTATTTTGATCTAATTTTAATGATTTAATCACTTAACTCCACTTATAAAATATACAAAAATAATCACATGCATATTAGTCCCGCATCACTGGTGACTGGTTGATGATTGACACAAGACATCGCAGGTGGCTGCTGCCAATTGTTGGCTGCTTCCTGGAAATGCTGGACTACCATGGTGAGCCTTTCGATGTGGTTCACCAACATCTGGAATTGCTGCAATCCCAGAGTAATGGTGGGCTCAGCGGCAGCAGCGGTGTCATCTTTCCTGTGAGGTGCTTCAGACCTGTGGTGAGAATGCCCTCTCTTGGCGAAGGTACTTCAAGGTCTTCCCCTTGTCATTGAAAGATTTTCTCAATCAATCTCTCCTTTTAGAGTCGAGAGTGGAATGAAGGTTCACACCCTTCCTTTAGCACCAATCTATTACTGCGCCTTCTCCTAGATCGGGCTCGATTGGCTATGCTGGAGAGCTCCTTTGCCGGTCGACCTGCACAAAGTCCCGTAAGCGCCGGTGGTGTTCCGGTGGGGGACACTCCGATGCTTAAGTTAGCAGGAGTCTGGAAGCAACAGAATATAAAAAATGAAAGATAATAGTACACGGAGAGGGAAGAGTGTACTTAGCCCCAAGCGAAGGTCTCCCGGTCACCTTAAATAGGCATGGAATGCTGCCTAATTCTATTAGGGGATAGGCTGAAAAGCCTCGATTTGCCCATAGGAGAATTAGAGTGATGGCCAGGTGGCATGGAGATGTGGCCACATCATGGAGTCCGTTACAACAGGATTCCGGTACCAGCTGGAAAATGGCTTTTAGAGCCTTTGAGCAGTCTCCAGAAGGAGAACGAGTCGGTCGGATTCAATAGGTGCCCGTCGTCCGGTCGACGGGGAGTATCTAACAGGAGCTTTGAGGAAGCTGACCGGTAGATGTGGAAAGAGGCTTTTGGAGTTTCCGAGATATCCTTTGAGTGGGTCAGCCGTACCTTGGCAGGAGTGGGTCGGCCTTCAGGTTGATCGGCCTTTAGGTTGGTCGGCCTTCTGGGCCTCCGGTGAGGGAAGCAGTCAGGACTCCATGAGAGTCAATCGGTCAGATCTCGAAGGAAGCGGGTCGTTCAAACCTCTCCTCCCATGGGTCAGCCGGTCGGACTTCTTGACCGGTCCAACCCAGGATCGGCCGGATGGGTACAACATTCTACCTTTATACTCCTATAGTTGTTGACTTCATGTTTACTGGATATTCTGGGGCCTAGCAATCAAGCTTAATGGATGCTTTCAATTGCATCCCTCCATCATATTCAAGTCTCAAAAGGGAAGAGAGTGATGAAGTGAGCAAGAAGATGTCAAATCCCGAGTGTCGTTAGCTATTATAACAAGAACATTTATATCCTTTTGTAACTTTGATTAACCATATTTGGTGTTTAGCCAACAAAAGCTGGTAGAACAACTGATTTACACAAATGGAGAACTTTACAATAGATTTTTCATAAACATAAAAAAAAAGGATAGAAATCAATATGCAAATATAGAAAATATAAGAAACTATTGTGTCAAAAATGCCTTTTTTTGGCATTATGCCATATATTACACCATATGTCTTGTTATAGAAATTGCTTACTTATTCTCGAGGACCACTCGGATCACCGACTAAGGAAACGGTCGGACCACCGACTTAGGAATGGCTGGACCACCAACTACGTCACCTACTTAGAAGGAGATGACTAGGGCATTTACTAAGGAATAAACAGATTACTGGACAAAGAGAAGCCAACAGCAAAGGAGACGATGACAGCCCCTACATTGACTAGCTACTATAATCTAGGCCAAGACACTGCAAAGGACTAGGCTCGATTGGCACGACATCCACTTACGCGCATCAACCGAATACCTACTTGATCTCGACTAGCTATGAGCATAGCCATAGTCAGGCACATCACGAAAGAAATTTGTGAAGTACATTTTCGGGCATGACTAGCTACTAGCATAGTCCTAGTGGGGTATGTCGGGATGCAATATTAGAGCCTTCCTGTAACAAGAAGATGCCCTGGTACTCAAAGTCCATGATATTTGAGTAAGTGATGGAAGTCAACCAACCGCAGCTATCCTAGTAGAGATCATCGTGGATAAAAATTGTGATAGATAGGTGATGTGGCACTTCCGTAGATGTGGAGTCTCTATTGATGGCCATGATGGAAAGGGACCCTCCACTTGGATACAATGGCCTGATGAAGAGCCAAGGTGAGCTTTCCTGTTGAGGCCAGCTCTCAGTCGGGGTCGTGCTCATGCTGCCAAGGCGAGTCCTCCTGCTGAGATCAGCTCCCAGCCAGGATCATGCTCATAAGGTGAGCCCTCCGTCTGAAGATAGCTTCCGACCGGGATCATGCTCATGCTGCCAAAGCAAGCCCTCCTATCGAGGTTAGATCCAAGCCTGGAATGTGCTCATAAGGCGAGCCCTCCATCTAAGGACAGCTCCCGGCCAGGGTCGTGCTCATGCTGCCAAGGCAAGCCCTCTTGCCAAGGCTAGCTCCCAGTCAGGGTTGTGTTCATAAGGCAAGCCCTCTGTCTCAGGACAGCTCCTGGCTGGGATCATGCTCATGCTGCCAAGACGAGCCCTCCTATCGAGGTTAGCTCCTAGTTGGGGTCATGCTCATAAGGCGAGCCCTCCATTTGAGGGTAGCTCCTGGTCAGGGTCGTGCTCATGCTACTAAGGCGAGCCCTCTTGTTGAGGCCAACTTCCAGCTGGGATCGTGCTCATGAGGCGAATTCCTCGCCTGAGGCCAGCTCTCAGTCGGGGTCGTGCTCATGCTACCAAGGTAAGCCCTCCTACCGAGGTCAGCTCCCAATCGGGGTCATGCTCATGAGGCGAGCCCCCAACCTGAGGCCAGTTCCTAGTTAGGGTCGTGCTCATGCTGCCAAGGCGAGGCTCTTCCCCTTCTATTCATCTTACAGGGGCCAAAATGTTCCTGCTAGTAGTAAACGAAGGGTCAACAAGAATTTAAAACATGGCAAGGAGGTTATCGATTGCCTGTGACCTTCAGAGGGTGGCGCACGTCTTGCCATAAATTCAAACTTTACAATACACCATCCCCATGCCCTGAGCAACATGCAGCCCGTCAGGTTCCAAATCCTATAACGTGCCATCACGGCGACAACCTACAATTGAAAGCTTCAATTCTGCAACATGATACCTGAAGCTCCCCTAAAGGAGTACTGCATTAAGGCCCCAAGGCCCTATAATGCTCTGACGGTCCCTCTAGGAATGGAAATGCCTCATCGTGGTAAGGGGGCTCGGTAGCACGGCACCCACCCCTCCCACAGAAAACTATACCACCAGAGGGACAAGACCTGAACCATGCTGGCGGACACCTCTAATGGAAGGATCTCCTTCTAAGGACTGGACTGACAAGAGAAAAGTTGCAGGCAACAGCAAGCCCCTCTTAGAGAGGGCACATGGAAAGGGACACCTAGACAAAGCACGGGACCTGCTCTGGGCCATCCCACATACATAAGGTCAGAGAGAGGAAAAGCGGAGGTAAGAACAAGAAAAAACCAACAAGGAGAAAGGGAGCGAGTAACGAACCTCCAGTAGACCCTTCCAAGCTCTCCACTCCCATCTCTGCTTGCTCTTTTCCACCTCAATTCTACCTTTCACCCTCTATACAGAGAGCCCCCCAAGCTCTCTGCCATAGAGGTTCTGTTTTCCTTGATAGTTCTATCTTACTTGATCATCGGAGTGTCCCCACCAGAATTTTTGACCCGGATCTCCTCTTTTTTGCAGGGCAGTCGAACCAAGGAGCTAGCCAGGATAGGGAGGGACGAGCACCCCATGGGAACCTGACACATCCACGACATGCACGGGAGCTACAGGCCATGGCGATCTTGGTGGCAACAGATTGGTGCACCAGGTAGGGGATGGAGAAGCTGGTTTGATACCAAGTCCTCCGCTACAAGGGAGAGATCCATGGAAGCCCACGGTCCGATGGTAACTACATAGGCCCACGAAGCTTCCGTTAGCTGAGCGGGAGATCTCTCTTACCGTGACGACCATAGCCTAGAGAGGGAACTCCCTGCTCCACAATCGCCGGCTCTGGTGGACCCTCAGATCATCGTGCTGGCCTAGCAGGTCCAGGCCCTGGCCGTGGTGGTGTGCCAGCTCTATCAGAGGCACCGATCCCTGGAAACTCAGTAGCAACTTGGGACACCAGCAGCCCATGCCACCGATCCCTATACTAACCTATGATCCTTTTGAGAGGGGCCGTTGCATGCGACTTCCCACCCACGGGGGGACCACCAGGTGGCCAGAAAGAAGCTGCAACGTGATCCAACTAGCCGGGGGAGCCGATCCCTGGTCTCAGACAGGTGTGTGCTCGCACCAGCAACGCCGGTGTGGCCAGAAACTTAGGTGGGAGTTCCTCCACTCTGACCGCCCTTAAGCCCCCATAGTCTCTACCAACGGGTCCATAAATGAGGCGATCCACCATTAGGCGAAGATGATGGGGTCATCGCCAGTGCTGATCTCGGAGTAGCACTAATCTTGGAATAGCATGGATCTCGATGCATATCTAGAATATGTTAATTTTAGGATCGAGTTTCAATTTTTAGGATTTATCTTTATTTTGAAATTTGTTAGTTGGTTAGGATTGAGATATGATAGGCCTTATTTTATCCTTATCTTGTATTTGAATTTGAACCGTCCTTATCTTTTTATCTTGTATTCAAATTCAAATGAGGGTTTGAAAGGTCTATAAATACCACCTTTAGTCCTTTGTAGAAAATGGAGTTTGATGAATAAAAATGAGTTCTTTTAGAAAAGAGTGATTCTTTTCTTTCGAGTGTAAGCCCCAACCCCAGGACATGATGAGAGGTCATGTCAATTATCCCCCTTCCCTTTGAATCCATTTTCTTTACCCCCCATGTCCTTTGAGATTCACCCTAACGCATCCAAGTATCGAGGTGGGTGGGAAATCCTAGAGGTGAGAGGTCTCTTCGTTAGTGTGAGTCTCAAAATCCATGAGATCTAGATCCCTGTCTTTCATCACCATTATTTCATTTACCACTCTCTTACAAAAAAAAAAAAAAAAAAGTACCATAATCTAGGTGACTTCTAGGCTCACCAACGATCCTACCCTTATCCATCCTCCATCACTCCTTGTATTACAGGACTCAATAACTAACTACTCACATGATTTAACCAACCAAAGACCAACTCTAAGCCCAACTTGATCAAATTGATCAAAAAGGCATAACTGTATGCAACAAAAAATAATAAAATTGGTAAACAGGGTTTAGCCCAATAGGGTTTGACACAACAGATAAATGGAGTTTTTATACAACCTTAATTGGTAAAAAAGGCTAAACCCAACTAAGCCTATATAATAGAATTTAAAATAAAATATTTATAGTTGGTAAAAGGGGTTGGGTTCAGGGCTTTATTCATAGGTAATCCACAGGGATGTGGGTTCGACCTGTCGATATTTTCTGGCCCTAGTGTCCATACCAATTCTCCCTGGATGGGAGAAACTCAACCCTGTCAAGTATGGATCAACGTCGCTATGATAGCGCTCTAGTAAGTCTGGGTTAACTCTCTGTAAGTCCTTTCTGGTGATCCAAGAATCATCGTCTCAGGTCATCCTTGCCAACGAACCAGATATCACTGATAATCTTTGCCCCGAGTAGCGATAATCTTGTCATCCAAGATCTGCTCGATCTTGTCTCTCTGGGCTGGTGGTATGGCAGGTGGACACACTTGGATTGGCTCACTCTCAAGGATTGGATCAGGCCCAAATGGCTTACTAGGAATCAACGTTGGCTCCCTATACTCGATAAGGTATGAAATGTTGAATGTAGAACTGTTGCCCAGGTGGCTTTTCCCAAGAGGGGGGTGAATTGGAAATTACAAAATTTCTTGCAAAAATGTGCACAAGTAATTCCTTTTAGTGGTTAAGTATTGTGTTAATCAAAATTAAGTGCGGAAGCTGAAAAGTAAGTAAAGCACAACACAAACAAAACAGGTTTAGAGTGGTTCGGAGCAACCCAGCTCCTACGTCCACTATCCAAGTTCACCACTCGGGATTTCCACTATATCCCCCAAACAGGAATATAGTCGGATTATTTTTCAGGCTCACAATCCCAACCTCTACACTTTGGTTTTTAAACCGGGCTCACCAGAGAAACCCATACTAGGTTTTTATAGGCTAACCTAGAATCTCTACACTTTGGTTTTTAGTAGGCTCACCAAAGAAACCTATTTGGTTTTTATAACCAGGCTAACCAATAACCCAAGTATTCTAAGAGTAGAAAGAAAAGCAATAGAAATGACAAACTAAGTTGTCTGGTGGTTGTCGATGCTGCTCGAGTGAAGCTCAATTGAATGCTCTTCAATGCACTTCAATGGCTTCCTTGCTTTCCTCAAAAATTGCTTCAAGCTTCTGATAAGAGTTGGTGAAGGCTTGAAGACTGACTTCAAAGCTCAAGTGCTCTCTCCTCTTACTTCAATAAATGTTTAATAAATGTTCAACAACTCTTTTTTTTTTTTTTTTAAGGATGTTCTCATACCTCATTTATAGAGACTTCAATTGCCTTCCCTTGATTTTGAACGTTGTAGACCGTTGGAAGTGGCAGGTTACCATTGGAGCACTTTTGGAGTTCAAAATCAGAAAACTGGAACTAGCCATTGGAAGTGACCCCGACATTCCAGTCGGCTCGGACATCTTCGAGTCAGCTCGGATCAGGTTTGGGTCAGCTGGGTTGAAAACCAGTCGGCTAGGTTCCAGAGTCGAGAAAATAGCTCACTCTGGATGAGTCGGCTAGGCTGAAATCCAGTCGACTAGGTTCCAGAGGTTCTCAAAACATTCTCAACCAAGTTCTGGACAAGTCAGCTAGGACTAGGTGCCAGTCAGCTGGGTCTGCGTGCCAGAGATTTTCTTTCTTGTGCTAGTGCCAGAGTCGGCTGGTTCCTCCATCCAGTTGGCTTGAGATTGGTTCTTCACCCAGACCAATTCCAATTCTCCAGAACTCATATGCCAAGCTTTGAAGACATCCTTTAGATCTTCTTACACCAAAATCAAGAGAAATTAAAGCTTGAAACCTAGTAGAAGCAACCCTTTATCTTTGATTCTGCAAAAATGTTTAATTTGCTTGTGTATTAAGCAGCATTAAGCATTGACAGTTAGATGTAATTAGTAGAGAGCAGAATATGAAACATTGAAGCAAATTAAACATGTATTTCTCCCCGTTTTGATAAAATTTCTATTCAATGTGAAATTTCTCCCCTTTTATAATTTATTTGAACACTTCAACAGAAAAGGTATATGATAATCATTAAGGATATGCAATATTCATCAAGCTCCCCCTGTCTAATTAACTTTAGCAGCTCTATTCCAATTCTATTAAGTTTCTTCTTTCATGCACTTTATTGTATAATAGTTCTCCCCCATTTTGTCATCAAATCAAAAAGTTATGCAATTAAGTTCAAATTTTAGATAGATTGAGATTGTATTAAGATTTGTTTGAGATAATTTCACTTTCTCAAATTAGAGAGAGAGTCCTATTAAAAAAATATTAGAGAGTGTTCACAAGATAAAAGAAGTACACACATGTGTCCAAAAGGATATTCATTGCATTTCCATTAAAAGATTCAGTACATTAAGCATTACACAATATTCAAAAAGTTTCCAAAAAGTACAGAAATTACTAAAGACCTACTCACTATCAGATTCTTCCTCAGGTACATTGATAAGCATACTTGCACCATACCAAGAAGAAGGTCTAGGAGGTCTACTGGAAGATGCATGAGGTGAAGGTGCTCTAGGATGGTGAGAGGTGGTAGGACCCCTAGAGGAAATAGGAGAAGGATCATATAGAGGTCTAGTCCTAGCAGTGATCTCCAAGGATTTAACAGTGCCACAGATTGAAACCATCTCCATCCAGATTGCACCAAGTTACTGTTCCATGTCCTTGAGGCTTGTAGGTACCTTGTTCACAGCCTCTTTCATTTCACCAATTTCCTTTTGCATTGACATAAGTTTAAAAGCTTGGACATTAGCAAAAGCTTCAGCAGATCCTCTAAGTCTTCCAAGTTCTGATATGATAATTCCAATGCCTCATGTGTAGTCATCTGCCATTTGTCTTGTTTCTGCAATTATTCCCAAAGTGCATTTGGCTTCATTCAACTCAGTTCTATACTCATTTAAGGTTGCATCAACTGATTTCTTTATGGCTTTAGAACTAGAAGAAATAAGGTCTAGGATAGGTTGAAGTTCCACTTGAGGTGCAGATCCTGAAATTTCTGATGCTTCAACTTTTCCTTGCAAACTTGTAACATGTTCTTCCAGTTGAGATAGTCTACTATCCATTGATTGTTTTAGATCACCAAAAAGTAAAGTGATAGTCCCTGTCAGTGAGTCAGTCAAAGTCTTCATATGATCTTCAATTTGACTTTGGATGTTTGGAGGATGTGAAGCTGCAGGAGTGAAGTCTAGTAAAGGAATATCAGCTATCATATCAAATTCAGGTGTAGGCATATCAAATTCTAGGAAAGATGCACCAGTCTCTTCAAAAGTGGCAGGAGGTTCAGGAATGAGAGATTCTGGTTCAGGTGCAGGTGCAGTAGAGGTTCCAGCTATTTCTTCATTTTCTCCTTCTTCTTCTTCACTGCTCGAACTACCAATTGCCCTGATATTAGTTCCTTTCTTTCTCCAAACACCTTCAACTTGAATGTAACCCATTCTTTCTAGTGACTTGGAGGTGTAGACGTCAGTATGATGTAGTTCAACTCCATCCTCACCTTCCAAACTCACTCTTTGAGACTTGAATAGCAGGGTTAACATCATTCCATAAGGTAAGCAAGCCTTAGCCTTTCTAATAGTCTCATTCATTTGCATAACGATAATGTGAGATAAATTCACAGGAGTCTTTTCTAAGATATGTTCCATAAGGCACAGGTCCTTCTCAGTTACCCAATCAAACCTTCCAGTTCTTTGCACAAATATCCTACTAATGAAATTATCCAACAACCTCATTTCTAGTGATAAAGTGTTGGCAAAGACGGTTCCAATCCCACTGACATCTTCCTTGTTTAGGATAGTTCTCAAGGCCTTTTCTCTATCCTCAATTGCTAGATATTTCATCCCATCAGTAGGTAAATCCAGTAGGCTGTGCAGAACTTCTTCATTGATAAAAACTCTTCTTCCTTTAATTATAGATTCTACATGATTTGTGCCTACTCTCAAATTTTCATAAAATGTCTTAACAAGTGAAGGGTAGGTTCTTTCATTTAGAGAACAAAATTTTCTCCAGCCTTGATCCTCAATCAAATCACCAATCTTTAACCCTATCTCCTTTAAAAATTCAAAGTTGATACGACAGCCAGAAGTTACCGGTCTTGTGGACATTGAAGGGATTTGACTTGGAGCAATGGGAGCAGCCCTTGCAGGTTCTTCCACAAGTTCTTCATGATGAACAGTGGCAGTCGGCTCTTCTTGATGCCTCTTAGTTCTTCTTTCTCTTTCCACAGACGGAGCGGCTCGCAAGGAGCATTTCCCGGTAGCACGTTTAGGAGCCATTGCTAGGAAAGAGGAAGAGATGAGAGATTGGAGAACTTAGAAGGGAGAGAGGAGTATTTGGAATAGAATTAGGAGAGGAACGAATGGTTAGAAATATGAGATGGAGATTAGATGGCTTGGAATGGGGTTTATGCCCCAAAATAAAAAACTCAGGTGCGATAATCTAGTCGACTCGAAAAAGCCCTAGAGAGGCTCGAGCCGGCTAGGCCAGAACTCGCCCAAAACACACAGAGAATCCCGTCAGCTCGGTTTAAGAACCAGTCGACTCGAACAGAGAAATCAGGGTTTTTGGAAAATTTAATCACAAACCGGAGAGATTTTTGGAGAAAATTTCTAAGGAAATTTATGCTCTATGATAGAGAATGAGATCAGGAGGTTCTCTAGATGATGTTTCCTTAAATTTGAAGGAATTAGATTAGAGAATTTAAAAAGGATCACAAAGTCCTAATTCACTTCTAATTAGTTCAAATCTGTCTTGATTGAGTGGCTTAGTAAATATATCAGCTGATTGATCTTCAGTAGGAACAAAATCAAGCACTATATCATCATTTGAAACATGATCTCTAATAAAATGATATCTAATTTCAATCTGCTTGGTTCTAGAGTGTTGAATTGGATTCTTTGTCAAATTGATAGCACTTGTGTTATCACATTTAATTAGAATTTTAGATTATGATACACCAAAGTCTTCTAGTTGTTGTTTAATCTATAACACTTGAGCACAACTACCAGCAGCCATGTACTCAGCCTTGGCTGTGGACAAGGCTATGGAGTTTTGCTTCTTACAGTGCCATGAGATTAAATTCAACCCTAGAAATTGGCATGTACCTCTAGTGCTTTTTCTATCTATTTTACAACCAGCATAGTCAGCATCAGAGAATCCAATCAAATTTAGGGTAGAATGTTTAGAATACCAAATTCCTAAATTACTTGTTCCTTTTAAGTACTTAATTATTCTCTTAACAGCAAGCATATGTATTTCTTTTGGTGATGACTGAAATCTAGCACATACACATACACTATATAATATTTCAGGTCTACTTGCTGTCAAATACAATAGGGATCCGATCATACCTTTATATAGCTTTTGATCAACATTGGATCCATTTTCATCTTTGTCCAATTTGCAAGCTGGGCTCATGGGTGTGCTCATTGATTTGCTACTCTCCATACCAAACATTTTGATGATTTCTTTGATGTATTTGGCTTGGTTGATGAAGATGCCTTCCTTTGTTTATTTTACCTGAAGTCCAAGGAAGTAGTTTAGTTCGCCCATTAAGCTCATTTCAAATTCTCCCTACATAAGCTTAGCAAATTCTTTACATAGAGATTCGTTAGTTGCACAAAAAATGATATCGTCAATATATATTTGTACAAATAAGATATCATTATTCTTTTTTTTGATAAATAAAGTTTTATCTACATTTCCTCTTGAAAAATAATTTTCAATTAAGAAAGTGCTAAGTCTATCATACCAGGTTCTAGGTACTTGTTTCAAACCATACAATGCTTTGTTTAATTTAAATACGTGGTTTGAAAATGTGTGATTTTCAAAACCTGATGGTTGTTCCACAAAAACTTGTTCAGAGATAAAATCATTAAGAAATGCACTCTTTACATCCATTTGAAAAAGTTTGAAATTCATGTAGCAAGCAAATGCTAGTAATATAATGGCTTCTAGTCTTGCTACAGGTGCATAAGTTTCATCAAAATCAATACCTTCTTCTTGGTTATATCCCTTAGCCACTAGTCTAGCTTTTTTTTTATTATATTTCCTTGATCATCTAATTTATTCCTATAGACCCATTTGGTTCCTATTATTGGATGGTCAATAGGTCTATGTACTAATGTCCATACCCTATTCCTTTCAAACTGGTTTAATTCATCATGCATTGCCATCATCCAGTTTGGGTCAGTCTCAGCTTCTTCTAGGCTATGGTGTTCTATTTGTGATACAAAGGCTAGGTAATCATGTGCATCCTTATGTGCAGACCTAGTCCTAACACCATGTGAAGGATCTCCTATGATTAATTCTTTAGGGTGAGATGTAACATACCTCCAGTCCCTCGGTAGATTGGTGTAATCCTTACTTACCGTTTCTTCTTCGTCTTGAGTGTCTTTATCTTGAATGCTCAAGTCCTCCATTCCTTTTTGCAACATACCTGCATCATTATCTATGCACTCTTTTTGTCTAGAAGGTGTAGGGTTAGTTTCAATAAATACAACATGTATTGACTCTTCAACAGTAAGAGTCCTTTTATTAAAAACCTGATATGCTTTGCTATGTAATGAATAACTTAGGAAAACTGCATCATCAACTTTAGAATCAATTTTTTCTAAATTATCTTTTTCATTGTTATGCACAAAGCATTTGCATCCAAACACATGAAAAAAACTGATATTGGATTTTCTATCATTCCAAAGCTCATAGGGGGTTTTCTTTAAAATAGGACGGATCAAAACGCGGTTTAAAATATAGCAAGCAGTGTTCACCGCTTCTGCCTAAAAGTACTTTGGAAGATTGCCTTCGCACAACATTATGTGAGCCATTTCTTCCAATGTCCTATTTTTCCTTTCTACAACACCATTTTGTTGAGGTGTTCTAGGAGCGGAGAAGTTGTGATCAAAGCCAAATTCAGTACAATAATCTTCAAAAAATTGATTTTCAAATTAGTTCCATGATCACTTCTAATTGAAATTAAAGATAAGTTCTTTGGATTTGAAACTTTTTTATGGAATTTTCTGAAAACATGAAAGGTTTCATCTTTTGAAGCAATAAACAAAATCCAAGTAAATCTTGAAAAATATTTACTATCACAAGAGCATATTTTATACCTCCTAGGCTTATGGTCCTAATAGGTCCGAAAAGGTCCATGTGAAGTAGTTCAAGTGGTCTTGTTGTAGAAACTATATTCTTTGATTTAAAACTCCCCCTGGTTTGTTTATCCATTTGGCATGCATCACAAACATGATCAAAATCAACTTTAAACTTAGGCATGCCTCTAACAAGATCTTTAGAAATCAATTTGGCAATAGTATGCATGCACTAGCATGACCTAGTCGTCTATGCCATAATAAACATGACTCTTTGGTCTAAGCATTCATTGCAACTAGACTAGGGCTACTTGACATGGTAAGATCATAATGATCTACCACATAGATATTTCCAAGTCTATATCCAATGAACTTATTGCTAGAATCTAAAGAGTTAGTTACTATGCACATAGAAGATTCAAAGACAACCTTAAAGCCCTTATCACATAATTGACTTATGCTTAAAAGATTATGCTTCAACTTGTCTACTAACAAAACATTTTCAATAAAAGTGAAGGGAGTTATTTTGATCTTACGAATACCGATTATTCTCCCTTTGCCATTGTCTCCAAAGGTGACCATGCCTCCTTCTTTCATTTTAAGCGTGATAAACTGGTCCTTATCACCCATCATATGTCTTGAGCAGTCACTATCTAAGTACCACCTTTTCTTCAATTTTTGGGCTGCAAGACATTCCTACAAAATAATCAATGAATTCTTTTAGGTACCCAAGCTACCTTGGGTCCTTGTAGGTTAGCAGAGGTGGTTCCTTGGGAATCCATATTTTTCTTACATTCTTATGGACATTTCTAGAATTATTGCAGTCAAAAGCTTTATGTCCTATTCTTTTGCAAACATAGCATATAACTTTAGAGTTTTTTAATAAAAGCAGAATTAGAAGTTCTAAAAGTTAATGCAATTGATGCTGATTTTGAACCTTTTGAAATATAATCATTTTTGCTCAAGTTCTTAGGAACAAACAATAAAGATTTTGAAGTCGAAACAGTTTTTGGTGCAGCCAAAGCTTTTTGTGATAAAACATTTTGAACAGGTACTTTAGATTTCACAAAGGTAGTTGCTGAAATTTCATTTATAATAGAAGTTTTAAAACCAATTCCAGCTTTGTTTCCTGAAATTCGTTGTTCTTTTAAAACTAACTCAAGCTTATTTAAAGACAAAATAAGTTTTTCAACTAATGACTTGAGTTTTGTAACCTCCTTTTTCAGTTCAATATTTTCAGTAATTAAATCATTGTTTTTCCTTTCACATAAGAGATTTTCATTTTTCAGCTTTTCAATTCTTTCAAAAATGTCATGCAGTTCTTTTTGCAATAAAAGGTTCTTTTCTGAAATTTCATTTTTCTGTTTGAGTAGAGTCATTCATATTTTTCAATGATTTTATCTTTACTCCAGCTTTCTTAAATTCAGATAATAGATCATAAAATACAGAATTTAATTCGTCAAATGTAAAATCAGTGCAATTGCTAAGGGATGTTACCTCATCTTCGAGACACATTAAACATAGATTTGCAGCCTTGGTGGTCTCTTCTTCTTTAGACGAAGATGATTCTTCACTATTGCTCCATGTGGCAACCATGACTTTCTTCTTCTTTTTTTGTCTGAAGGATTTCTTCAATAGAGGATAGTCTGGACGAATGTGCTCCGACTTCTTGCATTCATAGCATGTGGGGACTACTTCTTTATCCTTCTCTCTGTCCTTTTATTTTTCTTTTCTGTAATCCTTTCTATGGAATATCCGGTTGAATCTTCCTTTCTTTCTTCCCATGAACTTTCTGAATCTCCTCACAACCATTATGATATCATCATCTTCTGGGTCATCATTGGAGGAGGTGCTTTCTTCTTCAGACTCTTCATCATCCCTCTTTGATTCGGTAGCAGCTTTGAAGGCTATAGTTTTCTTTTTCTTCTATTCGTCTTCAGTTCTGTGCTGCATAGTCAGCTCGTGGGTGATGAGTGATCCCAGTAGTTCATCCAGAAGTAATGTGTTGAGATCTTTGGCCTCCTAGATTGCTGTCACTTTGGGATCCCACTTGTCAGGTAAAGATTAGAGTATCTTCTAAACTAGATCAGCATTTGAGTTTACCCTGCCAAGACTTTTCAAACCATTAATAATATCCGTAAATCTGGAAAACGTGACAGAAATTATTTCAGAAGGTTCCATTTTAAATAATTCATAGTTGTGAACTAAAAGATTTATCTTTGAGGTTTTTACTTGGAAAGTTCCCTCATGGGTTACTTCGAGTTTGTCCCAGATTTCCTTTGCTGAAGAGCAAGTGGAAATTTGGTTGAACTCATTTGCATCCAAAGCACAGTATAGTAAGTTCATTGCTTTGGTATTCAATTCTCCCATTTTCATGTCATGATCATCCCAGTCCTCTTCAGGCTTAGGGATGTCTAGGCTGAAAGGGATATGCCCTACAAGCTAATCTATGTTGTATCTCTCAAACCATTGTAATTGACAATATTCTAATAAAGGCATTATTTTTCCTCATACGCTATGTTTATATTATATGATGAACCCCATAGATTAGGGCTATGATTTTAGGATTATGATGAGATCATACCAGTGAGACCTAAAGTCTTAAAACCTTAACCTAAAATATTCCTAGTCAAAGGAACCCTGAGTAGGGGATCAGGATTTTTCCGGTAAGACTAGCACATCCCATGTATACTGGAAAGGGTGACTGCTCTCACAGTCACTTGTGTATGACACTAATACTGGGATGTGGGTTCTCATTGGAGAATGAGTTCACTGATATGATCCAACTTGAGAACATCTAATGGAGTCTTAGCTACATGTCAATAGAAGGTTCTCATAGTGAGAGTGGTACAAGTAATCCTTTGACCTGAGACTGCCATAAGTACCGTATGTACATGAACCCATGCTTTGGTTCAATCCTAATCATGACACTGAGTCATGCACAGGATTGATATTGGGAATGGTGAATTGGATATGAAGGTAATGAGTAGGTCAACAAGGAATCGATCACTCTTAGTAAGAGGAGATTGCATCCAGCTAGTTAACAATCGGATGATGATTCAGGGAATCTTTGATCAAAGTAAAGATATTAGAGATGGTTTCTAATATCAAGATAATTGAATCATCAATATAAGATTGATCTAGAAATAAATATAATATTGGATTTGACATATATCCGTATCCATAGTTATATTTTGGGTGCAGGCTGATCGAAAGATTTAATTGAACGGTAACTCTCTACTGAAGGGTAGTTTTGGTATTTCACCAGAATTTCCATATCTTCCGGATAGACATGACACGTTGCTAGACGTCAATCTTGTCTTGTGGGTTGATCAAATTTTAGGAAGAGTCCTAATTGATCAAGTCGGGAAAGCTCGGTTTGACCTAAATCGATTAGAAAGAGTTCTAATCAAATTAGGTCAACTTGTATTCGAACCCACTGCTGGTTAGATGTGGAACCCAATGGGTCACACACTTAAGAGGATTGATCAAGAGTTTAATTTGTGATTAAATCATCTTTGCAGGATAACACTATAGCAGGTGTTGCAAACCCTAGCTTCTATTCGAATCGGATTCGAATTAGGGTTCCGGATTGGTTCAATTTAGGTTCTAATTGGATCTAATTAGACCCTAATTGAGTTTATAGAGATTATGGCTAATCCTATTAGCTAGCCATGTAACTATGCTAGCCTCCCCACCCGCCCCCTTGCATTTTCATGCCAAAATGCCAAGAGTCCATGAGCTTGTGCACTCTTGGCGCGCTATTTGGAGGAGTCCATGGGCGCATGGACTCTTGGCATGCCCACTTAATTCTCCGATGAATTAAGATGGGGCGGCTTCATTTCTCACTATTAGCACCTCACATGTGTCCCCTTGGATGGGAATCCAACGGCTGGAAGATTTTTAAGAAAGACAAAAGGCGTTGACTCTTCCCGGTTGTGCGAAATAACGTCTCTTCGGAGACCGAAACATCGCGATTCCCTTCTTCTAGAATTTCACGACTTTTCTTTTAGGAAAAGCCATGAGTTTTAATCTGGAAGGGCATGAGAAGGAGGGAAGGGGGCATGAGAAATATGGAAGACCGTGAGAAATATTTTTACGGAGAGTTGTGTTCTTTTGAAAAGGCACCTTTTTGTAATCTATTTAAGGAACAGAGACTTCGGGTGATTGATGTATGTACGACAGAGGTTTTATTTTTCTTTTCTTTCCAGGAGACTGATTCCTCCTTAGCTTGTTTAGGACATAAAGAGTTTCCCTTTTACAGAGTTCTCTTCTCTGTTGAAACTCAAGCCTAAAACAAGAGATAGGAAGAATCTCTCGATCGGTAAAAGAAAAGAATTACTACTTTGTTTCTATTTCCTTTTACATTAAGACATTAGTGTCTTAAATCCTCCTCCTCCTTCAAGACAAGAGTTTTATTCTTAGGACAAGGTCTTAAGAAAGGGAGAGGAAGAAGAAAGAAAGGAAGTAAGGAGTCCCTACCGTGGAGTTTTAAAGCCATAGTCTTCTTGAGTTCTAGGATAAGAATTCAAGTGAACGAATTTTGAAGAAGCTAGCATCTTGATCAATCTTCTTGTGGATCACCATCGGAGGGTGGACATTTGGATGCCTGGTGAATTCAAAAGGGGCATCCAACATCAAGTTTTGATTCTACATCAAAAATTGGATTTAGCGTTAACAGGTTGGTGCCCTAATTCTAACAATGTAAGTTTGCATGTTTAATATATGTTTTAATCCTGAATAAGGAGATCCTGGCTAAGGGTTTATGGTGCAAATTTCATCATTTTTGAAATTATTTTTCACAATGGTGCACCAGATTCCCAACACACGCCATCAACTTTGATCGTGGGAATGTGTGACCCTTTTAAGATGACCTTCCATAATTGAAAATCAACAGCTTGAATGTAAATTTTCATTCGTGCTTTCCAATAAGAGTAATTAGTTCCTATGAATAGTGGAGGTCTATTTGTTGACTGGCCTTCGGCCAAGGATGTACTCATGGGATGAGCCATCAATCTTTACTCAAGTAATTAGAGACAGCGCTCTGATACCAGCTGTTGCCCAGGTGGCTTTTCCCAAGAGGGGGGTGAATTGGGAATTACAAAATTTCTTGCAAAAATGTGCACAAGTAATTCCTTTTAGTGGTTGAGTGTTATATTAATCAGAATTAAGTGTGGAAGCTGAAAAGTAAGTAAAGCAAAACACAAACAAAATAGGTTTAGAGTGGTTCGGAGCAACCCAGCTCCTACGTCCACTACCTAAGTTCACCACTCGGGATTTTCACTATATCCCCCAAACCGGAATACAATCGGATTATTTTTTAGGCTCACAATCCCAACATCTACACTTTGGTTTTTAAACCGGGCTCACCAAAGAAACCCACACTAGGTTTTCATAGGCTCACCTAGAACCTCTACACTTTGGTTTTCAGTAGGCTCACCAAAGAAACCTATTTGGTTTTTACAACTGAGCTCACCAATAACCTAAGTATTCTAAGAGTAGAAAGAAAAGCAACAGAAATGACAAACTAAGTTGTCTGGTGGTTGCCGATGCAGCTCGAGTGAAGCTCAATTGAATGCTCTTCAATGCACTTCAATGGCTTCCTTGCTTTCCTCAAAAGTTGCTTCAAGCTTCTAATAAGAGTTGGTGAAGGCTTAAAGACTGACTTCAAAGCTCAAGTGCTATCTCCTCTTACTTCAATAAATGTTCAAATCATTTTTTTTTTTTTAAGGATGTTCTCATACCTCATTTATAGAGACTTTAAATGTCTTCCCATGATTTTGAATGTTGTAGACCGTTGGGAAGTGTCAGGTTACCGTTGGAGCACTTTTGGAATTCAAAATCAAAAAACTGGAACTAGTCGTTGGAAGTGACCCCGACATTCCAATCGGCTCAGACATCTTCGAGTCGGCTCAGATCAGGTTCGGGTTGGCTGGGTTGAAAACCAGTCGACTAGGTTCCACAGTCGAGAAAATAGCTCACTCTGGATGAGTTATCTAGGCTGAAATCCAGTCGACTAGGTTCTAGAGGTTCTCAGAACATTCTTAAGCAAGTTCTGGACGAGTCGACTGGGACTAGGTGCCAGTCGGCTAGGTCTGCATGCCAGAGATTTTCTTTCTTTTGCTAGTGCCAGAGTCGGATGGTTCCTCCATCTAGTCGACTCGACATTGGTTCTTCACCCAGACCAATTCCAATTCTCTAGAACTCATATGCCAAGCTTTGAAGACATCCTTCAGATCTTCTTACACCAAAATTATGAGAAATTAAAGCTTGAAACCTAGTAGAAGCAACCCTTTATCTTTGATTCAAATAGAAAATTTTTGTTGGGTTCTTTTTTACAAGATTCTAATTACTTACAACTCAATATAAAGAAATAAATGTTGTAGAGTTTAAAAAATATGTCAAAGTAGTCATCCTACAAAAACTTGTCAACCATTTGAAGAGTTGTTAGATAACCAAATATATGCTCCAATGTTTTGTTATCATCAAAATCACTTTAGGGTTCAACAAGAACTAATGCCTAGTTCAGGTGGCAACTCAAGCACATAGGCACTAGGTCCAATTTTTTTAATTACTTTATATGGTCCACTACTCTGGGCATGTAACTTTTTCATGGTTTCAGGTGGAAACCATTCAGATCGTAGTCTAACCATGACAAAGTCTTCTTCATTATATTCTTTGAGTCTTTTTCTTAGTTCAGCCATATGATTCTTATGCAATTCTTTAATGTATTGTGCATATGACTGCAAATGTCTAATAAACTCACTATGCATTATGGTAAAGAAAATTTATTTATTTATTTATTATTTTTTTATCTTTTTAAGTCCTTAATTTCAATTCTGTGCTTGACCCTTGGGCGGTGGGTGACATGTAGATCAAAATTTGACATGCACTCCTAATAGATGCTATAAGGTTCTCTAGAAATAAGTGGCAAATCTAACAAGGTCAAAGGATTGATGAAACATGCTAATCTCAACAAAATGTAACGTAATTGATGGGGACATCAGGTCAACCTAGTTTACTATAGGTCCCTGAGTTTTGAGTCCTTTAGCCAAGATTTCAATTTTGTCTTTGAGTTTAATAGTCTGGCTGTGTTATCCATTTAAGTCCTGTATTTGGGCCATGAGTTTTGTTTTATAGGCTTTGTTATACTTGAGTCTGTACCTTGGTCTCTGAATCTTATTTTGGACCTTTTTACATTTGAGCCCGTAATTAGAGTATTGAGTCAAGTTTTGGATGCTTAGTGAGCCTTATGAGTCCTGCAAATTTTGAGTTTTATGAGTTCTATCCAATTTTGTAAGTCTTATATTGAGTCCGGTCCAATTTTATAAGAAGACTCAAGTCACTTATGAAGCTAGTCAGCATAATACTCCAACCATTGCAAGGAATCCAATCATCCACATAATTATGCCACTTGGAAAGAATGGAAGGAGTCTTGGAGCTATCATTGAAGACCTGGACGATAAGTACATCAGTCCACCAGGAAGAGTTGGATACCAGGAGAACACTAGAGCCTGCCCATCACTGAAATGGGCTACCCAAAGCCTTGGCCCATCCTCAAATTCAGTGCCCTCCTTATGGTCACCTCTCATGTTGGTGCCCCACTTATGGTCACCTCCCTTGGACCAAGTAAAAGAGAAGGAGAGGAGTAACCCTAGTGAGAAGAGGGAGTTTGAACCAATTTGGAAGAGGAGATCTCTATGTATTTGAGTAGGAAAAGGATTAGTTGGAATTCTCTTGTATGCCCTTACTTGGAGCCCAAGTTTGTAAGCCTATTTAAAGTCCCCCCCTCTCATGTATATTGGATGTTAATGAATATGAAAACTTTTTTGAGTTCTTCTCAACTCTTGGTATGAATTCTGAGTGAATTTCTGTGTGATTAAGGGTATTTGTAAGATCCCTTAGGGTATTTGTGTGATCCTTGTGCCCTGCCTCCAAGCCGCTTGCTTCTTCATCTCTTGGCCGTCCACTTCTAAGCCTTCTTTTCCTTTGCTTTCTTTAGCCTTCAAACTTTTTTCTTCTTTGATTTCTAACCCTTGTTAGGTGATTTACAGGTTTCTCAAAGTTCATAAATCTATGATTCCAATCGGCAAGCTTTTGGGCCATTGGATTGAAAGTCATGAATCTGCAGGGTCTCTGGCTTATTTTTCCAGGCCGCATCTAAGAGCATAGAGCGAGCTCTTCATGGATTAATCTCCAAATCTCTGCCAGGTACACCCCCTAGACTCCTCTGGTAGCGGTATTGTAGAAGAGCTAGTCCTAACCAGGGCTTCTTAGCCTTAGCAGTCCTGTTTCTTCACTTTTAGGGTTTAGTTCTACATACCTATGCTTCCAAAAATTTTATAGAATCTTTTACTTAATAACTTGGCTTGAAACTTGGGAAACAATCTCCTAACTTAATGCCTAATACACAAAAAATATATGGTATGCATAATTAGTTTTGCATCATTTTGTATCAGAGCATGTTTTAGGGCTAG
Source organism: Areca catechu (assembly GCA_021397845.1). Classification (NCBI taxonomy): domain Eukaryota; kingdom Viridiplantae; phylum Streptophyta; class Magnoliopsida; order Arecales; family Arecaceae; genus Areca; species Areca catechu. Next base: position 111,291,495 of record CM038043.1, read on the forward strand.
TTTTTACATCCCATAATTTTTATATATAGTATATTATTTTTATTGTTTATGCATGTAGGTAGGTCATAAAATCCTAATTTTTATTGTTCTAGATTCTTCATAATTGATAGTATTCTTCAAAATTTTATCAGAATTTAGTTCAGTCTGTACAATTTTTGTCATGCCTATTTTCTTTTGCCCTAGAAGTTTCTGCATCGTATCTCTGCATTAGGTGTCTAAATTTCGGTCTATTTCATCACCTCAAGTATTTTTTTTTTCATTGAAATTTGTATGGTGTATCATCTGTTTAGTTCTAATCCTTGTAATAATTTTTATTTATTTTTATAGAAACACAAGAATTATAAAAATCTATAGTTTAGGAACCCTAATCCGAATCCTGAGATTTCTATACATAGTCTGAAAACCCTAGGTTTTGTATTATCATCCGAATCTTTTTTTGCATGATACTTAGTAGAGATTATCTAAGCTTTTCATTCTATATCTTGAGTTTTTTTTGAAAATTCTCTACATCAAAAACTAAACCAAGTTCTTATCGAATTGAACCCTAATTTCTGTTCTGCATAATTGATCAAACCAACCCTAATCACTTCCGAACGCTACCTCACCCAAGCCAAAAATTTGTTTGCTAACTTAACCAACTTAAACCTAATTTGCCACCTCATAAAAAGGTAATTTTTTTTTATTTCTCTGATTATTATTAGTTGCATTAGGGCTCACAGTGTGTTCATCATCTCATTAAATCAATTTTAAGGGTAATTTCCTTTCTCATATCAGGATAGGATTTCATCACCTATCCTGGATCCCAAACAACCACCCAACATCAGAATCCAAGCCTTAATTAAAATTAATTAGTAACCTAATTACTCTAGAGAGCTTAGGCACACCAATAGGTCGGGTCCGAATTGTGTGAGCCAACTAGTGCACCTAATTCCCCAGCTATTACTGAAAACTAGTGTCAAGGCTAGAGGTCCAGAGACAAATTATTGGAAATTATGTCCCAAAGCCAATCGCCTAGGCTGTAGGTGGTTGCGCTCAGTATTGTAATTTGTATATGAATTAATAAAACTTTATTTTGGCAGCTCCTCACATTATTCATTTTCCTGTAATGAACTCTATTTATGTGATGAAGTCCTTAGGACTGCACTGACTTCGATATACAGAGGATATATCGAGTGGTCCTTTAAAAAGGTTCACAACCAAAGGATACATTGTACAGGATGGCAATGTATCAAGTGTAGGTTGTTGTGGTTCACATCGTTTGGTTGTCCTCTTGACCAAAGGAGTGTGGTGACACTGATGTGATCTGCAAGTGGGATGTGTGACATCTCATTGAACGTGACTTTGTGGAGCTCCTTTCTACCAAAGGATTGCTCATGATTGGATATGGGTATATATGTCCCTCCGACCTAAGGTCACCATGGTAGCTTGCAAGCAACTCCCTGTGCTTTGGTGCTGGACTACCCGGATTTCTAATATGGTGACGGAAGGTTTCTGGGTATAGACAAGTACTTGTAGAGCAGTGGTGGACCAAGATGGAATTGACCTGTCCAAACTGTTTGGATTGAATGTCTCACAGTGTCTCAATTTAACAAATCCTCGATCGGGGTAGTCTTAGTGAGGAGTCACTGGACTTGCAAGGTTGAGACATGTTGTAGATTGACTTAGTTAGGGTTGGTAGTCTAACCCTTGATCATCTTAAGCATTGGAGGTCAAAGGGATGAATTATATGGTAACCATATGCCAGAGGTTCGATAGATTACTCTCGCATCTTCGACCTATCCAGATGCCGGGACCCATTGCTAGATGGTATCTTGTACTGGTACTAGAAGTGTTCCAGTGCTACCATTTAGATTCGAACCTATGAGGTCACACACCATAAAGGATTTCTCCCTAATCTAGGAGCCGATCAATGATTGAGAATCATTTTGGTATTAAGGTCAAACAATCTGATTGAGCACACAATGGATTTTTTCTTTGGACTCTCTCACATTGTCCAAAAATTTGTCCAAAAAAAAAAAAAAGCTTTCTCACGGAAACTCTGTTACTTCCCCTGTTCATTCTCCCACTAATTCTTGCCGTGACCTGTTATTTTATTCCTGGAGGACTAGCATTCTTTCGGGAGTTGGATCAGCGAGAGCCCGTGCGTGGATACTCTAGAGGAAGGACATTTGGACACCTTAAGAGATTGGATCGATCCTTCCTTGTTCTTGCTGTTTGCTAATCAGTATAAAAGACTGCTGGAGTCGGCTTCTTCCTGCTTTGATCTAGAATTTTAGAACAAAAGGAAGCATAATAAGGTATGTTATTTATCATACATGTTTAGATCTAGATTTATTCATATTATTTATAATTATTTGTTGACTCTGGTCTTGATTTTGATGATTGACAACATGTTTAAGTATATATGAGTACTAATTATATTTTAAGTATATTTTTTAGATCTTAGTACTCAACCATGTTGAATGAAGAAATGCTTGTATTTCAGTTGAAAAAGTCCTTAAATTAATGAAAAATCAAGTATATGGACTTTGGAATTAATATGGAAGGACTTGAAGAGGTTAAAGTTTCAATTTGAAGATGTTTCAGCAATGGCACAGGCAAGTGTCGACACTTGGAAATGAAGTGTCGATACCTGAGGATCAAGTGTCGACACTTGAAGAGTGAAGTGTCGACTCAAGGCCTGAGACAAACAGAAAACTTCAGAAAGCTTTCAGTGAAGTGTCGACACCTGGAGCTGAAGTGTCGACACTTGGAAGTGAAGTGTCGACACCTGGAAACTGAAGTGTCGACACCTGGAAACTGAAGTGTCGACACCTGAAGGTAAAGTGTCGACACTTGAACAGTAACGGCTAGTTTTCTAGGCTGCAGAACTTCTCCAACTTGCTTTCAAACGGTCATATTTTCCTCCCTAACGGCTATAAACAATCATTCAAGTGTTGGGAGGCTATATAAACATCAAAAAACAATTCGGGAAGTAATCCTTTGGTGAGATTTTTGAATATTCTTCAAAGATTCAAGAGTTGAGTGGTTCAAGCCTTCAAGCTTCCAAGTTTCAAAGAAAGCATCCAAAGTTCAAATCCTCAAGCATCAATCAAAGGCTTCATCAACTTGAAGACAAGATCTTCATCAACTCTCAACGGGCTTCAAAGAGATATTTGCTTTATTTTAGAAAGCTTTTATTGTATTCTTTTATACTTGCTCTTACATTGTTTTACTTAAGGTTTTTGGTGAGTGATGCAGAACGAAAGCTCTGATACCAAAAATGATGCAGAACAAAAGAGGTGATGCGATGCGGAAGTAAATTAAGACTATTTTTTTTTTTTTATATATTTTCAGAAGTCGGCTTTGACTCAAAAGAAAGTTAAACTAAGTTGAAGGAAACTATATAATAATTGAAAGCACAATTCAAAGAAACTAAATTATCAGAGTAGTTCAGAAGTAAAGGATCGCTGGGGTTGAGAAACTCCCAGACCTAGGGTTTCGCTCTGAACTTTCAACAGGACAGAAGTAAAGAGAAGAGAAGGGTTACAGACCAGGCAGTGATCTTCACAGAGTTTAGTGGAAGGACTCTCTTGAGCAGATTGTTGGATCCCCAGATTTGGATATCTTCGCAATGGATCCTCCAATACTGGTCCTTTGGCAGAGTTGGCTTCCTCTGAACTCAAGATCTGGGAAAGAAGAAGAACAAGTTATGGAACCAGATACTCAAGGTAGGATTTACCAGATAGAAGAACTTGAAAGTTGATGTTGATGAAATCCTGATTGTCTTGATGCTGATCTGACTTTCTCTGGGATTTGCTCTGTATTCGAAGTAGCTGAACTGGACCTGGATGCTGGTGGTCGGCCTCTACTTGGAGAGAGGGGCCGTGAGAAGATGGGGTAGGTTAGGGTTTGGTGGAATGAAGAAGATGATGGGCGGTTAGGGTTTGGAATGGAAGTGGCTAACCAAGGGTTTTGGGGTTGGAGATCTCACACCTCCTCAAGGTTCCTAGGGAACCCGGATTTACTCCCTCACGGAGCTCAACACCTGAATGCAAGTGCAGAAGAGAGAAACACAAAGTTGCTCACACAAAATTTGAATTCATTCATCAGTGTGTTTTTAAAACTTACAAGAGGGGTTTTTTTTATAGGTCTTTACAAGAGGAGAGGGTTTTACACCTTCCCATGTGGGACTAATACAATGGATCCTCAAATTAGGTTTGTATAATCAATTTCTTCTCATATGGCCGGCCAAGAGCTTCCATAAGTGTTGATTGATGGCTCCAAATGGTAAGTAGGTGGCGCCTCCTAGCCTTGCTCTTCAAGAAAAATCTTCTTCCTTCCATGCTTGGTTTTATTTGGAAGTATTTGGGTGCCTCCTAGTCTTGCTCCCCAAGTTTTGCTCCTTTTTTTTCATAGCTTGACTCTTATGGAAATATTTTAGGCACCTCCTTGGATTGAGGATCCTAAGTTGATCTCTCCTTAAGTGGCGCATTAAAGAAGGGACCTCCTTTCTTGTGGTGTAGGGACCAAAGCACACTGGATGGAGATGTGGTGCCTCCTGGACTCTGGCATGTGGCTGGGAGTGTGGCGCCCACTTGCTTGGGCCTGGGAGAAAATGTGGCACCCTAGAGAAGACCTAGACCACTACTAGGACTTGTACTGAGTCAACATGACTCAACAAAATTTAAATTACAGGGAAATACAGACTCAAACTAAAATTGAGTTGACCAAGTCAACCCTTATTACAAAACCAGAAAATCCTAATTCTTCGTGCAAGGTCAATCAGAGATCCAGATGGAGCCCTGAAGTCTTCTTCTGAGTCTGGTGCCCGCACCAATTCTCCCGGGGTGGGAGGAACTCGACCTTGTCGAGTATGGATCAAGTTGGCTCTGGTATCTCTCCAAGAGGTCTGGGTCCAATTCTTGTAATTCTTCTCGGGAGATCCAAGAGTCATCAGAATCTGGCCTTCCTTGCCAGCGGACCAGGTATCTTTGGTATCCTCGATTACGAGTAGAGATAACCTGATCATCCAGGATCTTTTCAATCTGCTCTTTCCTCACAGGCCAGTTTGTTGGTGGACACATAGGGTTGGGTTCACTCTCAAGAGCAGGATTAGGTTCAAAAGGCTCACTAGGAATCATAGCTGGCTCTCTATACTCTACTAGGTCTGTAATGTTGAAAGTGGAGCTAATGCCTATTTCTGAAGGCAACTCGAGCACATAGGCATTGGTCCCTACTCTCTTCACCACTCTAAATGGTCTAGCTCCTCTAGCATGTAACTTTCTAATGGTTCCAGGAGGAAACCGTTCATGCCTTAACCTAATCATTACATAGTCTCCCTCAAAAGTTTTGACTCGTCTTTGAGAATTAGCTAACTTCTTATAAGTTTCATTACTTAAATTTATTTTGGCATGAATTTCTTTATGCAAGTCTTTTATATGCTGTGCAAAAACTTCAGCAGACTCTGAGACTCGTGTGTGGACTGGTAAAGGTGCTAGGTCAAGAGGTGTGTGAGGTTTGTAACCATGCACAATTTCAAATGGACTCTTACCTGTAGACCTATTGACAGAGTCATTGTATGCAAATTCAACTCTAGGTAAGTACAAATCCCAGTTCATAATGTTTTCACCAACAAGACACCTTAACAGATTGCCTAAACTATGGTTCACTACTTCGGTTTGGCCATCAGTTTGGGGATGAAGGCAGTTGAAAACTTAAGTTTTGTCCCTAACTTATGCCAAAGGGTTTTCCAAAAATAGCTGGTGAACCGGACATCCCTATCTGAAACAATTGACTTAGGTAGGCCATGGAGTCGAACTATCTCATTAAAGAATAGGGTGGCTACCTTAGACGCATCAAATGTTTGGGAACAAGGCAAGAAATGGGCCATCTTAGAAAATCGGTCGACTACAACACAGATAGAGTCATGCCTCCTCTGGGTCTTAGGCTAACCTAACACAAAGTCCATGCTCACATCTTGCCAAGGGTGATCTGGGACAGGGAGTGGGGTATAAAGGCCGGTGTTCTGTTTTCGCTGTTTGGCAACAGCGCAGGTCCGACACCTAGCCACAATGTGTGCTACATCTCTTTTTAAGCCAGGCCAGAAAAAGTGATCTTCAATAGCCAGGTGGTCTTGTCTTTTCCGAAATGGCCAGCTAGACCTCCAGCATGAGTTTCCCAAATCAAAAATTCCCTAAGAGAAGTTCTAGGGATGCAAAGCCTATTTTTAAAGAACAAAAAGCCATCTAAAAGGGTATAATCCTTATGATCACTAGATGGTCCTTGATCTAGATCCTGGTACACTGTCTTAAAATCTGGACATGACTCATATTCCTCTTTGATCTGCTCAAACCCTACGACTTCAGCCCTAACAGAATTCAATAACAAAGATCGACGACTAAGGGCATCAGCTACCTTATTTTCAGTCCCAGCCTTATGTTTTAAAACAAAAGTATAGGACTGGATATACTCTACCCACTTAGCATGCCTAGGGTTAAGCTTCTTCTGGGAATTCAAGAATCTAAGAGCCTTATGGTCCGAAAATAGCACAAATTCCTGCGGTAGCAAATAATGTCTCGAGTAACACAAAGCTTGCACTACCGCATAAAATTCTTTATCATAGGTAGAATACCTAAGCTTAGCATCATTAAGTTTTTCACTAAAGAATGCTACGGGATGATTCTCTTGGCTTAGGACTCCACCTATACCTACTCCTGAAGCATCACAGGCAACCTCAAATACTTTAGAAAAGTCGGGTAACCTCAAAATGGGTGCCTGGGTCATCCTATCCTTAAGATCTAGGAAGGCTTTATGGGCTGCTTTAGTCCACTGAAATTCTCCCTTCCTAATACAGTATGTGATAGGAGCAACTACAGTACTAAACCCCTTGATGAATCGCCTATAGAAGGTAGCCAAGCCATGGAAACTTCTGACTTCATGCACACTGGTCGGCTCTGGCCATTCTACTATGGACCTAATCTTCTCTGGATCGGCAGCCACACCGTCAGGGGTTACTACAAAACCAAGGAAGATAACTCTACTGGTCATGAATTCACACTTTTTGAGATTACCGTAGAGACTATCATTCCTCAAAACTTGGTAGACTTGTCTAAGGTGGCCTAGGTGGTCTGCAGGGGTCTTACTATAGATCAGGATGTCATCAAAATAGACCACTACAAACTTCCCTATGAAAGCTCTAAGCACCTGGGTCATAATCCTCATGAAAGTACTAGGGGCATTGGATAACCCAAAAGGCATAACAACCCATTCGTAGAGACCATCCTTAGTTTTGAAAGCGTTTTCCACTCATCCCCTGGTCTAATCCTAACTTGATGATAGCCGCTCTTGAGATCAATTTTGGAAAAAATCATTGCACCGGCCATCATATCTAGCATGTCATCTAGTCTAGGGATGGGGAACCTATACTTGATTGTGATTTTGTTGATGGCACGACTATCAATACATCCTCCACGTGCCATCCTTCCTTGGGGTCAGTAGTGCAGGGACTGCACAAGGGCTAAGACTCTCTTAATGAACCCCTTCCTCAACAATTCTCCAACCTGCTTTTGCAGTTCCTTATGTTCAGATGGATTCATCCTATAATGGGGCAAGTTGGGTAAAGTAGCTCCTGGGATTAAATCTATGGAATGCTGGATATCCCTAAGAGGTGGAAGGTGGTCTGGCAGATCCTTGGGAAAAACATCCTCAAATTATTCTAACAAAGGTCTAACTTCCTGAGGAGGCTCTGAGGGTGTAGGAGTCCTAAGTTCCTTAGCAGTCAACATCCAAATGGATGAACCACTATGAGTTTCTTGTTCTAGATCCTTAGCACTAATTAGGTTCACTCCAGTCTTCATCTCTCTGACCTTATTGGGTCCTTTAGCTACCTTGTCCTTAGGAGGGACTGAATGGATTGTGATTTTTTTCCATTAAAACTAAAGACACAGGTATTGGATTTTCCTAAGAGGGTGGCATCATGACCATATAACCAAGGTCTCCCAAGAATTATACTGCTCACCCCCATGGGCAAGACATCACACCAAATCTTCTCTTGATAGGATTGCATTTGGATTTGGACCTGACATCTAGACTGGATGGGTATAGAGGTAGAGTCTACCCAAGAAACCTTATAGGGGTTGGGGTGGGGGACTGGGGTTAAGCCTAACATTTTGACAGTGCTAGCAGAAATGGCATTCACACAGCTCCCACTATCTATGATGATCTTACATACCTTATCCCCTAGTTTAAGGAAAGTCTGTAGGATGTTAGTCCTACGCCAATCCTCCTGAACTCTACTCTGGGACAGGATGCATCTCACAACCCCTAACTGGTCAGACTCTGTGGATTCCTCCTCTCCTTCATACTCATCAACCAAATTCATTCCGGCCTCATAAACTTCTTCTTCAAATTCTTCATTGGGCCTGGAATTCTCTTCCTCTCCTTCTTCTATGTAAAGGGATCTATGAGGGCACTGGCTAGAAACATGAACTATCCTATGGCACTTAAAACAGGCTATGGCTGTGCACTGGCTGGAGATATGACCGGGTTTCTGGCACTTAAAACAGGTGATACTAGGGGTTCTCTGGGTGTCAGGTGCCTTACCTTTGTCCATGGGCCTAGGGGTGGGAATACCCTGACTAGGTTTGCTAGGGGTAACTTGGCTAGGTCCATTTCTTAGGATTGAGGCACTAACCCTAGAAGGCATAGGTCCTCTCTGAAACTTCTCAGTGTTTAGTGCAATCTGATAGGCTTGGTCTAGGTCAGTAACCTCTCTCAGAAACAACTCCCTCTTAATGTCTTCCCTAAGTCCAGCCCTAAACCTAGATAAAGTGACCTCATGGGCTTCACTCACATCACATCTCATCAGGTATTCATCAAAGGTGGTTATGTAGTCTGATACAGATCGGTTCCCTTGTTTCAAGGTCTGCCATTGGTCTAACAGATTCTGCTAGTATGAAATGGGTAGGTACTTATCTCTAAGGTTCTCTTTCATACCCTTCCAAGTGGTTATGGGCTCAACATTTCATCTTCTAGTGGTTACCTCAATGTTCCCCCAGTATAACCTAGCTTGACGTACTAACTTCATCTTGGCAAACTTGAACTTCCTTTCCTCAGACATGGCATACCACTCAAAGTACTGGTCCATCTCACCCTCCCAATCAGAATACACCTTAGGGTTTAAGCTACCATCAAAAGTGGGTGCATCTAATTTGATGTTCTGAATGAACCTATCATCTTTATCTTCAGGCTCTGGGTCAGGCCTCCTATGATTAGGTTCAGGATCTCTATATAAAGGTCTTCTAGGCTCCTGGTGTGGGTGAGGTTAAGGCACATTAAAATCTGGGTCAGGAGTCCAATTCTGATGCCTAGGTTCCTCAAGTACTTGGACTCGATCCCTAAGCTGGGTAAGATCCTCATGGACTTGTTCTTTAAACTGGGCAACAGTAGCAGTCATATCCTGACTCAATTTGTTCATACTTTCAGTAAGAGCTCTAACCATGGCCTCTAAATCAGGTTAGGTTTGACCAGGTTGGTAGGGTACTCCATTCCGGGTAGACATGATGATGCAAGCAAACACACCAAATGAGACTCAACTGAAACGACTACGGGCTAACTAGACCTAGAGCCCAAACTAGATGCCCAATCAGAGTGGCAAGCTAGCCTGTAGTAACTCGGGACTCAGCCAGGCAGGTGTAAGGGGAGTGTTAGGTCCCTAAATGCCAATCCTAGACACCAATCAGAGATTGGCCAGGTAGGCGGACCAGCATACAAGCCCTTCGGGATAGAATCTCTGAACCACCATTCTAGACACTGAGTACAAAGCACACACAGAGTAACTAGACAAACTGACTCAACATTAGCCTAGACCCGACTTGTTGGTGTCCCTAGCCCACTAGGACAAATTAAGTCTAATAAATTTTAAAATTAGGCTTAGGATCGAATGAATGGGTGTTGGTTTTGGGCTAAGGAGAGGTTATCAACTCCTTCCCTTATCTTAGATGCTCAATTGCCCTTAAGATGAATTAGGAGATGATCACTCAAAAAATTGAATTGCAGAAACACAGAAACAGAATTGCTGTAATTTAACTCGCAGAAATTATACAGAAACCAATAAATTACAGTAAAATTATGTAAAATAGTTTCAATTATTTGGTTCCAGCAAAACAAAAATCACATAATTTGGAGTTACCTACAATGAAAAATAATTCCTGCAACAGGGCAGTTACAGACTAAAAATAGAATGCTTCCCCGTTTACAATTCCTGCTACGAAGTTGTAACCCAGCGGATCCCCTACACACCCTAGGAACACCCCGTGGAATGGGAAGAGGAGGCTTGCACCTCGCTTCGTTCCTAGGACCGAACGTCCTGGGGAGTCTCCTTCGAGCAGACAAAGTAAAAAAGAGAGACACTCAAAACATTCAAGCAAGTCAGAAACCCTAGACAGGGCTCTGATACCAAAAATGATGCAGAATGAAAGCTCTGATACCAAAAATGATGCAGAACAAAAGAGGTGATGCGATGCGGAAGTAAATTAAGACTATTTTTTTTTTTTTATATATATTTTAGAAGTCGGCTTTGACTCAAAAGAAAGTTAAACTAAGTTGAAAGAAACTATATAATAATTGAAATCACAATTCAAAGAAACTAGATTATCAGAGTAGTTCAGAAGTAAAGGATCGCTGGGGGTTGAGAAACTCCCAGACCTAGGGTTTCGCTTTGAACTTTCAACAGGACAGAAGTAAAGAGAAGAGAAGGGTTACAGACCAGGCAGTGATCTTCACAGAGTTTAGTGGAAGGACTCTCTTGAGCAGATTGTTGGATCCCCGGATTCGGATATCTTCGCAATGGATCCTCCAATACTGGTCCTTTGCCAGAGTTGGCTTCTTCTGAACTCAAGATCTGGGAAAGAAGAAAACAAGTTATGGAACCAGATACTCAAGGTAGGATTTACCAGATAGAAGAACTTGAAAGTTGATGTTGATGAAATCCTGATTCTCCTGGATGCTGATCTGACTTCCTCTGGGATTTGCTCTGTATTCGAAGTAGCCGAATTGGACCTGGATGCTGGTGGTCGGCCTCTACTTGGAGAGAGGGGCCGTGAGAAGATGGGGTAGGTTAGGGTTTGGTGGAATGAAGAAGATGATGGGCGGCTAGGGTTTGGAATGGAAGTGGCTAACCTAGGGTTTTGGGGTTGGAGATCTCACACCTCCTCAAGGTTCCTAGGGAACCCGGATTTACTCCCTCATGGAGCTCAACACCTGAATGCAAGTGCGGAAGAGAGAAACACAAAGTTGCTTACACAAAATTTGAATTCATTCATCAGTGTATTTTTAAAACTTACAAGAGGGGTTTATTTTATAGGTCTTTACAAGAGGTCAAGGTTTTACATCTTTCCATGTGGGACTAATAGGATGGATCCTCAAATTAGGTTTGTAGAATCAATTTCTTCTCATATGGCCGGCCAAGAGCTTCCATAAGTGTTGATTGATGGCTCCAAATGGTAAGTAGGTGGCGCCTCCTAGCCTTGCTCTTCAAGAAAAATTTTCTTCCTTCCATGCTTGGTTTTATTTGGAAGTATTTGGGTGCCTCCTAGTCTTGCTCCCTAAGTTTTGCTCCTTTCTTTTCATAGCTTGGCTCTTATGGAAATATTTTCGGTGCCTCCTTGGATTGAGGATCCTAAGTTGATCTCTCCTTAAGTGGCGCATGAAAGAAAGGACCTGCTTTCTTGTGGTGTGGGGACCAAAGCACACTGGATGGAGATGTAGCGCCCCCTGGACTCTGGCATGGGCTGGGAGTGTGGCACCCACTTGCTTGGGCCTGGGAGAAAATGTGGCACCCTGGAGAAGACCTAGACCACTACTAGGACTTGTACTGAGTCAACATGACTCAACAAAATTTAAATTGCAGGGAAATACAGACTCAAACTAAAATTGAGTTGACCAAGTCAACCCTTATTACAAAACCAGCAAACCTTAATTCTTTGGGCAAGGTCAATCAGAGATCCAGATGGAGCCCTGAAGTCTTCTTCTGAGTCTGGTGCCCGCACCAGTGAGCCTTGGAAAACCAAAGAGGTTTTTGGTAAGCCTTGAAAATCAAAGTAGTTGTTGGTGAGCCTTGAAACCAACTAGGGTTTTACTTGTAAGCCCGAAGCCAAAACAAGTTGTTTAGGTTCTTGGTTATCCCGTAAAACCAAGGTTGGTTGTTGGTGAGCCTTGAAACCAACTAGGGTTTGACTTGTGAGCCCGAAGACAAAACAAGTTGTAAAGGTTGTTGGTGAGCCTAAGTTATAAAACCAAACTTAGTGGAATTCCCAAGGGATTCTTGGGGAGTGGATGTAGGTGCTTGGTTGGCACCGAACCACTATAAATCTTTGTATTTGTGTGATTGTTCTCCTTATGCTTTTATTTCATTATTTCCGTTGCATTTATTTGAAATACACAAGCACTTAAATTGCATTAGCATATAATTGATTTAGTTCATCTTTTAAATAGTATAAAAGTTTTATAAAACCCAATTCACCCCCCCTCTTAGGTTGCCAACCTGAGCCTACAATTGGTGTCAGAGCGGGTGCTCTGTTTGAAAATCTAACGATTTTGAGCTAAAGTTCATGGCAACCCTTATAGGTATTAATGTTAGACCACCATTTTTCAATTGCACAAATTACACATTTTGGAAAACTCGCATGTGCATCCATATTCAATCTATTAGTTATCATCTTTGAAAAATTATTGTTAGTGGTCCTCATATTCCTTTCATTTTGGTTAATGCATTTCCATTCCAAAGCTCGAAGAGGATTGGAATGAATATGACATTAAACAAACTGAAATCAATGCTAAAGCAATGAACTTGCTTTATTGTGCATTGGACTTAAATAAATTTAATAGAATTTCTACATGCACATCAGCGAAGAAAATATGGGACACACTTGAAGTTACTCATGAGGGTACTCTTCAAGTGAAGAACACTAAAATTAATTTGCTTGTATATTCTTTTGAAATTTTTGAAATGATGCATTATGAATCTATATCTGATATGTTTTCAAGATTTATTACTATTATTAATGAATTAAAAAGTCTTGAAAAAATCTATACTAATGCTGATTTGGTGAATAAAATTCTTAGATCCTTGCCAAAATCATGGGATCCAAAGGTGATAGCGATCCAAGAAGCTAAAGATGTAGAAACCTTACCTTTGGAGGAGCTTATCGGTTCACTCATGACCTATGAGTTGAACATATGGCAAAGGATAGTGGAAGCTGATGTAAATAAGAAGATAATAGCCCTCAAGGCCAAAAAGAAATTCAAGACAATGATGGCAACTTGGAGCGATAGCGAAGATTCAAGTATGGATGATGAAGTTGCCCATCTTTGCTTCATGGCAAATGAGGAAAAGGTATGTGCTAAAAATAATTATGATTTTACCTTTAAAGAATCACATGATGCATCTAATGATCTTGTGCATGAATATAGATTGCTAAAAATTGAGCACAAGAAATTAAATAGGCATGTAGATTCATTTTCTCTTGACAACACCAATCTTGCAAATAAAAATGGTGATTTAAATTCAAAGATTGATATTTTGAAAAATGAAAAGAATAATTTTTCTAAAGCAAAAGAATTTTTAGTAAAAGAAAATGTTATTTTGAAAGATTTATGTGATAAAGTTTTTAATGAGAAAAATATTTTGATTGAGGAAAAGAAGCAAAAACTTTTGAAGAACTTCAATATTCCTGCTTATTTCAATTTTTCTTATAAATGTGGTTTCAATGCTTATCCTTCTAGATTAAGAAAAGTTTGGGTTCCAAAAGGAACCATAATTACTAATCATAAAGGACCCAAGAAAGTTTGGGTACCAAAAATGTCCACTTAATTTGTTTTGCAGGAATGTCTTGCAACCCAATATGAAGAAAAGAAGTTCTTGAAAAGAGGTTGTACAAGACAATTTAATGAAGTGGACAAGCTACATTTTGAACTAAATGGTAAAAGGAAGGACTTTGTATATTAGTAAATTCTAAACATCTCCTTCCATGATTGAAAATGTAGTTAAATTTTTTGTTATAATTATTGCATCAATTACTTTAAAAAATTATTTAAAATGATTAATTAGAATCAAGTTTAGACTTATAATCATTGATTATGATCATGGACTTCTGATGGGGGACTAATATGCATGCAATTCTTTTTTGTATGTTTTACATGTGGAGTTAGGTGATTAATTCCCGAATTTAAGATCAAAATTATTTGTAGGGAATTTTGTATGAATTTTTGAAGCCAAGCATGCAGATTAGAACCTAGAAAAGTACTAAAGAAGGATCGCCGGGACTGAGAAGCCTCGGTTAGGGCAAGTTCTCCTACAATATAAAGACTGGAGGTAGAGGGGGTGTACCTGACAATGTCTGAAGCACTTGGTGAAGATCGCAGTGAAGGGATCTCTCGTTCCTCGATGGATGCGGCTTGGAAAATCGAGCTAATGACCCGCGGATACCTGGCTTTCTGCTCGGTGATCCGATTGAGGCTTGGCTAGAGTCGTTGGATTCGTAGGAACTCGGGGACCTGCAAACGACCTATCAGGGGTTAGAAAACTCAAAGGAGATCAAGAAAATAGAGGGAAACAGCAAAGGGAAGAAAGTTTTGGAGGGGGCTGGAAGGATGGTTAGCGGCAGGAAGATGGTTGCAAACACCGGGAAGAAGAACTCTCAAACCCCTTTATGCACACAGTAGGGTAATCACACAAAGCAATTGAAGAACTCAAGGTTTATTTCATATCAAAATCTCTCTTTATACAAGAGGCTAGGGTCCTTTAAATAGACCCTTAATCTTGGGCTCCAAGTAAGGGCACATTAATCTTTACATAAGAATCCTTTTCCTTCTCAAACCCTAGCTAGAAAATAAGGAAACATTAGGTAGAAAAATCCCTAAAAGTTTTCTTGACTTGGCCAATACTCCAAGGACACCTAGGGGGGTATGTTGGGCTTCTAGGAGCAGCAAGAGGCCGGCCTAAAGGTGCTCGGGTGCATGGTTTTGGGCCTCTGGAAGCTGGGGTGGCCTGGTAGCTAGGTAGCAGGAATATTCCCTGGTATCTTGCTTCTTAGGGGCTTGGGCTTGGTGCCTGGGCTTGATTTCTTTGGGCTAGGATGCAGATAGACCTCTAAAATCATTGATGCCTTGGTATATGAATATATTTTGGCATCTGGAAGGGAATCTGGGCATCTGGAGGGCATCTACAAGAATCAGGGTTTTCTGAATTTTTCCTCCTGGGATCTTCAAATCTTCAAGCTGGGTTGGACTTGGGCTATACTTCCATGTATTCAATCTGGTTGGACTTAGTCTTCACTTGTATGATGTGATCTTGAGTCTTCAATATGGTTGAATAGGACTCAAAAAAATAAAATTAGCTCGACATGAGCTGACTAACACTGGACTGAACTAGCTCAACATGAGCTGACTAGTACAGAACTGAAACTCAAAAGACTCAAATAACAACTAAAATGGACTCAGATGGGCTAAGCCCTTATTACAGATGGACTCATAAATTATTGATCAATTCATAGAGGGTTGAAAAGCCTCTGTCTTATTCTGGTGCCTCCGGTGTCCCCACCAATTCTCCCAAGGTGGGAGGAACTCGACCCTGTCGAGTGAAGATCAAGCTAGCTCACATATCTCTCCAGGAGGTCTGGGTTGAGGTGATGCAAGTCCTCTCGAGAAACCCATGAATTGTCCGACTCTTGCCGGCCTTGCCATCGGACCAGGAAGCGTTGATAACCGCGGCCCCGGGTCATAATGGCTTGATCGTCCAGGATACGCTCGATCCGTTCTCTTCTCTCAGGCCAAATTTATTAGTGGACACTCTGGGTTAGGGTCACTCACAACAGGAGGGGATAGGTCCAAAAGCCTCACTAGGTATCGCTGTCGGTTCCCTGTACTCAACCAAGTCTATAATATTGAAGGTAGACTAATGCCCAAATCCGAAGGCATGTCTAACACCTAGGCATTTGATCCAACCTTCTCTATCACTTTAAAAGGTCCTGCTCTACGAGCATGAAGCTTCTTTTAGGCCTAAGCCTAACCAAGATAGAATCCACTACATCAAATTCTTTTATCCATCTTCGGGAATTAGCCAGTTTGTTTAAAATTAGTGTAGGTGGTGAACATGCTGGGCACATGCAGACTCCTAACAAATGATTCAAAGGACTCATACTAACACCTAACAGACTTGACTATGCATTCCTATAGAAGGAAATTTTATTGAACTCTTTGGATCTAAACCTAATAGATTATAGGTTCCTTAGGTTTGATCCTAGCTTGACATGCACATGAAAATTTACAGTAAACTCCTAGCAAATTCCAAAGAGTATGCCAGAAGTAAGATGCAAACCTAACATGCGTGATGAATGCATGCAGTATGCTAATCTCAGTTAAATGCAATCTAATAATCTTAGAAATGCTGGAGGTGTCAGGAAAGGGCAGAAAATAGGAAGTGGGTTCAGAATTAGTTTGGTAGGGTAGGGAAAAAGGTTCATGTTAGTTGGATAATGTAGGATAAAAGACGGGGTGTCAGAAACTAATCCTATACTAATGAGGTTAACCTTACGAGGTTGAGCTATATCTACAGGGTTTGCATAATGGAAGGATGGGTCGCCAATTTCGGGGAAGAGGTCCTTAATGGGAACTATAGGAGGGGACTCATCTTGAAGGTATTGATTCAAAGAATCAGGTCCTTAATAAATTTTTCTGGTTTTTGTATTCTTGGACTAGACTCTATAATTAGGCTCTCCTCTATGGTTTCCTCAGGTAAGGCTCTAGCAGTACCTAGGTTCTCTTCCTCTATTTATTCTTCCACTATAGCTTTAGGTTGGATGTGGTCAAGGTCAACTAGCTCTGGGTTGGTTTCTACCTGGGTATCTACTGGGTAGCTAATTCTAGGTCTACTAAAGGTGTCTCCTCTTCTCCCTCATACTCATCCACTAAGTTTGCATCAGCTTCATACACTTCCGCGTTAATGTAAGCCTTGTCAATCTCAGGAATTGTTGGAGAAGATCGGCTAGGAAAAAATTGGCTAGGTCCTGGTTTCTGATTATGGACACTAATCCTAGTAGGTTCAAGTTGCCTAAGGGATAGTGGCTCACTACTGGGCTCATATTTAGGGGTGCTAATCCTATGGGGTTCAAGTTGACTAAGGGAAACCTGACTAGTACTAGATTGATACTTAGGGGTTATGGGTTCTCTGGGCTCATAGGACAAGGGTGCAGATCTATGGGTCATGGGATTATATGATCTGGGGTCATAGGATTTTGGGTCAGCTCTATGGTCAGGTTCTAAGGATGGATCATGGTATGGGGTCCTCCTAAGGTTGGGCTCCCTATATGGGTCAGGATATTGGGTTCTCCTAGGGTTAGACTCCCTATATGGTTCAGAATATTGGGTTCTCTTAGGGTTAGGCTCTCTATATGGGTCAGAGTATTGGGTTCTCCTAGGATTGGACTCCCTATATGGGTCAGAGTATTGGGTTCTCCTAGGATTGGACTCCCTATATGGGTCAGAGTATTGGGTTTTCCTGGGTTCAGTATCATAATAAGGGTCATGGTAAGGGGTTCTTCTAGGTTCAGTATTATAGTATGGGTCAGGCTGTGGGCTCTCCTAGGTTCAACCTCTCGGTATGGATCAGGGTTTGGGGTCCTCCTAGGTTGAGGATTGTAGTACGGGTCAGGATAAGGGGCTCTCCTAGGTTCGACCTCATGGTATAGATTAGGGTTTGGGGTCCTCCTAGGTTGAGGGGACTCAGGATCTAGCTCAGACAGTGACCCATGGGATTTTCTTGGGGTCCCTACCCGGACTTCTAACTGATCAAACCTATTGGCAAGATGGTCAATTCTATCATTGGTTTGAATACCAGACTGAGTTAACTGGGTCATCTGGGTAGTCATCTGGGTAGCCATCTGGGCCATTTGATCAGCTAGGGCTTTCATTTGGGCTTGCAAATTTTCCATGGGTTCAAACATTTGTGAAGGAGGTGGGTGATATGAAACTCCTGATCTAGTGCTCATGCAAGACTCGATCAGACCAACTACAGCTGACTAGACCTAGAGTCCAAACTAAGGGCTCAATCAGGGTGGCAAACTAGCCTATAGTAACCCTGTACTCAGCCAGGCAGGTGTAAGGGGAGTGTTAGGTCCCTGATTGCCAATCCTAGACACCAATCAGAGATTGGCCAGGTAGGCAGACCAGCACACAAGCCCTTCAGGACTAAATCCCTAAACCACCATTCTAGACACCAAGCACAAGGCACACACAGGTTAGCTTGACACAGTGATTAACACTTAGCCCGGACCCGACCAGTTGGTGTCCCTAGCCCACTAGGGCAAATTAGGTCTAATCGATTTTAAGTTAGGCTTGGGACCGAATGCAAGGAATGTGGTTTTGGGCTAAAGAGAGGTGATCAAATCCTCTCCCCATCTGACATAGCAAGAGTGCCCTTAAAGGTAGATTATGCAATGATGGCAGGCAGATGAGGATGCAAATTAGGGTTTAGATGATTTTGGTATTTTTGGAGAATATGTAATTTTTTTTTTCATATTTTTTTAAATATAAGAAAACTTGCAAATCATGGCCTAATATGCTGAAAATATACTAAAATTAAAAGATATGCAAAAGATGCTAAACAAAACCCTAAAACTTCCAAACTTGTCTTGCTAAAAAAATAGAGCCAAACATTTGTAGGCTGTATTTCGGCTTGCAGAAAATTCACAAGCTATACTAAAATCTGTAAAAATTTTTAAAATTATTGTGAATTATGATGAATCCAGAAAAACAAATTTTATAATTTTTGGAGTTTTTATCAGGGAGTAATATTTAAAATAACAGAGTATATACGACTGAAAAATTGTAAAAAATAAGCCCTAATCTAAGCTCTAATACCAAATGATGCGGGACTAATATGCATGCAATTCTTTTTTGTATGTTTTACATGTGGATTTGAATAATTAATTCCAAAATTTCAGATCAAAATTATTTTTAGAGAATTTTGTATGAATTCTTGAAGCCAAGCATGCAGATTAGAACCTAGAAAAGTACTAAAGAAGGATCGTCGGGGCTGAGAAGCCTTGGTTAGGGCAAGTTCTCCTACAATATAAAGACTGGAGGTAGAGGGGGTGTACCTGACAATATTTGAAGCACCCGGTGAAATCGTAGTGAAGGGATCTCTCGTTCCTCGATGGATACGGCATGGAAAATCGAGCCAATGACCCGCGGATACCTGGCTTTCTGCTCGGTGATCCGATTGAGGCTCGGCTGGAGTCGTTGGATTTGTAGGAACTCGGGGACCTGCAAACGACCTATCAGGGTTAGAAAACTCAAAGGAGATCAAAAAATAAAGGGAAACAACAAAGGGAAGAAAGTTTTGGAGGGGGCTGGAAGGATGGTTGGCGGTAGGAAGATGGTTGCAAATACCAGGAAGAAGAACTCTCAAACCCCTTTATTTACATAGCAGGGTAATCACACAAAGCAATTTAATAACTCAAGGTTTATTTCATTTCAAAATCTCCCTTCATACAAGAGGCTATGGTCCTTTAAATAGATCTTTAATCTTGGGCTCCAAGTAAGGTCACATTAGTCTTTACATAAGAATCCTTTTCCCTCTCAAACCCTAGCTAGAAAATAATGAAACATTAGATAAAAAAATCCCTAAAAATTTTCTTGACTTGGCAAACACTCCAAGGATACCTAGGGGGGCGTGTTGGGCTTCTAGGAGCAGCAAGAGGCCGGCCCAAAGGGGCTCAGGCGCATGGGTTTGGGCCTTTGGAAGCTGGGGTGGCCTGGTAGCCAGGTAGCAGGAATATTCCCTGGTATCTTGCTTCTTAGGGGCTTGGGCTTGGCGCCTGGGTTTGATTTCTTTGGGCTAGGATGCAGATGGACCTTTAAAATCATGGTTACCTTGGTATATGAATATATTTTGACATCTGGAAGGGAATCTGGGTATCTGGAGGGCATCTGCAAGGAATCAGGATTTTCTGAATTTTTCCTCCTGGGGTCATCAAATCTTCAAGCTGGGTTGGACTTGGGCTATACTTCCATGTATTCAATCTGGTTGGACTTGGTCTTCACTTGTATGATGTGATCTTGAGTCTTCAATATGGTTGAATAGGACTCAAAAAAATAAAATTAGCTCGACATGAGCTGACTAACACTGGACTGAACTAGCTCAACATGAGCTGACTAGTACAGAATTGAAACTCAAAAGACTCAAATAACAACTAAAATGGACTCAGATGGGCTAAGCCCTTATTATAGATGGACTCATAAATTATTGATCAATTCACAGAGGGTTGAAAAGCCTCTATCTTATTCTGGTGCCTCCGGTGTCCCCACCAACTTCTTGATGTTGATGAATTTCTTGCTATCATGATTAAACTTATGATCATAAGACCTTCACTTGATTTTGATTAATGTATTTCATGAAAAATGCTTTTAAAAATGCATATTGATTTGAAAAATGTTTTAATTGATTAATTAGAATCAAGCTTAGACTAATAATCATTAGTTGTGATTGTGACTATTTTAATGTAAATGGATTTCATGCTCTCATGATTTCAACTTATGATTATTAGACTTTCACTTGATTTTGATTAATACAGTTTTTGAATTATTTCAAGTGAAATGTTACGATTTATGTGCTTTCATTGTTGGCATCTATGTTTAAGTTAGAATTGATTTGAATCAGGTATAGAACTAGTAGTTAAGGGTTACATTTAAGAAGAATGTATGCATATTGACAAACCCTTGCTCTAGTAGCTAGACTTGATATCATATTACTTCTAGCATTTGTATGGATATCAAATCATCTTAAAATGAATTTAAAATCATACTGAAAGTTTTTAAGTGATATAAATGCTTTGTATTTTGAAAATCATGAATATCTTGAAAATTTCAAATCCTTGATTTCAGACTTAGAATTTATGTTTATATCTTAAAATTGTTTGAAATTATATTGCATGTGCTTTCATGTTATTATTCCTCAAATGAATGCATATTTTTAAGGGGGAATAACATTCAGGGAGAGCATCCAAAGATTTGTTATTATATTTGATGCTTTGAATATCTTGTTGATATCATGCTTTGCTTATATTGCTCTGATACTCCTTCTTGTTTTCAAATATAATTCTTTGAGGGGAGTTACATTCAAATGGTATCATATTCTATTGGTATCAAAATCATTTCTTGCATGTGCTTACATTCTGTGGTATCATGTTCAATTTGTATCAATACAATTGATATCATAATTATTTGATTTCATGCATTGATTTTGATGACCTACTTGCTATTTTTTCCGACTTCATTCCTACTTTGTATTGCCTTTCACCCTTTTTCATGATGTCAAAAAGGGGGAGAAAATTGTTAAGTATGAAAAGGGGAAGATTGGATAAACATGAAAAATCATTTGAGAAATGAAAGAAAGTGCAAAAGGGGGAGAAGAATGTAAAATATTTTTATCTAAAGAGAAGAATTAGTAAGAAGAAGAAATTTTAAAAAAAATTGAAAATTTTGCATATTCTTCTTTGTATCATATACAATTGATATCATAATTATTTGATTTCATGCATTGATTTTGATGACCTACTTGCTATTCTTTCCAACTTCATTCCTACTTTGTATTGCCTTTCACCCTTTTTCATGATGTCAAAAAGGGGGAGAAAATTGTTAAGTATGAAAAGGGAAGATTGGATAAACATGAAAAATCATTTGAGAAATGAAAGAAAGTGCAAAAGGGGGAGAAGAATGTAAAATATTTTTATCTAAAGGGAAGAATTAGTAAGAAGAAGAAATTTAAAAAAAATAAAAAATTTTGCATATTTTGAAAAATATTTTTGAAGATTTTTTGGATCATATTTTGAGGGGGAGCTTGGTGCCTATTGTTTTGAGCTTACATGTTTATACTATTGTTAATCTTTTAAGCTTACCCTATTTATATACTTAAAGATTTTGTCATCATCAAAAAGGGGGAGATTGTTGACTCTGGTCTTGATTTTGATGATTGACAAAATGTTTAAGTATATATGAGTACTAATTATATTTTAAGTATATTTTTCAGATCTTAGTACTCAACCATGTTGAATGAAGAAATGCTTGTATTTCAGTTGAAAAAGTCTTTAAATTAATGAAAAATCAAGTATATGGACTTTGGAATTAATATGGAAGGACTTGAAGAGGTTAAAGTTTCAATTTGAAGATGTTTCAGTAATGGCACAGGCAAGTGTCGACACTTGGAAATGAAGTGTCGACACTTGAGGATCAAGTGTCGACACTTGAAGAGTGAAGTGTCGACTCAAGGCCTGAGACAAACAGAAAACTTCAGAAAGCTCTTTCAGTGAAGTGTCGACACCTGGAGCTGAAGTGTCGACACTTGGAAGTGAAGTGTCGACACCTGGAAACTGAAGTGTCGACACTTGAAACTGAAGTGTCGACACCTGAAGGTAAAGTGTCGACACTTGAACAGTAACGGCTAGTTTTCTGGGCTACAGAACTTCTCCAACTTGCTTCCAAACGGTCATATTTTCCTCCCTAATGGCTATAAACAGTCATTTAAGTGTTGGGACGCTATATAAACATCAAAAAACAATTAGGGAAGTAATCCTTTGGTGAGATTTTTGAATATTCTTCAAGGATTCAAGAGTTGAGTGGTTCAAGCCTTCAAGCTTCTAAGTTTCAAAGAAAGCATCCAAAGTTCACATCTTCAAGCATCAATCAAAGGCTTCATCAACTTGAAGACAAGATCTTCATCAACTCTCAATGGGCTTCAAAGAGATATTTGCTTTATTTTAGAAAGCTTTTATTGTATTCTTTTATACTTGCTCTTACATTGTTTTACTTAAGGTTTTTGGTGATCCTAGGAAAACCAAAGAGGTTTTTGGTAAGCCTTGAAAACCAAAGTGGTTGTTGATGAGCCTTTAAACCAACTAGGGTTTTACTTGTGAGCCCGAAGCCAAAACAAGTTGTTTAGGTTCTTGGTTATCCCGTAAAACCAAGGTTGGTTGTTGGTGAGCCTTGAAACCAACTAGGGTTTGACTTGTGAGCCCGAAGACAAAATAAGTTGTAAATGTTGTTGGTGAGCCTAAGTTATAAAACCAAACTTAGTGGAATTTCCAAGGGATTCTTAGGAGTGGATGTAGGTGCTTGGTTGGCACCGAACCACTATAAATCTTTGTTTGTGTGATTGTTCTCCTTATGCTTTTATTTCATTATTTTCGCTGCATTTATTTGAAATACACAAGCACTTAAATTGCATTAGCATATACTTGCTTTAGTTCATCTTTTAAATAGTACAAAAATTTTATAAAATCCAATTCACCCCCCTCTTGGGTTGCCTACCTGAGCCTACATTATTGCACTAGCCTTTACATGCCTATGTATTTATTACATGCATATTGTTATGTTAGATCCTGTGCATGAGTAGGTTTTTCCGTATGCATGATTAAAAAATTTTATTATGCAATACCTACTCCCTGGTGTAGCGTGCCTAGGATAGGCATCCGATGCACTGGTTTCCCTTTCACAAATGCCCTAAGTAGACTGGTGATTTTTAATTAGGACCCTGTCACAGGCAGGGGGAGCCTCCCACCACCCCACCTCTTACTTAGCTAGTGGAAGAATTAGCTATTGAGTTAAGTGTAAGTTGAGTAGAGCCATTCAATTTTGGCTCTAGGTCTAGCAAACTGTAGTCCATTTCCACTTTGTGTGCTTGACTGCATCACACTAACTTGTTTAATTGATTGCATGACCACTAGGTTAGGAACCAAATATCAACAGTCTAAGCCCCAACCTAGCTCAGCCATGGATTCTAACTTTGAGATCTTCATGAAAGCCATGATTGAACAATTTGACCAGATGAACCAATTGAATGCCCAATCCACTATCCAATTAACCACCCAGATTAACCAGTCCAATACCCAATCCCAAAACTAGTTTGCCCAGTTGATCGCCCAGATAAACCAAATAACCCAATCCAATAACCAAGCAACCCATAGGATTAATACCCTTAGATATGAGCCCATTATTAGTCCACTTCGTCTTAGTCAACCCACCCCTACCCCAGTCATTAGTCAATTTTCCCTTAGCCAACCCCCTCTTACCATCCCATTGGTTCACCAGAATGACCTTGAAGAGGAGAAATATGAAGCTGATGTGAGCTTAGTGGATGAGTATGAGAAAGAAGAAGAAGAGATACTTGTAGAAGACCTAGAATTAGTTGACCCTGACCTTACTCATACTAAAGCGAACCTAGAGTTAGTTGATCCAGACCATACCCAGATAGAAGCCAACCTAGATTAGCTAACCCTGACCACACCCAAACTAAAGCTATTGAGGAAGAAACCCATGATCCTAAGACTGTAACTCTATCTGAGGAGACACTAGGAGAAAACCTAATTATAGAGTCTAGTCTTAAGATTCAAGAACTCGAGGAATTTATTAAGGACCTGATCTCTTTAAGCCAATACCCTTAGGAAGAATTTTCTCCTATAGTTTCTATTGAAGATCTCTTTCCTGAAATTAATGACCCATTCTTCTATAATGCAGACCCTGTAGGTATACATCAATCCAATAAGGTCAACCTTATCAGTCTAGGACTAATCCCTGACATCCCTTCCTGTATTCTATTATATCCGATCAATCTTGAACCCTTTTCTTACTTTCTGCCATACCAAACTAACCCTGAACCTACCTCTTATTTTTTGTCCTTTTCTAAAGCTTCTCATATTTATCTAACCACTAGACTATATTTTATCGAAGTAAGCATGTTTCATACATTCCTTGTGCATGTTAGGTTTGCATCATATTTCTGGTATACTTTATGGCATTTACTAGAAGTTCATTATAAATTTTCATGTGCATGCCACATCAGGATCAAACATAGAGAGCCTAAATTCTGTTAGGTTTAGATCCAAAGAGTCCAATAAATTTTCTTCGATAGGAATGCCTAGTCGACTCTATTAAGTGTTGGTTTTGAGTCCAATAAGTCCCCAGACTTAATTCATTTGTCTACACCTGCACTGAGCTTAGCACAGCATTTGCATCAAGACATTAGCCAAAAGATTAATTTAAGTAATGAAATCTATAAAAACTGGCTAGTTCCTGAAAGAAAGCCAATAAATTTAATGTAGAAAATTTTGTTATGGTAAAGAAGCTTCATGCTTAAAGAGTTGAACCTTTAGAGTGAAAAGAAAGTGGAACCAATGTCTATGTGCTTGATTTGCCCTTGGATTTAGGCATTAGCTCTACCTTTAATATTGCGACTTGGTTGAGTATAGGGAACCGTCAGTGATTCCTATTGAGATTTTTGGACCTCACCCATCCTTTGAGAGAGAAACCTTACTTGAGTGTCCACTAAATTTGCCTAAGAGAGGAATATGGATCGAGTGTATCCTGGATGATCAAGCCATCATGACCCGAGGGCCGTGGCTATCAACGTACCTGGTCTGATGGCAAGGTCGACTAGAATCTAGCGATTCATAGATTACTCGAGAGGACCCACAGCACCTCCACCCAAACTTACTGCCAACACCAGACTACCCTATACTCGACAGGGTCGAGTTCCTCCCATCCTGGGAGAATTGATGGGGACATCAGGTCAACCCTAGTTTACTATGGGTCCCTGAGTTTTGAGTCCTTTAGCCATGATTTCAATTTTATCTTTGAGTCCAATAATCTGGCTGTGTTAGCCATTTAAATCCTGTATTTGGGCTATGAGTTTTGTTTTATAGACTTTGTTACACTTGAGTCTGTACCTGGATCTCTGAATCTCATTTTGGGCCTTTTTATATTTGAGTCCTGTAATTAGAGTATTGAGTCAAGTTTTGGATGCTTAGTGAGCCTTATGAGTCCTGTAAGTTTTGAGTTTTATAAGTCCAGTCCAATTTTATAAGTTTTATATTGAGTCCAATCCAATTTTATAAGATGACTGAAATCACTTATGAAGCCAGTCAGCATAATCTCTAACCATTGCAAGGAATCCAATCATCCACATAATTGTGCCACTTGGGAAGCATGGAAGGAGTCTTGGAGCTATCATTGAAGACCTAGATGACAAGTACATCAGCCCACCAAGAAGAGATGGATACCAGGAGAACCCTAGAGCCTGCCCAGCACTAAAATGGGCCACCCAAAGCCTTGGCCCATCCTCAAATTTAGTTCCCTCCTTATGGTCACCTCTCATATTGGCGCCCCACTTATGGTCACCTCCCTTGGACCACGTCAAAGAGAATGAGAGGAGTAATCCTAGTGAGAAGAGGGAGTTTGAACCTATTTGGAAGAGGAGATCTCTATGTATTTGAGTAGAAAAAGGATTAGTGGGAATTCTCTTGTATGCCCTTACTTGGAGCCCAAGTTTGTAAGCCTATTTAAATGCCCCCCCTCTTATGTATATTGGATGTTAATGAATATGAAAACTTTTTTGAGTTCTTCTCAACTCTTGGTGTAAGTTTTGAATGAATTCTATGTGATTAAGGGTATCTGTATAATCCCTCAGGGTATCTATGTGATCCCTGCACCCTGCCTCCAAGCCACCTGCCTCTTCATCTCTTGGCCGCCCACTTCTAAGCCTTCCTTCCCTTTGCTTTCTTTAGCCTTCAAACTTGTTTCTTCTTTGATTTCTAACCTTTGTTAGGTGATTTGCAGGTCCCTTAGAGTTCACGAATCCACGATTCCAATCAGCAAGCTTTCGGGCCACCAGATTGAAAATCACGAATCTGCAAGGTCTTCGGCTTGTTTTTCGAGGCCGCATCCGAGAGCGTATAGCGAACTCTTCACGGATCGATCTCTAAATCTCTGCCAGGTACACCCCCTAGACTTTTCTGGTAGCAGTATTGCAGAAGAGCTAGTCATAACCAGGGCTTCTTAGCCTTGGCGGTCCTGTTTCTTCACTTTTAGGGTTTAGTTCTTCATGCCTGTGCTTTCAAAAATTCTATAAAACTCTCTACTTAATAACTTGGCTTGAAATCTGGGATACAAACTCCTAACTTAATATCTAATATACGAAAAATAATTGACATGTATAATTATTCCCGCATCACTAATAGTTCTAGAAACATTGGAAATCTCAGGGAAGGGTAGGAAATAAGAAAAGGGTTCGGGGATTTGTCCTAGACTAATGGGGTTGACCTTTAAGTTTAAACACTGATTTACATCTACAGGTACTAAAAGGTCCACTTGATAGAAGAATGGGTCACTAATCTTAGGGAAGAGATCTTCAATTAGAGTTAAAGGGTTGACGTCTTCCTGAGGGTGCTGGACTAAATAAACCAAGTCCTCACTGATTACTTCAGATTCATGAATCTTAGGACTAGGCTCTATGACTTGAGTCTTTTCTAGTATTTTCTCAGGTAAGGTCTTAACAATAGGGTTAGACTCCTCATGGGTCTTTTTTTCTAAGGGTCCTACCAGTATAGTTTTAGTTAGGGTACAATCATGGTCGACTAACTTTAGGCTGGCTTCAGTTTGGGTGTCTATTGGGTTTGCTAATTCTAGGTCAGCTATATGTATTTCCTCTTCTTCCTCATACTCATCCACTAAGTTCACCTCAGCTTCATACACTTCTACTTCAATGTCATCCAGGTGAACCAATAGGGTAGTAGGAGTAGGTCGGTTAAGGAGAAATTGGCTAGGATTTGGACTAGTAGGGGCAGGTCAGCTCGAATTAGGGTTGAGTCGGCTTGGGTGAGAATTGGGTTGACTCTGCTAAGGAATGGGTCGACTTGGGTGGACTTGGGTAAATTTTAATTTTTGATAAAGGGCACTATTCCTAATGGGTTCTGACCAACTAAGGGAAACCTGACTAATATTTGACGATACCTAGGGGTTATGGGTTCCTTAGGTTCATAGGATATGGGCTCAGATCTATAGGTCATGGATCTGGATTCGTAGGAGCTGGGTTCATAGGATTTGGGTGCAAAGGAACTAGGTTCATATGATCTGGGTAGGTACTTTTTTCTAAGTTTAGGTTTCATGTCACTCCAAGTAATTATGATTATGTCTCTTCTTCATCTTATCATTCTTTCAACATCATCCCAATAAATTCTAGCCTGTCATACTAATTTAAGCTTAGCAAACTTAAACTTTCTTTTATCAGACACTAGTTCCCTCTCAAAATACAGATCCATACCTCCATACCAATCAATATAGTTCTCAAGATCAAGATCACCACCAAATGTAGGTACTTCTAGTCTAAAGTTTCTAGTGGCTCTCTTATCCTGGTCTATGGAATCATAATTGGGTCTCCTATGGTTATTCTCCCAGATTGGGTCCTGGTGTGGGGGTCTCCCAGGATTGGGCTCCAGGAATGGGTCAGGGTGTGTTTAAAATTTAGGTTCAGGATGGGTCATACAGGTTTTCTCTAGGTTCCTTAATCATTGGTCCAGTCGATCAAACTTATGGTTCACTTGGGTACATTGTTTAGTGAAGGTCCTAAGGAAGGTCTCAAAGTTGGACTCCATGGTCAAACCAGACTGGGTTGGGTTTGAGGCTACAATTATTGGTCTCCTAATTTAGGGGTTATGTAATGCAAACACATCGTTCTAGGGTTTCCTAGACCTAGAGCTCAAGTAGAATGGATCAGCTTAATTTACAACAAATTCAGCAATTATCCTGTCCACTGGCCAGGTAAGAGGTGGGGTTGTGGGAGGCTCCTCTACTCTCGTAGGGTCCTAATTAAATACCATGAAATTGCTTAGGGTGTTTGCCTCTGGACCTCTAGCCTTAGACACCAGATTCAAGTGATAATCAAAGGATTGGGTGCACTAGCTTACACAATACTTAGAACCCGATCTGTTGGTGTCCCTAGCTCACTAGAGCAAATTAAGTCTAATTGATTTTAATTAGGTTTGGCTCGGATGCAAAGAAAATTGTTATGGGCCCAGGATAGGTGATGAGATCCTACCCTAATCTGAGATGCTCAAGTGCCCTTAAGATTAGGTTAAGGATGATGCACACACAAGATGAAACCCTAATATGCAATGAAGCAATAAAATAATTAAAAAATAGCAAAAAAATAGAAATTAATATTTTTTATTCTCAAAATTAAATTTTAGATCCGATCTGATCTCGGGATATCACGTCTAATCGTAGTTCATTACTTCCTTGGGTCGTGACAGTATACTTGCATATACCCGCTCAGAAGGTGTGGTTTCCTTCCATCAGAAAATAGCAAATAATTTTTTTTGGATATTTTTATGAGATTAGTAGAGAATTAATAGAGGATTAACAAAAAATATATTTCTAATTTTTCTGAATTCTTTTAGATAGGTTTTATGCAATTTTAATTTTAGCCTAGTTCTAAGTATGCAGAAACTTCAGAACTAGTAGTTAAACCCTAGTTTAACCTTTCGCTCTGATACCAAAATGATGCGGGACAATTATGAAAACTTATTTTACTGATTATGAACCTAATTAATAGTGAAAAATATCAATTAAAATTTTTTATAATTTTTGGATTTTTTCAAGACTCAAAGTAGGCAATAAAGGTAACTAGTCAACTAGTTATGCCCGCAAGTGTAGATCTAACAAAGTAACTAAATTAATCAGGATTTGGTGATTAAGAAATTACCTTAAATTAGGGTCTACTTTCAAAGATCAAAAACTAAGGAGTAGGGAAAAGATTTTGAATTTTACCTGTTGTCGCGTCAACTCCTGAACCGGGAACCGGGATGGTTGGATCGGTTGGAGCACCCCTCTCCCGGACCAACTTGCAGAAAAGTCTCCAAGGGCACCGGTGGTGTTCCGACGGGGGACCCTCCGATGCTTAAGTTAGCAAGAGGTTGAGGGAAACAGAATGGAGGAATCGAAAGAACAGTGGCGTATGGAGAGGGAAGAGTTGTTCTACCTCAAACAGGATCCCCCAGGTACCTTATATAGGCGCGGAACAGTCCAAAATCCGTTAGGGGAGAGGCTGAGAAAGACCAATCTACCCCTAGGAGACTCTGGAGAGTGGCCACGTGGTGCACAGATACGGCGACACCGTGGAAGTAGTGGAGCAGGGCCGTTGGGATAGCAGAATCCTACCGTAACAGAAAGGTGCTTCTGAAATACCCTGGATGCCAAGGCTTGCTCGTCGGATGTCGGCCATGAGGCAGTCGGTCGGCCAGACCAAAGGCCGAACCCCCAAGAGAGGGCAACGGTCCAGACCCCAATGGGAGAGGGTCATTCGGACCTTAGCTCCAGTGGGTCGGACCTCTGGCGGAGGACGACGTGCCGGACCCCAGTAGGAGAGGGATGTTCGGACCTCAGCTCCAGTGGGTCGGACCTCTAGCGGAGGACGGCGGGCCAAGTCAGACCATAAGATTGGGCCGGTTCTGATAGAGGGTGAGCCATCATGGTACAACAGTTATCCCCCTTGCCCTTGTACTTCGAGCGAGTCCGCAGGCTCGAAGGGCGAGGGCATTAAATGGCATTAAATGTGCCAGCCTTTCAAATGATGGCGAATCTGATTCGGCGCGCCATGTTCATTCGCCTCCTGCCCCGATCTTTGCCTTGAGACAGGTGTCAGTGCCTAGTTGGTGAGGTCTAAAAGAGCAGATATGGCTGGTATGACGTGTAGTGGTTGTCCATCCGGATTCTTGAAGCGACGTGGGACATGTGGTGCCATCAGAGCGACTGGTGCACTTGCCGAAGTGGACCATCCACCATTGCTTCACCTGTCACGCGGATCACGGCCGGATACAATTCGGTGCGTCCCCTCGGATTTCCATCAAATCCGAGAATCGAAGCGGCGGCCATCGGAGCTCGGCACGTGGGGGTGCATTGGGATGCAGCCCCCGAATGCCTATAAAAGGAGGGGGGGATCATCCAGAAGGCACTTGTTGCTGCATTTGCGCTGGAAGAGAAGAGAGAATCGCCTTCTCCCCCCCCCTCCGCGCTGCTCTTAGGCTTTTTTAGAGATCCAGAAACTAGGTTAGTCCCATCCTTGTCTTCCCCCATCTTCTTCTTCCTCTGCAAACCAGTCTTAGGATGGCCGTAGCTCATAGCCATAGGGAGCCTGGCCCATTTGACATCCCGTTGACCATGACCCGAGAGAAGGTCGAGACCCTCAGCACCATATACAATATACCTACCGTCCACCCTGCACCTGACCGTCCCTAGCCGAGAGGGTAGGATAAACGAGCCCTTGAACCTAGGAGCCCTTCCCATGTACGAAGACCATTTGAAGGCCGGTCTTCGGTTCCCGATCCATAACTTCTTCATCCAGGTCTTCGATACCTTTAGGATCACGCCCTCCCAGCTGACACCGAATAGCATTAGAGTGCTGTGCGGCTTCATGGTCCTATGTCGGGAGGCCGACATTGAGCCTAGGATGTCTCTTTTTTCAAATTTTTTTCTATTGAAGCAGGACTTCCAGAGTCAGGAATGGTGGATGTTCAGTCCCCATCCTATCCGGAAGATCCTAGGGGGGCTTCCATCAGCTATTCATGGATGGAAGTCCAGGTTCTTCTTCATAGATAGCCTGGAGCCGTGGGGCTTCGAGGCAGCTTGGAGGGGGCCGAGGCCGGATGCCTTGCATGGGAGGAAGGTCTCGAGGGCCGACGAGGCCGAGTTCCACAGGCTGGACGGCGAAGATCCAAAATCCATTACCTTTCTACTCTTTGAGGACAGCCTTCACTGGGCGGGACTCAGCTGATAGCCGACATTAGGTAGGGCGAGAGTTGTATAGGAAGAGATCAACTTTCATCCTTTTCTTCTTTACTCCTTGTTGGCTTTGCGACTGTTGCTAACTCTGCTTTTATTATTGACAGGTGGAAAAATGAAGCCGGATAGGGCTGTTCTCTCAGCGCGGTCGGCGCAGATGAGAGCGGTCCGGATCGCGGAGCAGGCATAGCAAGAACCGAGGAAGCGGGCGGCAGAAGCAGCACCCGAAAGGCCGAAGAAGCAATGGATGGTGGAGTCGTCCGTTCTGGTGGTGTTGATCGACTTAGGGGATGACATGCCCCTGTCCGAACAACAAAAGATGATAGCATCCGAGCGGTCATCTTCAGCAGGACAGCCGGCCGCCTAAGTGGAAGGGAGGCATTCAACGTCAGCAGGGACGATGGCGGCCCCTGCGCCCCCATCGTCAGAGACGACCATGATGGTCCCCTCGACGACCTAGAGAGCCCCTGCGGGCGAAGGGCCGTCGGCTGCAGGCGAGAGGGCCGCCTGGGCCCTCGGGGAGGAAGAGGAGCGCATGCTGGGGCGCGGGCTGAGGAGGCAAGGGAGTAGCTTCAACGGTCTGTACCCGATACTGATGGGTGGTCAGTGAGTGAAGCGGCTAACAGTTCTCTCTGACATCTTCTTGTGGTAAGCTCCACTCCTCTCATTTCCACTTTAAGCTTAATCCTGAAAGCTCCCTAACCATGCTTGTTTGTCGGCAGCTCATCAGGGACGACCCCTTGATGGACCAAGGGCTGGGTGAGCTGCTATGCATAAAAGAGCAGCTGACCCAGAGGGCCGAGGCGGCCGAGCTGGCAAGGGACACCGCCTGGGTGGCGCTGATGGCCTCCAGGGAAGAGGTGACCGGTCTGAAGGCTACAGTAGCTGAGGTGTCCCCGTTCCAGGTCGAACTGGAGGCCCAGAAGTAGAAAACAAAGGACCTGCTCGCCCAGAAGGCCGACCGAGAGGCTAGGCTTAAAGAGAAGAGGAAGAAGCTCAAAGCCCTAGCTCGCTGACTGAAGGTCGAGGAGGATCGCACAACTGATATGGACCTCTGCTCAAAGGGCTATCAAGCATCAGCAGAGAGGTACAAGGGCCTGCTGAAGTCAGCCCAGGATCTATTGAAGATGGCCAGGGAGAAGGCCATCATAGATTACAAGGCCTCCGAAGACTTCAAGGAGGAGATGAACGAAGCCGGGACGGTCGGCTTCAATTACGGGTACGATGAGTGCCTGGGGAAGGTTGGCACTGCCTTCTCAGAGTTCGACCTTGCTTTCCTCCAGTTGCTAAAGCCAGCGATGGCAGAAGCTTCGAAGGGAGCTAACCCGACCGCCCAAGCGATCGAAGCACCGACGGAGATGATTGCTGAAGAGGCTGAAGAGGCCAGAGCGGGCGCCCTAACTTGTGCTGAGGGGGAGGTAGCCGAGGGGGCCGAAGAGGTCGAAGCGACTGCAGTAGCCGAAGAGGTCGAAGTGGCTGCAGTAGCCGAAGAGGCCGAAGTGGCCATTATAGTACCCCCCGAAGGTCAGACCTAGTAGGTTGTAAAGGTCTGACCTTCAGTCCATGTAAAAATCTTTTTGGATCAATGGAGAAAGCTTTTCATCATATAATTGTATCTTCTTTTTGTGCTTTTTACTGCATTGCTCTTTGAAATTTTGCTATGTATGGGCTAGTTGGCACATTAGAGTGTGCGGTCGGATCTTCAGGGTGAGTATTGAGTGAACCCGGAATGAACTAAATCCTCGTAGGACTTTTACTCCAAGTACTGGCCCATCGGCAACTAGCTTAGGAGATTTATCCTAAGTGTTGGTCCGTCGGCTTTCGGATGCTGAAGCAGTTGAGGCAACGGTCGGATGTCAGCTCAGGTTGGAGCAACTAGCTCAGGAGATTTATCCTAAGTGTTGGTCCCTCGGCTTCCGGACGCTGAAGTAGTTGAGGCAACGGTCGGATGTCAGCTCAGGCCGGAGCAACTAGCTTAGGAGATTTATCGTAAGTGTTGGTCCGTCGGCTTCCGGATTGGGCTGCCCTAACGCCTTTGCCGACCGGAGTCGGACTTTCGAAAATGGGCTGCCCTAGAGACTTTGCTGACCGGAGTCGGACTTTCGGGAAGTGGGCTACACTAGAGCCTTTGCCGACCGGAGTCGGACTTTCGAAAGTGGGCTGCCCTAGAGCCTTCGCCGATCGGAGTCAGACTTTCGAAAGTTGGCTTCCCTAGAGCCTTCACCGACCGAAGTCGGACTTTCGAAAGTGGGCTACCCTAGAGACTTTGCCGACCGGAGTCGGACTTTCGAAAATGTGCTGCCCTGAGCCTTTGCCGACCGGAGTCGGACTTTCGAAAATGGGTTGCCCTAGAGCCTTTGCCGACCGAAGTCGGACTTTCGGAAGTGGGCTGCCCTAGAGCCTTTGCCGACCGGAGTCGGACTTTCGAAAATGGGCTACCCTAGAGCCTTTGCCGACCGGAGTGGGACTTTCGGAAATGGGCTGCCCTAGAGCCTTTGCCGACCGGAGTCAGACTTTTGAAAATGGGCTGCCCTAGAGCCTTTGCCGACAGGAGTCAGACTTTCAGAAATGGGCTGCCCTAGAGCCTTTGCTGACCGGAGTCGGACTTTTGAAAATGGGCTACTCTAGAGCCTTTGTCGACCGGAGTCGGACTTTCGAAAGTGGTTCGTAGAAGAAATGTGAACTTCATTGGTAATATTTGCGGAGATTGTCTACATTCCACGGACGCGCCAACTGTTGTCCATCCAAAAATTCCAGCCGATAAGTGCCGGCTCGAACCACTTCGGAGACCCGATATGGTCCTTCCCAATTTGGGGAAAGCTTGCCTTGCTCTGTCGGCCTCGAAATTTTGGCCCTTCGCAAGACCAAATCGCCGACTTGAAAAGCTCGCACCTTGACTCGCGAGTTATAGTACTTTGCCATCTTTTGGCAGCATACCGCCATTTTCATGGTTGCTCAAAGCCTTGTTTCCTCAAGTAAGTCTAGGTCAGCCCTTCATTGCTCTGAATTGGCTGGCTCAGCATAGCGGTCGATCCGGAGGGATTGGAGAGAAATTTCAATAGGGATGACGGCTTCACTTCCGTAAGTGAGGTTAAACGGAGTTTCGCCGGTGGATTCTCTAGCAGTCGTCCGATATGCCCATAACATAGAATGGAGTTCTTCTGCCCAAAGTCCTTTTGCTTCATTGAGACGGGTCTTCAGCCCATGCAGGATCGTCTTGTTGGTAACTTCAGCCTCACCGTTGCTCTATGGGTGGCCGACTGAGGTAAGTCGGTGAGAGATTTGGTATTGCTGACAGAAGTCTTAGAACTTGGAGTTGTCAAATTGTCTTCCATTGTCAGTGATAATTTTCCGGGGAATGCTTAATCGGAAGACGATATTGTTCCGGACGAAGTTCTCCACCTTAAGCTCCGTTATCTGTGCTAGTGGTTTTGCTTTCTCCCACTTGGTGAAATAGTCGATAGCCTCAAGAAAAAAATTTCTTCGTCCGGAGGCCGGGGGAAAGGGTCCTAGAATATCCATTCCCCACTATGCAAATGTGGTGTGGACAGCAGAAGCAGAAAGAAACTTCACTCCAACAAGTCCTGTAATTACTTCTAAATTTCATTGATCAAGAGTGTTTTAGTCCTGTAATTACTTCTAAATTTCATTTACTGTAAGTCCATTTCAAGTTTTAAAGTCTAGGTCAGTCAAGTCAGTTCAGTTGAGCCAACAACAAGACTCAAATTTTGAACCCCAGAATTTGACCACATGAGGAAGAGAAGACACACCAACCAAGCAAGAGAGAAGAACCATCAACTATGACCCACTTATGGTACCATATCAACAAAGATGCCACATCAGCAAGATTTAATCAAGTGACCCCACTTGGCACCACATGTCATCCTGAAATTCATATCCAAGTAGAAGGCCACCTCAACATGCCACGTCATCAACCAAGGATGCCACCTCACCAGCCACCTCATCACCTTGGGCGCCAACAAAGGAAATTCAAAAGAATCCAAAGGTGGCCGACCAAAAGAAAATTCAAATTCAAGGAGGTCGGCCACATCCCTCCCAAATCCTTTGTAACCAAACCCTCCACCAAATCCTCCAACCCCCCTTGTAATCCTCCTTAATCTATGGGTTTCAAATTTCAAATGAGTTGTAAGGCCTTTTTTTTAAGCCCTTGGACGTCCCATTGAAAAATTATTGATGGAGATAAATGAAAAATGAAGTTGAAGTTGAAGTTGTAGTCTTATGTTATTTCTTTGAGTGATTGTTCCTAAGACCCCCCCCCCCACTCGAATCTACTTTCTTCTCCAAGCCATCCAACGCCAAGTTCAAGAAGGAGACATTGGAGCCGGCCAAACCATCTCAGACTTCCTTCCTTGCTCATAAATTATTCCATCCCTTCCATATGCTTGCTTTCTTCTTCCTTAACTTTTGATCTTCATTGCAGGGTCCTTCGAAGTCTTTGAGTTGTGAACAGGGTTCCCTTGGACAATGAACCAACAAGATGAAGCCCAAGCCCAGCATTCTGATCTCTGTTATCCAAGTTCTCCAGTCCAGAGCATCGGTAGTTTCAAGGTTTGAAATCATTAGGAGGTTGGAAAGCTCAACAAGGTAAGTCCTCAATCATTAGCCCCTATTGTCTAGATCTTCTTCCTTCTTAGTTTTAGGATTGTGTCTAATCATGTAATAGTCCCTTTTCATGTAATCCTTAAGACTTATTATGATGAGTACAAAGCTAATGTAATTAGGTTTCATTTCTCTACATACACTAATCAAATCATTAATCATATGCTTGCCGCATCAAATTGGTATCAGAGCATGGTTGCATTAGGGTAGAATAGTTTTCTTTAAATCCAAGCAAGATCTAAAATTCATGCCTCCTGAGTGGGTGTACTCTAGTACAATGTCACGACCCATGGGAATAATGAGCCCATGGCCGGACGTGAATTTTTTAGATTGAAGTTTGGGTAAGCCATTGCACTTGTTTGATTAGGTTATGTTTTTCTGAAAATTTGCATCTGTTTACTGTAATCCGTCTGCAACTCTAAAGGCAAGTCACTAAGTTTTTTTTGAAATATTTTTTTTATTATTTATTTTTAAGTCAGTTATCATCATATTAAATTTCATCATCAGAAAAAAATTATAAAAAAAATAAAAATTTTTGCAGTTCGACACTGTCATTAGGGTTCTATTATGTCCTTTTTATTTATCTTTATTTGTAGGATCTGCTTAGAGTAGTACAGATTTTAGTTTTAAAATTTCTTTCATCTACATTGAAACATGTAAGTTAGGAATCCTCTGTGAATTCTTCAGAATTTTGGGATATTTTTTTCATCATGTTCTCCATACCACTTTCAAACTGCAACACACTTCTGTAGCACCTTTGCATTTCATTCATCTCATAAGAAATCAAATTAAGGGCATCAATTTGACATAGGGTCAGGGTTTCATCACCTGTCCCTAGCCCAAAAATCACCAACCAGCATATCGATCCCAGCCCGTTAATTAAAATTGAGTAGAACATTAATTGCCCTAGTAGGTTAGGGACACCAACAAGTTGGGTTCAGGTTAGGGTCAAGTTAATAGTGTCAGCTAATTGGTGTGTATTTACTGGCTTGGTGTCTAGGATTGGTGCATCAGGGCTTGTGATTTGGTCCGCCTACCTGGCCAATCTCAGATTGGTATCTAAGGATTGGCAATCAGGGACCTTCACTCCCCACCACCTACCTGGCTAAGTCCCAAAAGTACTACTAGCTAGTTGGTTCACTTAATTAGACCTCTAATTTGTGCTCTAGATCTAGGAAACCTTAGCTCGAGCTTGAGTCTACTTGCATGCATGAAAACTAGATCAAGAGCCTCATATTCACCAGTCCAGACCCAGTCCAGTGTAGCCATGGACCCGAATCATGAAACCATGCTGAGAGGCCTAAATGATCTAATGGCCCAATTGAACCAAATGCTGGCTAAACAATTTTCTTAGACCAACCAACTCCTACTATCCCATTATCTCATATGAATGATAGGAGTAAGAACCCTGAAGTACAAGTTGAGTTCATGAATACTCAAGACTTAGGGTATCCTCAAACTGAAGGGCTAGAGAAGGAAGAAGGCAAATTTGAACCTAGTAAATATGTTGATGCGGCACGCATATGATTAATGTTTAGATTATGGTTTGTAGAGCAATGAAACCTAATTACACTAGCATTGTACTCATCATAATAAGACTTAAGGATTATAAGAAATGAGATTTTTACTTGATTAGACATAATCCTAAACTAAGAAGGAAGAAGATCTAGACAATAGGGGCTAATGATTGTGGACTTACCTTGATGAGCTTTCCAACCTTCTTTTGATTCATACCTTGAAACTACCAATGCTCAGAATTGAAGAACCTGAATAACAGAGATCAGAACTCTGGACTTGGGGCTTCAACTTGTTGGTTCTTTGTCAAGGTGAACCCGGTTCGCAACTCAAAGACTTCGAAGGACCCTGCAATGAAGATCAATGTTAAGGAAGAAGGATAAGAACATATAGAAGGGATGGAAGAATTTATGAACTAAGAACAGAAATTTGAGAAGATCTGGCTGACTCCAATGCCTTCACGTGAGCTTGGAAGATGCTTTGCTAGGGGAAAAGAATGGCTTTGGCATGGAGGAAGAGGATGGGAAACTTTCACATAAGGAAAAAAAAAAAACACAAGACAACTTCTACTTCCAAAATTCAACTTCAATTTTCATTCATTCCCAAAATCAATCCCTTTTACAATGGGCGTCCAAGGCTTTTAATAGCCTCACAAAGCTAGCTTTTGAAATTTAAAAACTCCCCAAATCGAGGAGGATTACAAGGGGGGGTTGGAGGATTTGGTGGAGAGTTTGGAGGGATGTGGGGGGGTTGGAGGATTTGGTGGAGGACTTGGAGGGATGTGGCCAACCTCCTTGAATTTGAATCTCCCTTGTTGGCGCCCAAAGGGTGATGAGGTGGCTGGTGAAGTGGCACCTGATGACGTGGCATGGTGAGGTGGTCTTCTACTTGGATAAGAATGACATGTGTTGCCCAGTGGTCCTAGTTGATGGTCCTTTTCTCTTGCTTGGTTGATGTGTCTTCTCTTCTTCATGTGGTCAAATTCTGGGGTCTAGAATTTGAGTCTTGTTGCTGGCTTGTTGGAGTGAAGTTTCTTTCAGCTTCTGGTGTCCACACCAATTCTCCTGGGGTGGGCAAAACTCGACCCAGTCGAGTATGGTTCAGTTTTGCCCTGGTAATGCTCGAACAAGTCTGGGTTAAGTCTTTGCAGGTCCTCTCGAGTAATCCAAGAGTTGTCGGACTCAGGTCGACCTTGCCATTGAACCAGGTATCGCTGATAGTCCTTATTCCTGGTAGTAATGATCTTGTCATCCAAGATTCTCTCAATTCTCTCTCTCTGCTCAGGTAAGGTTGGTGGTGGACACTCGGAAATATGTTCACTCTCAATGAAAGTTTCTGGCTCAAAAGGCTCACTAGGTATTAGTAGTGGTTCTTTGTATTCTACTAGGTCTGAAACATTGAAGGTTGTACTAATACCCATATCGGGTGGAAGTTCCAAAACATATGCATTAGGCCCTATTTTCTTTAAGATCTTAAAAGGTCCCGCTCCACGGGCATTCAGCTTCTTTATGGTTCCAGGGGGAAACCATTCAGGGTTGAGCCTAATCATCGCATAATCCCCTTCACATAATTCTTTAGCCCTCTTATGTGAGTCAGCTAAGTGTTTATAAGTTTCATTGCTCAGGTTGATCTTATTACTGATTTCTTTATGCAGATTTGTGACATGCTGTGCAAAAGACTCAGCAGACTCAGAAACTTACATAAGCACTTACGAAATGCAGACTGAACTAGGCATCTTTATTAAGAGGAATTTTATTGGACTCTCTAGGGCCTAAACCTAACAGATTAATGACTCTCTAGGTTTGACCCTGGTCTGGTATGTACATGAGAATTTACCATGGGTTCCTAGCAAATGCCATAAGGTTTTCCAAAAGTAGGTAGCAAAAGGAATAGGCTTTAAAGGCTCATGCAACCTAGTAATCTCATCAAAATGAAACTTAATGGCTCTAAAATTATGATAAGACTCAGGAAAAGGCAGGAAATAGGAATCCGAGACTTGGGATAATTTAGGAGAATCTTGAAACAGACCTTGGTTACTCATGATGACCTTAAGATTTGAATATTGATCTACAGGCGGGATGCTTCTAGGTAGTTGAAGGTCATCAGGAAAGTCTTCTAAAATAATGATTGGGTTCTTCTCAGGTACCTGAAGGAGTTCTTGTGTCGAAGCTAAAGTATTGGGTTCTTCTTGAGGGCATTGTCTTACGAGAACCAAGTCCTCACTAAATTTTGGTTGTTCTGATGTTTCAGGACTAGGCTCAATAATCTTTTCTTTACCAAAGGTTTCCTCAGGTAAGGTACTAAAGTTGTTCTCTTCACAGTCTTCCCCTTCATTTTCATCTATTAAACTTATGTCGGTCTCATACATATATTTACTAGGTTCAAATTTGCCTTCTTCCTTCCCTAGCCCTTCAGTTTGAGGATACCCTAAGTCTTGAGTATTCATGAACTCAACTTGTACTTCAGGGTTCTTACTCCTATCATTCATATGAGCTAATGGGAAAGTAGGAGTTGGTTGGTCTAAGGAAAATTGTTTAGCCAGCATTTGGTTCAATTGGGCCATTAGATCATTTAGGCCTTTCAGCATGGTTTCAAGATTCGGGTCCATGGCTACACTGGACTGGGCTTGGATTGGTGAATATGGTGTCCCTGCTCTAGTTGTCATGCATGCAAATGGACTCAAGCTCGAGCTAATGTTTCCTAGACCTAGAGCACAAATTAGAAGTCTAATTAAGTGAACCAACTAGCTAGTAGTACTTATGGGACTTAGCCAGGTAGGTGGAGGGGAGTGAAGGTCCCTGATTGCCAACCTTAGACACCAATCTGAGATTGGCCAGGTAGGCGGACCAAATCACAAGCCCTGATGCACCAATCCTAGACACCAAGCCAGTAAGCACACACCAATTAGCTGACACAGTTAACTTGACCCTAACCTGAACCCAACTTGTTGGTGTCCCTAACTCACTAGGACAATTAACGTTCTACTCAATTTTAATTAACGGGCTAGGATCGATATGCTGGTTGGTGATTTTTGGGCTAGGGACAGGTGATGAAACCCTGACCCTATGTCAAATTGATGCCCTTAATTTGATTTCTCATGAGATGAATGAAATGCAAAGGTGCTGCAGAAGTGTGTTGCAATTTGAAAGTGGTGTGGAAAATGTGATGAAGAAAATGTCCAAAAATTCTGAAAAATTCACAAAGGATTCCTAACTTATATGTTTCAATGTAGATGAAAGTAATTTTAAAACTAAAATCTATACTAATCTAAGCAGATCCTACAAATGAAGATAAATAAAAGGACAGAACATAACCCTAATGACAGTGTCGAACTGCAGAAATTTTTATTTTTTTTATAATTTTTTTTTGATGATGAAATTTAATATGGTGATAATTGACTTAAAAAGGAACAAGAAAAAAATATTTCAATAAAAAATCAGTGACTTGCCTTTGGAGTTGCAGGCGGATTACAGTCAGCCTACAGAAAATACAGCAAGCAGAAAAACAGAACGTGCCCAATGCAAAATTCACAAATGAAATCTAAGAAGTCCTTTGGCTTTCTTTTTCACGGGTCAATCACAATGGCACCCCGACACGCCTTAGGAGATCCCCGTGGAATGGGAAGAGAGGGTGTTTAAACCCTACTTTCTCCTAAGACCGGACGGCCTGGTAACGCCCCCGATCCAAGTACTTCAAGGACTTAATGCTATGCAATCAGGAACTTATTCTACCATGCTCTGATACCAAGAATGATGCGGCACGCATATGATTAATGTTTAGATTATGGTTTGTAGAGCAATGAAACCTAATTACACTAGCATTGTACTCATCATAATAAGACTTAAGGATTATAAGAAATGAGATTTTTACTTGATTAGACATAATCCTAAACTAAGAAGGAAGAAGATCTAGACAATAGGGGCTAATGATTGTGGACTTACCTTGATGAGCTTTCCAACCTTCTTTTGATTCATACCTTGAAACTACCAATGCTCAGAATTGAAGAACCTGGATAACAGAGATCAGAACTCTGGACTTGGGGCTTCAACTTGTTGGTTCTTTGTCAAGGTGAACCCGGTTCGCAACTCAAAGACTTCGAAGGACCCTGCAATGAAGATCAATGTTAAGGAAGAAGGATAAGAACATATAGAAGGGATGGAAGAATTTATGAACTAAGAACAGAAATTTGAGAAGATCTGGCTGACTCCAATGCCTTCACGTGAGCTTGGAAGATGCTTTGCTAGGGGAAAAGAATGGCTTTGGCATGGAGGAAGAGGATGGGAAACTTTCACATAAGGAAAAAAAAAAAACACAAGACAACTTCTACTTCCAAAATTCAACTTCAATTTTCATTCATTCCCAAAATCAATCCCTTTTACAATGGGCGTCCAAGGCTTTTAATAGCCTCACAAAGCTAGCTTTTGAAATTTAAAAACTCCCCAAATCGAGGAGGATTACAAGGGGGGGTTGGAGGATTTGGTGGAGAGTTTGGAGGGATGTGGGGGGGGTTGGAGGATTTGGTGGAGGACTTGGAGGGATGTGGCCAACCTCCTTGAATTTGAATCTCCCTTGTTGGCGCCCAAAGGGTGATGAGGTGGCTGGTGAAGTGGCACCTGATGACGTGGCATGGTGAGGTGGTCTTCTACTTGGATAAGAATGACATGTGTTGCCCAGTGGTCCTAGTTGATGGTCCTTTTCTCTTGCTTGGTTGATGTGTCTTCTCTTCTTCATGTGGTCAAATTCTGGGGTCTAGAATTTGAGTCTTGTTGCTGGCTTGTTGGAGTGAAGTTTCTTTCAGCTTCTGGTGTCCACACCATATGTGTATGAGACTGACATAAGTTTAATAGATGAAAATGAAGGGGAAGACTGTGAAGAGAACAACTTTAGTACCTTACCTGAGGAAACCTTTGGTAAAGAAAAGATTATTGAGCCTAGTCCTGAAACATTAGAACAACCAAAATTAAGTGAGGACTTGGTTCCCGTAAGACAATGCCCTCAGGAAGAACCCAATACTTTAGCTTCGACATAAGAACTCCTTCAGGTACCTGAGAAGAACCCAATCATTATATTAGAAGACTTTACTGATGACCTTCAACTACCTAGAAGCATCCCGCCTGTAGATCAAAATTCTAATCTTAAGGTCATCATGAGTAACCAAGGTCTGTTTCAAGATTCCCCTAAATT
Organism: Areca catechu; assembly: GCA_021397845.1. Lineage (NCBI taxonomy): Eukaryota > Viridiplantae > Streptophyta > Magnoliopsida > Arecales > Arecaceae > Areca > Areca catechu. The sequence goes on from CM038043.1 coordinate 111,334,458, forward strand.
ACCCCAAGTCTCGGATTCCTATTTCTTGCCTTTCCCTGAGTCTTATCATAATTTTAGAGCCATTAAGTTTCATTTTGATGAGATTACTAGGATGCATGAGCTTTTAAAGCCTATTCTTTTTGCTACCTACTTTTGGAAAACCTTATGGCATTTGCTAAGAACCCATGTTAAATTCTCATGTGCATACCAGACCAGGGTCAAACCTAGAGAGTCATTAATCTGTTAGGTTTAGGTCCTAGAAAGTCCAATAAATTCCTCTCAATAAGGATGCCTAGTTCAGTCTACATTTTGTAAGTGCTTGTGTAAATTTCTGAGTCTGCTGAATCTTTCGCACAGCATATCACAAATTTGCATAAAAAAATTAGTAATAAGATCAAACTGAGCAATGAGACTTACAAACATTTTGTTGATTCACATATGAGGGCTAAAGAATTCTGTGAAGGGGATTATGCAATGATTAGGCTCAACCCTGAACGGTTCCCACCTAGAACCATAAAGAAGCCGCATGCCCGCAGAGCGGGACCTTTCAAGATATTAAAGAAAATAGGGCCTAATGCATATGTTTTGGAACTTCCACCTAATATGGGTATTAGTACAACCTTTAATGTTTCAGACCTAGTAGAATACAAAGAACCACTACTAATACCTAGTGAGCCTTTTTGGGCCAGAAACTTTCATTGAGAGTGAACATATTTTCGAGTGTCCACCACCAACCCTCCCTGAGCGGAGAGAGAGAATTGAGAGAATCCTGGATGACAAGACCATTACTACCAGGAATAAGGACTATCAGCGATACCTGGTTCAATAGCAAGGTCGACCTAAGTCAGACAACTCTTGGATTACTCGAGAGGACCTGCAAAGACTTAACCCAGACTTGTTCGAGCATTACCAAGGCAAAACTGAACCATACTCGACTGGGTCGAGTTCTGTCCACCCCGGGAGAATTGGTGTGGACACCAGAAGCAGAAAGAAATTTCACTCCAACAAGTCCTATAATTACTTCTAAATTTCATTGATCAATAGTGTTTTAGTCCTGTAATTACTTCTAAATTTCATTTACTGAAAGTCCATTTCATGTTTTAAAGTCTAGGTCAGTCAAGTCAGTTCAGTTGAGTTAAGTCATGAAAGCCAACAACAAGACTCAAATTTTGGACCCCAGAATTTGACCACATGAGGAAGAGAAGACACACCAACCAAGCAAGAGAGAAGGACCATCAACTAGGACCCACTTATGGCACCATATCAACAAAGATGCCACATCAGCAAGATTTAATCAAGTGACCCCACTTGGCACCACATGTCATCCTGAAATTCATATCCAAGTAGAAGGCCACCTCAACATGCCACGTTATCATCCAAGGACGCCACCTCATCACCTTTGGGCGCCAACAAAGGAAATTAAAAAGAATCCAAAGGTGGCCGACCAAAGGAAAATTCAAATTCAAGGAGGTCGGCCACATCCCTCCCAAATCCTTTGTAACCAAACCCTCCACCAAATCCTCCAACCCCCCCTTGTAATCCTCCTTAATCTATGGGTTTCAAATTTCAAATGAGTTGTAAGGCCTTTTTTTTAAGCCCTTGGACGTCCCATTGAAAAATTATTGATGGAGATGAATGAAAATGAAGTTGAAGTTGAAGTTGTAGTCTTATGTTATTTCTTTGAGTGATTGTTCCTAAGCCCCCCCCCCCCCCCCCGCCCCCCCCCACTCGAATCTACTTTCTTCTCCAAGCCATCCAACGCCAAGTTCAAGAAGGAGACATTGGAGCCGGCCAAACCATCTCAGACTTCCTTCCTTGCTCATAAATTATTCCATCCCTTCCATATGCTTGCTTTCTTCTTCCTTAACTTTTGATCTTCATTGCAGGGTCCTTCGAAGTCTTTGAGTTGTGAACAGGGTTCCCCTGGACAATGAACCAACAAGCTGAAGCCCAAGCCCAACGTTCTGATCTCTGTTATCCAAGTTCTCCAGTCCAGAGCATCGGTAGTTTCAAGGTTTGAAATCATTAGGAGGTTGGAAAGCTCAACAAGGTAAGTCCTCAATCATTAGCCCCTATTGTCAAGATCTTCTTCCTTCTTAGTTTTAGGATTGTATCTAATCATGTAATAGTCCCTTTTCATGTAATTCTTAAGACTTATTATGATGAGTGCAATGCTAATGTAATTAGGTTTCATTGCTCTACATACAGTAATCAAATCATTAATCATATGCTTGCCGCATCAAAATGGCCATGGGGCGGTGATCGAAGTCAGCTCGCTGGTAGGCCTCCTCTAAATGATGGAGTACCTCTGGCATGCATCGCATCTTTGAACAAAGTCCAATGCATCCTTCTGAATGCTGGGCCAATAATATCCCTGCCGGATGATCTTGTAAGCCAGGGATCTCTCTCCGAGGTGGTCGCCACAAATACCTTCATGGACTTCTCTGAGGGCGTAGTCAATGTCAGCCGGCCCCAAACACTTCAACAGCGGCTGTGAGAATGATCGCTTATACAAAGCATCGTCAAGTATGACGTACTTGGAGGCTGTCAGGCATATCCGTTTGGCCTCTGCTTGATCCTCAGGAAGGGTTCCCTTGGCCAAGAAAGCAAGGATTGGGTCCATCCAAAAGGCTTCATGTCCCATATGATGGATCTCCGTCGGCTCTTCGACAATGCTGGGATGTCACAAATACTCCACAAAGGTTCGGTCGGAAGTCCCGCTGGTGGCCGTAGCCAGCCTTGAGAGAGCATCCGCTTGAGAGTTCTGCAGACGAGGTATGTGGAAGATTTCAAAAAATTTGAACCAAGAGATGAGGCTTTGTACCTAGTTTAAATACTTTGCCAGGGTCGGATCCCTAGCCTCAAATTCCCCCTTTACTTGGTTAACCACCAGCTAGATATCAGAAAAACTCTGAGTTGGTTGATGCCCAGTTCGTGGGCATTTCGCAGCCCCGCAAGAAGGGCTTCATATTCCGCTTGATTATTTGATACATGAAATAAGAAGTGCAAAGCATACTCCAGGTTCCCCCAGTCGAGCTCGGCTAGAATTAGCCTAGCCTCATAGCCTGAAAGGTTGGATGCTCCGTCCACATGGAAAGTTCAGGCTGGTTCTGCTTCATAAACAGCATCCTGGTGTGGGCACCAGGTTAACAAAAAGACTTCAACCCATCCAAAAGTCCTTATGGTTGGAGTAACAAATCATGTCAATATTTTATTTCAAAATAAATGTAATCAAGGACAGGTTAGTCCGCTGTTGGGTCAGTCAATCCAGTCAACTCACTTTTGAAGACTTATCAAGAAGCAACTCGGGCTTCAAAGTACCACTTCATCACTTCACCACCAATGGAGCCCACACTTGAAGACACATCACCACCCTAGAGCCGACTCTTGAAGGCACATCACCACCACCTTGGAGCCGACTCTTGCCACCTCATCAGACACCTCACCACTAAAGGAGCTGACTCTTAATCAAGTCCCAAGGAGCCAATTCTTGAAGAAAGTCAATTAGTCAAAGTCCAAAGTCATGGAGATGGTCAAATTGTCAAAATCAAGAAGGAGGTCAAATCACCAAGTCCAAGTTTTTGAAGATGGTCAACCAAGTCAAGCCTTAGCATGTCATTTGAATTTAAATTCATGCTTGGCCGACCAAAGCTCACCAAAGCAAGGGTGGTCGGCCAAAGTGAGGGGGGACCACTCCTCCAAATCATATCAAACCTATTCCCACAATTCTCTCCTTATTCCATGTAACTTCCCCATGATATCCTCCACCAAATTAGGTTAGTTTGAATTCAAATGTAAGTCTTTAAAAAGCCTTGGGCATGAGAAATGTGGGAGATTGATAAATGAATGAAAAAAAAAAAGCTCTTTCTTCTATGTGAAGGTCTTGGCTATGTGCCCCTCTTTGGCTTTGTGCCTAGGTTTCTTTTAGGTCTATGTGACCTTGTTTCTCTCTTCCTCTTCCTCCTCTTTTCTCCACTTCAAACACTTTCTTTCCATTGCATCTCTCAAAGAAGATCAAGTTCGCATCAAAGTTCAAGAAGAAATCAAGCCAAGAATCAAGTGATCAAGCAAGGAGCCGGTTCTCCAACCCTAGGAATCAGAAAGGAGTCGATTCCCTCAAGAAGAAGAAGCCTTCATCCATCCTTCAACCCATCATTCTTCCCTTCTTTAATTTGAGTTCTTTAGCTTGTTTCTAATCCCAGGTTTCTTTGTGACAGGGCCTCCGGAATCCAGACTTTAGAAGAAGGAACTTCTTGCCAGAACCCAGAATGCTGAGTGAGCCACCAAGTGGTGTATTTTGGTCATCCTAGAACTTACCTTGAGAGAAATCCTTTGGATTGATCAAGGTCAGGTAATCCCTAACTTCTTAGGGTTTGGATTATTAAAAAAGTAGGACTAGCTTAATTTAGATGGTTAATTTACTATGGTAGATCATTATTATTCTGTTTAGTCCACTCTAGATTTGCGTTTAATCATATTGAGTTGTGTTCATTAAATTCCTAGTCATTATAGTTCGATTAGCCATATGCTTAAGAAATTAATTAGATTGATCTTTAACTAATCTCCTTTAGAATATTTAGTCTCATTCCTTCATCTCATAAAGCATTTTTTTCATTTCTTCTTCCCATCATTTTTGGTATCAGAGCAGGTTGATTAGGGCATATCTGTGTTTAGGGTTTGCATCGATTTATCTTTGGTGCTATAAGATTATAGCCAACCCTTGCATTGCAAAACCAAGATGAAATCAGGTTGTCCTACTATAAGGTGGATCCTTATAGTGTAAGGTTGTCCTATCTTGGTCATTGCTTTGGACTACATAGAAGAATTCTATGTAAGTCTGATTTTTCCCTGCTTGCTGTAATTAGGTGTAGGCTGACTGTAATCCGCCTGCAGCTCCAAAGGCAAGTAGTGCATTTTTCTTTGACATATTTTTTTTCTTGTTCCATTTTAAGTTGTTTATCACCGTTTAAAATTTCAGCTTCAGAAAAAAATTACAAAAAAAATGAAAATTCCTGCAGTCCGATAGTGTCATTAGGTTTTCTGTTCTGTTCTTGAGCTTTTAGTGCCTTTATTCAGGATCTGCCTAGAACAGTCTAGATTTTATTTTGAAATTCTGCTTCACCTGGTATGACATCTATAAGTTAGGAGTTCTCATTAATTTTTTTCAAATTTTTTTGACGTTTTTTACTGCACCTTCCAACATCACTTTCGAACTGCAACACACCACTCTGCATCAGTAATTTAGTCATGCATTCATTTCATGATTAAGCTATCTAAGGGCATGAAATTAACATAAGGTCAGGAAGTAATTACCTGTCCTTAGCCCAAAAAAACCACCTCCCTTCATCATTCGAACCCAATCCTTAATTAAAATCAATTAGACCTAATACCCTAGTGGGTTAGGGACACCAACAGGTCGGGTTCGAATTAGAAATCAAGTTGATTGTATTAGCTAGTTAGTGTGTGCTTATTAACTTGGTGTCTAGGATTGGTGTGTAAGGGCTTGTGGTTTGATCCACCTACCTGGCCAATCTCTGATTGGTGTCTAAGGTTGGTATTCAGGGATCTCCAGCTCCCCTTCCACCTACCTGGCCAAGTGATATAAGTTACTACTGGTTAGTTAGTCTTTCAATTGGGTTCTTAACTTGTGCTCTAGGTCTAGGAGCCATAGTCGTTCGAGTGCATCATTTTCATGACCACTAGATCAGGAACACCATTCCACCGTTCACAAGATCAACCAAGTTCGTCCATGGACCCTAATATGGAGAGTCTCATGAAGTCTATGATAGAGCAAATGGCTACAATGAATGCTAAGCTTGATCGGGTCGAGGATAGAATAGGGGTCCTAGAGGAAGCTAGGTTAACTCCAACTGAACCACCATCTCCCAGATTACCTCCAGACCATCCCAGAGCCCAACGGCAAGAACGCACTCCTGACCCAACCCATAGAAGGCCACAACACGATTTTGATGATCACACCCCTGACTTTAATCAAAGAAGGCATCACCATGAAAATTTCGATCAGGATGACCGGGCCTTAAGGAACATCCGTCTAGATGCACCAACTTTTGAAGGAAGCTTAGATCCTAAGGTGTATATAGATTGGGAGGCTGACATGGACCAGTATTTTGATTGGTATGACATGTCAGATGAGAGGAGATTCAAATTTGCTAAGATCAGGCTGGTTCGACAGGCTAGACTACATTGGGGAAATGTAGAGCGCACGATTAGACAGAGGGGAGATGTACCGGTAAGCACATGGAGAGATATGAAGAGAAAACTTAGAGAAAAATACCTACCCATGTCTTATCAAGAGAGATTACTAGATCAGTGGCAACGGTTAACACAAGGAAACAAAACCGTCTCTGAGTATGTCACCAAATTTGACGAGTTTGTCATGCGGTGCAACGTGGTCGAGTCGGAGGCAGCCACTTTGTCTAGGTTTAGATCAGGGCTGAATGAAGACATCAAGGGGGAATTATTTTTGAGGGAAGTCCATGATTTAGAGCAGGCATATCAGGTTGCCATGGACTATGAGAGATTTCAAAGAGAGAGTGTTGAAAGAATCTTGGATGACCAGATTATCACCACTAGAAATAAGGGCTACCAACGCTATCTGATTCGATGGCAAGGACGTCCTGAATCTGAAGACTCCTGGATCACCCGAGAGGACCTGCAACAAATCGACCCGGATATAATAGAAACATATCACTCGACAGGGTCGAGTTCCTCCCACCCTGGGAGAATTGGTGTGGGCACCAGGTTAACAAAAAGACTTCAACCCATCCAAAAGTCCTTATGGTTGGAGTAACAAATCATGTCAATATTTTATTTCAAAATAAATGTAATCAAGGACAGGTTAGTCCGCTGTTGGGTCAGTCAATCCAGTCAACTCACTTTTGAAGACTTATCAAGAAGCAACTCGGGCTTCAAAGTACCACTTCATCACTTCACCACCAATGGAGCCCACACTTGAAGACACATCACCACCCTAGAGCCGACTCTTGAAGGCACATCACCACCACCTTGGAGCCGACTCTTGCCACCTCATCAGACACCTCACCACTAAAGGAGCTGACTCTTAATCAAGTCCCAAGGAGCCAATTCTTGAAGAAAGTCAATTAGTCAAAGTCCAAAGTCATGGAGATGGTCAAATTGTCAAAATCAAGAAGGAGGTCAAATCACCAAGTCCAAGTTTTTGAAGATGGTCAACCAAGTCAAGCCTTAGCATGTCATTTGAATTTAAATTCATGCTTGGCCGACCAAAGCTCTCCAAAGCAAGGGTGGTCGGCCAAAGTGAGGGGGGACCACTCCTCCAAATCATATCAAACCTATTCCCACAATTCTCTCCTTATTCCATGTAACTTCCCCATGATATCCTCCACCAAATTAGGTTAGTTTGAATTCAAATGTAAGTCTTTAAAAAGCCTTGGGCATGAGAAATGTGGGAGATTGATAAATGAATGAAAAAAAAAAGCTCTTTCTTCTATGTGAAGGTCTTGGCTATGTGCCCCTCTTTGGCTTTGTGCCTAGGTTTCTTTTAGGTCTATGTGACCTTGTTTCTCTCTTCCTCTTCCTCCTCTTTTCTCCACTTCAAACACTTTCTTTCCATTGCATCTCTCAAAGAAGATCAAGTTCGCATCAAAGTTCAAGAAGAAATCAAGCCAAGAATCAAGTGATCAAGCAAGGAGCCGGTTCTCCAACCCTAGGAATCAGAAAGGAGTCGATTCCCTCAAGAAGAAGAAGCCTTCATCCATCCTTCAACCCATCATTCTTCCCTTCTTTAATTTGAGTTCTTTAGCTTGTTTCTAATCCCAGGTTTCTTTGTGACAGGGCCTCCGGAATCCAGACTTTAGAAGAAGGAACTTCTTGCCAGAACCCAGAATGCTGAGTGAGCCACCAAGTGGTGTATTTTGGTCATCCTAGAACTTACCTTGAGAGAAATCCTTTGGATTGATCAAGGTCAGGTAATCCCTAACTTCTTAGGGTTTGGATTATTAAAAAAGTAGGACTAGCTTAATTTAGATGGTTAATTTACTATGGTAGATCATTATTATTCTGTTTAGTCCACTCTAGATTTGCGTTTAATCATATTGAGTTGTGTTCATTAAATTCCTAGTCATTATAGTTCGATTAGCCATATGCTTAAGAAATTAATTAGATTGATCTTTAACTAATCTCCTTTAGAATATTTAGTCTCATTCCTTCATCTCATAAAGCATTTTTTTTCATTTCTTCTTCCCATCACATCCGCTTCGGATATTTTGGCCATCCGAGGGGGCATCTCCTGCTTTCGCGTACATTCTGCAATGAAGTCAGCAATTACCTGAGCCTTCAGGGCAGATCGAGGCTGGAAAGAGATGTCGAATTCTCCTAACTTGACGGCCCATTTAGTGAGTCAACCGGATGTGTTCGGGCTCCGAAGAATCGCATTGAGAGGTTGGTCGGTCAGCACTACGATCGGATGTGCTTGGAAGTACGGTTGGAGCCGCTTAGCCGATGTGACCAAGGAGTATATTAATTTTTGCATCTTGGGGTATCTCGTTTTGGCATCATGGAGGACTTTGCTGATGTAATAGATGGGCTTCTACTGTCCGTCCTCTCCGACTCGCATGAGGATGGTGCAAACTACTTCGTCCGACGTCGAAAGGTTGAGATATAAGGGCTCCCCCTCTGCTGGCTTGGCTAGTAGCGGAGGGTTCTTCAAGTACGCCTTCAATGCCTCAAAAGCTGCCCGACATTTATTTGTCCAAAAAAACCCCTCCAACCGATGCAGGGTCTTGAAGAATGGCAAGGACTTTTCAACCGTCCAGGAGATAAAATGGCTGAGAGAGGCAATCCGACCAGTGAGCTCTTGGACCTGCTTTTTGTTGGTCAGGTGCGCCATCTCCATGATGGCTCTGATCTTGTCAGGATTCACTTCAATTCCCCTCTGTGTAACTAGAAATCCAAGGAATTTACTAGAGGTTACCCTATAGGTGCATTTAGTGGGGTTCAGCTTCATCCGATGGCGCCTAAGTGCATCAAAGGATTCTTGCAGGTCCTTGATGTGGTCAGCCTTACGGAGACTCTTCACTATCATGTAGTCTACGTAAGCCTCCATGTTTTTCCCCAGTTATCCTTCGAACATCCGGTTGATCAGCTGTTGAAAGGTGGCACCGGCGTTCTTCAAGCCGAAAGGCATCATCCGATAGCAGTACAGGCCTTTGTCAGTGACAAAGGCGGTCTTCTCCTCATCTTCTGGATGCATCTTTATTTGGTTGTATCTAGAAAAGGCATCCATAAAGCTGAGAAGCTGATGGCCAGCCGTGGCATCCACCAGCTGATCAATTTTGGGTACTGGGAAGCTGTCCTTCGGATAGGCCTTATTGAGGTCGGTGTAGTCCAAACAAATCCTCCATTTCCCATTGGACTTCTTCACCATGACCACACTCGCCAGCCATTCAGGGTAATGGACCTCCCTAATGAAGCCGGCATCACGGAGCTTCTTCACTTCCTCATTAATAGCTTTCTATCTTTCGGTAGCAAAGCTTCTCTTTTTCTATCGGATAGGTCGGTAGGCCGGATCGACCTTGAGTTGGTGAGTAATAACCTCCGACGGTATCCCAGGCATGTCCGACGCCGACCAGGCAAAGACATCGGCATTTCTCCTTAGGAAGCCGATCAGCTCTGTCTTAAGGTCCTCACTGAGAGAGCCCCCAATCTGAAGGACTTTAGCAGGATCATCCTCTCGGAGTCAGACAAACAGAATCTTCTCCCCTGACTGACCGAGGCCGTCGGCTTCAGCCCTTGGGTCAAGTTGATCCACAGCGGAATGGCCTTCTGACTGTTGATTCAAAATAGTCAAACACTGCCTGGCCATTCGACGGTCTCCCCTCATCACTCCGACCACGTTCCTAGTTGGGAACTTGGCCAATAGATGGTAAGTAAAAATGATGGCTCTGAATTTGTTGAGGGCCGGTCGGTCTAGAATAGCATTGTAAGGTGAGGTCATTCGTACAACCACAAAGTTGATGAGGAGGGTTTTCTGGAGAGGCTCCATCCTAATTGTCACAGGGAGAACTATTTCAACCTCCACTCCGATGGAGTTGCCCCCGAAGCCTATCAGCGGCGTGGTGGATTCCAGCAACATGGATCTGGACAAGTTCATTCTCACAAAAGCATCATGCAGTAATACTTCTGTCGAGCTTCCATTATCAACAAGTATTCTCCTTACATCGTAATTGGCAATGACAGCCGACACGACTACAAGATCATTCTCAAAGACATGATTTTCTAGGAGATCTTCATCAGAAAAGATAATGGCATTGGAGTCCCAGGACCTCTTAGCAACATCCATCCCACCTTCTTGGCCTCCTCTGGACCGTCGGTGCAGCATGCCGACGTCTCCACTAGTTGGTCTTTGATTAGGGAGCTCCACCTCCTCCAAAGGGTTTCTAGCATTTGATGCTTCTGCCCGGTCCCGATGGGGTCGGATGTACTTGCATAGGTACCCCCTCCGGATGAGGTCTTCGATGGCATCCTTCTGTTGCAGAAACTTCTCGGTACTATGCCCATGGTTCCTATGGAAGCGGTAGAACTTGTCCTTGTTCCTTAAGGCAGGAGGGCCCCTCATTGGCCGAGGCCTTTGCAGAAAGGTCTCGTTCTTGATCTCTATCAGGATCTTCTCTCTTGGCAGGGACAGAGGCATGTAAGTCTCGAACCTTCGGGAAAAGTCCCTGGGCTTCGGACTTCGGCGTTGGGCCGACCGTTGACTGTCATTTGGAGGTCAGACTTTGGGAGCTTTGTCGCTTCGCTTCTTCGGGGCCGGCCTTACTTCAGCTTGGCATCAACTGGCGGCTTATTCTTCCGTCAGAGCGTACTTCTGTGCTCTGGCCAGCAAATCACTGTAGCTTAACGGATGCTTCTTGTCCAGGGAAAAGGTCAGTCTGGACGAGCGGAGCCCTCGCTTGAAGGCTGACATCGCTATAGCTTCGTTCAGGTCCGGGACTTCCATGGCTGCTGAGTTGAAACGGGCCATGAAATCCTGGAGGGACTCTCCCTCCCTTTGCAGCATGAGGAAGAGGTAGTCGGTAGTCCTTGGGGTTCGACTGCAAGTCCTGAAATGGGAAAGAAAAAGGGATTCGAGTTGGGAGAATGAGTGGATCGTACCTGGCCGGATGGCGGAGAACCACATCCGGGTGGTCTTCTTGAGGGTCGCGGGAAAGGCAATGTAGTGGAGGGCGTCGGAGGTGCCTTGGACCATCATGTGGGCCTTGTACGTGCCCGGATGGTCCATCGGATCAGTGGTACCGTCATAGGGGTCCACCTATGGGATCTTGAAGTGGCGGGGAATCGTCTCCGCCAAAATTTTCTCAGAGAACGGGGGACGGGAGTCCTATACCTGTCCCCCTTCGGCCTTCTGCTGGAGGGCAATTTCATCAATGCGCTCCTCCATGCATATAATCTTGCTGCTATAGTCCTTCGGAGGTTCGGCGGTAGGTCGACCGCCGGAGGGGATGGACTCGGCGTAAGAAGGCGAAGCAAGCCTCGCCCTTTTGCCATTGGTGCGATCTCCCAATGACCTTCGGGGCTCCGCGATGGCGTGGGAACCATGCTGGGGGATCTCTGGCCGTCGACCTCCCATAATAGCTGTCCGAGGGTTAGAGTAAGAAGCAGCTAGTAGTTGTTGCCAGTTGTCGGCTGCTTCCTTGAACTGCTGAACTGCAGCAGTAAGTGTCTCGATGCGGTTCACCAAAGATTGGAATTATTGCAGCCCCAAAGTGATGATAGGCTCTGCAGCAGTGGGGGCGGTAGCAACGAAATCATTCTCTCGGGGAGGCTCCTCAGACCTGGAAGGAGAGGTATCTCTCCGGGCAGTGGCATTTGGAGCTCTTCCCTTAGCCATTTTTTTGTTGAGGTGATGGATTCCTCCTTTAGAAGAAAGAGAGGTGCCCTTCCTCTAGCGCCAATCTATTGCCGTGTCAACTCCTGGACCGGGAACTGGGATGGCTGGATCGGCTGAGCACTACTCTCCCGGACCAACCTGCAGAAAAGTCCCCAATGGTGCCGGTGGTGTTCCGGCGGGGGACCCTCTGATGCTTAAGTGAGCAAGAGGTTGAGGGCAATAGAATGGAGGAATTGAAAGAATAGTAGCGTATGGAGAGAGGAGTTGTTCTACCTCAAACAGGGTCCCCTAGTTACCTTATATAGGTGCGGAATAGTCCAAAATCCATTAGGAGAGAGGCTGAGAAAGATCAATGTGCCTCTAGGAGAATCTGGAGAGTGGCCATGTGGCGCGCATATATGGCGACACCGTGGAAGTAGTGGAGCAGGGCCGTTGGGATAGCAGAATCCCGCCATAACAGAAAGGTGCTTTTGGAATACCCTGGATGCAAAGGCTTGTCCGTCGGATGTCGGCCATGAGGCAGTCGGTCGGTCAGACCAAAGGCCGAAGCTCCATGAGAGGGAAACAGACCGGACCACAGCGAGAGAGGGTCGTTCGGACCTCAGCTCCAGTGGGTCGGACCTCTGGCGGAGGATGGCGGGCCGTACCCCAGCAGGAGAAGGTCGTTCGGACCTCGGCTCCAGTGGGTCGGACCTCTGGCGGAGGACGACGAGCTGGACCCCAGCAGGAGAGGGTTGTTCGGACCTCAGCTCTAGTGGGTCGGACCTCTGACGGAGGATGGTGGGCCGGGTCAGACCGCAAGATTGGGCTGGTTCTGATAGAGGGTGAGCCATCATGGTACAACATTACCAATGTCAAATTTTTTTCCCTCTGAAATAGATCTGTTGGAACTCTCAGGACTTCACGGCAGGGCTTCAGGATTTCGATCTTTGGGCTTCGATGTTCTGCAATATTGGTTCCAAGGCAAGAACACCTCAACTTGAGTTCTTGATCACTTGCAAACACTCAACAAAGGAAATTTTAAGTTAGAAAGAGACAAAGAACATAAAAGATGGAAAAGTGAAGAGAAGAAGAAAGGAAGAGGTCAGTTAGATTGTTTCTGATGTCTGGATAAGTAGGGCCTCACATCCCGTGATATTCCAAAGAACAAAAGAAGGGCCTCACACCCCACGATGCACATAGCAAAGGAAGAAAATTTGATAGAGTTTTGCTTTATTTCATCAATAAATTATTAATAATACATGGAGGTTGATGGAGTATTTATAGACCAACAACCAGAGACATAAGGGTTACAAAGACTAGTGTTTGTTTTCCTTTGGTAATGACTCCTAGAAACCTTGCTCTGGGCATCTTGGACTCTTGCTCTTGGCCTAATCTAGGACTTTCTCCAAGGTGGATGAATTCATGGGCCTCTCATCTAAAGTTGGGGCCAAGATGTGGATTGGTGAGGTGTCCTGATGAAGGGCTAAGATTGCTTCATGGGTTGCCTTGATTTCTGGACTCTAGAGTCTGGATGATTTTGGCTCTCACAGGATGGTGGACTCTTTAGTTTGGATAGAAGAAAACTCAAGAGTTCTTATAGGATTCTTGAGTTCTCTAATCTTGAGCAACTAGGAACCTGTTTTGATCAAAATATGTAGGTATAGAACCATTGAATCTCCTTCATTTTGGGTGATCAAATATTTTGAAACTCTTTGGAAGTTGGCTACAAAAAAAGATGGAATGCTTGGCTGACTTCCTCTTGCTTTTGGCATGAATTTCTTGAGTGGAGGGATGCCAGTTTGGAGAGTCCTTCCCATTTACACATCTTAAAAAGAAGGGGTGTCCATTTGGAATTCATTTGGCCGACCAAAAGGGTGATATGGCATCTGTTCTTGTCCAGGATGAAGTGCCAAGTAGTGTTGTCCTGATAAAGTGTCAAGTGATGTCCAAACATAGCATGTGATGTTGTCTAGATCCTTGAAAAGGTGGCGCCAAGACTTGGTTAGGCTAGCACATGGCTTGACTTAGCACATGGAGTCACATGGAATCTTGATTTAGGTGCACATGGATCTTGATTTGAGTGCACATGAAGTCACATGGATCTTCAATTGGATCCCCCTTGTATTACAAGACTCAATAACTAACTAATTATATGATTTAACCAACTAAAAACCAACTCTTAGTCCAACTTGACCAAATTAATCAAAAATGCATAACCTCATGCAACAAAAAGAATAAATTTGGTAAACAGGATTTGGCCTAATAGGATTTGACATAACTAATAAATGGGATTTTTATACAAATCTTAATTGGTAAAAAAGGCTAAACCCACCTAAGCCTATATAATATAATTTAAAATAAAATATTTACAGTTGATAAAAGGGGTTGGGTTCAGGGCTTTATTCACAGGTGATCCACAGGGGTGTGGGTTTGACCTGTTGATATTTTTTGGCCCTGGTGTCCACACCACACGTACCAGCACCTGGTCAACAAGGTCTTCGAAGACCAAATCAGCCACAACATGCAGGTCTATCTAAATGATATGCTTGTTTTGAGCGGTCTGGAGTTGGATCACATCACCGACCTGGAGGAGGCATTCGATAACCTCCGCCTCAACCAGATGAAGCTGAATCCCGCCAAGTGCATGTTTGACATTGTGGTAGGAAAGTTCCTGGGATTCATAGTCACCCACAAGGGATCAGAGGCTAACCCTAAGAAATCTAGGCGATCACTGACATGAGGCATCTTGCTTTTAATAAGGAGGTCCAGCACTTGACCTGGTGCATTGCAGCATTAAGTTGCTTCATCTCGTGCTCCGTCGAGCATTTCCAGCCATTCTTCAAGGTGTTGTAGAAGATGAATAACTTTACTTGGATGGAAGAGTGCTGGGAGGCATTCGAGGGGTTGAAGAAGCTCCTCGCCTCTCCGCTACTGCTGTCCATGCCAGAGCCTGGAGAAGAGCTCCTCTTATACCTGACGATTTCACCCGAGGAGGTCAGCTTCATGCTGGTTTACACTAACAAGGATGGCTCTTAACGGCCAGTCTACTACACTAGCAAGCTACTCCATGATAAAGAAACTAGGTACACCCGATCCAAAAAGATCATTTTTGCAGTGATAATGTCTGCATCGCACCTTAGGCCTTACTTTCAAGAACATCCCATTACTGTTCTCACTGATCAGCCCCTGAGGGCTATCCTAGGTTGCCCTGATACTTTGGGGTACCTGGCAAGTAGGCGGTGAAGCTCAATGAGTTTGACATCACCTATCGCTCATGGCCGGTGCAAAAAGCCTGGGTCCTTGCAGATTTCCTAGTGGAGTGCACCTAAGTAGATGAAGAAGACACGGGGATAGACTATCGGCAAGCCAAGCCCAAACCAGACCAAACCCTAGATGCAATGACATGGATCCTTCATGTCGATGGTGCATCCAATGCCAGAGGAAGCAGGGCTGGCCTCATCCTGGCCAACCCCGATGGGGTCGTCATGGAGTATGCATTACCGTTCCTGTTCAAGGCGACAAACAACCAAGCTGAATATGAGGTGCTCCTCATGGGGCTGAAAGTGTCTCGTGAACTGGGTGTTAAGAGGCTTAAGGTCTTCACCGACTCTTAACTGGTGGTGGGACAAGTCTCAAGTGAGTACAAGGCTCAGGATTCAATGTTGTCAAAATACCTAGACAAGGTGCGCTTGTACACGGTGGACCTCCAGCACTTTGGTATCTCCTATATCCCATGAGCAGAGATGCCGGGTCGATGTCTTCTCCAGACTACCACCTTGCCAGAGTCATTGCTAGGGCATACCTTCATCGAGTATCTCGAGGCTCCCAGCTATGAGACCATAGCCGAAGTCTAGCAAGTCACCATCGAAGCTAGCTGGATGGACCCCTACATCAAGTACATCACCACGGGTACCCTACCCAAGGATCAGAAGGAAGCCTACCTCCTCAAGAAGAGGGTCGCGCATTATATGATGATGGATGGGCAGCTGTACCGAAGGTCCTACTTCTACCCCTTGCTAAAATGTTTGAAACCCTCAGAAGCAACCTATGTGCTCTAAGAAATACATGAAGGCTTCTGCATCAACCATGTGGGGGGTAGGACCTTGACTTACAAGGCAATCTGGCAAGGATACTTCTAAGAGACCATGCAAGAAGATACTGCTAACTTCGTGAAGAAGTGTGACCGTTGCCAACACCATGCACATATCCAATGACAGCCGACGGCTTTGCTCTGCCAGCTATCTGCTCTATGGCCATTCGCCCAGTGGGGGATGGATATCCTAGGTCCCTTTCCTACCACATCCGATCAACAGAAGTTTTTGATTGTGGCCATTGACTACTTCACCAAGTGGGTCGAGGCCGAACCCCTAGCCTGAATAATGGAGGTGAAGGTCCAGTCTTTCTTCTAGAAGTCGGTGATCTACCAGTTTGGCTTCCCGTATACTATCATCACTGATAACGGGAGGCAGTTCGATAACCAGGCCTTCGAGGAGTTTTGCACCGACCTTGGCATCCGCTAATGTTTCACTTCGGTAGCTTACCCTCAGACCAACGGTGATGCGGAACACGATGCATGCAAGGGATGAACATAAAAAAATTTAGATTAAAGAGAGCAATGATTTTAATTTTTTTATCCGATTTCAATCTCGAAAAGGAGTTAAGAGCAATCAGGGGTTTTCATATGAGGACTAGAAACTAATACTCGTAGATTAAAACCAAACAAAGAGATAAAGAAAAGGATCCTATGGTTAAGAAGTTGCTAATAGGGCATGCTCAATTTAATACATCAGAAAAAGTGAGAAGAGATGGGTTTTAAATACCTAGCAATGCTATTCTTGAAGTCATAGAAGGGATCGCACCACTCGAATCAGTGCCTGGATGATGAAGCCTTATTCCTGTGAATCCATCGACTTTTTATCAGCTGGTTTTGGGGCAAGGAAGACCTCTCCCAAGGGTCGCTTCACCTAAGGGATCCTACAAATGTCAGAGGTTAGGGATATAGATGATAGAAAAAATATGAAAAAAAAATAACTAGAAGTGGAGAGTGCATGAGAGAGGTGCAAGGATGGCTGGTAGCCTGGAAGGAGGGGATGCCTAGAGCTTGTAGATGGGCGACTTGGAGGAACGCCTAGAGGATGAAGATCTGGCGGCCTGGGGCTTAGAACAGGGGCAGTAAGGGCTTGAGGCAGGGGCGGTTGGGGTTTGATGGTGGCGGCCAGATGAACATGGAGGATGATGTTGGTAGCTAGGGCTTTGTGGTGATGGGTGTTAGCCACCAAGATGGGAGATGGAAGGGCATCTTGGGTTTGATGATGGAAGGTGTGGCTAGAGCTAGGGCTTGGTTGCTAGAGGATAGAAGGTTTTGTTGGGCTTCACACCCTCTCCCTCACAGAGCATCAATGCACAAAGGCATGTAATTAAAAGAAAACTCTTAAGCTTTTCATTCAATAATTCATGAATACAAGAGGGGGAGTGGAAGGGTATTTATAGATCACCCAGGTCCCTAAACTCCCTATCAAAGTTGGATTACAAAGTTGATTAGAATAAGGAGTACAAAATTTGATTAGAATTAAGAGACTGGACTCTTGATGGGATTTGGACATCATCTCCTTCTTGGACTTGGTCAAATTGACTGCTTATGGGCTAGGATGCCTCATTTTCTTGGGCTTGGCTCTTGGGATGCCACTCCTTGTGGATTTGGGCAGCAATTCCATGTGGACTAGTTAGCCACCTTGTGGACTTGGCGCATGAACTCCAGGTGGGCTGGGGAAGGTCTGGGGTGCCAACTCTATGCTGGGCTTGAGAAGGCTTGGGCACCAACTAAACTTGGACTTGGAGGGGCGCCAACCTTGTGGTCTGGGGCAACATGAAGGGGCTTGGTGCATGAGCTTGTTGGACTTGAGCAGAGGCCCAGGTGCATGAACAGAGGTAGCTGGGGTGGGGGGTCTGATGACTCTTTTCTTGTACTTGACTTGAATGAAAAAGGTCAAAATTTATGGGACTCAATTTTATTCACTTAACTAGAATGATACACAAAGGGACTCAATTGCTTGGATTGAATACAACTAGACTCAACTTGATTGATTAAGTTGACTCAATTGGACTTAGTTGTCTCACTTTTTTACAGGACTCAATGTTTACTACAGGACTCAAGGGACTCAAAACCTTAATCAAAAATCCATAAAGGGCCCAGCAATCTCTATCTGATCCTAGTGCCCGCACTAATTCTCCCGGGGTGGGAGGAACTCAACCTTGTCGAGTAAGGGTCCATTCGGCTCTGATATTGCTCTAGTAGGTCTGGGTTGAGGCATTGCAGATCCTTTTGAGAGATCCATGAGTCCTTAGATTCCGATCGACCTTGCCAATGAACCAAGTATCATTGATAGCCTTTGTTTCGGGTACTAATGGCTTGGTCGTCCAGGATGCGCTCAATCTTTTCTCCTCTCTAAGGCCAATTTGTTGGTGGACACTCTAGGATGGGCTCACTCTCAATAGAAGGGTTAGGTCCAAATGGCTTACTAGATATCATTGCTAGCTCTCTATACTCAACGAGGTTTGAGATATTGAAAGTTGAGCTAATGCATAATTCGGGTGGTAACTCGAGCACATAGGCATTAGATCCCACTTTCTTTATCACTTTGAAGGGTCCAGCTCCACGGGCATGTAATCTCTTCATGGTCCGTAGAGGAAACCACTTAGGCCTAAGCCTAATCATTACATAATCCCCCTCAGCAAATTTTTTAACTATTTTTCAGGAATTAGCCAAGTTTTTATAGATGTCATTGCTCACATTAATCTTTTGACTAATTTCCTTATGCAGATCCCTAACATACTATGCAAAAGACTCAACTGACATAGAGACTCATGCATGTATGGGCAAGGGGATTAGGTCTATGGGCTTGTTAGGCTTATAATCTTGGACAATCTCAAATGGCCTCTTGCTTGTAGACCTATTAACTGAATTGTTGTAGGCGAACTCGGCTCTAAGTAATAGAAGGTCCCAATTCCCAATGTTCTCACCTACAAGACATCTCAACAAATTCCCAAGGCTGCAATTCACTACTTCGGTCAGGCCATCGGTTTGAGGGTGGCAGGAGGTGAAAAATTTAAGCTTGGTCCCTAACAGGTGCCAAAGGGTCTTCCAAAAGGAACTGGTTAAACGGATATCCCTATCAGACACTATGGTTTTAGGAAGGTCATGTAACCTAACCACATGATCAAAAAAAAGTTTGGCCACCTTGGAAGCATCAAAGGTTTGGGAGCAGGGTATGAAATGAGCTATTTTGGAAATCCTATCGACCACTACACAGATTGAATCATGTTTCCTCAAGGTCTTAGGCAATCCTAACACAAAATCCATACTGAGATCTTGCCAAGGGAAGTAAGGTATAGGTAAAGGGATATAAAGGTCAGTGTTTTGCCTTTGTTATTTGGCAACATGACAAGTTTGACACCTGTCCACAATCTAGGCAATGTCCCTTTTTAAACTTGGCCAAAAGAGCTGGTCTTCTATAGCTAGAATTGTCTTATTTTTACCAAAGTGCCAGCTAGAACTCCTGCATGGGTTTCCCAAACTAAAAACTCTCTAAGTGAAGTCTTGGAAATACACAGACTATTGTCCTTGAAAAGGTAGCCACCCTGAAGGGTGTACTCAATATGCAAACTAGATGGCCCTAGTTTTATAGATTGGTAGATTTCACTGAAGTCGGGACAAATCTCATATTCTTCTTTTAGTCAGTCAAATCCTATGACTTCAGCCCTAACATAATTCAGAAGTAAGGAACAGCGGCTAAGGGCATCAACTACCTTATTCTCAATGCCAGCATGATTTTCAGCACAAAGATATAAGCCTGAAGGTATTCTACCCACTTAGTGTGCCTAGGGTTCTGTTTCTTCTGGGAGTTAAGGAATCAGAGTGCTTCATGATCAAAATATAAAACAAACTCCTGGGGTTGTAGGTAATGTCTCTAATATCTAAGGGCTTGTACTATCGCATAGAATTCCTTATCATAGGTTGAGTATCTAAGTTTAGCCTCATTGAGTTTCTCACTAAAGAAGGATACAGGATGACTTTCTTAACTCAGTACTCCTCTTATGCCTACTCTCAAAGCATTGCAAGCAACCTCGAAAACCTTCAAAAAATTAGGTAACCTCAGGATGGGTGCTTGGGTCATCTTCTCCTTAATGTCTAGGAAGGCTCTATCTATAGCCCTGGTCCACTCAAAAGCTCCCTTCCTAATGCAATCGGTAATGGGTACAGCAATAGAGCTAAATCCCTAAATAAATTGCCTATAGGAGGTAGCTAGACCATGGAAACTATGCATATCATGAACACTAGTAGGTACTGGCCACTCCACTATGGACCTAATCTTTTCTGGATTAGCTAAAACTCCTTCGGGGGTCACTACGAATCCTAGGAAGATGACTCTATGGGTCAAAAAATCATACTTCTTTAAATTGCCATAGAGACCTCTTTCCTAAAGGCTTGACAGACTTGTCTAATATGGTCTAGGTGGTTATTTTTAGTCCTACTGTAGATCAAGATATCATCAAAATAAACCACTACAAATTTTTCAATGAACATCCTTAGGATTTAGGCCATGATCCTCATAAAGGTACTAGGGGCATTAGATAATCCAAAAGGTATCACTCTCACTCATAAAGACCATCCTTAGTTTTGAATGTGGTTTTCCACTTTTCCCCAGGTCTGTCCTAACCTGGTGATAGCCACTCTTAAGATCAATCTTTGAGAAAATAGTTGCACCGGCCATCATATCTAATAAGTCATCCAAATAGGATATGGGAAACCTATACTTTACCATGATCTTATTTATGGCACGACTGTCGACATACATTCTCAGGTACCATCTTTCTTAGGGGTTAAGGGTAGGTACTGCACATGGACTTAGGCTTTCCTTAATAAATCCTTTTCTAAGAAGCTCTCCAACCTATTTTTGCAACTATAAATGCTCAGTTGGGTTTGTCCTATAGTGTGGGAGGTTGGGCAAGGTGGCTCCTAGGACTAAATCTATGGCATGTTGCATGTCCCTTAGAGGTGATAGTTGGTCAGGCAAATCTTCAGGAAACACATCCTTAAATTCCTTTAGAATTTTCATAATTTCCTGAGGGTGCTCTTTCTGGGTTTGATCATGAACTTCCTTAGCAGTTAACATCCAGAATGTTGAACCCTCCGTAATCTCACGTTCTAATTCCTTAGCAATGATCATATTTACTCCATATTTCTTTTCTCTCAAATTGCTAGATCCCCTCTTGATGTTGTCCTTAGGTGGGGTTGGGATTACATAATCTTCTTTCCATGAAAATTAAAAGAATATGAATTGGATCGACCATACAGTGTAGCATCATGATCATATAGCCAAGGTCTACCTAAGATAATGCTACTCACTCCCATGGGAAGGACATCACACCACACCTTCTCTTGATAGGATTGAAGCTGGATCATGACTTGGCATCTAAGTTTGATGGGAATGGAAGTTGAGTCTATCCAGGTTACCTGTTAACCCCTAGAATGATTTGATGATCACAAAATATTGGAGCATGTATATGTTACTAATTCTTTCAATTACTTGAGAAGTTTTTGCAGGAAAATGGTTATCTTTAGTTTAATTGGTTTCCAAATTTGTTGAAAGGTAATTCAATTTTGTATAGACTCTTATTGACTTTAAATTGTAAAAGCCCTAATTTTTCAACTATGTAATCTTGTAAATGGGTTGTAAAATTTTAAAAATAAGGGTGAGTATATTACTTCTTGTTGGATTCTTATGTTGAAGAATTTTGGAGAAGTTTGAAGCATTAAATGATGTTTTTGCAAGAGCTGACTCATGGATCAAGAGTCGACTCCTTCTGACACGACACAAAGAAATTTCAGAGTTTCAGTACCTTGAGCTGACTCAAGCCCCAAGAGCCGACTCATGGAAGAACACATGTTTTTGAAGTCTGAGATCTTGAGCCGACTCAAGCCCCAAGAGCCGATTTGTCCAGAGTTATGTTTGTTGGTGACTGAGACTTCAAGTCGACTCTGCCCTGAAGAGCCGACTCAAGAAAAATATTATTTTGTATTGATTGAAGGTTCGAGCCGACTCCAGCTTCAAGAGTCGACTCACACAGAATTTTTGTTTGGGCTGTCTGAGTCTTCAAGCTGACTCGTGGATCTCGAGTCGACTCGAGTGACCATTTTCTGCACTCTAACGGTTAGTTGCTGAAAGTGATTTTTGAACTTCAAATGGTCTCTAACAGCTTCTTCACGAATCCCTTGGCCTTATAATGGCTATATCTGATGGAAAACTATAAAAGAGATTACTTTTGATGGATTAAATAATTTTTGAGGGATTATTATTGATTTATCTTGGGAATTTGAAAGGCCTTCAAGTCTTTCACCAACTCACTTCAAGAGCATTCAAGATAGGATTCAAAGCTTCACCAACTTCTCTTCATCATTGAATCCACTCATTGAAGAAGATAAGAAGCAGCTTGAAGAGCATTAAAAGAGCATTCAAAGCTAGGCTTCACCTTGATCTTCATCGACAATATTTAAACAAACTCGGTTTGTTGTGTAGTTGCTTTATATTTCTCTTATATCTTTGTTTTCTCTCTAAGAATAGCAAGGGGCTATGTCTTAAGAGAGGGTTAAAGATTGTTAGGTGAACCTTGTGAAAACCTAATTTGGGTTCTTAGTGATCCCGATATAAAACCAAGTGTTAGGGTTTCTTTAGTGATCCCGTTTAAAACCAAAGGGAGTTGGGTTTTCTTTGGTGATCCCGGTAAAACCAAAGTGTATAAGTTTGGATTATGAGCTTGGTAAAATAACTCGACTGTATTCCGGTTGGGGGATATAGTAAAAATCTCAAGTGGTCCTTGGGTAGTGGACGTAGGAGCCGGTTGCTCCGAACCACTCTAAATTTTCTTGTGTTTGTGTTTGTATTTATTTTACCTTATTGCATTTACTTAATTACTTCCGCATTGCATATTGTACCACAACACCAAAAGAATTTTAAATTGCACATACTTGTGAAAAGTTTCTATAATTTTAATTCACCCTCCTCTTGGGAAGCCACCTGGGCAACAAGTGGTATCAAAGCAGAGTCTCTGAAAATTACTTAGAGTAAAGATAGATGGCACATCCAATGAGCACTTCTTTGGCTAAAAGCCAATCCACAAATCGACCTTCACTTTTTACCAGAACCAATTATACATATTGGAAGGCGAGGATGAAAATATACATTCAAGCCATAGATTTTCATTTATGAAAAATTATTTTGAAAGGACCTCACACACCCATTGTTAGAATCAATGATACTGAGGTTCCCAAACTAGAAGAGGAATGGGATGAAAATGATATGAAGTTCACTGAGCTGAATGCCAAAGCTATGAATTTGTTGTATTATGCTTTAGACCCAAACGAGTTTAATAAAATTTCAACTTATAATTCTGTTAAAGAAATTTGGGATAAGCTTGAGATTACACATGAAGGCACATCACAAGTTAAAACTTCAAAAATTAATCTTCTTGTGCATAACTATGAATTATGTAAGATGGATCCTAATGAAACTATATCTGCTATGTATACACGCTTTACTGATATTATCAATGGTCTCAAAAGTCTTGGTAGGACTTACATTAATGCTGATCTTGTTCAAAAAGTTTTGAGATCCTTGCTAGATAAATGGAAAGCTAAAATGATAGCTATTCAAGAGGCAAAGGACCTGAACACCCTACCACTGGATGAGTTGCTTGGATCATTAATTACTCATGAATTAGCCATGCAATAAAGGACTGATGAAGATTCCAAAAGAAAGAAAGCTATAGCATTTAAAGCCACTGAAAAAGACAAGAATGAAGATTCAGATTCATCTGATGATGATGATCTTGAAAATGATGAGATAGCCCTTGTAATAAGAAAGTTTAAATGGTTTATGGGCAGAAGAAGAACAAGTAGATGGAGGAAGCAATTTAAAAAAGGTGATTTTAGAAGAGAAAGAGAAAAGGACAAAAAAATGGAGAAGGACAAAGATAAAGATCAAATTCCAATCTGCTATGAGTGCAAGAAACTGGGACATATACATCCTGACTGTCCTGAAGCCAAGAAAAAGATGATAAAGAAAAAGTAGAAGAAGGCAATGCTTGCAGCATGGAGTGACAGTGATGAATCTACATCCACTGAAGAGGATGAAGAAACAAAAAAAATTACTCAGATATGTCTTATGGGTTTGGAGGACGAGGTAACTACTTCTGAACCTAATTTAGAATTTACATATAATGAGCTGCATAATGCTTTTTGTGAACTATTAGTAGAATATAAAAAGGCTGGTTTGAAAATAAAAACTTTGAAAAACCATTGTGATATAATTGAAAAGGATAAAATGAATTTGGTAAAAGAAATAAGATTTTGCAAAGGGAATTAAGTCTAATCTATGAAAGACTTAAGACCACCCAATTTGAAAAAGAAGAGCTTCTTAAGAATAATAAAAGTTTGCAAAATGAAAATGATGATTTGAAAAAGGAAGTTCAAAAGCTTAAGCCTTTGGTTGAAAATTAACCTTAAGTTCCAACAATCTTGAACTAATTTTGAAAAATCAAAGAGAGACAAATAACAAATTTGGAATTGGTTACAAAGGTTTAATTTCAAATAATTTTTTTGCATCTACATCATATGCTCCTAAGTTTATTACTTCAAAACAATTTAGACCTAAATCTGCATCATCTTATACTTTTTATTCAAAGCCAAGAATTATATGCTATGCTTGCAATAATATTGGTCATAAGGCATTTGAGTGTCATTTGAAACATAATGACAAGAAGAAAATCAAGAAAATTTGGGTTCCAAAAGGAACCATTTCTACTAACTTGCAAGGACCCAATAAAGCTTTGGTACCTAAATCTATTACATGATTATTTTGCAGGGATGTCTTGCAGCCACAAATATAAAGAAAAGATGGTACCTTGATAGTATCTATTCAAGATACATAACGGGTGATATTGATCAATTCTTTATCCTAGAACAAAAAGATGGTGGAATGGTAACCTTTGGTGATAATCATAAAGGAAGGATAATCGATATTGGTAAAATCAAAATTACTCCTTCTACATTTATTAAAATGTGTTACTTGTAGAAAAGTTAAAGCATAATCTTTTGAGTATCAGTCAGCTTTGTGATATTGGTTTTAATATTTTCTTCAAGTCTTCAATGTGTATAGCAGTTGATCCACTTGACTCTAGTACAAAATTCATTGGACATAGACTTGGTAACATTTATGTAGTAGATCTTAATGATCTGGCTATGTCAAGCAATACAAGTCTTGTAGCAATGAATGACAAGAGCAAAAAATCAAGTTTACTATGGCATAGGCGACTTGGACATGCTAGTATGGATACTATAGCAAAACTAATTTTAAAGGATTTAGTTAAAGGTTTGCCAAAATCCAAAGTTAATTTTGATTATATTTGCGATGCTTGTCAATTAGGAAAGGAAGTGAGGGAGAGTTTTAAATCCAAAAATATTATTTCAATTACTAGACCCTTAGAGCTACTTCACATGGACCTATTTGGACCTACTAGGACAACAAGCCTAGGTGGTATAAAATATGGCCTTGTAATTGTAAATGATTTTTCAAGATACACATGGGTTTTGTTCATTGCACATAAAGATGAAACTTTCAAAGTATTCAAAAAGTTTTATAAAAGAGTTTCAAATTTGAAAAATCTATTTGTTATTTATATTCGTAGTGATCATGGTATAGAATTTGAAAATCAATATTTTGATCACTTTTGCACAAAGCTCGGTATTGACCATAACTTTTCAGCTCCTAGAACACCACAGCAAAATGGTGTTGTAGAAAGAAAGAATCATACTTTGGAAGAGATATCTAGAATAATATTTTATGAAGGAAATCTTCCAAAATACTTTTGGACAGAAGTTGTAAATACCGCATGCTATATTTTGAATAGAGTTTTAATTAGACCTATCATTAGAAAAACCCCCTATGAACTGTGGAACAATAGAAAGCCTAATATCAATTATTTTTATGTTTTTGGATGTAAATGTTTTGTTATTAATAATGGAAAAGATAATCTTGGTAAATTTGATGCAAAATCCAATGAGGCTATTTTTCTTGGATATTCTTTAAATAGTAAATCCTATCAAGTTTTCAACAAAAGAACTTTGACTATGGAAGAATCAATATATGTTGTTTTCAATGAATCTGACATCACATCTTCTAGAATAGAAGATCGTGCTGATGATAATGTAGGTACACTAGAACATGGAATGAAAGATTTGACACTAAAAGACAAACAAACAAGTGAACAACATGAAGAAAAGGTAAGCAAGAATCATGATGATATACCCAAAGAATGTAGGTATGTACACTCATATCCCAAAGAACTAATTATAGGAGACCCATCTCAAGGTGTTAGAACTAGAGCTGCACATAGAGATGCACATGACTTGATTGCCTTTGTTTCTCATGTAGAACCACACACTATAAAAAAAGCTGAAACTGATCCTAATTGGATGTTAGCTATGCATGATGAGTTAAACCAATTTAGGAAAAATAATGTTTGGACTCTAGTAGAAAGACCTAATGACTATCCTGTTATAGGTACTAGATGGGTTTATAGAAATAAACTTGATGAGCAAGGTAATGTAATTAGGAATAAGGCTAGATTGGTAGCACAAGGATATAATCAAGAAGAGGGAATAGATTTTGATAAAACCTATACACCAGTAGCTAGGCTAGAGGCTATTAGATTATTATTAGTATATGCATGCTTTATGAATTTTAAATTATTTCAAATGGATGTAAAGAGTGCATCTTTAAATGGTTTTCTATCTGAAGAAGTTTTTGTCAAACAACCACCGGGTTTTATTGATCATACATTTCCAAATCATGTTTTCAAATTGAATAAAGCTTTATATGGTCTTAAACAGGCACCTAGAGCCTGGTATGATAGACTAAATAAGCTTTTAATTACAAATAATTTTGTAAGAGGTAGTGTTAACACTACACTATTTATTCAAAGAAAAGACAATGATATTTTAGTTGTTCAAATTTATGTTGATGATATAATATTTGGATCTACTGATGAATCTTTGTGTCAAGACTTTGCTAAGCTAATGTAGGGAGAATTCGAGATGAGCTTGATGGATGAGCAAAATGATGCGGGTAAAAAAAAAAGGGATGATGATGATGCTAGCACGGATGATGCAAAGGTGGTTCTATCTTGTTTTCTTTTAGGGTTTTATCTTGATTCCCGAAGACGAACAAAGGGGCAAACATAGGATATTTTGTAACAATGAAACCAATGCCAGCAGGTAGAATCTCTAGAGAGTAGGGATGGAGAACAGGACCCCGGGATTGAGAAACCCCGGTAGGACTAGCTCGCCAAACAATAACTTACCTGGGAGAAATAGGCACGAACCTCCACGCTTGTCGCACCCGATGACGAGATCGCTCCCACTTGGCGGATGTGGCATCAGGTAGAATCTCTAGAGAGTAGGGATGGAGAACAGGACCCCGGGATTGAGAAACTCCAGTAGGACTAGCTCGCCAAACAATACCTTACTTGGGAGAAATAGGCACGAACATCCACGCTTGTCGCACACGATGATGAGATCCTCTCACTTGGCGGATGCAGCCTGGATGCCCGAGCAGTCAGTACCTGCGATGGCACCAGCCTCCCGATTACGTGATCGTGAAGGTGAAGTGAACCGTCTCCGATGCCCGTGGTACCTGGAAAGACCTGAAAACAAACCGCGACAGAATCAATGGAGAGTTGAGGAGTAGTGAAGTAGAAGTAGGGTTAGGGTTAGGGAAGGTTTCGAGCCCGGCGCCTGGACGGATCCGAAGTCGAAAGGATAGCATGGGGCCTCGCACCCCGCGACGTCCCGGAGGATGAAGGAATGTGGCCTCTCACCACACGACGCCCTCAGGCGAAGGAATGTGGCCTCTCACCATGCGACGCCCTCAGGCGAAGGAATATGGCCTCTCACCACGCGACGTCCCGGAGGACGAAGGAAGCTCTCACTCAACCTAGCCTCAGAGACAAGGATTGAAGAAGAGGATGGAACACACAAGCTTTCTTTCATTAATCATCAATAATTATTAGGTTTGGGTCCTTTAAATAGGCACTCAAGAGCACTTTGAAATTTAAACTACCCCATTACACCTAGCACCCAAAATTTGGAGGACTTCTTTGGCGGACCAGCTTGGATTGGCATGAATCTTGGCTTGGAGTGGGGCATTGCACCTTGACTTCCCTCTTTGGGTTGCTTGGTTTTGGTAGATGGCGTGAATGGAGGCTTGATGTCTTCACCATGCCTTTCTTGATTAACTTCTTTATGGAAGGAGGCTTGAGTGGAGGCATGCATCAAGGGATTTGAAACTTCTTTCCACTTAGAGAATGGAGGATGCCTTTCTTGCTTGACTTCTTTATGGAAGGAGTCTTGAGTGGAGGCATGCATAAAGGGATTTGAAACTTCTTTCCATGACCGCCCATCCTAGATTGGAAGAGAGCTTGAAGAGGGGAGGGGAAGGGGGCATGGATCATGTGAGTGGTCCCCTTTCTTGGGTGCCCAAAACAAACCACATGTCATCACCTCAGTGCACCACATAAATAGATAAGGTGGGCCCTGAGCTGACTGGGCTTCCTTCCAGGTTTGGCTCTAAAAAGACACAAAATTAAGACCCAGACTTACAAAGGACTCGTACTGAGACTCAGACTGAGACTCGACTCGATACAAGACTCAGCTTGACCTAATGGGTCAGACATAACTCAAAACAAAAAGGAATAGGTTTGAGGCTTATGGCTTTATTACAGGACTCGATAAAAATAGAACCCTAATCTGAGATCCATAGAGGGTTGAGGAGCCTCTGTCGGATCCTGGTGCACACACCAGTTCTCCCGGGGTGGGAGGAACTCGACCCCATCGAGTAAGGGGCAGACTGGCTTTGGTACCTCTCCAAGATGTCGGGGTCGATGCGTTGCAAGTCTTCCTGGGTGATCCAAGAGTCATCAGATTCGGGTCGACCTTGCCATCGGACCAAGTAACGTTGGTAGCCTTTGCCCCTGGTGGTGATTGCTTGGTCATCCAGGACATGCTCGATCCGCTCTCCTCTCTCAGGCATATTTAGAGGTGGACACTCAGGTTCAGGTTCACTCTCAAAAGAAAAATCAGGCCCAAATGGCTCGCTAGGTATTTGTGCAGGCTCCCTATACTCGACCAGGTCAGAGATATTGAATGTCGAGCTAATTCCATAGTCTGGGCGTAACTCTAGTACATAGGCATTGGGGCCCATTCTCCTAATTACTCTAAAGGGACCCGCTCCACGAGCATGTAGCTTCTTAACGGTTCCCGGAGGAAACCATTCAGGCCTGAGCCTAATCACTACAAAATCCCCTATGTTAAATTCTTTGTTTCGCTTTCGGGAATCAGCCAGATTTTTATATGATTAAATTATTTTTCATAGGCATGTCCCTAGTATGCAATGCAAGTGATCATGCAGATTCTGAGACTCAAGTAGATACGAAAGCAAGCTAAACTTGGAATTCCTAGTGGCAGGAATTTATTGGAGTCCTAAGGCCTAAACCTACTAGACCATTGGTTCTCTAGGCTTGACCCTAGTCTGAAAGATACAAGAAAATTCACAGTGGGTCCCTAACAAATGCCATAAGGTGTGCCAGAAGTAGATGGCAAAAGGGGTGGGCTCTATGGAGTCATGCATTTTGGTCATTTCAACAAAAAGTAACCCCATGGCTCTAGAAATGTGAGAAGGCTCAGGGAAGGGTAGAAAATAAGGAGGAGACTCAAGGACTGGTTCAAGGTTTAGGCTACTGACCTTAATGTATGAATGAAGGTCTAAAGGTGTGCTCATCTAAACCTCATGGTCAGTACTAGGAGGATCGATAGGTGCAAGTCCTCGGGTAGGCGGGATGCTCCTAGATAGTGGAGGGCTTTCGGGAAGGTCTTCGGAACATTCATCTTGAGAATCTATACCTTCATCTACTTCGTTTGTACCTGGCTTGGTCAGTTCTACTTCAAGGTCTATAGTGGATTCAGGATCATTATCATTTGGGTCCTTGCTAAGTTCTGGGGTATCCTTAATGACTCCATTAGGTGGGAGCTGATCAATTAAATTATCAGGCGATACCTCCTCACATTCTTCTTCTTCTTCTTCATATTCATCAATCAAGCTTATGTCAGGCTCATATATGACTTCCTCAAACTCACAAAAGGGTTCTAATCTTTTCTTCTTTGATTCCTCAATGGGTTTGGGTTCAGTTTCAATCGGTTCATCTATAAGTAGGGCAGGGGCGGTGCACTGACTGGCAAGATGCTCAGGTTTATGACACCTATAGTTGTTACCTTGGGGATCGGGTCTCCTCTGGACTTCAATAGCCTTACCCTTGTCCTCTCTACTATATTGGTGTCGATTTAGACTGGGACGGCTAGGACTGGGTTGGGCTAGGCTTGGTCAACTGGGGTCAGATCGGTTCGGGCTTGGTCGACTTGGGTAAGCCTGGCTATAACCTTGGGTGGATCCGGGGATGTTGCTTTTGTTCCTAAAAGGCTCAGGTCTTCTGTAGGTGGGAGCTCTCTGGAAACACTCACAGAGCCTAGCGGCTTCTTCTATGGGACCTAGTCTGGCCTCTACTTGATCACATCTATTAGCAAACTGGTTGCTTAATTGAGTCATGGCTTGGGTTAGGGCTTCAATCTGAGTTAGAATTTGGTCCATGGCTTCGGTAGGGGGTGGAGAAGGTGGGTGAAAAGAGGTTCCTGATCTAGTGCACATGCAAACACACAGAATGGTACTACGGTGTGCTAGACCTAGGAGATCTCACCAAATGAAAAGTCAAGAAGACGAACCTGGTAGTAGTAACTTGGCACCTGGCCAGGTAAGCGTAAGGTTAGTGGAGGTTCCTCTTTGCTTGCCTAGACACCAATCTTGCAATTGGCCAGGTAAGCCAACCAACCCACTCCCCTTCGAGACCTAATCCCTGAACCGCTTGCCTAGACACCAGCTACACAAGCACACACTTCCAAGCAATCTAGCTTGGCCCGACACTTGGGTTGACCCGACTTCGTGGGTGTCCCTAGCTCACTAGAGCAGATTAACGTCTAATTGATTTTAGTTAATGGCTAGGGTTCGAAATGCCGGGTGATGGTTTTTGGGCTAGGGATAGGTTATGAACTCCAGACCCTATGTTAACTTGTCGCCCTTAAGTGTTTTATGAACAATGTATGCACACAAATGTCCAGGAAAATGAATTTTTTTTTTTTTTTTGTCTTTTAGATGTATGGATGCTAAGCAAAATGTAAAAATCTAAACAGGAACTAAATACATGAACTAACTAAATGAGACAAGAAAGAGATGCTTGCTGAAACTTCTGGCCTAAAATTTTCTCAGGTGGTATTTTGGCTTGTAGAATTTCTACAGGATTAAATAAAATATGAGAAAAGAGCAAAAGAATCCTCTAAATGCAACAGATCCAACAAAAGAAAAATCAAATAAAATGGAGATTCCTACAAAGAGAAAAAATTAAGATATCCGACTATATATGGGCTGGACAAAATGCAGAGACCTAAATGCAAGAGCACTAGACCTAGCCTAGGCTCTGATACCAAGAATGATGAAGGTAAAAAAAAAAGGGATGATGATGATGCTAGCATGGATGATGCAAAGGTGGTTATATCTTGTTTTCTTTTAGGGTTTTATCTTGATTCCCGAAGACGAACAAAGGGGCAAACATAGGATAAATTGTAACAACGAAACCAATGCCAGCAGGTAGAATCTCTAGAGAGTAGGGATGGAGAACAGGACCCCGGGATTGAGAAACCCAGGTAGGACTAGCTCGCCAAACAATACCTTACCTGGGAGAAATAGGCACGAACCTCCACTCTTGTCGCACCCGATGATGAGATCGCTCTCACTTGGCGGGTGCGGCCTGGATGCCCGAGCAGTCGGTACCCGCGATGGAGCCAGCCTCCAGGTTACGTGATCGTGAAGGTGAAGTGAACCGTCTTCGATGCCCGTGGTACCTGGAAAGACCTGAAAACAAATCCATGACATAATCAATGGAGAGTTGAGAAGTAGTGAAGTAGAAGTAGGGTTAGGGTTAGGGAAGGTTTTGAGCCCGGTGCCTGGAGGGATCCGAAGTCGAAAGGATAGCTTGGGGCCTCGCACCCCGCGATGTCCCGGAGGACGAAGGAATGTGGCCTCTCACCACGCGATGCCCTCAGGCGAAGGAATGTGGCCTCTCACCACGCGACGTCCCGGAGGACGAAGGAAGCTCTCACTCAACCTAGCCTCAGAGACAAGGATTGAAGAAGAGGATGGAACACACAAGCTTTCTTTCATTAATCATCAATAATTATTACAAGAGGGGTTTGGGTCCTTTAAATAGGCACTCAATAGCACTTTGAAATTTAAACTACCCTATTACACTTGGCGCCCAAAATTTGGAGGAGGACTTCTTTGGCCGACTAGCTTGGATTGGCATGAATCTTGGCTTGGAGTGGGGCGTTGCACCTTGACTTCCCTCTTTGGGTTGCTTGGTTTTGGTAGAAGGCGTGAATGGAGGCTTGATGTCTTCACCATGCCTTTCTTGCTTAACTTCTTTATGGAAGGAGGCTTGAGTAGAGGCATGCATCAAGGGATTTGAAACTTCTTTCCACTTGGAGAATGGAGGATGCCTTTCTTGCTTGACTTCTTTATGGAAGGAGTCTTGAGTGGAGGCATGCATCAAGGGATTTGAAACTTCTTTCCATGACCACCCATCCTAGATTGGAAGAGAGCTTGAAGAGGGGAGGGGAAGGGGGCGTGGATCATGTGAGTGGTCCCCTTTCTTGGGCGCCCAAAACAAACCACATGTCATCACCTCAGTGCGCCACATAAATAGATAAGGTGAGCCCTGAGCTGACTGGGCTTCCTTCCAGGTTTGGCTCCAAAAAGACACAAAATTGAGACCCAGACTTACAAAGGACTCATACTGAGACTCAGACTGAGACTTGACTTGATACATGACTCAGCTTGACCTAATGGGTCAGACATAACTCAAAACAAAAAGGAATAGGTTTGAGGCTTATGGCTTTATTACAGGACTCGATAAAAATAGAACCCTAATCTGAGATCCACAGAGGGTTGAGAAGCCTCTGTCGGATCCTGGTGCCCACACCATAGAGTTACTTCCTCGAGCTTCAGATTAAACAATCTATGGAAGGTATCCTGATCAACCAGGCCAAATATATGAAAGAGATTATCAAAAAGTTTGGCATGGAATCAAGCAAAGAAATTGGAACACCTATGAATCCTGCATGTAGACATGATAAAGATGAGAATGGCACAAGTGTCGATCAAAAGCTATATAGAGGTATGATCGGGTCTTTACTTTATTTAACATCTAGTAGACCTGATATTTTATTTAGTGTTTGTATGTGTGCACGTTTTCAATCTAATCCAAAAGAGTCACACATCATAGCTATTAAAAGAATCATTAAGTATCTTAAAGGCATATGTAATCTAGGTTTATGGTATTCTAAGCATACATCTTTGAAATTAATTAGTTATTTTGATGCTGTTTATGGAGGCTATAAAATTGATAGAAAAAGTACAAGTGGCACTTATCAATTTCTAGGTGTCAACTTGATTTCATGGCACTATTGTAAATAGAACTCTGTAGCACTATCCACTACTGAGGTAGAATATGTGGCTGCGGGGAGCTGTTATGCTCAAGTGTTATGGATCAAGCAACAACTAAAAGATTATGGTGTTGTCCAATCTAAAATTTCTATTAAATGTGGTAACACTAGTGCTACTAATTTATCTAGAAATCAAATTCAACATTCTCGAACTAAGCGTATAGAAATTAGACATCATTTCATTCAAGATCATGTTTTAAATAATGTTGTTGAATTAGAATTTGTACCTACTGAAGATCAACTTCCTGACATTTTTATTAAATCCCTTAATCAAGATAGATTTGAAAAGATTAGAGACGATTAAGGCCTGTGTGACCCATTCTGAATGTTTTGACCTAATTTCTCAAAAAAATAAAGAAAAATTATCTAGACATTTCAAATTTCCTTCTAGAGCTTATGATAACCTCCTTTAGTGATAAGAAGTCCTTAGAAATTTATTTTACCTTTTTTCGAGCCTTAACCTAAATTGGGGCTCGAGTCAACTCGAGACACCAGGTGTTTCGGTAAGCCGACTCGAGAGTCGGGCCGAGGGTTTTTAAATAGGGCTTCATAGGTTTGAAATTACTATTTGTTTCTGCCCTTCTCATTTTCCCTTAGCTGTCTCCTCTTCCTAACCTAAGAAAAGCTCTTAGAATACCTCCACAACCTTTCAAAACACTAATCTAACCTAGATAACTCCAAGGAAAGCGGTGGCCAAGAAACCTAGAAGAGTTGTTCGGTCGGTAGCAGAGGAAAGGAAGACCAAGCAAAGGTTGGACACTTCAAATTCGGCAGAGGAATATCAAGAAGAGCATGAAGTGGAGCAAGAAGCTTTAAGGCACGTAATATTAATGGGAAATAGGTAAGTGACCTCAGGGAGATGCATAGATTTTACATTTCTAGAATAAGAGAACTTGCATATTGGTGATTGGTTGATTAGACAAGGTTGGAATGATTTTTGTATGCTTAATCTTTCTACGTATCCTAACCTTGTTAGATAGTTTTTCGAAAATATGTCTTTGGGTGCATTTCATATTGAAGCTACTATGAAGGGGAAACATATAGAAATCAGTGAGCAAAAGTTATCTAGTGTTCTTCAAATACCCAATGAGGGTGAGAGCTACTTAGTGTTGAAGGACAAACAAAAGACTTTGAAAATTGTGCTTGAAAGAACAAATGTGAAAGGAGTGATTCATGTTAGTGCCAACCAACTCTCATTGGAGATGAGGTTGCTACATAACATTATTAGCCGTATTTTTCTACACTGGACTGGGAGATTCAACTAGGTGAGCAAGAGAGACCTAGTCTTCATGAGATGTGGTGCGGGCACCAGACTCAGAAGAAGACTTCAGAGCTCCATCTGGATCTCTGATTAACCTTGCCCGAAGAATTAGGGTTTTTGGCTTGTAATAAGGGTTGACTTGATCAACTTTAGTTTGAGTTTGTATTACCTGCATTTTTTTATTTTATTGAGTCATGTTGACTCAGTAGTGGACTAGGGTTTCAACCTGGGGTGTTACATTTTCTCCCAAGGCCAAGCAAGTGGGCGCCACACTCCCAGCCACACTCCCAGCCATACGCCTGAGTCCAGGAGGCGCCACATCTCCATCCAGTGTGCCTTGGTCCCCACACCACAAGAAAGCAGGTCCCTTTTTTCATGCACCACTTTGGGGAGAAATCCATCAAAATACCTCAATCCAAGGAGGAGCCAACTTCTTTCCAGAAAAACCCAAGCCAGGATGGCAAGAATTTTTCTTGAAGAGAGGATCAAGGAGGTGCCCCACAATGTTCCATAAAAACCCAAGTTATAAAAGGGAAGAGAGCATGTCTTGGGGAGAAAATCAAGGAGGCACCCAAAGTTTCCTAAAGTGCCAAAGCCATGAAAGGAAGAAGCCTTAACTTGTGGAGCAAGACTAGGAGGTGTCCAAAAGAGCCAAACCATGAAGGGAAAATCCTTGATTCATGGAGAGATACTAGGAGACACCCCCACTACCTGCCAAAAAATCCAAGACAAAGATGGGAAGGACCTTGACTTAGGGAGGAAGAAAAGGAGGAGTCCAAAAGAGTTGATCCATGGAAGGAAAAAAAAATTCTCTTGAAGATCCATACAAGGAGGCGCCATCTACCTGCCTTTTATAACCCAAATCAATTTTTTTTGGTACTTTGGCCGACCATATGTGTATGATTTTTCCTGATTTGTAGATCCCCTCCTTTAGTCCCACATGGGAAGATGTAAAACCCTACTCCCTTGTAAAGCCCTATAAATTAAACCCCTCTTGTAAGTTTAAAAAAAATCAGAGGAATGAAAGAAATTTTTATGAGCAAACTTGTGTTTTCTCTTTTCCGCACTTGCTTCCAGGTGTTGAGCTCCGTGAGGGAGTAAATCCGGGTTCCCCTGGAACCTTGAGGAGGTGAGAGATCTCCAAAACCCTAAACCCTAGGTTAGCCACTCAATTCCCAAACCCTAGCCGCCATCACCTTTCTCTTTCCACCAAGCCCTAGTCTTTTCCTCTTCTCACGGCCACCTTCGCCAAGTCCTGGCCGACCACCAGCATCCGACTCCAATCCAGATACTGCAGATCTACAGCAATTCTAAGAGGAAGACAGATCGGCCTCCAGGAGAATTCGATTTCAGCAACTTCAGCTTTCAAGTTCTTCAACCTGGTAAGATCTTTTCTTGAGTTTCTGAATTCCATCATTTGTTCCTCTTCTTTTCCAGATCTTGAGTCCAGGAGAAGCCGACCAAACCACGAGACCAGTATTGGAGGATCCATTGCGAAGATAGCCGACTCCGAGGATCCCACAATCTGCTCGAGAGAGTTCTTCCACCAGAATCCTGAGAAGATCACTGTCTGGTGAGTAAACCGTCCCTCCTCTCTATTTCTGTTCTGTTGAAAGTTCAGAGCGAAACCCTAGGTCTGGGAGTTTCTCAACCCCCAGCGATCCGTTACTTCTGAACTACTCTGATAATTTAGTTTCTTCTAAACTGTGCTTTCAATCCTTACCTAGTTTCCTTCAACGTAGTTTAGCTTTAC
The DNA here is from genome assembly GCA_021397845.1 of Areca catechu. Classification (NCBI taxonomy): domain Eukaryota; kingdom Viridiplantae; phylum Streptophyta; class Magnoliopsida; order Arecales; family Arecaceae; genus Areca; species Areca catechu. The sequence goes on from CM038043.1 coordinate 111,371,038, forward strand.
TTTGAGTCGAAGCCAATTTCTGAAATATATAAAAAAAAAAAAGAATTAATCTTAATTTTACTTCTGTATACGCTTCTTTGTTCTTTGTTCTGCATCATTTTTGGTATCAGATCTTCCGTTCTGCATCAAGATGCTTAGTTGAGGGGGAGGCCCTCAACTTACCCTTCATTATATTATCGCAGATGAGAGAAGCTGCTCGGAGGGCACTAGTAGGTCTTCCATATGGGATGGTGTTTACCCTACTATTTCTGGATGCCCAGGTTGATTTGTTTGGAGAGGACAGCAGACCACTATTGCATACAAAAAAATACAACTTGAAGTCTTTGACCCATATGAGATTTGTAAAGGTTGAGGGTCACTGGACTAGGAAGAATTCAGGACTTCCAGTGACTCATTTAGATGATGACTCAAGTAAGGATGATCAGGCAGCACAGGGATAGGGTGCAGAGGCAGAGCCATATGTTGATGAGGCTGGACCTTCAAAGCTGCTCCTTCTACTCCTTGATCACCTATCAGAGGATCGACTACTGTTGGACCAGGTGATGATGATAGACTGCAGCATATACTAGATGAGATCTCGTGTCTTCATAGAGGGAGTCAGAGATTGATGCCAGGATATCTGCACTTCAGTCAGAGATGCACCAGGGTTTCTAGGACATCATGGATATTCTTCAGCAGATTACAGCAGCTAGTCAGTCTATACCTACTTTTTTTGCAGTAGCACCAGACATTGGCACAGATTGTGGGCAGGGAGAGGTAGCACACTTCATTGATATTCCTTCAGAGGCTACTCATGCTGAAGCTAGGACTAGCACTGAGATTCCTAGTTCTGATGTTGGAGATACTCTGACAACAGAGATTTTGTCTACCACTTGCACCCTCGCCATGTCGTTTGATCCTCCTACTACTTGACCTACTCCTATTGTGATTTCCTCTGAGTCTAAAGTTAAAGCTAAACCTAAAACTTCTAGGACTACTACTCCTATTAGGACTAGACTTAAGGACCTTAGGCCTAGGTTTCATAAATTCAGTCCTGCTCCAGGCATTTTATAGGTTAGTTCCACCTATAGTGAGGAAGAGCCTAGTGATGATGACCCTAGTCCTTCATTTTGATGTTTTAGGACTTTATGTTTATCATGTTTTGTTATTGTGATACTACTTTTGTTGTGCCGAGGTACTTTTGTATTGTATCACTTGTGTACTAACACTTTTCATATATATATATATATATATCTTTTTATGATACATGTTGTGAATGACTTAACATGAATGAATGTTCTCCTTATTTTATATACTTTTTATTGATGACAAAAAGGGGGAGAAGGGAGAAAGTGTGAATGTGCATGAAAATGTGTATGAATGTGAATATGAAAATGAATATATATGAAAATATGAAGAAATATTATTACATTAGTAAGGGGGAGCTTATGTTAAGTTTTCATGAAACTTACTTTAAATACAAGTTAATTTTATGAAGTTTCGATACGTAGTGCATAGATGATACACATGATACATTATGTTTCGATACATATGATACATTATGATATATTGTATTGATTCTTTTCAGTTCAACAATTTGATACTCAATTTGGTTTGATACACACTATGTCTAATATTCTTCGATACATGTGAATACAATACATAGTAAATGTAAAGTATTTTTAAATCTTGTTCATGCCTAGTGTTTTGTCATCATCAAAAAGGGAGGATTGTTGACCCCTGGAATGATTTTGATAGTCACAAAACATTGGAGCATGTATATGTTACTAATTCTTTCAATTACTTGAAAAGTTTTTGCAAAAAAATGGTTATCTTTAGTTTAATTGGTTTTCAATTTGGTTGAAAGGTAATTCAATTTTGTATAGACTCTTATGGACTTTAAATTGTAAAAGCCCTAATTTTTCAACTATGTAATCTTGTAAATGGGCTGTAAAATTGTAAAAATAAGGGTGAGTAGATTAGTTCTTGTTGGATTCTTATGTTGAAGAATTTTGGAGAAGTTTGAAGCATTAAATGAAGTTTTGGCAAGAGTTGACTCATGGATCAAGAGTTGACTCCTTCTAGCACGGCACAAAGAAATTTCAGAGTTTCAGTACCTCGAGCCGACTCAAGTCCCAAGAGTCGACTTATGGAAGAACACATGTTTTTAAAGTTTGAGATCTCGAGCCAACTCAAGCCCCAAGAGCCGACTCATCCAGAGTTATGTTTGTTGGTGACTAAGACTTCGAGCAGACTCTGCCCTGAAGAGTCGACTCAAGGAAAATGTTGTTTTGTATTGATTGAAGGTTTGAGCTACTCCAGCTTCAAGAGCCGACTCGCACAGAATTTTTGTTTGGGCTGTCTGAGACATCGAGCCAACTCATGGACCTCGAGCCGACTCGAGTAACCGTTTTCTATGTTGAGTCTCAGGTGGTGCATTCATGGCTAGTCGGGTCAATGTACATAAGATGATCTGGTCTATCATGGTTTTCTATGATATGTCTAGGGCTAGGGTTGAGTCTGGTATGAGTCCTAGGTGTTTAGGCTTAGTTTTGGTCAGTCTGGGTCTTTAGGTCGGCTCTTCTGTTGTAAGAGTCGACTCTATTGATTGGCACGTCTCAGAACAGGTGGCTGTGGTCTCGAAGAGTCGGCTCGGATGGATTCGGGTCGGTTCGGATGCATAGATAGGAAATATGTTATCTGGAAGAGTTAGCTCGAATGGATTCGGGACGACTCGGATGCACAGACTGAAAATCTGTTGTCTGGAAGAGTCGGCTCGAATAGATTCGGGTCGACTCGGATGAACAGTCAGGAAATCTGTTCTGGAGAGTCGGCTCGATTGTTTTTAAGTTGGCTCGAATGACGGGTGAACTGTTTTGAACGGTGCCAGCTAGGGGAGTTTTTTGGGATCTCGGGCACGTGTGACCGAGGTATATATATTGTATTCTCGTAAGAGGATGTGGTGTGGTGTAACGAACTTCTTAGATGTGGAAATCCCTTTCTCCCGTGAAAACTCCTCTATTCTTCTTCTTCTTTCCTCTTCTCCTGTTCTTTGTATTCTTGATCTTCAAAGACTTGAATCCTACCATGATCTTCAATGAAGATTGCTGGCAGATGGTCATCCACAACCTAGTGATATGCTTACGTAATTTCTTTGTTGATTAGGGCATTCATTCTTGATCGGAAACAAGGCTGTTCTAGAAGATTTGGTTCATGAAATCTAGTTGGGTTTGGAATCAAATTCTCAACATTTGGTATCAGAGCCAAGGTTCGTGGAAGAAAGATCTCAAGATCAGAGGGTTGGAAGTAAGGCTTCTTGCAGGTACGGTTTTTCATATCTCTTGAATTCTTGATTATGGTAATGACATCAAGTGGATTCAAAGTAGATTTTGAGAAGTACGATGGCAAGGGAAACTTCACCCTATGGTAGCAAAGGGTTAAAGATTTGCTGGTTCAACAGAGAATCTACAAGGTCTTGGTGAAAGAAAGACCGAAAAAGATTGGTGTTGAAGAATGGAAAGAGTTAGAAGAGATTGTTTTCAGCACCATAAGGATGTGTTTGGCTGATCAGGTTTTACCTTAGGTGTGTTCAGAGACTACTGCAAAAGTTCTTTGGAGAAGACTGGAGAACACATACATGTGAAAGAACATGATGAACAAGCTATGGCTGAAGAAGCAACTGTATAGCTTGAGAATGCCTGAAGGAGGAGATCTTGTTGCGCACATTCAGAGGTTCAATCAAGTTTGTTCTGAGGTGATGAGTCTGGATGTAAAGATCGATGAAGAAGATCGGGCATTGTTGCTACTGTGTTCACTCCTTGGATCGTATGATGGTCTCATAACAACTTTAGTTTATGGGAAGGAAACCCTAAACTATGAAGTGGTTGTTGGTGTGCTCAGATCCAATGAGCAAAGGGAAAAGATCTGGAAAGGTAATCCTAACTCAGAGGTTCTTGCTATAAATGAGAGGCGAGGAAGATCTATGGAAAGAGCTAGGGGAAAGTCAAAGGGCAGATCTCAGTCTCGGAACCATAAGAATGTGAAATTCTACAAGTGTCGTCAGCTTGGGCATATCAAGAAGAATTGTCCTCTTTGGAAGATAGAAAAGGGAAGTGCTAACACTAGTGGTGCAAATGCTATGGAAAGCAATGGAGAAGGAGTACTAGTTGTATCAGATGGATCAGTGGATTGGGAGAATACCTGGATTCTGGATTCTGCATGCTCATACCACTATACCTCACATCGGGATTGGTTTTACACCTATGACAGGTCAGATGGAGGTAGTGTATGTCTTGGTGATGATCATCCTTGTATGGTAGCTGGAGTAGGCACTATTAGGGTGAGGATGTATGATGGAGTGATTAGGACTTTATCTAATATCAAACATGTACCATAACTGAAAAAGAATTTGATTTCTTTGAGCTACTTGGAAGAGCAGGGATATGCTTTTAGTTGCCAATCTGGTAGTGGATGTTTGAGAATTACCAAGGGAGCTTTAGTGGTAATGAGAGGAAAAAGACTAAGCAACAATCTATACAGGATGGAAGGCTCAGTGGTAAGTGATTGTGCTGAAGTGCTTGCAGTGGCATAGGAGGAACAGTTGAAATATAAACTATAGCACTATCGAATGGGTCATATGAGTGACCGAGGGCTCATGGAGTTAAGCAGAAGAGGGAACATCCTAGCTTTGAAAAAGGATGGAAATGACCAGTGTGAGCCGTGCATCTTTGGTAAACAGTATAGAGTTAAATTTGCTGTTTGTACCAAGCCAAGTGAAGGAGTGCTGGATTTGGTGCACTCGGATGTATGGGGACCAGCACTTGTTTTATCTAAAGTTGGAGCAAGGTATTTCGTTACCTTCATTGATGACTTCTCTAGGAAACTGTGGGTGTATCTGATAAGGAAAAAATCAGATGTATTTGTCCGGTTTAAAGCTTGGAGAGCTGAGGTAGAGAAGGAGACAGGAAGACATGTAAAGTGCCTTCGGACTGATAATGGTGGGGAGCACTCTAGTACAGAGTTTAGAAGTTACTGTGAGGAAAATGGTATCAAATGCCATTACACAGTAAGAATGATCCCACAGCAGAATGGTGTCGTGGAAAGGTTGAACTGGACACTATTGGAGAGGGCAAGGAGTATGAGGCTGCAGTCATCACTGCAAAAAACTTTTTGGGGTGATGCTATTACTCAGGCATGTTTTCTTATAAACAGGTCCCCTCACTTCAAGTTGGATGGTGGACTTCCAGAAGAAGCTTGGAGTGGGAAGAAGGTAGAGCTTGGCCACCTGAAAGTTTTTGGTTGCCCAGCTTATGTTCATGTGGAGGCAACTGAAAGAAGCAAGCTGGATCCTAAGTCAAAGAAAATGATCTTTATAGGGTATCCACAAGGAGTCAAAGGTTACCTACCGTGGGATCCACAGTCTCAAAAGGCTGTGATCAGCAGGGATGTAATTTTTGATGAGAGGAGCAACTTGGTGAAACCGGGGACTGCAACTGGAAATGCAGTCAATAAGATGAACAGCAGTGAGAGCCCATCATAGGTGGAGGATAGGTCTTCAACATCAGCTGGAAATGGAGTTTTAGTTGAGGTGGAGTTCGACAGGAATGATTCTCTAGGGGTGAAGGAGAGGCAAGAAGAATTTGCTGTTCAAAGGGAAGTGCTGGAGGAGCCACAGACAGTAGACTTGCAGGACAGTGCAAGGGGAGTGGCATTGCATAAGCCTCAACGCACAATCCTGAAGCAAGTTAGATATGGCATGGATGAAGCAATTTCATATGCTGTTATATCTGTGAATGGAAATCCAGAATGTTTTGTAAAGGCCATGGAAAGTCCTGATAAAGAGTCATGGATGCAAGGCATGATGGAAGAGATGGAATCTCTCAAGAGGAATCAGACATGGCAGCTAGTGGATCTACCTATAGATGCTCATGCTATTGGCTCCAAATGGGTGTTCACTAAGAAATCATTACCTTCAGAGCAAGGTGGAGTAAGATACAAGACAAGATTGGTAGCAAAGGGATACTCACAAAGGGAAGGAGTTGACTACATAGAAGTGTTTTCTCCTGTGGTACGCCATACTTCAATTCGGGTGTTGTTGTCTTTGGTGGCAAAACATAATTTGGAATTGGAGCAGATGGATGTGAAGACAACCTTTCTACATGAAAGACTAGAAGAAAAAATCTATATGAAGCAACCTGATGGCTTCATTAAGATTGGACAGGAGAACAAGGTATGTCTACTTCAGAGGTCATTGTATGGATTGAAACAATCACCTCGTCAGTGGTATCACGTATTTGATACATTTATCTTGAGACTTGGATTTCTTAGATGTGAACATGATCATTGTGTCTATGTGAAGGATGTGGATACTAAGGATGCTTTGTATTTACTTCTGTATGTGGACGATATGTTGATAGCCAGTAGAAGTATGACAGCTACGAAAGGGCTGAAGAGAGCATTATCTCAGGAATTTGAGATGAAGGACATGGGATCAGCTCAGAAAATCCTTGGAATGGAGATTTGCAAAGATAGGTGCAAAGGAATACTCCATTTGTCACAAGGTGGGTACATTAAAAAGGTACTCGAGAGGTTTGGAATGGATAAGGCCAAACCTGTGGAAACACCATTACCAGGGCATTTTTCTCTCTCGAAAAAATAGTGCCCCCAATTAGAAGAGGAGAGAGAGTACATGGAAAGAGTTCCATATGCCAATGCAGTGGACAGTTTGATGTATGCTATGGTTTGTTACAGGCCGAACATAGTATATGCTGTAAGCCAGGTGAGCAGGTACATGGCTAATCCTGGGAAAGAACACTGAAAGGCATTGAATTGGATTTTGAGATATCTGCAAGGGACTCAAAGACATGGACTGGTATTTGGTGGGCAGCTTGAAGGACATGGATGGAACTCCATTGAATCATGTGAGGATTCAGGTCCTTTGGAAGGGTTTGTTGATGCAAGCTATGCAGATAATCTTGATACAAGGAGGTCTACAACATGTTATCTCTTCTGCATGTATGGTGGACCGGTTTCTTGGAGATCAACCCTTCAACCTATTACTGCTTTGTCTACAACAGAAGCTGAGTATATAGGGATTACTGAAGTTGCAAAGGAAGCACTATGGCTAAGAAGGCTAGTGTCTGAAATGGGGGTGAAACAGTGTATGGTGGTCCTGCACAGTGACAGCCAGAGTGCCATACACTTGACACAGAAACCAGTCTATCATGCTAGGACCAAGCATATAGATATGGGGTACCACAGAGTCATGGAGCTAGTGGAGGAAGGAGAAGTGGTGCTGGTGAAGGTTCATGCAACGGAGAACCAGGCGGATGCACTTACGAAGCCTCTACCAAGGGATAGCTTCTACTCTTGTATATGGTTAATGGGTTTGAGGAGTCTGGCATATATAGCCTTAAAGCACCAAGGAGGAGATTGTTGAGTCTCTGGTGGTTCATTTATGGCTAGTCGGGTCAATATACATAAGTTGATTTGGTCTATCATGGTTTTCCATGATGTGTCTAGGGTTAGGGTTGAGTCTGGTATGAGTTCTAGGTGTTTAGGCTCAGTTTTGGTCAGTCTGGGTCTTTGGGTCGGCTCTTTTGTTGTAAGAGTTGACTATGTTGATTGGCACATCTCAGAATAGGTTGCTGTGGTCTGGAAGAGGCGGCTCGAATGGATTCGGGTCGGCTCGGATGCACAGATAGGTAATCTATTGTCTGGAAGAGTCAGCTCGGATGGATTCGGGTCGACTCGGATGCACAGACAGGAAATCTGTTATCTAGAAGAGTCGGCTTGGATGGATTCGGGTCGACTCGGATGAACAGTTAGGAAATCTGTCTGGACGAGTCGGCTCGAATGTTTTTGAGTCGGCTTGAATGACAGGTGAATTGTATTGAACGGTGCTAGCTGGGAGAGTTTTTTGGGATCTCGGGCACGTATGATCGAGGTATATATATTGTATTCTCGTAAGAGGATGTGGTGTGGTGTAACGAACTTCTTAGAAGTGGAAATCCTTTCCTCCAGTGAAAACTCTTCTGTTCTTCTTCTTCTTTCCTCTTCTCCCGTTCTTTGTGTTCTTGATCTTCATAGACTTGAATCCTACCATGATCTTCAATGAAGATTGCTGGCAGATGGTCATCCACAACCTGGTGATATGCTTCCGCAATTGGTTTGTTGATCAGGGCGTTCGTTCTTGATCGGAAACAAGGCTGTTCTAGAAGATTTGGTTCATGAAATCTAGTCGGGTTTGGAATCAAATTCTCAACATTCTATACTCTAACGGCTAGTTGTTGAAAGTGATTTTTGAACTTCAAATGGTCTCCAACACTCTTTCACGAATCCCTAGGCTCTACAACGGCTATATCTCGTGGAAAACTATAAAAGAGATTACTTTTGATGGATTAAACAATTTTTGAGGGATTATTATTGATTTATCTTGGGAACTTGAAAGGCCATCAAGTCTTTCACCAACTCACTTCAAGAGCATTCAAGATAGGATTCAAAGCTTCACCAACTTCTCTTCATCTTTGAATCCACTCATTGAAAAAGATAAGAAACAGCTTGAAGAGCATTAAAAGAGCATTCAAAGCTAGGCTTCACCTTGATCTTCGTCGACAACATTTAAATAAACTTGATTTGTTGTGTAGTTGTTTTATATTTCTCTCATATCTTTGTTTTCTCTCTAAGAACAGCAAGGGGCTGTGTCTTAAGAGAGGGTTAAAGGTTGTTAGGTGAACATTGTGAAAACTTAAGTTGGGTTCTTGGTGATCCCGGTATAAAACCAAGTGTTAGGGTTTCTTTGGTGATCCTGTTTAAAACCAAAGGGAGTTGGGTTTTCATTGATAATCCCGGTAAACCAAAGTGTATAGGTTTGGATTGTGAGTCTGGTAAAACAATCCGATTGTATTCCGGTTAGGGGATGTAGTGGAAATCCCATGTGGTCTTTGGGTTGTGGACGTTGGAGTCGGTTGCTCCGAACCACTCTAAATTTTCTTGTATTTGTGTTTGTGTTTATTTTACCTTATTGCATTCGATTAATTACTTCCGTATTGCATATTGCACCACAACACCAAAAGAATTTCAAATTGGACATACTTGTGAAAAGTTTCTATAATCCTAATTTGCCCCCCTCTTGGGAAGCCACCTGGGCAACAATGCCTTATAGGGATTGGGATAGGGAACTATGGTCAAGCCTATGGTCATGGCAGCACTGGTCGAGATGGCATTCACACAGCTCCCACCATCTGTGATGATTTTGCATACCTTATCCCCTAACTTCATAAAGGTTTGTAGGATGTTGGTCCTATGCCAATCCTCTTGTATCTTGTTTTGGGATAGGATGCACCTAACGACTTTCAATAGGTCAGATGGCTCAACTACTTCCTCATCTCCTTCATATTCATCCACTAGGTTCACCTCAGCTTCATACACTTCTTCTTCAAACTCATTAGTGGGTTCAGGGTCTTCTTCTTCTAGTTCGCCTATGTGTAGGGATCGGGATGGGCATTAGCTAGCATAATGTCCCACCTTATGACATTTAAAATAGGCATTAGGACTGGGATTAGGGTTTCTCTGAACTTCAGGTGCCTTACCCTTGTCTTCCCTACGGGTCAATGGGGTGCTAGGACTAGGTTGGCTTGGGTGTAGTTGTCTAGGACCTGATTTTGGATTAGGGGCACTATTCATAGCAAGCTCAGGTTGACAGTATGCGGGTCCCATCTGGAATCTCTTATAGTCAACAGCTATCTGATAAGCCTGCTCTAGGTCATGGACCTCGCTCAAGAATAGTTCTCTCTAGATGTCATCATGTTGTCCAGCCCTAAACCTAGATAGGGTCACGGTTTCAGACTCATCTATGCTACACCTCATGGCAAACTCATCAAATTTTGGCTATGTACTTAGACACAATCCTATTTTCCTGACTTAGCCTCTACCATTGTCAGGAGTCTTTGATGATAGGATGCAGGAAGGTACTTTTCCCTAAGTTTCAGCTTCATGGCTCTCCAGGTGACTATGGGAAGTTCTCCTCATTGTCTAACTATGCGCTAAACATTCCCCCAGTATAGCCTAGCCTAGTGGACTAACCAGAGTTTGATGAACTTGCACTTCCTCTCTTCAGTCATCTCATACCATTTGAAATATTGGTCCATGTCTCCCTCCCAAACTATGTAAACCTTAGGTTCTATACTGCCATCAAAGGTGGGTGCTTTTAGCTTGATGTTCTTAATGGCTCTCTCATCTTGATCCATCAAATCATGATTGGGTCTCCTATGATTAGGCTCCTAGATTGGGTATGGGCATGGAGCTCTCCTAGGGCTGGGAGGTATTGCAAGAGGCGACTCAGGTTCAGGTTTAGTTTGGGACTCTTGGGTTCTCTCTAGGTTTCCTAGACAATCTTCTATCTGATTGAACCTATTATTCATCAGGGCAAATTATTCAGTAATGGTCCTCAATAAGGTTTCAAGCTTAGGTTCCATGGTCTAACTGGGTTGGGATTGAGACTGATGGTATTAGGCTCCTGATCTAGTGGTCATGCATCAAGCACACAAAGCATTCTAGGGTTTACAACCTAGTAGCTCAAGTAGAATGAGTCAGTTCAACTTACAACCAACTCAACAGTTACCCTTTCCACTGGCCAGGTAAGAGGTGGGAGTGAGGGAGGCTCCCCCTACTCTCATAGGGTTTTAATTAAGTAACCACAGCTCCACTTAGGGTGTTTGCCTTTAGACCTCTAGCCTAGACACCAGATTCAAGAAATAATTAGAGGATTATGTGCACTAGCTTTCTCACAATACTACGAACTGGACCTGTTGGTATCCCTAGCTCAATTAAGTTGCTACTTGATTTTAATTAAGGTTTGGGTTCAAATGTAGGATGGTTGTTTTGGGCCAAGGAAAGGTGATGAAATCCTTCCCTTATCTGACAAAGTAGAAGTGCCCTTAAGGTGATTTAGTTATGCATGCACACTCATGAAACCCTAATGCAACATGAAACTAAAAATCAGAAAATTATAGGAAATAAAATAATTATTTATTTTCTATGTTCTATGCAGATGGAAGATTTAATGAAGATTAGTTTCACTTTAATTAAGTTCAATAAAATCTAAGTTTGAAAGGTTTTCATGTAAACTAAATTTCAGCCCTAAACTAGGTGCACAGAATTTCAGCAAGTAGAGTTTTTTTTGGGTTTTCTTTTGCTGTTTTTTTTTTTTTTTTGTTCAAGATCTGAAATTAGAAAAAAATTGCAGAGATTAAAGAAGATGAATTATGTGTTTAATGGGTGCGAAATTTGATGCAAATCAAAGGCTTTTAATGGAAGTAATTCCTAGGTTTTTTGACTAGTGTGCAGATTTCAGCAATGCAGATTTTGTGTTAGGGTTTGTTTTTTGCAGATTTTTTTTTTGATTTCAGATCAAAAAATTAAAGTAAAATTATAGAGAATAATAAAACTAATTATGTGAATGTTTGATGCAAAGAATGGTGCAAAACAGATAGGGTTTAGTGAAAAACTAGCCCTAGGTTTAAACTACTAATGCAAAATTCAGCACGCATAAACTTTTTTTGGGTTTTTGTTTTAAAGAGATATGCAAAACATGCTCTATCCTAAGCTCTGATACCAAACTGATGTGGAATTGGATGCATGCAAGGGATGAACATAAAAAAAACTAGATTAAAGAGAGCAATGATTTTAATTTTTTTATCAGATTTCAATCCCGAAAAGGAGTTAAGAACAATCAGGGGTTTTCATGTGAGGACTAGAAACTAATACTCGTAGATTAAAACAAAACAAAGAGATAAAGAAAAAAATCTTAGGGTTAAGAAATTGCTAATAAGGAATGCTCAATTCAATAAATCAGAAAAAGTGAGAAGAGATGGGTTTTAAATACCTAGCAATGCTATTCTTGAAGTCATAGAAGGGATCGCACAACTCGGATCGGCGCCTGGATGACGAAGTCTTGTTCTTGCAGATCTATCAGCTTTTTATCAACTGGTTTCGGGGCAAGGAAGACTTCTTCCAATGGTCGCTTCAACTGAGGGATCCTGCAAACATCAGAGGTTAGGGATGTAGATGATAGAAAAACTATGGAAACAAAATAATTGGAAGTGGAGAGGGCAAGAGAGAGGTGCAGGGATGGCTGGTGGCCTGGTAGGGGAGAAAGCTTGGAGCTTATGGAGGGGTGGCCTGGAGGATGAAGATCTGGTAGCATGGGGCTTGGAACAGGGGTGGCTAGGGCTTGAGGCAAGGGTGGCTAGGGTTTGATAGTGGTGGCTAAATGAAGATGGAGGTTGATGTTGGCGGCTAGGGTTTTGTGGTGATGGGTGTTGGCATTCTAGATGGAAGATGGAAGGGCATCTTGGGTTTGATGATGGAAGGGGTAGCTAGAGCTAGGGCTTGGTTGCTAGAGGATAGAAGGTTTTGTTGGGCCTCACACCCTCTTCCTCACAGAGCATCAATGCACAAAGGCATGGAATTAAAAGAAAACTCTCAAGCTTTTCATTCAATAATTCATGAATACAAGAGGGGGAGGGAAGGGATATTTATAGATCACCCAGGTCCCTAAATTCCCTATCAAAGTTGGATTACAAAGTTGATTAGAATAAGGAGTACAAAATTTGATTAGAATTAAGAGACTGGACTCCTAGTGGGATTTGGACATCATCTCCTTCTTGGACTTGGTCAAATTGACTCCTCATGGGCTGGGACACCTCATCCTTTTGGGCTTGGATCTTGGGACACCGCTCCTTGTGGATTTGGGCAGTAATTCCATATGGACTGGTCGGCCTCCTTATGGACTTGGTGCATGAACTCCAGGTGGGCTAGGGAAGGCCTGGGGTGCCAACTCTATGTTTGGCTAGGGAAGGCCTGGGGCACCAACTGAACTTGGACTTGGAGGGGCACCAACCTTGTGGTCTGGGTCGGCATGAAGGGGCCTGGTGCATGGGCTTGTTAGACTTGAGTAGAGGCCCAGGTGCATGAATAGGGGTGGCTTGGGTGGGGGGTCTGATGACTCTCCTCTTGTACTTGACTTGAATGAAAGAGATTAAAATTTACAGGACTCAATTTTATTCACTTGACTAGACTGGCACACAAAGGGACTCAGTTACTTGGACTGAATACAACTGGACTCAACTTGATTGACTAAGTGGACTCAATTGGACTCAGTTGTCTCACTTTATTACATGACTCAATGTTTACTACAGGACTCAAGGGACTCAAAACCCTAATCATAAATCTATAAAGGGCCCAAAAATCTCTGTCTGATCCTGGTGCCCTCACCAAATAGGGAGGCTGAGGTGATTAACTGAACCATCCTACAATGTCTCCACATAAGGCTGGACAAAGGCAAGGATCGATGGGCCGAGGAACTGCCCAGTGTGTTGTGGGCCTACCACACTATGCCCTGCACGGCTACCAGTCAGACGCCCTTCAACCTCATCTTCGGTATCAAAGCCATGATCCCGGTAGAGCTTGGAATACCCACACTGCGGATAGAGCAGTATGACGAAGCTGCCAATGCAGCTCATCTCCTCCTCAACTTGGATCTGCTGGATGAGATGAGAGACAAGGCCTGAATCCGGATGGTAGTCTACTGGCAATGGGTGGCGCGCTACTATAACTCCTGCATGAGGCCTAAAGTGTTCCATCCAAGCGACCTCGTCCTCAGGCGGGCGGAAGCATCCCAACCGGGGCAATGTGGGAAGCTATCCCTAAACTGGGAGGGGCCCTACCATGGGGAGCCTACTACCTTGCCGGGCTTGACAGTGCCCGATTCACACGAACCTAGAATGCAAGCAAATTAAGAATATACTACCAGTGATGTAAGACTTCTTCTCAATCATTAAAGTTCATTTTTGGTGCAACTTTGTCTTTCACCTATGCAGGAATGTATCCGTTCGACTCCAAGTCCGGTGGACTAAGTCGTGAAACTTATGAAGCCGTGCACTTTCAAGTCAAGAAACTTATGAAGCCCCATGCTTTCAAACTGGGAAACTTACGAAGCCTTGCACTTTCAAGTTGAAAAAAATATGAAGCCCCACACTCTCAAGCAGGGAAACTTATGAAGCCTCGCACTTAAGCCGGGAAACTTACGAAGCCCTGCACTTTCAAGCTAGAAAACTTACAAAGTCTCGCACTCTCAAGTGAGGAAACTTATGAAGCCCCATACTTTCAAGCTAGGAAATATACGAAGCCCCATACTCTCAAGCTAGAAAACTTATGAAGCCCCACCTCTCAAGCCAGAAACTTATGAAGCCTCGCACCTATCGCCACACTCATAATCCAGAGATGTCTATCGGGAGACCCTAGAAATCCTGCCATCTATCGCTTGACTCGTAGTTCGGCATCCTCAAGCTGGGAAACATATGAAGCCCCACACTTTCAAGCTGAGAAACTTACGAAGCCCCATATTTGCCACCATACTCATAATCCAGAGTGTCTACTGGGAGATCCAAGAAATCCTGCCATCTATTGCTTGACTCATAGTTCGGCACCCTTAAGTCAGGAAACATACGAAGCCTCGCATCTACTACCTCTCTCACAGTTCAGGGATGTCAGCTGGGAAGCTTCAAAAATCCCACCATCTACCGCTTGACTCATAGCTTGGCAAGGTGAGAAAGATTTAAAAGGCCTACATCAGGCCTACATGATCTCGAGGCTAGAAGAAGGGGAGCGGAATGCTCTCAAAAGATCCTCATGCTGATCCTAAGGCCTCGAAGCCAATCCAAAACAGCTAAAGCTGGGGAGAGGCATGTACGTAGAAGTTGGAGCAAAAAGGAAAGACCACGCTAAGTTCGTGGGTCAAGACGGCCCTTTCCCTCATGCATTTTAAAGAATGTTCTGGGAGTACCCAAAAAAAGAAGAGATAGAGATAGCAATTGTGAATGGAAAATATTTACATTGCTGAGTTTTTTTATACAACCTATGAAGGCTCTCGACAGGCTAAGAGACCTCCCAAAAAACTCTAAGTACAAAAGTGGTGAAAAAAGAACAAAGAATGGAAGGCCTATTTTGTCGCCGGCTCCTTTCCTAGCCGGCGAGTGACTTTGGTTGGAGGAGGGGCATCCAGGGTAGCCTTGGGCCTAACCTCGTCCCCGACCCTGGGCTTAACTTTGACCTCGACCGCCTCTGCCTTCGGCTAAAACTCCACCTTAGCAGCAGCCATAACCGGCTACCCGGGAACGGGAGCAAAGGCTAGATCTTGTCCAGTCCCTTCAACCCATAGAAGCTGAAGGCTTTGCCTTTGAAATCTCTGAACCCCTGATGGTAGGAGTCCAACACAGCTTTGGAAACCTAATCCTTGAAGGCCTGAGATGCCATGAACTTGGGGATGGCCTCAATGGCTTCTTTCTTGGCCATCTTCTTTAGTGCAATGACAGCCATAGCCTTCTCTGCCGCCGTAATAGCCCGTTGGCCTCATCTTCTAGCTGTGCCTGGAGGGTCTACACCCTACCCTCCAGGCATGAAATCTCCAATTTGGAGGCTGCCAACTCCACGGCCCTGAGGGAACACTCCCC
Source organism: Areca catechu (assembly GCA_021397845.1). Lineage (NCBI taxonomy): Eukaryota > Viridiplantae > Streptophyta > Magnoliopsida > Arecales > Arecaceae > Areca > Areca catechu. The sequence goes on from CM038043.1 coordinate 111,386,529, forward strand.
CTCCTTGCCTTTCAGGGCCTCACCAAGTTTGGCAGACCTCTCTTCCAGCTCTGCCACCCTCGCCTGGGCACCAGATAGCTAGGTCTCCAATTCTTTCACCCGGGTAGTCAGGCTTTGGGCCTCATCCCTCTCTCGGTGAAGGCATTCCTTGCACCTTAGCAATGCCTACAAGAGTCCCACAGGATCTGGACGTCAACCGCCACCTACACTAGAAATGACAATCAACACCTCTTACCAAAGTGGGAGGAAAGGAAAGCAGCCCAGGATTCCACACACCAACATTAGTTGGGGAAACACCCCAGTGGCAACCTCTGCGGTGGCCTGCCAACCCTATCCTTTTGATCAATCAACTGGACGAGGGAGTTAAGGATCCCCTTTGCCAACACCCCATCCTGGGTTACTCCGGTGCCTCGAGGGAGGATGATGGTGAGTTTCTTGACCATCTCACTCGATGGTGCAGGTGGCTGGGAGTCACTTTGCTAGGTCACTGGTGATGGCACAGCACCAGCCGAGTGACCACCGGTGGCTTCGGGTCTAGGCGGCGAAGTCAACCTATCGGTGGTGGCAGGTGTCGCCACCTCCTCCACCTCTAGCAGAGGTGGAACTGTAGTGCATGAGGGGGCCATCAAAGTCAATGGTGAGGCCTCCATTGGGCCTTAGGCCCCTAACTCTGGAGCAGCCGACGTGTCGACTGACCTCCCCCTCTCTAGTTGTTCCCAGGCTTTCTTTCTGGGCCTTGCTTTTGGCCCCACATTTGGGGCCCTCTTCCTGGACATCCTCGAAAGCTTGTTGAAGCTAAACTTTGTGCATGCGAGATAAAGCAAATTGGTTAGCCATACCTCAGAGCTGGGCCCACCATCGAAGAAGAAAAAGGACCCTAAATCAAGCCTTACCCTGGGACTAGGCCTGGCCAACTCCAGCATTGATGAGATTTCACTCGATTAGCGAATCTCGAAGGGCTAGAACCTTAGACTGAAAAGCCAGTCGAATATCTCCTTATCGATCGGCTCGATTATAGACTGTTGGTTGGGGGAGGTGTCTGGATCACTACTGACCTAATCCATCCCCTTGATCAAGGCAAATAATATGCTCTTCCATCCCTTGATGGAAGAAGGTAGATCAAACTTGACGCCCCTCTTTCGGAGGGACACAAACCACCACCCGCTATCGGTCGTGTGATGCTTCAGGGTAAACAAGACCCTGAAGAGGGAGAAATGGGTGACGATCCCATTAAAGCTGCAAAGAATGATGAAATAGAAGATAGTCCGGACTATGTTAGGGGTAAGCTAAGCCAGAACCAGGTGATAGTGACCCAGAAAAGAAAGGAAAGAGACAAGGAAAGGGAGACGAAGACCTCCGAGAAAGAAGTCTTCATATAAAGCTATACGGCTCGAGCCACCAGAAGTGACCCATTCCTCCGGTCTAGAGATGGAGAGTTGAATGGAGTTAGGGATCCCGAACATCCTTCGGACACGGAGGAGATCCTCGCTAGTCATCACTGAAGTGATTACGGTCGGACCGCTAGGCACCATAGCAGAAGGAGTAGGCAAAGGGGGAACTGCAGTAGTACCAATGATGATCCCCGTTCAGCGGGGACCCTTGCGGAACATGACTGAAACTTCTTCCTCCTTGCTATCCGAGGAAGGAGTCCTCGGCTGAGATGGCCCCACCCCATCAAAGCGACCCTAGTGGTGATGCCCACTGTCGGAGGGACTCATCGGGACCAAGGACGGAGGAGAAAATAAAGGAAGGAAGGAACCTAGAGGACCTATAGCAGGAATGCTCTCCCAGCTTGAACCGAGACATAAGAAGAGAAGGCAAGAGAGGGTCTAACTAGCAAAGACCTTGCAACCTTGCTTAAAAAGATGGAGGAAGATCACTCTGTGGATGAAGTTTTGTCTTTGCCACTCAAAAACCCCTAAGAAACAAAAGGACAAGTCCCTTTCAAATGTCCCGGAGCCCTCGTTGCCTTGTACCTATCGAGAGCATGCACCATATCTCATCCCAGACCAACTAGAGGGTGCCACATGTCAAGATTTGTTGGAAGTGGTGCTTCGATTCAGAGGCAACTTCTTCGGGCCTGGCATGGCAATGACGGCCCCTTAGAAGAGGGGTGATGTGGCATCGCCCTGTTGGTGCAGGAGCACGATCTCTGGGGTGTCAGTGCAAAGGCATTGATGGTGTAGGAGGTGCGCCCCTCCATGTCAGCATGATCATACTCTCATCACCCCGAGCATCGCTTCATGCTCCAAGCTCGGGAGTGGGGGGCATATGATGTGGCACTTTTCACTAATGTGGAGTCCCTGCTGACAGCCATGATGGCAAAGGACCCTCCGCCAGAATACGTTGGCCTGATGAAGACCCAAGGCGAGCCCTTTTGTCGAGGCCAGCTCCCAGCCAGGGTCGTGCTCATAAGGCGAGCACTCCATCTGAGGATAGCTCCTGACTATAGTCATGCTCATGCTACCAAGATGAGCCCTCCTACCGAGGTCAATTCCCAGCCATGGTCATGCATATAAGGGGAGCCCTCTGTTTGAGGGCAGCTCCCGGCCGGGGTCGTGCTCATGCTACCAAGGCAAGCCCTCCTGCCAAGGTCAGCTCCCAGCTGGGGTTGTGCTTATAAGGCGAGCCCTCCATCTGAGGATATCTCTCGATCAGGATCATGCTCATGCTGCCAAGGTGGGCCCTCCTGTCGATGTCAGCTTCCAGCCGGGGTCGTGCTCATAAGGCTAGCCCTCAATCTGTGGACAGCTCTCGGTCGGGGTCGTGCTCATGATGCCAAGGTGAGCCCTCCTGCTGAGGTTAGCTCCCAGTTGAGATCATGCTCATAAGGTGAATCCTCCATCTGAAGCTAGCTCTCGGTCGGGGTCGTGCTCATGCTGCCAAGGAAAGCCCTCCTGCCAAGGTCAGCTCCCAGCTAGGGTCGTGCTCATAAGGCAAGCCCTTCATCTAAAGCTAGCTCCCGATCAGGGTCATGCTCATGCTACCAAGATGATCCCTCCTGCCGAGGCTAGCTCCCAGCCAGGGTCGTGCTCATAAGGTGATCCCCCGGCCTGAGGCTAGCTCCCGGCCGAGGTTGTGCTCATGTTGCCAAGGTGAGCCCTCCTACCGAGGTCATCTCCCTATTGGGGTCATGCTCATGAGGCGAGCCCCCCACCTAAGGCCAGCTTCCATCCAGGGTCGTGCTCATGCTACCAAGGTGAGGCTCTCCCCCTTCTGTTCGCCTTATGAGGGCCAAAAAGTTCTCGCTGGTAGTAAAAGAAGGGTCAACAAGAATTGAAACCACGACAAGGAGGTTATCGGTCACCTGCAACCTCCGGATGGTGGTGCATGTCCTGTCATAAATTTAAACTCTACAACACACCATCCCCACACCCTGGGCGGTGAGTGACCCGTCAGGTTTTGGGCCCTATAACATGCTGCCACGTTGACAACCGTGCAACCAAGGGCTTCAAACCCCGTGCGGAGTACTCCATTAAGGCCCTAGGGTCCTATGATGCTATGATGGTCCCTCCAGGAATGGAAATGCCTCATTATGGTAGGGGCTCAGCTGCACGGTGCCTGCCCCTCCCAAGGAAAACCGTACCACCAGAGGGACAAGACCTGAACCATGCTGGCAAACAGCGCCGATGGAAGAATCTTCTTCTAAGGACAAGACCAACAAGAGGGAAGCGTAGGCAATAGCAAGCCCCTTCCAAAATGGGCACATGGAAAGGGACACCTGGACAAAGCCCCAGACCTGCTCTAGGCCATCCCACATACATAAGGTCAGAGAGAGGAAAGCAGAGGTAAGAACAAGAAAAAACCAACAAGGGATAAAGGGAGTGAGCAAGGGACCTCCAGCATACCCTTCCAAGCTCTCTTCTCCCATCGCTGCTTGCTCTTTTCCATCTCAATTCTACCTTTCACCATCTATGCGGAGAGCCGCCCAAGCTCTCCGCCATAGAGGTTTTGTTTTCCTTGATCGTCCCGTCTAACTTGATCGTCGGAGTGTCCCTGCTGGAATCCCCAACCTTGGTCTCCTCTTTTTTGCCGGGTGGCTGACCAAGGAGCCAACCAGGAAAGGGAGGGACGAGCACCCCACAGGAACCTGATGCATCCATGACATGCATAGTAGTTATAGGCCACGACAATCTTAGAGGCAATAACAGGATCTCAATAGAACCTACCATCCTAATAAAAAAATAAAAACATAAAAGATTCAAGGGAACTAGATCCCAACATCCCAATCATTTTGTTATCTATGTCAAAGGAGGCTACCTCCCTACAGTATGCAGTTACTCCGAGTAACTCTAAAATTTGGTAAGAGGGAAATGATTGACAGTATAAATATGATATAAAATGTATTAAAATGCATAATATTTAATAGTTATTATTTAGAATTTGATGTTTTTTATGTCTTATTTTAGGTATTGTACTTAGTCCAATAATTACAAGATTCAACCCAACTAATACAGTCAAAACCGAACCTAAAATATTTAAAGCATATATGAAAAAGTTGGTGATAACCACAAGCCACCATGAGCCTACCACAAGTAGCTAAAGCTACCATAAGCCTGTCATAAGTAGCCACAAGCCAAGCACATGCCCACGCTTATATAGGCAGGTGATTGGGAGGCCAAGATAAGCAAGAGGAGCAAGCAAAGCATAAACCAAATAAAGCAAGTCTTGGGGCACCACCTTTTAAGATCTAAAGGCCATAATACTAGGAATCACATTTCTCATAGATTCAAGAAAAAAAGGTGATGGGGAACTAATATGCATGCCATTTTTTTTTGTATGTTTTACATGTTGAGTTAGGTAATCAATTCCCAAATTTCAGATCAAAATTATTTGTAAGGAATTTTGTATGAATTTTTGAAGATCAGCATGCAGATTAGGACCTAGAAAAGTAGCAAAGAAGGACCGCCGGGGCTGAGAAGCCTCGGTTAGGGCAAGTTCTCCTACAATATAACTACTAGAGGTAGAGGGGTGTACCTGACAACGTCTATGAAGATCGCAGCGAAGGGGTCTCTCGTTCCTCGATGGATGCGGCCTGGAAAACTGAGCCAAAGACCCGCGGATACCTGGCTTTCTGCTCGGTGATCCGATTGAGGCTTGGTTGGAGTCGTTGGATTCGTAGGAACTCGGGGACCTGTAAACGACCTGTCAGGGGTTAGAAAATTTACAAAAAAACAAGAAAACAAAGGAAAAACAGCAAGGGAAGGCTTCTTTTGGAGTGGGCGTCCAGGGATCTGAGAGGCTTGTTGGCAGCAGGAAGATGATTGCAGCACTGGGAAGAAAAACTCTCATAAATCCCTTTATGCACACAGCAGGGTATCACACAACTCAATAGAAGAACTCAAGGTTTTTATTCATCAAAAAATTCTCCTTCATACAAGAGGCTAGGGTCCCTTAAATAGACCCTTAACCTTGGGCTCCAAGTAAGGGTACATAAGTCTTTAAATAAGAATCCTTTTCCCTCTCAAACCCTAGCTAGAAAATAAGGAAATATTAGGTAGAAAAATCCCTAAAAATTTTCTTGACTTGGTCAAGACTCCAAGGATGCCTAGGGGGGCGTGTTGGGCTTCTAGGAGCAGCAAAAGGCCGGCACAAAGGGGCTCGGGTGCACGGGTTTGGGCCTCTGGAAGCTGGGGTGGCCTGGTAGCCAGGTAGCAGGAATATTCCCTGGTATCTTGCTTCTTAGGGGCTTAGGCTTGGCACCTGGGCTTGATTTCTTTGGGCTAGGATGCAGATGGACCTCTGGAATCTTGGATGCCCTTATCTATGAATATACTTTGGCATCTGGAAGGGAATCTGGGCATCTGGAGGGCATCTGCAAGAAATCAGGGTTTTCTGAATTTTTCTCCTGGGGTCTTCAAATCTTCAAGCTGGGTTGGACTTGTGCTATACTTCCATGTCTTCAATCTAGTTGGACTTGGTCTTCACTTGTATGATATAGTCTTGAGTCTTCAGTATGCTTGGACAGGACTCAAAAAAATAAAATAAGCTCAACATGAGCAGACTAGCATTGGACTGAACTAGCTCAACATAAGCTGACTAGTACAGAACTGAAATAACAATTTAAAAGACTCAAACAATAACTAAAAAAAGGACTCAGATGGGCTAAGACCTTATTACAGATGGACTCATAAATTATTGATCAATTCACAGAGGGTTGAGAAGCCTCTGCCTTATTCTGGTGCCTTTGGTGTCCCCACCAATTCTCCCGAGGTGGGAGGAACTCGACCCTGTTGAGTGAAGATCAAGCTAGCTCACGTATCTCTCGAGGAGGTCTGGGTTGAGGTGCTACAAGTCCTCTCGAGAAATCCACAAATCGTCCGACTCTAGCTGGCCTTGCCATCGGATCAGGAAGCATTGATAGTCACGGCCCCTAGTTATGATGGCTTGATCGTCCAGGATACGCTCGATCCGTTCTCCTCTCTCAGGCCAATTTGTTAGTGGACACTCTGGGTTAGGGTCACTCACAATGAAAAGGAATAGGTCCAAAGGCCTTACTAGGTATCGCTGCCGGTTCCCTATACTTAACCAGGTGTGTAATATTGAAGGTAGAACTAATGCCCAAATCCGAAGGCATGTCTAACACATAGGCATTTGATCCAATCCTTCTCTATCACTTTAAAAGGTCCGGCTCTGCGAGCATGAAGCTTCTTTTAGGCCTAAGCCTAACCAAGATAGAATCCACTACATCAAATTCTTTGACCGTTCTTCGGGAATTAGCCAGTTGTTTTAAGATTAGTACGGGTGGTGAACATGCTAGGCACATGCAGACTCCTAACAAATGATGCAAAGGACTCATACTGACACCTAACAGACTCGACTATGCATTCCTATCGAAGAAAATTTTATTGAACTCTTTTGATCTAAACTTAATAGATTATAGGTTCTCTAGGTTTGATCCTAGCTTGACATGCACATGAAAATTTACAGTGAACTCCTAACAAATTCCAAAGAGTATGCCAGAAGTAAGATGCAAACCTAACATGCATGATGAATGCATGCAGTATGCTAATCTCAGCTAAATGCAATCTAATGATCCTAGAAATGCTGGAGGTGTCAGGAAAGGGCAGAAAATAGGAAGTGGATTCAGAAGTAGTTTGGTAGGGTAGGGAAAAAGGTTCAAGGTTAGTTGGATAAAGTTTGATAAAAGAAGGCATGTCAGGGACTAATCCTAGACTAATGAGGCTAACCTTACGAGGTTGTGGTATATCTATGGGGTTTGCATAATGGAAGGATGGGTTATTAATCTCAGGGAAGAGGTCCTTAATGAAAACTATAGGAGGAGGCTCATCCTGAGGGTACTGATTCAAAGAGATCAAGTTCTTAATAAATTTTTCTGGTTCTTGTATTTTAGGACTAGACTCTATAATTTGGCTCTCCTCTATGGTTTCCTCAGGTAAGGTTCTAGTAGCAGTACCTAGGTTCTCTTCCTCTATTTGTTCTTCCACTATAGCTTTAGGTTGGATGTGGTCAAGGTCAACTACCTCTAGGTTGGCTTCTACCTGGGTATCTATTTGGTCAGCTAATTCTAGGTCATCTAAAGGTGTCTCCTCTTCTCCCTCATACTCATCCACTAAGTTTGCATCAGCTTCATACACTTCCGCGTTAATGTAAGCCTTGTCAATCTCAGGAATGGTTGGAGAAGGTCGGCTAGGGGAAAATTGGCTAGGTCCTGGTTTTTGATTATGGACACTAATCCTAGTAGGTTCAGGTTGCCTAAGGGGTAGTGGCTCACTACTGGGCTCATATTTAGGGGTGCTAATCCTATGGGGTTCAAATTGACTAAGGAAAACCTGACTAGTATTAGGCTGATACTTAGGGGTTATGGGTTCTCTGGGCTCATAGGACAAGGGTGCAGATCTATGGGTCATGGGATTATAAGATCTGGGGTCATAGGATTTTGGGTCAGCTCTATGGTCAGGTTCTAAGGATGGATCATGGTATGGGGTCCTCCTAATGTTGGGCTCTCTATATGGGTCAGGATATTGGGTCCTCTTAGGGTTGGACTCCCTATATGGGTCAGAATACTGGGTTCTCCTAGGGTCGGACTCCCTATATGGGTCAAAATATTGGGTTCTCTTAGGGTTGGACTCCCTATATGGGTCAGAATATTGGGTTCTCTTAGGGTTGGACTCCCTATATGGGTCAGAATATTGGGTGTTGGGTCTACTAGGCTCATAGGGTGTGGGTGCATAGGATCTATGATCATGGGATCTAGAGTCATAGGATGTAGGTTCATAGGTTATGGATTCATAGGTTCTAGGTTCATAGGATTTGGAGTCATAAGATCTATAGGTTGTGGGTATACTAGGCTTATAAGGAGAGGGTAAATAGGATCTATCTTCCTGGTCTATAAAATCCTGATTGGGTCTTCTAGGACTAACCTTAGGGATTGGGTCATGACGATGGGCTCTCCTAGGTTCAGCCTCAAGGTATGGATCAGGGTTTGGGGTCCTCCTAAGTTGAGGGGAATTAGGATCTGGCTCAGACTGTGACCCATTGTTTTTTTCTGGGGTCCCTACCCGGACTTTTAACTGATCAAACCTATTGGCAAGATGGTCAATTCTATCATTGGTTTGAATACGAGACTGAGTTAATTGGGTCATCTGGGTAGTTATCTGGGTAGCCATCTGGGCCATTTGATCAGCTAGGGCTTTTATTTGAGATTGTAAATTTTCCATGGGTTCAGACATTTGTGAAGGAGGAGGGTGATATGAAACTCATGATCTAGTGCTTACGCAAGACTCGATCAGACCGACTATAGCTGACTAGACCTAGAGTCCAAACTAGATGCTCAATCAGGGTGGCAAACTAGCCTATAGTAACCCTGTACTCAACCAGGCAGGTGTAAGGGGAGTGTTAGGTCCATGATTGCCAATCCTAGATACCAATCAATGATTGGCCAGGTAGGCGGACCAGCACACAAGCCCTTCGGGATTGAATCCCTAAACCACCATTCTAGACACCAAGCAAAAGGAACACATAGGTTAGTCTTGACACAGTGATCTAACACTTAGCCCGGACCCGACCAGTTGGTGTCCCTAGCCCACTAGGGCAAATTAAGTCTAATTAATTTTAGGTTAAGGCTTGGGACCGAATGCAAGGGATGTGGTTTTGGGCTAAGGAGAGGTGATCAAATCCTCCCCCCATCTGATATAGCAAGAGTGCCTTTAAAAGTAAATTATGCAATGATGGCAGGCAGTTGAGGATGCAAATTAGGGTTTAGATATTTTTTTTTTTGGTATTTTTGGAGAATATATATTTTTTTTTGTTTGGTATTTTTTAAATAGAAGAAAACTTGTAAATCATGGCCTAATATGCTGGAAATATACTAAAAATTGAAAAATATGCAAAAATTGCTAAACAAAAACCTAAAACTTCCAAACTTGTCTTGCTGAAAAAAAACAGAGTCAAAAATTCGCAGGCAGTATTTTGGCTTGAAGAAAACTCACAGTCTGAAATAAAATCTGAAAAAAATCTGAAAATTACTTTGAATTATGATAAATCCAGAAAAGCAAATTTCAAAATTTTTGTAGTTTTAAAAAGAGATAAATAATTAAAATAACAGAGCATATACGGACTAAAAAATTGCAGAAAACAAGCCCTAAACTAAGCTCTGATACCAAATGATGGGTGGACTAATATGCATGCCATTTTTTTTTTATATTTTACATGTTGAGTTAGGTGATTAATTCCCAAATTTTAGATCAAAATTATTTGTAGGGGATTTTGTATGAATTTTTGAAGATCAGCATGCAGATTAGGACCTAGAAAAGTAGCAAAGAAGGACCGCCGGGGCTGAGAAGCCTCGGTTAGGGCAAGTTCTCCTACAATAAAACTACTGGAGGTAGAGGGATGTTCCTGACAATGTCTGTGAAAATCACAGCGAAGGGGTCTCTCGTTCCTCGACGGATGCGGCCTGGAAAACCGAGCCAAAGACCCGCGGATACCCGGCTTTCTGCTCGGTGATCCGATTGAGGCTTGGCTGGAGTCGTTGGATTCGTAGGAACTCGAGGACCTGTAAACAACCTGTCAGGGGTTAGAAAACTCACAAAGGAACAAGAAAACAAAAGAAAAATAGCAAGGGAAGGCTTCTTTTGGAGTGGGCGTCCAGGGATTTGAGAGGCTTGTTGGCAGCAGGAAGATGATTGCAGCACTGGGAAGAAAAACTCTCACAAATCCCTTTATGCACACAGTAGGGTATCACACAACTCAATAGAAGAACTCAAGGTTTTTATTCATCAAAAAATTCTCCTTCATACAAGAGGCTAGGGTCCCTTAAATAGACCCTTAACCTTGGGCTCCAAGTAAGGGTACATAAGTCTTTACATAAGAATCCTTTTCCCTCTCAAACCCTAGCTAGAAAATAAGGAAATATTAGGTAGAAAAATCCCTAAAAATTTTCTTGACTTGGTCAAGACTCCAAGGATGCCTAGGGGGGCGTGTTGGGCTTCTAGGAGCAGCAAAAGACCGGCCCAAAGGGGCTCGGGTGCATGGGTTTGGGCCTCTGGAAGCTGGGGTGGCCTGGTAGCCAGGTAGCAGGAATATTCCCTGGTATCTTGCTTCTTAGGGGCTTGGGATTGGCACCTGGGCTTGATTTCTTTGGGCTAGGATGCAGATGGACCTCTGGAATCATGGATGCCCTTATCTATGAATATACTTTGGCATCTGGAAGGAAATCTGGGCATCTGGAGGGCATCTGCAAGAAATCAGGGTTTTCTGAATTTTCCTCCTGGGGTCTTCAAATCTTCAAGCTGGGTTGGTCTTGTGCTATACTTCCATGTCTTCAATCTAGTTGGACTTGGTCTTCACTTGTATGATATAGTCTTAAGTCTTCAGTATGCTTGGACAGGACTCAAAAAAATAAAATAATCTCAACATGAGCTGACTAGCATTGGACTGAACTAGCTCAACATAAGCTGACTAGTACAGAACTGAAATAACAACTCAAAAGACTCAAACAACAACTAAAAAAAGGACTCAGATGGGCTAAGACCTTATTACAGATGGACTCATAAATTATTGATCAATTCACAGAGGGTTGAGAAGCCTCTACCTAATTCTGGTGCCTTTGGTGTCCCCACCAAAAGGCAACACTCTAATCAAGGACTTTTGAGTATTCAAGAAAAATCTAATGGTTAAGATTTAAAGATGCCTTTTCATGTGGATTTAAAGACTTACCAAGGACTATAATACCTCCATAAAGGATTCAAAAGATGAGTTTGTTGGTGCACCTCCTCAAGAAACCTTAGAATCATCTATTTAAACCCTTGTGCCATTCTCTCTTAAGGGATTTCAAGCCTTGCCTCCATGCAGTCGCCTGTTGATCCCATGAATTATTTTGATAATTATAAAATATTGAAACAAATTCTATGCTAATACTTTTCAAATATTTAAGAATATTTTTATAAAAAGCTTTCTAATGCTTAACCTTCAATTGAAATTCTATAGAATATTATAATACTTAGTGAGCTCATTTGTATCAATGATATTTCTTTTAAGAACTTTGTGTAACAATTGGGATGTGTATGGTAAGCTCTTATAAATCCTTAGAAATATTTTTAAGTATAGAAAGTTTACTTGTACTTATTAGGTTTCCTTAAATGCTTTAAGAGATTTTTGTATCATAAAAAGAATAGACAAGTTATCTCTTGTATTTGAAATAGCATGTATATTTATAAAAACCCTTAGAATCATTTGGAAGACATTCGAAAGCTTTAAGAAATAAAATCTTTTCAAAATCTTGAAGTTTTGGAGTTCAAGCTGTAAGAGCTGACTTACACTACAAGAGCCAACTCTGGTATGCACACTCATTGATATAGCCTAGAAGAGCTAATATACGAGCCTTCTCTTTCAAAAAGAATAGTAAATAAGTTTTTGAAAGATAGTTCATAAAAACTGACTTTTGCTTTGCGAGCCTTCTCTCTCAAAATAGAAAGAAACCTATATTCTTGTCTAAGTCATTTTTCTAGGCACTACAGATTTGAGCCGACTCCTGTTCTGTGAGCCATCTCTCTCAGGATGACAGAAAGAAACCTATATTCTTGTTTTCTTCTAATTAGAGCTGACTCCTCTTAGATGAGCCTACTCTTATTCCATGGATTACAACAGTAATGACTACTTCCAAAATTGTAGAACTCAAATCCCAAGCTATCTAACAACTATTCTTGGTTTCCAATGACTATAAATGGTTAGAATTGACTTTAAACACATGAAAAAATATTTAGAAAAATTTAAATTCTTAGATTTAAGTCAAAAGAAACATACACTTGAACAAGAACTTGAGCATTTATTTTAATCATTAAGAAAAAAGAAAATATTTTGTGCAATCATTGAAAACTTTAGAATAACTCAACTTCTTCCCATCTAACCTTTTGAAGCATTAAGTGAGAATTAAAGAGTGCATTGAAGAGCAACTTTTGAAGTCTTTGAGTAGCTATATATTAAGCTTCAACTATAATAATCAGCTCTTTTTAGAGTTTATTTTTTATTACTATTTTTATACTTTTTAGTTGTTTTTTATTTCAGCAAGAAGTTGAAACTTTAAATTGGGTTTAGATTTTGATTGATGATCCTTGAAAAATCAATTGGATTGTTTGTGAGCCTATAAAATAAATATTATATTAGGATTTTGATCGGTGATCCTTGGAAAATTAATTAGGTTATTTATGAGCCCATAAAATAAATGTTGCACTTGAATTTTGGATAATAAGCCTGGGATAAAATAATCTAGCTATATTATTATAAAAATATAGTGAAAATCCTAAGGGTCCTTGGATAGTAGACCTAAGAGTTGGGATTACTTTGAACCACTATAAATTTATTATGTTTGTATGACTGTTTGTCTCTTTTACTCTTTTATTTTGCTTTTACAAATCTCTCTACACTTGGCTCACATTTGATTATTAAAGTTTTTAAGGCACAAACTTGTTTTTATTTTTCAAAAATCTAATTCACTCTCTTTTTCTTACATCATCGGTTTGAGCAACAAGTGATATCAGAGCCATGTCTCAATATTGCTAATCCAACGATTAGGAGAAAAAATCATGGCAACCCACAAGAGTACTTCACAAGTTGAAGGATGATCCAGTAATAGACCTTCACTTTTCAATGGCACCTATTACACATATTGAAAGGATATAATGGGAATCTATATTCAAGATATAGAGTTTCAACTATGGAGAGTGATCATAAAAGGTCCTCACACACCCACTAAAATGATTGATGGCATTGACATCCCAAAATCAAAAGATGAATGAAATGATCATGACATGAAGATGGCTGAAATAAATGCAAAAGTCATAAATCTCTTGTGTTATATGCACTTGATCCCACTAAGTTTACTGAGTTTGTACTTGTAATATTGTAAAGAAAATTTAGGATAGACTTCAAGTCATACATAAAAGCACAAACCAAGTTATGAATTTAAAAATTAACTTGCTCATGCATAATTATGAATTATTCAAAATAAAACCTATTGAGACCATTTCTTTATAGATATTATCAACGGTCTCAAAAGTATTGGCAGGACATACTCTAATAGTGACTTAGTGATAAAATTCTTTGATTACTATCGGATAAATGGAATTCAAAAATCATTGTAATTCAAGAAGCCAAGTATTTCAACAACTTATCATTGAAAGAGCTTTTTAGATCCTTGATGACATATGAACTTGATATGAAGCACCACAGTGATTAAAAAGGAAAAAAGAAGAAAACAATAGCTCTTAAAGCTACAACTAAAAGAGAAAAAAAAGTTGAAGAGAAAAGCCCCTCATCTGAAGAAGAGTTAGGAGATGAGGATATGGCCCTTATGATAAAAAGATTTAGAAAATTTATGGACAAGGACAGATCAAGGTACAGAAGGAGACATTGGCTAAGGGAGAGCCATATAAGCAAAAAGATAAAGAGAAGGACAAGGATCATATATATATATTACGAGTATAAAAAGTCAAGGCATTATCGATTAGATTGTCCTATATGAAAGAAGAGCCACAAGGAGGGCAAGAAAAAGAAAGATATGGTTGCAACATAGAATGACAGTGATAAATCAAGCTTCAATGAATAAGAAGAGTAAACAAAATTAGCTAACTTGCTTGATAGCTTCAGAGGATGAGGTATACAATGAACCAAATATTGAATTCATATTTAAAGAATTGCATATAGTTTTTATAACTTACTTGTAGAATTTAAGAAAGCTAGCTTCAAACTTAAAGCTCTCAAACATTCAAATGATATTTTATAAAAGGAGAAAAATGATACATTAGAAATAAAAAAGATTTTGTAAGAGGAACTGGATAAAACTCATGAAAGAAGCAAGGCTTTGCAAAAAGAAAAAGAACATTTTGAAAAACATAAAGCTTTAGAGGAAGAGAATGGAATTTGGAAAAGAATGTTCACAAACTTAAACTTTGATTGATAAGCTGACTTTGAGCTCAAACAACTAGAGCTAATCCTTAAGAACCAAAAAGAATAAAATGATAAAGCTGGAAATGGGTATAACTCAAAGTACAATAACAAATTTTTAGTAACTTGAATCAAATTTTCAGGAACTAAGTCTTTGCAAAAATCAAATGTAGTTTGTTTTTGCTGTAACAAAATTAGATATAAAGCTTATGAATATATCTTAAGGAAGAAAAATAGAAATAAAGTTAAAAAAACTTAGGTTTCCAAAGGAACCATGGTGACTAACCCCAAAGGATCCAAAAAAGCTTGGATACCTAAAAATCTTACTTGATTCATTTTACAAGGATGACTTGTAGCCTAGGGATTAAAAAGAAGATGGTATTTGGATAGTGGCCATTCAGGCATATGACAGATGATAAGGAATACTTTTTCATCCCAGAAATGAAAGAAGGTGGCATTGTAACTTTTTGAGATAATGATATGGGAAGAATTATTAGCATTGGCAAGATTAAAATCATTCCTTTAACATTCATTAAAAATGCATTACTAGTAGACAAATTGAAATATAATCTATTAAGCATTAGTCAATTATGTGATAAAGGCTTCAAAGTATTCTTTGAATCTTCAATGTACATACAAAGATGAAGCATTCACTATTTTTTAGAAATTTCACATAAAGTTTGAAATTAAAAAAATAATTATTTTAATAAGAAGTGATCATGGTACAAAATTTGAAAATCAATATTTTGAAGAATTTTGCAATGAGTATGGCATTGATCATAACTTTTCAGCTCTAAGAACATCATGATAAAATGGTATTGTGGAGAAAAAGAATAGAACATTGGAAGTGATGTGGAAAAAAACCCCATACCTAGGATCATAAAAGCTTTAGGACTGAAGATAATTTGATTTGATCCTATTCAAGATAAAGAGAGGCCACATTTGACTATTTTGAATCTTGGCATTAGATCCATGATATTTCAAACATGAACAAGCATACCTAACATCCAGATAAATTGAATCTATCCAACCAGAGTAGTATTTCACTGAATTTATTGGAAGGACAAACCCTATCCCAAAATACCTCACCGGTCATCCGGTCATATTTTCCTAGACAAAGAAGGCAAGAGAGATACTCCGGCTCTCAGTCTTACTGGTGGAACTTTAACATATAGCAAACCCGACCTTTGGCCTCTTGGTTCATTCTCGAACTAGAGATCCTTACAACTTTACTCTAGCACCTATCTTTAGCCCTCCTAGCTCTTAATAGGCCTAGACTGAACTATCCTAATAAACCTTTATCCAATCAGGTTACTATCCTACCAACTCTCAGTCCATATGCATGTGCCTATCTACTTTTGATACATCGGAGACCCGGTTCTCCTGACTCTCAAGTTCTGTAGAACCTCAGTTACAAAAAAGGCCCTCAAACTTATCGAACCCTGCATAAAGTCTTGACTTGGTTAGCCACTCTTACAAGAGTATCTGCCAAATGGTCGATAGAAGAATCTAATGATACTACCCTAAAATACCCCTCACAATAGATAAACTATCAATTCTTATTATCTAGCGCATATCTCAGTAATTAAGGATGCGTAGCCCTTCTTCAAGTAATATCTCCTAGAGCCAATAAGGCAAACAGTGGGAGACATAGAAGATAAAACCTTCCATTAATGGAAGGATACTTGTAAGATAACAACCAACAATTTCTCTCCAAAAGTCTTAGTAAAGGCTAAAGCATAATCATTTTCTACTTGTTTCTTGATATATTGGAACATCTAAGGAATACCCCTACTACTTGAGTATAAAAGGAGGTTTGCAAAGGTATGCACCCGTTCACACGTTCCATATATTTTCTTATGTGCTTGCACCCTTATTTCATCCTATGGTATAAAATATTGACTTGACCATCAGAGGGCCTTCACCATAATCATCTATGATCAGGGCTTCTTTTGTAGGTACAGTCATTTACATGCCCTCTCTAGCTTGCTTTGGCATTCGAGTGGATTTCATCACCATTAAATAGAGGAGGGGCGCACTATTCACCGACCATTTGAAAAGAGACTTGTAGTGTGTATCGCATGCCTCCGAAGGGTATGTCCACTCGATGTTATGGCACCACCGCTCCCTAATGGGAGAGCCAACCCACCATGAACTCGATCCTAGGGGTTTGCATTAATCTCTTCTATAGGAGAATCAACCTGACATCCTAGAAAAGCTCACCTAGCAAGTGCATGACTTAGCTACCATTGTCTAGGTGATGCAATGTCTAGTGATACCCATAATAGTGATGGCTGCACCATAGCTAGAAGTAGATCCAGCCCTGCTACCATAAATCCCTACACCTTTAGGAATGGCATGTCTGGAACCACAATGACTTCCATTTCTTCAAAATATCAAGCGGAGGGAATATGTACTTCTCGTGGTCCAAGGGGATCCTAGGAAAATAAAGAAATGTTCCCCTTGATCTCAATCAGATGAAGGGTCCACCTAGCGCATTTACCTCCCCAAACTTTTGCAGCACACCCAACTAGAGATGCTAAGGTAGACTATAAGTTTCTGGAGATAGGTTGACATCTTGAATCCCTACGAGGCTTAGCACTACCCAAAAATGATGACCTTGGCTTTACCATTGAGCCACCTTTGAAAGTCCTCATTCTGCAAAAGGCATTACCGAAATCTTCAAAATACCATAGCTAGGGATGTATGATGGGTCTTCTAATCTAGTAGACCATCTCCAAAGTTTTAAAAAGATGATGCTATTGCATGGAGCTACTGATGCAATGTTGATGGGGGACAATGATGAAATGATGCATTCCTAATGGAATCAGAATGATTAAATGAGTGATGAAGTAAATAGATGCAGCTATTCAAGTAAAGAAGTAGGAATTCAATGATAAGATTCGAAATATTAAACTTTACTAGAAATAAAAACCATTCAACGAAAATAAGAGGAGGACCTTCGTGGTTAAGAAACCACATAGATTAGAATTTAGTTAATCTAATAATTGCAGATCTAAAAGACTTTCTAAAAAGGGTTACCCGACAATTAATACTTATAGATTTAACACTGGGAGCACTCAAAGAAGAAGTTTCTTGGATGACAGGGAGATTCCTCTAGGTTGCAAAGCCTCTTGTATCCGGTTCTTGGCATGGGAGACCTTCACCTTTAGAATCTGGAAGCCCGGGGATCCTGCAACAAAGAGATGAAGGGGAGATTAGAGACAAGGATTGAAATGGAGAAATGAGGGAAGGGATCTTTGAAATGAAGAAGGAAAGCTCGGAGTAGTCTTGGCATAGATCTTCTATGGCTTCTCTTGGATGACAACTCTTGGCTTGATCTTGTGAAGGACTCCTTGAATGATTGGATTCATTGGAAATGGAGGAGATGTGGACTAATGGAGGTGCTTCTTTGGTTGGCCGAATGGACTAAGAGGGATGGGAGGAAGCTAGGTTGGATGAGCGGAGTTGGAAAGGGGAAGAACACTCTAGGCCTCATGCCCACCTTCTCACAAGGGACCAAGCATTCAAGCAAGGAAAAATTTCAAGAAAATTCTTTCTTCATTGATTCAAATTTCATGATTGATTACAATAAGGTTTGGAGCCTTTTTTATAGACCACCAAGCCATTTGAAATTCAAATAATACAAAATAAGGGGAGAGAATAGTGGGCATCTTCATGAAGAGGGGAGATGATTGTGGAGGAAAATGTGGACTCATTTGAACTTGAATTCCTTCTCTTGGGTGGCAATCAATGGTGAGGTGTCTTGGTGATGTGGCAAAGTGGAGTGATGAAGTGGCTTCCAAGTTGGTGTTGACCCCTAAAGTGATTTTGATGATAAAAAAATATTGGAGCATACATTTGGTTATCTAACAACTCTTCAAATGGTTGACAAGTTTTTGTAGGATAACTACATTGACATACTTTCTAAACCCTGCAATCTTTTTTGTTTTGTGTTGAGTTGTACATAATTAGAATCTTGTAAAGAAGAACCCAACAAAAAATTCCTACTTGAATCAAAGTTAAAGGGTTACTTCTAATAGTTTTCAAGCTTCAATTTTTCTTAATTTCATTGTAAGAAGACCTTGAGGAAGTCTTCAAAGCTTGGCATAAGAGTTCTGGAGAATTGAATTTGATATGGTTGAAGAACCAATCTCGAGCCGACTGGATGGAGGAACCAGCCGACTCTGGCACTGGCATAAGAAAGAAGTTCTCTAGCACACAGATCCAGCAGACTGGCAACAAGGCCCAGCCGACTCGTCCAAAACATGGTTGAGAACGTTCTGAGAATCTCAGGGATCCGAGCTGACTAGATTTTAGCCTAGCCGACTCATCCAAAGTGAACCATTTTCTCAACTATGGAACCTAGCCAACTGGTGTTCAACCCAACTGACCTGAACTTGATCCTAGCTGACTCGAAGAATGTCCAAGCCAATTGGAATGACGGGGTCACCTCCAATGGCTAGTTCCAGTTTTATGTTTTTGAAATCCAAAAGTGCTCCAATGGTAACCTGTCACTTCCTAACGGTCTACAACGTTTAAAATTAAGGAAAGGCAGTTGAAGTCTCTATAAATGAGGTATAAAAACATCTTTGGAGAGACTAATGAGTTAATGAATAGTTATTGAATATTTATTGAAGAAAGAGGAGAGAGCACTTGAGCTTTGAAGTCAGTCTTCAAGCCTTCACCAACTCTTATCAGAAGCATGAAGCATCTTTTGAGGAAATCAAGGAAGCCATTGAAGTGCATTGAAGAGCATTCAATTGAGCTTCACTCGAGCTGCATCGGCAACCACCCGATAACTGAGTTTGTCAATTTTTGTTTCTTTTTTATTCTACTCTTAGAATATTTGGGTTATTGGTGAGCTCGATTGTAAAAACCAAATAGGTTTCTTTGGCGAGCCTTTTCAAAACCAAAGTGGTGCGGGCACTAGAATCAGAAGAAGACTTCAGGGTTCCATCTGGATCTCTAAATAACCTTGCCCGAAGATTAGGGTTTGTAATAAAGGTTGACCTGGTCAACCAGATTATTTCTTTGAGTCTACATTTCATTTTGTTGAGTCATGTTGACTCAGTACAAGTCCTAGTAGTGGTCTAGGTCTTCTCCAGGTTGGTGCCATTTTTTTTTTCAGTCAAGTCAAGGTCCAGGGTGCCACATTTTTTCTCCCAGGCCCAAGCAAGTGGGCGCCACACTCCCAGCCACACGCCAGAGTCCAAGAGGTGCCACATCTCCATCCCAGTGTCTTGGCCCCACACCCAAGGGAGCAAGAATTTTTCTTGAAGCCAAAATCAAGGAGGCACCCCATATATACCTTAAAAGGCCAAGCTAAAGGAGGAAAGAGGCATTTCTTGGGGAGCACTTCAAGGGGGCGCCCAATCCATGCCTAAAAAGATCAAAGCAAAGTTGGGAAGAGCCATGACTTGGGGAGAAAGAAAAGGAGGTGTCCAAAAGAGTTGAGCCATGGAAGGAAAAAAATTTTTCTTGAAGAGCAAGGCTAGGAGGCACCACCTACTTACCATTTGGAGCCACCAATCAACACTTATGGAAGCTCTTGGACGGCCATATGAGAAGGATTTGATTCTACAAGCCTAATTTGAAGATCCATCCTATTAGTCCCACATGGGAAGATGTAAAACCCTGATCTCTTGTAAAGACCTATAAAATAAACCCCTCTTGTAAGTTTTAAAAAAACAAAATGATGAATGAAATCAATTTCTGTGTGAGCAACTTTGTGTTTCTCTCTTCTGCACTTGTATTCAAGTGTTGAGCTCCGTGAGGGAGTAAATCCAGGTTCCCTAGGAACCTTGAGGAGGTGTGAGATCTCCAACCCCAAAACCCTACCAAAACACTAGGTTAGCCACTTCAATTCCAAACCCTAGCCAGCCATCATCTTCTTCATTCCACCAATCATCCAAACCCTAATCTACCTCATCATCTCACGGCCCCTCACTTCCAAGTAGAGGCTGACCACCAACATCCAGGTCCAGATCGGCTACTTCGAATACAAAGCAAATCCCAGAGGAAGTCAAATCAGCATCCAGGAGAATCAGGATTTCAGCAACATCAATTTTTTCAAGTTCTTCTTATCTGGTAAATCCTTTCTTTGAGTTTCTGGTTCTTCTTTGTTCTTCTTCTTCTAGATCCTAAGTTCGAGAAGAAGGCCAACCTTGCCATAGGACTACAATCAGAGGATCCATTGTGAAGATACCCCATCTCCAAGGATCCTACAATCTGCTTGAGAGTGTCCTTCAATTGAAGCAACTAGAGATATCACAGTCAGGTATAAAACCTTCTCTTCTCTCTTCGTCTATTTCTTGAAAGAGGAGTAAACCCTAGATTTGGGGGTTTCTCAATCCGCAGCGATCCTACTTCTGAGTTACTCTGATAATCCACTCCTTTTAATTATGCTTTCTGTCATTTCTTAGTTTCTTTCAACATTAGTTTATCTTTCCTTTGAGTCAAAGCCGACTTCTGAAAATATATAAAAAATAAAATGCATTAATCATAATTTGCTTCTGCATTCCACATATTCGTTCTGCATCATTTTTGGTAGCAGAGCTTCCGTTTTGCATCAATTTTGGTATCAGAGCCCTGTCTAGGGTTTCTGACTTGCTTGCATGTTTTGAGTGTCTCTCTTTTTTACTTTGTCTGCTCGAAGTAGACTCCCCAGGACGTCCGGTCCTAGGAACGAAGTGAGGTGCAATCCTCCTCTTCCCATTCCATGGGGTGTTGCTAGGGCGTGTAGGGGATCCGCTGGGTTACAACTTCGTAGCAGGAATTGTAAACGGGGGAAGCATTCTATTTTCAGTCTATAACTGCCCTGTTGCAGGAATTGTTTCTCATTGCAAGTAACTCCAAATTGTATAATTTATATTTTTCTAGAACCAGTATAATTGAAACTATTTTACATAATTTTACTGTAATTTATTGGTTTATGTGAAATTTCTGAGAGTTAAATTATAGCAATTCTGTTTCTATGTTTCTGTAATTCAATTTTTTTTTGAGTGATCATCTCCTAATTCATCTTAAGGGCAATTGAGCATCTAAGATAAGGGGAGGAGTTGATAACCTCTCCTTAGCCCAAAACCACCATCCATTCATTCGATCCTAAGCCTAATTTTAAAATTTATTAGACTTAATTTGCCCTAGTGGGCTAGGGACACCAACAAGTCGGGTCTAGGCTAGTGTTGAGTAAGTTTGTCTAGTTACTCTGTGTGTGCTTTGTACTTAGTGTCTAGAACGGTGGTTCAGGGATTCTATCCCAAAGGGCTTGTGTGCTGGTCCGCCTACCTGGCCAATCTCTGATTGGTGTTTAGGATTGGCAATTAGGGACCTAACACTCCCCTTACACTTGCCCGGCTGAGTCCCGAGTTACTACAGGCTAGCTTGCCACTCTGATTGGGCATCTAGTTTGGGCTCTAGGTCTAGTTAGCCCATAGTCATTTCAGTCGAGTCTCATTTGGTGTGCTTGCTTGCATCATCATGTCCACCCGGAACGGAGTACCCTACCAACCTGGTCAAACCCAACCTGATTTAGAGACCATGATTAGAACTCTTACCGAAAGTATGACCAAATTGAATCAGGATATGAATGAGGGTTTTGCCTAGTTTAGAGACCGAGCCCAGAGACTTAAGAAACGTAGACTTCAAAATTGGACCCCTGATCCAAAATTTAATAGGCCCCAACCTCACCCATGCCAGGAGCCTCGGAGGACCTTATACCGTGATCCCGAGCATAACCCTAGGAGCCTATACCCATACTTGGTTGACTCAGAGAAGGGACCCGTTAGGAACACCAAACCTTATGCACCCACTTTTGATGGAAGACAAGAGACATATATTAAGTGGGAAGAACAAATGGATCGATATTTTGAGTGCACTAACATATCGGAATTAGGACAAGTTAGGTTAGCCAAAACCAAGTTCACCAAACATGCTAGGTCGCATTGGTATGCTATTGAGCGTGAGTGTTATCAAAGAAAAGAGGAAATATATACTTGGAGAGATATGAGAAGTAAGTTGAGAGATAGATACCTAGGTAGATCCTATGAGAAAAGACTTTTAGACCAATGGTACCAATTGCGACAAGGTAATAGGCCTGTGTCTAAATATATCGAGGACTTCCAGTGGTATGACATGAAATGCAATACCATTGAGACCGAAGCTCAGATCACATCGAGGTTTAGGGTTGGGTTACACCCAGACATTGATAGGAAGCTATGCCTTGAAAAGATCAATAAGTTAGACCGAGCCTACCAAGAAGCCCAAGACTATGAGTGGTCTTTAAGATATAACCAATCAAGTACTTTGGACTTAAAGCCAACCTCTACCAACATGAGTCAAGTTCCGATTGATCCGATACTCGTAGTGAACCAGACTTTTGTTTGTCAATTCCCACTTGTGTCACCTCTTGACCAGAAGGATACCAATGAGGAAGAAGGGTTAGGTATGACAAGCCCAGAATCAGTTGACCCGATTACCACGGACCCGAAACACATTGAAGATGGCATCGAGGAAGTATATGATGCTGGCTTGAGTCTAGTTGATGAATATGAGGGAGAAGAACTTGAAGAATGTGACATCGATACTATTGGTTCCTTACCTGAGGAGACCTTGGAAAGCAACCAACTGGTAGGACCTAGTTCAAAAATTCAAGAGATTTGTGAGAACCAGGTTCCTTTAGTCAAATACCCCCAAGAAGAACTCATAGTGTTAGCCCGAGCTATTAGTTCATACCCTCTAATGACAGTCATTCCCCAAGTACCAATTGAAGATCTTTGCACTGAATTGTTTAAGTTTGCCCACCCTATGGTAGATCCTCTCCTTAGGATGACTGAATCAAGCCTCTTACAATTGGACCTTGTCCCATGCCTAGCCACTAAGGTCTCTCCTGTAATCTCAGTTGAACATCCTTTTCTTGAGCGGATTGATTCACCCAGTACTGTAGAAGTCGTCCTTATGACCCCAGACCCCTTCCTTCGCATGACTGACCTACCCTTCTATAGAGTATACCTTTCCGCACCCATAGGTCAAATTTCAAGTCTTGAGGTCATCATCCATAGGCCCTTCCATGAATCATTCTCTAATCCATTTCTTGAGAAAGTGGATCATTATTTGCTTAGAGAACAAACCTTAACTATTGCAATCGCATGTCCTAGGCTACTTCCCGAACCATCTCTTGATCCATTCCTGGGAGTAGCAAACTTTTCCTTTCGTAAGGATGACCAGTTGACACTCATAAATCACCATTCAAACCTTCAGGTCACCACCTTTAGTCAGCAGGTAATTCGAGACTCCACCTCATATTTCCTCCCTTTCTCTAGGACATCCAATGCTTCTTACACCATCCAAGTATACTTTGTCGAAGTCTTTAGAGTGAACCACGTGTCAGAACCTATTAGGTTTGCCACCTACTTCTGGAAGACCTTATAGCACCTACTAGGCACCCATGATAAGTTTTCATGCTCTGCATGCCATCCTCCGATCTAAGGTCAAACCTAGAGAGCCGTAGTTTGTTAGATTTAGACCTAGGGTTCCTTTGGAATAAAGTCCATTCTTTAGGAATGCGTCGTCAGTCTAGTTTAGTTTTTCTTGACCCTTTACTAGGCTTTGACTCAGATTTTGGTTTGATTGAGAGCACCAGGAATTGGGATTTGTATTTTGTCCAGGGCTGAAATTGCATTCAATGTTTCGATCAATAGGTCTATAGGCTAGAGTCCCTTTGAAATTGTTCATGGATACAAGCCTCACACACCACTTGATCTGATTTCACTACTAGCCCACACACACAAGTCTCTTGATGCACTTGCATAGCATGTAAAGGACTTCCATAAAGAAATTCATGCCAAAATAACTTTAAGTAATGAAACTTATAAGAAGTTGGCTGATTCTCAAAGGCGAGTCAAAACTTTTGTTGAGGGAGACTATGTAATGATTAGGTTAAGGCCTGAATGGTTTTTTCCTGGAACCGTTAGAAAGTTACATGCTAGAGGAGCTGGACCATTTAGAGTGGTGAAGAGAGTAGAATCTAATGCCTATATGCTCGAGTTGCCTTCAGAACTAGGCATTAGCTCCACTTTCAACATTACAGACCTAGTAGAGTATAGAGAGCCAGCTGTGATTTCCAGTGAGCCTTTTGAGCCTAATCCTGCTCTTGAGAGTGAACCCAACCCTGTGTGTCCACCAATAAACTGGCCTGTGAGGAAAGAGTAGATTGAAAAGATCCTGGATGATCAGGTTATCTCTACTTGTAATCGAGGATACCAAAGATACCTGGTCCGCTTGCAAAAAAGGCCAGATTCTGATGACTCTTGGATCTCCCAAGAAGAATTACAAGAATTGGACCCAGACCTCTTGGAGAGATACCAGAGCCAACTTGATCCATACTAGACAGGGTCGAGTTCCTCCCACCCCAGGAGAATTGGTGCGGGCACCAGAATCAGAAGAAGACTTCAGGGTTCCATCTGGATCTCTGAATGACCTTGCCCAAAGATTAGGGTTTGTAATAAAGGTTGACCTGGTCAACTAGATTATTTCTTTGAGTCTACATTTCATTTTGTTGAGTCATGTTGACTCAGTACAAGTCCTAGTAGTGGTCTAGGTCTTCTCCAGGTTGGTGCCATTTTTTTTTTCAATCAAGTCAAGGTCAAGGGTGCCACATTTTTTCTCCCAGGGCCAAGCAAGTGGGCGCCACACTCCCAGCCACATGCCAGAGTCCAAGAGGCACCACATCTCCATCCCAGTGTCTTGGTCCCCACACCCAAGGGAGCAAGAATTTTTCTTGAAGCCAAAATCAAGGAGGCGCCCCATATATACCTTAAAAGGCCAAGCTAAAGGAGGAAAGAGGCATTTCTTGGGGAGCACTTCAAGGGGGCGCCCAATCCATGCCTAAAAAGACCAAAGCAAAGTTGGGAAGAGCCATGACTTGGGGAGAAAGAAAAGGAGGTGTCCAAAAGAGTTGAGCCATGGAAGGAAAAAATTTTTTCTTGAAGAGCAAGGCTAGGAGGTGCCACCTACTTACCATTTGGAGCCACCAATCAACACTTATGGAAGCTCTTGGCCGGCCATATGAGAAGGATTCGATTCTACAAGCCTAATTTGAAGATCCATCCTATTAGTCCCACATGGGAAGATGTAAAACCCTGACCTCTTGTAAAGACCTATAAAATAAACCCTTCTTGTAAGTTTTAAAAAAACAAAATGATAAATGAAATCAATTTCTGTGTGAGCAACTTTGTGTTTCTCTCTTCCGCACTTGTATTCAAGTGTTGGGCTCCGTGAGGGAGTAAATCCAGGTTCCCTAGGAACCTTGAGGAGGTGTGAGATCTCCAACCCCAAAACCCTACCAAAATCCTAGGTTAGCCACTTCAATTCCAAACCCTAGCCAGCCATCATCTTCTTCATTCCACCAATCATCCAAACCCTAATCTACCTCATCATCTCACGGCCCCTCACTTCCAAGTAGAGGCCGACCACCAACATCCAGGTCCAGATCGGCTACTTCGAATACAGAGCAAATCCCAGAGGAAGTCAGATCAGCATCCAGGAGAATCAGGATTTCAGCAACATCAATTTTTTCAAGTTCTTCTTATCTGGTAAATCCTTTCTTTGAGTTTCTGATTCTTCTTTGTTCTTCTTCTTCCAGATCCTGAGTTCGAGAAGAAGGCCAACCTTGCCATAGGACTACAATATGAGGATCCATTGCGAAGATACCCCATCTCCAAGGATCCTACAATCTGCTCGAGAGTGTCCTTCAATTGAAGCAACGAGAGATATCACAGTCAGGTATAAATCCTTCTCTTCTCTCTTCGTCTATTTCTTGAAAGAGGAGTAAACCCTAGATCTGGGGGTTTCTCAATCCGCAGCGATCCTACTTCTGAGTTACTCTGATAATCCACTCCTTTTAATTATGCTTTCTGTCATTTCTTAGTTTCTTTCAACATTAGTTTATCTTTTCTTTGAGTCAAAGCCGACTTCTAAAAATATATATAAAAAAAAATGCATTAATCATAATTTGCTTCCGCATTCCACATATTCGTTCTGCATCATTTTTGGTAGCAGAGCTTCCGTTCTGCATCACAAAGTGTAGAGATTCTAGGTAAGCCTGTGAAAACCTAGAGTAGGTTTCTTTGGTGAGCCCGGTTTAAAAACCAAAGTGTAGAGGTTGGGATTGTGAGCCTGTAAAACAATCCGACTATATTCCGGTTTGGGGGATATAGTGGAAATCCCTAGTTGTGAACTTGGGTAGTGGATGTAGGAGCTGGGTTGCTCCAAACCACTATAAATTTGCCTTGTTTATGTTGTGCTTGATTTACTTTTCAGCTTCCGCATTTATTTTTGATTAACACAGCACTAAACCACTAAAAGGAATTACTTATGCACATAATTGCAAGAAATTTTGTAATTCCCAATTCACCCCGCTCTTGGAAAAAGCCACCTGGGCAACAGCTGGTATTAGAGTAGTGTCTTTGATTACTTGAGTAAAGATTGATGGCTCATCCAATGAGTTCATCCTTGGTCGAAGGCCAGTCAACAAATAGACCTCCACTATTCACAGGTACTAATTATTCTTATTGGAAAGCACGAATGAAAATTTACATTCAAGCTATAGATTTGTAATTATGGAAGGTCATCTTGAAAGGGCCACACATTCCCACAATCAAAGTTGATGGCGTGGACATCCCTAAGCCTGAAGAGGACTGGGATGATCATGACATGAAAATGGAGGAATTGAATGCCAAAGCGATGAATTTATTATATTGTGCTTTGGATGCAAACGAGTTCAACCGAAATTCCACTTGCTCTTCTGCAAAGAAAATCTGGGACAAACTCGAAGTGACCCATGAGGGAACTTTCCAAGTGAAAACCTCAAAGATAAATCTTTTAGTTCATAATTATGGATTGTTTAAAATGGAACCTTCTGAAATAATTTCTACCATGTTCTCTAGATTTATAGATATTATTAATGGTTTAAAGAGTCTTAGCAGGGTATACTCAAATGCTGACTAGTTCAGAAGATACTCCGTTCTCTACCTGACAAGTGGGATCCCAAAGTGACTGCAATCCAGGAGGCTAAAGATCTCAACACACTACTACTGGATGAACTACTAGGATCACTCATCACCTATGAGCTAACTATGCAGCACAGAACTGAAGATGAACAGAAGAAAAAGAAGACTATAGTCTTCAGAGCTGCTTCTGAATCAAAGAGGGATGATGAAGAATCGAAAGAAGAAAGCACCTCCTCCAATGATGACCTAGAAGACGATGATATTGCAATGGTTGTGAGGAGGTTCAGAAAATTTATGGGAAGAAAGAAAGGAAGATACAACCGAAAATTTCATAGAATAGATTATGGAAAAGAAAAAGAAAAGGATAGAGAGAAAGATAAAGAAGTAGTCCCCACATGCTATGAATGCAAGAAGCCGGGGCACATACATCCAGACTGTCCTCTATTGAAGAAATCCTTCAGATAGAAAACGAAGAAGAAAGCCATGGTTGCTACATGTAGCGGTAGTGAAGTATCATCTTCATCTGAAGAAAAAGAGACCACCAAGACTGCAAATCTATGTTTAATGGGTCTCGAAGATGAGGTAACATCTCCTAGCACTTACACTGAATTCACATTTGATGAATTAAATTCTGCTTTTCCTGATTTATTATCTGAATTTAAGAAAGCTGGAGTAAAGATAAAATCATTGAAAAATATGAATGACTCTTTACTCAAACAAAAAGATGAAATTTCAGAAAAGAACCTCTTGTTAAAAAAAGAACTGCATGACCTTTCTGAAAAAATTGAAAAGCTGAAAAATGAAATTTTTTATGTGAGAGGAAAAACAATGATTTACTTGCTGAAAATATTGAACTGAAAAAGGAGGTTACAAAACTCAAGCCTTTAGTTGAAAAACTTACTTTATCTTCAAATAAACTTGAGTTAATTTTAAAAGAACAACGAATTTCAGGAAACAAAGCTGGAATTGGTTTTAAAACTTCTATTATGAATGGAATTTCAGTAACTACTTTTGTGAAATCTAAAGGACCTATTCAAAACATTTTATCTCAAAAGGTTTTGGCCACACTAAAAACTATTTCAACTTCAAAGTCTTTATTGTATGTCCCTAAGAACTTGAGAAAAATTCATATATTTCAAAAGGTTCAAAATATGCATCAATTGCATCAACTTTCAGAACTTCAAATTCTGCTTCTATTAAAAATTCTAAAGTTGTATGCTATGTTTGCAAAAGAATAGGACATAAATCTTTTGAATGCAATAATTCTAGAAATTTCCTTAAGAATGTAAGAAAAATTTGGGTTTCCAAAGGAACCATCTCTGTTGACCTGCAAGGACCCAAGGTAGCTTGGATACTTAAAAGAATTCATTGACTATTTTACAGGAATGTCTTACAGCCCAAAGATTGAAGAAACGGTGGTACTTAGATAGTGGCTGTTCAAGACATATGACGGGTGACAAGAACCAATTTATCACCCTTGAAATGAAAGAAGGAGGCATGGTCACCTTTGGAGACAATGGCAAAGGGAGAATAATTGGTATTGGTAAGATCAAAATAACTCCCTTCACTTTTATTGAAAATATTTTGCTAGTTGACAAATTGAAGCATAATCTCTTAAGCATAAGTCAATTGTGTGATAAAGGCTTCAAGGTTGTCTTTGAATCTTCTATGTGTACAGTAACTAACTCTTTAGATTCTAGCAATAAGTTCATTGGACATAGACTTGAAAATATCTATGTGGTAGATCTTAATGATCTTGCCATGTCAAGTAGCCCCAGTCTAGTTGCAATGAATGCTAAAACCAAAGAGTCGGGTTTATTATAGCATAGACAATTAGGTCATGCTAGCATGCATACTATTGCCAAATTGATTTCTAAAGATCTTGTTAGAGGCATGCCTAATTTTAAAGTTGATTTAAATCATGTTTGTGATGCATGCCAAATGGGTAAACAAACCAGGAGGAGTTTTAAATCAAAGAATATAGTTTCTACAACAAGACCACTTGAACTACTTCACATGGATCTTTTCGGACCTACTAGGACCACAAGCCTAGGAGGTATGAAATATGCTCTTGTGATAGTAGATGATTTTTCGAGATTTACTCGGATTTTGTTTATTGCTTTGAAAGATGAAACCTTTCATGTTTTCAGAAAATTTTATAAAAAGATTTCAAATCAAAAGAACCTATCTTTAATTTCAATTAGAAGTGATCATGGAACTGAGTTTGAAAATCAATTTTTTGAAGATTGTTGTACTAAATCTGGCATTGATCACAACTTCTCCGCTCCTAGAACACCTCAACAAAATGGTGTTGTAGAGAGGAAAAATCGGACATTGGAAGAAATGGCTCGCACAATGTTGTGCGAAGGCAATCTTCCAAAGTACTTTTGGGTAGAAGCGGTGAACACTGCATGCTATATTTTAAACCACATTTTTATCCATCATATTTTAAAGGAAACCCCATATGAGCTTTAAAATGATAGAAAACCCAATATTAGTTATTTTCATGTGTTTGGATGCAAATGCTTTGTGCATAACAATGGAAAAGATAATTTAGGAAAATTTAATTTTAAAGTTGATGATATAATTTTTGATGTGAGATGACTCTAAGACTGCTAAACATGCATGTAAAATAGTAAAATATTTTTTTTATGATTTTCTTCATTTTATTTGCAGGCTAGATTCCCAAAATGAAGTAAGAACTAGAGGAAAGACTAGCAGTGCAAAGAATCATTAGGTCGCAAGCATACTCATGCAAACCAATGAAATATCCAGGACCCGAGAGTTGAGAAACTCCTAGTTTAGGATAGCTTTTCTTCATTAAATCAGATAATAAGATAAGGAAAGGATTCTTACCAGTCAGAGATTAAAATTCAATAGCAGAAGAGATCACTCACACTCTGATTGGAGCCTGGAAGAAGAAGCCATGTTTCCCTCAAATCTGATGGCTGATCTGGGTGGTCCGAGCAGCAAAGAAGGCCTCCTCAGGGGAGGGGAAGTACCTCAGGGATCCTACAAGCATTAGGGTTAATCAAAACGGCAATTAAAAAATAAGAAAAAAAACTATGGATTGAAAGGAGTCAGGATTAAGGTTAGAAGATGGCTGTTCAAAATTTGTTGAAGATCTCCTTGCTTGGTAGCCTAGGGCACTTCTTCTTGGATGTGTGAAGGCTTGGATGGCAGTGAGTTAGGGTGTGGAAGGAAGCTAGGGCAGCAAGAAATTTGTCCAAGCACAAGAACACAAACCAAAGAAACAAAACAAAACACCAACACAAGGTAGTAACTCAAAATTTCAGCAAGTTGTATTCATAAGAAAGAGATGCTTACAAGAGGGGAGGGGTGGGGTATTTATAGAGTTCCCATGCCTTCACTAACCATGGTTACACTTGGATTACAAATCTTCTTCCAAATTGGAATACAAGTCCTTTCCTAGCTAGGTTAGAATTACAAAGTTTAAAAGGATTAGAAATTCCAACTAGGTTAGGAAAAGGCTTGGTCTTCTCCCACTTTTCTTCAACTTGGACCTAGTCAAACCTCTTTGAATGTGGTCAACACCTCAAGGATGCCAAAGGGGGCTTGTTGGGCCTCTAGGAGCAGTAAGGGATCAGCCCAAAGGGGCTTGGGTGCATGGGTTTGGGCCTCTAGAAGCTGGGGTGGCCTAGTAGCCTGGTAGCAGGAATATTTCCTGGAATCTTGCTTCTTAAGGGCTTGGGCTTGGCAACTGGGCTTGATTTCTTTGGACTTGGATGTAGTGGACCTTTGGAATCATGTTTTCCCTATTCTGAGAATATGCTCAGGCATCTGGAAGGAAATTTGGGCATCTAGAGGGAATCAGGGTTTCCGTAAGCATCTTGGATCCTAGGTTGTCACACAAAATTCAATGGGCTGATGTAATGACCTCTGACTCCTGGATGTGGCCTGGTGGAAATCCAAAATATGGTAACCTCCTCTCTTGTACAAAAATTGGGCTCATACTGAACTCATAACTGATGTACAGGACTCAAAATACCGACTAGGTTGAGGGTTGAGACAAATCAACTAACCTCAACTTATTACAGGACTCAATTCTAGTTGATTACAAAATTTGATACATGGCTAGGTAAACCAAATAGGGCCCAGTAATCTATGTCTGATCCTGGTGCCCCCACCAATTTTCCTGGGTTATTCATTACATAGCAAAGCATATCGGGTTTTTAATAAAAGGACTCTTACTGTTGAAGAGTCAATACATGTTGTATTTATTGAAACTAACCCTACACCTTCTAGACAAGAAGAGTGCATAGATAATGATGCAGGTACATTGCAAAAAGAATGGATGACTTAAGTATTCAAGATAAAGACACTCAAGATGGAGAAGAAATGGCAAGTAAGGATCACACCGATCTACCAAGGGATTGGAGGTACGTTACATCTCACCCTAAAGAATTAATCATAGGAGATCCTTCACATGGTATTAAGACTAGGTCTGCACATAAGGATGCACATGATTACCTAGCCTTTGTATCACAAATAGAACCCCATAGCCTAGAAGAAGCTGAGACTGACCCAAACTGGATGATGGCAATGCATGAAGAATTAAACTAGTTTGAAAGGAATAAGGTATGGACACTTGTAGATAGACCTACTAACCATCCAATAATAGGAACCAAATGGGTCTTTAGGAATAAATTAGATGAGCAAGGAAACATTATAAGAAACAAAGCTAGATTAGTGGCTAAGGGTTATAACCAAGAAGAAGGTATTGATTTTGATGAAACTTATGCACCCGTAGCAAGACTAGAAGCCATTAGATTACTACTTGCATTTGCTTGCTACATGAATTTTAAACTTTTTCAAATGGATGTAAAAAGTACATTTCTTAATGGTTTTATCTTTAAACAAGTTTTTGTAGAACAACCACTAGGTTTTGAAAATCACACTTTTCCAAACCATGTATTTAAATTAAATAAAGCATTGTATGGTTTGAAACAAGCACCTAGAGCCTGGTATGATAGACTTAGCACTTTCTTAATTGAAAATGATTTTTCAAGAGGAAATGTAGACAAAACCTTATTTATCAAAAAGAAAAATAATGACATCTTAGTTGTACAAATATATGTTGATGATATCATTTTGGGTGCAACTAATGAATCTCTATATAAAGAATTTGCTAAGCTTATGCAGGGAGAATTTGAAATGAGCTTAATGGGTGAACTAAACTACTTCCTTGGACTTCAAGTGAAACAAACAAAGAAAGGCATCTTCATCAACCAAACAAAATACATCAAAGAAATCATCAAAAAGTTTGGTATGGAGAGTAGCAAATCAATGAGCACACCCATGAGCCTGGCTTGTAGATTGGACAAAGATGAAAATGGATCCAATGTTGACCAAAAGCTATAGAGAGGTATGATCGGATCCTTATTATATTTGACTGCAAGTAGACCTGACATTTTATATAGTGTATGTGTATGTGCTAGATTTCAGTCATCACCAAAAGAAACACATATGCTTGCTGTTAAAAAAATAATTATATACTTGAAAGGAACAAGTAATTTAGGAATTTGGTATTCTAAACATTCTATCCTGAATTTGATTGGATTCTCTGATCCTGACTATGCTGGTTGTAAAATAGATAGAAAAAGCACTAGTGGTACATGCCAATTTCTAGGGTTGAATCTAATCTCATGGCACTGTAAGAAGCAAAACTTCGTAGTCTTGTCCACAGTTGAGGCTGAGTACGTGGCTGCTGGTAGTTGTTGTGCTCAAGTGTTATGGATTAAACAATAATTAGAAGACTTTGGTGTATCACAATCTAAAATTCCAATTAAATGTGATAACACAAGTGCTATCAATTTGATAAAGAATCCAATTCAACACTCTAGAACCAAGAACATTGAAATTAGACATTATTTTGTTAGAGATCATGTTTCAAATGGTAATATAGTGCTTAATTTTGTTCCTACTGAAGATCAATTAGCTGACATATTTACTAAGCCACTTAATCAAAATAGCTTTGAACTAATTAGGAGTGAATTAGGACTTTGCGATCCTTTCTAAATTCTTTAATCTAAGTCCTTCAAATTTAAGGAAAGATTATCTAGAGAACCTCCTCATTTCATTAGATATTATAGAGCCTTAATTTCTTTATAAATTCTCTCCAAAATCTCTCTGGTTTGTGCTTAAATTTTCCAAAACTCTAATCTCTCTGTTCGAGTCGACTGGTTCTTAAGCCGAGTCGACTTGATTTTCTGAGAGTTTTGAGTGTGTTCTGGCCTAGCCGGCTCGAGCATTTTCGAGTTGACTAGATTCTCTGATTGTTTTGGGAGAGTTCTGGCCGAGCTGACTCGAGCCTTTCTAGGGCTATTCGAGTCGACTGGAATTTCGCGCTTAAGTATTTTACTTTGGGTTATAAACCCCTCTCCGAGCCGTTTAACCTCTATTTTGTCTTCTCTAATGGTTCGTTCCTCTCCTAATCTTACTCGAAAGACTCCTATCTCCCATCTAAGCTCTCCAATCTCTCAGTTTTCCCTCATTCCTAGCCATGGCTCCAAAGCGTGCTACCGGGAAATGCTCTACTAGGGCTGCTTCGACTGTGGAAAGGAAAGAAGGTCTAAAAGGCATCAAGAAAGCCGATTGCACTAACAGTGAGGAACAGCTGCAAGGGAGAGCCGATTGCACTATTCACAGTGAGGAACTTGTGGAAGAAGCTGCAAGGGATGCTCCAAGTGCTCCAAGTCAAATCCCCTCAATGTCCACACGACCGGTAACCTCTGGCCGTCGCATTAACTTTAAATTTATTAAGGAGATTGGGTTAAAAATCAGTGATTTGATTGAAGATCAATGATAGAGAAAGTTTTGCTCCCTAAATGAAAAGACTTACCCCTATCTTGTTAGAAGTTTTTATGAAAATCTGAGATTGGAAACAAATCATGTTGAGTCCACTATTAAAGGAAAAATGATTATTGTCAATGAAGAATTTCTACATGGTCTACTGGACTTACTTGCAGATGGAGTGAAATTCCTAGTGATTGACAATAAAGAAAAGGCTTTAAGAACAATCTTAAACAGAGAAGATGTTAGTGGAATTGGAATAGTTTTTGCTAATACCCTGTCTCTTGAAATGAGGTTGCTATATAATTTTATTTGCAGAATATTTTTGCAAAGAACAGGAAGATTTGATTGGGTGAGTGAGAAAGACTTATGCCTTATGGAACACATTATAGAGAAGACTCCTGTAAATCTATGCTACATTATAATTATGCAAATGAAGGAGACAGTTAGAAAGGCCAAGTCGTGCTTACCCTATGGAATGATGCTATCTCAAAGAGTGTGTTTGGAAGGTGAAGATGGAGTTGAACTGCACCATACAGATGTCTACACCTCCAAATCACTAGAAAGAATGGGTTACATCCAAGTTGAAGGAGTTTGGAGGAAGAAAGGGACAAATGTCAGGGCAGTAGGCAGCTCAAGTAGTGAAGAAGAAGAAGAAGAGGAAGAACCTGCTGGCACTGCCACAGTTGAAGCTGGAACATCTACTATGCCTGTGCCTGAGCCCGAGTCTCTTATTTCTGAGCCTGCTGCTACTTGTGAGGAGGCTAATGTACCTTTTCCTTGTTCTTTATACGCCTGCACCCGAGTTTGATTTGCCTGTAGCTGATACTCCTTTACCACACTTCACTCCGGCAGCTATACTTCCTCCAAACATTCAATGTCAGATTGAAGATCAAATGATAATTTTAACTGATACACTGACAGGAACAATCACTTCTCTTTTTGGTGATCTGAAGAAGTTAGTGGATAGTAGACTGAATCAACTAGAAGAACATGTTATAAATCTGCAAGGAAAGGTTGAACCAATAAAAACTTCAAGATCTGCACCTCAAGTAGAACTTCAAGCAATCCTAGACTGTATCTCTTCTAGTTCTGAAGCTATATTGAAATCTATGGATGCAACTTTAAATGAATACATAACTGAACTGAATGAAGCCAGATGCATATTGGGAACAATTGCAGAAACTAGACAGATGGTAGATGACTATACTAGAGGCATTGGGATTATCAGGTCAGAGCTTGGAAGACTTAGAGGATCTGCTGAAGCCTTTGCCAATGCCCAAGCTTCTGAACTTATATCAATGCAAAAGGAAATCGGTGAGATGAAAGAGGCAGTGAACAAGGTACCTACAAGCCTCAAGGATATGGAACAACAGCTTGGTGCAATCTGATGGAGATGGTTTCTATCTATGGCACTGTTAGATCCTTGGAGGTCACTGCCAAGACTAGACCCTTGTATGATCCTCCTCCTATTTCCACTAGGGCTCCTACTACTTCTCACCATCCTAGAGCACCTCCACCTCATGCATCCTCCAGTAGACCTCCTAGACCTGCTTCTTGGTATGGTGCTAGTACACCTATCAATGTACCTAAGGAAGAATCTAATAGTGAGTAGGTCTTTAGTATTTTCAGTACTTTTTGGAAACTTTTTGAAGTTTATGTAATGATTGATGTACTGAATTTTTTTGATAGAAATGCAATGAACATCATTTTGGATACTTATGTGTATTTCTTTTATCATATTAACACTCTCTATATTGTTTAAAATAGAATTCTCTCTTTATTTTGAGAAAGTGAAATTATCTCAAACAAATCTTGATATATTCTCAATCTATTTAAAATCTGAGCTTAATTGTTTAACCTTTTTGATTTGATGACAAAAAGGGAGAGAACTATTATACAATAGAGTGCATGAAAGAAGAAACTTAATGAATTGGAATAGATCTGATAAAGCTAATTAGACAGGGGGAGCTTAATGATTTTTGAATGAGTTTTGCTTATCTTTTTCTGATGAAATGTTCAAATGAATGATAAAGGGGGAGAAATTTTGAGAAATTTCATATTGTTCAGAAATTTTATAAAAAGGGGGAGATATACATGTTTAATTTACATATTTAATTTGCTTCAATGATTACTATGATGCTCTCTACTTATTACATCTAACTGTCAATACTTAATGCTGCTTGATACATACAAGCAATTATTCTCTGCCACTTATAGTTTATAAAATTGGCTTTATGCATAACTATATAGCATATATTGTGATGGGGACCTCACCAGCACGGATCCCGGAGCAAGCATAAATTTTGGAGCTGCACGAATCTTGAAGCATATCCATAATAAATTTAGGATTTATCTTTTATTTAAAATTTGAATTAGGATTTGATTGGTTAGGATTTAGATATGGATAAGCTTATCTTATTCTATCTTGTATTTGAATTTGAATCATTCCTATCTTTTTATCTTGTATTCAAATTCAAATGAGGGTTGGACAGGTCTATAAATACCACTCTCAGTCCTTTGTAAAAAGTTAGTTTTTGGAGTTTAGTCAAGTTTTGGGAATGAAAATGAGTTTTAGAAAAGAGTGGTTTTTTTATTTTACTCCATGAGGAGAGGGTGTGAGGCCCAAGCACGAATTTTGGACCTGCACGAATCTTGGAGCATATCCAAAATAAATTTAGGATTTATCTTTTATTTTAAATTTGAATTAGGATTTGGTTGGTTAGGATTTAGATATGAATATGCTTATCTTATCCTATCTTGTATTTGAATTTGAATTATTCCTATCTTTTTATCTTGTATTCAAATTCAAATGAGGGTTGGATTAGTCTATAAATACCACCCTCAGTCCTTTGTAGAAAAAAAGTTTTTTGAGAAAAAAAAATTAAGTTTTTAGAAGAGTGATTCTTCTTGACTTCGGGCATAGGCATGATGCCCTAGTTATCCCCCTTCCATTTCATCTTCTTTATCCCCTCATGACCTTTGAGATTCATCCTAGCGCCTCCAAGTATCGAGGAGGGTGTAATGCCCTAGAGGTGAGAGATCTCTTCGTTAGAGTGAGTCCCAAAGTCCATTAGTTCCAAATCCTGTCTTCCGGCCCCACTATTCCTTCGCCACCCTCTACATTAAAAAATTCCAAAATAAATATGATACCCTAATTTTGGTGACTTCTAGGCTCACCAACGATCCTATCCCCTGTCCCTCATCAATTAAGGTATCAGAGCCCAGAAAAATTAGGGTACTTACATATCATCCCAAATGTTCTCTTACCAGTCGTCCCCACTTCTCATAGATTCAAAAAAAAAACCCAATTTGCCAATGATTTAATTTTCTTCTTTCCGTGCTTCCTCCTAAACTCCATCGTCGCCTCCCTACTACCAAACCGCCTCACCATAGTTTCCCCCTCTCTGGTGAACTGTCCGCACCGCCTCATCGATGCCTCATTGCCGCCCTTGGATGCTGTAACTGCCACCGCCACTCCCCGGCTCCACCTTCTTCCTCACCGTACCCTCCTCACCGCCCTCCTACCAGCAAATCGACTCCACCGCCTCCCTCTGTCCGGGAGATCCATGCCGACCAAGTCGAGTGAGTGACGCCGCTGCCCTCTCCGTCCTATCCACCGTGCCCTCACTTAATCCTCCTTCCCCATAAATGCCCAGAACCATGCCCAGGATCTCGCCGCCTCCATCCTCACCGCCACTGCCCCAACCATCCTCGGACGCCAAGGCCGACTCCGTCTCCTCCATTCCTAGACATTGCCATTTTCTCTGTCATCACCGGCTCCACCGACGGCATCGGCAAGGCCTTTGCCGTCCAGCTAGCCCACAGCGGCCTCCACCTCGTCCTCGTCAGTCGCAACTCCGACAAGCTCCGGCGAACAATCACCGACCGTGCTACCCTTCTTCCAACCGGATCCACCAAAGCTCCTCCCATTGCCGACGACGCCCCACACCTCCATTAGCCTCCGCCCAGAGCGAGCCCCCCCTTTTCTCTGCCTCCTATGAAGCCCCGTCTTCGCCAAACACCAACGGCTGCCCCTCTCTTCGCCCACTACCGGCAATCGATGCTCCATCGTCATCAACGTTTTCAGCCAACTCCCAATTCCATCCAAAACCCCCTCTGCCACAGATCCGCTCAACGCCGCCCTACCTGTCTTCTCCTCCAAATCCCTTGTCAGTTTCTTCTCCCCACCATGCTGCAATCAATCACAGGGATGGATCCGTGCCTCCCCTCTCCCCAAACCACCACTCTGACTCCAGCTCTGTCGTCGGAGGAGAGCCTACTAGATCTGCCCTCCAAGGACTAGAACCTCTGGGTGTTTCACATGCTCATCAAAGCAGATAGCCCCTGGCACAAATGTGAATGCACTGCACGTTCTTCAAAGTAGTTGCCACCCCTGCTGCCAACTTCACTTAAGGGTGCCGCACGTTTTTTTAAGCACTGTGCTTCCGTTATTGCTGATTCAAGATTCTGCACGTTCCTTAAAGCTACACAATCTCCAAAGCTACTGCACGATCTTCAAAGCTATACAGATTTCAGAGCTATAGAGAACTCAGAGAAGAGCCTTTGGATGTGGTTCATCAAAGCCCCCGTTGATCTTGACTCCGTTCATCAAAGCCTTCGCTGATCTTGACTCGACGGAGTTGAGTTTTCCCCACCTTAGGAGAATGATGGGGACCTCACCAGCATGGATCCCAGAGCAAGCATGAATTTTGTAGCCGCACGAATCTTGGAGCATATCCAGAATAAATTTAGGAGTTATCTTTTATTTATAATTTGAATTAGGATTTGGTTGGTTAGGATTTAGATATGGATATGCTTATCTTATCCTATCTTGTATTTGAATTTGAATCATTCCTATCATTTTATCTTTTATTCAAATTCAAATGAGGGTTGGACAGGTCTATAAATACCACCCTCAGTCCTTTGTAGAAAAAAATCTTTTGAGAAAAAAAAAATTTGAGTTTTTAGAAGAGTGATTCTTCTTGCCTTCGGGCATGGGCGTGATGCCCTAGTTATCCCCCTTCCCATTCCATCTTCTTTATCCCCTCATGATCTTTGAGATTCATCCTAGCACCTCCAAGTATCGAGGAGGGTGTAATGCCCTAGAGGTGAGAGGTCTCTTCGTTAGGGTGAGTCCCAAAGTCCATGTGTTCCAAATCCTGTCTTCCAGCCCCACTATTCCTTTGCCACCCTCTACCTAAAAAATTCCAAAAAAAATATGATACCCTAATTTTGGTGACTTCTAGGCTCACCAATGATCCTACCCCCTGTCCCTCATCATATTGATATACATATGAGAATACAGTTAATATTACGATACATCAAACAAATGTAAATGCTTACAATGATATACATCTACTTGTGAATAGAATAGATTCTTTTCATGCCCAGTGTTTTGTCATCATCAAAAAGGGAGAGATTGTTGATCCCTAAAGTGATTTTGATGATAACAAAACATTAGAGCATACATTTGGTTATCTAACAACTCGTCAAATGGTTGACAAGTTTTTGTCGGACAACTACATTGACATACTTTCTAAACCCTGCAATCTTTATTGTTTTGTGTTAAGTTGTAAGTGATTAGAATCTTGTAAAGAAGAACCCAACAAAAAATCTCCTACTTGAATCAAAGTTAAAGGGTTACTTTTAATAGTTTTCAAGCTTCAATTTTTCTTAATTTCATTGTAAGAAGACCTTGAGGAAGTCTTCAAAGCTTAGCATAAGAGTTCTGGAGAATTGAATTTGATCTGGCGAAGAACCAATCTCGAGCCGACTGGATGGAGGAACCAGCCGACTCTGGCACTGGCACAAGAAAGAAGTTCTCTAGCACAAAGATCTAGCCGACTGGCACCAAGGCCCAGCCGACTTGTCCAGAACATGGT
The DNA here is from genome assembly GCA_021397845.1 of Areca catechu. Classification (NCBI taxonomy): domain Eukaryota; kingdom Viridiplantae; phylum Streptophyta; class Magnoliopsida; order Arecales; family Arecaceae; genus Areca; species Areca catechu. The sequence continues at coordinate 111,426,643 of CM038043.1, forward strand.
TGAGAATGTTCTGAGAATCTCAGGGATCCGAGCCGACTGGATTTCAGCCTAACCGACTCGTCCAGAGTGAACCATTTTATCAACTATGGAACCTAGCCGACTGGTGTTCAACCTAGCCACCCCGAACTTGATCCGAGTCGACTCGAAGAATGTCCGAGCCGACTGGAATGACAAGGTCACCTCCAATGGCTAGTTCCAGTTTTATGTTTTTGAAATCCAAAAGTGCTCCAACGGTAACTTGTCACTTCCCAATGGTCTACAACATTCAAAATCAAGGGAAGGTAGTTGAAGCCTCTATAAATGAGGTATGAGAACATCTTTGGAGAGACTAATGAGTTAATGAACATTTATTGAATATTTATTGAAGTAAGAGGAGAGAGCACTTGAGCTTTGAAGTCAGTCTTCAAGCCTTCACCAACTTTTATCAGAAGCTTGAAGCATCTTTTGAGGAAATCAAGGAAGCCATTGAAGTGCATTGAAAAGCATTCAATTGAGCTTCACTTGAGCTGCATCGGCAACCACCCGACAACTGAGTTTGTTAATTTTTGTTGCTTTTTTATTCTACTCTTAGAATATTTGGGTTATTGGTGAGCCCGGTTGTAAAAACCAAATAGGTTTCTTTGGTGAGCCTTTTCAAAACCAAAGTGTAGAGGTTCTAGGTGAGCCTGTGAAATCCTAGAGTGGGTTTCTTTGGTGAGCCTGGTTTAAAAACCAAAGTGTAGAGGTTGGGATTGTGAGCCTGTAAAACAATCGACTGTATTCCGGTTTGGGAGATATAGTATAAATTTCGAGTGGTGAACTTGGATAGTGGACGTAAGAGCTAGGTTACTTCGAACCGTTATAAATTTGCCTTGTTTATGTTGTGCTTGATTTACTTTTCAGCTTCCGCACTTATTTCTGATTAACATAGCACTCAACCACTAAAAGGAATTACTTGTGCACATAATTGCAAGAAATTTTGTAATTCCCAATTCACACCCCTCTTAAGAAAAGCCACCTGGGCAACAGTTGGTAATCCCATGGTCCATGCGCCCACCTTCCTTATTTGGACTTGTTGTGCTTGAAACTAGATTGGATTTATTGTGCTGAAATCAGGTTGGTCTTGGCTGACTCTCTTTGACTCAATTATAATGAAGAACTTAATTGAAGCAAATACAGGACTCAAAAACTAAAATGAAATGAATATAGGACTAATAGACTCAAATAAAACTTATTACATGACTCAAACCCTCAATCTTCCAACCATAGGGAATCTTTCCTAATTTGTATCGGTTGAAGTCTCTTCCCGAGCTTGGTGCCCGCACCAATTCTTTCCGGGTGGGAGGAACTCGACCCTGTCGAGTATGGATCGGTCTGACTGTGATATCTTTCTAGTATGTCCAGGTCAATTTGATACAAATCCTCTCGGGTGATCCAGGAGTCCTCAGAATTTGGTCAGCCTTGCCAATTAACCAGGTAACGTTGATAGCCTATACTTATAGTGGTAATCACCTGGTCATCCAAGATACATTCAACTTTATCTCTCCGGTCTGGTGGAACTGCTGTTGGACACTCAGGTAGGGTTTCGCTCTCAAAGGCAGGATAAGGCCCAAAAGGGTTGCTAGGAATTAATGCTGGCTCTTTATATTCCTTCAGATCAGTAATATTAAATGTTGAACTAATGCCATAATCTGGTGGTAACTCTAATACATATGTATTAGGTCCAATCCTCTTAATTACTTTGAAAGGTCTAGCTCCCCAGGCATGCAGTTTCTTCATAGTTCCCGGTGGAAACCTTTCAGGTCTAAGTTTAATCATTATAGAGTCCCATTCATTAAGTTCTTTTATTTATTTACGTGAATTAGCCATATGCTTATAGACTTCATTGCTCATTTGAATCTTTTTTACTAATTTCCTTATGCAATCCCTAGATATGCTGTGCATATGATTTTGCAGACTCTGAGACTCATACTGACACTAATCAAAATGTAGACTCAACCATGCATTCTTATTGGAAGGAATTTTATTGGACTCTTGGGCCTAAACCTAACAGACTATAGACTCTCTAGGTTTGACCTTGGTTTGGTATGCACATGAGAATTTACCATGAACTTCTAGTAAATGCCAGAGTGTCTTCCAGAAGTAGGTAGCAAATGAAATGGGCTCTAAGGATTCATACAGTTTGGTAATCTGAACAAAATGTAATCTAATGGTTCTAGACACGTGAAAAGAATCAGGGAAGGGTAGATAATAGGAATTGGAGTCTTGGGGCAATCTATGGAAAGCATAAAATAGACCTTGGTTACCCGGGATGACCTTAAGATTTGAATATTGATCTATGGGTGTAGGATCTAGGATAGGCTAGATGCTCCTAGATGGTGGAAAGTCATCAGGAAAGTCTTCAGGAAGTTTATCTTGAAAGTCTTCTAAAATAACATCTACTTCCTGGAGTTGCTCCTTAGTGACTTGTTCCTAGACCTCTTTTATGGACAACTCGTGTGAACCCTCACTTTCATCTGATATATTTGATCCTGGCTTAATCACTCCTTCAAATTTTATAGTGGGTTTAGGATCATTTTCTATTAGTTTCTCAGTGATCTCAACCTTGCATCCACCTTCATCATACTCCTTCACTAGACTTGATTCATAGATGTCTTCTTTGGATTCTTCAGTGGACTCAGGATTTTCTTTCTCTAGAATCTTAATGGGTTCAACATTTTCTCCCTGAAATTCTTTAATGGGTTCTTCCTCTTCCCCTTCATATCCATTTATTAAACTCAATTCAGCCTCATAAACTTCTTCCTCAGGCTCACTAATGGGTTCAGGGGTCTTTCCCTTGCAAACTAATGGGATAGGAGTAGTAGGTTGGTTTGAAGGAATCTGTCTAAGAATTGGCCTAGAGGTGCTAATCATGCTAGGCTTAGGTTGGCTGCTCATGAGTTCTCTTTGTTAAGACTCAAATTCTCTAGCAATCCGATAAGCTTCCTCTAGAGTATGAATTTTCCACTGAAGTAATTCTCCCTGGACATCCTTACATAGGACTCCTCGAAATCTTTATATGGTCATGGTCTTAGATTCAGTTGTGTTACATCTCCTGTCAAACCCCTTGAATTCCTCAATATACTTAGACACTGGTCTATCACCCTGTCTCAGTTTGTACCATTGGTCTAAAAGTCTTTGCTCATAAAATCTACCTTGGTACTTTTCTCTTAGCCTACTTCTCATGGTTCTCCAGCTACATATTCTATCTACTCTTTGAAAACATCATCTTCAATAGCTGCCCAATGCCACTCAGCATATCAGGTTAACCTACGTTTGGCCAATCTAAATTTCTCTAACTTTGACATCCTAGTGTACTCAAAATTGTGATCCATGCTCTCCTCCCAATTGATATACACCTCTTGTCTTCCATCAAAAGTGGGTGCATAAGGTTGGGTGCTCCTAATGGGTCTCTCCTTGGAGTCAACCAAGTATGGGTATGGGCTCCTAGGGCTAGACTCAGGGGCAAGATCATAATCATAGGCTCTTGGATCAATAGAATTAGGCCTAGAGGAGTTGAGTTTAGCATGGGCCTTGCAGGCTTCTGCTCGTGCCTCTGCTTGGGCCATCTTTTGGTTCAATTGGGCCATTTGATCAGTCATGCTTTGTTTGGTCTGGGCCAATTGGTCAGTCAGGTTTTGGTTCAGTCGGGCCATTTGATCATTCAGGGTTTTCATCAAGGTCTCAAAATTTTGGTCCATGGTTGCACTTGATTGAGCTTGGGTTTGTTGGTAGGTGTTCTTGATCTAGTTACCATGCGCACACATACTTAAACTCGGGCTAGGGGTTTGCTAGACCTAGAGTCCAAACCAAATGTTAGGTCAAGATGACAATCTTGGTTATAGTAACTTGGCACCTGACCAGGTAAGTGTAAGGTTGGTAGAGGTCCCTCTTTTCTTGCCTTAGACACCAATTTGAAATTGGCCAGGTAAGGAGACCAACCCACCTTCCTCCGGGCTCTTGTCCTTGAACCACTTGCCTAGACACTAGATACACAAGCACACATAAATAAATTATCTAAATTGGCTTGACACTTGGTTCGACTCGACCTTGTGGGTGTCCCTAGCTCACTAGAGCAAATTAAGTGTCTACTCAGTTTTAATTAAGGGTTGGGTCTGATATGCAAGGTGGTGATTTTGGGCTAAGGACAGGTGATGAAATCCTGCCCCTATGTCATATTGATGCCCTTAGATTATTTGCCATGAGATGGTGCAAACATGCATATGAACCCTAATCTCAGCAACAGAAATTTGTGTGTTGCAATTCAAAGTGGGGCTGAGAGGTGCTGTGTAACAGTCTCAAAAAAATTCAAAAATCTCAAAAAAGATTGCTAACTTATAGATGATATGCCATATGAAAGGAAGTTTAAAAATAAAATATGTGCTGTGCTGAGCTGATCCTGAAATTTGGATAATGGAAAAGAAATAGAACAGAACATACAAGAATTTTAGCAATAGTAATGGAGTGTAAGAATTTTTATTTTTTATATGATTTTTTTTCGAGGATAAAATTATGCATGCTGATAGATAACTTAATATGGATTAGGAAAAAAATTACTTCAATGAAAAAGTAACTACTTTTTTTTTGACTTTTATATGATTTACAGTCAGCTTACTCAAAAATATAGCAAGCAGAAAACAAAAAGTCCTAAGTGCAGAAATTCAAAAATGTGACCTAACATGCTCTTTGTTTTCTTCTTCACAGGTCATTCACAATGGCACCCCGACATGCCTTAGGAGATCCCCATGGAATGGGAAGAGAGGGTCTTGAAACCTTACTTTTCTCCTAAGACCGGACGGCTTGGTGAAGCTCCCGATCCAAGTACTTAAAGAACTTAACCCTAACCTACCATGCTCTGATACCAAGATGATTGGAGATAATGATGAAATGATTTATTCCTGATGGAATCAATAATGATTAAATGAGTGATGAAGTAAATGGATGCAGCTATTCAAGTAAAGAAGTAGGAATTCAATGATAGGATTCGAAATATTAAACTTGACTAGAAATAAAAACCATTCAACGAAAATAAGAGGACCTTCATGGTTAAGAAACCACACAGATTAGGGTTTAGTTAATCTAATAATTGTAGATCTAAAAGACTTTCTAAAGAGGTTACCCGGTAATTAATACTTATAGATTTAACACTAGGAACACTCAAAGAAGAAGTTTCCTGAATGACAGGGAGATTCCTCTAGGTTGCAAAGCCTCTTGTATCCAGTTCTTGGCATAGGAGACCTTCTTCTTTGAAATCTGGAAGCCCGGGGATCTTGCAACAATGAGATGAAGGGGAGATTAGAGACAAGGATTGAAATGGAAAAATGAGGGAAGGGATCTTTGAAATGGAGAAGGAAAGCTCATAGTAGTCTTGGCATAGATCTTCTATCGCTTCTCTTGGATGACAACTCTTGGCTTGATCTTGTGAAGGACTCCTTGAATGATTGGATTCATTGGAAATGGAGGAGATGTGGACTAATGGTGGTGCTTCATTGGTTGGCCGAATGAACTAAAAGGGATGGGAGGAAGCTAGGTTGGATGAGTGGAGTTGGAAAGGGGAAGAACACTTTAGGCCTCACGCCCACCTTCTCACAAGGGACCAAGCATTCAAGCAAGGAAAAATTTCAAGAAAATTCTTTCTTCATTGATTCAAATTTCATGATTGATTACAATAAAGTTTGGAGCCTTTTTTATATACCACCAAGCCATTTGAAATTCAAAATTTGAAATTCAAATAATACAAAATGAGGGGAGAGAATAGTGGATGTCTTCATGAAGAGGAGAAATGATTATGGAGGAAAATGTGGACTCATTTGAATTTGAATTCCTTCTCCTCTTGGGTTGCAATCAATGGTGAGATGTCTTGGTGATGTGGCAAAGTGGAGTGATGAAGTGGCTTCCAAGTTGGTAGTCACATGGTCCATGTGCCCACCTTCCTTATTTGGACTTGTTGTGCTTGAAACCAGATTGGACTTGTTGTGCTGAAATAAGGTTGGTCTTGGCTGACTCTCCTTGACTCCATTACAATGAAGAACTTAATTAAAGCAAATACAGGACTCAATTACCAAAATGAAATGAATATAGGACTAATAGACTCAAATAAAACTTATTATAGGACTCGAACCCTCAATCTTCCAACCATAGGGAATCTTTCCTAATTTGTATCGGTTGAAGTCTCTTCCTGAGCCTGGTGCCCGCACCAAATGTTGTGTTGTGCCTTCTTTTCAACTCTTAAAAAATTAGTGTGATATTGGTATTCCATCTTGAAACTAGGTTCTATCCACTCCTTTAACTAATTAAGTCAATCATTTGTTTCTCATTTTGCTACTAGCCAGAAGTTGTAGTGAAGTTCTGACTCCGTGATCCATAATAAGAAAAAGGAGGGAGAGTCCCTCAAGACCTATGTAAACCGATTTAATGAAGTGACTTTTGAGGCATATAACCTTGACCATTCAGTTTCTATGACTGCTATGAAATATGGTCTTTAACTATGTCCTTTCCTTTTCTCTTTAAAAAAGAAGCTGTTGTACCATGACGGCTCACCCTCAGCTAGAACCGGCCTAGTCCTGGAGTCTGACCCAACCACCCCTTTCAAGGCTCCACCTAAGAGCGGTCCAACCCATCGGAGCTGAGGTCCGAACAACCCTCTCCTGCTAGGGTCCGGCCCGTCACTCTCCTTCAGCGGTCCGACCCATCGGAGCTGAGGTCCGAATGACCCTCTCCTGCTGGGGTCCGGCTCGTCGCTCTCCTTCAGCGATCCGACCCACCGGAGCTGAGGTCCGAATGACCCTCTCCTGCTGGGGTCCGGCCTGTCACTCTCCTTCAGCGATCCGATCCATCGGAGCTGAGGTCCGAACGACCCTCTCCTGTAAGGGCCCGGACCGTCGCTCTCCTTCAGTGGTTCGACCCATCGGAGCTGAGGTCTGAACGACGCTCTCCTGCTAGGGTCCGGCCCATCGCTCTCCTTTAGAGGTTCGGCCTTTAGTGCGATCGACCGGCTGTCCTATGGCCGACGTCCGACAAGCGAGCCTTAGCATCCAGGAAATTCCAGAAGCACCATTCTGTTACTGTGGGATCCTGCTATCCCAATGGCCCTGCTCCACTACTTCCATGATGCCACCGTATCTGCGTGCCACGTGGCCACTCTCTAGATTCTCCTAGGGATAAATCGATCTTTCTCGGCCTCTTCCCTAACTGATTTTGGACTATTCTGCGCCTATATAAGGTATCTGGGGGACCCCGTTCGGAGGTAGAACAACTCTTCCCTCTCCATACGCTGTTCATCCTTTGATTCCTCCATTATGTTGCCTTCAATCTCCTGCTAACTTAAGCATCGGAGGGTCCCTCACCGTAACACCACCGGCGCCCTTGGGGACTTTGTTGCAGGTTCGTCTGGGAGAAGAGCACTCCAGCACATCCAGCCACCGCGGTCCCCGGTCCAGGAGTTGACGCAGCAATAGATTGGTGCTAGAGGAAGGGGCCTTTTCTTTCTTCTAAAAGGAGGAATCCATCGTCTCGGTAACAAAATGGCTAAGGGAAGAGCCCCAAATGCCACTGCTAGAATGGATATCTCTTCTTCCATGTCTAAGGAGCCTCTCAGGGAGAATGATATCGCTGCCACCACTCCTACCACCATAGAACCCACCATCACATTAGGATTGTAGCAGTTCCAAACTTTGGTGAATCGAATTGAAACACTTACTGCTGCAGTCCAGCATTTCCAAGAAGTAGCCGACAACATCAGCAGCCACCAGCTATTTCTTGCACCAATCCTCCAACTGCTGCTGAGGGAAGCCGATGGCTGGAGGTCCCTCAACACTATTCTCATGCCACCGCAGAGCCCCAGAGGTCCTTGGGCGATCGCATCGATGGCAAGAGGGCAAGGTCTACGTCGCCTTCGTACGCTGAATTTGTCCCGGTCGGCGGTCGGCCTGCTGCTGAGCCTCCAAAGGACTATGGCAGCAAGATCATGTGCATGGAGAAGCGCATTGCCAAAATCACCCTCTGGCAGAAGGTCGAAGGGGAACAGGTATATGACTCCCGTCCCCATTCTCTGATGAGATTCTGGTGGAGATGATTCCCCGCCACTTCAAGATCCCACAAGTAGACCCCTACGATGGTACCATTGACCCCTTGGACCATCTGGGCATGTACAAAGCCCATATGATGGTCCAAGGTGCCTTCGACGCTCTCCACTGCATCGCCTTCCCTGCTACCCTTAAGAAGACCGCCTGTATGTGGTTTCTACCATCCAGCAAGGTACGATCCACTCCTTTTTTCAACTCGAATCACTTTTCCTTTCCCATTTCAGGACTTGCAGTTGGACCCCGAGGAATACCGACTGCCTCTTCCTTGTGCTGCAAAAGGAGGGAGAGACCCTCTGGAATTTCATGCCCCATTTCAACTTAGCGGCTATGGAAGTCCCGGATTTGAATAAGGCTATAGCAATGTCAGTCTTCAAGAGAGGGCTTTGCTCATCCAGGCTGACCTTCTCCCTGGACAAGAAACATTCGACAAGCTACAGTGAACTCCTGGCCAGGGCGCAAAAGTATGCCCTAGCGGAAGAACAAGCGGTCGGCCGACATCAAGCTGAAGGACAGTCGACCCGGAAGAAGCAGAGTGATAAAGCTCCTGAAGTTTGACCCCCGAGTGATAGTCGACGGTTGGCCTAACGCCAAAGTCCGAGGGACTTCCCCCGAAGGTTTGAGACTTATGCGCCCCTGTCCCTGACAAGAGAGAAGATCCTGATGGAGATCGAAAATGAGACCTTTTTGCAAAGGCCTCGGTCGATGAGGGGCCCTCCTACCCTAAAAAATAAAGACAAATTCTATTGATTCCATAGGGATCATGGGCACAGTACTGAAGAGTGCCTACAGCTGAAAGACGCCATTGAAGACCTCATCCAGAGGGGATACCTGTGCAAGTATGTCCGACCCCATCATGACCGGGCTGAAGCATCAAATGCACAAAACCCATCGGAGGAGACGGAGCTCGCCAATCAGAGACCGACTGGCGGGGAAGTCGAAATGCTGCATCGATGATCCGAAGGAAGTTTTGAGGATAGGACTGATATTGCTAAAAGGTCCCGGGGCTCCAATGCCATCACTTTCTCTAATGAAGATCTTCTGGAGACTCATGTTTTTGAAAATGATCCTGTAGTCGTGTCGGTAATGATTACCAATTACGATGTAAGAAGGATACTTATAGATAGTGGAAGCTCCATGGAGGTATTGCTGTACGATGCTTTTATGAGAATGAATCTGTCCAGGTCCATGCTGCAGGAATCCCCGCGCCGCTGACAGGTTTCGGGGGCAACTTCGTCGGAGTGGAAGGGGAGATTGTTCTCCCTGTGACTATCGGAATGGAGCCTTTCCAGAAAACTCTCCCCATCAATTTTGTGGTAGTTCAGACGGCCTCACCTTATAATGCTATTTTGGGCCGACCGGCCCTCAACAAATTCAGAGCCATCGTGTCCACTTACCATCTGTTGGCAAAATTTTCGACCCAGAGCGAGGTCAGAGTGATGAGGGGAGACCTTCGGATGGCCAGGCAGTGTCTGACCATTATGAACCAATAGTTAGAAGGCCGTCCCACTCTGGAGCAACTTGACCCGAGAGCTGAGGCTGATGGCCTTGGCCAGCCATGGGAAAAGATTATGTTTATTCTCCTTCGAGAGGATGATCCCACCAAAGTCCTTCAGATTGGAGTTTTCTCAGTGAAGACTCTAAGTCAGAACTGATCATCTTCCTTAGGAGTAACACTGACATCTTTGCTTGGTCGGCGTCGGACATGCCTGGAATACTATCAGAGGTCATCACTCACCAGCTCAAGGTCGATCCGATACCAACCTGTCTGGTAGTAGAAGAGAAGCTTTGCTGCCGAAAGATAGAAAGCCATTGATGAGGAAGTGAAGAAGCTCCGTGATGCCAGCTTCATCAGGGAAGTCCACTACCCGGAGTGGTTGGCGAATGCGATGATGGTGAAGAAGGCCAACGGGAAGTGGAGGATCTGTGTAGAATACACATACCTCAACAAAGCCTATTTGAAGGACATCTTCCCAGTACCCAAAATTGATCAGCTAGTGGATGCCACGGTCGACCACCAGCTTCTTAGCTTTATGGATGCCTTCTCCGGCTACAACCATATAAAGATGCATCTGGAAGATGAGGAGAAGACTGCCTTTGTCACTGACAAGGGTCTGTACTATTATCGGATGATGCCCTTCGGCTTGAAGAACGTCGGTGCCACTTTTTAGAGGCTGATCAACCGAGCATTCGAAGGTCAACTGGGCAGGAACATGGAGGCTTATGTGGACGACATGATAGTGAAGAGTCTCCATAAGGTTGACCACATCAGGGACTTGCAGGAATCCTTTGATGCACTCAGGCGCCATCGGATGAAGCTGAACCCCACGAAATGCACTTTTGGGATAACCTCTGGTAAGTTCCTTGGTTTTCTGGTCACATAGAGGGGAATTGAGGTGAATCCTGACAAGATAAAGGCCGTCACAAAGATGGTGCACCTGACAAATAAAAAGCAAGTGCAAGAGCTTACCGGCCGAATCAACTCTCTCAGCCATTTCATCTCCCGTTCGGCTGAGATGTCCCTGCCATTCTTCAAGACCCTGCACCGGTCGAAGGGTTTTGTTTGGACTGACGAGTGTTGGTCGGCTTTTGAAACATTGAAGGAGTACTTGAAGAACCCTCCATTGCTAGCCAAGCCGATGGAGGGGGAGCCTTTGTACCTCTATCTTTCGGCGTCAAACGAAGTGATCTGCGCCATCCTCGTACGAGTCGGATAGGACGGACAGTAGAAGCCTATCTATTATATCAGGAAAGTCCTTCACAATGCCGAAACAAGGTATCCTAAGATGCAAAAGTTGATATACTCTTTGGTCACATCCACCAAGCAGCTCCGACCGTATTTCCAAGCGCACCCGAATGCGGTGATGACCGACCAACCCCTCAAAGCAATTCTTCAAAGCCTGGATACATCCGGTCGGTTTGCCAAGTGGGCATCAAGCTAGGCAAATTCGACATCTCTTTCCAGCCATGATCTGCCTTGAAGGCCCAGGTAATTGTTGACTTCATTGTAGAGTGTAAAGGGAAACAGGAGACGCCTTCTCGTATGACCGAGACACCTGAAGCTGATGCTGTCTATGAAGTAGAACTAGCCTAGACTCTCCATGTGGATGGAGCGTCCAACCTCGCAGGCTATGGGGCCAGACTGATCCTAAACAACCTGGATGGGGAGAACCTGGAGTATGCATTACATTTTTTACTTCAGGTGTCAAATAATCAAGCGAAGTAGGAAGCCCTCCTCGTGGGGCTACGAATCACCAACGAATTGGGCATCAGCCGACTCAAGGTTTTTTCTGACTCCCAACTGGTGGTTAATCAAGTAAATGGGGAATTTGAAGCAAGGTATCCGATCCTGACGAAATATTTAAACAAGGTACAAAACCTCATTTCTCGATTCAGATTTTTTGAAATCCTCCACATAGCTCGTATGCAAAACTCTTGGGCGGATGCTCTATCAAGGTTGGCTATGGCCGCCAATGGGACTTCTAACCGAACCTTTGTGGAGTATCTGTGGCATCATAGCATTGTTGAAGAGCCGACCAAGGTCCACCAGGTGGAACAAGAAGTTTCTTGGATGGATCCGATCCTTACTTTCTTAGCTAAGGGAACTCTTCTGGAAGATCTAGTGGAAGCCAAGCGGGTGCGTTTGACGGCCTCTAAGTATATCATTCTTGACGGCATCCTATATAAGCGGTCATTCTCGCAACCACTATTAAAGTACTTGGGGCCGACGGACACCGACTACGCCCTAAGAGAAGTCCATGAAGGCATCTGTGGCGATCACCTCGGAGGAATGTCCTTAACTTACAAGATCATCCGGCAGGGATACTACTAGCCTACCATTCAGAAGGACGTGTTGGACTTTGTCCGAAGGTGCGACGCGTGTCAGAGGTACTCCATCATTCAAAGGAGACCCGCCAGTGAGCTGACTCCGATCACCGCCCCATGGCCATTCGCACAGTGGGGGATGGATATCCTGGGACCCTTTCCCCCGGCCTCCGGGCAACGAAAATTTTTGCTTGTGGCCATTGACTATTTCACCAAGTGGGTGGAGGCTGAACCACTAGCACAAATAACGGAGGCCAAGGTGGATAATTTCACCCAGAACAACATCATCTTTCGATTCGACACTCCCCGGACGATTATTACTAACAATAGAAGACAATTTGACAACTCTAAATTTCAAGATTTTTGTCAGCAATATTGATGTGGGACAGATGAGACATAACCTGATTTATTGAGAAAACAGGGAAAAATCTAAACAAACAAGGATCGAGGGAGGGCTTAGAAGCCTCCCAAGACTAGGGTGAACTGACACTAAAACCTAAAACAGCTGAACTCTTTTGGTTTTCAGTTTTCTTGGTGGAGAAACATGGGATGGAGGATAGGAAACATGGACACTCTAGGATTGGGGACTCACCTTCACGGAGAGACGTCGCACCTCTATGGCATCTCACCCATCCCACTACATGTAGTCTAGGGCGTCCCTCCCATCTCACTACACACGGAGCCTAGGGCATCCTACCCAAATCGCTACCTAGGGCCGTAAAGAAAAATCCCTAAGACCTAGAGGGGGACTCGATGGAAAAGGGGGATAACTAGGGCCTTGCGCCCCTCGACGCTCGCATGAGAGCGAAGGAAGTGGGGTCTCACACCCCTCGACACCCACAGGTGAAGGAAAGACGGGCCTCAGCCCAGAACCAAAACCCAGGGAAAACCCAAAAATTTATATCAAAACTTAAACTTTAAAGGGGGAGATGGGACCTTTATACAGAAAAACCAAAACCCTCAGTTACTTAGCCAACAAGAAACCCAAAAAAGGAAAATAAATTATGTCAAAAACTATGCTGCATCAATATTGGTGCTGATTTGCTCTGAGAAGCGTGTCGACTTAATGATCTACTCCAGAAATCCTGCTGCTCTGAATATTGGGATGCTCTGAAATCCATGCGAACTCATCTCACAACTGTGGACAGGGAGGGAACCACTCCGGCGGGGCACCAGCGGATGGCTGGGAAGCAGGCGACGGACGGGGCTGGCGGATGGCGAGCGGTGGAGGGCTGGCGACCGGCTGCAGGCGAGGCAGCACAAGGGGGCACGACATGCCCTGTGCATGCCGTTTGGTCTTCCCTTGGCATGGGATCTCCTGGACGCCGGCGAGGGCTCCAGCGGCCGGGCCGTGGCCGGCCGATGGCGGTGCGGCAGGACGGTGGCAGCCGGGAGGCGGCGGTGGTGTCAGGTGGTGAGCGGTGGTGTCACACGACCGTGCATGGGTGGACAGACGCCTCCCGCGTCCGTTCATCTTCCCATGGGTTTGGGTAGCGATGGACCCCACAGGCAGGCGGGCGTGGGCTGGCGGGTGGCAGGACCGATGGTGGGTAGCAGGCTGGCAGTGGTGGCGACCGTGGGTCGTGGCTGGTGGACACCTCCATTTCTATTCATCTTCCCACGGGCGTGGGCGGCGGCTTCTCCAGCGAGGGCTGGGGCCGGCGAGCATCGGCGGCGATCCGGCGGGGGCAGCCTAAGGTCGGGCGGCCCGGATCTGGGGCTAGAGGGACGGTGGCTAGGGTTTAAGAGGTTTTTTAAACTCACGAGATGAAGATAGAATAAAGCTAGAATAAGGATGGAATAATCTAGGAATAAAACTGGAATAGTGGGAATAGGTGGAATAGAGGGAAAAAGTAAAAATAAAAAATGTGGAAAAATAAGAAAAAATGGAAAAAATACCTGGATCTACCATGGATCACCATCATTCTCCTCGACCGCGAAGAACTCGACTCCGTCAGTTCAAAAAAAGGAGCTCTCCCTAATCCACAACTCGCTCTGATACCAAATTGATGCGGGACATATGAGACGTAACCTGATTTATTGGGAAAACATGGGAAAACCTAAACAAACTAGGATCGTGGGAGGGCTAAGAAGCCTCTCGGGACTAGGACGAACTGACACTAAAACCTAAAATAGCTGAACTATTTTTGTTTTCAGTTTTCTTGGTGGAGAAACATGGGATGGAGGATAGGAAACATGGACACTCTAGGACTGGGGACTCACCTTCACGGAGAGACGTCGGACCTCTAGGGCATCTCACCCATCCCACTACATGTAGTCTAGGGGGTCCCACCCATCTCACTACACGTGGAGCCTAGGGCATTCCACCCAAATCGCTACCTAGGGTTGTAAAGAAAAATCCCTAAGACCTAGAGGGGGACTCGATGGAAAGGGGGATAACTAGGGCCTCGTGCCCCTCGATGCTCGCATGCGAGCGAAGGAAGTGGGGTCTCACACCCCTCGACACCCACAGGTGAAGGAAAGACGGGCCTCAGCCCAGAACCAGAACCCAGGAAAAACCCAAAAATTTATATCAAAACTTAAACTTTAAAGGGGGAGAGGGGGCCTTTATATAGAAAAACCAAAACCCTCAGTTACTTAGCCAACAAGAAATCCAAAAAAGAAAAATAAATTACATCAAAAATTATGCTACATAAATATTGGTGCTGATCTACTTTGAGAAGCATGTCAGCTTGATGATCTACTCCAGAAAGCGTGCTACTCTGAATACTGGGATGCTTTGAAATCCATGCAAACTCATCTCACGACTAAAAATCTTCTAAAATTATTAGGTCCTTAAAAAGACTAAGTCAAGGTGTTGACAGTGTCTTAGCCTCCCATTAAGTCAGTTAGAAATGTGTCCACTAGCTTGGTGTGCATCGGCAGTTCCATAGAACGGGTGTACATCCGGCGACTGGAATTTCTATCTGATCGATGATGTTTCAGTGCAACCTCCTTAACAGGACCAGGTGGGCCGGCCAAAGTCGGGCTTGGTCTTTAGTTAGCTGGAAGCATTGGATTTGTCATTTTAATGGTTGGACCTAACCAGAGACCCGCAATAAGAGGCCCCAAGGCCGATTGGGGTGTTCTCTGGGGAAAAATGAAATACTGAAAATTGTTTAGGGAAGTAATTGGTTTACGAACCTACCTTTAGGCTCGTATGGATGAGCCGACCAAAGTCGGGCTCATGCGAGGCCTATTGGATTTCAGTACCCACTTGAAAAAGTGTTTTCATGGATTGGAGTTAGAGGCTACCAATCTTAAAAAAAAAAAATCAGTGGGAGAAACCTTTAGACTAAAGTCCAAGTCTTTTGGTTAAATTATTAATTCATACACTAATTTGGTCTTATTTTCTTTTCAGATGTCTTCTAATTTATCGCTCCGATCACTTCTCGACAACGAGAAGTTAAAAGATCACAACTTCGATAGTTGGTATCGAAGATTGAGAATCATTCTGGAGCATGAACATATCCTTTACGTGATAACGGATCCGGCACCTGAAATCCCTCCCGCTAATGCACGGAGTGCGATCAGAGACGCTTATCTGAAGTGGGTCTCTAATCGGACTACTGTCCGATGCATTATGTTAGCGGTAATGAACAACGAGTTCAGTCGCAAATTCGAGGAGGCCCAACCTGATGAAATCCTTCAAAAGTTGAAGGAATCCTTCAGCACCCCGGATGATGTAGAACGGTACAAAGTGTCTTGTGCTATCTACAACTCCAAGATCCTGAATGGTGGTTCAGTCACTAATCATGTATTGTACATGGTCGAGCTGATTGAAAAACTGGGCAAACTCGGATGTCCCTTGCATGAGCAGCTCGGCATGGATGCGATCCTGAATTCTCTTCCCTCCTCCTATCTTGATTTTCTCGATCATTACAGAATGAACAAACCTGCAGTCAACTACCATGGTCTTTTGGGGTTGCTGCAGACTTTCGAGAAAGACCACCAACTGAATAAGGGGGTGGTGAATTTAGTGGGAGGAAGTAGAGGTCGTCGTCCCTTTAAGAACGGGAAGAAGAAAACAAATAAGAAGGGAAAGAAGGTGCAGAATGCTCCTAGCCCTAGTCAGACCAGGAAGTATAAGGCTGATCAGTCTTCTGCAGAGTTCTTCTACTGCAAGAAGAAGGGACACTAGAAGAGGAACTGTCCTCTTTACATTGCGTCCCTTGATCCTAACAGGCCGAGGAAGCAGAAGTTTGCTGAACAATGTATTTATATGATAAAACCTTGTAATTACTCAATTTTTGATACTGCTAACTGGGTATTGGATACTGGTAGTCCAATTCATGTTTGTAATTCATTACAGGGGCCTCAAGTTTGCAGAAGATTTGAAGATGGAGAACAGTTTCTGAGCATCAGGAATGGAAATCGTGTTCCAGTACTGGCGGTCAGAGTCCTGCATCTTGTCTTTGAGTCTTGTACTGTCAAGCTAGTCGACTGTCACTATTGTCCTAGTTTCATTATGAGCATAATCTCTGTAGGCCTTTTGGCCAATTGTGGTTTTGAACTATCAATAAAGGGAGATTTTTTCAATGTTATTTTGAATAACTCTATGATAATGAAAGCTAGATTAAATAATGGCAAATATCTACTATCAAGGCCTATTAGTGTAATGTACACTTCTAGCAAATACCCAAGATTAGATAATGTCAACGATTTGTATCTTTGGCACTATAGGCTAGGTCATATTAACCAAAATAGGATAAACAAGATGCGAGGAGATGGACTCCTCGAGGTCAGTGATTTTGAATCACTGCCCACTTGTGAATCATGTTTACTTGGTAAAATAACCAAGTCACCTTTTTCTAGAAAAGGTGAACGAGCTACAGAACTTCTAAGTCTAATACATACTGATGTATGTGGACCGATGACAGTTAGTGCTAGAGGAGGATACAAATATTTCATTACTTTTACAGATGACTTTTCAAGGTTCGGTTATGTCTTTTTAATGAGACATAAGTCTGAGTCGTTTGAAATGTTCAAACGATACCGTAATGAAGTAGAAAAGCAAACTGGAAAAAGTATTAAAACTCTTCGATCTGATCGAGGTGGTGAATACTTATCTAGTATTTTTTTGACATATCTTGAGGAGAATAGAATTCTCTCTTAGTGGACTCCTCCAGGAACACCACAGTTGAATGGTGTGTCCGAAAGGAGGAATCGAACCTTGTTGGACATGGTTCGATCCATGATGAGTTTTGCAACTTTGCTGCTATCCTTTTGGGGATATGCGCTTCAGATAGCCTGTTACTTATTAAATAATGTTCCAAGTAAGTCTGTTGTCTCCACTCCATATGAGATGTGGACTGGATGTAAACCCTCAATCTCACACCTTCGGGTTTGGGGTTGTCCGGCTTACGTAAAGCGTTTAGACTCAGACAAACTTGGTCCTAGGTCTGATCGATGTTTATTCATTGGTTATCCTAAGGAAACCAAAGGGTATTTCTTCTATTTGAAAAATGAACAAAAGGTGTTCGTTGCTCTTAGAGCTATCTTTTTGGAAAAGGAGTTCCTTGGAGAAGGAACTATAGCCTCTAAGATTGAACTTGATGAAGTTCAGCCAATAGAAGAACCTGCACACTCTAAGGACATCATAGAACCGGCTGTGATTGAATCACACCCAGAACCCATTAGGAGATCCGGTAGAATACCGCGTCAACCTGATAGATACTACGGTTTCTTGGTCCGGGACGGCGATCCCATTGCGCTCGATGAGAACAATGAGGATCCGATCACCTATATGGATGCACTTCAGAGATCTGACTCTGAGGCATGGCTTGGAGCCATGCGATTTGAAAAGGAGTCCATGAAAATCAACAATGTTTGGACATTGGTTGATCCACCTGAAGGAATAAAACCCATCGGGTGTAAATGGATCTTCAAGAGAAAAAGGGGTGCAGATGGGAAGGTAGAGACCTATAAAGCCCGTCTGGTTGCCAAGGGGTATCGTCAGCGATATGGTATCGATTATGACGAGATTTTCTCCCCTGTGGCAATGCTCAAATCCATTCGGATCATGCTTGCTTTGGCAGCATATTTTGATTACGAGATCTGGCAGATGGATGTTCGAACCGCTTTCCTAAATGGGGAGCTGGAAGAGGAGGTGTATATGATACAGCCTGAAGGGTTCACATCCACAGATGAATCAAAAGTATACAAGTTGCAGAGGTCCATCTATGGACTCAAGCAAGCATCTCGAAGTTGGAACTTACGATTTGATAGGTGTATCAAATCATACGGCTTCGTTAGGAACAGAGAAGAACCGTGCATCTATAAATGGGTTAATGGTTCTGTGATTGCATTCCTAGTACTGTATGTTGACGACATTCTCTTAATCGGGAATGATGTCACAGCATTACAAGGAATAAAGGTCTGGTTATCATCTCAGTTCTCCATGAAGGACTTGGGTGAAGCTTCTTACATACTAGGTATGAAGATCTATAGAGATAGATCTAAGAAGCTTTTGGGATTGTCCCAGTCTACGTACATTGACACCATGCTGAAACGGTTCAGCATGGAAAATTCCAAGAAAGGCTATCTCCCGATAGGTTCTGGAATTACTCTTTCCAAGAAGGATTGTGCGACAACTCCTGAGGAAAGAGAGCGCATGAGTAGAGTACCTTATGCTTCTGTAGTAGGCTCTATCATGTATGCTATGACTTGTACTAGACCAGACGTGGCATACTCACTAGGAGTAGTGAGCAGATACCAGTCTGACCCAAGTGAGGCGCATTGGAAGGTGGTCAAGTCCATCCTTAAGTATTTGAGAAATACTAAAGATCAATGGCTGATTTTTGGAGAACCTGACTTGAAAATTATGGGGTACTCTGACTCCAGTTTCCAGTCGGATAGAGATGATAGCAAGAGTGTGTCAGGGTTTGTATTTACCCTGAATGGAGGAGTGATCTGCTGGAAAAGTTCCAAGCAGGCAACTGTTGCAGACTCGGTATGCGAAGCAGAATACATTGCAGCATCAGATGCAGCAAAGGAAGCTGTGTGGTTGCGGAAGTTCCTTGGAGAGCTAGGGGTGGCACCTTCCCTATATGGTCCTGTTCCGGTGTACTGTGACAGCACTGAGCCATTGCTCAAGCTAAGGAGCCTAAAGCTCATCACCGCACCAAGCACATACTGCGGGGCTACCATCTCGTACGAGAAATCATGGAACGAGGCGACATCAATCTTCTGAAGATCGATGGAAAAGAAAATCTAGCCGACCCCTTCACTAAAGCCCTCGGAATAAAAGAGTTCGACTATTGTAAATGGAAAATGGGTATTAGATACTCTTCTGATTGGCTTTAGTACAAGTGGGAGTTGTTGGGAATTGTGTCCCAAAGCCAATCACCTGGGTTGTAGGCGGTTGTGCTGAGTATTGTACTCTTTCTTTGAATTAATAAAATATTATTTTTGGCAGCTCATCACATATTGTATTTCCCTGAAATAAACTATTTCCATGTGATGAAGTCCTTAGGACTAAACTGACTTCGATACAGAGAGGATGTATCGAGTGGTCCTTAAACCCTGTTCACAACCAAAGGATTATTGTACTGGATGGCAATATATCAAGTATAGGTTGTTGTAGTTCACATCGTTTGGTTGTCCTCTTGACCAAATGAGTGTGGTGACACTGATGTGATCTACAAGTGGGATATGTGATATCTCATTGAACGTGACTCCGTGCAGCCCCTTTCTGCCAAAGGGATACTCACGATTGGATATGGGTATATGTGTCCCTCTGACCTGAGGTCATCACGGTAGCTTGCAAGCAACTCCGTCTGCTTTGGTGCCGGACTACCCGGATTTTTAATCCGGTGATGGAAGGTTTCTGTGTACAGGCAAGTGCTTGTGGAGTAGTGATGGACCAAGATGGAATTGACCTGTCCAAACAGTTTGGATTGAATGTCTCACAGTATCTCAATTTAGCAAATCCTCGGTGGGGGTAGCCCTAGTGAAGAGTCACTGGGCTTGCGAGGTTGAGACATGTATTGGACTGACTCTATCTGGGTTGGCAGCCCAATCTCAGTCGTCCTGAGCATTAGAGGTCAAAGGGATGAATTATACGGTAACCATATGCCAGAGGTTCAATAGTTTGCTCTCGCATCTTCGACATATCCGGACGTCGGGACCTATTGCTAGATGGTTTCCTGTGCTGGTACTAGAATTGTTCTAGTGCTACCGTTTAGGTTCGAACCTATGAGGTCACACGCCACAGAGGATTACTCTCTGATCCGGATACCGATTACGATTAGGAATCATCTCGGTTTTATGGTCACAGTATTTTTTGAGCACTCTTTTTCCTGTTTTGCCCTTGTCTATGTCAACCAGAAATTGTTCCGGGTTGACCAGCACTGCGCCAGGATTTTTCTGAATCAGTTTTGAACTGATTCAGAGTTCATTTCGGCCTCTAATTGGTTGTGAACCAATTGAACCTAATTTAATTGGGCTTAAACTGGTTCAATTGGATTGAACCAAGAGTTTTAATTTGGTTGGACCGGTTTTGAACCGGTGTTGTTTTTTTTTTTTTCTCCCATTGGACCGTTTTACGCGGTGAAATGCTGGGAGGAATTCCTTGCGACAAGAAGGCCAAACGACCGAAACCACTCGCTGGGTGTCCCTTCATCTCCCTCCACCGGCTATGTTTAATCCTTGTTTTATTGGCTATTTAATGGGTGAACGGCAGCTGCTGCCGCTTGGCTTTCCCAGCCTCTCCAACTCTCTCCTCCATGCTGCCTATATAAAGCTCTGCACCCCTGTTTCAGCCGTAAGCTTTTACACCGTGCAACAGTAAACAAAAGGATCTTCTGGGCGATTTTTCCTTTGAGAGAGTTCTCCATTTTTGAGAGTTCTTGGGGCTGGGATTTGGAGTGTGTGTGAGAGAGAAACAAGAGCTTAATCCCTCTCTTTTGAAGTGCTCAAAATCTGCTCTGTAGTAAAGAGAAGTTGCTGCAACTTACCTGTGACCGTGTCCTCTTCTAGCGGCTAGCACCGCTCGTGAGGGAGGTTCAGGGATCCCCCGGCGTGTCTCCCCTCTAGAGGGAGTATCCCTTTACTCCTGGGAGCAAGAGGGCCGAGCCGGATTCATTGCTGCAACTCCAAACGCAACGAAGAAGGCTGCTATTTTTCTGCAACAAAAAATTCTGGCAGCAAGGTTTTGGGTGATTTGTACACCCAATTTAGCTAACTTTTCTTTGCAGATTTCGGTTGAAGATCAAAGCACATCAATCCCCCAGCTACTGCTCCGATTTGGGAGGAAAAGGAGGTCCAGACGCCACCTTTTGGTTGCTATTTTGAAGAGCAAAAATAGAGTATTCAACATCCAAAGGAAGAAGTAAACAGGAATAAACTTATTCCTGTTATCCCAGCTATTCCAGCAGATATTCTAGAGTTATTCCAGGTGGAATAAAGGTATGAAAAATTTTATTTTAATCATGCATAAATAAATGAATTTATTTATATATTTTACAAATATTATATGCCTTGTTACATGCCTATTTTTTAATACATGCAACTTGAATAGATTAGATTTCTGGGTGGAGCTGTTTTCCGCTGCACGGGTTTTAAAATTATTTTTTAAATCCCCTGTGCTCCCGTGCCCTGTTTGCATGCCTAGTGTAGGTTTATGTCTTACCACCTGCACCCTTTCTTTCAGCTTGAGGAAACCAGACTTTGGGCAAGTATGAAGATGGTGATATGCCATCAGAAGATGGTGAAATATTACAACTCGCGAGTCAAGGCGCGAGCTTTCCGAGTCGGAGACTTAGTGCTGCGGAGGACCGAAATTTTGAGGTCGACCGAGCAAAGCAAGCTTTCCCCAAATTGGGAAGGTCCTTATCGAGTTGCCGAGGATGTTCGAGCCAACACCTATCGACTTGAATTTTTGGACGGACGACAGATGGCGCGTCCGTGGAATGTAGATAACCTTCGCAAGTATTATCAATGAAGTCCACATTTCTTCTATGAACCACTTCCAAAAGTCCGACTCCGATCGGCAAAGGCTCTAGGCCAGCCCACTTCCAAAAGTCCGACTCCGGTCGGCAAGGGCTCTAGGGCAGCCCACTTCCGAAAGTTTGACTCTGATCAGCAAAGGCTCTAGGGCAGCCCACTTTCGAAAGTCCGACTCCGATCGGCAAAGTGATGCGGCAAGCATATGAATAATGTTTTGAGTATGGTTTGTAGAGCAATAAAACCTAATTACACTAGAATTGTACTCATCATAATAAGACTTAAGGATTATAAGAAATGGAACTTTTACTTGATTAGACACAATCCTAAATTAAGAAGGAAGAAGATCTAGATAATAGGAGCTAATGATTGTGGATAGAGATCAGAACCCTGGACTTGGGCTTCAGCTTGTTGGTTCCTTGTCAAGGAAGACCCTGCTTGCAACTCGAAAACCTCGAAGGACCCTGCACATAAAGAATAAGAGTTAAGGAAGAAGAAAGGCATGCATATGGAAGGGATGGAAAATTTGTGAGCAAAGAAAGAGATTTGAGATGGCTTGGCCGACTCCAAGGCCTTCTTCTTGACTTGGGCATTGGATGCTTGGAAGAGGGAATAGTTCGGTGTGGAAGAGGGGCTTAGAGACAATCACTCAAAACATAAAACTTCAATTCAACTTCAACTTTCATTAATCTCCAAAAATCAAATCCCTTTTACAATGGGGCGTCCAAGGCTTTTTAACAGCCTTACAAAACTTTTGAAATTTGAAAACTCCCCAAATTGTGGAGGATTATAAGGGAAGTTGGAGGATATGGGGCCTTGTTACATGGGATAAGGAGAAATTCATGGAGATTCTCCCCAAATTATGGAGGATTACAAGGGAGGTTGGAGGATATGGGGCCTTGTTACATGGGATAAGGAGAAATTCATGGAGATTGGCCGGTTTCTTTGAATTTAAAATGCTTGGTCGATCTCCCCTTTAGGCGCCCATTTGAAGGTGACATGGCTGATGATGTGGCATCCCTGGTGGCTGCTTTGTTGGCATGGTGATGTGGAATTCCAGCTTGGTGGACCAAGGTCTTGATTTGGAAGCTCCAAGTGGTTTGGTGAACCTCAACTTGAAGTAGCTTGGACTTGATTTAAATAAACCTAATGGAACTCTAATTGAGTTCTTATTTGAACCCAGATTGAGACAGGACATAATTACAGGACTCGATTAGACATAATTACAGGATTCATGAAATTGAAACTATGTAATTACAGGACTCTTGAAAGTAAATTGCCCTTTACATGAAAAATTTAACCTAGTGATCCTCGATCCAAAGTGGAATCAGGTTAACCTTATTTGAGCAAGGTTTTATTCTGCTTCTGCTTCTGGTGTCCACACCACAAAGGCTCTAGGGCAGCCCACTTCCGAAAGTCCGACTCTAGTTGGCAAAGGTTCTAGGGCAGCCCACTTCCGAAAGTCCGATTCTGGTTGGCAAAGGCTCTAGGGCAGCCCAATCTGGAAAGTCAACGGACCAACACTTAGGATAAATTTCCTAAGCTCGTTGCTCCGGCCTGAGCTAAAATCCGACCGCTACCTCAACTACTTCTGGGTCCGGAAAGCCGACGGACCAACACTTAGGATAAATTTTCTAAGCTCGTTGCTCCAGCCTGAGCTGAAATCTGATCGCTGCATCAACTACTTCTGGGTCTGGAAAGCCGACGGACTAACACTTAGGATAAATTTCCTAAGCTTGTTGCTCCGGCCTGAGCTGAGATACGATCATTGCCTCAACAACCTTTTGGTTGGGAAGCCGACGGAGTCTAGTTCGGCCTGGGCAACTATTCGACATTTGCCTTGGGGGTCCAACTGTCTGCTCAGATCAGCCAACTAATCTACACTTACTGAAATTTCAAAGGGAAAAAGACAAAACATTAAGAAAGAGGTTTTTCATTACTTCAAAAAGGTGTTTTTAACAAACTCAAGGTCAGATCTTTACAAACAACTAGGTATGACCCTCGGGAGGTACATCATCTGTGGCCGCTCCAGCCCCCTCAGCGACAACAGCTCCTTCGGCCCCTTCGGTCCTTTCGGCTACTTCTGCTTCGGGCCCAATGGGGGTGTCCATTCCGGCTACTTCCATGATAGCCTCCACCGGAGCTTCGGCCGCTTGGGCAGTTGGATCCGCCCCATCCAGCACCTCTACTTCCGTTGGCTTCGACGGATAGAGGAATGACAGATCAAGTTCTGGGAAGGCCGCACTGACCTTTCCCAGGCACTCGTAATATCCGTAGTCGAAGCCGACCGTCCAGGCCTTGTTCATCTCCTCCATGAAGTCCTCGGAGGCTTTATATTCTATAACGGCTTTCTCGCCGGCCGTCTTCGGCAGATCTTGGGCCATCTTCAGCAAGCCCTTATATCTTTCCGTCAAAGCCTGATAGCCCTTCGTGCGGACATCAATGTCTGCCAGACGCCTCTCCTCGATGGTCAGCCAATGGGTCAGGGTCTTGATCATCTTCTTTTTATTCTTCAAACTGGCCTCCCGGTCTGCCTTCTGAGCCAGTAGGTCCTCCAACTACTTCTTTTGGGCCTCCGACTCGGTCCGCAGAGTGGACACTTCTGCCGCTATGGCGCTTAAGCCAAGCACCTCTTCTCTGGAATCCATCAGCGCCTCCCACGCTGTGTCCCTCACCAGCTCGGCGCTTCGGCCCTCTAGGTTAACTGCTCTTTCAGATAAAGTAGCTCACCCTGTCCCTTGTCCATCAATAGGTTGTCTTTGATGAGCTGCCGACAGACACACACAGTTAGAGAATCACCATCCATGAATTCGAAGTGAAGACCGGAAGAGTGAAACTCACCCCCAGAGGATGACGAAGAGAACTCCTTGCGGCCTCGTTCATCGACCGCCCATCGTTGTCGGGAGCGGCCCTCTGGAGCAGCTCCTTAGCCTCCTCGACGTCACGTCACTTTCGGCGCTCCTCCTCCTCTTGGGTACCGCCAGCCCTCTTATCAATGATCGACGGCCCCTCCCATGTAGGGGTTCCCCGGGTCGCTGGGGGGATCACTGTAGTCGGCTCCAATGGCGTGGACGAAGGGGCCGTTTCTGCCCCGGTCAACATTGAGAGTCTTTCTTCTATCGGGGCGACCAGCTGTCCGACCGAAGAAGATCGCTCGAAAGCAATCAGCCTTCGACATTCGGTCAGAGGCATGTCATCCCCTGACTCGACCGACACCACCACGGCGAACGGTTCTGCTGCCCGTCATTTCTTTGGCCTTTCGGGCGCTGGTTCTGCCGCCCACTTCTTCGGCTCCGGTGGGGTTGGCTTTGCAATCCGAACGGCCCTTCATTGTGCTGACCGTGCTGAAAGTATAGCCCGATCCAGTTTCATCTTGTCACCTGCCAATAGCGAAAGCTAAAGTCAGATGCAGTCGATAACCTGACAGAGAATGAAAAAGCCGATTTCTCACTATGACTCCCATCCTACCTATCATCGGGTGCCGGTTGAGTCCAGCCTAGTGAAGGCTCTCCTCAAGAAGCATAAAGCCGACAAATTTTGGATCCTCTCCCTCCAATTTGTGGAAGTCAGCCTCGTCGGCCCTCGAGACTTTCCTTCCATTCAGAGCATTTGGCCTCGGCTCCCTCCAAGCTGCCTCAAAGCCCCACGGCTCCAGCTATCTACGAAGAAGTATCTGGACTTCCATCCATGAATTGTGGATGGAAGCCCCCTAGAATCTTCCGGCCAGGGCGGGGACTGAACATCCACCACTCCTGATGTCGGAAGTCCTACTTCAGCAAGAAAAAATTCAAAAACAAGGATACCCTAGGCTCAATGTCGGCCTTCCGACAAAGGAATACAAAGCCACAAAGGACCCTAATGCTGTTCGGCGTCAGCTGGGAAGGTGTGATCGTATAGGTGTTGAAGATATGGACAAAAAATTGTGAATTGGGAAACGAAGATCGGCTTTCAGGTGGTCTTCGTACATGGGGAGAGCTCCTAAGTTCAAAGGCCCGTTCACCCTACCCTCGCGGCTGGGGATGGTCAGGTGTAAGGTGGAAGGAATGTTATATATAACCATAAGCTTTTCGACCCTCTCTTGGGTCATGGTCGATGGAATGTCAAAAGGACCAGGTTCCCTATGACCCCGAGCCAAAGCCATTCTAAGATGGATTGCAGAAAAGGAAGAAGGTGGGGGAAGATGGAGATGGGACTGACCTGGTTCTTTGGATCTCTAAAAGAGGCTAAAAACAGTGCAGGGAGGGAGGAGGTAACCTTCTCTTCAAGCACAAGCATGGTGAAAGGTCCCTCTGGGCATTGCTCCCCTTCTTTTATTGGCATCCGAGGGCCGCTTCCCAATGCATCCCCCCATGTGCCGAGATCCGACAGTTGGTGCTTCAGTTCTTCAGTTGGACGAGAATCCGAGGGGACACATCTGATTGTATCTAGCCGCAATCCATGTGAAGGTCGAAGCAACGATGGATGGGCCACTTTGGCAAGTGCGCCAACCGCTCTGATGGGGCCACGTGCCCCACATCGCATCAAGAACCCAAACGGGTGGCTGCCATGTGCCGTACAGGCAATAACTGCTCCCTCTATCCTCGCCAACCAGGCACTGACACCTATCCCGAAGCCAATATCGGAGCAGAAGATGGCTGGGTGCAGCATGCCAAACTGGATTTACCATCATTTGAAAGGCTAATCCACTTACTGCCATTTAATGCCCTTGCTCTTCGAGGCTACGGACTCGCTCGAAGCACAAGGGCAAGGGGGACAACTATTGTACCATGACGGCTCACCCTCAGCTAGAACCGGTCCAGTCCTGCGATCCGACCTGACTGCCCCTTTCAACGCTCCACCTAAGAGCGGTCTAACCCACTAGAGCTGAGGTCCGAACGATCCTTTCCTGCTGGGGTCCGGCCCGTCGCTCTCCTTCAACGGTACAACCCACCGGAGCTGAGGTCCGAACGACCCTCTCCTACTGGGGTCCGGCCCGTCGCTCTCCTTCAGCGTCCGACCCACCGGAGCTGAGGTCCAAACGACCCTCTCCTACTGGGATCCGGCCTGTCGTTCTCCTTCAGCAGTCCGACCCACCGGAGCTGAGGTCCGAACGACCCTCTCCTGCTGGGGTTCGGCTCGTCGCTCTCCTTCAACGGTCTGACCCATCGGAGATGAGATTTGAACGACCCTCTCCTACTAGGGTCCGGCCCGTTGCTCTTCCTCAAAGGTTTGGCCTGTAGTCCGATCGACCGGCTGTCCTCTGGCTGATGTCCGACAAGCGAGCCATAGCATCCAAGAAATTCTAGAAGCACCTTTCTGTTACTACAGGATCCTGCTATCCCAACGGCCGCGCTCCACTACTTCCACGATGCTGCCATATCTGCATGCCATGTGGCCACTCTCCAAATTCTCCTAAGGAAGATCGGTCTTTCTCGGCCTCTCCCTTAACGGATTTTGGACTATTCCGTGCCTATATAAGGTACCCGAGGGACCTCGTTCGGAGGTAGAACAACTCTTCCCTCTCCATATGCTGTTTATCCTTTGATTCCTCCATTCTGTTGCCATCAATCTCCTGCTAACTTAAGCATCGGAAGGTCCCCCGCCGGAACAGCACCGGCGCCCTTGGGGACTTTGTTGCAGGTTCATCCGAGAGAAGAGCGCTCCAGCACATCCAGCCACCCCGGTCCCCGGTCCAGGAGTTGACGCAGCAACAGAAGCCATCAAGTGAGTTTTCTAATATGCTTACTAAATTAAAGAAGTACGCATGTGCGGAGGAAGTGTATGGTACTCATGTTCCTCCTATTGTCTTGCCTCCCTTAGTCCTTGCTCCACCTTCTATTTCACCACTTACCTAGACATGAAAGGAATAACCATCAACCTTCAAATCTACCTCAAGAAAAAAAAATTGGAGAAAAAGCTAAGAAGCTGGTCACCACCCTGACATTGAAGGCCACCCCATTGAATTCGGCATCTTCAAAGTCCTAACTGATTGGGCATCATACTGCCATGATAGCTCAGCTAGTATACTCCTCTCAATGTTTAGTGTGCTCATGGTTTAATGTACATTTAGGAGTAGCTATCCAAATCCCAAAGGATGCGAGCAAATCCCAAAAGAAGGAAATAAAAAAAATATTGCTTATACCGCCAGATGACAACCATGATATTCAAGAATGCAGACAACTTTAAGATAAGATTGAAAAGCTCTTCTGCCATGACAAACTGAATAGGTTCCTCCGAGATCAAGAGGAGAGATATGATGCTCTAGTCTTGTGCCTGTCAGAATCTTTGTCAAGGGTAGAGAACCCATTGATGGCTCACTAGAGATGACATCAGTGCTATCACCAGCAGACCAGAGGAAGAGGCCAAAGTTAGCGGCCATGAGGAGAGTCTTGATAAAGCTATAACCTTTACTTGGATAGATGCAAGGGGATCCAGTATCCCCATCATGACCCTATAGTCATAATGCTAAACATCGATGACTGTAATGTCCACCATATGTTTGTTGATAGTGGAAGCTCGGTAGATATCTTGTTTTATAATGTATTCTTAAAGATGAATATTTCTTCTTGATGACTCAAAATGGTAGACATATCAATATTAGGATTCTCGAGAGAGTCAGTCCCCATTGAGGTTATTATTACTCTATCGGTAGTAGTAGGGTGGGTCCCCTGACATTTCCATGTATGTCTTACTTTTATAGTCATGAAGACACCCTTAGTCTATATTGTTATATTCCATCGATTATGTTTAAATGCTCTACTAGTGATAGTATCTACCAATTATTTATTATTGAGGTTCCCCACATTATGAAGAATAAAAAAGGTACGATAAAACTAGGTCCTAGCAAGACAATGTTACTCGTACTCAATAGATGAAACATGTCAAAATACCGGATGGTCTCCCATTAGAGGGGCTGGATACCAGGGAGAAACTGACTGAAGAATAGGGAAAGCATATAAAGGACCTTGTAGCTATCTCCCTACATGATGGAGACCCTTGACATGTTTAAATTGGCTCAATGATGGACAAAGATGTAAAGCTATGATTGATAGTCTTCCTGCAAAAAAAGTATGGATGTCTTTGCTTGGACTCCTGCAAATATGCCCGGGATTGACCTGGAGGTGATGATGCATTACTTGAAGGTGGACTTGAATCATCATCCTGTAAAACAAAAGAAAAGGAGTTTCGCATCATAATATCAGAGAGCCATAGTAGAGAAGTTACAAAAGCTTATTGATTTAGGGTTCATCAAGAAATTAGCTATCCCAAATGGCTAGCAAATGTAGTGTTTGTAAACGTGGTCAATAGGAAGTGATGAATTTGTGTAGATTTTATAGACCTCAACAAGGCCTACTTAAAGGATAGCTATCCCCTTCCCCACATCGACCAATTAGTCAAAATAATGGCTGGCCATGAACTCCTGACCATTATGGATGCATTTTTGGGATAGAATCAGATCTAGATGGTGCCCAAAGATAAGGAAAAAAATTCTTTTATTACTGACCAGGATTTGTTTTATTATAGAGTGATGCCATTCGATTTAAAAAATGTAGGAGTGACTTACTAGTGTTGGTAAACAAGATCTTTAAGGACCAGATCGGTCACAACATAGAATTCTATGTTGATGATATACTGGTCAAAAGTTTCATCTCATAGAGTCTATACATGATCTCGAGAAAACCTTTATCACCTAGCACAAGTACCAGATGAAATAAAACCCCACCAAGTATGCTTTTAGAGTAACCTCCAAAAAGTTTCTCTAATTTATGGTGTCTGACTGAGGGATAGAGGCCAACCTATAAAAAACCCTAACCTTGATGTAGATGACCTCACCGAAGACTGTAAAATAGGTCCAAAGGCTTACTAAGCGGATTGCCATCCTTAGCTGGTTTGTTTTTAAATTGATCGAACAATGCATGCCTTTCTTCTAGATCTTGAAAAAATTGAAAGATTTTGAATGGACTAAGGAATAACATAAGGCATTCAAGGAGCTTAAAGCTTACCTCGGTACCCCACCATTCTTTAGCAAGCCAAAAGAGGGTGAGGAGCTATATCTATATTTGGTAGTCTCTCCTTCTGCTATCAGCTCCATTCTTGTTTGATAAGAAACTCGATACAAAAGCTAGTATATTTTGTCAGCTAGGTCTTACAAAGTATCGAAACCAGATACACCAAGCTAGAAAAGCACATCTTCGCTCTTGTAACATCAGCAAGAAAGCTTAGGCCATATTTTCAAGCTCACATGGTCATTGTCCTCATTGACCAACCCCTTCGAATGATTTTATATTAACCTAATACTTCCAACAAGATGCCTAAATGGGCTCTTAAACTTTTTGAATTTGATTTGACATTTTGACCAAGACTTTTTGTTAAAGGACAAATACTGATAGACTTTCTCACCAAATATATTATTTCTGAAGAAGAACATGAAGAAAGAGATCCGATGCCTGAAGATCCAAAAAACCAATGGATGCTATATATATATGGAGCCTTGAATACTAATTGCTCTAGAGCAAAGCTCGTGCTAATTAGTCTAGAAGGATGGGATGTCTAATATGCCCTCTATTTCATGTTTTCCTCTACCAATAATGAAACTGAGTACGAGGCCTTGATTGTTGGCCTTGCCATCGCCAAGAAAATGGGGTTGCAGTGTCTCAGTGCTCATAGTGACTCTCAGCTTGTAGTAAGTCACATCTTGCTTGAGTACAAAGCTCGAGAGCAAAACATGAAGCAGTACCTTTAAAAGGTCAAGAACCTATTTTCAGCCTTTTGTAGCTTTAAAATCCAGTAGATCCCTAGATAAGAAAATATTCAGGTTGATACCCTATCCAAACTTGCCATATCTGTGCCCAACGACCTATGTACATAGGTCTTCTTTGAAGTCTTAGAGGAGCCCAACATCAACAAACCAACATCGATGCTTCAAATAGATGCTGAACCTTACTAGATTGATCCACTTATCTGATATCCCCATGATAGAAGCCTCCTCGTAGATAGGAAGAAAGCTGGAAAAATGTGGAATCGAGCCTCCAGATTCATCTTCCATGAAAAAAAGCTCTATAGGAGGGGGTTCTCCCAATCTCTGCTAAAGTGCCTACACCCCTCCAAGCAAGGTACACCCTCGAAGAGGTTCATGAAGGGACTATGACAATCACTTGGGGGGTATGGCTCTATCTCTCAAAATTTTGAGACAAGAGTACTATTGGCCTATCATTGAGTAAGATGAGAGGGATACAATTAAAAAATGTGACAAGTGCGAGTGCCACTCAAATATACAATGGCTACTAGCCACTTCGCTTACCCTTATAAGCATGTCATGACCTTTTGCTCAATGGGACAAGGACATATTGGGACCTTTCTATCTAGCCTCGGAGCATGAATGTTCTTGTAGTAATTGATTATTTTATCAAGTGGATAGAAACTGAACCACTGACTAAGATTACAGAAGCCAAAGTAAAAAACCTCATTTAGAAGTCCATTATTTGTCATTTTGGATTATCCCAGACCATTATTACCAATGATGGTCAGCAGTTTAGTGGCTTTAAACTTGCTAAATTTTGTGAGGATCTGGATGTGATCCAATGCTTCACTTCTATCGGCCACCTCCAAGATAACGGGGAGGCCAAAGTTGCTAACCGCATTCTCCTATAGGGATTGAAGATACATTTGGATCGAGCAAAAAGATGGTGGGTAGACAAATTATATCACATCCTTTGAGCCTACTGAACAACAGAAAGGACCCTGATGTGTGAGACCCCTTTTAATCTCACCTTTGGTACTAAAGATGTCATCCCTTTGGAGGTTAAACTCCCATCTCCAAGGGTAGAGAATTTTGAAGAAAGCAGCAACCCCGCACAACTTTGGACAAACTTGGACTTGATAAAAGAGGTACAGAAGTGCGTGGTTGTAAGGATGGCCGCATACCGAAGGAGGGTCTCCCGCTATCATAATGCCCAAGTCTGAGTCAAGTTCCTCAGGGTAGGGGATTTGATTTTGAGATGAGCAAATATGTCTTAGCCAACTCACCAAGGAATGTTCTCTCCCAATTAAGAGGGGCCATATTAAGTGAACGAAATTATTCATCTTGGCACTTACTGTTTGACATAATTAGATAACACGCCCCTGCCCAGACCATGGTATTCAGAAAAATTATAGATCTGCTATCAATAATTTGCATTTTTACTTCTAAAAATATTATGAAAATCATGTTTTCTTCAGTAGGGTGCCTAGAATCAAAATCCTTAAAGGAGAAATTTGGCTCTTGCTGGAATTTGCTGAATTAAAGCATGAACCTTTAATAAAGTGGGAAACAATCATAAGCCCAGAAGTCAACCAATAATGAGCATATAGCATTATTGTAAGAAACATGATAGACAATCTTCCTTTTCATCAAAAAGTTCTAAGATATATATATTTCCATTTTGACCAAGTTTCACTCTTTTTGGAAGTACTCTTTGAAACACAAGTGATGCACAAAAAACTATCAAGAGGGCCATGCCATGATGGATAGGTATACCATGTATTTGGATGGAACTAAGGGACGGCATGCCTGGACCCTTGCTTCATGGTGTTAAAGCAGTGCAAAGATCCCCTCTAGTCCATCGATGGATGATGCGGGACCAAATAGAGGCTAGGATGAGATGGAATGATGCAAGTGATTTTTCTTTTATGATTTTTAGGTTTTAATGAGGTTAAGGATTTCCGAAGATGAGCAAGAGTAGATCTAGGGTTTCTATAATAATAAGAACTTCGAGCAAGCAAATAAGTCCCTAAATAAGGATAAGAAGAAGACCCCGAGATTGATAGCCCTATAGGACTTAGCTCTTGGATCAATACCAACTTAGTAGTTTAGGGTTACAAACCTTATAAAGCTCTGATGCATCCGATGCTGAGTTCACTCGCTCTCGTGGATGCGGCCTGGAGGATCAAGCCTTCAACCCTACAGATGCGCCAGCTTTCCATCCAGAGATCGCGAAGGCAAGGGAGACCTGACTCCATGTCTATTGTACCTGGAGGACCTGCGAGCAATCAAGATCAATGTTAGGGGTCAACAAGAAATAAGAACCAATGAAAGAACAAAAGTTGAAGATGGTGGTGTTGGGAGATCTTCTTGCTAGATGCCCGGATGGATCATCTAGATGGCCTCCAAACTTGAAGATGGAAGATGGCTTATGCAGAAGAGATGGTAGCTTAGGGCCTCACAACCCTCGATGCCCGAAGGCGAAGGTGCTCCCTCACGGAGATCAACATTCTTAAGGAACGAAGGCAAACTAGAAGAATATCACTCAAACTTTTCTTTTTCATTCATTCAAAATTAGTCCATACAAGGGAGGGGTAAGGCCCTTTATATAGGCACCTTAAAACCAAATCAAATTCAAATGAAAAAAATATAAAGCTTCATGAAGAGGGTGCCCAAATTTAGATTTCTTATTCTCTTGGCCGACCAAGGTTTTGTGGCTTGATTTGGGGCTTGAAAGATGGGAGTTGTCTCCTTGATTTTTGGGTCAAATCATTTCTTCTATAGCTGACCAAGCTCTTAGGGAAGTAATGATGCAGGACTAACTAGATGCCTGGATGAAATGATGCAGGTGATTTGCTTATTTTTTATGATTTTTAGGTTTTAGAGATTTTTTTTAGGATTCTCGAAAACAAGTAGAAGTAGATCTAAGGTTTGATACTAACAAGAACTTCAGGCAAGCAAGTGGTGGGGACACCGGAAGCACCAAAATAAGACAGAGGCTTTTCAACCCTCTATAAATTGATCAATAATTTATGAGTCCATCTGTAATAAGGGCTTAACCCATCTGAGTCCATTTTAGTTGTTATTTGAATCTTTTAAGTTGTTATTTCAGTTTTGTACTAGTCAGCTCATGTTGAGCTAGTTCAGTCCAATGCTAGTCAGCTCATGTTAGACTAATTTTATATTTTGAGTCCTGTCCAAGCATACTGAAGACTCAAGACTATATCATACAAGTGAAGACCAAGTCCAACTAGATTGAAGACATGGAAGTATAGCTCAAGTCCAACCCAGCTTGAAGATTTGAAGACCCCAGGTGAAAAATTTAGAAAATCCTGATTTCTTGCAGATGCCCTCCAGATGCACAGATTCCCTTCCAGATGCCAAAGCATATTTATAGATAAGGGCATCCATGATTTCAGAGGTCCATCTGCATCCTAGCCCAAAGAAATCAAGCCCAGACGCTAAGCCCAAGCCCCTAAGAAGCAAGATACCAGGGAATATTCCTGCTACCTGGCTACCAGGCCACCCCAGCTTCCAAAGGCCCAAACCTATGCGCCCGAGCCCCTTTGGGCCAGCCTCTTGTTGCTCCTAGAAGCCCAACATGCCCCCTAGGAGTCCTTGGAGTGTTGGCCAAGTCAAGAGAATTTTTAGGGATTTTTTCTACCTAATGTTTCCTTATTTTCTAGCTAGGGTTTGAGAGGGAAAAGGATTCTTATGTAAAGACTTATGTACCCTTACTTGGAGCCCAAGGTTAAGGGTCTATTTAAAGGACCCTAGCCTCTTGTATGAAGGGAGATTTTGATATATGAAATAAAAACCTTGAGTTCTTCAATTACTTTGTGTGATTACCCTGCTGTGTGCATAAAGGGGTTTGAGAGTTCTTCTTCCCGATGTTTGCAACCATCTTCCTGCCACCAACCATCCTTCCAGCCCCCTCCAAAACTTTCTTCTCTTTGCTATTTTCCTTTGTTTTCTTGATTTTCTCTGAGTTTTCTAACCCTTAATAGGTCGTTTGCAGGTCCCCGAGTTCCTACGAATCCAACGACTCCAGCCAAGCCTCAATCGGACCACCGAGAAGAAAGCCGGGTATCCGTGGGTCTTTGGCTTGGTTTTCCAAGCCGCATCCATCGAGGAACGAGAGATCCCTTCACTGCGATCTTCACCGGGCACTTCAGATGTTGTCAGGTACACCCCCTCTACCTCCAGTCTTATTATTGTAGAACTTACCCTAACCGAGGCTTCTCAGCCCCGACGATCCTTCTTTAGTACTTTTCTAGGTTCTAATCTGCATGCTTGGCTTCAAAAATTCATACAAAATTCTCTACAACTAATTTTGATCTGAAATTCAGGAATTAATCACCTAACCCCACATATAAACATACAAAAAGAATTGCATGCATATTAGTCCCGCATCAGCAAGTCCCTAAGCAAGTATAAAAAAAGGATCCCAGGATTGAGAAACACCGTAGGACTTACCTCTCAGATCAATACCTACTTAGAAGTCAGGGTGGCAAACCTCAAAGATCTGAAGTGCCCGATGCCGAGTTCACTCGCTCTCGCAGATGCGACCTGGATGATCGAGCATTCAACCCCGTGGATGCACCGGCTTTCTGTTCGAAGGTCACGACGGCAAGAGCAACCGACTCCGTGTTCGTGGCACCTGGAGGACCTACGGGCATTCAAGAGAAGAGTTAGGATTCGATCAAAAAAGAAAGCAATAGATGAAAGGATGAGAGTTGATGGAGTGATGGGTGGAGTTCTTCTTGCTAGGTTCCCGGTTGGGTGATCCCAATGGACTCCGACTCGAAGTTGGAAGATGGAGCTGTTGAAGAGATAGTAACTCGAGGCCTCATACCTCTCGACGTCTCGAAGGACGATGGCACTCCCTCATTGAGATCAACGCTCTTAAAGAATGAAGGCAACTAAAGAGAATTGGCTCTCAAAATTGTTTTTTTCATTCATCATCAATAGCCTACAAATGAGGGGTAAGGTCCTTTAAATAGGCACCTTAGGACCCAATTTAAAATTCAAACGAAAGATACATGAATCCTTTTGATAAGGCACCAAAGAAATTCTGAATTTTCCCTTCTTTGGCCGACCAATGATGTGATTGGGCATGGCTTGACATAAGGCTTGGAAGAGGGATCTTGGCGCCCTTGAACTTGGAAGGTTGGTCTCTTTTTTTGGATGAAGACATGGCATGGGGCTTGTAGCAAGGCTTGTGTTCTCCACCTTTCCTTGGTTGTTCATCTACCTTTGGTACAAGACATGATATGGGGAGTGGAAGATGGAGCTTGTCTTGGCGCCCATGGATTCTTGCTCTTCCTTCCATACTTGGTCAACTACTTTGGGAAGAAAGCTTGATGTGAGGGCTTGAAGCAAGGGATTTAAATTCTTCAAATTTTTAACTCCTTTGACCTTCCCTTGGTCGGCCACCTATATTTGGAAAAGTGCTTGATAGGGGGAGGGAAGGAGGGAATGTATCAAGTGTTGTTGTCCCCTTTATGCCTCCAAAATTCTGATTTTGTGCCGCCCACATGGCAAGGTGAAGTGGCGCCACATAGGATGATGAAGTGGTGCCCCAGGGTTGATTTCGCATCCTTCATGTCTTGGCTCAAAAGTGACTTGGCTTCAAGACCAACTTGCTTGGACCCATACTTCAAACAGACTTAGACTGGACTCAATTCAGGACTGGACTCAAGCTCAATTCAGGACTGGACTTAGTACATGACACAACATGACCAAATTGGTAAAAGTACAGGACTAGACACAAACACTTGAGACTCAGTTCAAAGCTAAAAAATATTACAAAATTTAGGCTTGAAGACTTAATACAAGACCCAAAAGAATTGAAACCCTAATCAGAGGTCTGGTGCCCACACCAAGTAAGCTTGATACGGGGCTTGAAACAAGGATCATGTCTCCATTATCCATTGACCTTCCTTGGATATCCATAGATCCTTTGGAAAGAGGCTTGATAGGTGGTGGGAAGGGAGGAAAGAATCAAGGAATGGTGCCCATAAATTCAGCATTTCCTTCTTGCCTTGGCCACCCGATTATCATGGTGATGTGGCACCACATGGGATGGATAAGGTGGCGCTCAAGGGCTGAAGTGGCATCTTTCATAGATTGGGAGATGGTTTGACCTTTTAATAAATGGACTAGACTCAATGACCACTCCATGCTTAGGCCCAATCTTCAAGTAGACTTGGACTAGAACCAACTTAGCTAAATACAGGACCCACTGATCCAACTTGACCAAATTGATCAAGGTACAGGACTAAAACAAAAATACATGACTTAAATTAAAAACTGCTTTGGCTTGAAGCCTTATTACAAAACCCAACAGACTAAATTCTAGTCAGAGATCTGTAGAGGGTTGTGGAGCCTCTGTTTGATTGTGGTGCCCACACTAGTTCTCTCGAGGTGAGAAGAACTCGACCCTGTTGAGTAAGGGTTGATTTGGCTTTGGTACTCCTCCAGAATGTCAGGGTCGAGGCACTGCAAGTCCTCCCGGGTAATCCACGAATTGTCAGACTCTTATCAGCCTCGCCATCGGACTAAGTAATGATGATCCTTGGTTCTAGATCATCTCTGTTTCCCGTCGGATCTATTTCCTAGGTTCGAGTTTCATTCCTGTTCCCCCTCATATCCCCATCCTTCCTTCATCACCTCCACCAAGAAAAAAAATTGAAATCCAAAAGAGTCCAGCCATTTTAGGGTTTTAGTATAAGTTTTATCCTAGTCCCGGGAGGCTTCTTAGCCCTCCCATGGTCCGTAGTTGCTTTAGGTTTTCCCATTTCCGAATAATCCCAGGTTTCTTCATTTCCATCCCACATCACTAAGCCTAACTATTATAGAATCCCTTTGATCAAACTCTTTGGTTAACTTTCGGGAATCAATCAAATTATTTTAAAATTTATATATAATGCATGATGCAAAATGCATACTTAATGATGCATTCCTATACAGCAAAATTTTATTGGACTCTCTAGGGTCTAAATCTAACAGACTAATGACTCTCTAGGTTTGACCCTGGTCTGGTATGCACATGAGAATTTACCATGGGTTCCTAGCAAATGCTATAAGGTCTTCCAAAATTAGGTCACAAATGGGATGGGCTCTAAGGGTTCATGCAACTTGGTGATTTCAATAAAATGCAACCTAATGGCTTCAGAAACATGTGTAGACTCAGGAAAGGGTAGGAAATGGGAATCAAAGTCTTGGGGCAATTTATGCGAGGCACGAAATAGACCATGGTTACTCAGGATGACCTTAAGATTTGAATATTGATTTATGGGTGTCATAAGGTCAAATTGATGGATGGAGAATTTAGTCATTGTAAGTGCAGGTTTTTCAAGAAGGGAAGACTTAGTTCCAGAAAAAGATCATCAACTGGGGTTAGAGGAATGAGGTCTTGGGTTGAGGCTAAAGGAGTGGGTTCTTCTTGAGGGCATTGACTTACAGGAACCAAGTCCTCACTAATTTCTTGTTGTTCTGATGTTTCAGGACTAGACTCAACAATCTTATCTTCTCCAATGGTTTCCTCAGGTATGGTACTAGAGTTGTCCTCCTCATAGTCTTCTCCTTCATATTCATCTACTAGACTCATGTCAGCCTCATATACCTCTACTTCAGACTCATTGGTGGGTTCAGAATCTTCTGAGGGTCCTTCCAAAATAGATTCAGCCTGGATGTTTTTTTGGTCAACCAATTCCGTGTCTACAATATATTCCTTTTCTTTAATGTCACCATGGTGAACACATGGGGTAGCAGGTGTGGGTCGACTTAGGTTAGGGTTGGGCTTGGTTTCAGAGGTACTAACCCTGTTGAACTGAGAGTGACTGGTCGTGAGCTCCCTTTGATAAGACTCGAACTCCCTAGCTATGTCATAGGCCTCCTCACGATTCTGAAATTTTCAATAGGATAGTTCCTCCTGGATGTCCCTACGTAGGACAGCTCGAAACCTCGATATGATTATAGCCTCAGACTCAACTCTGCTACATCTCCTAATAAACCCATTAAATTTCTTAATATACTCAGATACTAGTCTATCGCCCTATCTCAGTTTGTACCATTGGTCTAAAAGTCTTTGCTCATAAAATCTACCTAGGTACTTTTCTCTTAGCCTACTTCTCATCGTTTTCCAGCTACACATTCTTTCTCCTCTTTGATAACATTCATCCTCGATACCTATCCAATGCCACTTAGCATGTTGGGTTAACCTACGTATGGCCAATCTTAATTTTTCTAACTCCGACATATTAGTGTACTCGAAATAGTGATCCATGCTCTCCTCCCAATCGATATACACCTCTTGTCTTTCATCAAAAGTGGGTGCACAAGGTTCGGTGCTCCAAATGGGTCCCTCCTCGGAGTCAACCAAGTATGGGTATGGGCTCCTAGGGCTAGACTTAGGGGAAAGATCATGATCATAGGCTCTTGGATCAAGGAAATTGGGCCTAGAGGAGTTGAATTTAGCATGGATCTTGCGGGCTTCTGCCCGTGCCTCAGCTTGGGCCATCTTTTGGTCTAATCGGGCTAGTTGTTCACTGATGGCCCACAAGTGGGCTTCAAGGTTTGATCCCATGACTACACTGGGCTGGAAATGGACTAATGGGCTAATGGACTCCTGTTCTAAACTAGACATGCAACACACAATGAATGGTGCTACCGGCTTGCTAGGCCTAAAAGATCAAACCAAATGTTAGGTCAAGAAGACTAACTCAATAGTAGTAACTTTGCACCTGGCCAGGTAAGTGTAAGGTTGGTAGAGGTTTTTCTTTGCTTGCCTTAGACACCAATTTGAAATTGGCCAGGTAACCGAACCAACCCACTTTCCTTTGGGCTCTTGACCCTGAACTACTTGCCTAGACACTAGCTACACAAGCACACACAAACAAGTGGTCTAACTTGGCTTGACACTTGGTTCGACTCGACTTTGTGGGTATCCCTAGCTCACTAGAGCAATTAAGTGTCTATTCAATTTTAATTAGAGGTTGGGGTTCGATATGCCGGGTGGTGATTTTTGGGTTAGGGACAGGTAATGAAATCCTGACCTTATGTTAAATTGCTGCCCTTAAGATGATTTATGGAAATGATGGCATACAAATGATCTAATGAAATGTCTTAAGTTATATATATATATATTAGATTTTGATGTTTGATAATAGAAATAAAATGATGGAAATAAAAATATATGACCCTAAATGCAAAATTAAACTATATGAAAGATGAAGATGAGATGAGATGTACTTGCTGGATTTTCAGATCAGGATTTTTCTCAGATGGTAATAAGCCATGTAGAAATTCTAAAGACTGAAATAAAATCTAAACAAATTCTAGAAAATACTTCTACTTATGAAAAATCTAGCAAAACAAAAATCATAAAAATCTGACATTCATACAGGAAGAAATAATCAAAATAGCAGACTATGTATGGGAATGCTGAATTTCTAAAAAGCTGAAATTAAAGATGCAAAACTTTTTCTAATAGATCTAAACCTATCTCCTTGTGTTCCCCTTCATAGGTCAATCACAGTGGCACCCCTACACACCTTTGGAGATCCCAGTGGAATGGGAGGAGAGGATCTTGAAACCCTACTTTTCTCCTAAAACTGGACGGTCTGGTGAAGTACCTATCCAAGTACTTAAGAAGTGCTAAGTCCTAACCATGCTCTGATACCAAACATGATGCGGGACTAACTAGATGCCAGGATGAAATGATGCAGGTGATTTTTCTTGTTTTTTATGATTTTTATGTTTTAGAGATTTTTTTTAGGATTCCCGAAAACAAGTAGGAGTAGATCTAGGGTTCTGTACTAACAAGAACTTCAGGCAAGCAAGTAAGTCCCTAAGCAAGGATAAAAAGAGAACCCCGGGATTTAGAAATCCCGTAGGACATAGCTCTCAGATCAATACCTACTTAGGAGTCAGGGTGGCAAACCTCAAAGATCTGAAGCACCCGATGCCGAGTTCACTCACTCTCACGGATGCAGCCTGGATGATCGAGATTCAACCCCACGGATGCACCGGCTTTCTATCTAAAGGTCACGATGCAAGAGAAACCGACTCCGTGTTCGTGGCACCTGGAGGACCTGCGGGCATTCAAGAGAAGAGTTAGGACTCGATCAAAAAAGAAAGCTATAGATGAAAGGATGAGAGTTGATGGAGTGATGGGTGGAGTTCTTCTTGCTAGGCGCCCGGTTGGGTGATCCCAATGGACTCCGACTCAAAGTTGGAAGATGGAGCTATTGAAAAGATAGTAACTCGAGGCCTCACACCTCTCGACGTCCCAAAAGATGAAGGCACTCCCTCACGGAGATCGATGCTCCTAAAGAATGAATGCAACTAAAGAGAATTGTCTCTCAAAATTGTATTTTTCATTCATCATCAATAGCCTACAAATGAGGGGTAAGGTCCTTTAAATAGGCACCTTAGGACCCAATTTAAAATTCAAATGAAAGATACATGAATCCTCTTGATAAGGCACCAAAGAAATTATGAATTTTCTCCTCTTTGGCTGACCAATGATGTGATTGGGCGTGGCTTGATGTAAGGCTTGTAAGAGGGATCTTGGCACCCTTGAACTTGGAAGGTTGGTCTCTTATTTTGGAAGAAGACATGGCGTGGGGCTTGTAGCAAGGCTTGTGTTCTCCTCCTTTCCTTGGTTGTTCATCTACCTTTGGTACAAGACATGATATGGGGAGTGGAAGATGGAGCTTGTCTTGGCGCCAATGGATTCTTGCTCTTCCTTCCATACTTGGTCAACTACTTTGGGAAGAAAGCTTGATGTGAGGGCTTGAAGCAAGGGATTTAAAATTTTCAAATTTCTAACTCCTTTGACCTTCCCTTGGCCGGCCACCTATATTTGGAAAAGAGCTTGATAGGGGGAGTGAAAGAGGGAATGTATCAAGTGTTGTTGTCCCCTTTATGCCTCCAAAATTCTGATTTGTGTAGCCCTCATGGCAAGGTGAAGTGGTGCCACATAGGATGATGATGTGGCACCCCAGGGTTGATTTGGCATCCTTCATGTCTTGGCTTAAAAGTGACTTAGCTTCAAGACCAATCTTGCCTGGACCCATACTTCAAACAGACTTGGACTGGACTCAATTAAGTACCGGACTCAGACTCAATTCAGGACTGGACTCAGTACAAGACACAACTTGACCCAATTGGTCAAAGAACAAGATTAGACACACACTTGAGACTCAGTTCAAAGCTAAAAAATACTACAAAGTTTAGGCTTGAAGCCTTAATACAAGACCCAAAAAAACTTAAACCCTAATCAGAGGTCTAGTGCCCACACCAAGTAAGCTTGATATGGGGCTTGAAACAAGGATCATGTCTCCATTATTCATTGACGTTCCTTGGCTGTCCATAGATCCTTTGGAAAGAGGCTTGATAGGTGGAGGGAAGGGAGGAAATAATCAAGGAATAGTGTAGACAAATTCAGCATTTCTTTCTTGCCTTTGCCACCCAATTATCATGGTGATGTGGCACCACATGGGATGGATAAGGTGGCACTCAAGGGCTGAAGTGGCATCTTTCAAAGATTGGGAGATGGTTTGACCTTTTAATAAATGGACTAGACTCAATGACCACTCCATGCTTGGGCCCAATTTTCAAGTAGACTTGGACCATAACCAACTTAGCTAAATACAAGACCCACTGATCCAACTTGACCAAATTGATCAAGGTACAGGACAAAAAAAAAAATACATGACTTAAATTAAAAATT
Organism: Areca catechu; assembly: GCA_021397845.1. NCBI lineage: Eukaryota > Viridiplantae > Streptophyta > Magnoliopsida > Arecales > Arecaceae > Areca > Areca catechu. The sequence continues at coordinate 111,468,971 of CM038043.1, forward strand.
GTTTTGGCTTGAAGCCTTATTACAGAACCCAACAGACTAAATTCTAGTCAGAGATCCGCAGAGGGTTGTGGAGCCTCTATCTGATTCTGGTGCCCACACCAGTTCTCTCGGGGTGGGAAGAACTCGACCCTGTTGAGTAAGGGTTGATTTGGCTTTGGTACTCCTCCAGAAGGTCAGGGTCGAGGCACTGCACGTCCTCCCGGGTAATCCACGAATTGTCAGACTCTTGTCGGCCTTGCCATTGGACTAAGTAACGATGATAGCCTTTGCCCCGGGTAGTGAAAGCTTGATCATCTTGAACACGCTCGATCCGATATCCTCTCTCATGTAAAATTGGTGGTGGACACTCTAGATCAGGTTTGCTCTCAAATGAAAGGTCACGCGTAAATGGCTTGCTAGGTATGTTTGCTGGTTCCCTATACTCGACTAAATCAGAGATATTGAAAGTTGAGCTAATACCATATTCCGGGGGTAGCTCAAGCACATAGGCATTAGGGCCAACTCTCCTTATCACTCTAAAGGGGCCAGCTCCACGAGCATGAAGTTTCTTAATAGTTCCTGGTGGGAACCATCCAGGCCTAATCCTAATCATTACAGAATCCCCAATTTAAAACTCTTTAGCTCATTTTTAGGAATCAACCAATCTTTTAAATACGTTATTACTTAGATTAATTTTCTGGCTAATTTTTTTATGCGTGTCCCTAATATGCATTGCAAATGATTTTGCAGACTCTGAGATTCACACTGACAGTTGACAAAAAGCAGGCTCAACTATGTGTTCCTATTGAGAGGAATTTTATTGGACTCTCTAGGGCCTAAACCTAATAGATTATTGACTCTCTAGGTTTGACCTTAGTCTAGTATGCACATGAGAATTTACCATGGGTTCCTAGCAAATGCCATAAATCTTCCAAAAGTAGGTCACAAATGGGATGGGCTCTAAGGGTTCATGTAACCTGGTGATCTCAATAAAATGTAACCTATTAGCTTTAGAAACATGTGTGGACTTAGGAATGGGTAGGAAATAGGAATCAGAGTCTTGGGGCAATCTATGAGAAACATGGGATAGAACTTGGTTATTTAAGATGACCTTAAGATTTGAATATTGATCTATGGGTGTCATAAGGTCAAATTGATGGATGGAGAATTTGGTCATTGTAAGTGCAAATTTTTCGTGAAAGGAAGACTTGGTTAGTTCCAGAAAAAGGTTATCAACTGGGATTAGAGGAATGAACTCTTTACAAGGGTATTGAATGAGGTCTTGGGTTGAGGCTAAAGGAATAGGCTCTTCCTGAGGGCATTGACTTACAGGAACCAAGTCCTCACTAATTTCCTGTTGTTCTGATGTTTCAGGACTAGGCTCAACAATCTTATCTTCTACAAGGATTTCCTCAGGTAAGGTACTAGAGTTGTCCTTTTCGAAGTCTTCTCCTTCATATTTATCTACCAAACTCATGTTAGCCTCATATACTTCTATCATGGGTTCTAATTCTTCCTCCTTTAATTGTTCTTTCAGTATGGCTTCATTCTGGTCAACTAATCCTGGGTCGGCCATACCTAATTCTTTTTCAATGTCATCCTTCTGGGTGTAAGACAGTGGTAGGTATTTCTTTCTAAGTCTAGCTTTCATGTCCCTCCATGTTGCTATGGGTTCTTGTCCTCTTTGCCCTACCAGCCTCTCAACACTATTCCAAAATAACCTAGCCTGGCGAACCAACCTAAGTTTGGCAAACTTAAATTTCATCCTTTCCATCATAGTGTACCAGTCGAAGTATTGCTCTATGTCTTCTCCCAATCTATCTACACCTTGGGATCTAGACTGCCATCGAAGGTAGGGGCTTCTAGCTTAATGTTTCTAATGGCCCTCTCTTCATGGTCTATGATATCCTGATGGGGTCTCCTAGGGTGTATCTCTTGGGCTAGGTTAGGATGGGGGACTCTCCTGGGTTCAGCCTCTAAGGTAGGATTATGTTGAGGATATTTGCTATGGTGGGGAGGTGACTCAAACTCAAGTTCAGTGGAAGGCTCCCGGGTTCTCTCCATAGTTTCTAGCCTTGTTTCAAATCTGACTTCAAACTCTTCAAACCTTTTGTTCAACCTAGATAGATGTTCAGTGATGACCTTTAATTGATCCTCGTGGTCATTCTCCATGGGTTCACTGGGCTAGGAGTGATGTGGGTGATACAGGGCTCCTGATCTAGTTGACATGCAACACATAATGAATAGTGCTATAGGTTTGCTAGACCTAGGAGTTTAATCAAAGTGGGTCAACATAGAAGACACACAACATAACAACTAGCCCTTTTACTGGCCAAGTAAAGGGTGGGAGTGTGGGAGGCCCCCCTTGCTTTTGCAAGGACCTAATTAAAGAACCACAACATAGCTTAGGTCATTTGATGCTAGACCTTTTGCCTTAGACACCAGCTTCCCAATACCAATTGAAAGGTTGTATACAACCAGCTTTCCAAAATGGTCAAACCCAACTCGTTGATGTCCCTAATCTATTAGGTAGCTACTAGATTTTAGATTAGGTTTGGGTTCGAAATGCAAGGGTGGTTATTTTTGGACTAAGAAAATGCAATGACTTCCTTCCCTTATCTTATGATATTGACGCCCTTAAGTTAATTATGAAAATGATGGCATACAAATGATCTAATGAAATGTATCTAAGTTTTTTTTTTTGTGTGTTTTGAATTTTTGATGTATGATAGCAGAAAATAAGATGCTGGAAATAACAAAATATGAACCTTAATGCAAAATTAAACTATATGGAAAATGAAAATGGGATGAGATGCACTTACTGGAATTTTCAGAACAAAATTTTTCTCAGATGGTAATCAGCCATGTAGAAGTTCTATAGACTAAAATAAAATTTGATAAAATTTTGAAAAATACTTCTAATTATGCAGAATCTAGAAAAATAAAAATCACAAAAATCTGATATTCCTACAGATAGAAACAGCTAAAATAGCAGACTATGTACTGAAATGAAAACAAAAGCAGAAATTTGAAGATGCTAGATTCTAATGATGCAAAACTATTCTTTAAGATTTAAAACTTCTCCTTGTATTTCCCTTTAAAGGTCAATCACATCGGCACCCCTACACACCATATGAAATCCCCGTGGAATGGGATGTGAGGGTCTTGCAGCACTTCTTTTTCCTATGATCGGATGGCCATGGTGAAGCACCCAATCCAAGTACTTAAGAAGATGCTAAGCCCTAACCATGCTCTGATACCAAACATGATGCGGGACCAACTAAAGGCTAGGATGAGATGGAATGATGCAAGTGATTTTTCTTTTGTGATTTTTAGGTTTTAATGAGGTTAAGGATTCCCGAAGACAAGCAAGAGTAGATCTAGGGTTTCTATAATAACAAGAACTTCAAGTTAGCAAATAAGTCCCTAAACAAGAATAAGAAGAGGACCCCAGGATTGAGAATCCCCGTAGGACTTAGCTCTTGGATCAATACCAACTTAGGAGTTTAGGGTTGCAAACCTTGTAAAGCTTTGATGCGCCCGATGATGAGTTCACGCGCTCTCGTGGATGCGGCCTAGAAGATCAAGCCTTTAACCCTACGGATGTGCTAGCTTCCCATCTGGAGGTTGCAAAGGCAAGGGAGACCGACTCCATGTCCGTGGCACCTGGAGGACCTGCGAGCAATCAAGATCAATGTTAAGGGTCAACAAAAAACAAGAAGCAATGAAGGAACAAAAGTTGAAGATGGTGGTGTTGGGGATCTTTTTGCTAGGCACCCAGATGAATCATCCATATGGCCTTCGAACTCGAAGATGGAAGATGGCTTGCACGGAAGAGATGGTAGCCTAGGGCCTCACACCCCTCAATGCCCGAAGGCGAAGGTGCTCCCTCATGGAGATCGACATTCTTAAGGAGCGAAGGCAAACTAGAAGAATATCACTCAAACTTGTTTTTTCATTCATTCAAAATTAGTCCATACAATGGAGGGGTAAGGCCCTTTATATAAGCACCTTAAAACCCATTCAAATTCAAATGAAGAAAATACAAAGCTTCATAAAGAGGGCACCCAAATTCAGATTTCTTCTTTTCTTGGTCGACCAAGGTTTTGTGGCTTGATTTGGGGCTTGAAAGATAGGAGTTGTCTCCTTGATTTTTGGGTCAATCAATTTCTTCCATAGCCGACCAAGCTCTTTAGGAAGTAAGCTTGATATGGGGCTTGAAACAAGGATCATGTCTCCATTACCCATTGACCTTCCTCGGCTGCCGATCGCTCCTTTGGAAAGAGGCTTGACAGGTGGAGGAAAGGGAGGAAAGAATCAAGGAATGGTGCCCACAAATTCAGCATTTCTTTCTTGCCTTGGCCACCCACTTGTCATGGTGATGTGGCACCACATGGGATGGATGAGGTGGTGCTTAAAAGCTGAAGTGGCATCTTTCAAAGATTGGGAGATGGTTTGACCTTTTAATAAATGGACTAGACTCAATGACCACTCCAAGCTTGGGCCCAATCTTCAAGTAGACTTGGACTAGAACCAACTTAGCTAAATACAGGACCCACTGACCTAACTTGACCAAATTGATCAAGGTACAGGACTAAACTAAAAATAACTAATTTAAATTAAAAACAGCTTAGGCTTGAAGCCTTATTATAGAACCCAATAGACTAAACCCTAGTCAGAGATCCATAGAGGGTTGAGGAGCCTCTATCTAATTCTAGTGTCCACACCAATGGATGAGGAAGAAAGAGCCCAAGTGGACCAATGGCTCCACCCGTTATAAGAAAAAAAGGGAGAAAAACATCATGGAGAACCTCACCTACTCATCAGTCATGGCCCAAGTTTTTGGAGAGTATTCTTGGCCTTTCCTTCTCTCCCAATACCCATTGACATAGGTGCTAAAGGTGAACCAGAGAAGGAGACTCATGATGAAAGACCCTTCTCCAATCTCATACCCTAACTAGCGAGGGTAGCAGCATCACATCCGGGCCACTGATCATTTTCAATACCTCCCATGTCAAAGTGAACATCTCTCATTATGCTACTAATCTTGCTCATGTACCTTTTCTAGCTATAGAAAGAAAGTCTTGCATTTTTAATACCAACACCTATGGATAAGGGTGCTACTAGGGAAAATCAATAGAATGCTTCTATCAAGGCTAGGAAAAATAGCTAGTGGAAATGGAAAGGTGACATCCCAAACTCCCAATTTATAAGGAAACCAGATAGAAGTTTATGGACTAAATGACTAACTAACAATTGATAAGGGTCTCTTTTCACCATTAAAATTTCTATGAAAGGAAAATAGCATGGCAGATTTCTAGGATGAAAATTCATTACTCTTACCTTAAAATTGGCATAATGTCTGGAAGAACTCTTAGCCGAGCGATAATGTATGCATGCTCTTGGCTCGAGAAAATTGGAATTCTCGAGATTTGATATTACTTATAAGCTACACCTCCTTTCTTTAAGAGCATAGGATTCTATCGAGAAGGTTAACGAACCCAAGAAAAGATTCAACATCCAAAAACTTTTGGTCAGGCCAACATTAAAAAGCCCTTAGCTTGATGCTTACTCCCAAAATCCTTTGATCGGGACAAAAATATTCAATGCTTGAAAGCCTTTGACTGGGTTAAAAAGACTTAATATTTGAAAGCCTTTGGTTAGGGTAGCATTGAAAAGCCTTTGGCCTATCGCTAAACACTTGAAACTTTTGGACAGGATAAAAAGATTCAATGCCCGAAAGTCTTTGGCTTGACTAGTGTTAGAAAGTCTTTGACCTAATGCTCAACTCTTGAAAGCCTTTGGTCTGGCCAGTATTGGAAAGCCTTTGGCTTGACACTTAACTCCTGAAAGCCTTTGGTTGGGATAAAAAGATTCAATGCCCAAAAGCCTTTGGCCTGGCTAGCATTGAAAAGCCATTGGCCCAACACTCAACTTTGGATAGTCTTTAGTCGGGCTAGTATTGGAAAGACTTTAGTCGGGCTAGTATTGGAAAGCCTTTGACCTGACTCTCAACTCTTGAAAGCCTTTGGTTGGGACAAAAAGATTTAATGCCTAAATGTCTTTGACTAGGCTAGTACTGGAAAGCCTTTGGCCTGATGCTCAACTCCCAAAAGCCTTAGACTATGATAGAAAGATTTAATGCTCAAAGGCCTTTGATTCGGCCAACTTTGGAAAGTCTATGATCAGGCGTCCAGCTCTCCAATTCTGCTTCTACTCGGGAATGATGTTAATATTGGTAAATTAATGACTAAATCAAGGTAATACTGGGCATACTCAACTTCCTAGGTGGAAGTCGGCTAAGTCATTTCAAGCAGGAATTCCTAGACCTCGAATATCTAGTGTTGGATAGTTCAACCCAATAAGGATCACCTATTTTGTGATTCATGCCATTGGACAAGGGTTGAAGAGATATTGTACCTTATCATGAAGAAGTCATGCCGAGCTCACAGCATGATAATACTGGCTTCGTGCCCCTACCAGTGGCCAACAAGTTTTTAGCACTATATTAAACATCGCACTTGAGAGCATTTATCGAATCCCCATACATAGCCAAAAATGAAAACTATTTTACTCATAATTCAAGAAAAGGAACCTAAAGGTTCTACAAAAGTGGCCTCCTTCATTAGACAATCCAATGAAATTTACATCAAAAAAAAAAAAAAGAAAAAACATTCTCTAGGCGGATGAAAGACCGACAGCTCCTTCGATCCCAGCCACTTCTGCTTCAGAGGTTGGTACACCTTCGGGGGATGCCTTGTTGTCTGACTCATCCTCATACAAGATAATCTAGGTTGAGGTTCGAGTAGTGCTTGAGGGTCCACTTTCAGGTGTCCTCCATGCCCTCAGCAAATGATGGCTATGTTGCATTCAGGCTGACACAACGGAAGACTAGATTTTAAAAATTTTCATTATTGAAATCCTAATCAGCCAGAACCCTAGACCCAAGGACCACTTGACCATAATAACTAATAAATCATAACTTTATGGTTATAGAGGAATACCTGGAGCGCTATACTCCTTAATTTCTACAAGGCACACAAGTGTATGCCCTCCAAAGGTGATCCACACAGGAATTGGAACAAGGAGGCACTTCGATCGAGCTTGCTTATTTGACTAGGACTCTTTCTAGCAGCCTTTCTTCCTTCTATAGCCTTTCTCTCTTTGTTGCCCAGGTGGCTACCCAAGAGGGGGGTGAACTGGGACTTTTAAAAAAAAAATAAAGCAAGTAATGTGCAATTAAAAATCCTTTGCAAGTGGTAGGTGCTGTTATAAAGTAGTAAATTGCGGAAGCTAAGTAAAAGCAAGGAAGCACAACACAAACACACAAAATTTATAGTGGTTCGGAGCAACCCAGCTCCTATGTCCACTACCCAAGATACCACTCAAGATTTTCATTATTTTCACACCCAAATATAGTAGGATTGTTTTACAGTATCATAATCCAAAACCTTTACACTTTGATTTTACGGGATCACCAAAGAAAATCCAAAACCCTTTAGTTTTAAACAGGCTCACCAAAGAAACCTAACTTTGTTTTACCAGGATAACCAAGAACCCAACACTTGGTTTTTATCAAGTCTCACCAAGAACCTATTTGGTTTTTCAACCGAGCTCACCAATAACCCAACAATTTAAAAATGAATTGAAATAAATGCAACAAAAATGATAAACTCAATTTGTCAGATAGTTGCTGGTGCAGCTTGATGGAAGTCCACTTGAATATACTTAAATAAGCTTTAATTGCTTCAATGACTTCTTCCCAAAGTTTCTTCAAGCTTTAGATAAGAGTTGGTGAAGACTTGAAGGCTGACTTGAATGTTCTTATGCTCTTTTGCTATTGGTAGTTTGGATATTCATTGAAGCTTTCTTATCTTAGAAGAACTTTTCAAAAACTCTTACTTTTAGGATGTTCAAATCCTTCAAATATACGGTCTTCTATCACTCCAAGGCAGTTCTAGCTGTTGTAGACCATTGGGAAATGATTTATGACCGTTGGAGCACTTTTTGGCATTCAAAAATAGTTTTTGGAACTAGCCATTGGATACCTGAAAATGATGTTCGAGTTGGCTCCGATTCCTTCAAGTCGGCTCGGATCCTTCGAGTCGATAGGTCGAGTCACCAAATCTTCAGTGCGGTCGGCTTTTTGTCTCAGGGCGCAAAACTTCACTCTGGATGAGTCGGCTCTTGATAGCTCGGGTCGGCTCGAACTTCTTTCTTTGAAAAACTTGAACTCGAGGAGTCGGCTCCTTTTAGCTTGGGTCGGCTCTTCATCATAGATTCTGAAATGAACACTCTGGAAGAGTTGGCTTGATGCAGTTCGGGTCAGCTCACTTTCTCAGGTCTTCAAAATTAGGTCTTGTAGAGTCGACTCTTTCTGGTTTGGGCTGACTCGCCTGGCTGTTCTTAGAAATATTCAAAAACTAGACTCTGGAGGAGTCAGCTCAGAAATATTCCAGTCGACTCGGATTCATTGGAGTCAGCTCGGTTATCTTCGAGTCGGCTCAGATTGCTGTGTTCTAGAATCCTTGCTGTGTGCTAGTAGGTGGAGTCGGCTCTTCATCATGCTAGGTCGGCTAGAGTATCTTCTTCAGGATTTTTACACTTGAACTCAAGAAAGAACTCTCACCAACACTCTTACAATTTTCAATCATACCAACTCAAAATACTTTTATGGCACACACACACAGAAGTAACCCTTTTTTTACATGATTTTTTTTCTTAGCTTTTTCATTGGGTTCTTCTTTACAAAAACACATTACAACACAACTCAAACAAGAAATAAAGATGTAGGAGTTGAAGTCTGAATAATTAACTCATCCTACAAAAATTTGTAAAATACTTGAAGAGTTGCTAGAAATCAATATACATGCTCCAATATTTGGTTATCACCAAAATCACTTATGGGGTCAACAATCTCCCCCTTTTTGATGATGACAAAACACTGGGCATGAAAAAGCAAGATAAAACTTTACAATTACTTGTATAACTGTATTTGCAAGAATGTATGAACAAGTAAGAAGGATTAACTTTAATTTGAGTCAAACTATGGAGGAGAATTAGGGCTTAGAGAGAAAATCTCCCCCTTAATAAGATACTCCATGTTTTGTTTCACTTTCTATGTATTTTTAGAGCTCAAAATGTTACAAAGGAACTTTAAGTATCAGAACTATTAAAAGTCAAAACTTAAAACATTATGTATCAAAGCTTAAATATGTATCATTATGTATCAAAGCCTAATTTGAGCTTAGCTTTCAAGCTTTATGCATCAGATCTTTATGTATCAAAGCAAATATATAAATATATTTTAACCTTTTCATGCAATGATTTTACAACTTTCTCCCTCCTTTTGTCAATCAATCAAAAAGGTAGAGTAAGACTTAAGCTCAGATTTTAAAATATAATGAGAAAGTATTTAAAATTTGTTTGAGATAATTTTACTTTCTCATATTCAACTTGAAATTCTAATTGAAAAATCAGTCATTGTATGAACAATCAAACATAAACTTTCATTGCATAGAGAAATAGAATAATTTAAGAGACAAAAAGTGTACTTTCATTTCATTTCAAAAATGTTCAGTACAAGGTGAAGGGCAATACACTTAGTCACTATCTAAGTCTACTCTAGGATGTGAAGGTTGGCCAGGAATTTGAATGCCAGGTGGCAGAGAAGCAATTAAGTCAACAAATTATGGGATATTGTGGGATTCTTGTGGTCTAAAGTGTGGAGCAGGTTGTCTTGGATGAGCAGATTGACCAGGAAAAGATCTAGAAGAGGGAGGAGCACTTTGAGCAGCTCGGATATCTTCAATTTTAGACATCATTTTCCACAAGAAGCTGTTCATAGATTTTAATTCGGCTTCTATTTTTTTTATACTTTTAGAAGCAGCTAAATCTTCCATTGCTTCTTTTATTTCTGCCACTTCCTTTTGCATTGTAAACATTTCTGAGGCTTGTACATTTGCAAATGCTTTTGCCGAGCCTCTCAATCTTCCAAACTCACTTCTAATTATTCAAGTGCCTCTGGTGTAATCTTCTTCCATTCTTTTACCTGCTTCAATTGATCCCATTCTTATTCTTAAGTTGTTCATATCAACTCTGTAAGTTTCAAGTACTAGTGTAACAGATTTCTCAATATTTTTTGAACTTGAAGTAATCAGCTATAAAATTGGTTGCATATTTGTATCAGTTGTATGTAATATATAGTCTTTGAGGTTTCAAGAGATTCAATTTTTCTTTTCAGATAGTCTATCTGTCCTTCAAATTGATTGAGTCTCTCATCAACTGATTTATGTAATTCTTTAAACATTCCAACCATAGAAGACTTTATAGTTTCAATCATGTTATTCATTTGCTATGTAATGAAGTATTGTAATAATGAAGTGTCTACATCAGGAGCAGTAGTAGTATGACTGTGAACTGCAATATCAGTAGACTGAGTAAAAATAGGTGTACTATATGGCATATCAGGCATATCTGATACTGAAACATCAGGGAAAGAAGTGTCAAAGTCTACTTGGACCGAAGATCCTAGCTGTGGCTGTGGTTTTGGAATTTGCATTGTAGTGCCTTCACCAGCGTCTATTTCTACTTGCTCTTGAATCTCTTCAGTTTCTTCAACCATAAGAGCAGTAGTCTTCTTTTTCCAGGTGCCATCTGACAACAAATATCCCATCCTTTGAAAAGTATTGGCAGTATAGGTATCTGTATGTAAAAGTGTTTTGCTATCCTCTCCTGTCAAATCTATATATTTGCATTTTGAAAGAATAAAGTGACGACCATTCCATACAGCAGGCAAGCCTTGACTTTTCTCACTGCCTCCTTCATCTAGCTGATCATGATAGCTGGCAGATTTATCTTATCACCATTAATTAGAAGCTCCATGAAGCACAGATCCCGCTCACTAACCCAATCGAAGCGGCCTGTTCTACGCAAAAAGATCTTGCTGATAAAACTATGTAGAACTCTCATTTCAATGGATAACATGCTAGTCTTGAGAATCCCTATCTCATCAACTTCAGTTCTTTCTAAAATAGTTTATAGTGCTTTAGTTCTATCTTTCAGTACTAAGTATTCAGTGCCCTCAAATGGCATTTCCAAGACATTTCCAAGAATTTTAGTAGAAATGATAATTCTTTTTTCCTTAACAGATGATTCAACAAAGTTCTCTCCAAACCTCAAATTTTCATAAAAGGTTTCGATTAGGTTTGGGTAGGTTTTGAAATCTAAACAACATAGGTCTCTCCAGCCTTGATTCTTAATGAGGTCACCAATGACAAAACCTATCTCCTTTAGATATTCAAATAAAATCCGTCTGCCAGTGGTGATCGGTCTCATACCTAAAGACATCTGGTGGCTAGGAGAAACTGGGCTTGGCTCTTCCTCAGATTGTGGTGGATTTCAGGAAGCACTGTCTTCTCGGAACTTTGTCCTCCTTTCTTGTGGAGTAGCTTCACTATCTTGTCTTGATTTCTTCCTAACTTCCCTCTTTGGTGCCATTGTACATAAACACTTGAATTCTGAAACAGTTTTTGGAAGTTGGAAGTATTTGGAAGGTTTCTTGGTGGGAAAGAGAATAGGATTTAGGAATAGAAATGGGAAAGAAAAACCCTATGGCTCAAACTAAAAAGAGATGGCTCGACATCAGAGTCGGCTCGACCAATAGGTCATCTGCTCGAGTCGACTCGAGCAGAGGGAGCACAAAAATGATTTTTGGTTTTCAATCAAAGCTCTTTTAACATAGAATTTTGGAATTTGGAGGCCTCTTAGATAATTTGTCCTTGAGATTATTGGAGTGATTCTAGAGCGGGTCACATAATCCTAGTTCATTTCTAATCATTACAAATCTATCAAAATTCAATGGTTTTGTAAAAATATCAGCAAGTTGGTTTTTAGTTGGCACGAATTCAAGTATAATATCATTATTCAAAACATGATCTCTTATAAAATGGTGCCTAATTTCAATGTTCTTGGTTCGTGAATGCTGAACAGGATTTTTTGTCAAATTAATAGCACTTGTGTTATCACATTTAATTAAAATTTTAAATTATATAACACCAAAGTCTTCTAGCTATTGTTTAATCCATAACACTTGAATACAACAACTACCAGCAGCAACGTACTCTGCCTCAGTAGTGGACAATGCTACAAAGTTTTGTTTCTTACAGTGCCATGAAATTAAATTCAACCCTAGAAATCGGCATGTACCACTAGTATTTTTTTAATAAATTTTGCAACCAGCATAGTCAGCATCAGAAAAACTAATTAAATTTAAAGATGATTTTTAGAATACCAAAGACCTAAATTACTTGTACCTTTCAAATATTTGAAAATTCTTTTAACAGCAAGCATATGTGTTTTTTTAGGATTACATTGAAATCTAGCACATACACATACATTGTACAAGATATCAGGTCTACTGGCTGCCAAATATAATGGGGATCCGATCATATCTCTATAAAGCTTTTGGTCAATATTGGATCAACTTTCATCTTTTTCTAGCCTGCAGGTAGTGCTCATGGGTGTGTTAGCCTCTTTGCTTGTTTCCATGCCAAATTTCTTGACCATCTCTTTGATGTATTTGGCTTGGCTTATAAAGATTCCTTCTTTCATTTGTTTGACTTGTAGCCCAAGGAAGTAGTTGAGTTCACCCATAAGGCTAATTTCAAACTCACCCTGCATCAACTCAGCAAATTCTCCACAAAGATTTTCATTAGTTGTACCAAATATAATATCATCAACATAGATTTATACAACTAGCATATCATTCTCTTTGTTCTTAATAAAACAAGTTTTGTCAACATTTCCTCTTTTGAAATTATTTTCAAGTAAAAATTTTCTTAGTCTGTCATACCAGGCCCTAGGTGCTTGTTTCAAACCATATAAAGCTTTGTTCAATTTAAACACATGATTTGGAAAAGCATGATTTTCAAAACCTGGTGGCTGTTCTACAAAAACTTGTTCAGAAATAAATCCATTTAGAAAAGCACTTTTGACATCCATTTGAAAGAGTTTAAAGTTCATGTAGCAAGCAAATGAAAGAAGTAATCTAATAGCTTCTAGTCTTACTACAGGAGCATAAGTTTCATCAAAATCAATACCTTCTTCTTGATTGTACCCTTTTGCTACCAACCTTACTTTATTCCTTATAACCTTACCATTTTTATCTAGGTTGTTTCTATAGACCCATTTGGTTCCTATGATGGGATGTTCTATAGGTCTGCTAACTAGTGTCCAAACATTATTCCTTTCAAACTGGTTTAATTCGTCATGCATGGCCATTATCTAGTTATGATCAGTTTCAGCTTCTTCTAAACTATGTGGTTCAATTTGTGAGACAAAGGCTAGGTAGTCATGTGCATCTCTATGTGCTGACCTAGTCCTAACACCATGAGAAGGATCACCAATAATTAAATCTTTGGGATGTGAAGTTACATACCTCCATTCCTTCAGTAAATCAGTATGATCCTTGCTTACCATTTCATTTCCATTTTGCGTTGGCTTGTCTTGAATGCTTAGATCTTCCATTTCCTTTTGTAATGTACCTGCATCATTATCTACACACTCATCTTTTCTAGATGGTGAGGGGTTAGCTTCATAAAAAATAACATGAATTGACTCTTCTATAGTAAGAGTCCTTTTATTAAACACTATATATGCTTTGCTATGAAGTGAATAACCAAGGAATATAGATTCATCAAACTTTGCATAAAACCTTCCTAGGTTATCTTTACCATTATTAAGCACAAAGCATTTATACCCAAAAATATGAAAATAGTTAATATTCGATTTTCTTCCATTCCAAAGCTCATAAGGGGTTTTCTATGAAATTGGTCTAAACTCAGTTTAAAATGTAACAAGCAGTGTTCACTGCTTCTGCCCAAAAGTACCTTGAATGGTTACCTTCACACAATATGGTTCGGGCCATTTCTTCCAAAGTCCGATTCTTTCTCTCTACAACACCATTTTGTTGTGGTGTTATAGGAGCAGAGAAGTTGTGATCAATGCCGTGCTCAGTGCAATATATTGGGAATTGTGTCCCAAAGCCAATCGCCTGGGTTGTAGGCGGTTGTGTCAAGTATTGTACTTTTTCAATGAATTAATAAAATATTATTTTTGGCAGCTCATCACATATTGTATTTCCCTAAGAGAACTCTTTCCATGTGATGAAGTCCTTAGGACTACACTAATTTCGATACAGAGAGGATGTATTGAGTGGTCCTTAAACCCTGTTCACAACCAAAGGATATATTGTACTGGACGGTAATATATCAAGTATAGGTTGTTGTAGTTTACATCGTTTGGTTGTCCTCTTGACCAAATAAGTGTGGTGACACTGATGTGATCTACAAGTGGGATATATGTGATATCTCATTGAACGTGACTCCGTGCAGTCCCTTTCTGCCAAAGGGATACTCACGATTGGATATGGGTATAAGTGTCCCTCTGACCTGAGGTCATCACGGTAGCTTGCAAGCAACTCCCTGTGCTTTGGTGCGGACTACCCGGATTTTTAATCCGGTGATGGAAGGTTTCTGGGTACAGGCAAGTACTTGTGGAGCAGTGATGGACCAAGATGGAATTGACCTGTCCAAACAGTTTGGATTGAATGTCTCGCAGTATCTCAATTTAGCAAATCCTCGGCTGGGGTAGCCCTAGTGAAGAGTCACTGGGCTTGCGAGGTTGAGACACGTAGTCGACTGACTCAATCTGGGTTGGCAGCCCAATCTCAGTCGTCCTGAGCATAAGAGGTCAAAGGGATGAATTATACGGTAACCATATGCCAGAGGTTCGATAGTTTGCTCCCGCATCTTCGACCTATCCGGATGCCGGGACCCATTGCTAGATGGTTTCCTGTGCTGGTACTAGAACTGTTCTAGTGCTACCATTTAGGTTCGAACCTATGAGGTCACACGCCACAGAGGATAACTCTCTGATCCGGATACCGATTACGATTGGTAATCATCTCGGTTTCATGGTCACAGTATTTTTGAGCACTCGTTATTCTGTATTGCACTTGTCTGAGTCAACCAGAAATTGTTCCAGGTTAATCAAGACTGCGCCAGGATTTTTCTGAATCAGTTTTGAATTGATTTGGAGTTCGTTTCGGCCTCCAATTGGTTGTGAACCAATTAACCCAATTTTGATTAGGGTTGGACCAGGTTCAATTGGATTGAACCACCGTTGGTTAATTGAACCAATGGGTTTGAACCAAATTGGTTTAATAGGATTGAACCAAGGATTAAATATTTGGTTTGAACCGGTTTATTGAACCAGTATTTACCCCTTCAACCGTTTACACGGTTATTTGCTGGAATTCCAATCGCTGGAAGGCCAAAAGAAACAAACAATGGCATTTTCTCCTCCCTCCACCCGTTCCATTATTCTCTTCTAATGGATGGTAAATGGGTTTAAAGGCTTGTTAATGAGTGATTAACCGATGGCTCTTTTCACCTCCCGTCTCTCCCTCTCCCATGCTCTCTCTCTTACAGCTTATATAAACCAAGTGCAACCCAAAGCAGTGTTCCCTGTTTTTTTTTAGCTTGAAAGTTTCAGCCGTGCGTTGTCTTCTCACCATGAGAAGATGGGTTTCACCATTTGAGAGGGAAATTTTTTGTGCTGTCCTAGTACTCCTTGAGGGCTGATTTTGGGAGTGTTGTGAGGGAGAGAAACCAAGATTCTTCCCACCTTTTGAGTGCTCAAAATTCCTGCTACAGCAATTATGTTTTGCTGCAGCAACCTGTGACTGTGAACCTTCTTCCGGTGGCTAGCACCGCGCGTAGAGAGGGATCGGAGAGCCCCGGGCATGTCTCCCCTCTAGAGGGAGTATTCTTCTACTCCTCGGAGCAAACCACACGAGCCAGGATCGCTCCAGTTGCCCGAAATCCAACGACGAAGACAGCTACTCTGTTTTGCTGCCATTTTCGCACAGCAGATTCGATGAATTTTTACGATTTATTGGCTTAGTTTTTCTTGCAGAAACCAATGCCAAATCGAAGAGGACTTCCTTAAGAATCTACAGCTCAAATTTGGGAACGATCAGAAGTCCCGAAGGTGGCGTTCCTGGGACTTTTCGGAAGCCCAGTTTTCAGCCCAAGGTGGAAGACGACTGGAATAACTTTATTCCAGTTATTCCAGTCTATTCCAGGTTTATCCCAGACTTATTCCAGCTGGGAATAAGGTATTTTTTTGGTTTTTATTTTCGGTGCATGTGTAGATCTAGATTTATTAAAATTTTTATAAATATTATATGTCCTGTATCATGCCAATACATGCATCTTGCATATGCTAGATCCTGTGCGGAGTAGGTAATTTCTGTATTTATTAAAAATGTTTTAAAATACTTACCTATTCCCTGTGCTGTTGCATGCTCAGCGTAGGCACCTGCAACCATATTTTTTACTATCAGTGGTATCAGAGCGAGGTTCTAGTGTAATATATCTTGATGCATGTATAGTAGATTAAATTGTTTAATCTTGGGATTAGAGAGTACTTTTAGGAACCTAGTTGAGACCTTCACCATGGCCGTGTGTCTTTGACACGATGCGGTTCGTCTGTGTTGGCCTCTTCAGAAGGATCCTTTAAGGAAATCAAAAAGAAATTAAAATTATTTTATAATTTTGGCATGATTTATAATTTTGTTATTTGGGTCATATAATATTTATAAAAGTATAAATCTAGATATGATGCATAATTTATGATGTAAAATTGTTTTACATAGAGACTTAATTAAAAAATATTTTAATTAAGTATTTGGCTTAATAAAAATTTTTAGGTTTATGAAATCTAATAAAATTTGCATAAGACAAATTGGGTTAATTGGGTTAGCTGATTAGTTGGGTCCATCACTGGTTAGACCTAAGTTTAGTTGAACCGGATTAAAAGAATATTAAACAAAAGTTATTTAAGGTCTTTCTTTAGAACTATCTAATAGTTAGATTAGTTGATCCGTTCATCTAAAATGGATCCAATTAGTGGCTCAGTGGACGCCCGAGTCTTTAGGCTAGTCTAATCGAGTCTGGTAAACCGACTGGTGTCGAGGTAGGTTTGGAAATTATGATCATGGTTGTATGAGGCTACCTCTTTCCTGGCCAACTTGGTTGGTGTCTAGGAAAGATGGTTAATGGCGGTTACTCACCCATGATCTCACCTACCTGGCTAGTCGAGTCGACCAGAACTGATTGGAAAAGCTCAATGACTCAAGTTAACCCATGTCACCCAGGTTGATCGGTCTGACTGATCAATAGGTGCCCATGGATCAATTGTTGATTTAATTCAACCCTCCTGGAATCTGATTGATTCAGTGGGAGGATGATCCATGTCCTTACCTTTTTATTCTGTCACAACAAAAAAAAAAAAAAAAAATCCTCTAAAATTATTAGGTCCTTAAAAAGACTAAGTCAAGGAGTTGACAGTGTCTTAGCCTCCCATTAAGTTGGATAGAAATGTGTCCACTAGCTTGGTGTGCATCGGCAGTTCCATAGAACGGGTGTACATCCGGCGACTGGAATTTCTATCTGATCGATGATGGTTCAGTGCAACCTCCTTAACGGGACCAGGTGGGCCGGCCATAGTCGGGCTTGGTCTTTAGTTAGCTGGAAGCATTGGATTAGTCATTTTAATGGTTGGACCTAACTAGAGACCCGCAATAGGAGGCCCCTAGGCTGATTGGGGTGTTCTTTGGGGCAAAATAAAATACTGAAAATTGTTTAGGGAAACAATTGGTTTACAAACCTACCTTTAGGCTCGTATGGGTGAGCCGGCTATAGTCGGGCTCATGCGTGGCCTATTGGATTTCAGTACCCACTTGAAAAAGTGTTTTCACGGTTGGAGTTAGAGGCTACCAATCTGAAAAATTAGTGGGAGAAACCTTTAGACTAAAGTCCAAGTCTTTTGGTTAATTTATTAATTCATACACTAATAGGTCTTATTTTCTTTTCAGATGTCTTCCAATTTATCGCTCTGGTCACTACTCGATAACGAGAAGTTAAAGGGTCACAACTTCGATAGTTGGCATCGAAAGTTGAGAATAGTTCTGGAGCACGAACGGATCCGGCACCTGAAATCCCTCCCGCTAATGCACAGAGTGCGGTCAGAGATGCTTATCTGAAGTGGGTCTCTGATCGGACTACTGTCGGTTGCATTATGCTAGCGGCGATGAACGACGAGTTCACTCGCAAATTCGAGGAGGCCCAACCTGATGAAATCCTTCAAAAGTTGAAGGAATCCTTCGGCACCCGGGATGATGTAGAACGGTACAAAGTGTCTTGTGCCATCTACAACTCCAAGATACCGAATGGCGGTTCAATCACTGATCATGTATTGTACATGATCGAGCTGATTGAAAAACTGGGTAAACTCGGATACCCCTTGCACGAGCAGCTCGGCAAGGATGCGATCCTGAATTCTCTTCCCTCCTCCTATCTTGATTTTCTCAATCATTATAGAATGAACAAGCCTGCAATCAACTACCATGGTCTTTTTGGATTGCTGCAGACTTTCGAGAAAGACCACCAACTGAATAAGGGGGTGGTGAATTTAGTGGGAGGTAGTACAGGTCGTCGTCCCTTTAAGAAAGGGAAGAAGAAAATAAATGAGAAGGGAAAGAAAGTGCAGAATGCTCCTGGCCCTAGTCAGACCAGGAAGTATAAGGCTGATCAGTCTTCTGCAGAGTGCTTCTACTGCAAGAAGAAGGGACACTGGAAGAGGAACTGTCCTCTTTATATTGCGTCCCTTGATCCGAACAGGCCGAGAAAGCAGATGTCTACTGAACATGGTATTTATATGATAAAACCTTGTAATTACTCAATTGTTGATACTGCTAACTGGGTATTGGATACTGGTAGTCCAATTCATGTTTGTAATTTGTTATAGGGACTTCAAGTTAGCAGAAGATTTGAAGATGAAGAACAGTTTCTGAGCGTCGGGAATGGAAATCGTGTTCCAGTACTGGCGGTCGGAGTCCTGCGTCTTGTCTTTGAGTCTTGTACTATCGAACTAGTCGACTGTCACTATTGTCCTAGTTTCATTATGAGCATAATCTCTGTAGGCCTTTTGGCCAGTTGTGGTTTTGAACTATCAATAATAGGAGATTTTTGCAATGTTATTTTGAATAACTCTGTTATAATGAAAGTTAGATTAAATAATGGCATATATGTACTATCAAGGCCTGTTAGTGTAATGTACACTTCTTGTAAATGCCCAAGGTTAGATAATGTCAACGATTTGTATCTTTGGCACTGTAGGCTAGGTCATATTAACCAAAATAGGATAAACAAGATGCGAGGAGATGGACTCCTCAAGGTCAGTGATTCTGAATCACTGCCCACTTGTGAATCCTGTTTACTTGGTAAAATGACCAAGTCACCTTTTACTGGAAAAGGTGAACGAGCTACAGAACTTCTAAGTCTAATACATACTGATGTATGTGGACCGATGACAGTTAGTGATAGAGGAGGATACAAATATTTCATTACTTTTACAGACGACTTTTCAAGGTTCGGTTATGTCTTTTTAATGAGACATAAGTCTGAGTCGTTTGAAATGTTCAAACGATACTGTAATGAAGTAGAAAAGCAAACTGGAAAAAGTATTAAAACCCTTCGATCTGATCGAGGTGGCGAATACTTATCTGGTGCTTTTTTGACATATCTTGAGGAGAATGGAATTCTCTCTCAGTGGACTCCTCCAGGAACACCACAGTTGAATGGTGTGTCCGAAAGGAGGAATCAAACCTTGTTGGACATGGTTCGATCCATGATGGGCTTTGCAACTCTGCCGCTATTCTTTTGGGGATATGAGCTTCAGACAGCCTGTTACTTATTAAATAATGTTCCAAGTAAATCTGTTGTCTCCACTCCGTATGAGATGTGGAATGGACGTAAACCATCAATCTCACACCTTCGGGTCTGGGGTTGTCCGGCTTACATAAAGCGTTTAGACTCAGACAAACTTGGTCCTAGGTCTGATTGGTGTTTATTTGTTGGTTATCCTAAGAAAACCAAAGGGTATTTCTTCTACTTGGAGAATGAACAAAAGGTGTTCGTTGCTCTTAGAGCTATCTTTTTGGAAAAGGAGTTCCTTGGAGAAGGAACTATAGCCTCTAAGATTGAACTTGATGAAGTTCAGCCAATAGAAGAACCTACACACTCTAAAGACATCATAGAACCGACTGTGATTAAATCACACCCAGAACCCATTAGGAGATCCGGTAGAATACCGCGTCAGCCGGACAGATACTATGGTTTCTTGGTCCGGGACGGCGATCCCATTGAGCTCGATGAGAACAATGAGGATCCGATCACCTATATGGATGCACTTCAGAGATCTGACTCTAAGGCATGGCTTGGAGCCATGCGATCCGAAATGGAGTCCATGGAAATCAACAATGTTTGGACATTGGTTGATCCGCCTGAAGGAATAAAACCCATTGGGTGTAAATGGATCTTCAAGAGAAAAAGGGGCGTAGATGGGAAGGTAGAGACCTATAAAGCCCATCTGGTTGCCAAGGGATATCGTCAACGATATGGTATCGATTATGACGAGACTTTCTTCCCTGTGGCAATGCTCAAGTCCATTCGGATCATGCTTGCTTTGGCAGCATATTTTGATTACGAGATCTGGCAGATGGATGTCCGAACCGCTTTCCTAAATAGGGAGCTGGAAGAGGAGGTGTATATGATACAGCCTAAAGGGTTCACATCCATAGATGAATCAAAAGTATGCAACTTGCAGTGGTCCATTTATGGACTCAAGCAAGCATCTCGAAGTTGGAACTTAAGGTTTGATAGGTGTATCAAATCGTACGGCTTCGTTAGGAACGGAGAAGAACCATGCATCTATAAATGGATTAATGGTTCTGTGATTGTATTCCTAGTACTGTATGTTGACGACATTCTCTTAATCGGGAATGATGTCGTAGCATTGCAAGGAATAAAGGTCTGGTTATCATCTCAGTTCTCCATGAAGGACTTGGGTGAAGCTTCTTACATACTAGGTATGAAAATCTATAGAGATAGATTTAAGAAGCTTTTGGGACTATCCCAGTCTACGTACATTGACACCGTGCTGAAACGGTTCGGCATGGAAAATTCCAAGAAAGGCTATCTCCCGATAGGTTCTGGAATTACTCTTTCCAAGAAGGATTGTGCGACAACTCCTGAGGAAAGAGAGCGCATGAGTAGAGTACCTTATGCTTCAGCAGTAGGCTCTATCATGTATGCTATGACTTGTACTAGACCAGACATGGCATACTCACTAGGAGTAGTGAGCAGATACCAGTCTGACCCAGGTGAGGCGCACTGGAAGGTGGTTAAGTCCATCCCTAAGTATTTGAGAAATACTAAAGACCAATGGCTGATTTATGGAGAACCTGACTTGAAACTTGTGGGGTACTCTGACTCCTGTTTCCAGTCGGATAGAGATGATAGCAAGAGTGTGTCAGGGTTTGTATTTACCCTGAACGGAGGAGCGATCTGCTGGAAAAGTTCCAAGCAGGCAACTGTTGCAGACTCGGTATGCGAAGCAGAATATATTGCAGCATCAGATGCAGCAAAGGAAGCTGTGTGGTTGCGGAAGTTCCTTGGAGAGCTAGGGGTGGCACCTTCCCTAGATGGTCCTGTTCCGGTGTACTGTGACAGCACTGGAGCTATTGCTCAAGCTAAGGAGCCTAAAGCTCATCACCGCACCAAGCACATACTGCGGCGCTACCACCTCGTACGAGAGATCGTTGAACGAGGCGACATCAATCTACTGAAGATCGATGGAAACGAAAATCTGGCTGACCCCTTCACTAAAGCCCTCGGAATAAAAGAGTTCGACTATTGTAAAAGAAAAATGGGTATTAGATACTCTTCTGATTGGCTTTAGTACAAGTGGGAGTTGTTGGGAATTGTATCCCAAAGCCAATCGCCTGGGTTGTAGGCGGTTGTACTAAGTATTGTACTTTTTCAATGAATTAATAAAATATTATTTTTGGCAGCTCATCACATATTGTATTTCCCTAAGAGAACTCTTTCCATGTGATGAAGTCCTTAGGACTACACTAATTTCGATACAGAGAGGATGTATCGAGTGGTCCTTAAACCCTGTTCACAACCAAAGGATATATTGTACTGGACAGCAATATATTAAGTATAGGTTGTTGTAGTTTACATCGTTTGGTTGTCCTCTTGACCAAATGAGTGTAGTGACACTGATGTGATCTACAAGTGGGATATTTGTGATATCTCATTGAACGTGTCTCCGTGTAGTCCCTTTCTGCCAAAGGGATACTCACGATTGGATATGGGTATAAGTGTCCCTCTGACCTGAGGTCATCACGGTAGCTTGCAAGCAACTCCCTGTGCTTTGGTGCCGGACTACCCAGATTTTTAATCCGATGATGGAAGGTTTCTGGGTACAGGCAAGTACTTGTGGAGCAGTGATGGACCAAGATGGAATTGACCTGTCCAAACAGTTTGGATTGAATGTCTCGCAGTATCTCAATTTAGCAAATCCTCGGCTGGGGTAGCCCTAGTGAAGAGTCACTGGGCTTGCGAGGTTGAGACACGTAGTCGACGGACTCAATCTGGGTTGGCAGCCCAATCTCAGTCGCCCTGAGCATTACAGGTCAAAGGGATGAATTATACGGTAACCATATGCCAGAGGTTCGATAGTTTGCTCCCGCATCTTCGACCTATCCGGACACCGGGACCCATTGCTAGATGGTTTCCTGTGCTGGTACTAGAACTATTCTAGTGCTACCGTTTAGGTTCGAACCTATGAGGTCACACGCCACAGAGGATAACTCTCTGATCCGGATACCGATTACGATTGGGAATCGTCTCGGTTTCATGGTCACAGTATTTTTGAGCACTCGTTTTTCCCGTATTGCACTTGTCTGAGTCAACCGAAAATTGTTCCGGGTTGATCAGGACTGCGCCAGGATTTTTCTGAATCAGTTTTGAACTGATTCGGAGTTCGTTTCGGCCTCCAATTGGTTGTGAACCAATTAACCCAATTTTGATTAGGGTTGGACCAGGTTCAATTGGATTGAACCACCGTTGGTTAATTGAACCAATGGGTTTGAACCAAATTGGTTTAATAGGATTGAACCAAGGATTAAATATTTGGTTTGAACCGGTTTATTGAACCAGTATTTACCCCTTCAACCGTTTACACGGTTATTTGCTGGAATTCCTATCGCTGGAAGGCCAAAAGAAACAAACAATGGCGTTTTCTCCTCCCTCCACCCGTTCCATTATTCTCTTCTAATGGCTGGTAAATGGGTTTAAAGGCTTGTTAATGAGTGATTAACCGATGGCTCTTTTCACCTCCCGTCTCTCCCTCTCCCATGCTCTCTCTCTTACAACTTATATAAACCAAGTGCAACCCAAAGCAGTGTTCCCTGTTTTTTTTTAGCTTGAAAGTTTCAGCCGTGAGTTGTCTTCTCACCGTGAGAAGAAGGGTTTCACCATTTGAGAGGGAAATTTTTTGTGCTGTCCAAGTACTCCTTGTGGGCTGGCTTTGGGAGTGTTGTGAGGGAGAGAAACCAAGATTCTTCCCACCTTTTGAGTGCTCAAAATTCCTGCTGCAGCAATTCTATTTTGCTGCAGCAACCTGTGACCGTGAACCTTCTTCCGGTGGCTAGCACTGCACATGGAGAGGGATCGGAGAGCCCCGGGCATGTCTCCCCTCTAGAGGGAGTATTCTTCTACTCCTCGGAGCAAACCATGCGAGCCGGGATCGCTCCAGTTGCCCGAAATCCAACGACGAAGACAGCTACTCTGTTCTGCTGCCATTTTCGCACAGCAGACTTCGACGAATTTTTACGATTTATTGGCTTAGTTTTTCTTACAGAAACCAGTGCCAAATCGAAGAGGACTTCCTTAAAAATCTACAGCTCAAATTTGGGAGCGATCGGAAGTCCGGAAGGTGGCGTTCCTGGGACTTTTCGGAAGCCCAGTTTTCAGCCCAAGGTGGAAGACGACTGGAATAACTTTATTCCAGTTATTCCAGTCTGTTCCTGGTTTATCCCAGACTTATTCCAGCTGGGAATAAGGTATGTTTTTGGGTTTTATTTTCGGTGCATGTGTAGATCTAGATTTATTAAAATTTTTATAAATATTATATATCCTGTATCATGCCAATACATGCATCTTGCATATGCTAGATCCTGTGCGGAGTAGATAATTTCCGTATTTATTAAAAATGTTTTAAAATACTTACCTATTCCCTGTGCTGTTGCATGCTCAGCATAGGCACCTGCAACCACATTTTTTACTTTCACAATATTCATCAAAAAATTGATTTTGAAATTCCATTCCATGATCACTTCTTATAGAGATAACAAAAAGATTTTTGTTATTTGAGACTTTCTTATGAAATTTTCGAAATACACCAAAAGTTTCATCCTTATGTGTAGTAAATAATACCCATGTGAATCTAGAAAAGTCATCTACAATCACAAGGCCATATTTCATACCTCCTAGGCTTGTGGTCCTAGTTGGTCCAAATAAGTCCAGGTGAAGTTGCTCAAGGGGTCTAGTTGTTGAAATAACATTTTTCGATTTAAAACTCTCCCTAGTTTGTTTGCCTAATGACAAGCATCACATACACAATCAAGATCAACTTTAAAATGTGGCAAACCTCTAACTAAATTATTTGAGATTAATTTGGCAATTGTACGCATGCTAGCATGATCTAATCATCTATGCCATAATAAACATGACTCCTTGGCCTTAGCATTCATTGCTACTAGACTGGAACTACTAGTTATGGCTAGATCATTTAGATCTACCACATAGATGTTTCCAAGCCTATGACCAATGAATTTATTGCTAGAATCAAGAGAGTTAGTTACTACACATATAGATGATTCAAAGATAACCTTGAAGCCTTTATCACAAAGTTGACTAATACTTAATAAATTATACTTTAACTTATCTACTAGCAGTTCATCTGTAGGGTGATTAACTGATCTTTGTCACCCGTCATATGCCTTGAATAGCTGTTGTCAAGATACCATCTTTTTTTTAATTTAGGGCTATAAGATAGTCTGCAAAATAGTCAAGGAGTGATTTTAGGTATCCAAGCCAACTTGGATCCTTTTGGGTTAGTAAAATTGGTTCCCTTTGGAACCCAAATGGTTCTATATTTCAATGCACCAATTATGGAACTTTTCAAAGAATTGCATTGATTAGATTTATGTCCAAATCTATGACATGCATAATAGATAATTTTGTTATTTATGAATGATGCATGCTTTGAAGCTCTAAAAGATGCAGAAATAGAAATATTTGGTTTGAAAGATTTTTTCAAAAAATTCTTGGGAACATATTTCAAGCCATTTAAAATAGAATTTGATGGAAAAGCATTTTGAAATTTAGCATTCGAAGCTGAAGCTTTTGAAGATACAAATTTTGTTGCTAAAATTCCTTTGGCATTTAAAGCATTAAATCCAATTCCAGCTTTACTTTTCAAATCTTTTTGTTCTTTCAAAATTAGCTCAAGCTTGTTAGAACTCAAAGTAAGTTTTTCTACTAAAAGCTTAAGCTTTTCTACTAAAAGCTTAAGCTTTTCTACTAAAAGCTTAAGCTTTTCAGTCTCCTTTTTAAAATCAACATTTTCGACAACTAAAATTCTATTTGTCTCATTTAAAGTATTTTTCTCATTATTCAAAACAATAACATTTTCAGAAAAGTTATTCAATTCTTTTTGCAAAATATTATTCTTTTTAGAAATCTCATCCTTGTCTTTTAATAGAACATAATTTTGTTTCTTCAAGGATTTAATTTTAACCCTAGCTTTCTTGAATTCGATATGCAAATCATGAAATGCAGAATTTAATTCATTATATGTAAATTCAGTTTGAAGCTTAGGGGATGATACCTCATTTTCAAGATCCATCAGACATAGATTTGCATATTTCGTGGTCTCTTCGTCTTCAGTAGATGAGGACACTTCACCGTCGCTCCACGTCGCTACCATAGCTTTTTTTTTCTTTTTCTTAAAGCCCTTTTTAAATAATGGACAATCTGGTTGGATGTGCCCTGGCTTTTCGCATTCATAACAGGTGGGCATTTCTTTTTCTTTCTCCTTTTCCATGTCCTTCTCCTTACTGAATTCTTTGTTCTTGTGGAATTTTCTAAAATTTTTTCCTTTTCTTCTTCCCAAGAACCTTCAAAATTTCCTGATGACCATGGCAACGTCTTCGTCTTCTATGTCGCTTTCAATAGAGGAGTTTTCTTCTTCCGATTCTTCATTTTTTCTAGAATCCATAGCAGCTTTGAAGGTGATTGATTTCTTCTTCTTTTGATCATCTTCAATTCGGTGCTGCATGGTCAATTCATGCATGATGAGAGATCCTAACAGTTCATCCAGCAATAAGGTATTCAAATCTTTTGCTTCTTGGATGGCAGTCACTTTCGGATCCCATTTGTCTAGAAGAGATCTCAGAATCTTCTGTACTAGATCTGTATTAGTATATACCCTGCCAAGACTCTTTAAGCCATTAATAATGTCAGTGAAATATGAAAATATGGAAGAGATTGTTTCAATAGGTTCCATCTTAAATAATTTGTAACTATGCACAAGAAGATTAATTTTAGAAGACTTCACTTGAGAAGTTCCTTGATAGGTCACTTCGAGTTTATCCCAAATTTTCTTTGCAAAAGAGCAAATAGAAATTTGATTAAACTCATTACTATCCAAAGCATAATATAAGAGATTCATTGCTTTGTTATTTAACTCACCCATCTTCATGTCATGTTTGTCCCAATCCTCTTCAAGTTTTGGAACGTCCATTCCATCAATTTTAATCATGGGGATATAAGGACCCTTTAGAATGACCTTCCATAACTGAAAATCAACTGCTTGAACATAAATTTTTATTCTGGCTTTCCAGTATGCATAATTTATGCCAGTGAAAAGTGGAGGTCTATTGGTTGATTGGCCTTCTACCAAGGACGTACTCATTGGATGAGCCATCATCTTTACTCTAGTGTATTTAGAGACACTGCTTTGATACCAGTTGTTGCCCAGGTGGCTATCCAAGAGGGGGGTGAATTGGGACTTTTAAAAAAAAAATTAAAGCAAGTAATGTGCAATTAAAAATCTTTTGCAAGTGGTAGGTGCTGTGACAAAGTAGTAAATTGTGGAAGCTAAGTAAAAGCAAGGAAGCACAACACAAACACATAAAATTTATAGTGGTTCGGAGCAACCCAACTCCTACGTCCACTACCCAAGATACCACTCGAGATTTCCACTATATTCATACTTGAACACAATAGGATTGTCTTACAAGATCACAATCCAAAATCTCTATACTTTGGTTTTACGGGATCACCAAAGAAAATCCAAAACCCTTTAGTTTTAAACAGGCTCACCAAAAAAACCTAACTTGGTTTTTTAAGGATCACCAAGAATCCAACACTTGGTTTTTATCAAGGCTCACCAAGAACCTATTTGGTTTTTCAACCGGGCTCACCAATAACCCAACAATTCAAAAATGAATTGAAATAAATGCAACAAAAATGACAAACTTAATTTGTTGGATAGTTGCTGGTGTAGCTTGATGGAAGTCCACTTAAATGCATTTGAATAAGCTTTAATTGTTCCAGTGGCTTCTTCCCAAAGTTGCTTCAAGCTTTATATCAGAGTTAGTGAAGACATGAGGACTGACTTGAATGCTCTTGTGCTCTTTTGCTATTGGTAGTTTGGATATTCAATGAAGTTCTCTTCTCTTAGAAGAACTTTTCAAAATCTCTTACTTTTAGGATGTTCAAATCCTTCAAATATAAGGTCTTCTATCACTCCAAGGCAGTTTTAGCCATTGTAGACCATTGGGGAATGATTTGTGACTGTTGGAGCACTTTTTGGCATTCAAAAATAATTTCTGGAACTAGCAGTTGGATACCTGAAAATGATGTTCGAGTCGGCTTGGATTCCTTCGAGTCAGCTCAGATCCTTCGAGTTGATAGGTCGAGTCACCAAATCTTTAGTGCAGTCGGCTTTTTGTCTCAAGATGCAAAACTTCACTCTAGACAAGTCAGCTCTTGATAGCTTGGGTCGGCTCGAACTTCTTTCTTTGAAAAACTTGAACTCGAGGAGTCGGCTCTTTTCAGCTTGGGTTGGCTCTTCTTCACAGATTCTGAAATGAACACTCTAGAAGAGTTGGCTCGATGTAGTTTCGATTGGCTCACTTTCTTAGGTCTTCAAAATTAGGTCTGGCAGAGTCGGCTCTTTCTGGTTCGGGTAGGCTTGCCTAGCTGTTCTCAGAAATCTTCGAAAACTGGACTCTGGAGGAGTCAGCTCGGTCATATTCTAGTCGACTAAGATTCATTGGAGTCAGCTCGGTTATCTTCGAGTCGGCTCAGATTGTTGCGTTCCAGAATCCTTGCTGCATGCCAGTAGGTGGAGTCGGTTCTTCATCATGCTGGGTCGGCTCGAGTATCTTTTTCAGAATTTTTATACTTGAACTCAAGAAAGAACTCTCACTAATACTCTTATAATTTTCAATCATACCAACTCATAATACTTTTAAGGCGCACACACACAGAAGTAATCCTTTTTTTACAATATTTCTCTTCTTAGCTTTTTCATTGGGTTCTTCTTTTCAAAAACACATTACAACATAACTCAAACAAAAACAAAGGTGTAGGAGTTGAAGTTTGAACAATTAACTCATCCTACAAAAACTTGTAAAATACTTGAAGAGTTGTTAGAAATAAATATACATACTCCAATATTTGGATATCATCAAAATCACTTATGGGGTCAACACTCTTTGCTAGAACTGTTAAATTTCTAGGGTTTCGATGGCACTATAGAACAATGGATTTCAAAAAATTTCTTTCTTGAAACTCCAAACAACTTGAAACCCTAAGCCAAAGAACCCTTATTCATTATAATTAACAAGTCATGCAATTAAGATTTTGAAAAATACATGGAATGCTAATTCCTTATTCTTTTTACAAGGCACACAAGTGCATGCCCTCCAGAGGTGATCCACATAGGAATGCAACCTAAGAAGCAGTCCTTAGTAGGTTGCTTAAATCACTGGGACTCTTTTGATGGCTTTTCTTTCTTTGGTAGCCTCTCCTTTCTTGCTCAGACCCTTTTCCTCTAGTAGAGTACTCTGAGCCCTCTCCAAATCATCTCTTCACTCTCTTTTCCACTTCCTAAATCTTTTCCTAAACCCTTATTTTAAAATGGTGGACTTGTCTTAAGATAAGACCTAAACTCTAACAAGGGATGGAAGTGACAAGGAGAGTGTGGCAGAGTGTAAGAATGTAAGAAAAAAGGATATCAAAATCATTATTCCTTTGGCCAAAACACTGAAGATTATTTTTAGGAGAGGGGGAGGTGCCAGATAAGCTGATGGGGACATCAACAAGAAAGAAGTTTTTGGACTAACTCACTTTTATTTTGCAGCTAAAATAGACAAATCTAATAAAGGGTTTGAGCCCATCTTCTCTTCCAGCAAATACTTGAGCCAATTCATGAGTCGACTCAACCTAGATTCAAGCAGGGTATGAGGCCACTTCTTCAATGCCCATTTTTTCCTTTTGGCAACTTCCATTTGCAACCTACTTCTCTCACATGGATGCCATCTACTTGAAGCCCATTTTCCTTAATTGGTCGACACCACATCAAGCACCTTTTGGGGAGGAGGAAGGACACAACATCAAGAATTTTATGGAGAGACTGAAGCCATGTTCTATTACCCCAACAACCCTCCAACTAACTTGCCATGTGGGATGCCACATCACATGATCTACATCAGCAAATGGAGGACACATCATTGCCACCTAGGAGTCACATGTCAATTAGTTGTAACCTTTCACCCATAAATGGTTGTAAAAAAACTAATTTTAGTTGAACCACATAACCAAGAGTTTTTGGATCCAACTAGAATTAGCTAGCTCATCCTTATCCCCTTAGCTCATCCTTATCCCCTCCCCTTGGACAAAATTCCCTTGGATTAAAAGCCTATAAATAGGGCCCTAGGCCTTCTATTGTATTCATTCTATGATTCATTCTATTTTGGATTAAATGAAGAAAGCTATCTTTCTTGTTCTAGTTCCCCTATGTTCTCTTGTTTGGAGTGAAAAGTTCTTGAGTTCGAGAGTTAGAAGATAGGATTGAGAAGAGAGTGTGAGGTTCTTGAGTGAGTGTTTGAAGGGTAGAATACCCTTGAGTATTTTAAAGGTGGAGTGCTCCTTGCTTGATCTAAGATCCAAGCATCATTCCTTGAAGGAACCGATTTCTACTTCCTTGTTTTTCCTTTCTTCTTCTTCTTATTTCAATTCCAATTTTGAATTCTCCTTCCATGCCTAATCTCTGATTCGATGCAGGTTTTTTCTAATTTTTCAAGTCCAAGATGATGGTCTTCAAGCCAAGGATCATAGCCAAGGTGAGTCCTAAAAGTAGGGAGTGCTAATCTTATGGTTTAGACCTCAATCCTTGAGTGAAGAGAGCTCCTTCTTCCACCAAATAATTAGCCATCATTGTTGGTAGGAAAACTCTTTCTAAACTTCATTAGATCTGATCATTTCAAGATTAACTTGCCCTAGTAGTGATGGTTTCCATGCCATGAAGATCCTATTCTCTATGTTGAACTATATCTACATTTCAGGTATTGTAATTTAGATCAACTAGTCTCCTTATGAAGATTCTTTTCTTGGATTAATTTAGAAATTTATTTGATAATTAATTGCTCAATTTTGCTTGCTGGTTATCTTGCTAAAACTCTCAATTTATCATTTTATTTTCGTCCCCCATCAATTTTTTGGTATCAGAGCTTAAGGTTCTACTAGGTCAAGTGTTTAATTGCTAAAATTTTTGTTCTAATATTTACCCAAATATTTTATGAATTTTAGTAATTTTTTCATATTGAAACAAAATCTAAAAAAATACTTTTCTAGTATCTTATTATGTTAGGACTCGAAATATAAAACTCAAAAAAATATTTTCCATTGATTTCTAGATTTAAAAATATAAGTTTTTAGATCATTTCTGAAGTTCTATCCAGAAATCTACTTTTCCCTTCCATTTCATTTAATTTTTAAAAAATATAAAATTATTTTTTATAAATTTTTAATTTTTAAATCTGAGATCCAGACTTCTATTTTTGTTATTTCCCATGAGAATTTTGAATTTTAGAAAGATCTAGAGTTAGGAATATGAAATTTGAATTCAAGTTGTTAAGAGTTAGCTAAACTGCTGGAACCTTCTAGCATGTGTTTTCAAACTACCTTCTCAACCAAAATTCGAGTTAATTTGAAGTCAAAACCTTAAAATACAAGAATTTTTTAACTAAGAGTTAACGAAATCAATTTTATTTTGGATTTTTGGATTTTTAAAATGATTAAATTTTGAGTTTTTAAAACTAGCTAGTTGAAAGTTGTTCCCTGCTGAAATTTTTTTACAACTAGCTTTCAAAATAAATTTCTTAACCAAATTCCAGGAATTAAATTTAAAAATTTAGAATCTGGAATGTTCACTAAGGGATATAATAACTAAAATTTTAATTTTATTTTTTTTGAAATTTTAAAATGTTAATTTTGAATTTTTTAAAACTCGTTGACTAGAAGTCGTTAGGGATGAAACTATCTTGCAACAACTCTAACTTCTAGAATGAATTTTTAATCCTAATTCGAGATTTAAATTTTAAAATTTGATTTCTGAGATTTGGACATCAAAATCTAAACTTTTCAATTTAATTTTTTGAATTTTAATTTTTTAAAATTCTGGTTTGAATCACATGTTTGTGCGCTAATACTAGTTGTTGTGTTAACTAATTGGTGAATTGTTTATGCATCCATTCCTAAATCTAATTAAGGGCATTCAATCAAAATATAAGGGAAGGAGGTCATTACCTTTTCTTGGCCCAAAACAATCACCCTCATTTGCATTGACCTTAACCATAATCGAAGTCAAGTAGGAACCTAAAACTAGGGACATCCACAAGTCGGGTTCAAGTGCAAGATGAGACCAAATATTAGTTG
Organism: Areca catechu; assembly: GCA_021397845.1. Lineage (NCBI taxonomy): Eukaryota > Viridiplantae > Streptophyta > Magnoliopsida > Arecales > Arecaceae > Areca > Areca catechu. Next base: position 111,500,938 of record CM038043.1, read on the forward strand.
AGTTTGTACTTCTTGAAATTAGTGTCTAAGGCAAGAGGTCCAATGGCAAATGCCTTAAGTGAACTTGTGGTTTTTAATTAGGACCTCGTGAAAGCGAGGGGAGCCTCCCACAACCCCACCTCTTACCTGGCCAGTGGAAAAGGTAATTACAACTTTAACTAGTACTTAGTCAATTCCTGTATTTTGAAATTTTAGGTCTAGGAGCCCTAGAAGTTAGGTTTGTACTACTTGAAGCTCCATACCAATAGTTCCACACTCAGTCTGTTTTTTATCCATGGATCCTAATCTTGAATTCTTTTTGAAAACCCTGACTAAAAAATTTGATACCATAAATGGATAATTAGGGCAAATGAGAAAGGAATTAGGTCAAGTGAAGAACCATGTTGGGACATTTGAAGAGACCCCAATAACCCCCACTGAACCTGAGTCACTTAGGTCAATTCCTCAAGGTCCAAGAGTCCATCATCATGAATTCACTACTGAATACAATTCAAGATGACTTCACCATGACTTCATAGAAGAAGCCTATAGGATCCATGCTGAGCCTGAATCACCTAGTCCATCTCTCTTTGGTCCAAGAGCCCAATGTCATGATCTCACCCCTGAGTATAACCCTGGATATCCTTACCAAGACTTTGTAGATCAGGAGGAGAGAGTCTTTAGGAGCAATCAATCCTATGTACCCACTTTCAATGGAAATTTAGATCCTGAAGTGTATGTCGATTAGGAAAAGAAAATGGATCAATACTTTGAAATGGATGAAATGTCGGAAGTTACAAAGTGTCAATTTGCCAATTTAAAGTTAGTCCGACATGCTAAAGCATATTGGAGAGAAGTTGAGTGAAAATGTTATTATAGTGGGGATAAAATAAGTACTTGGAGAGAAATGAAGAGTAAACTGAAGGAAAAGTATCTAGGTAAATATTATGAGCAAAAATTTTTAGACCAATGGTACAAATTGAGACAAGATGATACAACTGAATCTGATTATATTATCAAATTCAATAAGTATGAGGGAGATGAAGAAAAGACTAAACCCATAGAAAAATTAGAGAAAAATTCTCTTGAACCTATTGAAGAATTTAAGGATGAAATATAATCAAAGTCTTTTCCAAATGAAGGGCTAGAAAGAGAAAATCCTAAGCCTGTTGAAGAACCTAAGGAAGAAGTTTATGAAGCTGAGTATAACCTTATGGACGAATATGATCAAGAACAATTACTTGAAGATAAAATAATTACCCAGCCTAAAGAAATCAACAACAGGGATGAACAAAATGAAGTCCAAGAACAAAGCCATGAAGAACAATTCGAGGAGATAATAGAAGATCTGGAATTAATTGATGTTGAAGGTTTAGATCTAGAGATCAATAAAGGATCACATATTGGGATTTTGATTGTCAAAGAACAAAACCCTATGGATCAATCCCAAGAAGCTGTAGAGCTTTTGAAAACCCAGCAAAATAATTTTTCTAACAATTTTTCTATCCCTGATTTCTCATTTCTGAACATCCACCACCCCGATCCACCATTACATTTCATGCACTCTTCTATCCCATCCGGCTGGGACATTCACCATAGCATTGATCAGGTCCCAGTAATATTCAACAGTTACTTTTGGAAGATATTATAGCATTTATTGGGCACTAAATTAAGATTCACTACCACCTACCTAAAGTTGTGTGCTAGAGTTTTCAAAGCCATTTAGGGGAATATTGGAAATTAGGAATTTTGTTTCCTAGCAATAAAATTTAGTTCATAGATAATAAAGTCCATTAGAGCTTGTTTTGTTTTGGTGTCATTTATGTTGTGTCATTTGATGTTATTTGACCTTCCCATGCATAAGTGTCCATGACAGCGAGAGTCATATGCATAGCATGATTAGTAAGAAAATTTGAGCAATGAAATTAACAAGCATATGATTAACTTGAAAGGATTATGCCCTATAAGCCAATATCTGTATCTCCCAGACCATTGTAAATTGACAAATTAATAAAGGCAATAATTTTTTCATCATTCGCTGTGTCATTATATGATGAACCCCATAGATTAGGGCTATGGTTGAAGGGCTATGATGAGATCATACCAGTGAGATCTAAGGCCTTAAAACCCTAATCTAGAATATTCCTAGTCATAGGAACCCTGAGTTGGGGATCAGGGTTTTTCCGGTAAGACTGGCACATCCTATGTATGCTGAAAACGGTGACTGCTCTCACAGTCATTTGTGTAGGACACTAATACAAGGATGTGGGTGCTCATTAGTGAATGAGTTCACTGAATAGATCCAGTTTGAGAATATCTAATGGAGCCTTAGCTGCATGTCAATAGATGTTTCACATAGTGGGAGTTGTGCAAGTAGTCCTATGACCTGAGACTGCCATAATACCTTATGTACATGAACCCATGCTTTGGTTCAATCTCAATCATGACACTAGGTCATGCACGAGGTTGATGCTGGGTATGGTGAATTGTATATGAAGGTAATGAGTAGGTCAACAAGGAATTGATCACTCCTAGTAGGAGGAGATTGCATCCAGCCAAATTAGGTCAGATGATGATTCAGGAAATCTTTGATCAAAGTATAGATATTAGAAATGATTTCTAATATCGAATTAATTGAATCATTAGTGTATGACTGAGCTGGGAATGAGTATAAACTAGATTTGACATGATTCCATATCCATAGTTATATTCGGGATGCAAGATGATTGAAGGATCGAATTGTACGGGAACTTTCCACTGAAGGGTAGTTTTGGAATTACACCAAAATTTCCATATCTTCCGGGTAGACATGACACGTTGCTAGACGTCAATCTTGTCTTGTGGGTTGATCAAATTAAATGGTTTAATTGGATCACTAATTAGGAGGAGTCCTAATTGACTAACTCGAGTTAGCTCGATTTGACCTAAATCGATTAGAATGAGTTCTGATCAGATTAGGTCAACTTGCACTCGGACCCACTGCTGGCTAAGTATGGAACCCAATGGGTCACACACTTAGGACAGATAATCAAGGATTTAATTTGGAATTAAATCTCGTTTGCAGATGAACACACTAGCATGTGTTGCAAACCATGACTTCTACTTGAATCGGATTCGAGTTAGGGTTCCGATTTGGTCTTTTTTAGATCCAAATTCATTCCGGTTTGAATCTAATTGAAGATTTAAAATGTTGGGCTAACAATAGGCTAGCAATTGGGCTAACCTAAGAGGCTAAACCCCTTTCCCACATCGCCTAAAACCCCTCCCCTTCTCTTCCCACGCGCGCGCGCAAGGAGAAGAGTCCACACGCGCGTGGACTCTCTCCAAATCGCGTTTTTGCGTGAAAAAGAAAGAAGGGAACGGCGTCTTTTGGCTGATAAGGCGTGGATCAGAGTCCACCTAGGCGTGGACTCTTCAAAATGGGAATTACGGTGAAAAGAAAGAAAAAAAAACACCGAAGGGGCGCGACTCTTTTTCTGCGCGCGCCCTTCTGAGTTTTTCTCGATCCCTCTTCGCGTCTGTCCATCTCAAAGGCCGTGAGATTAATCCCAAAGGCCGTGAGATTAATCCCAAGGGCCGTGAGATTAAGAGAGAAGACGTGAGAAGGGAGAGAGGGACGTGAGAGGATTTTTCAGAAGGAGAAGGCGCCTCTCTGTCGCCTATTTAAGAAGAAGGCTTCACCGTAAAAAATTAATTCCAGATTTTCTACGGCGAAGCCTTGCTTCTCTTTCCTTCTCCCTCTCCAGAAGACTGTTTCCCCCTCCTCTCTTTCTTCTTTGATTCCTTTACAGAGCCTAGGCTCTGTCGAATCTCAGAACAGAAGGAGAGTCAGAGAGAGAAACTCTCCGACGGTAAAGGAAGAAGGCGCCTCTTTTCTTCTTTCTTACATTAAGACAACTTTGTCTTAATTTTCTTCTCCCTCCAAGACAAGCCTTGTCTCATTTTAGGACAAGGGCTTATTCTTAAGACAAGAGTGTCTTAAGGGGCCAGAATTGCCAAAAAACTAGGAGAAGGGTAAGAGAGAAAGTTTTAGTCCCTGTTTGGCTAGAGGTGTCCTAGCCAATAGCCCATATATCAAGTTCTTGGGGTAGAACTTGATTGGAAGGAACCCAATTGAGGAGTCACTGTCTTGATCATCTGCTCGTGTGGATCACCATCGGAGGGCGGATAAGTGGACGCCTGGTGTGTTCAAAAGGTTACTCCATTTGGAGTTTATTTCTACATCAGATTGGATATAGCGATCTGAGGTTAGTATCTAAACTATGTTTAAATTTGGACATGCATGTAGTCATAAGTTTTAATTGCTAATAAGGAGATTTTGGGATTAGGGTTCGGACCTGATTTCATAAAGTTTTTGAAATCCACACTTCCGCACTGGTTCCCGAACCCTACAGTGGTATCAGAGCATCCTTATTAGGATTAAAACTTATGAAGTTCAATTCATGATGTAGTATCATGTTAAAGTTTTTATATTGATGCACAGTGCATGTCTTTGATTGAACATGAGTTTGATGATTGCCACCAGTTAGGGTTTTCCACTGAAACCCTAATTGTCTTAGAGATATGATTAGCCCTGGAGCCATCATACTGAAATAAGGTTGCCCTGGCATAATGGTGTATCCATTATGTGGTAAATGGTTGTCCTAGTATGATGGCACACTTTTCACATATTTGCTTAGTTTAAAGCATGTATTAATATATGTGATAGCTTTTAATTGAATGTGCTGGCATTGCATGAACCCCTCTTAAAATTATATTAAGTGGTAGTATAGTTAACCGATAAGCATTATTAGTCATGATGGATAATTAGTCATTTCGGTGTCTAGAAAGGTGGTTCTGGGAAGGTAAAGGGAATCGTGGTTTTTAATTGGTTCCGTTGACTGACCTGGCCAATTTTAAATTGATGTCTAGGAAAGCAACGGGGGGACCCCCACATCTCTTCCACTAGCCTGGCCGATCTGATTGATTTAATTCTTGACTAACATGCTTGGTGTTAAAATACTATTATTGGCCTTCCTTCATGATAGGTCATCATTGTGTTATGATCTATACTAGGTTTGTTGTGTACACACAAGACCTAATATGGTGACTAACACAATTTTTGGCCTAATACAATTATTTGTTTATGGCATGATTTAAAGTAATATTTTGTTGTGTACACACAAGGGTATTACTATTAAAGTCATGACTATATGGCTATGAAGGGTCTTACTTAACTAAAATATTATAGTTTGTTGTGTATACACAAGGCTATTAATATTTTAGAGGCCGAGATAAGTTGAGAATTGTACAGGTTACAATTGGAAAGAGTTTTCCTACCTATGAACTTATATAAGATTTGTTGTGTACACACAAGGTCTTTTATGAGGGATTGGGATCTCAACCCCACTAAGAAAGATCAATTAAGGTTTTCTCGATCATCGTATAGAGGGTTATGATGCTCGATAAAATAGTGGGAGACATAATTAAATTAAAGTCCTAATTTAATTATGTATTGTCATTTCATGGTTGTTTGCTTATGTTTTCATTCTTTGTTTAAATGTAGATAAATGGCCTCTTCACTCTCACTCCGTAGTATTTTAGATGCCAACAAATTGACTGGGCGTAATTATGTTGATTGGCTGAGAAATTTGAAAATAGTACTCAGTCAAGAAAGAATTTCCTATATTCTTGATACCCCGATTTTGGAACCACCAAGGGAAGATGCCTCGTAAGAGGAGAAGACCACATATAATATGTGGCAAAATGATTCACTTACTGTCAAATGTGTTATGCTTGCCTCTATGACTAACGAGTTGCAGAGGTAGCATGATAGCATGGATACTAACTCCATACTGCTAAATTTAAAAGAGCTTTATGGAGAACACAGTAGAACTGCTAGATATGAAATATCTAAGCAGTTGTTCCGTGCAAGGATGACAGAAGGTACATCAGTACAAGACCATGTATTAAAGATAATTGATCTAATCACTCGATTAGGTCAATTAGGCTTTGTAATGGATGGGGAGTTGAATCAAGACTTGATCTTGCAATCACTCCCAGAGTCATTTTCACAGTTTGTTCTTAATTACCATATGAACAAACTTAATTCTTCCTTGCCTGAGCTGTTGAATATGTTGAAAACAGCAGAGAGCCATGTAAAGAAAAATAAGGCTCCAGTTCTTCTTATGGATAAGAAGAAGACAGGCAAAAGGGGTTCCAATAAGAGGATGAATCCCAAAGGGGGCATTAAGAAGAAGAAAGGAAAGAAGGCCTCCGGACAGATGACCTGCTTTCATTGTGGCAAGTCGGGTCATTGGAAAAGAAACTGCAAGGTTTACCTTGCAAGTTTGAAGCCTGGTGCATCAGAGGCACCAAAAGGTATGAAAGAAGTTCATACTATTTTGTCATTGGATTCTTCCATTTCAAATACTTGGGTGTTGGATACCGCCTGTGGTCATAACATCTGCAAATCATTGCAGGGACTTCAGGGGCTTAAAGTATTGAAGGAAGGTAACTTTGAGCTCTACGGTGCTGGAGGGGACCCCATCCAAGCAGAAGCTGTAGGGACTTATGTTTTGAAGTTACCTTCAGGGAAGATCTTGGAGCTAAGGAATTGTTACTATATGCCAAAAATCATTAGAAATATCATATCTGTACCCTTGTTACTTAAACAAGGATATACTATGAATGTAATGAGCAGTGGCTGCTCAATTTCTTTATCTAATGAAATTATATGTTATGGCATATTCTGCAATGGTCTCTTAACTCTTTCCACTAATGACAATGTTTTTCATGTTTCTAACAAACGGAAAAGAGATGATGTTAACAATACCTTACTTTGGCATTGTCGACTTGGACATATTAGTGAGACTAGGATTAACAAGTTGTACAAAGAAAATTTCTTTGATCCTTATGACTATGAGTCATTAGGAACTTGTGAATCATGTCTCATGGGTAAGATGACCAAGACTCCATTTAGTGGACATGGAGAAAGGACAAAAGAGTTATTAGGACTCATACACACAGATGTATGTGGGCCTATGACAACTCAAGCCTATGGTGGATACTCATACTTCATCACATTTACTGATGATTTTTCAAGGTATGGATTTGTGTATCTAATGAAACATAAGTCCGATGCTTTTGAAAAATTCTTAGAGTATCAAAGTATGGTAGAGAAACAGACAGGAAAAAGTATAAAGATCCTCCGATCAGATAGAGAAGGTGAATACTTATCCACTGAGTTTCTTGATCACCTTAAAGATAAGGGGATCATCTCTGAATGGACTCCTCCTTACACACCACAATTAAATGGTGTTGCTGAAAGGAGGAATCGTACTTTATTGGATATGGTACGGTCCATGATGTGCTTCACGGAGTTACCTTTTTCTTTCTGGGGATATGCTTTGGAAACAGCAACTCATATCTTGAATAGAGTACCATCTGAAACTGTATCTAGCACTCCATATGAATTATGGAGAAGTAAGAAGCCCAATCTTAAGTATATTAAGATATGGGGATGTCCAGCCTATGTAAAAAGGAATTTTGGACATAAACTAGATGCTAGAGCAGACAAATGTCTATTTATCGGATATCCTAGAGATAGTATAGGATATGTGTTCTACCACCCTACTGAACAAAAGGTTTTGGTCAGTAGGCATGCCACTTTTATGGAAAAGGAATTTATCCTACAAAAGGGCACTGGTAGAAATATCGAACTTAATGAGATTCAACAAATAGACACTTCTCAGTCAAGTAACAACATAGTTAATATAGAACCTGAACACACTCCTATCCGTAGGTCTGATAGGGTGCGACAGGCACCTGAGAGGTATGGGTTCATAATTAAAAATAATGAAGCCCAAATCATTCAAAATGATGAGCCTCTAACCTATACGGAAGCAGTCATGAGTAGAGACTCAGACAAATGGCTGGAAGCCATGAGATCCGAGATGGACTCCATGTATGTCAACCAAGTATGGTCTTTGGTTGATGCACCAGAGGGTATTAACCCTATTGGGTGTAAATGGGTCTATAAAAGGAAGATTGGGGCAGATGGCCAAGTTGAAACTTATAAAGCCAGATTGGTGGCTAAGGGTTTCAGACAAAAACAGGGAATAGATTATGATGAAACATTTTCCCCTGTTGCCATGCTCAAATCCATTCGGATTATGCTTGCTATAGCAGCATATCATGATTATGAGATCTGGCAAATGGATGTAAAAACTGCATTCCTCAATGGTTTCCTTGAGGAAGAGGTTTATATGTCACAACCAGAAGGTTTTGTCTTGGAAACTAAACCTAATCAGGTATGTAGGCTAAAGAAATCCATTTATGGATTAAAGCAAGCATCCAGGAGTTGGAACATCCGATTTGATAAAACAGTCAAAGAATTTGATTTTTTCAAAAATGAGGATGAACCTTGTGTGTACAAGAAGACTAGTGGGAGTGCCATAGTTTTCTTAGTTCTATATGTTGATGATATACTTATTATTGGGAATGATATCCCAATGTTACAATCAGTCAAAGTGTGGTTATCGAAACAGTTTTCCATGAAAGACTTGGGAGAAGCATCCTATATACTGGGTATAAAGATCTATAGAGATAGATCAAGAAGGATGCTTGGCTTGTCCCAGTCTAGGTACATTGACCAGGTGCTAAAGAGATTTAGCATGGAGGAAAGTAAAAGAGGTTACTTACCTATTGGTCATGGCATACGTCTTTCTAAGAGGATGTCTCCTAAGACACCTGAAGAAAGAAATAGAATGAGTTCTATACCTTATGCTTCGGCTATAGGGTCGATTATGTATGCTATGTTATGTACCAGGCCTGATGTGGCATATGCCTTGGGTATAGCCAGTAGATTTCAGGCTGATCCAGGAGAGGATCACTGGAAGGCTGTGAAAAATATTCTTAAGTACCTGAGAAGGACTAAGGATATTTTTCTTATATACGGAGGATCTGATCTTAAACTAGAAGCCTATTCAGACTCTAGTTTTCAATCAGACCCAGATGATAGTAAATCCATTTCAGGGTATGTCTTTACCTTGAATGGTGGAGCAGTAAGTTGGAAGAGCACTAAACAGCAGACTGTAGCTGACTCAACTACCGAGGCAGAGTACATAGATGTCAGTGAAGCCGCCAAGGAAGCTGTCTGGATGAAGAAATTCATCACAGAGTTGGGAGTAGTTCCTGAGATTGAGAACCCGGTGCCACTCTATTGTGATAACACTGGAGCAGTTGCTCAAGCTAAGGAACCGAGAGCCCATCACAAGTCCAAGCACATTCTGAGACGCTTCCATCTTGTCCGAGAGATAATCGAAAGACAAGAAGTCTGCATCAATAGAGTAGATACAAAGAACAACATAGCAGACCCGTTCACTAAGGCTCTACCACAGCGGGAGTTTGATCGCCACCTCGATTGTATGGGGTTAAAGAATAAGAGCGATTGGCTTTAGTGCAAGTGGGAGATTGAAAGGATTATGCCCTATAAGCCAATATCTGTATCTCCCAGACCATTGTAAATTGACAAATTAATAAAGGCAATAATTTTTTCATCATTCGCTGTGTCATTATATGATGAACCCCAAAGATTAGGGCTATGGTTGAAGGGCTATGATGAGATCATACCAGTGAGATCTAAGGCCTTAAAACCCTAATCTAGAATATTCCTAGTCATAGGAACCCTGAGTTGGGGATCAGGGTTTTTCCGGTAAGACTGGCACATCCTATGTATGCTGAAAACGGTGACTGCTCTCACAGTCATTTGTGTAGGACACTAATACAAGGATGTGGGTGCTCATTAGTGAATGAGTTCACTGAATAGATCCAGTTTGAGAACATCTAATGGAGCCTTAGCTGCATGTCAATAGATGTTTCACATAGTGGGAGTTGTGCAAGTAGTCCTATGACCTGAGACTGCCATAATACCTTATGTACATGAACCCATGCTTTGGTTCAATCTCAATCATGACACTAGGTCATGCACGAGGTTGATGCTGGGTATGGTGAATTGTATATGAAGGTAATGAGTAGGTCAACAAGGAATTGATCACTCCTAGTAGGAGGAGATTGCATCCAGCCAAATTAGGTCAGATGATGATTCAGGAAATCTTTGATCAAAGTATAGATATTAGAAATGATTTCTAATATCGAATTAATTGAATCATTAGTGTATGACTGAGCTGGGAATGAGTATAAACTGGATTTGACATGATTCCATATCCATAGTTATATTCGGGATGCAAGATGATTGAAGGATCGAATTGTACGGGAACTTTCCACTGAAGGGTAGTTTTGGAATTACACCAGAATTTCCATATCTTCCGGGTAGACATGACACGTTGCTAGACGTCAATCTTGTCTTGTGGGTTGATCAAATTAAATGGTTTAATTGGATCACTAATTAGGAGGAGTCCTAATTGACTGACTCGAGTTAGCTCGATTTGACCTAAATCGATTAGAATGAGTTCTGATCAGATTAGGTCAACTTGCACTCGGACCCACTGCTGGCTAAGTATGGAACCCAATGGGTCACACACTTAGGACAGATAATCAAGGATTTAATTTGGAATTAAATCTCGTTTGCAGATGAACACACTAGCATGTGTTGCAAACCATGACTTCTACTTGAATCGGATTCGAGTTAGGGTTCCGATTTGGTCTTTTTTAGATCCAAATTCATTCCGGTTTGAATCTAATTGAAGATTTAAAACGTTGGGCTAACAATAGGATAGCAATTAGGCTAACCTAAGAGGCTAAACCCCTTTCCCACATCGCCTAAAACCCCTCCCCTTCTCTTCCCACGCGCGCGCGCAAGGAGAAGAGTCCACACGCGCGTGGACTCTCTCCAAATCGCGTTTTTGCGTGAAAAAGAAAGAAGGGAATGGCGTCTTTTGGCTGATAAGGCGTGGATCAGAGTCCACCTAGGCGTGGACTCTTCAAAATGGGAATTACGGTGAAAAGAAAGAAAAAAAAAACACCGAAGGGGCGCGACTCTTTTTTCTGCACGCGCCCTTCTGAGTTTTTCTCGATCCCTCTTCGCGTCTGTCCATCTCAAAGGCCGTGAGATTAATCCCAAAGGCCGTGAGATTAATCCCAAGGGCCGTGAGATTAAGAGAGAAGACGTGAGAAGGGAGAGAGGGACGTGAGAGGATTTTTCAGAAGGAGAAGGCGCCTCTCTGTCGCCTATTTAAGAAGAAGGCTTCACCGTAAAAAATTAATTCCAGATTTTCTACGGCGAAGCCTTGCTTCTCTTTCCTTCTCCCTCTCTAGAAGACTGTTTCCCCCTCCTCTCTTTCTTCTTTGATTCCTTTACAGAGCCTAGGCTCTGTCGAATCTCAGAACAGAAGGAGAGTCAGAGAGAGAAACTCTCCGACGGTAAAGGAAGAAGGCGCCTCTTTTCTTCTTTCTTACATTAAGACAACTTTGTCTTAATTTTCTTCTCCCTCCAAGACAAGCCTTGTCTCATTTTAGGACAAGGGCTTATTCTTAAGACAAGAGTGTCTTAAGGGGCCAGAATTGCCAAAAAACTAGGAGAAGGGTAAGAGAGAAAGTTTTAGTCCCTGTTTGGCTAGAGGTGTCCTAGCCAATAGCCCATATATCAAGTTCTTGGGGTAGAACTTGATTGGAAGGAACCCAATTGAGGAGTCACTGTCTTGATCATCTGCCCGTGTGGATCACCATCGGAGGGCGGACAAGTGGACGCCTGGTGTGTTCAAAAGGTTACTCCATTTGGAGTTTATTTCTACATCAGATTGGATATAGCGATCTGAGGTTAGTATCTAAACTATGTTTAAATTTGGACATGCATGTAGTCATAAGTTTTAATTGCTAATAAGGAGATTTTGGGATTAGGGTTCGGACCTGATTTCATAAAGTTTTTGAAATCCACACTTCCGCACTGGTTCCCGAACCCTACATAACTCACATAAAAGAGCCAAAGAATTTCAGGAAGCAGACTATGTCATGGTAAGGCTAAACTTGAACGATTATATACCCATGGTGTAGGTCATTTTCAAAATAGTAAGGAAAATTTGTACCTAATATGTGCTAGATTTACCATCCGACTTTGGTATTAGTTCCACTTTCAACAATTCAGATCTAGGAGGATAAATGAACCAACAATGATACCTAGTGAGCCTTTCGAGCCTGATTCTATCTTTGAGAGTGAGCCAACCCATGAGTGTTCACTAGCCAAATTACCAAAGTAGCAAGATAGGATTGAGCGAATCTTAGACAATAAGACAGTCACTACCCGAAACAGGGACTATCAATGCTACTTGGTTCATTAGCAAGGATGCCCTGATTCTGAAGACTCATGGATTACTTGAGAAGACCTACAAAGAATCGACCAGACCTACTAGAGTATCACCAAAGTCAGATTGATTCTTACTCGATAGAATCGAGTTCTTTTCACCCAAGGAGAATTGATGGAGACATCAACAAGAAAGAAGTTTTTTGGACTAAATCACTTTTGTTTTGTAGTTAAAATAGACAAATCTAATAAAGGGTTTGAGCCCATCTTCTCTTCCAGCAAATACATGAGTCGATTCATGAGTCGACTCGACCTAGATACATGGTATGAGGCCACTTCTTCAATGCCAATTTTTCTCATTTGGCGCCATCCATTTGAAGCCCACTTTCCTTACTTGGATGCCATCTACTTGAAACCCATTTTCCTTAATTGGTCGACACCACATCAAGCACCTTATGGGGAGGAGGAAGGACACCACATCAAGAATTTTATGGGGAGACAGAAGCCATGTTCTATTACCCCAACAACCCTCCAACTAACTTGCCATGTGAGATGCCACATCACATGATCTACATCAGCAAATGGAGGATACATCATTGCCACCTATGAGCCACGTGTTAATTGGTTGTAACCTTCCACCCATAAATGGTTGTAAAAAAACTAATTCTAGTTGAACCACCTAACCAAGAGTTGTTGGATCCAACTAAAATTAGCTAGCTCATCTTTATCCCCTTAGCTCATCCTTATCCCCTCCCCTTGGATGAAATTTCCTTGGATTAAAAGCCTATAAATTTGGCCCTAGGCCTTCTCTTTTATTCATTCTATGATTCATTCTATTTTGGATTAAATGAAGAAAGCTATCTTTCTTGTTCTAGTTCCCCTATGTTCTCTTGTTTGGAGTGAAAAGTTCTTGAGTTCGAGAGTTAGAAGACAGGTTTGGGAAAAGAGTGTGAGGTTCTTGAGTGAGTGTTTGAAGGTTAGAATACCTTTGAGTGTTTGAAAGGTGGAGTGCTCCTTGCTTGATCCAAGATCCAAGCGTCATTTCTTGAAGGCGCCGGTTTCTACTTCCTTGTTTTCCCTTTCTTCTTCTTCTAGTTTCCATTCCAATTTTGAATTCTCCTTCCATGCCTAATCTCTGATTTGATGCAGGTTTTCTCTGATTTTCCAAGTCCAATATGAAGGTCTCCAAGCCAAGGATCATAGCCAAGGTGAGTCCTAAAAGTAGGGAGTGCTAGTCTTATGGTTTAGACCTCAATCCTTGAGTGAAGAGAGCTCCTTCTTCCACCAAATAATTAGCCATCATTGTTGGTAGGAAAACTATTCCTAAGCTTCATTAGATCTAATCATTTGAAGGTTAACTTGCCATAGTAGTGATGGTTTCCTTGCCATGAAGATCCTAATCTCTATTTTGAACTTGATCTACATTTCGGGTATTGTAATTTAGATCAACTAGTCTTCTTATAAAGATTCTTTTCTTGGATTAATTTAGACCATTTATTTGATAATTAATTGCTCAATTTTGCTTGCTAGTTAGCATAATAAAACTCTTCATTCATCATTTTATTTTTGTCCCCCATCATAAGCCCTATCATCAACCTTTGATCTATCTAAACACAGATCAAATAAGACTCTTCACTAAGAACAAGTCTAATCCTGAAAGGTTAAGACCTTTCATGCGCCAGAAGCTTTATATCCCTTTGTCGAGATAATGTGGCCCACTTATCCTCATGCCATGTGGCATGTAACTGGCAGGGAGGTTGCTTAGATGGCATGGAATAAAGTGACCATTCCAAGAGTCAAGTTCCTTCATTGTGAAGGACTCTTGGATTTAAATGTTGCGGTAACCAAGTGAAGGGACGCAACCCTTCACTTAGCACGCCAACTTGCTTCACTGCCAAGCTTTCTTTCCACAGGTAATAAGACAACATAATCAGACACTAGATGATGCAAGGGATGCCTTGTTCCACATGGAAACTAGGTCCCCAAAATAGGACTCTAGGTCCTTTTCTGCGCGCCAATAGTGAAGAGTCGCTACTCTTCACTTGTCGGTCAACTTTCTCCATGCCATATGCTACCTTTGACCAGTCAAAGTATATCCAATATGGGTGTCAAATGAAAGGGGATTAAATATACTTTATCACTATATAAGTGATTAACAAGAAGAAGGACTCTTGGTCCTTCTACACCCCTTTAATTGCCAACCACTTCTTTTGGCGCCAAGAGTCCCATGCCCTTGGGACTCTTGGTATTTGGTGCATAAAAGCCATGAAAAATATCAGATAAATTTTGATAAATTCATCTCACTTAGGAATCAATCTAATTTAGGTCTCCCAAAAATTGGTTAGTCCATTTAGCAAACTTTTAGGCCCAATTCAATTTGGTTAGGAGTTAGGCTAGCATACACATGCTAGTGTGTAATCAAGCTAACCAATTAGGATCCCATGACCCTAATAAAATGCCAATTAACTTCCTAGGTCAATTCCCGAATGTGTGTGATCCTTTGGATTCCACATCTAGCGAGCAGTAGGTCTAGGTCCAAGCCAATTCAATCCAATCAGACCCGATTGACCTAATTAGATCAAATTGAGCTAACCTATGTTGCCAATTCAAACTAGCTTTCGAATTGACTCATGAATTCGATCGAATTGATTCATGAAAACCTACAAGACATGATTGACATCTAGCAACATGTCAAACATACCTGAAAGATAAAAAATTTGGTAGAATGTACCAAAATATCCTTCAGCAGAAAGTTACCGTGCAATTCAATCCTTCGATCGCCCTGTATCCCAATTAAGTGATGAACATTTATAAATGTCAAACCCTAGTACTTAATCATTTTGAATCTCAATTTGATAATGAAGACTCGACCGATGAAAGATTAGAAACCCTATCTAATCTCATCCTGCTTTGATCAAAGACTTCCTCAGTCATCATTTGAAGAGATCACACGGGATAACTTCTCCTCTTACTAGGAGTGATCGATTCCTTGTTGACCTACTCATTACCTTCATACACAATCCACCATATCCAGAAACATCCCGTACATGACTTAATTGCCATGAGTGAGTATGCACCAAAATATGTGTTCATGTGCATAAGATACTATGGTAGTCTCAAGTCTAAGGATCACATGCACAACTCCCACTAAGAGAACATTCTTTTGACAAGTAAGTAAGACTTCCATTTGATGTTCTCTTATCCGATCAGTTCAATGAACTCATAACCTAATTGCACCCGCATCCTTGTATTAGTGTCTCTACACAAGTGATTGTGAGACAAACCACCCTCTCCATCAAGCATACATAAGATATGCTAGTCTTTTTGGATTCATCGATCCCCAAATTAATTATCCAATGACTAGGAACATTTTAGATTAGGGTTTATAGGAACTTAGATCTCACCATTATGATCTCCATTATAACCCTAATTCCATTTTCCTAAACTATGGGGTTCATCTTAATCTTAATAAGACACAGCAGTATGATGAATCAAAAGATGCCTTTTATGGATAAATAATACCATACATGAGTTGGAAGATCATAGAAATGCCATTACAATGATTGGCTTTTAGGGTACCATTTTTTCAATCTTCCACTTGCACTAAAGCCAATCGCATATGTATTTTACACCCATGTAAGCTAAGTGGCGATCAAGCTACTGCTTTAGAAGTGCTTTAGTCAATGGGTCTGCTATGTTGTTCTTTTTATCTACTTGTTCTATGACAACATCTTGTCCTTGAACGAGGTGGAAGCATCTTCGGATGTGTTTGGGCTTACTATGAGACCTTGGTTCCTTAACTTGTGCAACAAGTCTAGTGTTACAATAAAGTAACACCAGTTGTTCTTTAGTAGGAACCATGCCCAACTTCATGATATATTTATTTATCCACACAGCTTCCCTTATGGTTTCACTTGTAGCTATGTAGTCTACCTCAGTGACTGAGTTAGTTATAGTTTGCTGCTTTGTACTTTTCTAACTCACTGCACCACCATATAGGGTGAAGACATATCTTGATTTGGATTTGCTATCATCCAGATCTGATTGAAAACTATAATCTATATGTTCTTCTAGTTTCAACTATGATCCACCATATATTAGAAAAATAACTTCAGTCCTTCTTAGGTACTTAAGAATATTTTTTATAGCTTTTTAATGATTCTCCCCTAGATCAGCCTGGAACCTGCTTACTATATCTAAGGCATAAGCAACATCAGGCCTGGTACATAACATGGCATACATAATTGATCCAATTGCCGAAGCATAAGGGATCAAACTCATTCTCTCTCTCCTCTGGTGTCTTAGGAGACAACTTCTTGGAGAAATGTATGCCTTGACTCATGGACAAGTAACCTTTCTATGTCCCTCCATGTTGAATCTCTTTAACATTAAGTCAATGTACCTGGATTGGAATAAGCCCAGCATCCTCTTAGATCTATCTCTATAGAACTTTATACCCAGTATATAGGATGCCTCTCCCAAATCCTTCATGGAAAACTACTTTGATAGCCAAGACTTAACCATTGCAACATTGGGATATCATTCCCAATGATGAGTATGTCATCGACATACAAAACCAAGAAAATAAGGGCACTCCTACTTGTCTTCTTGTGCACACATTGTTCATCCACATTCTTGATAAAACCAGACTTTTTGATTATTTCATCAAAGCGGTTGTTCCAACTCCTGGATGATTGCTTTAGTTCATAAATGGACTTCCTTAGCTTGCATACTTGGTTTGGTCTTCCACTTGAGACAAAACCCTCCGGCTATGTCATATAGACTTCTTCCTCAAGATTTTTATTAAGAAAAGCAGTCTTTACGTCCATCTACCAGATTTCATAATCATGGTATGTTGCTATAGCAAGCAATATCCGAATGGACTTGAGCATGGCTACAGGTGAAAAGGTTTCATCATAGTCAATGCCATGTTTTTGTCTAAAACCTTTTGCCACCAGCCTAGCCTTGTAGGTCTCTACTTGACCATCTACTCCTATCTTCTTCTTGAAGACCCATTTACACCCTATTGGGTTAATTCTTTCAAATGGATCTACCAAGGTCCAAACATGATTGGAATACATGGAGTCTATTTTAGAATTCATGGCATTTAGCCATTTGTCAGAGTCTTTACTCTCGATAGCTTCCGTATAGATCACAGGATCATCATCCTGTATGATACTGGCTTCATTATCATTCCCAATGACAAAGCCATATGTAAGAGGTGCACTTCGCACTCTCTCTAACCTACGGAGAGGAGGTGTGTGTTGTGGTTGTTCCTGAACCTTAGAAATATCTGGTTGAGGAATTACTTCAGGTGTAGGTTGAACTTCTTCAAGTTTAAATATTCTCTCATTGCTCTTTTCTTGGATAAACTCATTTTCCAAGAATGTGGCATGCCTACTAATAAAGACCTTTTGCTCAGTAGGATGGTAGAAAAGGTAACCAATACCTTCTTTAGCATATCCTATAAACCTGTACTTGTCAGCCCTAGTACTTAGCATAAGTACAAAAACATTCCTAACATAAGTAGGGCAACCACAAATCTTAAAATATTTAAGACTTGGCCTTTTCCCATTCTATAATTCATATGGAGTGCTCTTTACTGCCTTTGATGGCGCCCTGTTTAGTATGTGGGTAGCAGTCTCTAGGGCATAACCCTAGAAGAATACTTGAAGATCTGTGAAGCACATCATGGACTGTACCATGTCCAACAAGGTTCAGTTCCTCCTTTCTTCTATACCATTTAACTGTGGCATACATGGAGGGGTCCATTTAGAGAGAATTCCTTTGTCTTTAAGATGATCGAGAAATTCACTAGATAAGTATTCTCTTCCTCTATCAGATTGAAGGATTTTAATACTATGCCCAGTTTGTTTCTCAACCACACTTTGATACTCTTTGAATTTTTTTTTAAAGGCTTCGGACTTGTGTTTCATAAGATACACATATCTGAATCTTGATAAGTCATCAATAAAACTGATAAAATAAGAGTATCCTCCTCTAGCCTGGGTTATCATAGGACCACACACATATATGTGTACTAGGCCTAACAACTAGTTGCCCTATCTCCATGTCCAATGAATGAAGATTTGGTCATCTTATCCATGAGATAGGACTCACAAGTTCTTAATAATTCATGATCAAAAGGCTCAAAGAAATTTTATTTGTACAACTTGTTTATCCTAGACTCACTAATATGATCCAAATGGCAATGCCAGAGATATGTGACATTTATATCATCTCTCTTTCTCTTCTTGTTTTCAATAATAATAACTTCATCATTAAGTGATGGAATCAAAAGACCATTAACAAATGTACCACAACCAAAGAACTTCTTTGAAAAGAAGATCGAGCACCCATGGCTCGAAATATTTATTTCATTACTTTGTTTTAAAAGCAAAGGTATAGAAATAATATTCATTATAATATTGGGTACATAATAATAATCTTTTAATTCAAGAATATTGCTTGATGGCAATTACATCGATAGGTGCCAATAGCTTTAGCATGAATGGGATCACCACTCAGCTAAATAGCTCGAAGTCACCCTTCTTCAAGCTTCTGGGTCTCTATAACCCCTGCAATGACTTGTAGAAATGAGACCCATATGCGATATTTAATACCCATGTATCAGAAGCTGAAGAACTTAATGATAAGTTTGTTTGTATCATATACAAACTTTTCGGTGCATCACCAGCATCCTGCTTCTGACTTACAAGATATAACTTGCAATTCTTCTTCTAGTGCCCTTGCTTTCCATAGTGATAGTAGGTTCCATCAGCAGAGGGCTTCCTTGCCTTTTTTCCTTTTCTGGAAGCTACTCTTAGGATTCCTTTTTCTCTTTGAACCCTTCTTAGTAGCATCCTCTCCTAGCAGATCTAGGTAAGGAGTATCAAGGATATAGGCAATTTTTTCCTGAGTTAATATAATTCTCATGTTCCTCAACCAATCCACATAATTCAGATCGGTCAACTTATTGGCATCCAAGATGCCCCGCAGTGAAAGAGTAGAAGCCATAATGTAATAATCTAGAATAGGTAAAGAATAATTATAAGTAGACCACTCATGATGATATTCATAATTAGATAAGGACTTTTGCATCTAATTGTGTCTGCCACTATTTTCTATTAAATACCATAACCCTCAACTATGGTAAGCGAGAAACCCTCCCAGGACTTCCTTAGTTGGGTTGAGATCCTAATTCCTTATAAATGCCTTGTGTGTATACAACAAACACTTATAAGTTCAGGGATAGGAAATGACCCTTTCCAATTGCATCCCTTGCAATTCTCAACTTAACTTTTGCCTCTAAGACACTTATAGCCTTGTGTGTGCACAACAAACCATAATGTCTTAGTTTAGTCGGACCCTTCATTTTCATATAGCCATGATTGAATAATGTTGCCCTTATGTGTACACAACAAAGCAACATTATCAGTCATGCTATAAGGCACTAAGTGCATCAAGATAAATTTTATACCAAATGCTAGAACAGGTCTTGTGTATACACAACAAACCTACTATAGTGTTGACATAAATTTGGCTTAGCATGAAGGAAGGCAATGTGTAGTGTGCTTAATCACTTAGCATTTCTAATTTAGGGTTTATATATGACCAAATTGGCTAAATAAGTTGAAGAGATGAGAGGGTACCCTCGTTGCTTTCCTTAGATACCAATTAAATTGGCCAAGTAAGTCAATAGAACCAATTAAAAATCTCATTTCCATTACCTTCACAGAACCACTTGCCTAGACACCAATTGGTTGATCATACCCTAATTAGATTTGCATCGTGATTAACTTACACTACGACTAAATATGATTTTTATGAGGGCTTTGATGGTCTCTAACATATCCTAATATAGACTTAATCATGTCAACCTAACATTCATGACATCATAAAACCTAACATTCATGACATCATAATGTATTCATAACCATACACATATGACATGAAATTCATTTCATCATTCGAGCATATTATTAACCCTAATATGCATACCATAAGCATGATTATAATATCAATCCGTTCACCTCACTTGTTCATAGGATATGGCCACAGTGGCACCCCTACATGCTATAAGAGACCCCATTGAATGGAAAAAGAGGGCCATAAAATCCTAAGTAACTCCTATGACCGGACAGCCATGGTGACTAACCCAATCCGAAGCAGTTACTGGGATATAACATATTGCAAATATATATTTGAACTAATCATGCAGAAAATCATATAATCATTCAATAGCATGCACCATACTTGACAATGTGCACTATCATATAAACTTTCAATGGTATGCATCATACTATGATTTTTATATATGATCATATTATCCTTTAATATATAATTGAACCCTAATTAGTGGCATGCATCATAATATGATTCCCATATATGATCATATTCACTATCACATATGCATATTCAATTGACCATTAATTGAATGAAATAAGAGGGCTCTGATACCACTATTGGTTTTCTAGGATTTTGATGGCACAGCGGAACAATGGATTTCAAAAAATCTTTCTTGAAACTTGAAACAACTTGAAACCCTAAGCTCAAGATCCCTTATTTATTACATCTAACAAGTCATGCAATTAGGATTTTGAAAAATTCCTAGAATGCTAATTCCTTCTTCTTTCCACTAGGCACACAAGTGCATACCCTCTAGAGGTGATCCACATAGAAATGGAACCTAGGAAGTACTCCTTAGTAGGTTGCTTAAATCACTGGGACTCTTCTGATGGCTTTTCTTCCTTTGGCAGCCTCTCCTTTCTTGCTCAGACCCTTGCCCTCTAGTAGAGCACTCTGAGCCCTCTCCAAATCATCTCTTCACTATCTTTTCCACTTCCTAAATCTCTTCCTAAACTCTTGTCTTAAAATGGTGGACTTATCTTAAGACAAGACCTAAACTCTAACAAGGGATGGAAGTGACAAGGAGAGTGTTGCAGAGTGTAAGAATGTAAGAAAGAAAGGATGTCGGAATCATTATTCCTTCAGCATAAACACCGAAGACTATTTATAAAAGATGGGGAGGTGCCAGATAAGCCCTATCATCAGCCTTTGATCTATCCAAACATAGATCAAATAAGACTCTTCACTAAGAAGAAGTCTTATCATGAAAGGTCAAGACCTTTAATGCACCAAAAGCCTTATATCCCTTTGTCTGGATAATATGGCCCACATTTCCTCATGCCATGTGGCATGTAACCGTCAGGGAGGTTGCTTAGATGGCATGGAATGAAGTGACCATTCCAAGAGTGAAGTTTCTTCATTGTGAAGGACTCTTGGATTTAATTGTTGCGGTAACCAAGTGAAGGGATGCAACACTTCACTTAGCGCACCAAATTGCTTCACCGCCCAAGCTTTTCCATCGGTAATAAGCCAACATAATCAAACCTTAGATGAGGCAAGGGATGCCTTGTTCCATGTGGAAACCAAGTCCCCAAAGCAGAAGGACTCTAGGTCCTTTTTTGCGTGCCAATAGTGAAGAGTCGCTACTCTTCACTTGTAAGTCAACTTTCTCCATGCCATATAGTACCCTTGACCAGTCAAAGTATATCCAATATGGGTGTCAAATGAAAGGGGGTTAAATATACTTTATCACCATATAAGTGATTAGAAAGTAGGACTCTTGGTCCTTTGGTACCCCTTTAATTGCCAACCACTTCTTTTGGCACCAAGAGTCCCGTGCCCTTGGGACTCTTGGAATTTGGCATGTAAAAGCCATGAGAAATATTAGATAAATTATGATAAATTTGTCCCACTTAGGACTCAATCCAATTTAGGTATCCCATAAATTGGTTAGTCCTTTTAGCAACCTTTTAGACTCAATTCAATTAGGTTAGGAGTTAGGTTAGCATACACATGCTAGTGTGAAATCTAGCTAACGAATTAGGATCCCATGACCCTAATAAAATGCTAATTGACTTCCTAGGTCAATTTCCTAATGTGTGTGACCCTTTGGGTTCCACATCTAGCCAACTATAGGTTTAGGTCCAAGCCAATTCGATCCAATCGAACTTGATTGATCTAATTAGTTCAAATTAGGCTGACCTAAGTTGCCAATTCAAACTAGCTTTCGAATTGACTCATGAATTGATTCATAAAAACCTACAAGACATGATTGATATCTAAAAACGTGTCATGCCTACACAAAAGATGAGAAATTTTGATGCAGAACGAAAGAGAAGATGATGCGATGCGGAAATAAATTAAGATTAATTCTTTTTTTTCTTTTTCTTTTTTATATTTTCAGAAATTGGATTTGACTCAAAGGATAGCTAAACTAAATTGAAAGAAACTAGGTAATAATTGAAAGCATAATTTAAAAGAAACTAGGTTTTCAGAGTGGTTCAGAAGTAACGGATTGCTGGGGGTTGAGAAACTTCCAGACCTAGGGTTTCGCTCTGAACTTTCAACAGGATAGAAATAAAGAGAAGAGATGGGTTACCGACCAGACAGTGATCTTCACAGAGTTTGGTGGAAGAACTCTCTCGAGCAGATTGTTGGATCCTCGGATTCGGATATCTTCGCAATGGATCCTCCAATACTGGTCCTGTGGCTGAGTCGGCTTCTCCTGAACTCAAGATCTGGGAAAGAAGAAGAACCAGTGATGGAATCAGATACTCAATGAAGAATTTACCAGATTGAAGAACTTGAAGGTTGATGTGCTAAAATCCGGATTCTCTTGGAGGTTGATCTGACTTCCTCTGAGAATTGCTCTGGATCTGAAGTATCCGGACTGGACCCGGATGCTGGGGTCAGCCTTGACTAGAAGAGGATGGCCGTGAGAGGTGGGATATGCTAGGGCTTGGTGGAAAGAGAAGGATGATGGGCGGCTAGGGTTTGGGAGTGAAGTGGCTAACCTAAGGTTTGGGGTTTGGAGATCTCACACCTCCTCAAGGTTCCTGAGGAACCCGGATTTACTCCCTCATGGAGCTCAACACCTGGATGCAAGTGCGGAAGGGAGAAAACACAGAGTTTGCTCACACAAAAACTTGAATTCATTCATCAGATCACTTTCAAATTTACAAGAAGGGTTTAATTTATAGGACTTTATAAGAGAGTAGGGTTTTACATCTTCCCATGTGGGACTAAAGGAGGGGATCTTCAAATTAGGATTGTAGGATCAATCCCTACACATATGGCCGGCCAAAGGTTTCAAAAAAAATTGATTTGGGTTTTAAAAGGAAGGTAGATGACGCCTCCAAGCTTTGTTCTTCAAGAGAGGATTTCTTTCCTTCCATGGCTCAACTCTTTTGGACTCCTCCTTTTCTTTCTCCCTAAGTCATGGTCCTTCCCATCTTTGTTTGGATATTTTTGGCAGGGAATGGGCGCCTCCTTTAAGTTCTCTCCAAGAAGAATTTCTTCCCTTTCATAGCTTGGCTCTTATGGAAGGTCTTGGGCCGCCCCCTTGATTTGTGGATCCCTGGTTGCTTTCTCCTCAAATGGCGCATGAGAGAAGGGAGCTGCTATCTGTGGTGTGGGGACTAGAGTATACTGGATGGAGATGTGGCGCCCCCTGGACTCAAGCGTGTGGCTGGGAGTGTGGCTGGGAGTGTGGCACCCACTTGCTTGGCCTTGGGAGAAAATGTGACACCCCAGGTTGAAGTCCTAGACCACTACTGAGTCAACATGACTCAACAAAAATAAATTGCAGGGAGTACAGACTTAAGCTAAAATTAAGTTGATCAAGTCAACCCTTATTACAAGCCAGGAAACCCTAATTCTTTGGGCAAGGTCAATCAGAGATCCAGATGGAGCTCTGAAGTCTTCTTCTGAGTCTGGTGCCCGCACCAATTCTCCCGGGGTGGGAGGAACTCAACCCTGTCGAGTATGGATCAAGTTCACTCTGGTATCTCTCCAAGAGGTCTGGGTCCAATTCTTGTAATTCTTCTTGGGAGATCCAAGAGTCATCAGAATCTGGCCTTCCTTGCCAGTGGACCAGGTATCTTTGGTATCCTCGATTACGAGTAGAGATAACCTGATCATCCAGGATCTTTTCAATCTGCTCTTTCCTCACATGCCAGTTTGTTGGTGGACACACAGGGTTGGGTTCACTCTCAAGAGCAGGATTAGGTTCAAAAGGCTCACTGGGAATCACTGCTGGCTCTCTATACTCTACTAGGTCTGTAATGTTGAAAGTGGAGCTAATGCCTAGTTCTGGAGGCAACTCGAGCACATAGGCATTGGATCCTACTCTCTTCACCACTCTAAATGGTCCAGCTCCTCTAGCATGTAACTTTCTAACGGTTTGAGGAGGAAACCATTCAGGCCTCAACCTAATCATTACATAGTCTCCCTCATTAAAAGTTTTGACTCGCCTTTGAGAATCAGCCAACTTCTTATAAGTTTCATTACTTAAATTTATTTTGGCATGAATTTCTTTATGCAAGTCTTTTATATGCTGTGCAAAAACTTCGGCAGACTCGGAGACTCGTGTGTGGACTGGTAAAGGAGCTAGGTCAAGAGGTGTGTGAGGTTTGTAACCATGCACAATTTCAAATGGACTCTTACCCATAGACATATTGACCGAGTCATTGTATGCAAACTCAGCTCTAGGTAAATACAAATCCCAGTTCCTAATGTTTTCACCAACAAGACACCTTAACAGATTGCCTAAACTACGGTTCACTACTTCGGTTTGGCCATCAGTCTGGGGATGATAGGCAGTTGAAAACTTAAGTTTTGTCCCTAACTTATGCCAAAGGGTTTTTCAGAAATAGCTGGTGAACCGGATATCCCTATCTGAAACAATGATCTTGGGTAGGCCATGGAGTCGAACTATCTCATTAAAGAAAAGGGTGGCTACCTTAGACGCATCAAATGTTTGGGAACAAGGCAAGAAATGGGCCATCATGGAAAATCGGTCTACTACAACACAGATAGAGTCATGCCTCCTCTGGGTCTTAGGCAAACCTAACACAAAGTCCATGCTCACATCTTGCCAAGGACGATCTGGGACAGGGAGTGGGGTATAAAGGCCGGTGTTCTGTTTTCGCTGTTTGGCAACAGCGCAGGTCCGACACCTAGCCACATTATGTGCTACATCTCTTTTTAAGCTAGGCCAGAAAAAGTGGTCTTCAATAGCCAGGGTGGTTTTATCTTTTCTGAAATGGCCAGCTAAACCTCCAGCATGAATTTCCCAAATCAAAAATTTCCTAAGAGAAGTTCTAGGGATGCAAAGCCTATTCTTAAAGAATAGAAAGCCATCTAAAAGGGTATAATCCTTATGGTCACTAGATGGTCCTTGAGTTAGATCCTGGTACACAGTCTTAAAATCTGGACACGACTCATATTCCTCTTTGATTTGCTCAAACCCTATGACTTCAGCCCTAACAGAATTCAACAACAAAGATCGACGACTAAGGGCATCAGCTACCTTATTTTCAGATCCAGCCTTATGCTTCAAAACAAAAGTATAGGACTGGATATACTCTACCCACTTTGCATGCCTAGGGTTAAGCTTCTTCGGGGAATTCAAGAATCTAAGAGCCTCATGGTCCGAAAACAGCACAAATTCTTGCGGTAGCAAATAATGTCTCCAGTAACGTAAAGCTTGCACTACCGCATAAAATTTCTTATCATAGGTAGAATACCTAAGCTTAGCATCATTAAGTTTTTCAATAAAGAATGCTACGGGATGGTTCTCTTGGCTTAGGACTCCACCTATACCTACTCCTGAAGCATCACAGGCAACCTCAAATACCTTTGAAAAGTCGGGTAACCTCAAAATGGGTGCCTGGGTCATCCTATCCTTAAGATCTAGGAAGGCTTTATGGGCTGCTTTAGTCCACTGGAATTCTCCCTTCCTAATACAGTCTGTGATAGGAGCAACTACAGTACTAAACCCCTTGATGAATTGCCTATAGAAGGTAGCCAAGCCATGGAAACTTCTGACTTCATGCACACTGGTCGGCTCTGGCCATTCTACTATGGACCTAATTTTTTCAGGATCGGCAGCCATGCCGTCAGGGGTTACTACAAAACCAAGGAAGATAATTCTACTGGTCATGAATTCACACTTTTTGAGATTACCGTAGAGACTATCATTCCTTAAAACTTGACAGACTTGTCTAAGGTGGCCTAGGTGGTCTGCAGGGGTCTTACTATAGATCAGGATGTCATCAAAATAGACCACTACAAACTTTCCTATGAAAGCTCTAAGTACCTGGGTCATAATCCTCATGAAAGTACTAGGGGAATTGGACAACCCAAAAGGCATAACAACCCATTCATAGAGACCATCCTTAGTTTTGAAAGCGGTTTTCCACTCATTCTCTGGTCTAATCCTAACCTGATGATAGCCGCTCTTGAGATCAATTTTAGAAAAAACCGTTGCACCGGCCATCATATCTAGCATGTCATCTAGTCTAGGGATGGGGAACCTATACTTGATTGTGATTTTGTTGATGGCACGACTATCAACACACATCCTCCACATGCCATCCTTCTTCGGGGTTAGAAGTGCAGGGACTGCATAAGGGCTAAGACTCTCCCTAATGAACCCCTTCCTTAATAATTCTCCAACCTGCTTTTGCAGTTCCTTATGCTCAGATGGATTCATCCTATAATGGGGCAAGTTGGGTAAAGTAGCTCCTGGGACTAAATCTATGGAATGCTGGATATCCCTAAGAGGTGGAAGGTGGTCTGGCAGATCCTCGGGAAAAACATCCTCAAATTCTTTTAACAAAGGTTTAACTTCCTGAGGAGGCTCTGAGGGTGTAGGAGTCCTAAGTTCCTTAGCAGTCAACATCCAAATAGGTGAACCACTATGAATTTCTTGTTCTAGATCCTTAGCACTAATTAGGTTCACTCCAGTCTTCATTTCTCTGACCTTATTGGTTCCTTTAGCTACCTTGTCCTTAGGAGGGACTGAATGGATTATGATTTTCTTCCCATTGAAACTAAAGACACCGGTGTTGGATTTTTCTAAGAGGGTGGCATCATGATCATACAACCAAGGTCTTCCAAGAATTATACTGCTCACCCCCATGGGCAAGACGTCACACCAAATCTTCTCTTGATAGGATTGCATTTAGATTTGGACCTGACATCTAGACTGGATGGGTATAGAGGTAGAGTCTACCCAAGAAACCTTATAGGGGTTGGGGTGGGGGACTGGGGTTAAGCCTAATATTTTGACAGTGCTAGCAGAAATGGCATTCACACAGCTCCCAATATCTATGATGATTTTACATACCTTATCCCCTAGTTTAAGGAAAGTCTGTAGGATGTTAGTCCTACGCCAATCCTCCTGAACTCTATTCTGGGACAGGATGCATCTTACAACCCCTAATTGGTCAGACTCTGTGGATTCCTCCTCTCCTTCATACTCATCGACCAAATTCATTCCGGCCTCATAAACTTCTTCTTCAAACTCTTCATTGGGTCCAGAACTCTCTTCCTCTGCTTCTTCTATGTAAAGGGATCTACGAGGGCACTGGCTAGAAACATGACCTACCTTGTGGCACTTAAAACAAGCTATGGCTGTGCACTAATTGGAGATATGACCGGGCTTCTGGCACTTAAAATAGATGATACTAGGGGTTCTTTGGGTGTCAGGTGCCTTACCTTTATCCAAGGGCCTAGGGGTGGGAATACCCTGATTAGACTTGCTAGGGGTAACTTGGCTAGGTCCATTTCTTGGGATTGGGGCACTAACCCTAGAAGGTATAGGTCCTCTCTGAAACTTCTTAGTGTTCAGTGCAATCTGATAGGCTTGGTCTAGGTCAGTAACCTCTCTCAGAAACAACTCCCTCTTTATGTCTTCCCTAAGTCCAGCCCTAAACCTAGACAAAGTGACCTCATGGGATTCACTCACATCACATCTCATCAGGTATTCATCAAAGGTGGTTATGTAGTCTGATACAGATCGGTTTCCTTGTTTCAAAGTCTGCCATTGGTCTAACAGGTTCTGCTGGTATGAAATGGGTAGGTACTTATCTCTAATTTTCTCTTTCATACCCTACCAAGTGGTTATGGGCTCTACATTTCATCTTCTAGTGGTCAGCTCAATGTTCCCCCAGTATAACCTAGCTTGACGTACTAACTTCATCTTAGCAAACTTGAACTTTCTTTCCTCAGACATGGCATACCACTCAAAGTACTGGTCCATCTCACCCTCTCAATCAGAATACACCTTAGGGTTTGAGCTACCATCAAAAGTGGGTGCATCTAATTTGATGTTCTGAATGAACCTATCATCTCTATCTTTAGGTTCTGGGTCAGGCCTCCTATGATTAGGTTCAGGATCTCTGTATAAAGGTCTTCTAGGCTCTTGGTGTGGGTGAGGTTGAGGCACATTAAAATCTGGGTCAGGAGTCGAATTCTGATGCCTAGGTTCCTCAAGTACTTGGACTTGATCCCTAAGCTAGGCAAAGTTCTCATTCATATCCTGACTTAATTTGTTCATACTCTCAGTAAGAGCTCTAACCATGGCCTTTAAATCAGGTTGGGTTTGACCAGGTTGGTAGGGTACTCCATTCCGGGTAGACATGATGATGCAAGCAAATACACAAAATGAGACTCAACTGAATCGACTACGGGCTAACTAAACCTAGAGCCCAAACTAGATGCCCAATCAGAGTGGCAAGCTAGCCTGTAGTAACTCAGGACTCAGCCAGGCAGGTGTAAGGGGAGTGTTAGGTCCCTAGATGCCAATCCTAGACACCAATCAGTGATTGGCCCAGTAGGCGGACCAGCACACAAGCCCTTCGGGACGTAGTCCCAGAACCACCGTTCTAGACACTGAGTACAAAGCACACACAGAGTAACTAGACAAACTGACTCAACACTAGCCTTGACCCGACTTGTTGGTGTCCCTAGCCCACAAGGGCAAATTAAGTCTAATAAATTTTAAAGTTAGGCTTAGGATCAAATGAGGGGGTGGTGGTTGTGGGCTAAGGAGAGGTTATCAACTCCTCCCCTTATCTTAGATGCTCAAATGCCCTTAGGATGAGTTAGGAGATGTTCACTCAAGTAATTGAATTGCAGAACACAAAAATAGAGTTGCAGTAATTTAACTCTCAGAAATTTCACGGAAACCAATAAATCACAGGAAAATTATGTAAAATAGATTCAATTATATTGGTTCCAGCAAAATAAAAATCATATAATTCAGAGTTATCTGAACTGAGAAATAATTCTTGCAATAGGATAGTTACAGACTGAAAACAGGGTGCTTCCCCTGTTTACAATTCCTGCTACGAAGTTGTAACCCAACGGATCCCCTACATGCCCTAGGAACACCCCATGGAATGGGAAGAGGAGGTTTTCACCTCACTTCATTCCTAGGACCGGACATCCTGGGGAGTCTACTTCGAGCAGACAAAGTAAAAGGAGAGAGACTTAAAACAAGCAAGCAAAACAGAAACACTAGACTGTGCTCTGATACCAAAATGATGCAGAACGAAAGAGGAGATGATGCGATGTAGAAATAAATTAAGATTAATTCTTTTTTTTTTATATATATATTTTCAGAAATTGGCTTTGATTCAAAGGAAAGCTAAACTAAATTGAAAGAAACTAGGTAATAATTGAAAGCACAATTTAAAAGAAACTAGGTTTTCAGAGTGGTTCAGAAGTAACGGATCGCTGGGGGTTGAGAAACTCCCAGACCTAGGGTTTCGCTTTGAACTTTCAACAGGATAGAAATAAAGAGAAGAGATGGGTTACCGACCAGACAGTGATCTTCATAGAGTTTGGTGGAAGAACTCTCTCGAGCATATTGTTGGATCCTTGGATTTGGATATCTTCGCAATGGATCCTCCAATACTGGTCCTGTGGCTGAGTCGGCTTCTCCTGAACTCAAGATCTGGGAAAGAAGAAGAACAAGTGATGGAATCAGATACTCAAGGAAGAATTTACCAGATTGAAGAACTTGAAGGTTGATGTGCTAAAATTTGGATTCTCCTGGAGGTTGATCTGACTTCCTCTGGGAATTGCTCTGGATCTGAAGTATCCGGACTGGACCCGAATGCTGGGGTCGGCCTTGACTTGAAGAGGATGGCCGTGAGAGGTGGGATATTCTAAGGCTTGGTGGAAAGAGAAGGATGTGGGCGGCTAGGGTTTGGGAGTGAAGTGGCTAACCTAGGGTTTGGGGTTTGGAGATCTCACACCTCCTCAAGGTTCCTGAGGAACCCGGATTTACTCCCTCACGGAGCTCAACACCTGGATGCAAGTACGGAAGAGAGAAAACACAGAGTTTGCTCACACAAAAACTTTAATTCATTCATCAGATCACTTTCAAATTTACAAGAAGGGTTTAATTTATAGGACTTTACAAGAGAGTAGGGTTTTACATCTTCCCAGGTGGGACTAAAGGAGGGGATCTTCAAATTAGGATTGTAGGATAAATCCCTACACATATGGCCGGCCAAAGGTTCCAAAAAAATTTGATTTGGGTTTTAAAAGGAAGGTAGATGGCGCCTCCAAGCTTTGTTCTTCAAGAGAGGATTTCTTTCCTTCCATGGCTCAACTCTTTTGGACTCCTCCTTTTCTTTCTCCCTAAGTCATGGTCCTTCCCATCTTTGTTTTGGGTATTTTTGGCAGGGAATGGGCGCCTCCTTGAAGTTCTCTCCAAGAAGAATTTCTTCCCTTTCATAGCTTGGCTCTTATGGAAGGTCTTGGGCCGCCCCCTTGATTTGTGGATCTCTGGTTGCTTTCTCCTCAAATGGCCCATGAGAGAAGGGAGCTGCTATCTGTGGTGTGGGGACCAGAGTATACTGGATGGAGATGTGGCGCCCCCTGGACTGAGGCGTGTGGCTGGGAGTGTGGCTGGGAGTGTGGCGCCCACTTGCTTGGCCTTGGGAGAAAATGTGACACCCCAGGTTGAAGTCCTAGACCACAACTGAGTCAACATGACTCAACAAAAATAAATTGCAGGGAGTACAGACTTAAGCTAAAATTAAGTTGATCAAGTCAGCCCTTATTACAAGCCAGAAAACCCTAATTCTTCGGGCAAGGTCAATCAGAGATCCAGATGGAGCTCTGAAGTCTTCTTCTGAGTCTGGTGCCCGCACCAAATTTGGTGGAAAGTACCAAAATATTCTTTAGCAAAAAGTTACCGTACAATTCAATCCTTCGATCTCCTTGTATCTCGATTTAGTGATGGGCATGGATAAATGTCAAACCCTAGTAATTAATCATTTTAAATTTCAATTCTATAATGAAGCCTCGATCGATGAAAGATTAGAAACCTTATCTAATCTCATCCTGCTTTGATCAAAGACTTCCTGAGTCATCATTCGAAGAGATCACACGGGATAACTTTTTCTCTTAGTAGGAGTGATCGATTTCTTGTTGACCTACTCATTACCTTCATACACAATCCACCATATCCAGAAATCCCCCGTACATGACTTAATTGCCATGATTGAGTATGCACCAAAACATGGGTTCATGTGCACAAGATAATATGGTAGTCTTAGGTTTAAGGATCCATGCACAACTCTCACTAAGAGAACATTCTTTGACAAGTAAGACTTCCATTTGATGTTCTCTTATCAGATCAGTTCAGTGAACTCATAACCTAATGAGCACCCACATCCTTGTATTAGTGTCACTACACAAGTGGTTGTGAGATCAACCACCCTCTCCATCGAGCATACATAAGATGTGCTAGTCTTTCTGGATTCATCGATCCCCGAATCGATTATCCAATGACCAGGAACATTTTAGATTAGGATTTATAAAAACTTATGTCTCACCATTATGATCTCCATCATAACCCTAATTCTATTGCCCTAACCTATGGGGTTCATGATAACCTTGATAAAATGTAGTGGAATGATGAATCAAAAGATGCTTTTTATTAATAAATAATATCATACATGAGTTGGAAGATCACAAAAATGTTCTTACAATGATTGGCTTTTAGGGCACCATTCTTTCAGGAACCCCTACCCTCCTATAGGGTACTCAGAGATTTCTTTTAATCCTCTCTCAAAATTTGATTATCCATCCTATATATTTTCCTAGACTCTTGTCTTAAAATGACAAGCCTTGTCTTAAAGAAGACTTTTTGTCCTAAGGGAAGGAAGAGAGAGAAAAGATTTCTTACAAATCTTATTTAAATCAGAATATCATTGCCTTTATATACTGAGTGAGGGGGCACATGATGTACCTTTTTCTTAGCCCTTGATCTGATTTTCTAATGATTAGATAGGACCCTTCAAGCAAAAGGAGTCCTTTAGGTGAAAGGTTTTATCTTGATATACCACATTATGCCATATCACTGTGCCAATAAATGTTTATGTATCTCTTTAATTTTGTAGTGATTTTTTCACTTGCAATGTAGCAAGTAACTTGTCAAAATTTGCCTAAGGGATGTAGGATTTCAAAGGATATTTTAGAGAACCAGAAGCCTTCAAACAGAAGGACTTCTGGATTTATGATTGCACGCCAAACATGAATAGATGCATCCCTTCATTTTGTGTGCCACACTTCTCCATGCCATAACCAACCTTTTGACCAATTAAGCCCAATTCAAATAGGTGTGGGGATAAGGAAGACAGGCCTAGCACTTATCTAGAATAGATGATTAAGTGGTAGAAGGACTCTTGGTCCTTCAGTGCCCCTTAATCTTGGCGAATGCCAATATGGCGCCAAGAGTCCAATCCCCTTTGGACTCTTCCATAATCCAAAGATAATGTTCAATAAATTCTAGATAAATGCAAATCCAATTAGGATTCAACCTAATCTAAGTCTCACTTAAATTGGTTAGCCTAAATAGTAAGCAAATTGATCCAATTTAATTTGGTTAGGAGTTAGGTTAGCATGCATATGCTAGTATGAAAATTAGCTAGCCTATTAGGATCAATGACTCTAACCAAAATCCAATTGACTTCCTTGGCCAATTCCCTTGCATGTGTGATCCTTTGGGTTCCACATCTAGCTAGCAATTGGCCCAAGTCCAAGCTATTTTGATCCGATCAAAATCGATTGACCTAATTAGGTTAAATCGAGTTGACCCAAGTTGCCAATTCGAACTAACTTCCAAATTATCTCACTACCAACGTGTCATGCCTATCCAAAAAAAAAAGAAATTTGATCAAAATTATCAAAATATCCTTCAATGAAAAGTTACCATGCAATTCAATCCTTTGATCATCCTTTATCCCAAAAAAGTGATGGGTATGAAGAATTGTCAAACCCTAGCACTTAATCCTTTCGAATCTTAATTCGATAATGAAGACTCAATTGATGAAATATTAGAAACCCTTTCTAATCTCATCCTACTTTGATCAGAATTTCTGAGTCAACAATCAAAAAGATTACATGGGATAAGCCCTCCTCTTATTAGGAGTGATCAATTCCTTGTTGATCCACTCACATCCTTCATGCACAATCCATTATATTTGAGAACACCCTGTACATGACTCTTTGTCATGAATGAGTATGAACCAAAACAAGGCTTTATGTGCATAAGGAATCATGGCAATCTCGAGTTTAAGGATCATTTGCACAACTCCCACTATGAGAACCATCTTTTAACAAGTAGTAACACCTCCATAAGATGTTCTCAAGGCAGATCAGTTCAGTGAACTCATATCCTAATAAGCATCCACATCCTTGTATTAGTATCTCTACACAAGTGGCTATGAGACCAACCACCTTCTCCATCGAGCATACATAGGATGTTTAGTCTTTTTGGAAACATCAATCCCCAAATTGATGATCCAACAACTAGGAACATTTTAGATTTGTGTTTATAGGAACTTAGGTCTTACCGTTATGATCTCCATCATAACCCTAATTTCATTGCCCTAAGCTATGAGGTTCATCATAATCTTGATAAGATGAAGCAGTATGATGAATCAACAATTGTCTTTTATTAATAAGTAATATCATACATGAGTTAGAAGATTATAGAAATGCTCGTACAAAGATTGTCTTTTAGGGCATAATTCTTTCAGGCTAGGCAAAATGTTGCTTTTCCTAGCGGCACTCCTCAAAAGCTTTATAGGCTTCCACCACCTCCCAAGCCACCTCCTCTTTCTATGACTCCATGTCCTTTATTTCCTACCATGCAATCTTTACAGCCTCTTTCTCCTAAGAAAGCTCCTTCTGGAGCCGGTCTTTTTCAGCCTCAACCCATTTAAGGCTAGCTTTGATAGTCTTCTAGCTAGTCTCTGCCTCTTTCAAATGTACCACTAGTTCCTTCTTCTTTCGCTCTTTGGCCGACCAGCGACCTCTTAAGTTATAATAATCTTTCACAAAGTGGCATATCTATGAAGTAGCAAATTTAATGATATATTACCAAATGATTAAAGCTGAATTTAAAAGAAAGGTGGAAATTTGACCTTCAAGGTAGTATAAATTGCATCTTGGTAGTGATGGTGATTCCCTCTCCAGAGTGAATTCTTTAAAAATGCCTTTAGCAACCTCCTAGTTATCAAAGATAGACCTTGGACCTCGGAGCTTGATTGCCTAAGACTCCTTCGAATGTAACTGATCGAGGAGCAAAGGAAGAAGCCCTACCCTTGGACAACTGGGAGCATTTTGCCATAATTGGATGACCGACCTCTAGAGAATTAGAAAGGATAACTTCAAGCTCGAGAGTGACCATGGCATGAATCCTTGAAGGCTTTCCAGCAATAAGAGCCGATTCAATTTTTCTTGTCTTCAGAGTCACCTTCATCAACTCATAGATGACTGAAGGTTCCATGTCTAAAATTAAAGAAAAAAGAATGTTTAGAAATAAATAAAAATCAAAACAAAAGAGCAAAAGGAATGGATTAGAATTCTTCTTACCTTTTGGTTGAACTTGGATGAACCTTATCTTATAAAAGGTTACCTTGAATAGCAGAACTCTCAACCTATAAACTTGAAAGCATCGAAGAACATGACCAATCCCTCCTCCTTTTTGGATTAAAGGGCAGGATTGGTCAATTACCAAGATTGGACACCCCACTATGTGAAACCCTAGTCATCGATATTCAGGTGCCTCACAAACAAAAGCTGCTCCTTCCAATAGTGTTTGAAAAAATGAGTGTCCCAAATTAAAGGGCACTACTCTTTATAGAGACATGCAAACCACCATCCATGATACTGGCAGTATTTGCTAAAGAAAAAAAAACTTTAAAAAGTGGGATTGAAGGATGAATCCTGCTAAAATACAAACTATTGAAAAGCCAGAAAGAAATCAAAGAGTCTTTGGTATGATTATGTAGGGAGGAAGACTAATAGCCCTAAAGAATTCAACAAAGAAAGGGACTAGAGGTAGTCTTAGTCTGGCCAAAAAAAATTCTTTGTATAGAGCCAACCGGCTTGGAGGAGGATTCACGCTTGATCAGTATCGAGTGAGACTTCTAATTTGAAGTTCGATGGGATTTGGAACTTCTTACAAAGCCTCTCTAAATCCAACTCCTGGATCCTGGACTGGATAAGTCCAAGAAGAAAACTTCCCTCGGGGTCCCCTAGAGGCTCCTCTTCGAGATCCCCTGAAAGCTTTATTATGAGGATTACAAAGGATCCTCCTTCGGGATCTATCGGCCTATGTGACAAAGCAACAACTACCGATATTTTACTAGCTGAAATAACCTCTACCCCTTCAATGGAAATCCTAGAATCGGTAGGTTCATAGTTTGAAGACCATGAACACTCTATTTTAAAGGACCATTCAAAATCTAACATATTAAGATCAAACAAAAATACTTAAAAATAAAAAAAAAATTCTCTGAAAAGCAAACATGAAAAGCTTTAGGAACCTGAAACCAAGAATAAACTGCAAAGAAACCCTGGAACTAATATAAAAGCTACCCCAAAAGAACAAGGAAGCCTCCTAAAGGATCTATGCAAAAATTCAAAGAAACTAGACAAAGAGAAAGGAAAACAAATGGTAATTAACACCAAAAAGACTCACCGAAAATGGATAAGGGGGAGAAAAAAGAATGTGAAAGATAAAGGAATGAGAGGAAGAAAGAGTTATTGAAGCCAAGGATGAATCTCTTGGCAAAGGCTTCTCCATTTATAAAAAATTCTACAAACAACCAAGATTAGGTTAACGTAAATCTGATCTGTTAGATAGAAGACAAGTGGCATCCAGTAATAGACCAGAACATGTCCCCACAGATCATTGTAACCAAAGTGTCTTGAACATGTTTTGCCATCTCATCGCCTTCCATGCAAGTGAATCATGATCCCACTCGTGCACCACGTGTCTCAAGTTATCATGAAGTCATAAATGCACTCCGATTCTCAAGTAACCCATGATGAAATGTTTACTCAAATGCCCTACTTAGCAAGGAAAAGTTAGAAATTAATATGATTTGACTAGAGATCAACTTCTATCATTTTATTATCTACCCTAAAAGGAAAGATTACCGAATAAGAATCAACAAGATTAAAAGTATCTGAAGAACAATAAGGTGCTCTCATAAAGTATCAAGTCATAACACTTAGAAAAATTTTGTATTTCATTTATTTCAAGGTATCTTATAAGTTAGAAATAAAGAAGTAAAAAGTTGCAATTTTAATTCCCTTATCCTCTCTCCTGGTTAGCTTGGCTAGCATAAAAAGATTGTATGGCTCGTGCTATGATGGGAGCTGAAGTAGATGCGCTCCTACCTTTGGAAGAATTTGGATTGCTTGGGTTATGCAATCCTCAAAACTGGCTTCATACGATTTGCTTTCGACATGTCGAAGCTGAGTCTCAGTAGCTCCCATGTGTTCTTTGGCCAAAGTCATTCTGGCCTCCAACCTCAAGATCTCATCACCAAAATCATCAACTTTATCCTTCATGCTATCAATGGAGATCTTGGACACCTGTAATTGGCTATATAAGGATAAGTTCTCCATATCCATGGTCAAGGGTTCTAGACCCATCAAAAAGTGATCACAATCCTATTCCTCTCTTCTTCCAATTCTTGCTGAAGGAACCAAACTTCAGCCCGAGCTTCATCCCTTGCTTGCTTGGTTTGATGAATGTTATCATCCTATCTTGAGGACCCATCATCCTACATTTGACCACGAGCAAGGTGAAGTTCCTTCCACAACCATTCATTTTGAATCTTAGCCAAATAAAGCTCCTCCCAAAATCACTAGATTTAGCTATTTGCTTTAGCCTTTAGATTTTTGATAGCTGCATCTTGATTTCTCTCTAATTTAGCAATCTTTGCCTCAGCATTCAAAACTACCCAAGCCTCACCCTAGTGCA
This sequence comes from Areca catechu, assembly GCA_021397845.1. Lineage (NCBI taxonomy): Eukaryota > Viridiplantae > Streptophyta > Magnoliopsida > Arecales > Arecaceae > Areca > Areca catechu. The sequence continues at coordinate 111,538,311 of CM038043.1, forward strand.
TGACCTCAAACTTCTGATGCATTATAGTAAGATGACTACCCACTTCTCCTAGCTTTATTATCAAAAGGATGATATTCTTCGAAAGACCATCTATGCATTTCTTTTATTCTTGAAACTCTCTCTACTTTAGTAGTACTAGTCTTGGCCTCACTAAGCTCTTTTTTGGGATTAGCAACCTTCTCTTCTATCATGGCAGCCTTTGCTTTGATGGTTTCAATTGACTCCATAAAAAAGTATAAATGACAAGATAGCTGCAATAAATTTGGACATCACAATATCATTAAGAAGGATGATACATAAATTCAAACAGCAGAAGTTTAGGTAATCGACCTTCCTCATACCTAAACAATCGTATCAAAAGCTATGCACTCAGGCTCTTCAGACTCACCCCTGTAAGCCTGATAGTTACCTACCACTTGAAGGAAGGTCTGAACTCACTCTTCAGCAAATAACATATTCTTGAAAACATTAGGACACTAGAATTGTTTCAAAATGCCTCATCCCTAAGAGCACTAGTAGGAAAATCCAAAGATTTACTACTTGAGAGATCGGCCCTTTGGCAATTGAAGATCGCTCTTTGTAAATCTTGAACATCACACTGATCCATGGAGTACTCAAAGCTACCTAAAAAATCATTGAAAATTGCCTCCTTGCACCAGAAATCACCATACAGCAAAAGGAGGGTTGCCCTAGCTCTAGCATTCATGGCTACGAGCCATTTCTAGAATTCCTTTATGAAGGGATCAGCCATAATAATTCCTTACATTCCTTGATATTATAAATGCAATATATAAAAACTATCTAACAAGCTCACTTTTTGAGAACATGAAACCTAGCATGACTATCAAGATTCCCTAGGCATGGCATTGGAACTACACCTCAGCTCGAATACTCTATATTTGGACTAAGGAGTGGGGGGCTAATGATGTGGGGAGAAATCCTGTACCTTGGATTCCAAAGGCTTTAGGATCGAAGACAATTTGTTCGGATCCAATTCAGGATAAAGAGATGCCACATCTAGCTTTTTCAAATCTCAATCGGGTCCATGACATTTTGAACATGAACAAATAGAGCTAGCATCTAAATAAACCAAATCTATCCAATTGGAGCAGTATGTTATCAAATTTATTGGAAGGACAAACCTTATCCCAAAACACTCCACCGATCTTCCAGTCCTATTCCCTTAAATGAAGAAGGCTAGGAGAGATACTCCGACGCCTAGTCCTACCAGTGGTAACTTTGGCCGTCAAACTTACTAAATCCTAGTATAAGGTCCTAATCCAGTCAGCCACTCCTATAAGAGCATCTACCAAATGGTAGAAGAAGAATCTATCGATACTCATCCTAAAATACCCTCCATAGAAGACAAACGATCAGTCTTATTATTTAGAGGAAATCTTAATCATTAAAGATGTGTGGCACTTCTTTAAGCCATATCTCCTAGAACCATTAAGGCAAACAATAGGAGGCATGAAAGACAAAACCTTCCATTAATGGCATGGAGGCTTTCCACATAACAAAGGATGATTTCTTTCCAAAAGTCCTAGTAAAGGCCAAAGTCTAATCATTTTCTACCCGCTTCCTAATACATTGGAACATCCTTCGAATATCCCTACTATTTGAGTATAAAAGGGGATTCTCAATGAACCCCCTAGAGGTATGCACTTCTTCACATGCTCCACATATGTTTTCATGTATTTGCACCCTTATTTCATCCTGTGGACTGAAATACTGACTTGATTATCAAAGGGCCTTCGTTGAAACTATAGCCGACCAAGGCTTCTTTTATAGGTATAGTCATTTACATCCCCTCTCCAACTACTTCACTGATTGAGTGGAATTCAACACCATCAAGAAGAAATGACCAAAACAATATTATGTGAAGGCAACTTTCAAAGTACTTTTGATTGAAGCTGTGAACACTGCATGTTACATTATGAATTGTATTCTTTTTAGAACTATCTAAAGAAAACCTTTGAGCTTTAAAATAATAGAAAATCAAGCATAGGTTACTTTCATGTATTTGGTTGTAAATATTTTATCATGTGTTTGGTTGTAAATATTTTATCTTAAATAATGAAAAGATAACCTTGAAAATCTTGATGTAAAATCTGATGAAGTTATCTTTCTTGGTTATTCGATCTCATGTAAAGCTTATAGAGTTTCAATAAAAGAATTTTAACTATTAAAGAATCTATTCATGTTATTTTTGATGAATCTAACCTTTCATCTTCACGAAATGAAGAGTGTATAGAAAATGATGTAGGTACATTGAATGAAGGAATGAAGGACTTGGACCTAAAAAATAAATAAGTTGAACAAGAGAAGGAAAAAGTAAGCAAAGAACATGATGCTCTGCCAAACAAATAGAGGTATGTACATCACCATCCTAGGGACTTAGTTATAGGAGATCTTTATAAGGTTTGAGAACTAGATCTTCATTTAGAGATACTTTTGATTACCTTACATTTGTTTCTCAAATTGAATCCACATGCATAGAGAAAGCTAAAAAAAATCTAAATTGGATGATGGTTATGCAAGAGGAGTTGAACCAATTTAAGAGAAATAATGTTTGGACCTTAGTAGACCTAAAGAACATCTTGTTATAGGTAGTAAATGGATATTTAGAAATAAATTAGATAAAAAAGATAATGTAATAAGAAATAAAGCAAGATTAGTGACCAAAGGATATAATCAAGAAGAGCAAATAAATTTTGATTAAAACTTATGTACCTGTAAAAAGACTACAGGTCATAATACTTTTCCTTACTTTTACATGTCATACAAATTTTAGATTATTTCAAATGGATAGAAAAAGTACTTTCTAAATGGTTATAATTTTGAAGAAGTTTTTATAGAGAAACTACCTAGATTTGAAAGTCATAATTTACCTAATCATGTTTTCAAATTGAACATAGTTTTGTATGGTCTTAAATAAGTCCCCCTAGGACTTGGTATGAAAGATTTAGCAAATTTCTACTTGAAAATAGTTATATAAGGAATAGTATAGATACAACCTTATTTATTAAAAGAAAGGATGATAAAATGTTAGTTGTACAAGTTTATATAGATGATATAATCTTTGATGCTATTAATGAAGATTTTTGCTAAGAATTTGCTGAGCTTATGCATTCATGGTGAATTTGAAATGAGTATGATAGGTGAGCTAATATTCTTCCTTGGACTTCAAATCAAATAAACAAATTAAGGGAAATTCATCAACCAAACTATGTATATCAAGAAACTATTAAAGAAGTTTGCAAAGGATTCCTCAAATAAAATCAGCACACCAATGAGTCCAACTTGCTGGCTTGATAAAAATAAAGGAGGAAATATCATTAATTAAAAGGTATATTGAGGTATGATTGGATCCTTGCTATATTTAACTACAGTAGTCCTGATATCCTATTTGGTATATGTATATGTGCTAGATTTCAAGCTAATCTAAAAGAATTATATATACTTGTTGTTAAAAGATTCATAAAATATCTTAAAAGAATATCTAATTTAGGATTATGGTATTCTAAATACTTATCATTAGACTTAATTGATTTTTCTAGTACTAAATATGATGGTTGTAAAATTGATAGAAAGAGCACTAGTGAATACTATAATTTCTAGGATTGAACTTAATCTCATGGCATAGTAGGAAACAAAACTCTATGTACTATCTACTTCTGAGGTAGAATATATTATTGTAAAGAGTTGTTGTACTCAAGTACTTTGGATTAAACAATAATTAGAAGACTTTGGTATTAAACAAACTAAAATTTCAATTAGATGTGATAACACCAATCCTAATAATTTGACTAAAAACCTTATTCAGCATTTAATAACAAAGCATATAAAGATTAGACATCATTTTATTAAAAATTATGTGTAAAATAGAGATACTGGACTAGAATTTATTTATACTGAGAAATAATTAGCTAATATATTCATTGATCCACTTAGTGAGGATAGATTTATAATGATTAAAGGCGAATTAGGTTTATCTGATCCATTTTAGATATTTCACCTAGAAATTTTTAAAAATTTAGAAAAATTTTCTAGAGCTAATCCTAATCCTTTTAGATATAATGAAACCATAATAAGTATGTTTAAGTTGTCTAGAATCTATCTCCAACCTTTTCAAACCTGAAAACTTAGGTTTTGCTTGAACCAAATCAAGTAGACCTAGTATTGTGCAAGCTAACTCAAAAATCAGAAACTCTATTTTAAAGTTTCATTAAAAACCTAGGTCGCTTTAACTTTTTACTATTTTCTAGCCATCCCTTTCCACCTTTCCACTATTCCAAATAGTTCAAAAACCTAAGGAACTATAGTGAGTCCTTGATCCATGTGATCCTCAATAAGATGGGACTGAGAAAAGCTATAGCTTACAAAGAAAAGGAACTTATTGGTTCCACACTAGCTGAACGAAGAGCTAAAAGAAGGAATGATGAGCTGACCCCTATACCTCCATTAGCTCGACCTCAACTATGGTTTTCTATTGTTAATCAATCAATTACAATAGGTAGAATGGTTTATTTTGACATTTTAGAGCAAGTGCACCTTCGAATAGAAAATTGGATTAGAAGGCAAGGGTGGGAGAAGTTTTGTTCCTTAGACGTACCGATCTACCCACCTTAGTGAGAAGAAATAGTGATGATTCCATTAACTCCACTATGAAAGAATAATTAATTATATTAGATGAAGCAAGATTGAGTTGGTTGCTTGAAATGCCTATGGAAGGGAGGAGCTACTTAACTTTAGAAAAGAAGATTGATGGTCTAAGAACTATTTTGGAAAGAAGGGGTGTAGGAAGCATAAAAAATTTGTGGGCTAATCAATTATCCTTAAAGATTAGATTATTACATAATATGGTTAGCTAGATCTTCTTTTCAAAAAAAGGAAGGTTTGATTGGGTAATAGAAATAGATGTTGCATTCATGCATTACATGATTGAACAACACCTAATCAACTTACCTTTCCTGATGCTGTCATAAATTAAGGAAGCAGCTAGGAGATGGTGAGCTTGTCTACTCTACAGGATGGTTTTCTTTTATCTTTCAAGAGTTTGGGGTGGTCTGTATTGGTGAGGATGCTAAGAGATTACTTCATATCGATATATATGGTGAGAGATCTCTTCACCATATGGGCTACCAAAAGATTGATGAAAAGTGGGAGAAGAAACTCTCAGGTTAGAAATTAGCTAGATACTGTTCAGATGATGACTTCACTGCCACTGGTGATGGTGATGATGATGATGATAGTGATAAGGAGGATGATAGTGACGATGGTAGTGATCATATTAAGGCCCCTACTGCTATTGGACCATCATTGGGAGAGACCTCTAGATAGCCTTCTAGTCGAGCATTCAATCTCCTATGCCCACATTTACTGCATAGGCTCATGCAGAGCCATTTGTGCCACCTACTGCATCAACTTCCACTGGTATCACCTTAGAGCAGTTTACTCAGCTCTTTGATGCATTGATCGCTAGAGTCAGCTTTATGGTAGGTGACATGAGACAAGATATTCAAGATGTTTCTAGGAATTATAAGAATTTCATAGTAGCACAGGGAGAGCTCTCACTTCAGATGGAAGTGATCAAGCATAGATAGAGGACACATGACACATATTAATTTGACATATCAGATTTTAGAGAAGACTTTGGATGTATATGAGGTGCCACTAACAGTTTTGCATGAAAGCAAGCATAGACTACTCTTTTCATATAACAGGGCATCAAATGCAATGAGTCTGAGCTGGGCAACATCTTGTTGGGATTCACTATTTCTATATTCACATTTAGTTTATCATCTAGTTAGTGACCTAGATCTCAGCCTCCACCCAAACCTGCATCTACACCTAGGTGACCATTTAGTTTCATGATCTGACCTAGCATAGGATTTCCTCCTTCACCTGGGGTAGCACCAGCTTCCTAGACTAGCAGTTTTGTAGGTTCTTCACCTTTTCACTCCAATAGGACTTATGTCCCTTTCACCATCAACATTTTAAAGGAGAGTGATAGTGACTATATATTAGGATTTCTACTATGTATTTTCTTATCTTTGTAGTGAACATTTTATATTTCATGGTGTATGTTGATACCTCTGTTGTATCAAATTTTGTAACTAGAAGATCTTCAATGAGACATTATATATTTCTCAAAATGCTATGTGCACATGTGCTAATGAAATTTGTGGTATCATTTTATATCATATATAACAAAAATGGAAGTAGATTATGTTGGGATTTGGATAGAGCACAGTGGAAGATCATGTTTCAAAATTTTTATTATTGAAACCCTGATTGGCCTAAACCCTAGGACCACTTGATCATGACAACTAATAAATCCAAATTTTAGGATTACAGAGAAATACCTGAAATGCTATATTCTTTAATTTTCATGAGGCACACAAGTGTATGCCCTCCAAAGGTGATCCACATAGGAACTGGACCAAGGAAGTACTCCTACAAAGCTTGATTATTTGACTGGGACTCTTCTGGCAACCTTTCAGACTTTCTCCCTTTGCTTGAATCCGTAACCTCTTGTATGGCACTCAGAGATCACTCTGACTCCTCTCTCAGATCTCAAAAACCCCTTCTATTTTTTTCCCTAGGCTCTTGTCTTAATTGGACTAGCCTTGTCCTAAAAGAACAAGCTTTGCCTTAAAAAGACAAACCTTGTCTTAAAGAAAAGAAGATAAAATAGTAGGTCGTATTCTTCAAATGGGAAACTCTATTACTCTGGCATCAGAATATGATGCCTTTTATAGAGAGGGATGGGGTGGTTGATATATCTCTTCTTCAGCCATTTAATAAGACCCTTCAAGTAGAAGGAGTCTTATTAGGATGAGAGGTCATATCATGATACATCTGATCATGTGCCAAGAGACAAATTAATGTCTCTTCATTTTTCCAGCCTTTTTCCCTATCTGCCACATGGCATTAACCGGTTATAGGAAGGCTAAGGGGTGTGAAATCTGAAAGAAAGTGTTGAAGAAATACAGGAGTGATGAGGACATCAACAAGAAGGAAACATTTCGGACTAACTCACTTTGGTTTTGCAGCTAATATAGTCAAATCCAATAAAGTTCTTGAGCCCATGAAGCCAATCACTAAGCCTATGAAGCAATTCCAATTTTTTTGAAGCAAGCCCATGAGCCAATTCATGAAGGAAAGCCATATTACTCATGAGTCGACTCAAGTCCAATTCAAGCATGACATAAGGCCACCTCTTCAAGCCCAATTCAAGCCATCTACTCAAGCCCAATTCAAGCCATGACACCATCAATTCACCTTTAATTGAAGCCCATTTCCCCTCACATGGTGGACACCTCATCAAACATCCTTGGGGGAGAATGAAGGCACTACATCAAGAAACTTGTGGGAAACATGAAGCCACTTTTCACTACCCCAACAACCCTCCAACCAACTTGACATATGAGATGCCACATCACATGACACCTAGGGTTCCACATCAACAAAAGCAAGCCAAGTCATTGCCACCTTGGTGCCACATGTCAAGTTAGTATAACCTTCTACCCATAAGTTGTTTTAAAACTAATTCTAGTTGGAACCATATAAGTAAAGGTTGTTAAATCCAACTAGAGTTAGCTAGACTTAACCCTCCATCTCTCTCTCTCCTTGGCCGAACTCTTTGGGTTAGTGATGCCTATAAATAGGGCCTAAGCCCTCTCTTGTAGTCATTCAATTTTTGATTCAATGAAGAAAGGTTTCCTTCTTATTCTAGTTCCCTTGTGTTCTCTTATATGGAGTAAATGAGTTCTCTTTAGTTTGAGTATTTGAAGTTTGGTTTGAGAAGAGGGCAAGAGGCCCTTGGATTTGTGTTTGAAAGGTGGAATGCCCTTGTGTGTTTGAAGGGTGGAGTGCCCTTTATTTGATCCAAGATCCAAGTCCATGTTCTTCATGATGTCGGCCACTTTCCTTCCATCTTCTTCCTTTCATCTTCCCTTTGTTTCAATTCCAACTTGAATTCTCTTCCATGCCTAATATTTGATTTTATTGCATGTTTTCTCTGGTTTTCCAAGTCCAAGATGAAGTCTCTAAGCTATGGACCAAGGCCAAGGTGAGTCCTAAAGGTAGGGAGTGCTAGTCTTAGAGTTTGGACCTCAATCCTTGAGTGTTGAGAGCTTTCCTTCCACCATAATTTCTAATCTTTATTATTGGTAGGATAACCTCTTCTTGGCTCTTTAGATCTGAGATCTAAAAGTTTGTTGACCTAGTAGGAATAGTTTTCTAGCCATGAGATCCATTTCATATCATTTTGAAAGTGATTAGCATGAGGGTGTTTAATTTTGATAAGCTAGTCTCTTTCTTGGATGAAATTGTCTCCCCTTATGATAAATTTTATGCTTTAAATGGATTTTTAATCTCTGGAAGCACATCACCATCAAATCATTTCATCCATTTCCTATGTTCCTCATCAATTTTGGTATCAGAGCTTTAGGGTTCTACTAGGTCAAGTTGCTGAATTTTTTTTTCCTTTATGCGTTGCTTGCCTTCAAGTCTGAAATTCAAATCCAAAATTCGAGGTTTAAATTTTAAAATTTTGAGATCTAAAATCTTAACTCCAAGATATAAAAGTCCCAATTTAAATTTAAAATTTTTAAATTTTTTATATTTAAATCTCAAATTTTGAATCTAGTCATTTGGAGGTTTGTTGATTGCTGAGATTTCTATACTAGCAGCAACCCGAGTTTTCTATAAATTTTAGTATTTTTTTAAAAGGAAAAAAAGTATAAAAAATATATTTTTATGTATTTTAGGAGTTTGGATCCGAAATATAAATTTTTTAAAAAAAAATTATTTGAATTTTTGGAGTTTAAAACTTGGATTCTTAGGTTGTTTCCTAGAAGCTGATCAAATTTTGTTTTTCCCTCCCTTAAGTTTAATTTTCAAAAAAAATTAAAACATATTTTTTATGAATTAAAAATTTAATATCTGAGATTTAGATATCAAAATATGATGATATCTATTTAAATTTTAAATTTTAGAAGGGTTTTAAATTTAAATTTCAAATTTTGAATCTAGTCAATTTGAGGTTTGTTTGATTGCTGAAATTTCTGCTCTAGTATTATTATGAGCTTTCCATGAATTTTAATATTTTTTATAATGCAAGAAAATAAAAAATAATTCTTTTACTGTATCTTAGGATGTTAGGATCTGATATCTAATTTTTTTTAAATTTTTTTTGAATTTTTGTAGTTTAAAATTTGTCATCTCTTTTAGTTAGCTAGTACTTGCTTCAATTCTAGTTTCATGTCATTTAGTTGTTCCATTAAATTCTAGAAAATTCAAAAAAAAATTTTTTTTCTGAGTTTCTGATTTGGATCTGATATCTCCACTTAAAAAAAATTTAATTCTGAAATTTTTGAATTTAAATTTCGAATTTTATGTATTTTATGGTTGAGGGTTTGTTAGCTAGAAGTTTCTTGTAACAACTTTTACAACAAGCTTTCAAAAAATGAATTTCCTAACCTAAAATTCGAGAATTAAAATTCAAAATTAAAAATCTGAAATCTTAACTCTAAGATCTAACAATTTAAATTTAAATTTTAAATTTTTGAAATTTTTAATTTTTTATTTCAAATTTTAAAAAACTAGTTAGTCAGAAGTTGTTAGTGGCTGAGATTTTCTTTCAACAACTTGTACCTCTAAGAATGAATTTTCTAATTAAATATTGAAATTCAAATTTTGAATTTTGAATTTTGAAATCAAGACTGTCAGATCTACAATTTTTAATTTAAATTTTAAATTTTTAAAACTTTGAAATTTGGGTTTGACTCATATGTTTGTGCTAGTCTATATATCATGTTAGCTAGTTGGTTATTTGTGCATCTATTTCAAAATTATTTTAAAGGCTTTCAATATAACATAAGGGAAGGAGGTAATTACGTTTCCTTAGCCCACAACAACCATCCATCATTGTGCATTGACTTAAGCTTTAATATAAAAGTGAATAGGAACCTAAAAACTATGGACACCGACAAGTCGGGTTCAAGTACAAGATGAGGCAAAGTGCTATTTAAGTTTGTACTTACTCCTTAAAATTGGTGTCTAAGGATAGAGTCCAATGGAAAATGCCTTAAGTGGACTTGCGGATTTTAATTAGGACCTTGCAAAAGCGAGGGGAGCCTTACACAACCTCACATCTTACCTGGCCAGTGGACAGGGTTATTGCATCCTTAATTAGTACCTAGTTAAATCTTGTTTTTTGATCTTCTAGGTCTAGGAGCCCTAGAAGCTAGGTTTGTACTGCTCATTCTTTATCTGTATGTCTATTAGGTCAAGAGCTCTACACCAATAATCCTACACTCAGTCTGGTTTATCCATGGAATGCAATCTTGAATTCTTTATGAGAACCATGATCGAAAAATTTGATACCCTAACTAAACAATTAGGGCAAATAAACAAAGAATTAGGATAAGTGAATAATCAAATCGAGAACCTCGAAAAAATTGCTTGACCCAAAATATTCCTAAATCACCTTTTTTTGGTCCAAGATCCCATTGTCATGATCTCACCCCTGAATATAACCCTAATTACCCATACCCAAACTTTGTAGATCATGAGGAGAGAGTCTTCAGGAGCAATCGACCCTATGCACCCACTTTTGATGAAAATCCTAAGGTGTATGTCAATTGGGAGGAGAAAATGGATCAATATTTTGAGTGGGATGAAATATTGGAAGTAAAGAAGTGTCAATTTGCCAAATTAAAGCTAGTCCGACATGCTAAGTTATATTGGAAAAATGTTAAGTATAAAAGTTATCATAGAGGGGATAAAATAGTTACTTGAGGAGATATAAAGAGTAAGCTAAGAAAAAAGTACCTTGGCAAACTTTATAGGCAAAATCTTCTAAACTAATGTTACAAATTAAGACAAGATGATAAAACTGTGTTTAAATATATTGTTGAATTCAATGAGTATGAGAGAGATGAAGAAAAGACTAAATCCATGAAAAAATTAGAAAAAGAAATCTCCTGAACCTCTTGATGTACTCAAGGAAGAAACAGAATCCAAATCTTGTCCAACTAAGGAATTAAAGAAAGAATCCCCTGAACATGATGAAGAATTTAAGAAAGAAATTAGTGAAGCTAGGTCTAACCTAAATATACATGAACAAGTGTTTACAATAAAGGATAAATTTGGAATAGTCACCCAGCCTGAAGAAATTAAAGATGAAAATAATCAACTTGAAAAAAGAGAAATCCAAGAAGAGCAACCCCAAGAAATAAAAGAGTTCATAAAAGAAGAGGATGTAGAATTAAAATTAACTAATGATAAGGATTCAAATTTAGAGATCAATGAAAAATCACCTATTGGGGTATTGACCATCAAGGAAACTTAAGAACACACGGATCATCCCCAAGAAGTTGTAGAGCCTTTAAAGAACCTGCGATATGTATTCCCTAATAGTTTTCCTATCCCTGATCTACCATTTTTGAACATTCACCATCCTGATCCACCACTATGTATCATTCACTCTCCTATTCCATCTGGCTGGGACATCTTCCATACCATTGATCTGGTCCCAATGATATTCAATAGTTACTTTCTTAAGACTCTAAGGCATATGTTGGGAGCCAAATTAAGATTTACTATCAGTTACCTAAAGATGCGTGCTAGAGTCTTAGAAGCATCTTAAGGAGAATATTAGAAATTAGGAACTTTTATTTCTTAACCAACAATAAATTTCAGTTATTAGATAATAAAGCCCATTTGAGCTTGCCTTTTGTTTTAGTATCATTAGAGTTTGTTTTGTTATTTGGTATCACTTGAGCTTGTCATCTATGCATAAGTATCTATGTCTGTGAAGAGTCATATGCATAGCATGATTAGTAAGAAAATTCATTTGATCAATGAAGCTTATAAGCATATGATTAACTCACGTAAGAGAGCCAAAAAATTTCAGGAAGGAGACTATGTCATGGTAAAGCTCAAACCTGAATGGTTACATGCCCATGGTGCAGTCCTTTCAAAATAATAAGAAAAATTGGGCCTAACATGTGCTATATTTACCATCTGACTTTGGTATTAGTTTCACTTTTAACATTTCAGATCTAGTAGGGTACAAGAAACCAACAATAATATCCAGTGAGCCATTCGGGCCTGATTCTATCTTTGAGAGTGAGCCAACCCATGAATGTCCACCAGCCAAGTTACCAAAGCAATGAGATAAGATTAAGCGAATCTTGGACAATAAGACTATCACTCCCCGAAACAAGGACTATCAATGCTACTTGGTTCAATGGCAAGATGATGCGGCAAGCATATGATTAATATTTAGATTATGGTTTGTAGAGCAATGAAACCTAATTACACTATCATTGTACTCATCATAATAAGACTTAAGGATTACAAGAAATGGAACTTTTACTTGATTAGACACAATCCTAAACTAAGAAGGAAGAAGATCTAGATAATAGGGGCTAATGATTGTGGACTTACCGTGATGAGCTTTTCAACCTTCTTTTGATTCATACCTTGAAACTACCAATGCTCAGAACTAAAGAACCTAGATAACAGAGATCAGAACCCTGGACTTGGGCTTCAGCTTATTGGTTCTTGTCAAGGAAGACCCTGCTTGCAACTCAAAAACCTCGAAGGACCCTGCACATAAAGAATAAGAGTTAAGGAAGAAGAAAGGTATGCATATGAAAGGGATGGAAAATTTGTGAGCAAAGAAAGAGATTTGAGATGGCTTGGCCGACTCCAAGGCCTTCTTCTTGACTTGGGCGTTGGATGCTTGGAAGAGAGAATAGTTTGGTGTGGAAGAGGGGTTTAGAGACAATCACTCAAAACATAAAACTTCAATTCAACTTCAACTTTCATTAATCTCCAAAAATCAAATCCCCTTCACAATGGGGCATCCAAGGCTTTTTAATAGCCTTACAAAACTTTTGAAATTTGAAAACTCTCCAAATTGTGGAGGATTACAAGGGAGGTTGGAGGACATGGGGCCTTGTTACATGGGATAAGGAGAAATTCATGGAGATTCTCTCCAAATTATGGAGGATTACAAGGGAGGTTGGAGGATATGGGGCCTTGTTACATGGGATAAGGAGAAATTCATGGAGATTGGCCGGTTTCTTTGAATTTAAAATGCTTGGTCGATCTCCCCTTTAGCTGCCCATTTGAAGGTGATGTGGCTGATGATGTGGCATCCCTGGTGGCTGCTTTGTTGGCATGGTGATGTGGAATTCCAGCTTGGTGGACCAAGGTCTTGATTTGGAAGCTCCAAGTGGTTTGGTGAACCTCAACTTGAAGTAGCTTGGACTTGATTTAAATAAACCTAATGGAACTCTAATTGAGTTCTTATTTGAACCCAGATTGAGACAGGACATAATTATAGGACTCAATTGGACATAATTACAGGATTCATGAAATTGAAACTAAGTAATTACAGGACTCTTGAAAGTAAATTGCCCTTTACAAGAAAGATTTAACCTAGCGATCTTCGATCCAAAGTGGAATCAGGTTAACCTTATTTGAGTGGGATTTTATTCTGCTTCTGCTTCTGGTGTCCACACCAATTCTCCTGGGGTGGGCGGAACTCGACCCTGTCGAGTATGGTTCAGTTTTGCCCTGGTAATGCTCGAACAAGTCTGGGTTAAGTCTTTGCAGGTCCTCTCGAGTAATCCAAGAGTTGTCGGACTCAGGTCGACCTTGCCATTGAACCAGGTATCGCTGATAGTCCTTATTCCTGGTAGTAATGGTCTTGTCATCCAGGATTCTCTCAATCCTCTCTCTCCGCTCAGATAGGGTTGGTGGTGGACACTCAGAAATATGTTCACTCTAAATGAAAGTTTCTGGCCCAAAAGGCTCACTAGGTATTAGTACTGGTTCTTTGTATTCTACTAGGTCTGAAATACTAAAGGTTATACTGATACCCATATCAGGTGGAAGTTCCAAAACATATGCATTAGGCCCTATTTTCTTTAAGATCTTGAAAGGTCCCGCTCCGCGGACATGCAGCTTCTTTATGGTTCCAGAGGGGAACCGTTCAGGGTTGAGCCTAATCATCGCATAATCTCCTTCACAGAATTCTTTAGCCCTCTTATGTGAGTCAGCTAAGTGTTTGTAAGTTTCATTACTCAGGTTGATCTTATTACTGATTTCTTTATGCTGATTTGTGATATGCTGTGCAAAAGACTCAGCAGACTCAGAGACTCGTATGTGAATAGGTAGTGGGTTAGATCTAAAGTCTTCCTAGGCTTGTAACCATGGACTATCTCAAAGGGACTTTTGCCTGTAGATCTATTGACCGAACTGTTGTAAGCAAACTCAGCACGTGGCAATAACAAATCCCAGTTCCCTAGACTTTCTCCCACTAGGCATCTCAGCAAGTTCCCTAGACTTCTATTTACAACCTCGGTTTGTCCATCAGTCTGGGGATGGTAGGCTGTGGAGAATTTCAGTCTAGTTCCTAGTAGGTGCCAAAGGGTTTTCCAGAAGTAACTTGTGAAGCGGACATCCCTATCAGAAACTATGGTTTTTGGTAACCCGTGGAGTCTGACTACTTGATCAAGAAAGAGTTTGGCTATCCTAGAGGCATCGGAAGTTTGGGAGCAAGGTATGAAATGGGCCATTTTTGAAAATCGGTCGACCACCATAAAGATTGAATCATGTTTTTGAATGGTCTTGGGTAATCGTAGAACAAAGTCCATGCTTAGATCCTACCATGGACACTCAGGTACAGGTAATGGAGTGTATAGCCCGGTATTCTTCTTTTGTTATTTTGCAAGAGCACATATCCTACATCGGGCTACAAGGTTTGCTACTTGTTTCTTAAGGCCTGGCCAGTAAAATTGTTCCTCAACAGCCAAGATAGTCTTGTTTCGTCCGAAGTGGCCAGCCAAACCTCCCGCATGTATCTCCCAAACTAAAAAATCTCTTAAGGAGGTTCTTGGGATGCAAAGCCTATTCTCTCTAAAAAGATAACCATCTAGAAGGGTATAGTCACTATGATCAATAGATGGTCCTTGACGCAAAACCTGATAAATTTCACCAAAATCTGGATAGGTTTCATACTGCTCCTTAAGTCTTTCAAAACCTATGACTTCAGTACTGACTGAAGATAAAAGTAACGTTCTACGACTTAGGGCATCAGCTACCTTATTGTCAGTTCCCGATTGATGTTTTAGGACAAAAGTATAGGATTGGATGTATTCTACCCATTTGGCATGCCTAGGGTTTAGTTTCTTTTGGGAACTCAAAAACCTAAGGGCTTCATGGTCTGAAAATAAAACAAATTCTTGCCGTAGGAGATAATGCCTCCAATACCTTAATGCTTGCACTACCGCATAAAGCTCCCGATCATATGTGGAGTATTTCTTCCTAGCTTCATTCAATTTCTCACTAAAGAATGCTACGAAATGGTTTTCTTGACTTAGAACTCCACCAATCCCTACTCCCGAAGCATCGCATGCTACTTCAAAGACCTTAAAAAAATCGGGTAACCTTAAGACTGGTGCTTGGGTCATCTTATCTTTGATGTGAAGGAAGGCCTTATCAGCTAACTTCATCCATTCAAAATGGCCCTTCCTAATACAATCCGTGATAGGAGCAACTATGGTGCTAAACCCTCTAATAAATCTTCGATAAAACGTAGCAAGGCCATGAAAACTTCTTACTTCATGAATATTATTGGGTGTTGGCCACTTTACAATTGCCTTAACCTTCTCAGGGTCAGCGGATACTCCTTCAGGGGTCACAACAAATCCTAGGAAGCTAACTCTAGTAGTCATAAAAGCACATTTCTTTAGGGTGGCATAGAGGTTATCTTTCCTAAGTGCTAAACATACCTGCCTCAGATGTTGTTGATGATCTTCTCTAGTCCTACTATAGATAAGTATGTCATCAAAGTAAACGACAACAAATTTCCCAATAAAGGCTCGTAGGACTTGATTCATGATTCGCATAAAAGTGGTAGGGGCGTTTGATAACCCAAAAGGCATGACTACCCATTCAAATAACCCGTCCTTAGTTTTAAAGGCAGTCTTCCATTCATCCCCTGGTCTGATCCTAACTTGGTGATAGCCGCTCTTCAGGTCAATCTTAGAAAATATAGTTGCACCGACCATCATATCTAACATATCATCCAAGTGGGGGATGGGAAACCTATACTTCACCGTGATTTTATTTATGGAACGACTATCAACACACATTCTCTATGTGCCATCTTTCTTAGGGATAAGTAAGGTTGGGACTGCGTATGGACTCAAACTTTCCCTAATGAATCCTTTCTTTAGGAGTTCTCCTACTTGTCGTTGTAATTCTTGGCTTTTAGCCTGGGTGAGAATACACCTAACCACTCCTATCAGATCTTGATCTACCAGGACTTCCTCTTCCTCATACTCTTCAGCCAAGTTCTCATATGCCTGGTATACTTCCTCCTCAAATTCACCTTGGGATTCTATGGCTTCCTCTTCTACTTCCCCGATGTGTCGGGCACTATTGGGATAGCTGCTAGAATAGTGACCCACTTTGTTACACTTGAAACAGGTGTTTGGAGTTCTTTGGGTCTCAGGTGTTTTCCCGTTGTCATCTCTTCGGGTCACAGGCACATTAGGATTGGGTCGGTTGAATCTAGGCTGATTGGATCCTGACTGCTGGTAAGGTGTACTAGTCCTAGGGGCTTCGGGCCTACGATAGACTGGACCTCTATGGAATCTCTCAGCATCCCTAGCTATCTGATAGGCCAATTCTAGGTCATGTACCTCTCGAATGAACAATTCTCTTTGAATTTCTTCCCTCAATCCGGCTCGAAATCTAGACAAGGTCATTGACTCAGATTCATCAACATTGCACCTCATAACGAATTCGTCAAACTTTTCTATGTACTCTGCAACACTCCTATTTCCTTGAGTGAGTCTTTGCCATTGATCTAGGAGTCTTTGGTGGTAGGACATAGGAAGGTATTTCTCCCTAAGACTAAGTTTCATAGCTCGCCAGGTCACTATGGGCACATCACCTCTCTGTCTAGTGAGTCTCTCAACATTTCCCCAATATAACCTAGCTTAACGCACAAGTTTAAGCTTTGCATACTTACACTTGCACTCTTCACTTATCTCAAACCAGTCAAAATACTGGTCCATCTCACCTTCCCAATCAATGTAGATCTTAGGATCTAAAATTCCATCAAAGGTGGGAGCTTCCAGCCTAATGTTCTTCATGGTTCGGTCATCTTGATCAAAGTGAATTGGGGTGGGTCTCCTGACATTGGGTTCATAGTTAGGCTCACGATGAAATCTCCTTGGGTTGGGATCGATGGTTTGATCAGGGTGGGGTCCTCTAGGAAATGGATCATAAAACTGATCTTGGGGAGCTCTCCTAGGGTTTGTTTCGTAGAGAGGGTTTTGATATGGAATCCTTCTAGGGTTCATTGGGGTCTCGAGTTCAGGTGCAAGACTAGGCTCAAGCTCAGTCTGGGCTTCATGATTGCTTTCAGGGGCTCTAGCCTCTAACTAATCCAACCTAGTAGTGATGTGGGCTAACTGCTCATTCATGTCTTGGTTGGTTTGTGCCACATTCTGATTTGTTTGGGCCAATTGCTCAGTTAAACTCTTAGTCAGTTGGGCCACTTGATCATTTAGGCCTTTGATCAAATTCCCTAAGTTTTGGTCCATGGCTACACTTGATTGGGCTTGGATTGGTGAATATGGTGTCCCTGCTCTAGTTGTCATGCATGCAAATGGACTCAAGTTCGAGCTAAGGTTTCCTAGACCTAGAGCACAAATTAGAAGTCTAATTAAGTGAACCAACTAGCTAGTAGTACTTATGGGACTTAGCCAAGTAGGTGGAGGGGAGTGAAGGTCCCTGATTGCCAACCTTAGACACCAATCTGAGATTGGCTAGGTAGGCGGACCAAATCACAAGCCCTGATGCACCAATCCTAGACACCAAGCCAGTAAGCACACACCAATTAGCTGACACAGTTAACTTGACACTAACCTGAACCCAACTTTTGGTGTCTCTAACCCACTAGGGCAATTAACGTTCTACTCAATTTTAATTAACGGGCTGGGATCGATATGCTGGTTGGTGATTTTTGGGCTAGGGACAGGTGATGAAACCCTGACCATATGTCAAATTGATACCCTTAATTTGATTTCTCATGAGATGAATGAAATGCAAAGGTGCTGTAGAAGTGTGTTGGAGTTTGAAAGTGGTGTGGAAAACGTGATGAAAAAAATATCCAAAAATTCTGAAAAATTCACAGAGGATTCCTAACATATATGTTTCAATGAAGATGAAAGAAATTTTAAAACTAAAATCTATACTACTCTAAGAAGATCCTATAAATGAAGATAAATAAAAAGGACAGAACAGAACCATAATGATAGTGTCAAACTGTAGAAATTTTCATTTTTTTTATAATTTTTTTCTGATGATGAAACTTAATATGGTAATAACTGACTTAAAAAGAACAAGAAAAAAAATATTTCAACAAAAAATTAATGACTTGCCTTTGGAGCTGCAGACGGATTACAGTAAACAGATGGAAATTTTCAGAAAACATAACCTAATCAAACAAGTGCAATGGCTTACCCAAACTTCGATCTAAAAAATTCACGTCCGGCCAGGGGCTCATTATTTCCATGGGTCGTGATAGTGTACTGGAGCACACCCGCTCAGGAGGCGTGAATTTTAGATCTTGCTTGGAATTAAGAGAACTATTCTACCCTAATGCAACCATGCTCTGATACCAAGATGATGCGGCAAGCATATGATTAATATTTAGATTATGGTTTGTAGAGAAATGAAACCTAATTACACTAGAATTGTACTCATCATAATAAGACTTAAGGATTACAAGAAATGGAACTTTTACTTGATTAGACACAATCCTAAACTAAGAAGGAAGAAGATCTAGATAATAGGGGCTAATGATTGTGGACTTACCGTGATGAGCTTTCCAACCTTCTTTTGATTCATACCTTGAAACTACCAACGCTCAGAACTGAAGAACCTGGATAATAGAGATCAGAACCCTGGACTTGGGCTTCAGCTTGTTGGTTCCTTGTCAAGGAAGACCCTGCTTGCAACTCGAAAACCTCGAAGGACCCTGCACATAAAGAATAAGAGTTAAGGAAGAAGAAAGGCATGCATATGGAAGGGATGGAAAATTTGTGAGCAAAGAAAGAGATTTGAGATGGCTTGGCCGACTCCAAGGCCTTCTTCTTGACTTGGGCGTTGGATGCTTGGAAGAGAGAATAGTTTGGTGTGGAAGAGGGGCTTAGAGACAATCACTCAAAACATAAAACTTCAATTCAACTTCAACTTTCATTAATCTCCAAAAATCAAATCCCCTTCACAATGGGGCGTCCAAGGCTTTTTAATAGCTTACAAAACTTTTGAAATTTGAAAACTCCCCAAATTATGGAGGATTACAAGGGAGGTTGGAGGATATGGGGCCTTGTTACATGGGATAAGGAGAAATTCATGGAGATTCTCCCCAAATTGTGAAGGATTATAAGGGAGGTTGGAGGATATGGGGCCTTGTTACATGGGATAAGGAGAAATTCATGGAGATTGGCCGGTTTCTTTGAATTTAAAATGCTTGGTCGATCTCCCCTTTAGGCGCCCATTTGAAGGTGACGTGGCTGATGATGTGGCATCCCTGGTGACTGCTTTGTTGGCATGGTGATGTGGAATTCCAGCTTGGTGGACCAAGGTCTTGATTTGGAAGCTCCAAGTGGTTTGGTGAACCTCAACTTGAAGTAGCTTGGACTTGATTTAAATAAACCTAATGGAACTCTAATTGAGTTCTTATTTGAACCCAGATTGAGACAGGACATAATTACAGGACTCAATTGGACATAATTACAGGATTCATGAAATTGAAACTAAGTAATTACAGGACTCTTGAATGTAAATTGCCCTTTACAAGAAAGATTTAACCTAGTGATCTTCGATCCAAAGTAGAATCAGGTTAACCTTATTTGAGTGGGGTTTTATTCTGCTTCTGCTTCTGGTGTCCACACCAAGCCGGTTTCTTTGAATTTAAAATGCTTGGTTGATCTCCCCTTTAGGCGCCCATTTGAAGGTGACGTGGCTGATGATGTGGCATCCCTGGTGGCTGCTTTGTTGGCATGGTGATGTGGAATTCCAGCTTGGTGGACCAAGGTCTTGATTTGGAAGCTCCAAGTGGTTTGGTGAACCTCAACTTGAAGTAGCTTGGACTTGATTTAAATAAACCTAATGGAACTCTAATTGAGTTCTTATTTGAACCCAGATTGAGACAGGACATAATTACAGGACTCTATTGGACATAATTACATGATTCATGAAATTGAAACTAAGTAATTACAGGACTCTTGAAAGTAAATTGCCCTTTACAAGAAAGATTTAACCTAGTGATCTTCGATCCAAAGTGGAATCAGGTTAACCTTATTTGAGTGGGATTTTATTCTGCTTCTGCTTCTGGTGTCCACACCACAAGGATGTCCTGATTCTGAAGTCTCATGGATTACTCGAGAACACCTACAAAGAATCGCCCCAGACCTACTAGAGTATTACCAGAGTCAGATTGATTCTTACTCGACAAAGTTGAGCTCTTTCCACCCTAGGAGAACTAATGGGGACATCAACAAGAAAAAAATATTTCAGACTAACTCACTTTGGTTTTATAGCTAAAATAGTCAAATCCAATAAAGGTCTTGAGCCCATGAAGCCAATCACTAAGCCTATGAAGCAATTCCAATTTTTTTGAAGCAAGCCCATGAGACGACTCATGAAGGAAAGCCATACTAGTCATGAGTCGACTCAACTCTAATTCAAGCATGACATAAGGCCACCTCTTCAAGCCCAATTCAAGCCATCTACTCAAGCCCAATTCAAGCCATGGCACCATCTATTCACCTTTAATTGAAGCTCATTTCTCCTCACATAGAGGACACCTCATCAAGCATCCTTGGGAGAGAATGAAGGACACTACATAAAGGAACTTGTGGGGAATATGAAGCCACTTTCCACTACCCCAACAACCCTCCAACCAACTTGACATGTGGGATGCCACATCACATGACACCTAGGGTTCCACATCAGCAAAATCAAGCCAAGTCATTGCCACTTAGGTGCCACATGT
Organism: Areca catechu; assembly: GCA_021397845.1. NCBI lineage: Eukaryota > Viridiplantae > Streptophyta > Magnoliopsida > Arecales > Arecaceae > Areca > Areca catechu. The sequence continues at coordinate 111,559,414 of CM038043.1, forward strand.
CAAGTTGTTATAACCTTCTACCCATAAGTTGTTGTAAAACTGGTTCTAGTTGGAACCATATAACTAAAGGTTATTAAATCCAACTAGAGTTAGCTAGACTTAACCCTCCCTCTCTTTCTCTCCTTCGCCAAACTCCTTGGGTTAGTGATGCCTATAAATAGGGCCTAAGCCCTCTCTTGTAGTCATTCAATTTTTGATTCAATGAAAAAAGGTTTCCTTCTTGTTCTGGTTCCCTTGTGTTCTCTTATGTGGAGTAAATGAGTTCTCTTTAGTTTGAGTGTTTGAAGTTTGGTTTGAGAAGAGGGCAAGAGGCCCTTAGGTTTGTATTTGAAAGGGGAATGCCCTTGTGTGTTTGAAGGGTGGAGTGACCTTTATTTGATCCAAGATCCAAGTCCAAGTTCTTCAAGATGCCGGCCACTTTCCTTCCATCTTCTTCCTTTCATCTTTCCTTTGTTTCAATTCCAACTTGAATTCTCTTCCACGCCTAATATTTGATTTTGTTATAGGTTTTCTCTAGTTTTCCAAGTCCAAGATGAAGGTCTCTAAGCCATGGACCAAGGCCAAGGTGAGTCCTAAAGGTAGAGAGTGCTAGTCTTAGGGTTTGGACCTCAATCCTTGAGTATTGAGAGCTTCCCTTCCATCATAATTTTTAATCTTCATTGTTGGTAGGATAACCTCTTCTTGTCTCTTTAGATCTGAGATTTGAAAGTGTTTTGACCTAGTAGGAATGGTTTCCTAGCCATGAGATCCATTTCATATCATTTTGAAAGTGATTAGCATGAGGGTGTTTAATTTTGATGAGCTAGTCTCTTGCTTGGATGAAATTGTCTCCCCTTATGATTAATTTTATGCTTTAAATTCATTGCTTTAAATGGATTATTAATCTCTAGAATCACATCACCATCCATGCATTTCATCCGTCTCCCTTGTCCATCATCAAGGAGCCTTCAGATAGAAGGACTCCTGGTTCTCTAGAATCACATCACCAACCATGCATTTCATCCATCTCCCTTGTCCATCATCAAGGAGCCTTCAGATAGAAGGACTCCTGGTTTCAAATTAGCACCATAATGAAGAGATGCAACTCTTCATTTTGCGCCAACTCCTTCCATGCAATTATTTCATTATTTGACCAGTCAAGCCACTTTTAAAAGGGCATGGAGATAAGGTAGAAAGTTTTAAACATTATCTAGAATTTTTGATTGACAAGCAGAAGGACTATTGGTCCTTCTGTGCATATTTATTTTGGTGCATATCTATCTTGGCACCAAGAGTCCAATCCAAGTTAGACTCTTCCATAATTCCAAGATAAGGCCCAAATAAATCCAAATAAAATTAGACAAATGTTGTCCCAATTAGGTCATAATCCAATTTAAGTCCCAATTAAATTGGTTAACTGTTGCCCAGGTGGCTACCCAAGAGGGGGGTGAATTGGGTCTTATAAAAAATTAAAGGAAAGTAATGTGCAATTCAAAATCCTTTGCAAGTGGTAGGTGCTGTGATAGAATTATAAAATGCAGAAGCTAAACAGAGTCAAGAAAGCACAACACAAACACACCAAATTTATATTGGTTCAGAGCAACCCAGCTCCTACATCCAATACCCAAGATACCACTTAGGATTTTCACTATATTCATCCCCGAATATAGTAGGATTATTTTACAGGATCACAATCCAAAACCTCTACATTTTGGTTTTACGGGATCACCAATGAAAACCCAATACCCTTTGGTTTTAACAGGCTCACCAAAGAAACCCAACTTGGTTTTCACAGGATCACCAAGAACCTAACCCATGGTTTTAATAAGGCTCACCAAGAACCTATTTGATTTTTCAACCGGGCTCACCAACAACCCAACAATTCAAAAATTGAATTGAAAATAAATGCAACAAGAATGACAAACTCAATTTGTTGGATAGTTGCCGATGTAGCTTGTTTGAAGTCCACTTGAATGCACTTGAGTATACTTTAATTACTTCAGTGGCTTCTTCTTAAAGTTGCTTCAAGCTTCAGATTGGAGTTGGTGAAGACTTCAAAGCTTGACTTGAATGCTCTTGTGCTCTTTTGCTGTTGGTAGGTAGGATATTCAATGAAGCTCTCTCTTCTTTGAAGAACTCTCTAATTCATTGCTTTAAGGAAGTTCATATCCTTCAAATTTAAAGTCTTCCATCATCCCAAGGCAATTCTAGCCATTGTAGACTATTGGGGAATGATTTGTGACCGTTGGAGCACCTTTTAGCATTCAAAAATAAATTCTGGAACTAGCCATTAAATACCTAGAAACGACATTCGAGACGGCTCGGATTCCTTCTAGTTAACTCAGATCCTTCGAGTCGATGGGTCAAGTCGCCAAATCTTTAATGCAGTCGGCTCTTTGTCATAGGGCACAAAATATCACTCTGGATAAGTCAGCTCTTGATAGCTTGGGTCGGCTCAAACTTGAATCTTGAAAATCTTGAACTCGAGGAGTTGGCTCTTTTTAGCTTGGGTCGGCTCTTCTTCTCAGGTTCAAAAAATCTTACTTTGGAAGAGTCAGCTCGGTGCAGTTCGGGTCGGCACACTTTCTTAGGCTTTCAGAATTAGGTTTGGCAGAGTCGGCTCTTTTTGGTTCGGGTCGGCTCGCCTGGTTGTTCTCTGAAATCTTCAGAAATATGGACTCTGGAGGAGTCGGCTCTGATTGATTCCAGTCGACTCGGATTCATTGGAGTCGGCTCGCTTTCCATCGAGTCCGCTTGAATTGCTACATTCCAGAATCCTTGCTGTGTGCTAGTAAGCATAGTTGGCTCTTCATCACTTGGGGTCAGCTCGAGTATCTTCTTTAGGATTTTTATAATTGAATTTAAAGAGAACTCTCACCAACTCTTTTATAATTTCACACTAACCAACTCAAACTAAAATTCATGGCATACATACACTCACAGAAGTAACCCTTTTAATTGATTTTTCTTATTATTTTTGATTGGGTTCTTCTTTACAAAAATATTTACAACACAACTCAATCAAGAAAACAGAAGTGCAGGAGTTGAAGTTTGAATATGTTATTCATCCTACAAAAACTTGTCAAACACTTGAAGAGTTGTCAAAAATAAATGTACATCTCCAATGTTTGGTTATCATCAAAATCACTAATGGGGTCAACAATCTCCCCCTTTTTGATGATGGCAAAACACTAGGCATGAAAAATTCTTCATATTTTCTTGTATAATAGTAATTGAAAATTAAATATTCACATGTATCAGAGCTAATAAAATTAGTAAATAAGTATCAGAGCTTAATAGATGATATCATAGTATGTCATCAAAGTATTGAACTTATCATGCTTCATGATATTATAATTAGCACAAAACATGGAGTATCAGAGTTCCAAAAGAAATTGACAGAATTAACATCAATTCGTAAATCAGATCATGCAATAGTAATTAGAGCATTAAGACAATAATTAAAGCAATATCATTCCAAGAGAATCTCCCCCTTTCTCGAGATTTAAAAGTAGTTTAAGCAGTGCTATCATTTTGTGCTCCCCCTTTTTCACCATTCTTGTGCACCTTAAGAGTAGTTGGTAGGAAGCTCAACATATATACTAATTTCCCATTCTTTTCATACTTCTCCCATCTTTCTTTTCACATTTTTCATAACTCTCATTTTTCATAATTCTCCCCCTTTTTGTCAATCAATCAAAAAGGTGATTTCCAATGAAACTCAGATTTTAAAATAGATTGAGAAAGTTGTTAATTGTTTGAGATAATTTCACATTCTCAACTTGGAAATTCTAATTAAAATTTTATTATAGTTGTACTATAACAAGTGCAAAGATTGAATCATTGTACATAATAGTAAAGAAAAACAAAAGATACTTCATTGATAAGATTTTCATACAAGTTCAAAATGGAAATACATTCATATTGCAGAATATAAAAAGTATAACATTGATAAATTCAGAAACAACCAAAAGACTAACTAAAAGATCTATTCATCTTCTTCTTTATTAGAAGAAGAGGAGCCTACCTCTATAACTCTATCAGAGATCTTAGTTTTCAGGGGTTTAAACCTTAAATCTCTGAATCTAGTTCTAACAGGGGCTCTAAGAACTTTAGTCTTCTTGGTTTTGGATTCATTCTTGGTCTTAGTAGGTTTAGGTGGATCAGATAAAAGAACAGGAGCAGGAATGTCAAGTGATTCCTTGATGATCTATTCAGGAGCATCTTCAGTGGGAACAGTTTCCTTTTGTGATTGCAGTATGATGCTTCTGATTTCTTCCATGAAGTCCTCCATTTTCTTATCCAATTTTTGCTGGTGAAGCTCTTGTTTAGATCTTAATTTCTGCAATCTAATATCAACTGACTTTTTGATTTCCTCAATTGCAGAATTCATATGATCAGTCAAAGAGTTGGAAATAGTTTCCATCTTTTGAAGTATCAGATTTTTTAGCTCAGATGGAATAACCATTGCTTCTTCAGTCCCTTCTTCATCAATAGCTTCATCTTCTTCAGAAATGGTACCAGCAACCTAACTGGGCATCTTCTTTATCCATTCTCCTTCTTGTAACTTGTATCACATTCTTTTTAGTGAATTGAATGAGTAGATATCAAAGTGGTGTAATGGCTTGCCTATTTCATTTGATAAGTCAATTTCTGCTTCTTCAAATAATAAAGTGAAGACCATACCATAGGGTAGACAGGCTTTAACCTTTCTTGCTGCTTCAGTCATTTGGATCATCATTATATAGGGAAGGTTGAGAGGCTTTTCTTCAATTAAGTGTCCCATAACTGTCATATCCTTCTCACTGACCCAATCAAAGCGGCCAGTTCTTGGAAGAAATATCCTGCTGATCATGTTGTGTAGCAGCCTCATTTCCTTCGATAGTAGATTGGCTTGTACATGTTGGACTGTGCTCACATCTTCTTTTTCCAAAATTAATTTTAGAATGTGTTGTCCAGTAGAAGAAGCTCAGTAGCACTGTTCATTGGCATTTGCAGCAATCTGCCCAATCTTTCTTCATCTACTATAACTATCTTCCCCTTGACTGTAGATTCCAAATGAAATTCTTTATTAATAATGTTTTCATAAAACATCCATACCAGTGAAGGGTAGGTCAATGTATCCAAAGAATAGAAATGCTTCCACCCTTGACTCTCTATCCAGTTTCCGATTTTCATTCCCATTTCTTCTAGGAATGAAAAGTCGATCCTTCTTCCGCAAGTGACAAGACGATTGATCATTGAGACATGCTATCTGTGAGGAGAAGGAGTTTCTTCATCTTGCTGGACTGGAGTAGACCTTTTTCTCTTTTCCCTTCTTCATCTTGCATCTATACTCCAAATGCTTGATTCATCAATTTGAAGAACCTTCTTCGCAGATCTTCGAGGAGCCATTGCAGAGGGATTAAAGAATTTTAGGCTCTAGAGAATGATTTTTTGGGAGAATAGTAAAGCTTCTGAGGGAAGTGAAGTGTGTTCAAAGTAAAGTAAAAGAGTGAAGCACTTAGAAAAGACAGTTCAAAACTTCCTAAATAGCGATTTTCTGACTTTCGAGTCGGCTCGCTCAGCCCTAAAAATATCCGAGTTGGCTCGACCAGAGCGAACTCAGAACAACAAGAACACCGAGTTGGCAAAGCAAAGACTTAGTCGACTCGACCATAGCAAGAGTACAAGACTCAGATATTCGAGCCGGCTCGACCAGAGCAAAATTGCTCGAGTCGACTCGAACTGAAACTTTTCACATGAAATCAAATGGTCTAGAAATTGAATTCGATATACTGAATAATTCAAGGAAAGTTGTTCAAAAAATTATGAGTAATTATAGGAGGTTTTCTAGATAATTTTTCCTTAGTTCTTGAAGGAAATTATGTTTACTAAATCTAAAAAGGATAACATAGCCCTAATTCTCCTCTAAGCAACTTAAATCTATCTTGATTTAATGGCTTGGTAAAGATGTCAGCTAGTTGTTTTTCTGTTGGGATAAATTCTAGTTCTATGTCACCATTCAAAACATGATCTCTAATGAAATGGTGTCTAATCTCTATGTGCTTAGTCCTAGAATGCTAAATAGGATTTTTAGATAAATTTATAGCACTTATGTTATCACACTTAATAGAAATTTTGCATTGAGAAACACCAAAATCTTCTAATTGTTGTTTAATCCACAACACTTGCATACAACAATTTCCTGCAGCAACATACTCTACCTCAGCAGTAGAAAGTGCTACCGAGTTTTATTTCTTGTAGTGCCATGAGATTAAATTCAATCATAGAAATTGACAAGTACCACTAGTGCTTTTTCTATCTACTTTACAACCAACATAATCATCATCAGAAAATCTGATTAAATTTAAAGATGATTCTTTTGAAAACCAAAGATCCAGATTACTTGTACCTTTCAAGTATTTTAATATTCTTTTAACAGCAAGCATATGTGTTTCTTTGGGATTACATTGAAATCTAGCACATACACATACACTATACAAGATATCTGGTCTACTTGCAGTTAAATATAATAAGGATCCAATCATACCTCGATATAGCTTTTGGTCAACATTGGATCCACTTTCATCTTTGTCCAATTTGCTGGTTGGGCTCATGGGTGTGTTCATTTGTTTGCTCGTCTCCATACCAAACTTTTTGAAAATTTTTTGGTGTATTTGGATTGGTTAATGAAGATCCCTTCCTTTGATTGTTTTACTTGAAGTCTGAGAAAGTAATTTAGTTCATCCATTAGGCTCATTTCAAATTCTCCCTGCATTAGCTTAGCAAATTCTTCATAAAGACTTTCATTAGTTGCACCAAAAATAATATCATCAACATAAATTTGTACAACTAATATATCATTGTTTTTCTTTTTAATGAAAAGAGTTTTATCAACATTTCCTCTTAAAAATTATTTTTAATTAAGAAAGTGCTAAGTCTATCATACTAGGCTCTAGGAGCTTGTTTCAAACCATATAAAGCTTTATTGAGTTTAAACACATGGTTTGGAAAAGCATGATTTTCAAAACACGGTGGTTGTTCTACAAAAACTTGTTCGGCGATAAAACTATTTAAAAATGCACTTTTCACATCCATTTGAAAAAGTTTAAAATTCATGTAGCAAGCAAATGCAAGAAGTAATCTAATAGCTTATAATCTTGCTACAGGTTTATAAGTTTCATCAAAATCTATACCTTCTTCTTGACTATATCCCTTAGCCACAAATCTAGCTTTATTTCTAATGACATTTCCTTATTCATCTAATTTGTTCCTATAGATCCATTTAGTTCCTATAATTGGATGGTCTTTAGGTCTATCAACTAGTATCCAAACCTTATTTCTTTCAAACTGGTTCAGTTCTTCATGCATGGCTAACATCCAGTTTGGGTCATTTTCTGCTTCTTCTAAGGTGTGAGACTCTATTTGAGATACAAAGGCTAGGTACTCTTGTGCAGTCCTATGTGCAGATCTAGTCCTTATACCTTAAGAAGGATGACCAATAATTAATTCTTTAGAATGGGAAGTAGCGTACCTCCATTCAGTTGGTAGATCAGCATGATCCTTACTTATCATTTCTTCTCCTTCTTTAATTGGTCTTTCTTTAATACTAATGTCCTCCATTTCCTTTTGAATGGTGCCTGCATCATTATCAATACACACATCTTTTCTAGATGGTGATGGGTTAGTTTCATCAAAAATGACATGCATCGACTCTTCAACAATAAGAGTCCTTTTATTAAAAACCCTATATGCTTTGCTATGTTATATGCTTTGCTATGTAGTGAATAACCAAGGAAAATAGCTTCATCAGATTTAGCATCAAACTTTCCTAGATTATCCTTACCATTATTAAGTACAAAGCATTTGAATCCAAACACATGAAAATAATTTATATTGGGTTTTTTTTCATTCCAAAGTTCATAGGGGGTTTACTTCAAAATAGGATGGATCAAAATGCGGTTTAAAGTATAACATGCAGTGTTCACCGCTTTTGCCCAAAAGTATCTTGGAAGATTACCTTCACACAACATTGTTCGGGCCATTTCTTCCAAAGTCCTATTTTTTCTCTCTATAATACCATTTTGTTGTGGTGTTCTAGGAGCAGAAAAGTTGTGATCAATGCCATTTTCAATACAATAATAATCAAAAAATTGATTTTCAAATTCAGTCCCGTGATCACTCCTAATTGAAATTATAGAAAGATTTTTCTGATTTAAAACCTTTTTGTGAAATTTTCTAAACATTTTGAAAGTTTCATCTTTGTGTGCAATAAATAAAACCCATGTAAATCTGGAAAAATCATCTACAATCACAAGGGCATATTTCATACCTTATAGGCTTGTGGTCCTAATTAGTCCAAATAAATCCATGCGAAGTAGTTCTAAAGGTCTAGAAGTTGAAATCGGATTTTTGGATTTAAATCTCTCCTTAGTTTGTTTACCCATTTGGCATGCATCACAAATATGATCAAAATCAACTTTAAACTTAGGCATGCCTCTGACAAGATTTTTGGAAATCAACTTGGCAATAGTATGCATGCTAGCATGACCCAATCGTCTATGCCATAGAAAGCAAGACCCCTTGGTCTTAGCATTCATTGTAACCAAACTGGAGCTACTTGACATGGCAAGATCATTTAGATCTACCACAAATATTTTCTAGTCTGTGTCCAATGAATTTACTGCAAGAGTCAAGATAGTTTGTTACTATACACATAGATGATTCAAAGATAACTTTGAAGCCTTTATCACATAATTGACTAATACTCAACAGATTGTGCTTCAACTTATCTACTAGCAAAACATTTTTAATAAAAGTACAAGGGATTATTTTGATCTTACCAATTCTGATTATTTTTTCTTTGCCATTGTCTCCAAAAGTAACCATACCTCCTTTCATTTCCAGGGTGATAAATTGATCCTTGTCACCCGTCATATGCCTTGAACAGCCATTGTCAAAATACCATCTTTTCTTTGATTTCTGGGTTGCAAGACATTCCTACAAGAAAGTCAAGGAGTGCTTTTTGGTACCCAAGCTAACTTGGGTCCTTTCAGGTTAGCTGAGGTGGTCCCTTTGAGAACCCAAATTTTTCTTGATGTTCTATGGACATTTTTAATAATATTGCAATTGAAAGCTTTATGTCCTAATTTTTTGCAAGCAAAACATCTAATTCTAGAATTTTGAAATAATTTAGACTTTGAAGTTCTATATGCATGATGTGCAGAAATAGCAGGTTTTGAAATGGAAATAGAGTCTTTTGTAATAAAGGTTTTATGAGAAGTAAACTTGGGAATAGAATCCTTTTGTTTCACAAATGTAGTAGTTGAAACATAATTTGAATTTGAAACATTAAAACCTATTCCAGCTTTATTTCCAAAAATTCTTTGATCTTTAAGAATCAACTCAAGCTTATTAGAAGATAAAGTTAATTTTTCAACAAGTGGCTTGAGTTTTTCAACCTCCTTTTTCAGCTCATTATTTTCTTACATCAAAATATTATTTTTGTCATGAAATACTCTATTCTCAGTTTTCAAGGCATTACTGTTGGGAATTGTGTCCCAAAGCCAATCGCCTGGGTTGTAGGCGGTTGTGCTGAGTATTGTATTCATTTTATGAATTAATAAAATTATTATTTGGCAGCTCATCACATATTGAATTTCTCTAAAAATGAACTCTTTCCATGTGATGAAGTCCTTAGGGCTACACTGACTTCGATACAGAGAGGATGTATCGACTGGTCCTTAAACCCTGTTCACAACCAAAGGATATATTATACTGGATGGCAATATATCAAGTATAGGTTGTTGTAGTTCACATCGTTTGGTTGTCCTCTTGACCAAATGAGTGTGGTGTCACTGATGTGATCTGCAAGTCGGATATATGATATCTCATTGAACATGACTCCGTGAAACCCCTTTATGCCAAAGGGATACTCACGATTGGATATGGGTATATGTGTCCCTCTGACCTGAGGTCATCATGGTAGCTTGCAATCAACTCCCTGTGCTTTGGTACCGGACTACCCTGATTTTTAATCCAGTGATGGAAGGTTTCTGGATAAAGGCAAGTACTTGTGGAGCAGTGATGGACCAAGATGGAATTGACATATCCGAACAGTTTGGATTGAATGTCTCGCTGTATCTCAATTTAGCAAATCCTCGGCCGAGGTAGCCCTAGTGAAGAGTCACTGGGCTTGCAAGATTGAGACACATTGTCGACTGACTCTGTCTGGGTTGGCAGCCCAATATCAATCATCCTGAGCATTAGAGGTCAAAGGGATGAATTATACAGTAACCATTTGCTAGAGGTTCGATAATATGCTCCCACATCTTCGACCTATCCGGACGCCGGGATCCATTACTAGATGGTTTCCTGTGCTGGTACTGGAATTGTTCCAGTGCTACCATTTAGGTTCGAACGAATGAGGTCACACGCCATAGAGGATAACTCTCTGATCCGGATACCGATTACGATTGGGAATCATCTCGATTTATGGTTACGGTATTTTTGAGCACTCTTTTCCCGGTCTTGCCCTTGTTTGGGTCAACCGAAAATTGTTCTAGGCTAACCAGGCCTACGCCAGGATTTTTCTGAATCAATTTTGAACTGATTCGGAGCTAAATTCGGCCTCCAATTGGTTGTGAACCAATTGAACCAAATTTAATTGGGCTTGGACCGTTTCAATTAGATTGAACCAAAAATTTTGGGATTGAACCTTTGGGTTTAAATTGAATTGAACCCAAAATTCCTTGAACCGGTTTTTCTTTTGAACCTTTGGTTTTAATTGGATTAAACCCATTTATTTGGATCGTTGGTTTTTCCTTTTGACCGGTTTGCACGCTGATTTCTCACTGGGTGAATTCCTAGCGTAAGAAGCCCAATCGGCGTCCTTTTATCTCCCTCCACCCATTAGCCTTAAACCAGTTTTTATTAGTCCTAATGGCTGGTTAATTGGTGATTAGCCACTGACGTCTTTTGGCCTCCCAGCATTTTCATTTTCTCCCCGCTGCTGCTTCAATTTATTTGCTGCAGTCCCCTGGTTCATGAGAGCTGAAAAAAAAAAAAGGTCACCGTGTGAGAGGTTTTATGCTGTGAGAGTTCTACATTCCTTGCAGAAATTCCTCCCCTTTCCACCGGTGATATTGAGGGCTGGGTTTTGGTGAGTGCAGGGAAGAGAGATCAACCCACTAATCTCTATTTTATGGTGCTCAAATTTGAAGGAAGATGAACTCTGTTTTGCTGAAAAACAAGTTCTGAAATTCTGTTTCCTCCCTTCTTCCCTCCCACCATTCCATGTCTTCCGGCGACTAGCATCGACCGAGAGATGGATCAAAGCTAGCCCCCAGCGTGTTCCCCCTCTTGAGAGTGTTCAACCGAGCACTTGGAAGCCGGATCGACCTTTTTTTTCTTGCTGTTCTTGTGCTCTATTTTCAGGTTGTAGATTTTCAGGTTGCTGAATTTCTGGTGCTATTTTTGGCTGAAAGGAAGGGGACCAAAACCTTGAATCATCTTCTCCCCTTTGAAGGAAGATCAACCATCTTGTTCCCTACATTTTGGTGTTGGGAGGAAGATCAAATGCTGCCATATTTTCCTCTGTTTCGCAGCAATTTTTTGGTGAAAAGAACAGCTACCTGTCAACGTGCTGAAAGTGGAAGACAACAGGAATAAATTTATTCCTGTTATCCCAGCTATTCCTGAACTATACCAGATTTATTCCACGCGGGAATAAGGTATGGGTTTAGTTTTAAAATTCATGCATGCGAAGATCTATGGATTTAAAATATTTTATAAACATTACATGCCCATATTATAACATGTTTTCGTCTGTACATGCTTCCAGATTGTGTTAGATCCTGCGTGGAGCATGTTTTCGCTGTGTATTTTAAAATTGTTTTAAAATACTTACCTTCTCCCTGATGTTGCATGCTTAGGGTTGGCACCTGCAAATGTACCTCTTTAACTTTCATTGGTATCAGAGCCAGGTTGACAGGTGTAACATAATCTTGATGCATGTTAGATTAAAAATAGTTTAATCTATTTTTGTATCCTGATAGTACTTTTAGGAACCTAGTTGAGACCTTCACCATGACCGTGTATCTTTGACACGAAGCGGATCGTCTGTGTTGGCCTTTCAGAAGGATCCTTTAAGGAATTCTTGGAATTAAAATTGTTTTAGTTCAGATACAATTTTGACATGTCTGTTAATTATTGGGCCATGAAATGTTTATAAAATAAAATCTAGATATGATGCATGATCTTGTTATGTAAAAATATTTTACATTATGGCTTAATTAAAAATTGTTTTAATTAAATCTTTGGCTTATTAAAATCTTTTAGGTTTATGAAATCTAAAACACTCGAATAAACCATTTTGGGTTAATTGGGTTAGTTATCTAATTGGGTCCTTAACTGGGTTAGACCTAGGTTTAGTTGAACCGGATAAAAGAAGATTAATCAAAAGTTGATTAAGGTCCTTCTTTAGAACTATCAAATAGTTAGAATAGTTGATCCGTTCATCTAAAATGGATCCAATTAGTGGCACTATGGATGCCCGAGTCTTTAGGCTAATTTGATCGGGTCTGGTAAACCGACTGGTGTCGAGGTAGGTTTGGCATTTGTGATCATGGTTGTATGAGGCTACCTCTTTCCTGGCCAACTTGGTTGGTGTCTAGGAAAGATGGTTAATGACGGATACTCACCCATGATCTCACCTACCTGGCTAGTCAGTCAACCAGAACTGATTGGAAAAGCTCAATGACTCGAGTTAACCCATGTCACCCAGGTTGATCGGTCTGACTGATCTTTAGGTGCCCATGGATCATTTGTTGATTTATTTCAACCCTCCTAAAATCTGATTGATTCAGTGGGAGCATGATCCATGTCCTTGTCTCTTCTCTTCTGTCACAACTAAAAATCCTCTAAAATTATTAGGTCCTTAAAAGACTAAGTCATTGAGTTGACAATGTCTTAGCCTCCCATTATGTTGGATAGAAATATGTCCACTAGCTTGGTGTGCATCGGCAGTTCCATAGAACGGGTGTACATCCGGCGACTGGAATTTCTATCTGATCGATGATGGTTCAGTGCAACCTCCTTAACGGGACCAGGTGGGCCGGCCATAGTCGGGCTTGGTCTTTAGTTAGCTGGAAGCATTGGATTTGTCATTTTAATGGTTGGACCTAACCAGAGACCCGCAATAGGAGGCCCCTAGGCCGATTGGGGAGTTCTCTGGGGCAAAATTCTATACTGAAAATTGTTTAGGGAAACAATTGGTTTACGAACCTACCTTTAGGCTCGTATGGGTGAGTTGACCATAGTCGGGCTCATGCGAGGCCTATTGGATTTCAGTACCCACTTGAAAAATTGTTGTTTTCACGGATTGGAGTTAGAGGCTACCAATCTGAAAAATTAGTGGGAGAAACCTTTAGACTAAAGTCCAAGTCTTTTGGTTACGTTATTAATTCATAAACTAATTTGGTCTTGTTTTCTTTTCAGATGTCTTCTAACTTATCGCTCCGGTCACTTCTCGATAACGAGAAGTTGAAGGGTCATAACTTCGATACTTGGTATCGAAGGTTAAGAATTGTTCTGGAGCATGAACGGATCCTCTATGTGATAACGGATTCGGCGCCTAAAATCCCTCCTACAAATGCACGGAGTGCGGTCAGAGATGCTTACTTGAAGTGGGTTTCTGATCGGACTACTGTCCATTGCATTATGCTTGCGGCAATGAACGACTAGTTCAGTTGCAAATTCGAGGAGGCCCAACCTGATGAAATCCTTCAAAAATTGAAGGAATCCTTCGGCACCCCGGATGATGTAGAACGGTACAAAGTGTCTTGTGCCATCTACAACTCCAAAATGCCGAATGGTGGTTTAGTCACTGATCATGTATTGTACATGATCGAGCTGATTGAAAAACTGGGCAAACTCGGATGCCCCTTGCACAAGCAGCTTGGCAAGGATGCGATCCTGAATTCTCTTCCCTCCTCCTATCTTGACTTTCTTGATCATTACAGAATGAACAAGCCTGCAGTCAACTATCATGGTCTTTTGGGGTTGCTGCAGACTTTCGAGAAAGACCACCAACTTAATAAGGGGGTGGTGAATTTAGTGGGAGGAAGTAGAGGTCGTCGTCCCTTTAAGAAAGGGAAGAAGAAAATAAATAAAAAGGGAAAGAAGGTGCAGAATGCTCCTGGCCCGAGTCATACCAGGAAGTTTAAGGCTGATCAGTCTTCTGCAGAGTGCTTCTACTGCAAGAAGAAGGGACACTGGAAGAGGAACTGTCCTCTTTACATTGCGTCCCTTGATCCGAACAGGCCGAGAAAGCAGAAGTCTGCTGAACAAGGTATTTAAATGATAAAACCTTGTAATTACTCAATTGTTGATACTGCTAACTGGGTATTGAATACTGGTAGTCCAATTCATGTTTGTAATTCATTACAGGGACTTCAAGTTAGTAGAAGATTTGAAGATGGAGAACAGTTTCTGAGCGTCGGGAATGGAAATCGTGTTCCAGTACTGGCGGTTGGAGTCCTGCGTCTTGTCTTTGAGTCTTGTACTGTCGAACTAGTCGACTGTCACTATTGTCCTAGTTTCATTATGAGCATAATCTCTGTAGGCCTTTTGGCCAATTGTGGTTTTGAACTATCAATAAAAGGAGAATTTTGCAATGTTATTTTGAATAATGGTGTTATAATGAAAGCTAGATTAAATAATGGCATATATGTACTATCAAGGCCTGTTAGTGTAATGTACACTTCTCGCAAACGCCCAAGGTTAAATAATGTCAATAATTTGTATCTTTGGCACTGTAGACTAGGTCATATTAACCAAAATAGGATAAACAAGATGCGAAGAGATGGACTTCTCGAGGTCAGTGATTCTGAATCACTGCCCACTTGTGAATCCTGTTACTTGGTAAAATGACCAAGTCACCTTTTTCTGGAAAAAGTGAACGATCTACAGAACTCTTAAGTCTAATACATACTGATGTATGTGGACCAATGAAAATAAGTGCCAAAGGAGGATACAAATATTTTATTACATTTACAAACGACTTTTCGAGGTTCGGTTATGTCTTTCTAATGAGACATAAGTCTGAATCGTTTGAAATGTTCAAACGATACCATAATGAAGTAGAAAAGCAATCTGGAAAAAGTATTAAAACCCTTCGATCTGATCGAGGTGGTGAATACTTATCTAGTGCATTTTTGACATATCTTGAGGAGAATGGAATTCTCTCTCAGTGGACTCCTCCAGGAACACCATAGTTGAATGGTGTGTCCGAAAGGAGGAATCGAACCTTGTTGGACATGGTTCGATCAATGATGGGCTTTGCAACTCTGCCGCTATCCTTTTGGGGATATGCGCTTCAGACAGCCTGTTACTTGTTGAATAATGTTCCAAGTAAGTCTGTTGTCTCCACTCCGTATGAGATGTGGAATGGACATAAACCCTCAATCTCACACCTTCGGGTCTGGGGTTGTCCGGCTTACGTAAAACGTTTAGACACAGACAAACTTGGTCCTAAGTCTGACAGGTGTTTATTCATTGGTTATCCTAAGGAAACCAAAGGGTATTTCTTCTACTTGGAAAATGAACAAAAGGTGTTCGTTGCTCTTAGAGCTATCTTTTTGGAAAAGGAGTTCCTTGGAGAAGGAACAATAGCTTCTAAGATTGAACTTGATGAAGTTCAACCAATAGAAGAACCTGCACACTCTAAGGACATTGTGGAACCAGCTGTGATTGACTCACACCCTGAACCCATTAGGAGATCTGGTAGAATACCGCGTCAGCCGGACAGATACCATGGTTTCTTGGTCTGGGACGGCGATCCCATTGAGCTCGATGAGAACAATGAGGATCCGATCACCTATATGGATGCACTTCAGAGATCTAACTCTGAGGCATGGCTTGGAGCCATGTGATCCGAAATGGAGTCCATGGAAATCAACAATGTTTGGACATTGGTTGATCCGCCTGAAGGAATAAAACCCATCGGGTATAAATGGATCTTCAAGAGGAAAAGGGGCGCAGATGGGAAGGTAGAAACCTATAAAGCCCGTCTGGTTGCCAAGGGGTATCGTCAGCGATATGGTATCGATTATGATGAGACATTCTCCCATGTGGCAATGCTCAAGTCTATTCGGATCATGCTTGCTTTGGCAGCATATTTTGATTACGAGATCTGGCAGATGGATGTCCGAACTGCTTTCCTTAATGGGGAGCTGGAAGAAGAGGTGTATATGATACAGCCTGAAGGGTTCACATCCACAGATGAATCAAAAGTATGCAAATTGCACAGGTCCATCTATGGACTCAAGCAAGCATCTCGAAGTTGGAACTTACGGTTTGATAGGTGTATCAAATCGTACGGCTTCGTTAATAGTTCTGTGATTGTATTCATAGTACTGTATGTTGACGATATTCTCTTAATCGGGAATGATTTCGCAGCATTACAAGGAATAAAGGTCTGGTTATCATCTCAGTTCTCCATGAAGGACTTGGGTGAAGCTTCTTACATACTAGGTATGAAGATCTATAGAGATAGATCTAAGCTTTTGGGACTGTCCCAGTCTACGTACATAGACATCGTGCTGAAACGGTTTAGCATGGAAAATTCCAAGAAAGGCTATCTTTCGATAGGTTCTGGAATTACACTTTCCAAGAAGGATTGTGCGACAACTCCTGAGGAAAGAGAGCGCATGAGTAGAATACCTTATGCTTCTGTAGTAGGCTCTATCATGTATGCTATGACTTGTACTAGACTAGACGTGGCATACTTACTAGGAGTAGTGAGTAGATACCAGTCTGACCCAGGTGAGGTGCATTGGAAGGTGGTTAAGACCATCCTTAAGTATTTAAGAAATACTAAAGATCAATGGCTGATTTATGGAGAACCTGACTTGAAACTTGTGGGGTACACTGACTCCAGTTTCCAGTCAGATAGAGATGATAGCAAGAGTGTGTCAGGGTTTGTATTTACCCTGAACGGAGGAGCGATCTGCTAGAAAAGTTCCAAGCAGGCAACTATTGCAGACTCGGTATGCGAAGCAGAATATATAGCAGCATCAGATGTAGCAAAGGAAGTTATGAGGTTGTGGAAATTCCTTCGAGAGCTAGGGGTGGCACCTTCCTTAGATGGTCCTGTTCCGGTGTACTGTGACAGCACTGGAGCCATTGCTCAAGCTAAGGAGCCAAAAGCTCATCACCGCACCAAGCACATATTGCGGCGCTACCACCTCGTACGAGAAATCATGGAGCGAGGTGACATCAATCTTCTGAAGATCGATGGAAAAGAAAAACTGGCCGACCCCTTCACTAAAGCCCTTGGAATCAAAGAGTTGACTTTTGTAAATGGGAAATGGGTATAAGATACTCTTCTAATTGGCTTTAGTACAAGTGGGAGTTGTTGGGAATAGTGTCCCAAAGCCAATCTCCTGGGTTGTAGGCGGTTGTGCTGAGTATTGTATTCATTTTATGAATTAATAAAATTATTATTTGGCAGCTCATCACATATTGAATTTTCCTAAAAATGAACTCTTTCCATGTGATGAAGTCCTTAGGACAACACTGACTTCGATACAGAGAGGATGTATCGACTGGTCCTTAAACCCTGTTCACAACCAAAGGATATATTGTACTGGATGGCAATATATCAAGTATAGGTTGTTGTAGTTCACATCGTTTGGTTGTCCTCTTGACCAAATGAGTGTGGTGTCACTGATGTGATCTGCAAGTGGGATATATGATATCTCATTGAACGTGACTCCGTGAAACCCCTTTATGCCAAAGGGATATTCACGATTGGATATGGGTATGTGTCCCTCTGACCTGATGTCATCACGGTAGCTTGCAAGCAACTCCCTGTTCTTTGGTTCCGGACTATCCGGATTTTTAATCCGGTGATGGAAGGTTTCTGGGTACAAGCAAGTACTTGTGGAGCAGTGATGGACCAAGATGGAATTGACTTGTCCAAACAGTTTGGATTGAATGTCTCGCTGTATCTCAATTTAGCAAATCCTCGACCGGGGTAGCCCTAGTGAAGAGTCACTGGGCTTGCGAGATTGCGACACGTTGTCAACCGACTCTGTTTGGGTTGGCAACCCAATATCAATCATCCTGTGCCTTAGAGGTCAAAGGGATGAATTATACAGTAACCATATGCCAGAGGTTCGATAGTATGCTCCCACATCTTCGACCTATCCGGACACCGGGATCCATTACTAGATGGTTTCCTGTGCTGGTACTGGAATTGTTCCAGTGCTACTGTTTAGGTTCGAACCAATGAGGTCACATGCCATAGAGGATAACTCTCTGATCCGGATACCGATTACGATTGGGAATCATCTCGGTTTTATGGTTACGGTATTTTTGAGCACTCTTTTCCCGGTCTTGCCCTTGTTTGGGTCAATCGAAAATTGTTCCGGGCTGACCAGGCCTGCGCCATGATTTTTCTGAATCAATTTTGAACTGATTCGGAGCTAAATTCGGCCTCCAATTGGTTGTGAACCAATTGAACCAAATTTAATTGGGCTTGGACCATTTCAATTAGATTGAACTGAAAATTTTGGGATTGAACCTTTGGGTTTAAATTTATTTGAACCCAAAATTCCTTGAACCGGTTTTTCTTTTGAACCTTTGGTTTTAATTGGATTAAAGCCATTTATTTGGACCGTTGGTTTTTCCTTTTGACCGGTTTGCACGCTGATTTCTCACTGGGCAAATTCCTAGCATAAGAAGCCCAATCGGCATCCTTTTATCTCCCTCCACCCATTAGCCTTAAACCGGTTTTTATTTGTCCTAATGGCTGGTTAATTGGTGATTAGCCACCGATGTCTTTTGGCCTCCCAGCATTTTCATTTTCTCCTCGCTGCTGCTTCTTTTTATTCGCTGCAGTCCCCTGGTTCATGAGAGCTGAAAAAAAAAAAAAGTCACCGTGTGAGAGGTTTTATGCTGTGAGAGTTCTACATTCCTTGCAGAAATTCCTCCCCTTTCCACCGGTGATATTGAGGGCTTGGTTTTGGTGAGTGAAGGGAAGAGAGGTCAACCCACTAATCTCTATTTTCTAGTGCTCAAATTTGAAGGAAGATGAACTCTGTTTTGCTGAAAAACAAGTTCTGAAATTCTGTTTCCTCCCTTCTTCCCCCCCACCGTTCCATGTCTTCCGGCGACTAGCATCGACCGAGAGATGGATCAGAGCTAGCCCCCGGTGTGTTCCCCCTCTTGAGAGTGTTCAACCGAGCACTTGGAAGCTGGATCGACCTTTTTTTTCTTGCTGTTCTTGTGCTATGTTTTCAGGTTGCAGATTTTCAGGTTGCTGAATTTCTGGTGCTATTTTTGGCTGAAAGGAAGGGGACCAAAACCTTGAATCGTCTTCTCCCCTTTGAAGGAAGATCAACCATCTTGTTCCCTACATTTTGGTGTTGGAAGGAAGATCAAACGCTGCCAGATTTTCCTCTGTTTTGCAGCAATTTTTTGGTGAAAAGAACAGCTACCTGTCAACGTGCTGAAAGTGGAAGACAACAAGAATAAATTTATTCCTGTTATCCCAGCTATTCCTGAACTATACCAGATTTATTCCACACGGGAATAAGGTATGGGTTTAGTTTTAAAATTCATGCATGCGAAGATCTATGGATTTAAAATATTTTATAAACATTACATGCCCATATTATAACATGTTTTAGTTTGTACATGCTTCCAGATTGTGTTAGATCCTGCGAGGAGCATGTTTTCGCTGTGCATTTTAAAATTGTTTTAAAATACTTACCTGCTCCCTGATGTTGCATTCTTAGGGTAGGCACCTGCAAATGTACCTCTTTAACTTTCAATTACATTTTTCTGAAAAGGTATGAATTTCTTTTTGCAATAAATTATTCTTTTCTGAAATCTCATATTTTTCTTTGAGTAAAGAATTATTGATATGCTTTAATGATCTAATCTTTACTCCTACCTTTTTAAATTCAGATAATAGATCATGGAATGCAGAATTTAATTCCTAAAAGTAAATTCAATTTGTGTGTCGGGGGAATTTACCTTATCCTTGAGACCCATAAGACACAAATTTGCTGTTTTCATGGTCTCTTCTTCTTCAGTTGAAGTGGAGTCTTCACTATGGCTCCACGTGGCAACCATCGCTTTCTTTTTCTTCTTTCTAAAAAATTTCTTTAATTGAAGATAGTTTGGATGAATGTGTTCCGGTTTCTTACATTCATAGCAGGTTGGGACTTGTTCCTCATCCTTATCTTTGTCCTTGTCCTTTTCTTTTGATTGTTCTCCTCGTTTATGAAATTTTCTGTTATATCTTCCTTTCTTCTTTTCCATAAACTTTCTGAATCTTCTCACGACCATTGCAATGTCTTTATCTTCAAGATCATCTTCGGAGGAGGTAGAGTCATCTTCCGTCTCTTCATCATCTTTTGATTCCGATGCAGCTTTGAATGCAAATGTTTTCTTCTTTCTCTGATCATCATCCATTCTATGCTGAATGGCTAGTTTATGTGTGATGAGAGATCCCATTAATTCATCCATTGATAGAATGTTCAAATCTTTAGCTTCCTGGATGGTAGTGACTTTAGGATCTCATTTATCAGGAAGTGATCTCAAAATCTTTTGTACTAAATCAGCATTTGAGTATACCCTGCCAAGACTTTTCAAATCATTAATAATATTTATAAATCTAGTATACATGGCAGAAATACTTTCATTGGGCTCCATTTTAAACAATTCATAGTTATGCACTAAAAGATTTATCTTTGAAGTTTTCACTTGTGAAGTTCCTTCATGGGTCACTTCAAGTTTATCCCAAATTTTCTTTGCTGAAGAGCAGATAGAAATTCGATTAAACTCATTTGAATCTAAAGCACAGTAAAGCAAGTTCATTGCTTTGGCATTCAATTCTCCCATCTTCATGTCATGTTCGTCCCAGTCCTCTTCAGGTTTAGGGACATCCACGCCATCAATTTTAGTCATGGGATCATGTGGCCCTTTGAGAATGACCTTCCATAATTGAAAATCAATAGCTTGAATATAGATTTTCATTCATGCTTTCCAATAAGAATAATTTATGCCTGTGAAAAGCGGAGGTCTATTAGTTGACTTGCCTTTGGCCAAAGATGCACTCATGGGATAAGCCATCGATCTTAACTCTAAGACAATCAGAGACACTGCTCTGATACCAGTTGTTGCCTAGGTGGCTACCCAAGAGGGGGGTGAATTGGGTCTCTTAAAAAACTAAAGGCAAGTAATGTGCAATTCAAAATCCTTTGCAAGTGGTTGGTGCTGTGATAGAATTATAAAATGCAAAAGCTAAACATAGTTAAGAAAGTACAATACAAACATACCAAATTTATAGTGGTTCAGAGCAACCCAGCTCCTATGTCCACTACCCAAGATAACACTTGGGATTTCCACTATATTCACACCTGAATACAGTATGATTGTTTTACAGGATCACAATCCAAAACCTCTACACTTTGATTTTTCGGGATCACCAAAGAAAACCCAACACCCTTTGGTTTTAACAGGCTCACCAAAGAAACCCAACTTGGTTTTCATAGGATCATCAGGAACCTAACCCTTGGTTTTAACAAGGCTCACCAAGAACCTATTTGGTTTTTCAACTGGGCTCACCAATAACCTAACAATTCAAAAATTGAATTGAAAATAAATGCAACAAGAATGTTAAACTCAATTTGTCAGATAGTTATCGGTGCAGCTTGTTGGAAGTCCACTTGAATGCACTTAAGTAGACTTTAATTACTTCACTGGCTTCTTCCCAAAGTTGCTTCAAGCTTTAGATTAGAGTTGGTGAAGCCTTGAAAGATTGACTTGAATGCTCTTGTGATCTTTTGCTATTGGTAGGTAGGATATTCAATGAAACTCTCTCTTCTTTAAAGAACTCTCTAATTCATTGCTTTAAGGAAGTTCAAATCCTTCAAATTTAAAGTCTTCCATCATCCCAAGGCAATTCTAGTCATTGTTGACCATTGGGGAATGATTTGTGACCGTTGGAGCACCTTTTAGCATTCAAAAACAAATTCTGGAACTAGCCATCAAATACCTGGAAACGACGTTCAAGTCAGCTCGGATCCTTCGAGTCGATGGGTCGAGCTACCAAATCTTCAATGCAGTCGGCTCTTTATCACAAGGTGCAAAATATCACTCTGGACGAGTCGACTCTTGATAGCTCGGGTCAGCTCGAACTTGAATCTTGAAAATCTTGAACTCGAGGAGTCAGCCCTTTTCAGCTTGGGTTGGCTCTTCTTCTCAGGTTTGAAAAACCTTACTTTGGAAGAGTCGGCTCGGTGTAGCTCGGGTCGGCTCACTTTCTCAGGCTTTCAGAATTAGGTCTGGCAGAGTTGGCTCTTTTTGGTTCGGGTCGGCTCGCCTGGCTGCTCTCAGAAATCTTCAGAAAAATGGACTCTAGAGGAGTCGGCTCGGACTGATTCCAGTCAACTCGGATTCACTGGAGTTGGCTTGCTTTTCAATGAATCAGCTCAGATTGCTACATTCCAGAATCCTTGTTGCGTGCCAGTAAGCATAGTCAGCTCTTCATCACTTGGGGTCGACTCGAGTGTCTTCTTCAGGATTTTTACAATTGAATTTAAAGAGAACTCTCACCAACTCTTTTACAATTTCACACAAACCAACTCAAACTAAAATTCATGGCACATACACACTCACAGAAGTAACCCTTTGAATTGATTTTTCTTATCATTTTAATTGGGTTCTTCTTTACAAAAACATTTACAACACAACTCAATCAAGAAAATAGAAGTGTAGGAGTTGATGTTTGAACATGTTATTCATCCTACAAAAACTTGTCAAATACTTGAAGAGTTGTCAGAAATAAATGTACATGCTCCAATGTTTGGTTTTCATCAAAATCACTTATGGGGTCAATATTAGCCCAAATAGCAAGCTAATAAATTTAACCCAATTGGGTTAGGAGCTGTGCTAGCCAACATATGCTAGTATGCCAATTAGCTAGCCAATTAGGATCTTTTGATCCTAATAAAAATAAAATTTACTTTCATGACCAATTTACTAATGTGTGTGACCCTCTGGATTCCACATCTAGCTAGTAGTAGGTCTAGGTCCGAGCCAATTTGATCCAATCGAACCCGATTAGCCTAATTAGGTCAAATTGAGCTAACCTAAGTTTCCAATTCAAATTAGCTTCCAAATTGACTCATGAATCCAATCCATTTGATTCATGAAAATTTACAGGACATGATTGACATCTAGCAACATGTCATGCCTACACAAAAGATAAGGAATTTGATGGAAATTATCCAAAAACCCTTTAGTGAAAAGTTACAATGCAATTCAATCCTTTGATATTCCTTTATCCCGATTAGGTGATAGGCATGGATAAATGTCAAACCCTAGCACTTAATCTTTTCAAATCTCAATTTGATAATGAAGACTTGACCGATGAAAGATTAGAAACCCTATCTAATCTTATCATGCGTTGATCAAAGACTTTCTGAGTCATCATTCGAAGAGATCCACAAGATAACTTCTCCCCTTACTAGGAGAGATCGATTCCTTGTTGACCTACTCATTACCTTCATACACAATCCACCATATCCAGAAACATCCCATACATGACTTAATTACCATGAATGAGTATGCACCAAAACATGGGTTTATGTGCATAAGATACTATGATAGTCTTAGGTCTAAAAGTCACATGCACAACTCCCACTAAGAGAACATTCTTTTAACAAGCAAGACTTCCATTTGATGTTCTCTTATCAGATTAGTTCAGTGAACTCATACCTAATGAGCACCCACATCCTTGTATTAGGTCTCTACATAAGTGGCTGTGACACCACTACCCTCTCCATCGAGCATACATAAGATGTGCTAGTCTTACCGGATTCATCGATCCCCAAATCGATTATCCAATGACTAGAAACATTTTAGATTAGGGTATACAGAAACTTAGGTCTCACCGTTATGATCTCCATCATAACCCTAATTCCATTTCCCTAACCTATGAAGTTGATCATAATCTTGATAAGATGCAGTAGTATGATGAATTAAATACCTTTTATTAATAAATAATATTATACATGAGTTGGAAGATCACAAAAATATGCATACAAAGATTGGCTTTTAGGACACCATTTTTTCAATCTCTAACTTGCACTAAAGCC
This sequence comes from Areca catechu, assembly GCA_021397845.1. Taxonomy (NCBI): domain Eukaryota; kingdom Viridiplantae; phylum Streptophyta; class Magnoliopsida; order Arecales; family Arecaceae; genus Areca; species Areca catechu. Next base: position 111,583,548 of record CM038043.1, read on the forward strand.
AATCACCTTTGTATTTTATACCCATACAATCTATGTGGCAATCAAATTGTTGCTTTGGTAGTGCTTTAGTGAATGGGTCTGCTATGTTGTTCTTTGTATCTACTCATTCAATGAGAGGATCATGTCTTTCTATGATCTCTTTAACAAGGTGGAAGCATCTTAGGATGTGCTTAGACTTATGATGAGATCTTGGTTCCTTAGCTTGCGTAACAGCTCTAGTGTTATTGCAATAAAGTAGCATCGACTATTGTATAGCAGGAACCACGCCCAATTTCATGATAAATTTCTTCATCCATATAGCTTTCTTTGCGGCTTCACTTGCAGCTATATACTTTATCTCAATGACTGAGTCAGCTATAGTTTGCTTCTTTATACTCTTCCAACTCACTGCACCACCATATAGGGTGAAGACATACCCTAATATGGATTTGCTATCATTTGGATCTAATTGAAAACTAGAATTTGTATACCCTTCTAGTTTCAACTCTGATCCACCTCATATTAGAAAAACATATTTAGTCCTTCTCAAGTACTTAAAAATATTTTTTCATAGCTTTCAATGATCCTTGTTTAGATCAGCCTGGAACCTGCTCACTATGCCCAAGGCATATGCAACATCAGGCCTGGTATATAACATGGCATACATAATTAATACTACAACTGAAGCATAAGGGATCAAACTCATTCTCTCTCTCTCTTCTGGTATCTCATGAGACATCTTCTTGGAGAGGTGTATGCCTTGACTCATGGGCAAGTAACCTTTCTTACTTCTCTCCATGTTGAATCTCTTCAACACTAAGTCAATATACCTGGATTGGGATAAGCCAACCATCCTCTTACATCTATCTTTGTAGATCTTTATACTCAGTATATAGGATGCCTCTCCCAAATCCTTCATGTAAAACTGCTTTGATAGCTAAGACTTGACTGATTGCAACATTGGGATATGATTCCTAATGATGAGTATGTCATCGACATACAAAACCAAGAAAACAAGGGCACTCCTACTTGTCTTCTTGTACACACACGGTTCATCCACATTCTTGATAAAACCAGACTCTTTGATTATTTCATCAAAGTAGATGTTCCAACTCCTCGATGCTTGCTTTAATCCAAAAATAGATTTCTTAAGCCTGCATACTTGGTTTGGTCTCTCACTTGAGACAAACCCCTCTAGTTATGACATATAGACTTTTTTCTCAAAATATCCATTAATAAAAGCAGTCTTACATCCATCTACTAGATTTTATAGTCATAGTATGCAGCTATGAAAACCAATATCCGAATGAACTTGAGCATGGCTATTGGTAAAAAAGTTTCATCATAGTCAATACCATGTCTTTGTTTGAAACCTTTTGCCACCAGCCTAGGCTTGTAGGTCTCTATTTGACCATCCGCTCCAATCTTCTTGATGCTGGATTGGTGGGGGGGGAGGATCATCGGTGAGCCTAGAAGTCACCTAGATTAGGGTACCTTTTTTTTCTTTTGATTTTTTTTTGTTTTGTAATGGGGTGGTGAAGGAACAATGGGGATGGAGGGTAGGAAAATTGAACACTCTAGGACTGGGGACTTACATTTATGGAGAGACCTCTTATCTTTAGGGCATCTCACCTATCCCACTACATGTAGCCTAGGGCATCCCACCCATTTCAATACATACGGAGCCTAGGGCATCCCACCCAAATCACTACCTGGGACCGTAAAGGAAAATCCCTAAGACCTAGAGGGGGACTCGACGGGAAAGGGGATAACTAGTGCCTCACACCCCTCGACTCCCGAACGTGAAGGCAAGACAGGCTTCATGCCCACTCCTAATGGAGGCAGAACCAAGAACACTTTTTTTCTTCAAAAATTCATCTTCATTATTAAAAAAAACAAATACAAGACGGGATGCCTTTATATAGGCTTACAAAATTTAGGACCCATACATGGAAATTTTTTTATTTTTTATTTAATTATTTATTATTTAATTATTTATTTTTATTTTATTTTTTTTTAATTCTAAAGCAGTAGCTTTGAGATCCGTGTAGAATTGTTTCTACATCAAGATCTGTGCAAATCCTTCTCCTGTGATCGTGGAACAGGGGATTGACAGATGGGGCAGAGGATGCGAAGACTGTGGATAGGCCGGCAGATTTGGGGGATGACGATGGATTTGGAGGAGGTCGATAGATTTGGAGGAGGTGGTCGGCGATGCTCGTGGGCGAGGTGGAGGGCGGATGGGCCGGCGAATCCAGCAGGATCCGATCGTCGTCGATGGTGACTAGAGATGACTCCAGGCAGAGGGGCATCAGGCACGGAGATGGGGAGGCGTCACGGGCATGGGCGTCACGGGCATGGGTGGAGCAGCAGGGGGGATGGCCATGGCTGGTTCCATGGGATTCGCCGGCATTCCCACAAGAAGTTCGTTGTTGGGGGAAGGTGGACGGCCGTCATGGATCGCCGGTGGTAGGGCATGGCGGATCTGGGACTGGTGGGAAAAAAAATGGAAGTTCTGGGCGATGAATGGAGGAAGAAGATGATAGGAATACATCAGGGATAAATCGGGGATAGGAAGGGAATAAACTAGGAATAGAGGAGATAAATGGGATAACTGGAATAAAAATTATAAAATAAAATAAAATAAAATCTGGGAGAAAAGATTAAAAACCCGGATGGGTTTTGATGTCCCCATCATTCCCCTGAGGTGGGGAAATCTTGGAGTCAGGCTTGCTGCATTTTTTTTTTCTTTTTTTCTCTAACCCTAATCCTCTCCCGCTCTGATACCAAGTTGATGTGGGACTGGTGGGGGGGAGGATCGTTTGTGAGCCTAGAAGTCACCTAGATTAGGGTACCTTTTTTTTTCTTTTGATTTTTTTTGTTTTGTAATGGGGTGGTGAAGGAACAATGGAGATGGAGGGTAGGAAAATTGGACACTCTAAGACTGGGGACTTACATTTACGGAGAGACCTCTCACCTCTAGGGCATCTCACCCATCCCACTACCTGTAGCCTAGGATATCCTACCCATCTCACTACATGAGGAGCCTAGGGCATCCCACCCAAATTGCTACCTGGGGCCAGAAAGGAAAATCCCTAAGATCTAGAGGGGGACTTGATGGGAAAGGGGATAATTAGGGCCTCACACCCCTCGACACCCGAAGGCAAAGGCAAGACAGGCTTCATAACTACTTCTAACGGAGACTGAACTAAGAACACTTTTTTTCTTCAAAAATTCATCTTCATTAATAAAAAAAATAAATACAAGAGAGAATGCCTTTATATAGGCTTACAAAATTTAGGACCCATACATGAAAATTTTTCTTTTTATTATTTATTTTATTTTATTTCTTTGAATCCTAAACTAGCAGCTTTATGATCCATGTAGAATTATTTCTGCATCAGGATCTATGAAAATCCTTCTCCTGTGATCATGGAACAGGGTGGAGGATGCGAAGACTGCTGATAGGCCGGTGGATTTGGGGGATGACGATGGATTTGGAGGAGGTCGGTAGATTTGGAGGAGGCCAACGGATTTGGGGGATGATAGTGGATTTGGAGGAGGCTAGCAGGTTTGGAGGAGGCTGTCGATAATGCTCGCAGGAGTGGCGGAGGGTGGACATGCCAGAGGATCCAACAGGATTCGATCGGTGTTGATGGTGGCTGGAGATGACTCCGGGCGAAGGGGTGTCGGGTGCGGAGATGGGGAGGCATCACGGGCATGGGCGGAGCAGCAGGGGGGACAGCCATGGGCGGTTCCTTGGGATTCGCTGGCATTCCCAGGAGAAGTTCTTCACCAGGGGAAGGTGGACGGCCATCGAGGGTCACCGGTGGTCGTGCATGGCAGATCCGGGACTGATGGAAAAAAAATGGAAGTTCTGGGCGATGAATGGAGGAAGAAGATGATAGGAATACATCGAGGATAAATCGAGGATAGGAAGAGAATAAACAGGGAATAGAGGGGATAAATAGGATAATTGGAATAAAAATTATAAAATAAAATATGGGAGAAAAGATTAAAAACCCGGATGGGTTTTGAATTTCCCATCACTTCTTTTTGAAGATCCATTTACACCCAGTTTGGTTTACTCCCACAGGTGGATCTACTAATGTCCAAACTGATTGGAATTCTACCAGGGTGCCGGGGATCTTGCAGCATGTAGAATTGACTTTCAAAATAAAATTTCATAGCATGATACCCTAACATGCATAACATGTATAGAAAACCCTAATTCCCAAGAACCCCTTGGGCAATTACAACTAATGAATCATCAAATGAAGTAAAGAAAAAGACATGGATTGCTGAAATCCAACTTTTTCTACAAGGCTCACAAGTGCAAGCCCTCCAACGATGATCCACACGAAACTCAGACCAAGGAAGAACTCCTTCAAGTTGCTTGGAGAAGTGGAACTCTTTCGGCAGCCTTTAATCTATTGACCACTATAGGACACCCTGTCCTACTGAAGGGCACTCAAGACACTGTCCTAAACTACTGTAGGATCTAGGACTACCCTCTTCTAGGACCCTATAGGCTTATGTCCTAAAACCAAGCCTTGTCCTAGTGTAGAAGAACTTGTTTTAACAAGACAAGTCTTGTCCTAAAATAAGGAGGGAGGGAGAAAGTGGAAGAACACTCTGACTCTCAGGAAAATAAAACACTCTGACTCTCAGGAAAATAAAACACTCAGACTCTCAGAAGATCGAAGCCGTATTTCTCATTTCACCATACCCCTATTTATAATCTCAGATGGGGCATGAAATGCATCCCGACAATACTTATCAGATATGAAACAACATATCTGATAATACTCTTCGGGAATGGAGAGTCATATCTATGTTCTTTCACTTACCAGATCAATCCCCATCATGCCATGTGTCAGATACTGGTTTCTGAGATAGTGAGATGCCTCTTCTAATCTGAAGTAATGCAAGGCTTGAAGAGTTTCAGAGGTAGGACTCTGCCCTCTGCTGTGCGTGCGCGTATGAAGAGGCGCGACTCTTCATGTGCGCGGCACCTTTCACACCTCTTCAAGCTATCCCTTTAAACTTTAAACCAGCTAATAGACTTCTTAAGACCATGTGGATAAAATGAAAAGACACCTTCCTGATGAAACTCTTAGAGTCTCATCTACACAAGGACTCTTAGTCCTTCTGCGTGCCACTTATTCTCCCGAGTGCGCCAAAGGGCGCCAATAGTCTTTTCCTTTCCATTTAGTCCACCCAAAGCATCAAACTAACTTTTTCAAACATATGTAATATGGGAGCCATTGAAAAGGGCATCAAATAAGCTTTCTGGCCATATCTTTAATTTTTAGATCAGAGGTTTGTAGGCCCTTCTGTGCCCTTTTGAAGTTAAGGTATCATTTAGGTACCAAGAGTCCCATTCCATTGGGACTCTTCATATATTATGCCTAAAATGCCCTTAAGTCCAAATTAAAATCATATTAAGCTCTGATTTGGCTATTCCCACTTAGGACTCAACCTAATTTGAGTTTTCCATAATTAGGTTAGCCCAATTAGTAAGCAATCAGATCCAATCCAATTGGGTTAGGAATTATATTAGCCTACATATGCTAGTATGCAATCTGGCTAACCAATTAGGATCCTATGACCCTAATTAAATCATGAATGACTTCCTTGGCCAAGTCTATATTGTGTGAAATTCATTGGGTTCCACATCTAGCTAGTAGTAGGTTTAAGTTTGAGTCGATTTGATCCGATCGAACCTGATTGATCTAATTAGGTCAAATTGGCTCACCTAATTGTCCAATTCGAATCACACATCGAATTGACTAATGAAACCAAACCAACTGGTTCATGAAAACCTACAAGACAAGATTGACATCTAGCAACATGTCATGCCTACTTAGAAGATGAGGAATTTGGTGGAAAATATCAAAATACCCTTCGGTAGTAAGTTACCATGCAATTCAATCTTTCGATCTCCCATTATCCCGATTAAGTGATAGGTATGGATAGATGTCAAACCCTAACACTTCATCATATCGAATCTCAGCTCGATCATGAAGACTCAATTGATGACTGGTTAGATTCCACTAATCTCATCCTGCTTTGATCAGGCTCCTTGAGTCACTCATCGATGTGATTGCATGGGATAACAATTCCTCTTACTAGGAATGATCGATTCCTTGTTGGTCCACTCACATCCTTCGTACACCTTCCACCATACCCAGAACATCCCGTACATGTCGCAATGGCATGAGTGAGTATGAACCAAAATATGGCTTAGTGTGCACAAGGAATCATGGTGACCTTAGGTCTAAAGATCACATGCACAACTTCTACTCTGGGATCTATCTTTTGACAAGTAGTAAGACTTCCATAAGATAATCCCGGTGTGAATCAATCCATTGTACATATACCCTGATGAGCACCCTTATCGTAGTATTAGTGTCTCTACACAAGTGGTTGTGAGATCAACCACCCTCATCAACTGAGCATCCATAGGAAAAGCTAGTCTTTCCGAATTCATCGATCCCCAAATCGATGGTCCAATGACTAGGAACATTCTAGATTAGGATTTATAAGAAATTAGGTCTCACTGTTATGAATTCCATCATAATCCTGAATTCCATCATAACCCTAATTCCATTGCCTTACTCTTTGGGGTTCATCGTAATCAATAAAAAAATGATAGTAGTATATGATGAATCAAATGCCTTTATTAATATGAAAGTATGTCATACATGAGCAGAAAGTTTACAAAAAGGCCCTCATAATGATTGGCTCTTAGGGCACTTTTCTATCAAACTCCCACTTGCACTAAAGCCAATCGCCCTTGTATTTTATGCCCATACTATCTAAGGACGATCTAACTTCTGCTTGGCTAAAGCTTCGGTGAATGGGTCTGATATATTGTTCTTTGTGTCAACTCATTCAATGATGACATCTTATCTTTCAATGATCTCTCGAATGAGGTGGAACCGTCTTAGAATGTGCTTGGACTTGTGATGAGACCTTGGTTCCTTAGCTTGTGCAATAGCCCTAGTGTTATCACAGTATAATGGCACTGGCTATTGTACATCAGGAACCATGCCCAATTCCATGATGAATTTCTTCATCCAGACATCTTCCTTTGCGGCTTCATTATCAGCTATGTACTCTACCTCAGTGACTGAGTCAGCTACTGTTGGCTACTTTGTACTTTTGCAACTAACTGCACCACCATTAGGGTGAAGACATACCCCGATGTGAATTTGCTATCATCTGGATCTAATTGAAAATCAGAATATGTATATCCTTCAAGTTTCAACTCAGATCCTCCATATACTAGAAAAATATCTTTAGTCCTTCTCAAGTACTTAAGAATATTTTTCACAGCTCTCCAATTATCCTCTTCTGGATCTGCCTGAAACCTGCTCATTATAACCAAGGCATATGCAACATCAGGTCTGGTACATAACATGGCATATGTTATCGATCCTATAGCCGAAGCATAAGGAATCATAGCCATCCTCTCTCTTTCTTCTGATGTCTTAGGAGACATTTTCTTAGAGAGATGTATGCCTTGACTTAAAGGTAAGTAACCTTTTTACTTCCATCCATGTTGAATCTCTTCAACACTAAGTCAATGTACCTGGATTGGGATTAGCCCAGCATCCTTTTGGATCTGTCTCTATAGATCTTTATACCCAGTATATAGGATGCTTCTCCTAAATCCTTCATGAAAAATTTTGATGATAGCCAAGTTTTAACCGACTGTAACATTGGGATATCATTCCCAATGATCAGTATGTCATCCACATATAAAACCAAGAAAACAAGTGCACTCCCACTCGTCTTCTTGCACACACATGGTTCATCTACATTTTTGATAAAACCAAATCTTTGATTGTTTCATCAAAATGGATGTTCCAACTCCTAGATGCTTGCTTATGTCCATAAATGGACTTCTTTAATTTGCATACCTGGTTTGGTCTCCCACTTGAGACAAAACCTTCTGGCTATAACATGTAGACATCTTCCTCAAGGTTTTCATTGAGAAAAATAGTCTTTACATCCATTTGCTAGATCTCATAGTCATGGTATGCTGCTATTGCAAGTAATATCTGAATGGACTTGAGCATGGCTACTGGAGAAAAAGTTTCATCATAGTCTATACCATGTTTTTGTCTGAAATCTTTTGCTACTAGTCTAGCCTTGTAGGTCTCAACTTGACCATCTACTCCAATCTTCTTCTTGAAGACCCATTTACATCCAATTGGGTTAATTCCTTCAGGTGGATCTACCAGAGTCCAAACCTGATTGGAATACATGGAGTCTATTTTAGATTTCATGGCACCAAGATATTTGTCTGAGTCTTTACTCTCGACAGCTTCTGAATAGGTCACAGGATCATCATCCTGTATGATACTGGCTTCATTGTCATCCTTTATGACAAAGACATATCTGAGAGGTGCTCCCCGCACCCTCTCTGATCTTCGGAGAGGAGGTGCTTGATCTATAAGAATCTCTGGTTGAGGAACTTCACTTGAAGGCTCATTGGTTTGTTGGTTATGTTCTTCACATAACTTAAGTGAAGAACCACTACATCCTTCTTGGATAAACTCTTGTTCCAAGAATGTAGCACGCCTACTGACAATTATCTTTTGTTCAGTAGAATTATAAAAGAGGTATCCCATACCTACTTTTGGGTAACCAACAAATCTACACTTCTCAGCTCTAGCACTTATGTCCAAAGTTATTCTTGACATAAGCATGGCAACCCCAAATCTTCGAGTACTTAAGACTATGTCTTTTGCCATTCCATAACTCATATGGAGTGCTACTTACTGACTTAGATGGAACCCGATTTAATATATGTGCTGCAGTCTCTAGGGCATAACCCCAAAAGGAAATGGAAAGATCTGTGAAGCTCATCATGGACCTCACCATGTCCAATAAGGTACGATTTCTCCTTTCTGCCACTCCATTTAACTGGGGTGTATAAGGAGGGGTCCATTCAAAAATAATGCCTTTATCTTTTAGATGGTTTAGTAACTCACTAGATAAGTATTCTCCTCCTCGATCAGATCAAAGAGCTTTAATACTGAGTCCAGTTTGTTTTTCAACCATACTTTGATATTCCTTAAGCTTATCAAAGCCTTCGGACTTGTGTTTCATAAGATACACATGACCATACCTTGATAAATCATCAATAAAAGTGATGAAATAAGAATATCCTCCTCTAGCCTGAGTTGACATAGGTCCACTTACATCAGTATGCACTAGACCTAATAATTCAGTTGCCCTTTCTCCATGTCTAGTGAATGGAGACTTGGTAATTTTTTCTTTGAGACAAGATTCACAAGTTCCTAATGATTGGAAATCATTAGAGTCAAAGTAATTATCTTTGACCAACTTGTTTATTCTTGACTCACTGATATGACCCAATCGACAGTGCCAGAGATATGTGACATTGTCATTATCTCTTTTTCTCTTCTTATTATCAATAAGAAAAATATTATCATTGAGTTGTAAAGTTAGAAGACCATTTACAATAGATCCATGTCCAAATAATTTATTATTATAAAGAATAGAGCAGCCACTGCTCTTTACACTTATTTCATATCCCTATTGTAATAACAAGGATATAGAAATAATATTTCTAATAATATCTGGTACATAGAAGCATTCTTCTAACTTGATTACATCACCCGAAGATAATACAAAAAGATAGGTACCCACAGCTTCAGCATGTATGGCTTCACCACTTGCCCCATGCAGCTTAAAGTCACCCTTCTTCAATTTTCTAATTCTGTGGAGTCCCTATAATGAATTGAATATATGAGATCCACATGCGGTATCCAATACCCATGAATTAGAAGTGGAAGCACTCAATGATAAATTAGTTTGTATCATGTATAAACACTTAGATGCTCCACTTGCATCTTGCTTCACACTTGCTAGGTAAACCTTGCAGTTCTTCTTCCAATGCCCAGTCTTGCTGCAATGGAAATAGGCTCCATCAGCCTTCTTAGCTTTCTTGTTCTACTTCTGGATGCTTTTCCTAGGGTTGAGTTTTCTCTTCATACCCTTCTTCATTGCCTGCTTCTTTTTATCAACAAAAAGCATGTGAGCCTTATCTCCTTTAGAGTGGCTCTCAGCTATCTTAAGCATGTTAAGCAGCTCTGGTAATGAAATGTTTAGTTTGTTCATATGGTAGTTGAGAACAAACTAAAAGAAGGAATCTGGGAGTGATTGTAGGATCAAGTCCTGATTGAGTTCATCATCCATGACAAACCCTAATTGACCCACTCGAGTGATCAAGTCAATCATTTTCAGCACATGGGTTTGCACAGGTGAACCCTCACTCATCCGAGCATGGAATAACTGCTTCGATATCTTGTATCGAGCATCCCTACTTTGCTCTCCATATAGCTCCTTTAAATTGAGCAATATGGACTGAGGTTCCATGCCTTCATGTTGCCTTTGGAGCTCATTGCTTATTGAGGCCAACATGATGCATCTGATAGTTGTACTTTCATTTTGCCACATCCTGTATGTGGCAATATCCTCCTCTGATGCATCCTCTCCGATCAATACTGGATCTAGAGAATCTAGTATATATGAAAGCTTTTCTTGAGTTAATACAATTCTCAGGTTCCTCATCCAGTCCACATAATTTGGACCGGTTAACTTGTTAGCATCCAAGATGCCCCTCATTGATAAGTTTGAAGCCATTATTTAAATGTCCTACATTTAATTAAAGAACAATATTAGCAGACCACTAAATTATGACATTCATAATTAGATAAGGACTTTATATGTAATTTTGTCTCCCACTATTTTCTTCAAATACCATAACCCTCAATTATGGTAAGCGAGAAACCTTCCTGGTTTCCTTAGTGGGGTTGAGATCCTTATTCCTCACGAGTGCCTTGTGTGTACATAACAAGCACACATGAGTTCAGAGGTAGGACAACCTTTCCAATTGCAACCCGTGCAATTCTCAACAATTATCTTTGCCTCTAGGACACTTATGGCCTTGTGTGTATACAACAAACTATAATGTCTTAGTTTAGTAAGACCCTTCATTTCCATATAGCCATGATTAAATAATGTTGCCCTTGTGTGTACACAACAAAGCAACATATCCAAACATGCTATAAAGCACTAAGTGCACCAAGACAAATCTTATATCGATTCCTAGAGTAGGCCTTGTGTGTACACAACAAACCTACTATAGTTTTGACATAAATTTGGCTTAGCATGAAGGAAGGCAAATTATAGTATACTTAACCAATTAGCATTACCAAATTAAGATTTAGATATGACCAAATTGGCCAGGTAAGTGGGAGGGGTGAGGGGGTCCCCCCATTGCTTTCCTTAGACACCAATTAGATTGGCCAAGTCAGACAACGGAACCAATTAAAAACCTCATTCCCTTTACCTTCTCAAAACCACTTGCCTAGACACCAACTGGCTGATCAAACCTTAACTGGTTTTGCATCTTAACTAAGTTTTATACTATGACTAAATATGCTTTTTGATGAGGGCTTTGATGGTCTCAAAACACATTCTAAAACTATCAAGATAATAGTGTTTATTACTGCAAGTATAAACATAAACATGATATCCAAGTTTATAATAAATATAAACCTTACGGGGGAATAACTAGATGCGACGATGAAATGATGCAAGTGATTTTTAGGTTTTTTGTGGATTTTAGATTTTTTTTAGTTTTCTTTGGATTCCCGAAAGCAAGTAGAGATGAACTAGGGTTCTACAATGACAAGAACTAACAAGAAGCAGGTAGTCCCAAAGTAGTGATAATGAAAGGACCCCGGGATTGAGAAATCCCATAGGACTTAGCTCTCCAGTCAAGTTCTACTTAGGAGTCAGGGGCAAACCTCGAAGATCTGAAGCACCCGGTGCAGAGATCGCTCACTTTGGTGGATGCAGCCTGGATAACCCAGCCGTCAACCCTGTGGATGTGCCTGTTGGCTGTCCGAAGATCATGAAGGCAAAGGCAACTGTCTCCGTACCCGTGTCACCTGGAGGACCAGCAAGCATTCAAAGAAGACAAGGTTAAATCTCACTCAGAAAGAAAATAGTGGAAAGTTGAAAGAAGTGTTGTAGAGATGGAGGAGTTCTGCTTGGTTCGGAGTCGGATGTCGGAGTTGCGGAAGTAACAATTGTTTGAGGCCTCACACCTCTCGACGCTTGAAGGCGAAGGCACTCCTTCTCGGAGATCGACATTCCTAGTGAATGAAGGCAACTAACAAGAGATTGGACTCAAGAAATATTCTTTTTCATTCATCAAAAGTTAACCTTACAAGGGAGGGGGTAAGGTCCTTTATATAGGCACCTTAGACCCTTTCAATATTTGAATGAAAAATACATTTCATCTCTTGCTAAGGCACCAAAAAATATTCAAAAATTTGAAATTCAAACTCCTTTGATTTGGGCATGGCATGATAATGGGCTTGGAAGAAGGAATTTTGCTCCCTTGGACTTGGGAAGTTGACCTTCAATTTTGGGAAGAAGGCATGATACAAGGGTTGTGTCTCCCTCTTTCCTTGGTTGCTCACCCTTCTTTGGGAAGAAGCTTGATATGAGGCTTGGAGCAAGGCCTTTGTTTTCAACCTTTCCTTGGTTGCTCACCCTTCTTTGGGAAGAAGCTTGATATGAGGCTTGGAACAAGACCTTTGTCTTCAACCTTTCCTTGGTTGCCTATGACTCCTTTAGTAAGTGGCTTGATGGAGGGAGGGAAAGGAGGAGAGAATATTTGATGTGCCTCCATTTAGCATCCAAGAAAATCTCACTTGTGCCGTCCACATGGCTGGATGAGGTGGTGCCACATGGGATGATGAAGTGGTGCCACATGGGATGGTGAAGTGGCGCCCTAGGGTTGACATGTTGACCTTCAAGGCTTGGCCCAAAGTAGTTGAGCTGGACTCAAAGACCACTCTTGCTTGGACCTAGACTTGGACTAGACCCAATACATGACTGGACTCAATACAGGACATAACTTGACCCAATTGGTCAAAGTACAGAACTAGAACAGACATAAGAGACTCAATTCAAAACTAAAGAAATTACAAGTTTTAGGCTTGAAGCCTTATTTCAAGTCCTGAAAAAAATGAAACCCTAATTGGAGATCCACAGAGGGCTGAGGAGCCTCTGTCGGATCCTGGTGCCCACACCAAAACCCAATGCATATCACTTTAGCATATGCATTAAAATTCATGTCATTAAGCATATTATCCTAATATGCATAGCATTATACTGACATAATATCATACATATGAACATGGTTGAGTCGACTTGATAAGGTTTGGGTCGGCTTGGTAGTGGAATTTAATCAAACTCCATAAAGATTCATAATTGGAATGCCATAAGGATGGCTCTGATACCACTGATGGGAATTCTCCCAGGGTGTTGAGGATCATGCAGCAAGCAAAATTGACTTTCAAAATAAAATTTCATAGCATGATACCCTAACATGTATAACATGTATAGAAAACCCTAATTCCCAGGAACCCCTTGAGCAATTATAACTAATGAATCATCAAATAAAGTCAAAAGAAATACCTGGATCACTGAAATCCAACTTTTTCCACAAGGCTCACAAGCGCAAGCCCTCCAATGGTGATCCACAGGAAACTTGGACCAAGGAAGAACTCCTTCTTCAAGTTGCTTGGAGAAGTGGAACTCTTTCGGCAGCCTTTGATCTATTGACCACTATAGGACAACCTGTCCTACTGAAGGGCACTCAAGACATTGTCCTAAACAACTATAATATCTAGGACTACCCTCCTCTAGGATCCTACAGGCTTATGTCCTAAAACCAAGCCTTGTCCTAATGTAGAAGAACTTGTTTTAACAAGATAAGTCTTGTCCTAAAACAAGAATGACGGAGGGAGAAAGTGGAAGAACACTCTGACTCTTAGGAAAATAAAATACTTAGACTCTCAGAAGATCGAAGTCATATTTCTCATTTCACCGTACCCCTATTTATAATCTCAGATGGGGCATGAAATACATCCCGCAACACTTATCAGATATGAAACAACATATTTGATAAGACTCTTCGGGAATGGAGAGTCATATCTGTGTTCTTTCACTTACCTGATTAATCCCAATCACGCCATGTGTCAAATTCTAGTTTCTGAGATAGGGAGATGCCTCTTCTAATCCGAAGTAACATGAGGCTTGAAGAGTTTCAGAGGCAGAAGGACTCTGCCCTCTATTGTGCATGCACATATGAAGAGGCGCGACTCTTCATGTGCATGCCACCTTTCACATGATATTAGACTTCTTAAGATCATGGGGATAAAATGAAGAGATGCCTTCCTGATTAAACTCTTAGAGTCTTATCTACAGAAGGACTCTTAGTCTTTCTACGTGCCACTTATTCTCCCGGGTGCACCAAAGGGCGCCAATAGTCTTTCCCTTTCCATTTAGTGTGCCCAAAGAATCAAATTGACTTAGTCAAACATATGCAATATTGGTGTCATTGGAAAGGGCATCAAATAAACTTTTTGACCATATCTTTTATTTTTAGATCAGAGGTCTGTAGGCCCTTCTGTGCCCTTTTGAAGTTAAGGTATCATTTAGGTACCAAGATGAAAGGATTATGCCCTAAAGGCTAATCGAAATGTTGTATTTCGATGAGATTTTTTTTTGTATCCCAAACCAGTGTATTGACATTATCAATTAATAAAGGCATTTTATTTTCATCATACGCTGTGTTTTATTAATTTTATTAAGATATGATGAACCCCATAGATTAGGGCTATGGCTCTAGGGTTATGATGAGATCATACTAGTGAGACCTAAAGCCTTAAAACCCTAATCTAGAATATTCCTGGTTGATGGAATATTGAGTACGGGATCAATGTTTCCGGTAAGACCAGCACATCCTATGTATGCTTGGTGAAGAGGGTGACTAATCTCACAGTCACTTGTATTTGACACTAATACTAGGATGTGGGTGCTCATTAGAGAATGAGTTCGCTGAATGGATCTAGCTTGAGAACATCTAATGGATCCTTATCTGTTTGTCAATAGATAGTTCTCATAGTGGGAGTAGTGCATGTGGTCCTTTGACCTGCGACTGCCATGGTACCTTGTATGCATGAATCCATACTTTGGTTCACACTCAATCATGACACTGAGTCATGCATTGGGTGATACTAGGTATGGTGGATTGCATATGGAGATTGTGAGTAGGTCAAAAAATAATCGATCAACCCTAGTAAGAGGGAAGC
Organism: Areca catechu; assembly: GCA_021397845.1. Classification (NCBI taxonomy): domain Eukaryota; kingdom Viridiplantae; phylum Streptophyta; class Magnoliopsida; order Arecales; family Arecaceae; genus Areca; species Areca catechu. The sequence continues at coordinate 111,598,742 of CM038043.1, forward strand.
ACATCTAGATGCTTTCAATCAAATAAAGAATCAAAAAATCTTTGATCAAAGTATGAACATTAGAAATAGTTTCTAATGGTTCATTAATGAATCATCATTATCAGATTGAGCAAGGAATGAATATGAAATTGGATTTGACAAGTATCCATATCCATAGTCATATTCAAGGTGCAAGTAGATCGAATGACTGAATTGCCCAGTAACTCACCACTGAAGGATATTTTGGTAAATCCAGCAAAATTCCTCATCTTCTGGGTAGGCATGACACGTTGCTAGACATCAATCTTGTCTTGTAGGTCTTCATGAACCAATTGATCTGGTTTCATGAGTCAATTCGATGTGTGATTCGAATTAGACAATTAGGTGAGCCAATTTGACCTAATTAGGTCAATCGGGTTCGATCGGATCGAATCGACTCAAACTTAAACCTATTGCTGGCTAGATGTGGAATCCAATGGGTCACACACAATAGAGACTTGGCCAAGAAAGTCATTCATGATTTAATTAGGGTCATAGGATCCTAATTGGTTAGCCGGATTACATACTAGCATACGTAGGCTAACCAAATTCCTAACCCAATTGGATTGGGTCTGGTTGCTTGCTAATTGGGCTAACCTAAATACGAAAAACTTAAATTAGGTTGAGTCCTAAGTGGGGCTAGCCTAATCAGAGCTAAATCTGATTTTAATTTGGATTTAAGGGCATTTTAGGTGCCATACATGAAGAGTCCCATTGGCATGGGACTCTTGGTACCTAAATGATATCTTAACTTCAAAAGGGCACAGAATGAGCTATAGATCTCTGATTTGAATATAATTTATATGGTCAAAAAGAAAATTTTATGCTCTTTCCAATGGCACCTATATTGCCTATGTTTTGACTAACCAACATTCTTTAAAATTTGCATGGAAGAACGATGGCGCGTGCGGTGCATGAAGAGTCGCAACTCTTCATATGGCGCGCGGTTTTAATTGAGAGTCCTTCTGCTATCAGGACTCTTCATAATCTTCAATGTTTGGAGATTGAAGAGGCACCTCTTGGCTTCCTAGGGATCGTTAATTGCATGTGGCAAGTGAAAATTTGCCCAGATAAAAGAAGGGATGTGAATAAGGCCTTCGGTGCATGAATGGGCTTATTAGATATGATTTTTCAAGCCAAATAACTTCTCTTCGGTCTTGAAAAATCATATCTAATAAGTTGATGGGAGGACATATCACACGCCCCTCTTGTATCTATAAATAGGGGGCAGTGAAATGAGTCTAATATAAGAATTCCACCAAAGTATTATTCTGAGTGTCTCTCTCCCTCCTTCTTTCTTTAATACAAGACTTGTCTTGTTAAGACAAGGTCTTTTCTAATAGGACAAGGCTTTGTTTTAGGACATAAGCTTAAGGGATCCTAGAAGAGGGTTGTCCTAAAACCAAGAGTGGTTTAGGAGAGTGTCTTTAGTGCCCTACAGTAGGACAGGGTGTCCTACAATGGTCAATAGACCAAAGGCTGCCGAAAGAGTTCCACTTCTCCAAGCAACTTGAAGGAGTTCTTTCTTGGTCCGAGTTTTGTGTGGATCACCATTGGAGGGTGAACGTTTGGGCGCCTGGTTGAGAAGACGGCTGAATCAGGGTTTTCTTCATCGGATTGGATACTAGCGGTTCAGGTTGGTGCCTAAACTCTAGTTTATATTATGCATGTTTGTATGTTTTAATTCCTATTAAGGAGGTCTTGGGTTAAGGGTTTGGTAGTGGTTTCAAAATAAATTTTGTGAAATCATAATAAACTATAATATCATAGTTTATTTAGACCCTTCATTTTCATGCAGCCATGTTTGATAAATGTTTTTCTTGTGTCAATCACAACAAAGCAATACCACCAATTATTCCATAAAGCATAAAAAATGCACCAAGATAAATATCATATCGAACCCTAGAGTAGGCCTTGTGTCAATCACAACAAACCTACTATAGAGTTTTGACATGGATTTAGCTTAGCATGAAGGAAGGCAATTTGCAGTATGCGTAATCAATTAGCATTTCTAAGTTAGGGTTTAGATATGACCAAATTGGCTAGATAAGTGGAAGAGATGAGGGGGTCCCCTTATTGCTTTCCTTAGATACCAATTAAATTGGCCAGGTTAGATAACAAAACTAATTAAAAATTTCATTCCCTTTACCTTCCCAGAACCACTTGCCTAGATAGCAATTGGCTGATTAAACCCTAATCGAATTTGCATCATGATTAACTTATACTACGACTAAATATAATTTTTATGAGGGCTTTTAAGGTCTCAAACATATCCCAATTAATCATGTCATTATGAAACTCATTCTGGCGAACACGTATATTAATCCTAATATGCATAACATGAGCATGATCGTAACAACAATCCATTCATCTCACTTATTCATGGTATAAGGCCACAGTCGCACCCCTACATGCCAATATAGGCACCATTGAATTAGAATAAAGGGCCATGAAATATTAATTAGCTCCTATGACTAGATAGCCATGGTGACTAATCCAATCCGAAGTAGTTACTAGGATATTATATATCTCATATGTAATATGAACTAATCATGCATCGATTCATAGCATAGCAAGCAATCAACACTAAAGAGATTACTAATTGCATGCATCAAGGTGGCTCTAATAACACTGTTGAGATCTAGATAGAGCACAGTGGAAGATCAAGTTTCAAAATTTTCATTATTGAACCCTGACCTTTCGGAACCATAAACCCTAGGACCACTTGATCATGACAACTAATAAACCCAAACATTAAGATTATAGAGGAATACCTGAAATGTTATATTCTTTAATTTTCATGAGGCTCACAAGTGTATGCCCTCCAAAGGAGATCCACATAGGAACTGGACCAAGGAAGCACTCCTACAAAGCTTGCTTGTTTGATTGGGACTCTTTATGTAGCCTATCGGACTTTCTCCCTGTGCTTGAATCTCTACCCTCCTATAGGGCACTTAGAGATCACTCTGACTCCGCTCTCAGATCTTGAATACCCCTTCTATTTTTCTTCCTAGGCACTTGTCTTAATTAGACTAGCCTTATCTTAAAAGAACAAGCTTTGTCTTAAAAAGATAGACCTTGTCTTAAAGAAGATGAAAATAAAATAGCATGTGGTATTCTTCGAATGGAAAACTCTATTACTCTAGCATCAGAATATGATGCCTTTATAGAGAGGGATAGGGTGCCTGATATGTCTCTCCTTCAGCCATTTGATAAGACCTTTCAAGTAGAAGGAGTCTTATTAGGATGAGGGGTCATATCATGATACATCTGATCATGTGCCAAGGGATAAATTATTGTCTCTTCATTTTTCCAGCCTTTTTCTTCAACTGCCATATGGTATTAATCGGTTATAGGAAGGCTAAGGGGCATGAATTTGGAAGAAAGCATCGGAGAAATATAGGAGCCTTCAAATAAAATACTCCTGGTTTTAAATTAGTGCCCTAATGAAGAGACGCAACTCTTCATTTTGTGCCAACTCCCTCCATGCCATTTTTCCATTATTTGACCAGTCAAGCCCCTTCCAAAAGGGCATGGAGATAAGGGATAAAGTCTTAAACATTATCTAAAATTTGTGATTGACAAGCAGAAGGACTATTGGTCATTCTGCATGTTGGAAATTGTGTCCCAAAACTAATCGTCTAGACTGTAGATGGTTGTGCTATTTTATAATTATATATGAATTTCTTAATGAATAAAAGTTATTCTTTTGGCTATTCATGACATATGCATTTTCTTGGAAAGAACTCTTGTGTGATGGAGTCCTTAGAACTATATTATATTTGATATAGAGAGGATTTATCGAGTAGTTCTTAAATAGGTTCACAACCAAAGGATACATTTTTATAGGATGGCGATGTATCAAGTGTAGGTTGTTGTATGTCACATTTATTGGTTATCCTCTTAACCAATGAGTGTAGAGATACTGATACGACATACAGGTGAAATGTATGACATCTCACTAAACATGATCAACTGTGGAGCTCCCTTCTACCAAAGGGTTGCTCGTGAAGTGATATGGGTATATGTATCCCTCAGACCTGAGATCATCATGGTAGCTTACAAGCAACTCACTGTACTTTTGTGCCGGACTACCTGGATTTCTAATCCAATGATGAAAGGCTTCTGGGTATAGTCAAGTACTTATGGAGGGATGGTGGAACAAGACGGGAATGACCCCTTCATATGGTTTGGAGTGAATGACTACTATGTCTCAATTTAGCAAAACCTTAGCCAGGGTAGTTCTTGTGAGGAGTTACAAAACTTGTAAGGTTAAGATACAATCTGGATGTACCAGGTTAGGGTTTACAATCAAACCCTAGGTCATCCTGTGCATTTTGAGATCGAAGGGATGAATTATGTGGTAACCATATATCAGAGGTTCTAAAAAGTTGCTCTACATTTGACCTATCCGGATGTCAGGTATCATTGCTAGATGATGACTTTGACTAATACTAGAAGTGTTCCAGTGCTACCAGCTTAGTGTTCGAACCTATGGGGTCATACACCATAGGGTTTTCTATCTGATCTAAAGGCTGATCAATGATTGAGAATCATTTGCCATTACTAGAGGTCAATATGATTAACCATGTTCCAAGTGTCGACCTTCCAAGTGTTAACACTTGGAAAGTCAACACTAGAAAGTGTCAACACTTGGCTGTGACGAACATAATTTCTGGAAAGAATTTTTGAAAAGTTTTGACCTTAATTCAAATTTTGAATTCTGGTTGGTTCTGGCTCCAGGCCTTCATGGAATGATGGTCGTTCTTTGGAAGGTTTTAACCTCTATTCAAATTTTAAATTTTGGCTAGTTTTGGCTCCAAGTTTTCATGGAATGGTCATTCTTGCCTTATGAGTTTAGAGCCAATTTAGTATGGCCCTTGACCTTCTCCCCCAATCACTCCTCCTTTCTCTTTTCTCCCTCTCATGGTTGCTTTTATAAATAAGGGTTGTTTTAGGGGCTGTTGGTTGGTTGAAGAGTTTTCTTGTTGAATGAGATTGTCAAAATTCTGAGAGGGAAAAGAAAAGGGGCTTGGAAGGACTAGGATTTTGGGTGTGTGACTACCTAGCACTTAAGCTAGGTCTTGAAAGAGAGCTAGTTAGGAAGGGTTCCACATCTCCTCCTTGTCTTCCAAGAAGAAGTAGATCAACGTCAAGGATCCAAAGGAGCTAGCACTCTGAGGGAGTTGATCAGAATCAAGCCCTGGTGTGAACTACCCGTAGAGGCCAAACACGTGTGTTGGTCGAGGGCTTTTCATAACCTCCTCCTAAAGGTGTAACAGTAAATTATCCTTATGCCTTTTCATTCTTTTCCTGCTTATGATGTCTTTTGCATGCTACATTATCATACTTATTTCTATTGCAGGTAGATTAGTAGATCATTTTGATAGATCTACCAAGCCTTCCATTATGCTTATTTTAAAATTATTTTAAAATATATTTTTTCTGCCTTACATGCTCGTTTTGCTTTCCCTTCAATTGTATCAGAGCCAGGTTCTTCATAGTATAATAATGCTAGCATGCTTTAACATCATAGTTTTCTTTTAAAGTACTTGGATTGAGTGCTTCACCATGGTCGTCCGGTCATAGGAGAGAAGTAGGGCTACAAGGCCCTCTCTTCTCATTCAATGGGGTCTTCTATGGCATGTAGGGGTGCCACTTGTGATTGACTCATTAAGAAAAAAAATAAAAGAAAATGTAGATTAAAATGTTTTAACCTAATGTTATGATCATAAAACAAATTTAGATGAGATTTAAGAGTTTTGTTTTGATCAATTTTGATTAAAAGTTTTAAAAAAAACTTTGGATTTGAAATTATTGTTTTTTTCATGTGATAGCCTTGAGTCGACTCATGCATGAATACAGAAAATATGACTTTCTGTTAACACTCTATCTTAGGCATTGAGTCGATACTTGAGTCAACTCATGAGTACGAAGTGTTGACACTTGAGTTGACTCATGAGGCATAGTGTCGACACTTAACCTGAGAATGCAAAAAAAATAGTAAATTCAAATTTTGATTTGTTGTAAAATTATTTTACACTATAAATTAAAATTATTTTAATTTATAAAGGCTATTGAACTTAATTAAGAATTAAGTTACCTTGAATGACAATGAACTCTAGGAATATGATTTAAAGATTTTAAGTCATTTCAATAAGCCTTAAGGGTCATGGGTTAGCTTCTATTAGGTCCTTAACTGGGTTAGACTTAAGTTTAGATGCATTGGACTATGTAGAGAAGTAATCTAATCAAATGTTGAGTTAGGATTTCTTCTCTATAGATCTCTCTAATAGTTGGATTGATTAGTCCATAAATCTAAATGGACCTAATAAGTGGCTCAGTGGATAGCCTGAGTCTTTAGGCTAGTCTAATCGAGTCTGATGAACCAATTGGTGTCCAAGATAAGTTTGGCAGTTTGATCTTGATTCTTTGGGGCTACCTCTTACCTGGCCAACTCACTTGGTGACTAAGGCAAGATGGTTTATGGTAGAACCTAGCCCATGATCTCACTTACCTAGCCAATATGGTCGATCAGAATTGATTGGATAGCTCACTGACTCGTGTTAACCCATGTCACCCAAGGTTAATCAATCTTGACTTATTTCAGGTGCCCATGGATCATTAGTTATGTGTAACCCTCCTTGATAATTGATGTGGTCAGTGGGAGGTTGATCCATATCTTCTCATCTCTTCTTCTGTCATAATAAAATTAAACCCTCTAAATTATTAGGTCCATAAAAAGATGAAGTTATGGGGATAACTGAGTCTTTGCCTCCCATTAAGTGGGATGGTAATGGGTCCAATAGTTGGGTATTCATCGGCAGATCCAAAGATTGGGTGTTCATCGGGCTATTGGTATTACTGTTCCTAATATGATGGCTTAGTGCGACTCTCTTAATAGTAGTCAGGTGGGCCGGTCAAAGTCGGGCTTGACTATTCGTTAGTTAGAAGCATTGAGTTTTTTCATGTTAATGGTTGGACCTAACCGGGAGCTTCAATAGGAGGCCCAAAGGCTAATTGAAATGCACCTTGGGGCAAAACCTAAATACTAGAAATTATTTGGAGAAGTAATCGGTTGAAGAACCTACTTTTAGATGAGCATGGGTGAGCTGGCCAACGTCGGGCTCATGTGTTGTCTATTGGGTTCTAATACCCAGTAAGGAATTAAAGTGATTCCTTGGATTGGAGGTAGAGTCTACCAGTTTGAACAAAATAGTGGGAGGGCTATGGGGACATCAATAAGAAGAAAATATATTTGGACTAACTCACTTTGTTTTTGCAGCTAGTATAGTCAATAAAGTCTAGAGCCTTTGAAGTAGTTCAATTTTTCTTGAAGCAAGTACATGAGCTGACTCATGGAAGAAACTATATTACTCATGAGTCAACCCAAGGCCACCACTTCAAAGCTCTTGAGCCAACTCAATACTCATGAGCTAACTCAACTTTAATTATAAAGCATGATAAGTCGACTCAAGGCTACTACTTCGAGCTCATGAGCCGACTCAATTCAAGCATGACACTAGGCCACCTCTTCAAGCCCAATTCAAGCCATCTACTTGAAGCCCATTTTCCCTTACATGGGATACCTCATCAAGTAATTTAGGGGGAGAATGAATGACATCACATCAAGGAACTTATGGGGAAACATGAAGCCACTTTCCACTACCCCAACAGCCTTCCAACCTACCTGACATGTGGGATGCCACATCACTTGACATTTATGACTCTACATTAGCAAATGGAAGCCACATCATTTCTTTCTAGAATGCCACATGTCAAGTTGTTATAACATCCTGCCCATAAGTTGTTTCTAGTTGGAACTACTTAACCAAGAGTTGTTGGATCAAACTAAAAATTAGCCAACTCATCCTTATCTCTCCCCACTCCCCTTGGCCAAACTCCCTTGGATTGGAGCCTATAAATAGGGTCCTAAGGCTCCCACTTGTATTAATGTTATGTTGAGTTAATGAAAGAAAAATTTCTTCTTGTCCTTGTTTGGAGTGAGTGAGTTCTTGTTAGTTTGAGTATGTGAATCCTTATTTATGGAGAGAGTGAGAGTTCTTTGAGTTTATGTTTGAAGAGTGGAGTGCCATTGCAAGGAGTGAAGGGTGGGATGCCCCATTGATTGAACGAAGATCAAGGTCCAAGTTCCAATGCTGCTGGCCTATCTTCTTCTTCTTTCCTTTCCTTGTTTCAATTCCAACCACAATTCTCCTTCCACACCTAATCCTAGGTTTGTTTGCAGGTTCTCTTAGGTTTCCAAGTCAAGGATGAAGGTCTCCATGCCATGGATCAAGGCCAAGATAAGTCTCAAAGTAGGGAGTGTTAATCTTGCCTTTTAGTCCTCAAATTAATGAGTGTTGAGAGCTTCTTCTTCCATCAAATACTTAGCCATCATTGTTGGTAGGGAAAACTCTTCCTAAGCTTCATTATATCTGATTATTTGAAGGTTAACTTGCCCTAGTAGTGATGGTTTCCTTGCCATGAAGATCCTAATCTTTATTTTGAACTAGATCTACATTACAGGTATCGTACTTAGATCAACTAGTCTCCTTATGAAGATTCTTTCATTAGGTTAATTTAGCCCATTTATTTGATGATTAATTGCTCAAGTTTGCTTGCTGGTTAGCTTGCTAAAACTCTCATTCCATCATTTCATTTTCGTCCCCCATCAAGGGCCTTTAGACTAAAGTCAGTGTCTTTAGGTTAATAATTCATATATACTAATAAGTTTTGGTTTTCCTTTTAGATGTCTTCCAACCTGTCACTCTGGTCTCTTCTCGATAATGAAAAGCTCAAGGGTCCCAACTTCAATAGCTGGTATCGAAGGCTCAGGATTGTCTTGGAGCATGAATGGATCTTGTATGTGATATCAGATCCGGCACATGAAACCCCTACTCCCAATGCTTGGGGTTCGGTCAAAGATAATTATCAGAAGTGGCTCTTTGACAGGACCACTATTCGATGCATTATATTGGCAGAAATGAATGACGAGTTCAGTCATAAATTCAAAGAAGCCCAGCCAGAGGAAGTCTTTCAAAGGTTGAAGGAGTCCTTCGGCACACCAGATGATGTTGAAAGGTACAGAGTCTCCTGTGCTATCTATAATGCATGGATGCATGATAGGGCCTCAGTCACTGATCATGTATTATATATGATTGAGATGATTGAGCACTTGAGCAAGCTCGGATGTCCCTTGCATGAACAGCTCGGGAAAAATGCAATTCTAAATTCCTTGCCCTCTTCCTATCTAAACTTTCTCGATTATTTTAGAATGAATAAGCCTGCAGTTAACTACCACAATCTATTGGGGTTATTGCAGACTTATGAGAAAGACCACCAACTAAACAAAGGGGTGGTAAATCTAGTGGGAGGATCTTCGACAAGGAATCATCCCTTCAAGAAAGGGAAAAAGAAGAATAAAGAAAAAAAGGTGTAGAATGCTTCTGGGCCCAATCAGGCCAAGAGGGTGAAGACTGATAAGAGCCAAGCGGAGTGCTTCTTCTATAAGAAGCAGAGTCATTGGAAGAGGAATTATCCTCTTTATATTGCGTCCCTTGACCCGAACATGTTCAAGAAGAGAAAGCAGCAGGATGGTGTTGGACAAGGTATTTATATGATAACACATTGTAGTTTCTCTATCTATGATACTACTAACTGGGTATTAGATATAGGAAGTACAATTCATATTTGCAATTCTTTGTAGGGACTTCAAGTTAGTAAAAGATTCGAGGATGGTGAGAAATTCTTGAATGTGAGAAATGGAAGCCAAGTTCCAGTCCTGGCATTGGGAGTCCTCAAATTAGTTTTTGAATCTTGTAAAATTATTTTGAATGAGTGTCATTATTGTCTGTCTTTCATCTTGAATGTCATTTCTCTAGACCAGTTGGCCATGTATAGTTATGAACTATCAATAAAGAATGACATTTATAAAATCATTTGGAATGGCTCTGTTATGGTGAATGGACATATGAACAATGGCATTTATATACTATCATGACCTGTTAGTGTAGTGTACATGTCTAGCAAATGCCCTAGGATAGATAATGTCAGCGATGCATACCTATGGCATTGTAGGCTAGGTCATATTAACAAGAATAGGATAAATAGGTTGAAAAGCGAGGGTCTCCTCGAGATTAGTGAAAGTGGTTCACTACCAACCTGTGAGTCATGTCTTCTTGAAAAGATGACAAAATCACCGTTTACTGGAAAAGGTGAATGAGCCAAATAGATTCTAAGTCTGGCACATTCTGATGTATGTGGACCCAAGAATATTAGTGCCAAAGGTAGGTACAGTTATTTCATTACATTTAGAGATGACCATTCGAGGTATGGTTATGTCTTCTTGATGAGATATAAATCCGAATCATTTGAAATGTTCAAACAATATCGTAATGAAGTAGAAAAATAAACTGGAAGGTATATCAAAATCCTTCGATCAGATCAAGGTGGTGAAAATCCTTTGAAGCTTGTACACCTCCAGGGACACCTCAGTTAAATGGAATATCTAAAAGGAGAAATCGAACCCTATTACACATGGTTCAGTCCATGATGGGCTTTGCTTCTCTACCGCTATCCCTTTGAGGATATGCTCTGGAATTAGCCTGTTAACTTTTGAATAGGGCTCCGAGTAAGTTCGTTAGCAAAATCCCATATGATATATGGACTGGACGTAAGCCGACACTCTCACACCTTCGGGTCTAGGGTTGCCCGGCTTACGTAAAATATTTGGGAATGGATAAAATTGGACCTAGGTCTGACCGGTGCCTATTTATTGGGTATCCAAAAGAGTCTAAGGGATATTACTTCTACTTGGTTGAGGAACAAAAGTTATTCATCAGTCTTATGGCTATCTTTTTAGAAAAGGAGTTCCTTGGTGAAGGAACTGTAACCGCTAAGATTGAAATTAGTGAAGTTCAATAAGTAGAGGAACCAACACACTTAAGGGATAACATAGAACCAATTGTGATTAGTTCACACTCAAAGCCCGTACAAGAACCATTAAGGAGATCTGGTAGGATACCGAGTTGACCAGACAGATACTATGATTTCTTGGTTCGGGATGGTAATCTCATTGAACTCGATAAGAACAATGAGGATCCGATCTCTTATATGGATGCGATATAGAGGTTCGACTTTGAAAAATGGCTAGGAGCCATGAAATTCAAAATGGAGTCCATGGAAATCAACAATGTATGGACATTGGTTGATCCACCTAAGGGGATAAGATCCATTGGGTGCAAATGGATTTTCAAAAGAAAAAGGGACGCAGACGAGTAGGTAGAGACCTATAAAGCCCATCTAGTTGCCAAAGGATATCATCAACATTAGGGTATTGACTATGATGAGATATTCTCTCCTGTGGTAATGCTCAAATCCATTTGGATCATGCTTGCTTTAGCAGAACACTTTGACTATGAAATATGGCAAATGGATGTCCGAATAGCATTCCTGAATGGTGAGTTGGAAGAGAAAGTGTATATGATACAACCTGAAGGATTCACATCCACAAACAAGTCAAAGGTGTACAAGCTTCAAAGGTCCATTTATGGATTGAAGCAAGCATCACGGAGTTGGAACATGCGATTTGATAAGTGTATTAAGTCGTATGGCTTCGTTAGGAATGGAGAAGAACCTTGCATTTACAAATAGGCTAATGGTTCTATGATTGTGTTCCTTGTGTTGTATATGGATGTCATTCTCTTAATCAAGAATAACATTCTAGCACTACAAGGAATAAAGTCTGGTTGTCATCTCATTCTTTATGAAGGACTTCGGTGAAGCCTCTTACATACTAGGTATGAAGATCTATAAAGATAGATCTAAGAGGCTTCTGGAATTGTCCCAGTCTATGTATATCAGCACAGTGCTGAAGCAGTTTAGCATGAAAAATTTCAAGAAAGGCTATCTCCCGATAGGCATTGGATTTGTTCTCTCCAAAAGGGATTATGCGATACTCCTGAGAAGAGAGAGCATATGAGTAGATTCCCGAATGCTTCGACAGTGGGTTCTATCATGTACGCCATGACATGTACTAGACCAGATGTGGCATACTCACTAGGCATAGTAAGTAGATACCAGTTTGACCCAGGTGAAGCTCATTGAAAAGTGGTAAAGACCATCCTTAAGTATTTGCAAAATACTAAGGACCAATGGCTGATTTATGAAGAACCTGACTTAAATCTTGTGGGGTATATTGATTCTAGTTTTCAATCAGATAGGGATTACAGTAAGAGTGTCTCATCACCACACAAAACACATTCTGCGGTGCTATCACCTTGTATGAGAGATCGTGGAATAATATGACATTGACAATCAGAAGATTGATGGAAAGGAGAACCTGGTCGACCCCTTTATTAAAGCCATTGGAATTCAAGAGTTCGACAGTTGTAAATGGAAAATGGGAATAAGATTCTATATTGATTGGCTTTAGTCCAAGTGGGAATTGTTGGGAATTATGTCTTAAAGCCAATCATCTAGACTGTAAATGGTTGTGCTATTTTGTAATTGTATATGAATTCTTAATGAATAAAAGTTATTCTTTTGGCTATTCGTCGCATATGCATTTTCTTGAAAAGAACTCTTGTGTGATGGAGTCCATAGAACTACATTATATTTGATATAGAGAGGATATATCAAGTAGTTCTTAAACTAGTTCACAACCAAAGGATATATTATTATAGGACGGCGATGTATCAAGTGTAGGTTATTGTATGTTATATTTGTTGGTTGTCCTCTTAACTAAAGAGTGTAGAGACACTGATATGATATATAGGTGAAATATATGACATCTCACTAAACATGACCAACTGCGGAACTCCCTTCTGCCAAAGAGTTGCTCGTGAAGGGATATGGGTATATGTATCCCTCAGACCTGAGGTCACCATGGTAGCTTGCAAGCAACTTACTATACTTTGGTGCCAGACTACCTGGATTTCTAATATAGTGATGAAAGGCTTCTGGGTATAGTCAAGTACTTGTAAAGCAATGGTGGATCAATATGGGATTGACTCCTCCAAATGGTTTGGAGTGAATGACTCACTATGTTTCAATTTAGCACAACCATGGCCATAGTAGTTCCTATGAGGAGTCATAGAACTTGTAAGGTTGAGCTACGATCTGGATGTACCAAGTTAGGGTTGATAGTCAAACCCTAGGTCATCCTGAGCATTTTGAGGTCAAAAGGATGAATTATGCGATAACCATATGCCTGAGGTTCTAGAAAGTTGCTCTATAATCTTCGACCTATCCGGACGTCGGGTATCATTGCTAGGTGATGACTTTGACTGGTACTAGAAGTATTCTAGTGCTATCGACTTAGTTTTCGAATCTATGGGGTCACACACCATAGGGATTTTTATATGATCTAAAGGCTGATCGATGATTGAGAATTATTTGCCATCACTGAAGGTCAATATGATTAACCATGTTCCAAGTATCGAAACTTCCAAGTGTCGACACTTCCAAGTGTCAACACTTGGAAGTGTCAACACTTAGAAAGTCAACACTAGGAAGTATCGACACTTGGCTATGACAAACAGAAGTTCTGGAAAGAATTTTTGGAAGGTTTTGACCTCAATTTGAATTTAAAATTCTGGTTCATTTTGGCTCCAAGCCTTCATTGAATGATGGTTTTTCCTTGGAAGGTTTTGATCTCAATTTGAATTTCAAATTCTGGCTAGTTTTGGCTCTAAGTTTTTATGGAATGATGGTCATTCTTGTCTTATGAGCTTAGAGCCAATTTAGTATGGCCCTTGACATTCTCTCCCATTCACTCCTCCTTCCTCTTTCTCCCTCTCATGGCTACCTCTATAAATAAGGGTTGTTTTAGGGGCAGCTAGTTGGTTGAAGAGTTTTTTTGTTGAATGAGATTGCCAAAATGCTGAGAGGAAAAAGAAAAGGAACTTGGGAGGACTAGGGTTTTGGGTGTGTGACTACCTAGCACTCAAGCTAGGTCTCGAGAAGAAGGCTAGTTAGGAAGGGTTCCACCTCTCCTCCTTATCTTCCAAGAAGAAGTAGATCTATCTCAAGGATCCCAAAGAGCTAGCACTCTGAGGGAGTTGATCAGAATCGAGCCATAGTGTGAACTACTTGATGGGGGATGGATGTGTAGGATCGTTGGTGAGCCTAGAAGTCACCAAAATTAGGGTATTATGTTTTTTTTTGGAATTCTTTAGGTAAAGGGTGGCAAAGGAATAGTGGGGCTGGAAGTCAGGGTTTGGAACTCATGGACTTTGGGACTCACCCTAACGAAGAGACCTCTCACCTCTAAGGCATTACACCCTCCTCGATACTTGGAGGTGCTAGGATGGATCTCAAAGGCCATGAGAGAATAGAGAAGATGGAATGGGAAGGGGGATAACTGGGCATGACCTCACATCATGCCTGGGGTTGGGCCTCGCACCCTCTCATCACGGAGTGAAATAAAAAAAACCACTCTTTTCTAAAACTCACTTTCATTCCCAAAACTTGGCTAAACTTCCAAAACTATTTTTTTACAAAGGACTGAGGGTGGTATTTATAGACTTATCCAACCCTCATTTAAATTTGAATACAGGATAAAAAGATAGAGATGATTCAAATTCAAACGCAAGATAGGATAAGATAAGCCTATCTATATCTAAATCCTAACCAACCAAATCATAATTCAAAATTCAAAAGATAAAGATATATCCTAAATAAATTTATTGAAATCTGTGCTGTTCCGAGATCAGTGCTGCTCTGGGATCGATGCTGCTCTGGGATTAGTGCTGGAGATGTCCCCATCATTTCCCTGAGGTGGGAAGAACTCGACTCCATCGAGTCAGGATCAGCGGGGACTTTGGTGGAACCGAATCCATTCAGAAAGAAGTTTGGATCTGAGATCTGTGCAACTCTGAAATGTGTGCAGCACTGCTTATGTCAAAATCTGTGTAGCTCTAGGATCGATGCTTCACCATCTCGATTCATTCAAAATTGAACATTTCTTTTTTTTTTTTGACAGCCCTGCTTTGAGATTTATGGAGCTTTGACATCCATGTCGCTCTAAGATCCGCACAGCTTCAAAATTCGTACAACTTTGAAATGCGTGCAGCTCAAACTCGTATGGGACCTGAAGTCGGCAACTGGGGTTTCTTCTCCACGGACTGAAGGGGAACGGAGCAGGGGGTCTTTCGGAGGGCAGTTTGGCGGGCATTCACCGGCGGCGGCACTGAGGCGGAGACGACATGAGCCGGGGACGGGGAGGCCGAGGGCAGGGAGATGGGTGCGGGGGTAGGGGCTTCTTCCTCGGCCGGTGACTGGGATCGGGGATGGAGGTCGGCAGCTGAGAAGACTTCACGGGTGGTAGTGGACGGAAGATGGGCTCGAACAGAGGGGTTTCGTCGGGGAATGGAGAGGCGGGAGGGGGGCGATGTTGGCCGGAGACTGACGCCAGTTGGGGGCTTCTTCCCTTAGGTCTGATGTGGAGTCTTTGATCGGATCTGGGCGGTCCGGTGGCAGAGGTGAAACATCGAGTGTTGCGGCACAGATGCAGGGAGAGGGAGAAGGAGTTCGACCGTTGGGGAAGGCTGGCATCATCCAGGAATGGAGGAGATGGCTGGCCAGACTTGGAGGCAATGCGGGGTTCAGAGGTAGAAGGGTCGACAGGGAGGGGGCAAGCGGTGGCTGGTCTCGATCAGTGCCTTGAACGATGAAGGGAAAGCATGGTTGGCTTGGTACGGGTGGGAGATGGACGGAGGCTATGGAGGCTCCGGCAGCAAGCGAAGAGACGGTCGGTCGGAGTCTTTTACGGGCGGTGAACTTGGAGTCATCGGAGGGGTGGATGATGGCGAGCCTGTTGCTGATCATTTTCGAATAAACTGGTGACTGGTAGACATGGAAGCCTTCCGAGCAACGTTGGATCCTGAGTCGGACTCGTCCTGGACCCATCCCACCATCCTCCAGGCCTCCAGAATGAACTGGGAAATTCCTTCTTTGACAGTCTAGTGCTTCTCGCGGATCTCATGGATGGTGGCCGAGAGCTTCCAGTATAGGGGGCGGCCAACGTAGAAAGCGATGAGGACAATGGTGGCGGCGACGCGGAGAGAAACCCTAGCGGCAGAGGAGACCATGGAGGAGGTCTGCTGCTTGTGGGGGACACCTGCGGCGGTGGAGGCAACAGGCGGTGCGGTGATCGGAGGGGAGAGGAGGGAGGCATTGGGTGGGATGGGGACGAGGTCCTCGCCGGTGGGGAGGAGGGGTTCGTCTGTGGCAGCGGGGTGTTGGTGGGGTGTGGATGAGTCACGATAGGGAAGGCACTGGTTGGAGAACTGATTTTTTTTTTTTTTTTTTTTTGAATCTGGAGAGGGGAAGGATGGCTAATAAAAAGAAAATCTAGGATGGGATGATATGAAGGGACCCTAATTTTCTGGGATCTGATACCATAATTGATGGGGGACGGATGGGTAGTATCGTTGGTGAGCCTAGAAGTTACCAAAATTAGGGTATTATGTTTTTTTTTGGAATTTTTTAGGTAAAGGGTGGTGTTGCCCAGATATGGTGCCCAAGAGGGGGGGTGAATTGGGTCTTTTAAAAAATTAAAGCAATATATGTGCTATCAATTTCAAATGTGAAGAGTGATAGTGCTCAAGTAATTGTGCAACGGAAGCAATGAAAGATAACAACAATTAAAGAGCAAAAGAAGATAAAGAGTAAAGCAATGCAAACACACAAAACGTATAGTGGTTCAGTGCACCTATCACCTACATCCACTCCCCAAGCTCCACCTGGGAATTTCCACTAAAATCTTCTCTAGATTATAGCCGACTTGTTTTACAAGGCTCACAAGTCAAAACCTAAGTTGGTTTTGTTACCTAGGCTCACCAACAAACCTAACGCACTTGTTTTGGCTTCGAGCTTACAAGCAACCCTAGTTGGTTTTATCAATTGGCTCACCAACAAACCTCACACTAGTTTCAAATTCTCTTGAAACTAGGCTAGCACAAATAGAGTATGAATACAATGAATAAAAACAAGACAAACTCCTTTTTGAGCAAAAATAATTCAATGTAGCTCTTGTTGGAGATTCTTCAAGTCTTCCTCTTGGAATATTGGACCTCACTAAATGCCAAAGACTTGAAAGCTTGATTCCTCAAAAATGGAAAGCTTTTGGCTAAGGAATCTCTTGGATTTTCATTCTTTTTGGCTTAGGATTGATTGAAAGCTTTGTACTTTTACTCTCTCCTTTTTCACTTTATCTCATTGTCTTTTTTGAAGTTAGGTGGAGGTTAAATACTTGATTCAAGCTGAAACAACTCCACAAGACCGTTAGAATCAAAAATATGGCCGTTAGAAATCAAATCAAAAGTTCAGAAAAACTAGCCGTTATGACATGAGTCGACCTCATGAGTCGACCTCTGGGTCAAGTGTCGACCTCATGAGTTGACCTCTAGTTTACCTTAGGCAAAAATCTAGAAAACCAAAGTTATACCCAGTTTGAATTCTCAGGCGATGAGTCGACCTCTGGACAGGTGTTGACCTCAGGTGGTGACCTTTGAAGCATGCCACTGAAATTTTGCCGTGCCTGCCTTGCTGAACTTTTCTTTTCTTCATGAGTCGACCTCTGGTGGTCGACCTTTGGCAAGGTGTCAACCTCTAGTGGTCGACCTCTAGTCTGAAATTTTCTGAAACTCTGGAGAGGTGCGTGCCATGCTTGAGTTTCTCTAAGCCTTTGTTTCTTTTGTCAATTACTTCTTAATAAGAAGGTCCAATATGAGAAATTTGATCTTGTTTAAGGTAGAAAAGCTCTTTCCAAATCAAGCAAGCTTGGTTTCATCATTGTACTCTTGA
The DNA here is from genome assembly GCA_021397845.1 of Areca catechu. Taxonomy (NCBI): domain Eukaryota; kingdom Viridiplantae; phylum Streptophyta; class Magnoliopsida; order Arecales; family Arecaceae; genus Areca; species Areca catechu. The sequence continues at coordinate 111,616,571 of CM038043.1, forward strand.
TACTCTTTTTGAATAACCTATGGCCTGAAACTTTATCTTGAAATGAAACATTAGTCCAAACATATACTCAACCTTTTGTTAATCATCAAAACTAAGGAGCCAAAGCCAACAATCTCCCTATTTTTGATGATGACAAAACCTTGAGTATATATGCAATTAAGTCCAAATGCAAAATATAGAATAAACAAAAAATTTTCAAAGAAACCTCACATATATGAGTATATCATAAAAATTTTACTTTTCATTTACTTCTTTCTTTTTGTGAAAACATTCTCATGAGTCAAAAAGTTAAGAACCATAATAGCTTTACTACTCTATAAAAGAGTCATAAGAACCATATATACTTTACTATACTTTACCATATATACTTTACCATATATACTTTACCATATATACTTTACTATACTCCCCCTTTTTGTCAAGAATCAAAAAGTGCATTCTTTGTAGTAATAGATATACTAAAGAAAATTATGTTCCATTACAATGAAGTACTTAGTTGCATAAAATACATGCTCCCCCTCAATTTGTGCATTCGATATAGTAAAGACATTCCAACTTGAGGGTTTAAAAGGATAAATACTAAGAGCTAGCATCAGACAGTAAAATACCACAATGTAGATAAATATATAAATGAATGTATTCAGTTACAAAATTGCTTACATAGTAAGCATAAAACACTGATACATCAGAACATATAAAGCAAACTAGTACATCATACATCAAGCAAATCTATGAGGCTACTCCTCATCAGAAGGTACATCAAAAGAGAGAGGAGCCGAGATCCTAGATGAGGATTTTGGAGTCCTATGAGTGAGACTCCGAGTCCTTAGAGAGGGACCAGACCTAAGGGTAGTCCTACGAGATCTATAGGTCCGTGGAAAAGACTCCGAAGGTATCCTAACAGAAGTAGTAGCAGTAGGAGGAGGTGGATCAGTATGCTAAGTAGACTGAGCTAGAGTGTGCCTGCTGACAAGCTCATAAGCAGTGGGATCATCAATATCAATCTCTGTATGCTCAGCTCTATCATCTGGAATGCCAGTAATAGACTCAAAGAGTGACTCAGTAATCTCAGTATCTACTGGCACATCTGTAGCTGGAGGATCAGTACTAGGAAGATCAGTAGAAGGAGGATCAGCAGGTGGAACATCAGAGCTACCTTCTCCAGGCTGATCTCCATCACTATCACGTAGCCACTGGAATCATCATCAGAATGTGGAGGAGGCACTATCGGATCTACAGTCCCTGGTGGCAATGCCAATCTCAGTAAGCTGAGGATCTGTCAGAATCCTACATCGACAGTAGCTGAGAGAGCTCCAATGCGCATGTCTGTGTGGATCCGCAGACCATGTAGCTCCTATCGTACACCAGCAATCTCTGCTCGGAACTCTAAAATGTGATCAGTCACTCTCTGCTCAAAGTTTGATGTGCTGGCTATAGTCCTCTGTGGTGTAGCAGTAGCAGTAGCAAAAGGTGCTGGAGCTGATGAGGGTGGTGGCATGAATCGTTCAGGCTCCGTAGTCTCTGACTCTGGTGCTGGGCGAGGAGGTGTACCATGATCGGTAGGCCCTGAATGCCCTGCCTTAGCTGCTCGAATCTCCTCATCCTCATCTAGCTCCTGGCCAGACTCCCGACGCACCCAACGATCACCAATCAGTCGAAATCCCATCCTATGCAGGGATTTCTCTCCATATGTATCAGTAAGCTGCAGCTGATTGATGGGTATACCAACAAATGATACTCCATACTCCCTGAATAACTGTGTCAGCCCCATGCCATATGGCTGAACTAGTCTCCTATGAGATGCTACCTCTCACATCTGCTGAAGCATGATCCTGGGAAGGTTGATGGGAGTTCGCTATCTCAGGGACACCATCAACACTAGCTCACGCTCATTAATAAAGTCAAACCTCCCGCTCTTTGGAATCAAGATGCGGGCGATGATATGATGCAGCACTCTTATCTCCAATGATAGCTGGTTAGCGGCTACTGTGGAAATGCCGCTAACATCCTCGCGCTCTAAGATACATCTGAAGGTGCGCTCTCGGTCGCTGATAGTAGTGGCGGCTGTGCCATGAAGTGGAATCCTCCAAACACGACTGATGACCTCCGGTGTCACTGGAATCTCGATCCCACAAATAGTAGCAGACCATCCAATGCCATCAATGGCCATGGATGCATAGAACTCCCTGATGAGGTCTGGGTATAATCTCTCAGTCATCATGTAGAAGTGAACCGGACCTGCATCTCTCAGTACATCTCAAATAAAAAAGTGATGCTGATCCCAGAAGGGTATGTCCACACGTCTCCTGCTCGCAATGCTCTTCCATACTAAGCTGGCTGGCATTAGTGCAGGTGCCTCTGGGGATGGCTCACGCTCATGTCTGGTCTTTCTTCGTCGCTCAGTACTACCCTGGCCTTGTTCCAATCTTTTTTTCCTTACAACCAAATGCTTCCTTGGACCCATATGGATGGAAGGGGGTAATTTAGGGAGAAGAAGGATAGTGTAGTGCTAAGAAAGAGGAGAACCAAGAATTTTGGAGAAGAGAAAAGGAATTCATAGTTGGCCAAATGAAGGAACCGTGAAAAGGTAAGTGAGGGTTTGTGAAATTGAGAAGAAAAAGAGAGCAAATAGAAGAAATGCACGAATTGGAGGGAAGAAATGAGTGTTTTCAATCGAATACCAACCGATATTTGAGGGTAGTTAGAGGCAAAAACCTACGGTTGCCCGAAAACAAGGAACACGGTAAAAATGGTTCGGTCCAAAAGAAAACGAGAAGGGAGGAGAAGATTACCCAAAAAGAGGAGGGAGAGGGTTGGAAATCCACTACTCAGACCTTAGGAACGTTGGAGGGGGACCACACAAAGGAGAAAACGAAAAGAAGTGAAAGAAAAAAGGGCTTGTGGACGGGTTTTAAAAATAGATTTTCCGTCCAAGTGTCGACCTCTAAAAAATTTCAGGGGTCGACCTCAAGTGTCGACCTCCGAAATTCTAAGTGTCAACCTCCGAAAATAAATTTGTCAAAATAAAATTTGGTAAAAATTTAAAAAATTTAGAATGAATTCTTAGAGAAGCTTTAAATATATTTGAGAATTTATAAATCATTTTTGAGATATTTTGAAGGAAATTGAAGAGTTTCAAGCAAAAGGGTCAATGACTCCCAATTCTCTTCTGATCATGTAAAATCTATCTTCATTCAATGGTTTTGTAAATATATCAGCCAATTGATAATTAGTACAAATAAATTCTAACAATGCATTAGAGTTTTGAACGTGATCTCTCATGAAGTGATGTCTTATTTCAATATGTTTGCTTCTTGAATGTTGTACAGGATTTTTCATTAAATTGATTGCACTAGTATTATCACATCTTATGGGTGTCTTAGTTAGTTTGATGCCAAAGTCCTCAAGTTGTTGTTTGATCCATAGAATCTGAGCACAACAGCTTCCGGCTGCTATATATTCGGCTTCCGCCGTAGATAGAGCAACCAAATTCTGTTTCTTGCTGCTTCATGAAATCAAATTAACTCCTAGGAATTGACAAGTTCCACTAGTACTTTTACGATCAAGTTTACACCCAGCAAAATCAGCATCAGAATAAGCAATCAATTCATATGATGACTCTCTAGAGTACCAAAGACCAATTTCAATTGACCCAGAAAAGTATCTAAATATACGTTTTACAGCTAAGAGATGTGATTCTTTAGGAGCAGACTGAAAACATGCACAAATACAAACACTAAACATTATATCTGGTCTACTGGCAGTTAGATATAACAATGAACCAATCATACCTCTATATAATTTTTGGTCTACTGACTTACCACATTCATCTTTGTCTAATTTACATGAAGAGTTCATAGGGGTACCTATTGGTTTGGTAGTCTCCATCCCAAACTTTTTCAATATTTTCCTTGTGTACTTGGCTTGGTTGATGAAGATCCCCTCTTTGGTTTGCTTAATTTGGAGTCTGAGGAAGAAGTTGAGTTCTCCCATCATGCTCATCTCGAACTCACTCTGCATTAACTTTGCAAACTCTTGACAAAGACATTCGTTAGTAGCACCAAAAATAATATCATCTACATAGATTTGTACTACTAAGAGATCATCATTTTTCTTTTTCAAAAATAATGTATTATCTACATTACCTCTAGAAAAATCATTCTTCATCAAAAATGAACTTAATCTATCATACCAAGCTCTAGGAGCTTTCTTTAAACCATACAATGCTTTATGCAATTTAAAAACATGGTTAGGAAATTCATGATTTTCAAAACCAGGAGGTTGTTCAACATAAACTTCCTCTTCAATAAATCCATTTAAAAAGGCACTTTTAACATCTATTTGAAATAACTTGAAATCCATAAAACAAGCAAAAGCAAGTAAAAGTCTAATTGCTTTCAGCCTAGCAACAGGAGCAAAGGTTTCATCAAAGTCAATCCCTTCATCCTGGTTGTAGCCTTTAGCAACAAGTCTAGCTTTGTTTCTAGTTACTATACCATGTTCATCAAGTTTATTTCTAAAAACCCATTTTGTGCCAATTACAGAAACATTAGAGGGTCTTTCAGTTAAAGTCCAAATATTATTTCTTTTAAATTGATTTAGTTCATCTTGCATGGCATTAATCCAGTTACAATCTTTTTCAACTTCTTCAATTGACTTAGGCTCTATTTGAGAAACAAAAGCTAAATAATCACAAACATTTTTGATAGAAGAGCGTGTACTTACTCCCTTTGACGGATCACCAATAATTAGCTCTTTGGGGTGCCCGTGTGCATACCTCCATTCTTTAGGTAAAGGTTTTGGTGAAGTTGCATTGATCTCTTGAATTTGATCTTCATTTTCTTGATCATCATCTCCTTTGGGCACATCTTCATTGATTGTCAATTGTTCAAGCTTCTTTGTACCTGTTTCATCATCAATAGAATCTTCTTTTCTAGAAGATTTTTCGTTAGTTTCATCAAACACTACATGAATTGATTCTTCAACTAGAAGAGTTTTTCTGTTGAAGACCCTGTATGCCTTGCTAGAAGTAGAGTATCCTAAGAAGATACCCTCATCTGACTTGGCATCAAATTTACAGATATTGTCTTTGCCATTGTTTAATATGAAACAGCGGCAACCAAATGCAGGAAAATATTTAAGATTAGGTTTTCGATTTTTCCAAAGCTCATATGGTGTTTTCTTCAAAATAGGTCGAATTACAACACGATTTAAAATGTAATAGGAAGTATTAATGGCTTCTGTCCAAAAATATCTAGGTAAATCGTTTTCGCAAAGCGTTGTGCGTGCCATTTCTTCAAGAGTCCTGTTTTTTCTTTCTACCACCCCATTTTGTTGAGGTGTCCTAGGTGCAGAAAAATTATGACTATTGCCATTATCATTACAAAAAGCTTCAAAATCATGATTGTCAAATTCAGTTCCATGATCACTATGCAAAGAAACAATAGTGAGGTCTTTTTCGTTTGAAACCCTTTTACGAAATTTAACAAAAGCTGAAAACGTTTCATCTTTATGAGCTAAAAACATTACCCAAGTAAATCGTGAGTAATCATCTATAATTACTAGCCCATATTTCTTACCTCCCAAACTAGTTGTTCTGGTTGGTCCAAAGAGGTCCATATGCAATAATTCAAGGGGTCTAGTAGTAGATACTACTCCTTTAGGTTTGAAAGTAGATTTAGTTTGTTTTCCAAATTGACATGCAGCACAAATCTTATCTTTTTCAATGTTACTTTTGGCAATTCTTTTACAAGATTCTTTTTGCTTAATTTTGAAATCAAATGCATACTAGCATGCCCTAGCCTGCGATACCAAAGCCAACTAGTTTCACTTGCCTTGGCTTCCTTAGCCACTAGGCATTGACCACTTTCCATGGCTAGATCATCAAGATCAACCATGTAAATGTTTCCATGCCTATGACCAGTGAACTTGATGCCATCGACATCTAGACTAGACACCATGCACAAAGATGATTCAAAAGTTACTTTAAAACCCTTATCACAAAATTGACTAATGCTGAAAAGATTATTCTTCAAGCCATCAACAAATAATACATTATCTACAGAAGCATTAGGGGTGATATGGATTTTACCAATTCCGACGATTTTACCTTTTCCATTATCACCAAAAGTAATGTTTCCACCATTTATAGCTACTAGTGATGAGAATTGCTTCACATCCCCAGTCATGTGCCTTGAGCAACCACTGTCCAGATACCACATTCTTCTTTTATTTTTTGTTGCAAGACACACCAGCAGAAATTGATTAAGTTGAAACTTTAGGTACACAAGTCATCATGGGACCTTTAGGGTTAGACAAATTGGTTCCTTTTGGAACCCAAATCTTTCCAAAGGTACTTGATTTTCTTCTATTACAAATATATGATTTATGTCCTAACTTACCACATGCATAGCAGGTAATATTAGAAGATGCAGGTATGAAAAAGTTTTTGAAAAGTTTTTGCTGATTCTATGGCTTAAATCCAAGTCCAGCTTTGTTAAAAACTGCATGTTGACTGTTTAAAAGCATACTTAATTTTTCTGAACTATAAGTAAACTTTTCTACAAAAGGTTTTACTTTTTCTAATTCTTCTTTGAAATTCTTGTTTTGAAGCAATAGTTCTTTGTTTTATTTTTCAATTTTCTCATTAGTTTCAAAACTTCTATTATTTTTCAAAGAATCCTTTTCTTTTATAAGATTGTCCTTATCATTTTTCAAGGTCTTTACATGTTCAGTTAATTTCTTGTTTTCTTGAATTAAATCTTCAATTTCAGTTGAAAACTTGTCTGAATTTTTGGTAAGCTCTTGATTTAGCTTTCTTAATTTCTTATTTTTTAGTTTTAGTTTTTCATATTCTATAACTAAATCATCAAAAGTATCATGTAGTTCATTAAAAGTAAATTCATTTTCAGGTTCAGAATTTACCTCATCATCTTCATTGGCCATGAAACACAGGTTGGCGACTTCCTGTTGCTCTTCATCACTGCTGGAGTCCTCACTCTCACTTCAGGTAGCCATCATGGCTTTCTTTCTCAACATCCTCCGACTCTTTTTAAGCAAAGGGAAATCCATTTTATAATGTCCAGGCTTCTTGCACTCAAAGCAGATAGGTGGATCCCTTTCTTTTTCTTTCTCTTTATCTTTATTGTAATCACCTTTTTGTGGCCTTTTCTTGTAGAAGCCCTTCTTCTTTCTCATGAATCTTCTGAATTTTCTTGTAATGAGTGCTGTCTCATCATCATCAGCTTCTTCTTCTAATTCATCACTTGACTCTTCCTTTGTAGTGGACTTGAAGGCTATGGCTTTCTTTTTCTTGTCATTGTCCATTGTCTTTTATTTTAGTGAAAGCTCATAAGTCATCAGTGATCCAAGAAGCTGCTCAAGAGGTAGAGTATTAACATCCTTGGCTTCTTCTATTGCCGTTACTTTCGCATCCCATGAAGCCAGAAGAGACCTGAGAAGTTTGTTAACAAGTTCACCATTAGATATAATCTTTCCCAAACTTCTCATACCATTTACTATATTGGTAAATCTAGTATACATCTCACTAATACTTTCAGTTGGTTCCATCCTGAACATCTCATACGTATGAATGAGCATGTTCACCTTTGTGGTCTTCACTTGGTGTGTACCTTCATGGGTAACCTCAAGTGTATCCCAAATTTCTTTTGCGAAAATATAATTTGATATTCTATTAAATTCACTTGGGTCAAGTACACAGAATAGCAAATTCATTGCCTTTGCATTTAACTCAGCTTGTTTGATGTCATTGTCATCCCATTCTTCTTCAGATTTTGGGGTGATAATGCCATTAACCAAGTGAGTGGGCTGATGAGGCCCTTTAGTAATTACTCTCCATATATTATAATCTACAGCTTGTAAATAAATGCGCATACGAGTTTTCCAGAATGTGTAGTTTGTGCCATTAAAGGAGAGTGATTTGATGCTTGACCTTCAACTACACCCATTCCAATTGGGGCAGCCATGATCTTTCACTCAAGATCGTTAGACCTACAAGAGAGTACCGGAGCTCTGATACCACTTGTTGCCCAGATATGGTGCCCAAGAGGGGGGTTGAATTGGGTCTTTTAAAAAATTAAAGCAATATATGTGCTATCAATTTCAAATGTGAAGAGTGATAGTACTCAAGTAATTATGCAACGGAAGCAATGAAAGATAACAACAATTAAAGAGCAAAAGAAGATAGAGAGTAAAGCAATGCAAACACACAAAATATAAAGTTGTTCGGTGCACCTAGCACCTACATCCACTCCCCAAGCTCCACTTGGGAATTTCCGCTATAATCTTCTCTAGATTACAGCCGACTTGTTTTACAAGGCTCACAAGTCAAAACCTAAGTTGGTTTTGTTACCTAGGCTCACCAACAAACATTACACACTTGTTTTGGCTTCGAGCATACAAGCAACCCTAGTTGGTTTTATCAATTGGCTCACCAACAAACCTCACACTAGTTTCAAATTCCCTTGAAACTAGGCTAGCACAAATAGAGTATGAATACAATGAATAAAAACAAGACAAACTCCTTTTTGAGCAAAAATAATTCTATGTAGCTCTTGTTGGAGACTCTTCAAGTCTTCCTCTTGGAATCTTGGACCTCATTAAATGCCAAAGACTTGAAAGCTGGATTCCTCAAAAATGGAAAGCTTTTGGCTAAGGAATCTCTTGGATTTTAACTCTTTTTGACTTAGGATTGATTGAAAGCTTTGTACTTTTACTCTCTCCTTTTTCACTTTGTCTCATTGTCTTTTTTGAAGTTAGGTGGAGGTTAAATACTTCATTCAAGCTGAAACAACTCCACAAGACTGTTAGAATCAAAAATATGTCTATTTATGGCCGTTAGAAATCAAATCAAAAGTTCAGAAAAACTAGCCATTATGACATCGGTCGACCTCATGAGTCGACCTCTGGGTCAAGTGTCGACCTCATGAGTCGACCTCTAGTTTACCTTAAGCAAAAATCCAGAAAACCAAAGTTCTGCCCAGTTTGAATTCTCAGGCGATGAGTCGATCTCTGGTGTCGACCTCTGGGCAGGTGTCGACCTCAGGTGGTGACCTTTGAAACGTGCCACTGAAATTTTGCCGTGTCGGCCTTGCTGAACTTTTATTTTCTTCATGAGTCGACCTCTGGTGGTCGACCTTTGGCAAGGTGTCGACTCTGGTGGTCGACCTCTGGTCTGAAATTTTCTGAAACTCTGGAGAGGTGTATGCCATGCTTGAGTTTCTCTAAGCCTTTGTTTCTTTTGTCAATAACTTCTTAATAAGAAGGTCCAATATGAGAAATTTGATCTTGTTTAAGGTAAAAAAGCTCTTTACCAAATCAGGCAAGCTTGGTTTCATCATTGTACTCTTGATACTCTTTTTGAATAACCTATGGTCTGAAACTTTATCTTGAAATGAAACATTAGTCCAAACATATACTCAACCTTTTGTTAATCATCAAAAGTAAGGAGCCAAAGCCAACAGGTGGCAAAGGAATAGTGGGGCTAGAAGACAGGGTTTGAAACTCATGGACTTTGGGACTCACCCTAACGAATAGACCTCTCACCTCTAAGGAATTACACCCTCCTCGATTCTTGGAGGCGCTAGGATGGATCTCAAAGGCCATGAGGGAATAAAGAAGATGGAATGGGAAGGGAGATAACTGGGCATGACCTCACATCATGCCTAGGGTTGGGCCTCACACCCTCTCCTCACGGAGTGAAATAAAAAAAACCACTCTTTTCTAAAACTTACTTTCATTCCCAAAACTTGACTAAACTCTCAAAACTATTTTTTTACAAAGGACTGAGGGTGGTATTTATAGACTTATCCAACCCTTATTTGAATTTGAATACAGGATAAAAAGATAGAGATGATTCAAATTCAAACACAAGATATGATAAGATAAGCCTATCCATATCTAAATCCTAACCAACCAAATCATAATTCAAAATTCAAAAGATAAAGATATATCCTAAATAAATTTATTGAAATATGTGCTGCTCCGAGATCAGTGCTGCACCGGGATTGGTGCTGCTCCAGGATTAGTGCTGGCAATGTCCCCATCACTACTTGTAGAGGCCAGACATGTGTGTGGCTCGAGGGCCTTTTACAACCTCCTCCTAAAGGTATAACGGTAAGGTATCATTAACCTTTTGGTTCTTTTTTTGCTTAGATGTCTTTTGCATGCTATATTAGCATACTTGTTCTTATTGCAGGCAGATTGGTAGATCATTTTAATCGATCTACCAAGCCTTACGTTGTGCTTATTTTAAAATTATTTTAAAATATATTTTTTTTACCTTGCAAGCTCATTTTGCTTTCCTTTCATTGTGCACATTCTTTTGGTGCACATCTATCTTGGTGCCAATAGTCCAATCCAATTTTGACTCTTCCATAATTTCAAGATAAGGCCGAAATAAATCTAGATAAAATTAGACAAATGTTGTCCAAATTAGGACATAATCCAATTTAAGTCCCACTTAAATAGGTTAGCCCAAATAGCAAGCTAATAAACCTAATCCAATTAGGTTAGTTGTTGGGCTAGCCAACATATGCTAGTATATCAATTATCTAGCCAATTAGGATCCTTTGATCCTAATAAAAATATAATTGACTTTATTGACCAATTCTATAAAGTTTGTGAACCTTTAGGTTCCACATCTAGTCAGCAGTAGGTCTAGGTCCAAGCTAATTCGATCCAATCAAACCTGATTGACCTAATTAGGTCAAATTGAGCTGACCTAAGTTGCCAATTTTAACTAGCTTCCAAATTAACTCATGAATCCAATCTATTTGATTCATGAAAACCTACAAGACATGATTGACATCTAGCAACATATCAAGCCTACCCAGAGATGAGAAATTTAGTAAAAGTTATCAAAATAACCTTCAGTGAAAAGTTACCATGCAATTCAATCCTTCGGTCTCCCTTTATCCCAATTAAGTGATGGGCATGGTAAATGTCAAACCCTAGTACTTAATCTTTTTTAATCTCAATTCGATAATGAAGACTCAACCGATGAAAGATTAGAAATCCTATCTAATTTCATCATGCTTTGATCAAAGACTTCTTGAGTCCCATTCGAAGAGATAACACGAGATAACTTCTCGCCTTACTAGGAGTGATCGATTCATTGTTGACCTAGTCATTACCTTCCTACAGAATCCACCATATCAAGAAACATCGTGTACATAACTTAATTACCACAAATGAGTATGCACCAAAATATGGGTTCATGTGCATAATACACTATGGTAGTCTCAGGTCTAAGGATCACATGCACAACTCCCACAAAGAAAACATTCTTTTGACAAGTAAGTAGGACTTCCATTTGATGTTCTCTTGTCGAATCAGTTCAGTGAACTCATAGCCTAATGAGCACCCACATCCTTGTATTAGTGTCTTTACACAAGTGGTTGTGATACCAACCACCCTCTCCATCGAGCATACATAAGATGAGCTAGTCTTACCAGATTCATCGATCCTCAAATAGATTATCCAACAATTAGGAACATTTTAGATTAGGGTTTATAGGAACTTAGGTCTCACTATTATGATCTTCATCATAACCCTAATTCCATTGCCCTAACCTATGGGGTTCATCATAATCTTGATAAGATACAGCAGTATGATGAATCAAATACTTTTTATTAATAAATAATATCATACATGAGCTGGAAGATCATAGAAATGTCCATACAAAGATTGACTTTTAGGGCACCATTCTTTCATATTATAGTATTATGGTATCATGCTTTTCCTTATAATATTTTTCATACTATTCTTGGTTTTCAATGATGATGACAAAAAGAGGGAGAAAAAAATGTGCATGAGATTAAAAGTTTCAATCAAAAAGGAAGAGAATGAGAATGAGAATGTCCATGTTTGAGAATACAATCTAAAAATCTGATATGCATACATGCTTGTAAATGAGATTAATAAATTAAAAGATTGAAAGAGATGGGAAACTAGAAGAGTAAATGAGCATATGATTGAAATTGGAATGGGGAGCATTGACTATCATAAAGTCTAATAAAATCTTTACTCTCCTTCCAATCATTTAATTCAACAATTTTAATACATATTTTCTTACTCTAATACATTTTTCCAAGCTCTGTTATAAATATGGTTTGTCGATATCATATAAAGTCAAAATTGTTCAAATACTTAAACTATGATATTATAATTCATATATACACTGATACATGAATATTTCTATGCTCTGATACATAATATATATACTCTAAAACGTGAATATATACATTACTTTAATAGATTTTCTTGAATTATAAAGCATTTAATCTCCATGCCTAGTATTTTATCATCATTAAAAAAGGGAAAATTGCTGATCCCAGAAATGATTTTGATAATAACAAAATATCGGAGCATGAATTCTATACTAATACTTTTCAAATATTTAAGAACTTTTTTGTAGAAACCTTTCCAATGTACAACTTTCAATTGAAAATCCTACGAACATTGGAATAGTTAGTGAGCTCATTTGTATCAATGATAATCCCTTTAAGAATTTTATGTAACAATTGGGATATGTATGGTGAGCCCTTATAAATCCTTAGAAATATTTTTAAATATAGAAGTTTACTTGTAGTCATTAGATTCTCTTAGGTGCTTTGAAAGATTTGTGTATTATGAAAAGAATAGAGAAGCTATCTCTTGTATTTGAAATAGCATATGTATTCCTAAAAATACTTAAAATCATTTGGAAGATACTTTGAAGCTTTAAGGAGAAAAATCTTTTCAAAATCCTGAAGTTTTGGAGTTCAGGATGAAAGAGTCGATTTGCACTAGAAGAGTTGACTCTGGTATGACACACTCACTTAGACAGTCTAGAAGAGTTGACTCCTATTTTGTAAGTCCTTCTCTGTCAGGAAAAATAGTAAACAAGTTTTTGGAAGACAATTCAGGGGAGCCAACTCTTACTCTATGAGCCTTTTCTCTTAGAATGGTAAAAACTCATTTTTCTGGGCACTAAAGATTTGAGCCGACTCCTGTTCTGCAAGCAATCTCTTTCAGGGTGAGAAAACATGTGTTCCTATTTTTTATTGATTAGACTCCTCAAAGGCGAGCCAACTCTCATTCTATTGATTGTGATAGTAATGGCTAGTTCTAGAACTCATAAAATTCAAATCCTAAGGTGTCTAATGATTATTTCTTGGTTTCTAATAGCTAGAAATAGCTAGAAATGACTAGTAATGGCTAGTTCTAGAACTCATAAAATTCAAATCCTAAGGTGTCTAATGATTATTTCTTGGTTTCTAAAAGCTAGAAATAGCTAGAAATGACTCTAAATACATAGGAAAACATCTGGAAAGATTTAAATTCTTGGATGAATGTTAAACAGAACATATGCTTGAGTAAAAACTTGAGCATAAATTCTAATAATTGAGAACAAGGAGAATATTCTATGCAGTCATTGAAAACTCAAGAGGAACTCAACTTCTTCCCACCTAATTTTTTGAAGTATTAAGTGAGGATTGAAGAGCACATTGAAGAGCAACTTTTGAACCCTTTGAGCAGCTATATATCAAGCTTTGACTACAATGATCAGCTCTTTTTAGAGTTTATTTTCTATTATTTTGTTTTCATATTTTTGAGTTGTTGTTTATTTTAGCAAGGAGCTGAAACTTTGAATTGGATTTGGATTTTGACTGGTGACCTTTAAAAAACCAATTGGATTGTTTGTGAGCCTGTAAAACAAACATTATATATGGATTTTGATTGGTGATCTTTGGAAAACTAATTGGGTTGTTTGTGAGCCCATAAAATAGATGTTGTACTTGAATTTTGTATTGTGAGGCCGTGATAAAATTATATAGCTATATTATTGTGGGAATAAAGTGGAAATTCCAAGAAGTCCTTGTGTAGTGGATGTAGGAGCTAGGATTACTATGAACTATGATAAATTTGTTATGTTTATATGATTGTTTGTCTCTTTTACTCTCATTTTTTTTTCACAAATCACACTATACTTGTCTCACATTTGCTTAAAGTTTTAAAGGCACAAACTTATTTTTAATTTTCAAAATCCAATTCATCCCTCCTCTTAGGTTGTCGGTCTAGGTAACACCACCATTGCTCGCTCTTCCTCTTCCTAATGCCAAAGTGTTGCTGCCCTTTTTCTCCCTCTTGAAACCCTAGTTGTCATTTCCTTTCTCCCCCTCCAAACCTTCCACATGCTACACCTTTGCTTTGCCACCCCCTCTTTCATTCCCCAAGGCCCTTTTCACTTCCCAATAGCCTCTTAAACCTAATATTTCAGCAAGATTCTTAAGATGCTATGGTGAGGAGGTCTTCATCCATGCATGGCTATGGGATGAGGTTTTGGGGAGAGTAGAAGACAACTTGGAGTAATGCTCCTGTATTTTACTTTGCTTATTCCTATTATGATTTACTTTTAATGTAATAAGTATATTGCAAACTTGTAAGTTTTCTCTTGCTTATGATTATAATAAAGTTTTATTATTCATGCAAGAGATGCATTTTGAATCTTGATATTCTTTTATATGAATTATAATCTCTGAATAGGCTATGATTGTCAAGACTATAAATGATCGAAGAAGATATGAGTTGTACTCATCAAATAGCCTATGTTGAAGAGCATTTCAAAAACATTTATTTTATGATCTCTTAGGGTTTTAGTTTTAAATAATCTATGGTTCTATAGGGATGGATTGTATCATGATAATATGATCCATGTTGTAAAGAAATAGATTATGCTTGTAACTAAGATCATAAGACATTTGAAATGATTTTTTTCTTGCATTAAAACAATTACAAAGACCATGATTGAAGGTGAATTCAAAAATCCCAGAACTCCTTTAATTATTTATTAATCCTTTAATAATTCTTTCCTACTTAATTTCTCTTGCTCTAATTTCTAGATTCAATCAATCCTATTCTACTATAGTTGCTGAATTCTACTTTCTTAGAATTGTCTTAACATAAAAAGCCATCTTTACTTAAAGTGCATCCTTAAACCACTATTTCTTGACTTAAGTTGAAGTTTACTCAAACTTTAATCCTGTGGATTTGACCCAGCTCTAGCTATCTAGTTGAATCATGAATTTATATTTTGGTGCACTCAGCAACTAAGCACCAAATTTTGGTACCATTATTGCGCATTATAGCATTGTTGCTTCAACTTTTTTTAAAAAAATAAAAAATAAAAAATAAAAAAATATTTTTTAATATTTACTTATTTTTTAAGTTTATTGCTTCATAGTTTATTACTTTAATTATTAGTGCTTAATTTTAGTTGCCTTATTTTCTAAATTATTTTTTTTTCTTGCTAGCATAAAAGAAATAGATATATATATGCTTTCCTTTTTTTTTTGCAAGATTGTGATGTAGGAACATCAGGAGCAGACCAGGATTTTAAGGTTCCAATTTCTAATTCATGTGTTGGGTAATCAGTCATTTATAAGTTGAGTCCATCAGGATAAATTGAGTCCTGTAATGAAGTCTGTCAATTAAGTCCATTTGTTTTATTTGGCCTACTTTGAGTCTTGTCAGTTTGGCCCTTTGAGTTCTGTATTTGCTTTCATTCAAGTCATGTTCAAGAGGAGAGCCAGTGGACCATCACTCAAGTCACCTAGCCAAGCATCTGGACTCCTGCCCAGACCGCTGAAGGATTGGTACCCCAGCATACCAGGCCTTAGGTGACACAAGCCCACAAGATCTCATGAAGAAGTGGCACCCCAGATCCTTAGCCTTGGCGCCCCAGTCCAAGGTCCATAGCAGTTAGCACCCCTCCTAAGCCCATTCATATTTGTGCCCATGCTTTGACCAAGTCCAAGGGGCCCCATGTTTTGCCCCAGTCCAAGTGATTGTCATCCTAGCCTAGAAAGGAGTCAACCAGTCCAAGCCTACTAAGAATTTCATAGCAATCCAAGCCCATGGAGAAAAGTCAAAGCTTCCAAGTCTAAGAAGAAATTGATGTCCAAGTTCTACAAGGATTTCAGTCTACCAATTATATTCAAACTATGTGCTCCTTATTCTACTCAACTTTGTTCTCCTAATCCGATTCATACTGTGTACTCCTGGTTTGACAGAAAAAGGGCTGGTTGGTCTACGAATACCCCACCCTGAAAGAAAAGTGCCCTAAAAGCCAATCTCTATATGGGCATTTTTGTAATCTTCTAACTCTTGTATGATATTATTATATTAAAGAAGGCATTTTATTTCATCATATTGCTGTGTCTTATTTAAAGATTATGATGAACCCTATATGTTAGGGCAAATAGAATTAGGGTTATGATGGAAATCATAATAGTGAGACATAAGTTTCTATAAATCCTAATCTAAAATATTTCTAGTCGATGGACCATCGCTTCGGGGATCGATAAGTCCGAAAAGACTAGCTTATCCTATGTATGCTCGATTGAGAGGGTGGTTGGTCTCACAGCCACTTGTGTAGAGACAATAATACAAGAATAAGGGTGCTCATTAGGGTATGAGTTCACTGAACTGATCCGCACTGAGACTATTATATGGAAGTCTAACTACTTGTTAAAAGATAGTTCTCAAAGTAGGAGTTGTGTAAATGATCTTTAGACCTGAGATCACCATGATCCATGATTCCTTGTGCACACTAAGCCATGTTTTGGTTCATACTCATTCATGATATTAAGTCATGTATGGGGTGTTCTCGGATATGGTGGAAGGTGTATGAAGGATATAAGTAAACCAACAAGGAATCAATCATTCCTAGTAAAAGGAATTGTTATCCCAAGTGATCTCTTCGATTGATGACTCAAGGAGTCTTAGATCAAAGCATGATGAGATTAGAAATGGTTTCTAATTAGTCATTAGTAGGGTCCTCATTATCAAATTGATATTCGAAATGACTAAGTGCTAGGGTTTGACATTTATCCATGCCCATCACTTAATCAGGATAATAGGAGATCGAAAGATTGTATTGCATGGTAACTTTCTATTGAAGGGTATTTTGATACTTTCTACCAAATTCCCCATCTTCTAGGTATGAATGACACATTGCTAGACGTCAATCATGTCTTGTAGGTTTTCATGAACCAGTTGGATTGGTTTCATGAGTCAATTCGATGGATAGTTTGAATTGGCAACTTAGGTCAGCTCAATTGAACCTAGACCTACTGCTGGCTAGATATGGAATCCAAAGGGTCACACATATTAGGGAGTTGAACAAGGAAGTCAGTCATAATTTAATTAGGATCATGGGATCCTAATTGGTTAACTAGATTGCATACTAGAATGTGTAGGCTAACCCAATTCATAACCCCATCGATTTGGGTCCAGTTGCTTGCTAATTTAATTAACCAGTTTAAGAGAGACTTAAATTAGGTTATGTCTTAATTAAGACAACCTATGTCAGGATTTTCCCTAATTTATTTGGACATGTAATGCCACTTGGACTAGAGTCCAAGTCGGCATGGACTCTTGGGTGAATATGTGCATGCACCAAGAAAAGAGAGCGTAGAAAGGACCAAGAGTCCTTCTGTAGATGAATGATTCTGGCTGATTCAAGTGGGCCCCCTCTTGGAACTTATCCCCACACCTCTTGGAGTTATTTGACCAGTCAAACAAGTGGAGATGGCATGAAAATCGCATGGAAGGAACCACGCACAGATGAAGGGACACGTCCCTTCATTTGGCGCGCTATCTAGAAGCAGAGTCCTTCTGCTATCAGAACTTTTCAATTTCTCCAACTTTTAGAAATTTACGAGATTCCTCTTGGCCTTCTAATGACTGGTACTTGCCATGTGGCAAGTGAGAAATATGTCTGGAAAATGGAAGGGGCGCAGATATGTGCCTAGGTGCATGAAGAGACTTATCAAGATATGATAATTCAACTAGATCACTTCTCTTCGGTCTTGAAAAATCTTATCTGATAAGATATTGAATGGGCATATCATACACCCTTCTTGACTTTATAAATATGCATGGTAGTCTGATGTTTTAGAATATACTTTTCATCTGAAGAAATACCGACTGTCTCTCTCCCTCCCTTATCTTTATGACAAAGCTTGTCTTTTTAAGACAAGGCTTTTTCTTTAAGGACAAGGTTTAGTTTTAAGACAAGTGCCTAGTGTAAGATATAAGAAGGCTATCCTAGACCCAAGAGTAGATTTAGAGAGTGCTCAAAGTGCCCTACAGGAGGGTAGGGTGTCCAGTAAAGGAAAAAGTTCAAAGGCTGTCAAAAGATGTCCTAGTCAAGTAAGCAACTGTCATAGGAGTTCTTCCTTGGGCCAATTCCTGTGTGGATCACCGTTGGAGGGCTTGCACTTATGAGCCTAGTGGAAAGAAGTGAAAATCAACATTCTAGGTATTCTTCATAACCCTAATTAGTGACTCATTAATTGTAGTGAATAAGGCGATTATGGGATTAGGGTTTCTAGCCGATTAGGGTTTTCATGTATAAATTTTTGAAATCCAGTGTTTCATTATGCTATAAGACCCTAAAGAAACCCATCACACCCCTCCACCCTTTTGTAACTAATCTCTTTTTCATGAATCCAACTTGAAGTTATTTTGTCAAATTGTTTCCTCCAAGCGGAGTGGGTGTGAGACCCGTTTTTATTTTCCTTGTGTGCAAAACCCTAGCCACCCAACAACCCTCTCTTCCACTAAGCCCTAACCGTCCACCATCCTAGCAAAAGCCCTAAGACATCCCATCTTCCTCCAAGACAAGCATCCATCTTCTTCAACTGGCCGCCAGCCACCCTGGAGATCCCTTCCACCGCTCCACTCATCTTCAATGTAGTTTATTATTTTTTCTTATCATCTATGAGCCTAACCTTTGATGTTTGTAAGATCCCACCAGTGCCACGCCCTCCAGATAAGGTCTTCTTTTCCTCCAAATCGATATGATAAAAAGCTAATGGATCTGTGGGAAAGTGACTCGATCATCTAGGTGCTTATCCAGGCGAAGCGATCTCTTCTACGACATCAAGGCAATCATTACTAGGTATATAGAACCTTTTCCTTCTCACTTTTTCTATTTTATTGAAGTTTGGAGCATGTCCTATAGGCATTTGTTAACCCTAGGATCCTTAGTTTTTTATCTTTTTGATAGTTTCTAGCATGTGGATAGGATTGTAACCGTTACTAGAAAATCCTAACCTAGTCTTGACCTGTTTCAAGAATTTAATCATAATAAAATCTGAAATTAATTTGCTACATATTTTATGTTCCTCCCCTACATCCTCGTCATGCATCATGTTAGAATCTCATCCTTCATCAATTTTGGTATCAGAGAAGGTTTAGGATAGCTTGCTTCTTCATCAAAACAATAAAAACATTCATTTCTGCTTTTCTGCATCTTGTCATCTACATTAGGAGTCTGAGTTTTGGTCTATTTCATCAACTTAGGTTTTTTATTTTTCACTAAAATTTGCATGGCATACTCTCTATTTAGTCATGATAATTTTCATAATTTTTAATTATTTTTACAAAAACAAAAACTTATAAAAATCTATATCTTAGAAACTCTAACAGAAATCCTGATTTTTTGCACATAGTCTGAAGACCCTGGGTTTTGCATCATCATCCAAATTTTTTGTTGCATGAAATTTGGTAGGGATTATCGTCACTGCACATCCTCTATCCTAAATTTTTTTTGAATCTTTCTACATAGAAAACTGTACTAAATTCTTCTGTTGGAAATTGTATCCCAAAGCCAATTGCCTAGGCTATAGGCAGTTGTGCTCAGTATTGTAATTTGTATATGAATTAATAAAACTTTATTTTGGTAGCTGATCACATTATTCATTTCTATATAATGAACTCTATTTATATGATGATGTCCTTAGGACTGCACTAACTTCGATATAGAGATGATATATCGAGTGGTCCTTTAAAAGGTTCACAACCAAAGGATACATTGTACAGGATGGCAATGTATCAAGTGTAGGTTATTGTGGTTCACATCGTTTGGTTGTCCTCTTGACCAAAGGAGTGTGGTGACACTGATGTGATTTGCAAGTGGGATGTGTGACATCTCATTGAATGTGACTCCGTGGAGCTCTTTTCTGCCAAAGGATTGCTCGCGATTGGATATGGATATGTGTCCCTCTGACCTGAGGTCACCATGGTAGATTGCAAGCAACTCCCTGTGCTTTGGTGCCGGACTACATGGATTTCTAATATGGTAATGGAAGGTTTCTAGGCACAGGCAAGTACTTGTGGAGCAATGGTGGACCAAGATGGATTTCTAATATGGTAATTGACCTGTCCAAATTGTTTGGATTGAATGTCTTATAGTGTCTCAATTTAGCAAATCCTTGGCTGGGGTAGTCCTAGTGAGGAGTCACTGGACTTGTGAGGTTGAGATGTCTTATGGATTGACTCAGTTAGGGTTGGCAGTCTAACCCTAAGTCATCTTGACCATTGGAGGTCAAAGGAATGAATTATACGATAACCATATGCTAGAGGTTCGATAGAGTACTCTCGCATCTTCGACCTATCCGGATGCCAGGACCCATTGCTAGATGGTATCTTGTGCTGGTACTGGAAGTGTTCCAGTGCTACCATTTAGGTTCGAACCTATGAGGTCACATGCCATAGAGGATTTCTTCCTGATCCGGGAGTCAATCAATGATTGGGAATCATTTCAGTATTCAGGTCAAACAGTCTGATTGAGCACACATTGGGTTTATTCTGATCAACCTGGTCTGATTTGGAATGACCAGGATTGGTTTGGATCAATCAGGAACTGTTCCTGGTAGACTAGGACTGGACCCGATTTTCTTACTAATCGATTTTGGTCGGACTGGGGTCTTTATGAACCAGTTTTTGGATTTGATGAACTAGTTTAAAACTTGGCATGTTTACACAGTGTTTTCTCCCAACAATTTAAAAACACCGGCTTGAAGACTTGCATGGGTTCCCTGCTCACGGTATTGCCAGTCCATTACAGAAACTGGTTCTCACGATGATATAGCCCACATTGTTCTCTTCCAGCATGCGGTTTGCATTGTTTTAAATAAATCAAGAGCCAATTCAAAAGGAGTTTGGGTTTTATCTGAACATCTCTCACGATGACTTCCCTACCTTCATGGGCTTTCTCAACCTCTTATATAACTTGGTTGAAGGCCGTGAGATTAGATAGATGGGAAGTAACAGGGCATATGATAAGAGAGGATCAAAGAGCGATTAATAGCCATCTGTGAGAGAGCTTGATGAATATCTAAGTGCAAAAATTCATAGAGCATCTCGTGAAATCCTTCCCTGATCTTTAAGTTTTCCATTATGTGCTCTTGGTAGGGTAAGGGCGGTCTTGGAGAAGACCGTCCGTGATGATCTGTTTGGTTTTCCCTGCTCCACATATCCGTGACCTGTTCATTGATTCTCGGAGGACTAGCATCCATCCGAGAGTTGGATCAGTGAGAGCCCGTGTGTGGATTCTCAGAGTGTGGACAATTGGACACCTTGAGAGATTGGACCGATCCCTTTCTTGTTCTTGCTATTGTTTATGTGTTACAAATCAAGTGGAAGCCCTATTTGCTGATCTGTTATGAAGACTGCTGGGTGTTCACGTTGATGTCTTCTTCTAGATCTGTTTTACTGTTGAAAGAGTTCAACTGGCTACCTTGATTTGCTGTTGAAGGGAGACTAGTTGCTGCCTTGATTTGCTATTGAAGGAGTTCAACAAGCTGATCTATTTTGATCAAGAAGGGAGTCGGCTTCTTCCTGCTTTGATCCAAATTCAAAACAAAAGGAAGCTTTATAAGGTATATTATTTTCTTTTTGTTATCATGCATATTTAGATCTAGATTTTATCATAATAATTATAATTATTGCACTTGCCTATACATGCCTATGTATTAGTTACATGAATCATGTTTATGTTAGATCCTGTGCTTAAGTAGGCTTTTCTGTATGCATACTTTTAAAATTTTAATTATGCAATACCTACTCCCTAGTGTAGCATGCCTAGGGTAGGTGTCCGATGCACTATTTTTTCAATGGTATCAGAGCCAGGTTCTTGTGTTGCATATCATGATTGCATGTATTGTTGGTTTTGGATCTGTATCTTGATTAGGGATTAGTTTTAGGAACCTAGTTAAGACCTTCACCATGGCCGTGTGTCCGTAGAGATTAATCAGGGTTTAGAACCCCTAATTTTCTATAGCACGAGGTGGTTCGTCTGTCTTATCGTTTTTCAGAAGGATCCCTAAAGGAAACCTACGGTATTAAAAATATTTTAATCCTGATACATGATTATCATTGGCATGTCTAAAATTTTTTAAGGCTTGCAATATTATAAATTAATATGATAGGACTAGATATGTTGCATGAAAGAAGTAAAATGGTTTTACATGAATTTAATTAAAAATATTTTAATTAAAAGTTGTCTTATAATCTAACAATTATGAATTGAAAGATTAATTAAATGACAAGCCAGATTAGCATTTATGAAACCTAATCTCATTTGAATAAGCCATCTGGGTTAATTGGGTTAGACCTAAGGTTAGTTGAATTAGACTTAAGAGAACAAATCAAATATTGATTAAGGACATTCTCTTTAGTATCTGTTGGGATGCGACAAGTTTACTTTGTTTAGTCTACCTATACACACCTACCGAAGATTTGAATCTGGTTGATCAATGCCCAAGAGGCACAAGGCTGATCAGCATCCATAAGACGTAAAGCCGATCAATGCTCGAAAGGTACAAATCTGATCGATGCCCAAGAGGTGTAAGTCTGATCAATGCCCAAAAGCCATAATGTGATCAATGTCCAAGAGACGTATAGCTGATCCATGCCCAATAGGCATGAATATGATCAATATCCATGAGGCGTAAAGTCGATCAACGATCAACAAGCACAATATTGACTAACTTCCAGGTAATTGGCTAACTTTTATAAAAGGTAAAGCTTATCAATATTCAAATAATGCAGAGATCATTCAACTTCTGAAGAAAGGCTGATCAACTGTGGATGAAAGGCTGATCAACTGTGGAATGAAAGGCTGATCAACTATGGATAAAAGGCCGATCAACTATGGATGAAGAGGCCGATCAACTATGGATGAAGGGTTGATCAATTATGGATGACCTTCGCTGCACCTGCTTACGATCTTGTATTAACCGTTTTACAGCTAGATACCAGCTATAAGCGGTTAATTTCATAGCCTATAAATACCCTCAAGTATGATGATGAGGGAACTTCTGCTACTCCTTTTCCACACCATTATCTTTGCCAGGTCTTCCTTCAAATCACATCTGTTCCAGTCCATATGCCATTAACAAGCTTAAGAGCTACTTCAACACCCTGATATTCCAAGAAGATGACAGAGAGCTAGATCAAATCAGCTTGATCCACTTTTCTTTTAATTCAAGCTTGTTGTAATTTGTTTAGACACAATAGATTGGCACACTAGGAAGGGAAAGCTCAGTGAAGGAGTTTCAAACAATCTTAAAGGAAGCATGGTGAAAGGTAGAAAGAAGAATCTGCTAGTAGAAGACATCTCTCGTTCTTCAAAAGGGAATGACCCTATTCTTGGCGAAAGGGGGGATGATGCTGTTCTTGGTAAAAAGGAGAATGACTCTGTTCTTGGTGAGAGGGTGGAAGCTCTTCCCGTGGGATACTTTGATCAAGAAAAGTTGAATACTTTGTTCGAAAAAGTAGAGGTGCTTACTATAGTGATGCAAAACCTTCAAGAATTTGCTGCGAGGGAATCAATGCAACCTGCTGCATCAAGAACTAGCCAGTAACCTTCCCTTCAGGTAAGTAAACATCTCAGTCCAAGAAGGCATTCATCTTATCAATGTTCTTCAGGTCAATAGTCCCCGTTGAGGCATCATCGCCAATCTCACCATCAAACCAAGAAGCAGAATAAAGGGAAGCACCCACGATCCCATTCAATGTCATCTAGAGAATCAACCCCCGATAGTACTCATGTTCGACACCCTGCACGAATAAATGATTTTGATAGAAAGTTCAAAAAACTGGAGTTGCAAATCACCAAGGTTCTTGAATAGAGGAAAACAGAGGATGCAACATCGAGCTACAGTATCTTACCTCCTTTTTCTAAGAATGTTATGGAAGAAAGAATCCCGCATCACTTCAAGGTTCCGCTAATCGAACTATACGATGGGTCGTCTGACCTTTTGGATCATTTTGGTAGCTTTAAAGCCCATATGCTGATCCAAGGGGTGTCAAATGCGTTGCATTATCTTGCCTTCCCTGTGACCTTGAAGAAGTCAACGAGAATATGGTACTCAAGTCTACAGCCAGATACCATTCATTCATTTAGTCAACTAGAGAAGTTGTTCGTCTCCCACTTCAGAACAAGTAGAAAAATACCCAAAAATTTTGATAGCTTATTCTTTATTAAACTATCAGAAGGGGAATCTTTGAGAGATTACATCAAGAGGTTTAATTTTGCCATGTTGGAGATACCAGATCTCATCGAGTATATGGCAATGTCTGCTATGAAGAAGGGCTTGCAAGCCTCCAGATTCACATTTTCCTTGGATAAGAAATTCCCGACCAACTATTTCAAATTACTGGCCCGTGCTCAAAAATACGCTCAGACCGAAGAACAAGCCTTAAGTCGATGATAGGTGGAGAAAAAATTGGTGCCAAATAGGAAGAAGGCCAAGGAAGATGAATCCCGATTCTCTGGAATCCGATCAATTCAATGGCAAGGTCAGACATGGAGGGAGTTGATCGGTAGAAATTACGTCAATAGGTTTGATGCTTATACCCCGTTGACCCATCCAAGAGAGCAAATTCTAATGAAAATTGAGAAAGATAATTTTCTTCAAAGGCCAAGGCCAATGAGTTCCCGTGCAGCTATGCAAAATAAGGCCAAATACTGTCACTATCATCATGACCATGGGCATACAATAGAAGAATGTATTCAACTGTGAGATGAAATTGAAGCTCTGATCAAGCAAGGTTATCTGGGCAGATATATCCGAAATCAAAATCAGAGCCGACCAATTGAAGCGGTAGTGCCAAGGCTAGCCATTCCAAGGATGATCACTGATGGGATGGAGCTCCCAAATCAACAATCGACTGATGGATCGGTCGGAATGATTTGCCTTGCATGCTTTGAAGATGATTAGAGTCCCAAAAGGCTTCGAGGAAGTGTTATTTTTTTTGATGAAGACTTACAAGGCGTTCAGATGCCTCATAATGACCCTATAGTAATTTTCGCTGTTATTGCAAACTATGATATACATCGAATTTTGGTTGATAATGGAAGTTCCACAGAGGTCTTGTTTTATAATGCATTTGTCAAGATGAATTTACTAATTAATAAGTTACGAAGAATTCATGTACCACTAACAGGTTTTGGTGGAAATTCCATGGGAGTAGAGGGAGAGATTACACTTCCCGTAACTCTCAGAACAGCGCCGAAGGAAAGGACTTACCTTCTTACCTTTATGGTTGTTCGGATCCCTTCTGCTTATAATGCTATTTTGGGAAGGCCTGCTCTGTATAAGTTCCAAGCTGTTGTATCGACATATCATTTTTTGATGAAATTTCCAACTCAAAATGGAATTGGAGTGGTAAGGGGAAATCAACAAATGGCTCTCAATGTTCCTTTGACAAAGGATGATCCTACTAAAACTGTCCAAATTGGAAGTTCACTCACCGAAGATCAAGGAAGAAGCTGACTGATTTTTTGCAAACTAAAGCTATTATATTTGCATGGAAGGCCACCGATATGTTGGGAATTCCCACTGAAGTGATTATGCATAAGCTAGAAGTTGATCTGCTTAGTCGACCTGTCCAACGAAAGAAGCAAAATTTTGTCCCAGAAAGATAAAATGTTATCAATGAAGAAGTGGCCAAACTGCTTGATGCTGAATTTATCAGGGAGGTTCACTATCCTGACTGGCTTGCTAATGTTGTGATGGTCAGGAAAGCTAATGAAAAATGAAGGATATGCATAGATTATACTGATCTTAACAAGGCATGTCCAAAAGATAGTTTTTCTTTGCCTAAAATTGATCAATTGGTTGATGCAACGGCCGGGCATAAATTTCTAAGTTTTATGGATGCTTTTTCTAGATACAATCAGATATGAATGAGTCCAGAAGATGAAGAAAAGACATCTTTCATCATAGACCGTGGGATATATTGTTACAAAGTAATGCCGTTTGGTCTCAAAAATGCTGGGACTACTTATCAAAGGTTAGTGAACAAGATCTTTGAAGATCAAATTGGAAATACTATGGAGGTATATGTGGATGATATAATTGTTAAGAGCAATCAGTCTGATGATCATATAAGAGATCTATAGATAGTCTTTGATTTTTTGCGATGGAATCACATGAAATTAAATCCAACCAAATATATCTTTGGTGTAACTTCTAAGAAATTTTTAGGTTTCATGGTTACAAAATGTGGGATTGAAGCCAATCCAGAGAAAATCCGAGCCATCTTGGATATGAGGCATCCAGCTAATAAAAAAGAGATTCAATAGTTGACTGGACGAATTGCCTCATTAAGCCGGTTTATTTCTTGTTCAGCTAGAGATGTTTGCCTTTCTTCAAGGCTTTATGGCAAACCAAGAGTTTAATTGGTCAGACGACTGCCAGTCAGCATTTGAAGAACTGAAGAAGTATTTGATGAATTCGATTATATTGTCTAAACCTCAAGAAGGGGAAGATTTGTATCTCTATCTGGCTGCATCAGATGAAGCAATTAGTTCTATGTTGGTCAGGAAGGACTCTGATGAATCACATAAGCCAATTTATTATATTAGCAAAGTTCTTCATCATGCAGAGACAAGGTACCCAAAACTTTAAAAGATTATTTATACCTTGGTGATATTAGCCAAATACCTCAGGCCATATTTTCAGTCCCATCAAATTATTGTATTGACCAACCAACCCCTGAGGATTGTCTTACAATGTCTCGATACTTCTGGCTGAATAGCAAAATGGGCAGTCAAATTAAGTGAATATGACATTACTTATCGGCCTCGATCTGTAATGAAGGCCCAAGTATTGGCTAACTTTATAGCCGAATGTACCTGGGGTGATAGTGAAAAAGAAATTCAACCATCTGATGAAATAGGGATGACCGATGCTCCTTGGGTATTGCATGTGGATGGAGCTTCAAATTCTTCTGGCTGTGGAGCAGGGTTAATCTTATCTAGCCCTAATGGAGATGTTATGGAGTATGCACTCCGGTTTTCTTTCAAAGCTTCTAATAACCAAGCCGAATATGAAGCTCTCCTAGCTGGTCTAAGAATTGCAAAGGAGTTAAATATCCGATGACTAAAGGTATTGTCCAACTCTCAATTGGTCGTCAATCAAGTAAAAGGAGATTTTGAAGTTCGTGATGTTACTTTAGCTTTGTATCTGAAGAAGGTTCAAGAGCTGGGAACTTTATTTGATTCATAGGACATCAATAACATCCCTAGACTCAAAAATTTTTGAGCCGATTCACTACTTCTGCACCTGACCAAATGGATCGTACCTTTATGGAACATCTGGAGATTCCGAGTATCTCAACGACTGAAAAAGAAAGGGTTCTTCAAATAGAACCAGAAATGGGTTGGATGAATCCGATAGTCAAATATCTGACTGAAGGAATACTGCTCAAAAATAATCTAGAGGCTAAACAGCTCCAAAAAACTACTTCTCAATATGTTATTCTAGATGGTTTGTTATATAAGAAATCATTTTCTCAGCCATTGTTGAAGTGTTTATCTTCTTCAAATGCAGATTATGCTCTTAAAGAAGTACATGAAGGAATATGCAGTGACCATTTGGGGGGAAGGACTTTAGCCTATAAAATTATAAGATAGGGGTATTATTGGCTAACTATATAGAAGGATGCTTTAGATTTTGTAAGAAAATGTGATTCTTGTCAAAGATATGCAAATATTCAAAGGCATCCTGCTAGTTAGTTAACACAATTAATAGCCCCTTGGCCATTTGCTCAGTGGGGAATGGGTATACTTGGTCTGTTTCCTCCAACCTCTGGGCAACGGAAATTTTTGATTGTTGCTATTGATTATTTCACGAAGTGGGTAGAAGCTGAGCCTCTAGCTCTGATCACCGAAGCAAAAGTTGAAGTATTTGTCAGAAACTCCATCATATACAGATTTGGAATTCCTCATGCTATCATAACAAATAATGGGAGGTAGTTTGATAATCAAAATTTCAGGGGTTTCTGTGCTGAATGTGGTATTCTTCACAAATTAACATTTGTCGGACGCCTACAAGCTAATGGGGAAGCTGAGGTGACAAATCGGACAATTTTGTATGGATTGAAAATCCGATTAAATGAAGCCAAAGGAGCTTGGGCCGATGAACTCAGTTCCATTTTATGGGCCTACCGAACAACTCCTCGATCTACTATGGGAGAATCTCTGTTCAATCTTGCTTATAGGACTGAAGTGATGTTACCTATAGAAATTGTACTTCAATCCAGAAGAACTGATTGCTTTGCAAAGCTCGATAATAATGATCGAAGGAGAATTGACCTTGATCTGATTGAAAACTCCAGGTTACAAGCAAAATTGAAAATGGCAGCCTATCGGTAAAGGGTGGCCCAGTATTATAATTCATGGGTAAAGGCTCATTTTTTTTGGATCGGAGACCTTGTTCTGTGCCGAACTACTGTATCCAGACCAAATGAATAGGGCAAACTTGTCCCAAATTGGGAAGGCCCTTATTGTATCACTGAAGTTGTGCGATTAGGGACCTATCAACCTGAAAGTCTAGATGGTTATCCATTGGCAAGGCCATGGAATGTAGAAAATCTATGCAAATACCATCAATAAAGATATCCTCTTTTTCTTTCTCCTTTTATATGAAAGAAATATATGATATTAAAATATTCTCTAAAAGATAGAGAAAAGAAAGGTTGGCCTGATAAGCTGACCACAATCCAACAAATAGAGTTAGTCTGACCCACTAACTCATCGGTAATAAATGATCAGAATAACTGATCCAAAGGTTGGCCTGATGAGCTGACCACAATCCAACAAGTCGAGTTAGCTTGACCCACTAACTCATTAGTACTTAATGATCAGAATAACTGATCAAAAGGTCATACTGATAAGATCATAATCCGACAAGTTGAGTTAGCCTAACCCACTAACTCATCAGTACTTAATGATCAGAATAACTGATCAAAAGGTCGTATTGATAAGATCACAATCCGATAAGTCAAGTTAGCCTGACCCACTAACTCATCAGTACTTAATGATCAGAATAACTGATCAAAAGATCGTATTGATAAGATCACAATCCGACAAATTGGGTTGATCTGACCCATTAGTTCATTTATACTCAATGATTTGCTGATCAATTAAAAAGTTAATCATAAGACAAGTGATGGTGAACGATGTAGTTTATTATTTTATCAATGATGTTGTCTTAAAATATCTGAAAGTATAATCGGGTATATTGACAGAAAGTAGAAGACTTCATTAATATTCTAATTACAAAAGGGAAATAGGAAAAAGCAGAAATGAAATTACTACCAGTTCACTATTACACATATTATTCTGCTCTTTCTGATGTTTCTTTAATAGAAAAATTGCTGAATTATCGGTTGACTTCTTTTCTTCTCTTTTTGAATAACCTATGGTAATAGAAGAGAGATCAAGGTAAGGATATAATCTTTTAACCTTATCAATACAGTTCTTGAAGCCGAGTTCATGGCCTTTGG
Source organism: Areca catechu (assembly GCA_021397845.1). Classification (NCBI taxonomy): domain Eukaryota; kingdom Viridiplantae; phylum Streptophyta; class Magnoliopsida; order Arecales; family Arecaceae; genus Areca; species Areca catechu. The sequence goes on from CM038043.1 coordinate 111,646,220, forward strand.
CTCCAACTTTTTCTATTCCTCTGTAGAAGCCGTCATATTTTGTGAACTCTTCAATTACAAGGGACTTCTGTTGGATTAGCGAAGCATTTTCTTATTCGGTTTGCTTCAATTTTTCTTCAAGAAGTGATATTCTCTTCTTCATCAGGAGATTTTGACTTAGTACTTCTTCGTATGCCTGAGTCTTTTCCTCTATGGCTTCATCAGCCTGCCGAAGTATTTTTCTTCTTCTGGCTCTATCATCCATAAGCTGATGGGCATGCTTTTCAGTTTGTCTTAGTTGATTTTGCAGAGACAAGATCTTTGCAGTCAGTAGGAGAACTCTTGATTCGAAGACTTTCCGATCAGTGACAGCTTTGTCTTTTTCTTCCTTAGCTGCAGCTAATTGCTTTTGAAGATCTCGCTGCAGGTTAGTTGCTTGATTCTAGCTCTCTTCGATCATGGAGATATCATTGACAAACTGGACAAAAGATTTGGAGCATCGTTAAAACACAAATGGTTTATTACAAAAAGAAAAGAAAGATCACTTACCTTCATGATTCTGGGTATATGGAAGCTAAAGTCTCTTTCACTCCTTATTTGATTGTCATCTCCCAATCCTTCCGAAGGATGGTGGATTGTAGTATGGATTTTGCTAGCTTTGGATTGTTGATACTTGTATCGGCAGTTAGCATTTGAACAGCTTTGTCATCGTTCAGATTAAGTGGTTTCTCCACAAGATTTTTCCCTTTTTCCATTGAAGTAAGCTTAACGGAGACTTCATGCTCTGGTTCTTTCGAGGGAGAAATGGAAGGCTCTTCTGCCTCTTCTTCAGATGAAGATGCGATATATTCAGGAAATTCAAGCTTGTTATGAGCAATTCATGATAAACACCTTCTTCTTACGCATGACCGTTCCTCTCTAAATTGTACCGGTCCAATTTTTCTTTCTGACATCTGATGAAGGTTTTTATCACCTGGCTCCATCTCTCGGATATGATGAAGATATATTCTTGAGGAGTATTCCTTGGAACAAAGGATTTTGGAAAAATACTTGGGACGAAATTGGCTAAAAGCCCTGGGCCTAGTGATGCGGCACGCATATGATTAATGTTTTGAATATGGGTTTGTAGAGCAATGAAACCTAATTATACTTAGCATTGTACTCATCTTAATAAGATTTACGGATTATATGAAAAGGGACTATTACATGATTAGACACAACTCTAAGACTAAGAAGGAAGAAGATCTAGACAATAGGGGCTAATGATTGAGGACTTACCTTGATGAGTTTTCCAACCTTCCTATGATTCAAAACTTGAAACTACTGATGCTCTGGACTGGAGAACTTGGATAACAGTGATCAGAACCCTGGACTTGGGCTTCAGCTTGTTGGTTCATTGTCAAGGGGAACCTGTTCACAACTCAAGGACTTCAAAGGACCCTGCAATGAAGATCAAAGTTAAGGTTGAAGGATGCAAACATAAAGAAGGGATGGGAGAACTTGTGAACAAAGAAAAGATAATTGAGAAGATCTGGCCGACTCCAATGCCTTTGCCTTGAGCTTGGATGATGAATTGCTAGGGAAGAGAGTGGCTTTGGGCGTGGAAGAAGAAGATAGGAAAAATTTCACACATAAAACTCAAGACAACTTCACTTCAAACTTCATTCATTTCCAAAATCAATCTCTTTTACAATGGGCATCCAAGGCTTTTAATAGCCTCACAAAGCTAGCTTTTGAAATTTAAAAACTCCCCAAATCGAGGAGGATTACAAGGGGGGTTGGAGGATTTGGTGGAGAGTTTGGAGGGATGTGGGGGGGTTGGAGGATTTGGTGGAGGACTTGGAGGGATGTGGCCAACCTCCTTGAATTTGAATCTCCCTTGTTGGCGCCCAAAGGGTGATGAGGTGGCTGGTGAAGTGGCACCTGATGACGTGGCATGGTGAGGTGGTCTTCTACTTGGATAAGAATGACATGTGCCCAGTGGTCCTAGTTGATGGTCCTTTTCTCTTGCTTGGTTGATGTATCTTCTCTTCTTCATGTGGTCAAATTCTAGGGTCTAGAATTTGAGACTTGTTGCTGGCTTTCATGGCTTGAAGACTTGATTAGACTTAACTCAACTGAATTAGACTTAACTCAACTGAACTGACTTGACTGACCTAGACTTTAAAACTTGAAATGGACTTACAAGAAATGAAATTTTAAAAGTAATTACAGGACTCAATAAACACTCTTGATTTGAAACTCAAAATTAATTACAGGACTCTTGAAAAGGAAATTACTCTTGAAAATAAAATATTTTTGAACTAAAGGATACAAGGTAACCTAATTATCTTCGATCCAAATTGGGATAAGGCTAACCTTGTTAGAGTGAAGTTTCTTTCGGCTTCTGGTGTCCACACCAATTCTCCTGGGGTGGGCAGAACTCAACCCAGTCGAGTATGGTTCAGTTTTGCCCTGGTAATGCTCGAACAAGTCTGGGTTAAGTCTTTGCAGGTCCTCTTGAGTAATCCAAGAGTTGTCGGACTCAGGTCGACCTTGCCATTGAACCAGGTATCGCTGATAGTCCTTATTCCTGGTATTAATGATCTTGTCATCCAGGATTCTCTCAATCCTCTCTCTCTGCTCAGGTAAGGTTGGTGGTGGACACTCGAAAATATGTTCACTCTCAATGAAAGTTTCTGGCTCAAAAGGCTTACTAGGTATTAGTAGTGGTTCTTTGTATTCTACTAGGTCTGAAACATTGAAGGTTGTACTAATACCCATATCAGGTGGAAGTTCCAAAACATATGCATTAGGCCCTATTTTCTTTAAGATCTTAAAAGGTCCCACTCCGCGGGCATGCAGCTTCTTTATGGTTCCAGGGGGAAACCGTTCAGGGTTCAGCCTAATCATCGCATAATCCCCTTCACAGAATTCTTTAGCCCTCTTATGTGAGTCAGCTAAGTGTTTATAAGTTTCATTGCTCAGGTTGATCTTATTACTGATTTCTTTATGCAGATTTGTGACATGCTATGCAAAAGACTCAGCAGACTCAGAAACTTACACAAGCACTTACGAAATGCAGACTGAACTAGGCATCTTTATTGAGAGGAATTTTATTGGACTCTCTAGGGCCTAAACCTAACAGATTAATGACTCTCTAGGTTTGACCCTGGTCTGGTATGCACATGAGAATTTACCATGGGTTCCTAGCAAATGCCATAAGGTTTTCCAAAAGTAGGTAGCAAAAGGAATAGGCTTTAAAGGCTCATGCAACCTAGTAATCTCATCAAAATGAAACTTAATGGCTCTAAAATTAGGATAAGACTTAAGGAAAGGCAGGAAATAGGAATCTGAGTCTTGGGATAATTTAGGAGAATCTTGAAACAGACCTTGGTTACTCATGATGACCTTAAGATTTGAATATTGATCTACAGGCGGGATGCTTCTAGGTAGTTGAAGGTCATCAGGAAAGTCTTCTAAAATAATGATTGGGTTCTTCTCAGGTACCTGAAGGAGTTCTTGTGTCGAAGCTAAAGTATTGGGTTCTTCCTGAGGGCATTGTCTTACGGGAACCAAGTCCTCACTAAATTTTGGTTGTTCTGATGTTTCAGGACTAGGCTCAATAATCTTTTCTTTACCAAAGGTTTCCTCAGGTAAGGTATTAAAGTTGTTCTCTTCACAGTCTTCCCCTTCATATTCATCTATTAAACTTATGTTAGTCTCATACACATATTTACTAGGTTCAGACTTGCCTTCTTCCTTCCCTAGCCCTTCAGTTTGAGGATACCCTAAGTCTTGAGTATTCATGAACTCAACTTGTACTTCAGGGTTCTTACTCCTATCATTCATATGAGCTAATAGGAAAGTAGGAGTTGGTTGGTCTAAGGAAAATTGTTTAGCCAGCATTTGGTTCAATTGGGCCATTAGATCATTTAGGCCTTTCAGCATGGTTTCAAGATTCGGGTCCATGGCTACACTGGACTGGGCTTGGATTGGTGAATATGGTGTCCCTGCTCTAGTTGTCATGCATGCAAATGGACTCAAGCTCGAGCTAAGGTTTCCTAGACCTAGAGCACAAATTAGAGGTCTAATTAAGTGAACCAACTAGCTAGTAGTACTTATGGGACTTAGCCAGGTAGGTGGTGGGGAGTGAAGGTCCCTGATTGCCAACCTTAGACACCAATCTGAGATTGGCCAGGTAGGCAGACCAAATCACAAGCCCTAATGCACCAATCCTAGACACCAAGCCAGTAAGCACACACAATTAGCTGACACAGTTAACTTGACCCTAACCTGAACCCAACTTGTTGGAGTCCCTAACCCACTAGGGCAATTAATGTTCTACTCAATTTTAATTAACAGGCTGGGATCGATATGCTGGTTGGTGATTTTTGGGCTAGGGACAGGTGATGAAACCCTGACCCTATGTCAAATTGATGCCCTTAATTTGATTTCTCATGAGATAAATGAAATACAAAGGTGCTGCAGAAGTGTGTTGCAATTTGAAAGTGGTGTGGAAAACATGATGAAAAAAAAATGTCTAAAAATTCTGAAAAATTCACAGAGGATTCCTAACTTATATTTTTCAATGTAGATGAAAGGAGTTTTAAAACTAAAATCTATACTAATCTAAGCAGATCCTACAAATGAAGATAAATAAAAAACAGAACAGAACCCTAATGACAGTGTCGAACTGCAGAAATTTTCATTTTTTTTATAATTTTTTTTCTGATGATATAATTTAATATGGTGATAAATGACTTAAAAAGGAATAAGAAAAAAAATATTTCAATAAAAAATTAGCGACTTGCCTTTGGAGCTGCAGACGGATTACAGTAAATAGATGCAAATTTTCAGAAAACAGAACCTAATCAAACAAGTGCAATGGCTTACCCAAAACTTCAATCTAAAAACTCACGTCCGGCCAGGGGCTCATTATTCCCATGGGTCATGACAGTGTACTGGAGTACACCCGCTCAGGAGGCGTGAATCTTAGATCTTGCTTGGATTTAAAGAAAACTATTCTACCCTAATGCAACCATGCTCTGATACCAATTTGATGCGGCACGCATATGATTAATGTTTTGAATATGGATTTGTAGAGCAATGAAACCTAATTATACTTAGCATTGTACTCATCTTAATAAGATTTACGGATTATATGAAAAGGGACTATTACATGATTAGAACAACTCTAAGACTAAGAAGGAAGAAGATCTAGACAATAGGGGCTAATGATTGAGGACTTACCTTGATGAGTTTTCCAACCTTCCTATGATTCAAAACTTGAAACTACTGATGCTCTGGACTGGAGAACTTGGATAACAGTGATCAGAACCCTGGACTTGGGCTTCAGCTTGTTGGTTCATTGTCAAGGGGAACCCTGTTCACAACTCAAGGACTTCGAAGGACCCTGCAATGAAGATCAAAGTTAAGGTTGAAGGATGCAAACATAAAGAAGGGATGGGAGAACTTGTGAACAAAGAAAAGATAATTGAGAAGATCTGGCCGACTCCAATGCCTTTGCCTTGAGCTTGGATGATGAATTGCTAGAGAAGAGAGTGGTTTTGGGCGTGGAAGAAGAAGATAGGAAAATTTCATACATAAAACTCAAGACAACTTCACTTCAAACTTCATTCATTTCCAAAATCAATCTCTTTTACAATGGGCGTCCAAGGCTTTTAATAGCCTCACAAAGCTAGCTTTTGAAATTTAAAAACTCCCCAAATCGAGGAGGATTACAAGGGGGGTTGGAGGATTTGGTGGAGAGTTTGGAGGGATGTGGGGGGGGTTGGAGGATTTGGTGGAGGACTTGGAGGGATGTCGCCAACCTCCTTGAATTTGAATCTCCTTGTTGGCGCCCAAAGGGTGATGAGGTGGCTGGTGAAGTGGCACCTGATGACGTGGCATGGTGAGGTGGTCTTCTACTTGGATAAGAATGACATGTGGCGTTCAGTGGTCCTAGTTGATGGTCCTTTTCTCTTGCTTGGTTGATGTGTCTTCTCTTCTTCATGTGGTCAAATTCTGGGGTCTAGAATTTGAGTCTTGTTGCTGGCTTTCATGGCTTTAAGACTTGATTAGACTTAACTCAACTGAATTAGACTTAACTCAACTGAACTGACTTGACTGACCTAGACTTTAAAACTTGAAATGGACTTACAAGAAATGAAATTTTAAAAGTAATTACAGGACTCAATAAACACTCTTGATTTGAAACTCAAAATTAATTACAGGACTCTTGAAAAGGAAATGACTCTTGAAAATAAAATATTTTTGAACTAAAGGATACAAGGTAACCTAATTATCTTCGATCCAAATTGGGATAAGGCTAACCTTGTTGGAGTGAAGTTTCTTTCGGCTTCTGGTGTCCACACCACCTAGGACCTCTTTATTTAAAGAATGCCTATGGCCACGATTCATGGTCCAAATTCCGAGATACTAGGAGATCTTAACATGTTTAAGATCCAGATTTGGTAGAAATCCGTGCGCCGCTTCTGATTTCCAAAATGTCAATTATAAAAATATATGTTTAAAGGGATTTGATTTAATTTGAATTTGAATTTTATATGGTCTTTTGAGCCCTAACACATGCAGTTCTATGGCCTGCCGAACAACTCTTCTTCTAACAAACAAATGACATCCGGCAAAGTTGGTATGATTACTTACTTCTTTTGAAATTTTTTCTCATAAAATTTCTTTTCCTTTTAAAGTATGTAAAGAAATGACAGGACATTCAGTAAGTTAGATTAAAGAATTATATCATTCATGAGTAAGTTAAAAGTTTGGACAACATAGAAATTATTTCTCTAAATATTTGGGAAGTACTAACTACTTTCTTAGAAGAAGTGAGAAACCATGTTTTTCAATCGAGTTGTTCCGTTAAAAACTGTTGTTCAATAAGCTTGTTCGGAATTAGTTCATTTAAATTTTTCTGAATAATAGTTAATGTTTATAATTTAGTTGGATGATTTCATGGTTAAATCAATTTTCTTTGGGAATTTCTTGTTTAATCCGATGATTTTATACTTAGAAAATTTTTCCGTTGGTGAAAAGTAAAACTTTTGTAATCCGATGAACATTGCTAAAAAGAAAGATTTCTCATTTCATATGACAAAGTTCTTACATCATTGATCTGTTACATCTTTTCCAACCGAACTTTTCTTCATTTTGGCTTGGTTTATAAAAGGAACCAGTGAAGTTTCCTCTGAAATTTGAGGATCTGGTACCGATCCTCCGGTTTGGTCTTCGATTGGTTTTTTGGTTTGGTCTATAGCTGGCTCTTCGACTTTATCTTCTTTATCTAAATCTTCTTCATTGGAGTCCTCTTCATCTGAATCTTCCTTTATTTTTGAAGTATCAAGCATCGGATAAAATTTCTTTACCTTTTTTAAGCAATCAGCAAAACCAAGGTTATAACTCTCGACTCCTGCTTCATGGAGTTTGTCATCGAAAGCATTCGAATGAACGTATCTTTTGATGGCTCCATTTATAGCTTCTTCAATGGCTTGCTCAATCCTTTTGGTTGCTGTCAAAGTCCTTTATTCAGCCGCTAAGACATTCTTCTCAGCTGTTGAAATTTTTTCTTTGGCTTTTTCCAACTTCACTGACATCGATCGGATTTTCTTGTTTTTCTTTTTCAACTTCGATTCCATAGTGTTTATTTTCAACCATGCCTCTATCAGTTCTGTTTCCAAAGCCAAAGTTTTGGTTGCCATTTCTCCCAGTCTCTTTTTCATGGCATTCTTCAGTTCTTCGGCAACTTCTTTTTCTGCCTTTGCAACGTTTACCTTGTTGCACATAGTTTTGCGAAATTGATTGAAATTTTTTAGACTCTCATCCATGATTTAGATTCCATGAATGAGCTATTTATTTACATTTTAGATTAGTCAAATTCAATAATAACAAAGAAAACAAAAATGATTAACTTTTCAAAAGAAAAAAGAGAACATGTTTGATCCTATACCTTTAGTAAAGTGGGATGAAGTAACAAGATGGTGTCATCTATCTGCTGGGACTTAGTGATTTCTCAGTCTCTTAGAATAATGATGGAGTTCAGAAGACGACGGACCAGCATTAGGTCATTCAGGCCTGAATCATCGACGTATATGGGAAAATTGGGTCAAAATATTTGCGGCTAGAGTTCTTTCTTCTTCTTCCCTTATTGGAGCTTTTCCTTTATCAATCTAGGTAGCATAAGGTAGTGATGGACCGGCTCCTAAAAATCCCATTGGTCGTCTTTCTGGTGGTGGAGGTTGAAGGGATGTTGATAGTGGGACTTCATCATCCTCTGACACACTAGCTACAAGGATCGGAGAATTAAGACTCGCTGCAACCATTGGGGCCGTTGGGTTTATCGAATTTATCTTCTTCAGCTTCTTAATTCTTCTTTCCTCTTGAATAGAAGAAGTGGCTTCCATTTTTCCCTTTTTTGAAAGTTTCTGAAGTTTGAAAACATTCACCATGACTGATGAATCTACTATAATTGAAAACTCAAAAGTTAAGATTGATTGATAAAAAGAAATGATGAAATAGTATCAACAATGAAGATACCTAAGAAAGGTTTGGGATTGATTTCTGTCGAAAAAAGTCCATCTTCATTGAGAAGTTTGTTAATCGGAGGAATCTCCATCCCCATGAGCTTCTCGTAATCTTCTTGGTTGGAAGTCAAGACTTTTTTGCCATCATTGGGAGTTAGTCGGGATTTCCTATGGCTAATAGTGAAGTCTCAGGGGATCTTGGAGATGATATAAAAGAAACAGGGCTTCCAACCATGAATAATCGAAGGAAGCCCCGAGATAAATTTTCGACCATGGCATGGATTGATCACCCACCATCCATGACCATGAAAGTCATGTTTCAGTACAAATAAGGTGGTAAAAAGAGAAGTTTTTGGGACATACCCGTGTCCTTGCAAAGGATCAAGAACGCACAAATGATTCGGATACTATTAGGGGTCAACTGAGAAGGTAGTACCCGATACAATCTGAAGATTGTGAGGAAGAAAAGATGAAGTGGGAATCTAAGACCGGCTCTTAGATGTTCCTCATAGATTGTCAGATTACTAGGTGGAGGCTGATCTATTTGGTTGTCAGGATTGGGATAGATTACGGCATACTCATCTAAAATTTTATGGTATTGTTTCAAAGCTAAGACACGATGTTCGGATAAAGAGGACATAACATCACCTATCTTCAATGACTCGGCTTGTTTCTTTTGTTGTTGGGAAGAGGATTCCTCAGGGTTTTCAGTACGACTGACCTATAATATTCTAGCCATAATGGAAGGAGGGAGTAAAGGAAGATTAACTTAAAAAAAAAAGGTAGAAGGAAGATAGAGGTCGACCTGAGAAATTTTCTTTTGCTCCTAAAGCGAAGAGGTTGGAATGGTGGAAAACCTATTTTCTTAGGGAGGATGATGTTTATATAGAATCCTTCAATGGTCCAAGATTTCCCTCGAATAACGGGATTGATCTAGATCAAGATACCTGTCTGCAAATATTTGGTAAAAATATAACATTTCTCGAAGGATCGAAATGACCCTTCGTAATCCGACGGCAACATTCGGCTGATGGGATAGATGCATTTATTTTTTACAAAGATCTTTCAGCCTTTTTTGAATTTCAAAAATTATGATGATGAGAATAGGATATGGCTATTAATTTTTATAACCGTCTCTCCTATCAGAGTTTGACACGTCATCAAAGCATGCTATCCAAGAATGGAGGCTTCTGATAGTTTCTGATTTTCAATTAATGAACTTAGAAACTGGGAGGACTAGTGTTGGTATACGACAAGTTTACTCTGTTTAGTCTTTTATACACACCTACCAAAGATTTGAATCTGGTTGATCAATGCCCAGAGGCACAAGGCTGATCAACGTCCATAAGATGTAAAGCCGATCAATGCCCGAAAGGCATAAATCTGATCGATGCCCAAGAGGCATAAGTCCGATCAATGCCCGAAAGGCACAAATCTGATCGATGCCTAAGAGGCGTAAGTTTGATCAATGCCTGAAAGGTACAAATATGATCAACGTCCAAGAGATGTAAAGCTGATCCATGCCCAATAGGCTTGAATATGATCAATGTCCAAGAGACGTAAAGCTGATCAATGATCAACAAGCACAAGATTGACTAACTTTAAGGTAATTGGCTAACTTTTATGAAAGGTAAAGTTTATCAATATTCAAATAATGCAGAGATCATTCAACTTCCAGAGAAAGGCTGATCAACTATGGATAAAAGGCCGATCAACTATGGATGAAGAGGCTGATCAACTATGGATGAAGGGCTGATCAATTATGGATGACCTTCGCTGCATGTGCTCATGATCCTGTATTAACTATTTTATAGCTAGATGCCAGCTATAAGCAGTTAATTTTGTAGCCAATAAATTGATAAGGGACGGACTCGATGAACCCTAGTTTATTTGGAAAAGGGAATACCTAAACAAACTGGTGGTGCGGACACCAGAGGCACCAAAAAAAGGCAGAGGCTTCTCAACCCTCTGTGGATCACTTAATAACATTTGAGTCCATTGTAATAAAGCTTAGTTCAGCTAAGTTGTCTTTATTTGAGTCCTGTATTAGTCAGCTCATGTTAAGCTAGTCCAGTCCAGTGTTAGTCAGCTCTTGTCGGGCTAATTTTATTTTTCTAAGTCCTGTCCAAACACACTAAAGACTCAAGACCACATCATACAAGTGAAGACCAAGTCCAATCAGATTGAAGACATGGAAGAATAGTCCAAGTCCAACCCAGCTTGAAGATTTGAAGATCCCAGGAGGAGAAATCAGAAACCCTGAAGCCCTGGACCAGCCGGAAGCAAAGTTGGGCCAGCCCAAGCCCAAAAAGGGAGATAAGTGGCGCCAAGACCTTATTCTTACCACCCTTGGTCATCCACTAGGGTCACCTCCCTTAGCCAACCAAGGAAAGAGGAGGGAGAGAAATTTTAGGGATTTTTTCTACATATTTTTTCCTTATTTTATAGCTAGGGTTTGGGTGGGAATAAAATACTTATGTAAAGTCTAATATACCCTTACTTGGAGCCCAAGACTAAGGGTCTATTTAAAGGACCCTAGTCTCTTGTATGAGAGTTGATTTTGACATATGAAATATACTTGAGTTCTCTACAATTGCTTTGTGCTACCCTGCTTTGTGCTTAAGGGGTTTATTAGGGTCTTCTTCTTCCCGATGTTGCAACTGACTCCAGCCTCATCCAAGCTTCCTCTTTCCATGCCCTTGCTGCATTGTTTCTAAGATTTTCTTATGTTTCCAACCTTACTTTCTCACCCTTGATGGTTGTTTGTACGTCCTCGAGTTCCTACGAATCCAATGACTCAAACCGGGCCACAATCGGATCACCGAGCAAAAAGTCGAGAATCAGCAAGTCTTTGGCTTAATTTTTCAGGCCACATCAATCGAGGAACGAGTGATCTCTTCGCTGTAATCTTTACCAGGTGCATCAAACATTGCCAGGTACACCCCCTCTACCACTAGTAGTTTTATTGTAGGAGAACTAGCCCTAATCGAGGCTTCTCAGCCCCGGCGATCCCTCTTAACTGCTTTCCTAGGTCCTGATCTGCATGCGTAGCTTCTAGAATTCATATAGAATTCTCTACATCTTATTTTGATATGATATTTGGAATTTAACTACCTCACCCCATATATAAAACACACAAAAATAATCGCATGCATATTAGTCCCACATCAATTTGGTATCAGAGCTTAGATTTGGGCTTGTTTTCTACATCTTTTACAGTTCATATATGCTCGATGCGGGATAGAGCGGCGGGGAGGATCACTGGCGAGCATAGAAGTCACCAGATATATAGAGTCGATTGTTTTGAAAAAGGTAGCCATCCTGAATGGTATATTCATTATGGGTACTGGATGGTCCTAGCCTGAGGGTCTGGTAAATGTCTCCAAAGTCTGGGCAGGTTTCATATTCATCCTTTAATCTATCAAACCCTATGACTTGGGTGTTAACTGATCCTAACAGCAAAGACCTATGGCTTAGGGCATCTGCTACCTTATTTTCAGTACCGGCATGGTGCTTCAGGACAAAGGTGTAGGCCTGAATGTACTCGATTCATTTACCGTGCTGTGGGTTAAGTTTCTTCTGGGAGTTTAAGAATCAGAGTGCCTCATGGTCAAAAAATAAGACAAACTCCTATGGTAGTAAGTAATGTCTCCAATATCTAAGGGCCTAGACTACCGCATAAAATTCCTTGTCATAGGTAGAGTACTTAAGTTTAGCCTCATTCAGCTTTTCACTAAAGAAGGCTACAGGGTGATTCTCTTAACTTAGTACCCCACCTATTCCTACTCCCGAGGCATCGCAAGCGACCTCAAACACCTTAGTGAAGTCAGGTAATCTAAGGAGAGGTGCATGGGTCATCTTATCCTTAAGCTCTAGGAAGGCCTTATCAGCTGCTTTGGTGCACTCAAATGTACCCTTTCTAATGCAATCAGTGATAGGTGCGACGACTGTACTAAAACCCCTAATAAATCTCCTATAAAAGGTTGCTAGGCCATGGAAATTATGCACATCATGGATGCTAGTGGATGTAGGCCACTCAACAATTGCCCTAACCTTTTTAGGATCTGCAAAAACTCCCTCAGGGATAGCAACGAAACCTAGGAAGATAACCCAATGTGTCATGAACTCACATTTCTTAAAATTGGCATAGAGGCTATTCTCCCTAAGGGTCTGGCATACTAGCCTTAGATGACTAAGGTAGTCCTTCTTAGTCCTACTATAAATCAAGATATCATCAAAGTAGACCACAACGAATTTTCTAGTAAATTTTTTCAGGACCTGGGTCATAATCCTCATAAAAGTACTTGGTGCATTGGAAAGTCTGAAAGGCATTACAACCCACTCAAACAGGCCATCCTTAGTCTTGAATGCGGTTTTCCACTCATCCCCAGGCCTGTTCCTAACCTGATGATAGCCACTCTTAAGGTCAATCTTTGAGAAAACTTTGGCTCCGGCCATCATGTTTAACATATCACCCAATCGGGGAATGGAAAACCTATACTTCACAGTTATCTTGTTGATAGCTCTACTATCTACACACATCCTCTAGGTACCATCTTTTTTAGGGGTCAGTAGAGCAGGGACTACACATGGACTCAAGCTCTCCCTAATAAAACCCTTCCTAAGCAATTCTCCCACTTGTTTTTGTAATTCCCGATGCTCACTGGGATTCATTCTATAGTGAGGAAGGTTTGGTAAAGTGGCTCCTAGGACTAAGTCTATTGCATGTTGGATGTCTCTAAGGGGTGGTAATTGATCAAGTAAATCCTCAGAAAAGACATCCACAAATTCTTTTAGAGCCTTAACAATTTCTTTAGGATGTTCCTTTTGGGTCGGCTCATGTATTTCTTTGGAGGTCAAGATCCAAATAGGGTTACCCTCAGCAATCTCCTTTTCTAACTCCCTAGCCTTATCAGGTTAACTCCAGGTTTCTTGTCCTTAAGGCTACTAGAACCCCTCTTAATTTTGTCTCTAGGGGGAGCTGGACTGATAACAAACTTATTCCCATTGTAGTTAAAAGCACAAACGTTGGTTTGACCATACAAGGTTTCATCATGATCAAAAAGCCAAGGTCGACCTAGAATGATACTATTCACTTCCATGGGGATGACATCACACCAAATATTTTCCTCATAGGTTTACAATCTAATTAAGATTTGGCACCTAGCTTGAATCTGGATGGAGGTGGAATCTACCCAAGAAACTTTGAAGGGCTAGGATGGGAAACTATGGTCAATCCTAAAGATTTAACTATGTCAGCAGAGACGACATTGATACAACTCCCACTATCTTTGATGATCTTAAGAACCTTACCCCCTACCTTAACAAAAGTCTGTAGGATGCTAGTCCTACTCCAATCTTCCTTAACTAGGGTTTGGGTTAAGATACACCTAACCACTCCTAATTGGTTCTCAGACTCAGGTTCCTCCTCCTCACCTTCATACTCATCTATTAACTGATCATCAGCCTCATAAATCTCTCCCTCAGGTTCGACTACAGGTTCAGGCTCTTCTTCCTCCAGCTCACCTAAGTGTAGGGCACTAACTGGGCATTGGCTCATAAAGTGGCCTAGTTTCTTACATTTATAATAGGACTTCTGGGTATTGTTACTCCTGTGGACCTCTACAGAATTTTCTCTATCATCTCTACGGGTCAAGGGAGTACTCGGCTGGGGTCGACTCGAGCCTGGCTAACTAGGAATGGGTCGACTTGGACTAGGTCGGCTAGGCATGGGTTGGCTCTGGTGGGAATGGCTGGCTCCTGGATACTGACTAGGGTATCTAGTGGCTCAGGCCTACGATAAATGGGCTCTCTCTGAAAATGCTCATGATCCCTAGCAATTTGATAAGAATGGTCCAGGTCTCTAACCTCTCTCATATAGAGCTCCTTCTTAATGTCATCTCTTAGTCTAGCCCTAAACCTAGATAAGACAACATCCTCGGACTCCCTCAAATCACATCGCATGGCATACTCATCAAATTTCGTGATGTACTCATCTATACTCCTGTTACACTGATTAAATCACTGCCACTGATCCAGTAAACCACTACGATATGAAGGTGGAACGTATCTTGACCTAAGCATACCGTTCATGGCCCACCAGGTGACTATAGGATCATGCCCTCCTAGTCTAATGGTTCTCTCAACACTAGCCCAATGTAACCTAGCTTCCCGAACCAACTTAAGCTTAGCAAACCTAAACTTACGCTCCTCCTTCATATCATATCACTCAAAATATTGATAAATCTCTCCCTCCCAATTTATATAGACCTTAGGATCAAGACACCCATCAAAAGTGGGGCCATCAAGCTTAATATGTCTATAGGATCTATCTTCCTGGTCTATAAAATCCTGATTGGGTCTTCTATGATGAACCTCAAGGATTGGGTCAGGATGATGGGCTCTCCTTGGTTCAGCCTCAAGGTATGGATCAGGGTTTGGGGTCCTCCTAGGTTCAGTATCATAATAAGGGTCATGGCGAGGGTTTCTCCTAGGTTGAGGGGACTCAGGAACTGGCTCAAACTGTGACCCACGGGTTCTCTCTAAGGTCCCTATCCTATTTTTTACCTGGTCAAACCTCTGATTCAGCTGAGTAAAGGACTGGGCTAGTTGATCAGTAAGAGCTTTCAATTGCCTTCAAAGTTATCCATGGGTTCAGCCAGAAGTGGAGGTGGTGGATGATATGCTGTTCCTGATCTAGTGCTCATGCAAGACTCGATCAGACCAACTACAGTTCCCTAGACCAAGAGTCCAAAACTAGATGCTCAATTAGGGTGGCAAGCTAGCCTTTAGTAACCCTGTACTCAGCTAGGCAGGTGTAAGGGGAGTGTTAGGTCCCTGAATGCCAATCCTAGATACCAATCAGAGATTGGCCAGGTAGGCGGACCAGCACACAAGCCCTTCAAGATTGAATCTCTAAACCACCATTCTAGACACTAAGTACAAGGCACACACAGGTTAGCTTGACACAGTGATCTAACACTAGCCTAGACCCGACCAGTTGGTGTCCCTAGCCCACTAGGTCAAAATTAAGTCTAGTTAATTTTAAGTTAGGCTTGGGATGGAATGCAAAGATGGTGGTTTTGGGTTAAGGAAAGGTAATGACCTCCTTCCCATATCTAGCATCCTTCCCATATCTAGCATAAAGAGAGTGCCCTTAAAGTAAATTATGCAATGATGGCAGGTAGATGAGGATGCAAATTAGGATTTAGATGTTTTTGGTGTTTTTTGATTATATGTAATTTTTTTTTTGCTTTAGAATTTTCTTAAACATAAGAAAACTTGCAAATTATGGCCTAATATGTAAGAAATATACTAAAATTAAAAGATATGTAAAGAGATACTAAACAAAACCTTAAATCTTCCAAAATTGTCTTGCTGAAAAAATAGAGCCAAAAATGTGCAGGCAGTATTTCGGCTTGCAGAGACTTCACAAATCGAAATAAAATATGTAAAAACTCTATAAAATACTTTGAATTATGATGAATCCAAAAATTTAAATCTCAAAATTTTTAGAGTTTTGAGCAGGGAGAAATAATTAAAATAACAGATATATACGAACTATAAAAGATGAAGAAAATAAGCCCTAATTTAAGCTCTGATACCAGATTGATGTGGAACTAATATGCATGTGATTATTTTTATGTGTTTTAGGAGTTGGATGAGGTAGTTAAATCCCAAATATCAGATCAAAATATGTTGTAGATAATTCTATATAAATTTTAAAAGCTACACATGCAGATCAGGACCTAGGAAAGTAGTAAAGAGGGATCGCCGTAGTTGAGAAGCCTCGGTTAGTGCTAGTTCTCATATAATAAAACTACTGGTGGTAGAGGGGGTGTACCTGGCAATGTCTGAAATGCTTGGTGAAGATCGTAGCAAAGAGATCACTCGTTCCTTGATGGATGCGGCCTGGAAAATCAAGCCAGAGACCTGCGGATTCTCGGCTTTCTGCTCGGTGGTCCGATTGCGGCCCGATTGGAGTCATTGGATTCGTAGGAACTCAGGGACCTACAAACAACCATCAAGGGTGAGAAAGCAAGGTTGGAAACACAAGAAAATCTCAGAAACAAGGTAGCAAGGGCATGGGAAGAGGAAGCTTGGATGAAGCCCGTTTGCCTTCGTTCCCTACTGTATGGATAATGGGTTCATTGGGGGATGTGAGAGCCCTACTATGTGGATGATGGGTTTGAGTGCCCTAGTTATCCCCTATCCCATCTTCTTATCCCCTGATGTCCTTTGAGAGTCTCCCTAGCGGCCTCTATGAGAGCCCTACTATGTGGATGATGGGTTCGATGAGAGCTCAGGATAGCTATGTGCTTTGATCCTAGATTTTCTATGTGCGTCTCCCCATTAGAGTGAGTCCCAGGGCCATGAGTTTCAGTTCCCAGTCCCCCATCTCCATCCTTCCTTCGCCACCTCCACTAGGAAAATTGAAAACAAAAGAGATCAGCTATTTTAAAGTTTTAGTTTCAGTGTCTCCCTAGTCCCGGGAGGCTTCTTAGCCCTCCCATGGTCCTAGTTTATTTAGTTATTTCCCTTTCCCAAATAATCTAGGGTTACATCGAGTCTGTGTCCCGCATCAATCTGGTATAGAGCTTAGATTAGGACTTGTTTTCTGCATCTTTTATAGTTCGTATATGCTATGTTCCTTTAGCTATTTATCTCAACTCAGAACTCTAAAAATTCTGAAATTTGTTTTGCTGGATTCATCGTAATTCAAAGTAGTTTACAAAATTTTTTGTAGATTTTATTTCGATCTATGAAGTTTCTGCAAGACAAAATACAGCCTATAAATTTTTGGCTCTATTTTTCAGCAAGACAATTTTGGAAGGTTTAGGGTTTTGTTTAGTATCTCTTTGCATATCTTTTATTTTTATAATATTCCTAGCATATTAGGTCATTGACTGCAAATCATATTTCTACAAAAAGAAAAAAAAAAAAACATATATAAAAGCTACCTATATTACTTAAACCCTAATTTGCATCATCTGCCTACTATCATTGCATAATTTACTTTAAGGGCACTCTCTTTATGCCAGATAAGGGAAAGAGGTCATTACCTTTAATTATCCCAAAACCACCATCTTTGTATTCCATCCCAAGCCTAACTTAAAATTAACTAGACTTAATTTTGCCCTAGGGGGCAATGGACACCAACTGGTCGGGTCCGGGCTAAGTGTCAAATCACTGTGTCAAGCTAACCTATGTGTGCCTTATGCTTAGTATCTAGAATGGTGGTTTAGGGATTCAATCCCGAAGGGCTTGTGTGCTGGTCCACCTACCTGGCCAATCTCTGATTAGTATCTAGGATTGGCAATCAAGGACCTAACACTCCCCTTACACCTGCCTGGCTGAGTACAGGGTTACTATAGGCTAGTTTGCCACCCTGATTGAGCACCTAGTTTTGGACTCTAAGCCTAGGGAGCTGTAGTTGGTTTGATCGAGTCTTGCATGAGCACTAGGTTAGGAGCATCATATCACCCACCATCTCCACCTTTGGCTGAACCCATGGATAACTTTGAAGCCCAAATGAAAGCCCTTACTAATCAACTAGCCCAATCCTTCACTCAACTGAATCAGAGGTTTGACCATATGAAGAATAGGATGGAGACCCTAGAGAAAACCCGTAGGACCCAGACTAGATCCAATACCGATAGCCTCAACTTAGTGAAACCAGGGAGTCCAACCCTAGGAGGACCCAATACTCTGACCCATATAGCGAGCCCAACCCTAGGAGAACCCCTTACCATGACCCCTATTTGGAGCCCAACCCTAGAAGAGCCACTAGATATGTTGTGTTGGTAGCACCTAAATTTTGTGATCTGAGTGTGAGGATTATCTTTCTTGGGAAAGAGATATGGACCAGTATTTTGCACAAAATTGGGGTTTCAATTCTGAAAGATGTCAGTTTAAGTTTGCTTAAGCTAAATTAGTTCACCAAGCCAGGTTAGACTGGGATAATGTTGAGAGAATACATAGGCTAGAAGGCCGCAAACCCATAACTACCTGGAGTGACATGAAACTTGAACTAATAAGAAAGTACCTACCCAAGTCCTATCTGTCCAAGAGACCCACAACCTATAGATCTTATGACTCCCAATCCTATGAACCTAGAACTTATGTACCCAAAACTTATGAACGTAGATCCTATGACTCTAGATCCTATTTACCCATATCCTATAAGCCTAGCAGACCCATGACCTATGAGCAGAATGAACCCATAGGCCATCAACCTAAACCCCATATGGTTAGTACCCCTAGATATGAGACCAGTAGTAAGCCACTACCCCTTAGGCAACCTGAACCTACTAGGATTATTGCCCATACTCAGAAATCAGGACCTAGCCAATTTTTCCTTAGCCGACCTTCCCCTACCGCCCCTATAATTCACAAGGCTTACATTAACGCGGAAGTATATGAAGCTGATGTGAACTTAGTGGATGAGTATGAGAGAGAAGAAGAGATACCCCTAGAAGACCTAGAACTAGTAGACCCCGTAGGTACCCAGCTAGAAGTCAATCTAAAGTCAGCTAATCCTGACCATGCCCAGATTGAACAGTAGTAGAGGACCAATTAGAGGAAGAGAACTCTGATACTAGGATTTTTCCTGAGAAAACACTAGAAAAGGGTCTAATTGTAGAGCCTATTCCTAAATTCCATGAACTAGAAGACTTTAATGAGGATTTGGCTTACTTAACCCATTGCCCTTAGGATGAATCCCTTCCTGCCATTCCTATTGAAGATCTCTTCCTAGAAATTGTCGACCCATCCTTCCATAGCATGGACCTTTTCTTGCCCATAGATATACCGCAACCCCATAAGGTTAGCCTCATTAGTCTAGGTTTAGTCCCCGACATGCCTTCTTATATTGTACTTTATCCAACTAACCTGAAATCTTTTTTCCTACCCTACCAGACTAATTCTGAACCCACTTCCTATTTCCTACCCTTTCCTGAGTCTTCTCATGTGTCTAAAACTATTAGGTTACATTTTGTTGAGGTTACTAGGTTGCAAGGATCCATAGAGCCCATCCCATTTGCTATCTACTTTTGGCAGACCCTCTGGCACCTATTAGGAGTTACTAGCAAATTTTCTTCTACATGTCATCCATCAACCACAACTCATGCCCCATGCCCAAGTGGTAGTAAAGACCTAATAAACCTCTTTAGTCGAGTCTATTAGGTGTTCGTTTGAGTCCTTTGCATCACTTGTTAGGAGTCTGCATGTGCCCAGCATGTTCACCACCTGCACTAATTTTTAAACAAACTGTCTAATTTCTCGAAGAAAGGTCAAGGAATAGGCCTGAGTGGTTCCCACCTGGGACCATTAAGAAGCTTCATGCTCGTGGAGCTAGACCTTTTAAAGTGTTAAAGAAGGTTGGATCAAATGCCTATGTGTTAGACTTGCCTTAGGATATGGGCATTAGTTCTACCTTCAATATTACAGACCTAGTTGAGTACAGGGAACCGACGTGATTCCTAGTGAGGCATTCAGACCTATCCCTTCTGTTGAGAGTGATCCTTACCCAGAGTGTCCACCAATTAATTGGCCTGAGAGAGGAGAATGGATCGAGCGTATCCTGAATGATCAAGCCTTAATGACTCGGGGCCGCGGTTATCAACGCTTCCTAGTTCGATGGCAAGGCCGGCCAGAGTCGGACGATTCATGGATTTCTCGAGAGGACTTACAATGCCTCAACCCAGACCTTCTTAAGAGATATGTGAGCCATCTTGATTTTCACTCGATAGGGTCGAGTTCCTCCCACCTCGGGAGAATTGGTGCGGACACCAAAGGCACCAGATAAGGCAAAGGCTTCTCAACCCTCTATGGATCACTTAATAACATTCGAGACTATTGTAATAAAGCTTAGTTTAGCTAAGTTGTCTTTATTTGAGTCCTGTATTAGTCAGCTCATGTTGAGCTAGTCTAGTCCAGTGTTAGTCAGCTCCTGTCGAGCTAATTTTATTTTTCTGAGTCCCGTCCAAACACACTGAAGACTCAAG
The DNA here is from genome assembly GCA_021397845.1 of Areca catechu. Lineage (NCBI taxonomy): Eukaryota > Viridiplantae > Streptophyta > Magnoliopsida > Arecales > Arecaceae > Areca > Areca catechu. The sequence continues at coordinate 111,666,723 of CM038043.1, forward strand.
ACCACATCATACAAGTGAAGACCAAGTCCAATCAGATTGAAGATATGGAAGAATAGCCCAAGTCCAACCTAGCTTGAAGATTTGAAGATCCCAGAAGGAGAAATCAAAAATCCTGAAGCCCTGGACCAGCCGGAAGCAAAGTTGGGCCAGCCAAGGCACAAGAAGGGAGATAAGTGGTGCCAAGACCATATTCTTACCATCCTTGGTCGTCCACTAGGGTCACCTCCCTTGGCCAACCAAGGAAAGAGGAGGGAGAGAGATTTTAGGGAATTTTTCTACACATTTTTTCCTTATTTTCTAGTTAGGGTTTGGGTGGGAATAAAATTCTTATGTAAAGTCTAATATACCCTTACTTGGAGCCCAAGACTAAGGGTATATTTAAAGGACCCAAGTCTCTTGTATGAGAGTTGATTTTGATATATGAAATAAACTTGAGTTCTCTACAATTGTTTTGTGCTACACTACTTTGTGCTTAAAAGGTTTATTGGTGTCTTCTTCTTCCCGGTGTTGTAACTGACTCCAGCCATCATCCAAGCTTCCTCTTCCCATGCCCTTGCTGCCTTGTTTCTGAGATTTTCTTATGTTACCAACCTTGCTTTCTCACCCTTGATGGTTTTTTACAGGTCCTCGAGTTCCTACGAATCCAACGACTCTAACCAGGCTGTAATCGAACCACTGAGCAGAAAGTCGAGAATTCGTAGGTCTCTAGCTTGATTTTCCAGGCTCCATCCATCGAGGAATGAGTGATCTCTTCACTACGATCTTCACCAGGCACATTAGACATTGCCACATACACCCCCTATGCCACCAGTAGTTTTATTGTAGGAGAACTAGCCCTAACCAAGACTTCTCAGCCCTGGTGATCCCTTTTTACTGGTTTCCTAGGTCTTGATCTACATGTGTAGCTTATAGAATTCATATAGAATTCTTTACTTCTTATTTTAATCTGATATTTGGGATTTAACCACCTCATCCCACATATAAAACACACAAAAATAATCTCAGGCATATTAGTCCCGTATCACTAGGACCGTGGGAGGGCTAAGAAGCATCCCGAGAATAGGGCGAATTGACACTGAACCCTAAAACAGCTGAACTCTTTTAGTTTTCAATATTCTTGGTGGAGGAACAATGGAATGGAGGATAGGAACTATGGACACTCTTGGACTGGGGACTCACCTTCATGGAGAGACATCGCAACTCTAGGGCATCTCACCCACCCCACTACATATAGTTTAGGGCATCCCATCCATCTCACTACACTCGGAGCCCAAGGCATCCCACCCAAATCACAACCTGGGGCCGTAAAGAAAAAATCCCTAAGACCTAGAGGGGGACTCGATGGAAAAGGGGATAACTAGGGCCTCACACCCCTTAACGCTCGGATGGAGCGAAGGAAGTTGGGTCTCACACGCCTTGACAAACGTAGGTGAAGGAAAGACGGGCCTCAGCCCAGAACCAGAACCAATGGAAAATCCAAAAATTTCATATCAAACTTATTCATTACAGGGAGAGAGGGGACCTTTATATAGAAAAACCAAACCCCTCACTTACTTAGCCTACAAAAAATCCAAAAAAGAAAAAATAAATTACAACAAAATCCATGCAACATCAATATTGGTGCTGATATCTTTGGAAGCATATCGACTTGATGATCTGCTCTGAAAAGCGTGCTGCTTGGATTGCTCCAGAAAGCGTGCGGAACCATCTCATGAACGTGCATAGAGGGAACTATCTCCGTCAAGCACCAGCAGACGGCCGGCGGCCGGGAAGCGGGTGACGAAAGGGGATGGCGGACGGCATGCGGTGGATGGCTGGCGGCGGGCTATAGGCGGGGCGGCGGCACAGTTATGGCACGGTATGCCCAGGGCATGCCGTTTTGCCTTCCCACGGTCATGGGGCCCCAAGCACCGGTGAGGACCTCCGATGGCTGGGCCTTGGCCGACGGATGGCGGAGCATCGGGATGGTGGTAAGCGGGTGGCGGTGGCGGCGATAGGTCATGAGCGGTGGTGTCTCATGGATGGACGCATCCGTTCATCTTCCCATGGGCCGTGGGCCCTGGGTGCCATCGAGGGCCCCCTAAGTGGTCGGGCGAGAGCCGACGGCGGCGGGACGGTGGCAAGCGACGGCAGGCGGGCGACGGGTAGGCGGCGGACTTATTGCTCCGCGTATGTTCATCTTCCCATGGCCTTGGGTGGTGGGCGACAAATTTTTCAAATGAGGACGGGGCCGATGAGCACTGGTGGGGGCGGCCGGGGGTCGAGCAGCCCGGATCTGGGGGTGGCAGGGTGGTGGGCTAGGGTTTGGGAGGTTTTAAAAAATCACGGGAAGAAGATGAAATAAGGTAGGAATAAAGTGGGGATAGGCTAGGGATAAAACAAGAATAGTGGGGATAGATGGAATAGCGAGAATAGGAAAATAAAAAAATGCGAGGAAATTAAGAAAAATGGAAAAAGAACCTGGACCTGCCCTGGATCCCCATCATTCTTCTCGACCATGAAGAACTCAACTCCGTCGAGTTCGAAAAACGGAGCACACCCTAATCCATAACTCTCTTTGATACCAAGTTGATGAGGGACGGACTCGATGAACCTTGGTTTATTTGGAAAAGGAAACACCTAAACAAACTAGGACCGTGGGAGGGCTAAGAAGTCTCCCGGGACTAGGACGAACTGACACTAAATCCTAAAACAGTTGAACTATTTTGGTTTTAAATTTTCTTGGTGAAGGAACAATGGGATGGAGGATAGGAAACATGGACACTCTAGGACTGGGGACTCACCTTCACAAAGAAATGTCGCACCTCTAGGGCATCTCACCCACCCCGCTACATGTAGTCTAGGGCATCCCACCCATCTCACTACACGCGGAGCCTAGGGCATCCCATCCAAATCGCTACTTGGGGCCGTAAAGAAAAAATTCCTAAGACCTAGAGGGGGACTCGATGGAAAAGGGGATAACTAGGGCCTCGTGCCCCTCGATGCTCGCATTGAGCGAAGGAAGTGGGGTCTCACACCCCTCGACACCCATAGGTGAAGGAAAGACGAGCTTAAGCCCAGAACCAGAACCAATGAAAAATCCAAAAATTTCATATCAAACTTATTCATTCTAGGAGGAGAGGGGGCCTTTATATAGAAAAACCAAACCCCTCACTTACTTAGCCTACAAAAAACCCAAAAAAGAAAAAATAAATTACAACAAAATCCATGCAACATCAATATTGGTGCTGATATGCTTTGGAAAGCATATCGACTTGATGATCTGCTCTGAAAAGCATGCTACTTGGACTACTCTAGAAAGAGTGCGGAACCATCTCATGGACGTGCACAGAGAGAACGATCTCCATCGAGCACTGGTGGATGGCTGGCAGCCAGGAAGCGGGCGATGGATAGGGCCGATGAATGGCGAGCGGTGAGTGACAGACGGCGGGCTGCAAGTGGGGCGGCGGCATAGGGGTGGCACGGCATGCCCAAGGCATGTCGTTTCACCTTCCCATAGCCGTGGGGCCCCAAGCACCGGTGAGGACCTCCGACGGCTGGACCTTGGCCGGCGGACGGCGGGGCAGCGGGACGTTGGCAGGCGGGCGGCGATGGCGATGGCAGGCGGCAGGTGGCGGCGGTGGTGGCACATGGCGGGCGGCGGCGTCACACAGACTGATGCATCCGTTCATCTTCCCTTGGGTTGTGGGGCCCTAGGCACCGGTGAGGGTCCCCTTCAACGGCCGGGCTGGTGCCGGCGATGAAGGGACGACAACAGGCGGTGACAGGCGGGCGGTGCGCAGGCGACGGACGGATGGCTCCACGTCCGTTCATCTTTCCATGGCATTGGGTGGCGGGCGGTCGACTTTTCCATCATTGGCAAGGCTGGCGAGCATCGGCGAGGGCGAGGCTGGCGAGTACCGACGGGGGTGGTCGAAGGTTGGGCAGCTTGGATCTGGGGGCGACGGGGCGGTGGGCTAGGGTTTGGGAGGTTTTAAAAAATCACGAGAAGAAGATGGAATAAGACTAGAATAAAGTGGGGATAGGCTATGGATAAAATAAGAATAGTGGGGATAGATGGAATAGCGAGAATAGGAAAATAAAAAAATGCGAGAAAATTAAGAAAAATGAAAAAAGAACCTGGACCTGCCTTGGATCCCCATCATAAATACCCTCGAGTGCAATGATGAGGGGACTTCTGCTACTCCTTTTCCATACCATTCTTTGCCTGGTCTTCCTTCAGATCGTATTTGTTCTAATCTAGATGTCATTAACAAGCTTGAGAGCTACTTCAACACCCTGATATTCCAAGAAGATGACAGAGAGCTAGATCAAATCAACTCGATCCACTTTTCTTTTAATTCAAGCTTGTTTTAATTTGTTTGGATGCAACAGTATTCATCTAATAATTAGATTGGTTAGTCCATTCTTCTAAAATGGATCTAATTAATGGCTCTGTGGTAAGTCCGAGTTCTTAGGCTGGTCTAATCGAGTATGGTAAATTGATTAATGTCTGGGTAGGTTTGGCAATTTTGATCATGGCTGCATGAGACTACCTCTTTTCTGGCTAACTTGGTTGGTGTCTAGGAAAGATGGTTAATGGTGGATACTCACCCATGATCTCACCTACCTAGCCAATCCAGTCAACCAGAACTGATTAGAAGAGCTTATTGATTCGAGTTAATCCATGTCACCTAAGTTGATCAGCCTGTCTGATCTTTAGGTTCCCATGGACCAACTTGTTGAATTTAATTCAACCCTCTTGAGAATTGATTTGATCAGTGAGAGGTTGATCCATGTTCTTCTCTCTATTCTTCTATTCTTCTGTCATAATTTAATTAAAATTCTCTAAAATTATTAGGTCCTGAAAAAAGACTAAGTCAATGAGTTGATGGTATCTTAGCCTCTCATTAAGTGGGTTAGAATGAGTCCTTTAGCTTGGTGTACATCGTTAGTTCCGAAGAATGGGTGTGCATCCACTTACTAGGATTACTCTCCCATATATGATGGTTCAGTGCAACCTTCTTAACGGTGATCAGGTGGGCTGGCCAAAGTTGGGCATGGTCATTCATTAGCTAGAAGCATCGGATTTGTCATATTGATTGTTGGACCTAACTAGAGACCCGCAATAGGAGGCCCCATGGCCGATTAGAGGTTTTATGGGGCAAAATTTATCACTGAAAGTTGCTTAGGGAAGCAATTGGTTAGAGAACCTACCATTAGGCGTGTATGGGTGAGCCGGCCAAAGACGGGCTCATACTTGGTCTATTGGATTTCAGTACCCACTATGAAATGATGATTTCACGGATTGGAGTTAGAGGCTCTCAATCTGAAAAATTAGTGGGAGGGACCTTTAGATTAAACTACAAGTCTTTTGGGTTAGTTGATTAATTCATATATTAATTTGGTCTTAATTTTTCTTTCATATTTCTTCAAACCCTTCACTCCAGTCACTTCTTGATAGCGAGAAGTTAAAGGGTCCCAATTTCGATAGTTGGTATCGAAAATTAAGGATAGTCCAGGTGCACGAGCAAATCCTTTATGTGATAACAAATCCAGCACCTGAAATCCCTCCTGCCAATGCTCGGAGTTTGGTCAGGGACACTTATTTGAAGTGGATTTCTGATCGGATTACTGTCCGATGCATAATGTTGGTAGCGATGAACGATGAGTTTGGTCACAAATTTGAGAAGGCCTGGTCAGATGAGATCCTTCAAAAGTTGAAGGAATCTTTCGGCATGCCAGACGATATGGAGCGGTACAAAGTGTCTTGTTTCATCTACAATGCCAAAATGCGTAATGACGGTTCGATCAATGATCATGTATTGTACATGATCGAGATGATCGAACGATTGGGTAAGCTCGGATGTCACTTGCACGAGCAACTCAGCAAGGAAGCGATCCTGGATTCTTTACCCTCCTATCTTGACTTTCTCGGTCATTATGGAATGAATAAGCCTACAGTTAATTACCATGATTTGATGGGGTTGCTATAGACTTACGAGAAGGACCACCAACTGAATAAGGGGGTGGTGAATTTAGTGGGAGGTTTTAGAGGTCGTCATCCCTTTAAGATAAGGAAGAATAAAGGTAAGGGAAAGAAGGTGCAGAGTGCTCCTGGCCAAAGTTAGGCCAAGAAAGCAAAAGCTGATCAAATCGGTGTAGAGTGCTTCTATTGTAAGAAGCAGGTGTTAGGAATTGTATTCCAAAGCCAATCGTCTAGGCTATAGACGGTTGTGCTACTTTGTATTTGTATATGAATTCTTTAATAAATAAAAGTTATTTATTTTTGGCTGTCCATCATATTTATTTTTTTTTTAAAGAACTCTTATGTGATGGAGTCCTTAGAAGTACATTATTTGATATAGAGAGGATATATCAAGTAGTTCTTAAACTGGTTCACAACCAAATGATACATTGCTATAGGACGATAATGTATCAAGTATAGGTTGTTGTATGTCATACTTGTTGGTTGTCCTCTAAACCAAGGAGTGTGGAGACACTGGTGTGACATGCAAGTATAATATATGACATCTCACAAAACATGACCATCTATGGAGCTCCCTTCAGCCAAAGAGTTGCTCACGAAGGGATATGGGTATATGTGTCCCTCAGACCTGATGATGGGGATCCAGGGCAGGTACGGGTATTTTTCCATTTTTCTTTTATTTTATCGTATTTTTTATTTTTCTTATTCATGCAATTCCACTTATTCCTACTATTCCACCTTTACCCCGATCTTATTCCTGATTTATTCCTACACTATTCCATCTTCTCCCTTGAATTTTTTTTAAAACTTTCGAACCCTAGCCAGCGCCCCTCCGACCCCAGATCCGGGTCGCCGGACCCCCGGTCGCCCCCACCGGACCATCATCAATGCTCGCTGGAGAAGCCGCCACCGCCGCCCCACACCTATGGGAAGACGAATGGAGCGGAGTCGTCCGCCCGCCACGGTCCATGGCCACCGCTACTGCTGCCGCCGCCATCGGCCTGCTGCACGTCGCCGTTCCTGCCACCCGTCGGCCCTCGCCCGGCCGTCGGTGGGGTCCACCATCACACATGCCCGTGGGAAGATGAACGGATGTGGGAGGCGTCCATCCGCCCATGTGCGCCCCTGCGGTGCCGCCACTGTTGTCGCCGCCGCCCGCAAGTCTGCCTGCCACCATCTAAACGGCCTAGGCCTCCCCCACCATCCACCGGCCACGCCGGTGCTCTGAGGTCTCCCACGGCTGTGGGAGACCAAATGGCACACCCTGGGGCGTGCCATGCAATTCTTGTGCCGCCTCGCCCGCAGCCCATCGCCAGCCGTCCACCGCTCGCATTCCGCCGGCCCGTCCACCACGCGCTTCCCGGCCATCTACTGGTGCCCTGCCGGAGATCGTTCTTCCCTTCCATGGCCGTGAGATGAGTTTGCATGGATTTCAGAGCAGTCCCTATTTTCAAAGCAACACGCTTTCTGGAGTAGATCATCAAGCTGACACGCTTCTCAGAGCATATCAGCACTACTTTTGATGCAACATGAATTTTGATGTAATTTATTTTTTTTTTTAGTTTTCTTAGAGGCTAAGAAACTGATGGTTTTGAGTTTTCTATATAAAGGCCCCCTCTCCCCCTGTAATAGTTAGAGAGTTGAATGAAATTTTTGGTTTTACCATTGGTTCCAGTTCTGGTTCTGGGCTGAGGCCCGTTTGCCTTCGTTCCCTACTGTGTGGATAATGGGTTCATTGGGGGGTGTGAGAGTCCTACTTTCTGGATGATGGATTCAAGCATCCTAGTTATCCCATATCTCATCTTCTTTTATCCTCTCGTGTCCTTTGAGAGTCACCCTACTATGTCGATGATGGGTTCGATGAGAGCTAAGGATAGCTGGTGCTGTGATCCTTCAGGAGGGTAGCTTTATGCTCAGGGTAGCTGGTGCTGTGATCCCTCAGGAGGGTAGCTTTAGGCTTTGACCCCTGACATTCTATGTGCGTTCCCCACTAGAGTGAGTCTCAGGGCCATTGGTTCCACTTTCCAGTCCCCCATCTTCATCCTTCCTTCGCCATATCCACCAAGAAAATTGAAAACAAAAGAGATCAGCTATCTTAGAATTTTAGTGTCAGTATGCCCTAGTCCCGGGAGCCTTCTTAGCCCTCCCACGGTCCTAGTTTGTTTGATGTTTTTTCACTGTTTTCCAAATAACAAGGTTACATCAATTTTTGTCTCGCATCAATTTTGGTATCAGAGCGAGTTGTGGATTAGGGTGTGCTCTATTTTTTGAACTCGCCGGAGTCGAGTTCTTCGCTATCGAGGAGAATGATGGAGATCCAGGGTAGGTCCGGGTATTTTTCCTTTTTTCTTTTATTTTCTTGCATTTTTTATTTTTCCTATTCCCGCAATTCCACTTATTCCTGCTATTCCACCTTTATCCCGATCTTATTCCCAATTTATTGCTACACTATTCCATCTTCTCCCGTGAATTTTTTTTAAAACTTCCGAACCATAGCGCCACCCCTCCGGCCATAGATTCAGGCCGCCCGACCCATGGCCGCCCCCCCGGACCACCGCCGATGCTCGCCGATCCCCGCCCTCGCTGGAGAAGCCGCCACCCCACGCCCGTGGGAAGACGAACGAACATGGAGGCGTCCACCCGTCATGGCCCACGGCCGCCACTGCCGTCGCCGCCACCAGCCTGCTGCCCGCCACCTTCCCGCTGCCCGCCGGCCCTCGCCCTGCCGCCGATGTGGTCCGCCACCGCCCATGCCCGCAGGAGGCGTCCGTCTGCCCACGTGCGCCCCTACACTGCCACCGCCGTTGCAGCCTGCCACCGCCACCCGCACGTCCACCGGCCACCATCCCGCCGGCTCCGGCCTCCCCCGCCGTCCACCGGCCACGCCGGCGCTCTGAGGTCTCCCACGGTCGTGGGAGACCAAACGGCACGCCTTGGGGCATGCCGTGCCATTCTTGTGCCACCTCGCCCGCAACTTGCTGCCAGCCATCTACCGCTCGCCGTCCACTGGCCCGTCCACCACCCGCTTCTTGACTGTCCGCTGGTGCCCTGCCAAAGACCATTCCTCCCTTCCATGGCCATGAGATGAGTTTGCACTGATTTCAAAGCAGTCCCTATTTTCAGAGTAGCACGCTTTCTAGAGCAGATCATTAAGCCAACATGCTTCTCAGAGTAGATCAGCACCACTTTTTATGCAACACAAATTTTGATGTAACTTATTTTCCTTTTTTAGTTTTCTTTTAGGCTAAGAAACTGAGGGTTTTGGGTTTTCTATATAAAGGCCCCCTCTCCCCCTGTAATAGTTAGAGAGTTGAATGAAATTTTTGGTTTAGCCATTGTTCCGGTTCTGGTTCTGGGCTGAGACCCGTTTGCCTTCGTTCCCTACTGTGTGGATAATGGGTTCGTTGGGGGGTGTGAGAGTCCTACTTTGTGGATGATGGATTAGAGCACACTAGTTATCCCCTATCTCATCTTCTTTATCCCCTCGTGTCCTTTGAGTGTCACCCTAGCGGCTTCTATGAGAGCCCTACTATGTGGATGATGGGTTCGATGAGAGTTCAAGGTAGCTGGTGCTGTGATCCTTCGGGAGGGTAGCTTTATGCTCAGGGTAGCTGGTGCTGTGATCCCTCAGGAGGGTAGCTTTAGGCTTTGACCCCTGACTTTCTATGTGCATTCCCCACTAAAGTGAGTCTCAGTGCCATGAGTTCCACTTCCTGGTCCCCCATCTTCATCCTTCCTTCGCCACATCCACCTAGAAAATTAAAAACAAAAGAGATCAGCTATCTAAGGATTTTAGTGTCAGTATGCCCTTGTCCCGGGATGCTTCTTAGCCCTCCCACGGTCCTAATTTGTTAGATATTTTTTCCTTGTTTTCGAAATAACCAGGTTACATCAATTTTTGTCCCTTATCACCTGAGGTCACCATGGAAGCTTGCAAGCAACTCACTATACTTTGGTGCCAGACTATCTGGATTTCTAATCCAATGATGGAAGGTTTCTGGGAATAGTCAAGTACTTGTAGAGCGGTGGTGGATCAAGATGGAATTGAACTCTTCAAAAAATTTGGAGTGAATGACTCACTATATCTCAATTCAGCAAACCCTTGACCAAGGTAGTTCTTGTGAGGAGTCAAGAACTTGTGAGGTTGAGACATGATCTGGATAGACCAAATTAGGATTGGCAGTATAACCCTAGGTCATCCAGAGCATTGTAAGGTCAAAGGGATGAATTATACGGCAACCATATGCCAAAGGTTCTTGTGAGGTACTCTGTATCTTTTGAAAGTAATATGAAGAACGCGGTTGCAGGTGCCTACGCTAAGCATGCAAAGCAGAGAGCAGGCTTGAATTTTAAAAATTTAAATTCACAGCAAAAATGCCTGCTCCGCACAGGATCTAACAAATTCCGGATGCATGTATAGGCAATACTAGGCATGTGCAAGAGCATATAATATTTATAAACAATTGAAAAACCTAGATCTATACATGCATGATGAATAAAACAAGAAATTATACCTTATTCCTGCCTGGAATAGTCTTGGTATAAAGCTGGAATTGCTGGGATAATAGGAATAACTTTATTCCTGTTGTCTTCTACTTCCAGCACGTTGACAGGTTGCTTCTTTTCTCCGAAAATTGCAGCAAAACAACAGGGAATTTTTCCAACGATTTGATCTCCCTTCCAACACCAAAAGCTAGGGAACAAGTTGGTTTGGCTTCCTTCAAAGGGAGATTAACTTTGCAATGTTTTGTGCCCTTCGTTTCAACCAAAAAAATTGCACCAGAAAATCTGCAACTTGAAAACCTGCAACCTGAAAATAGAGCACAAAAAAAACTGCAGCAAAGAGGTTGATCTGGCTTCCTAATGCTCAATTGAACACTCTCAAGAGGGAGAACACGCCAGGGGCTGGCTCTGATCCGTCTCTCGGTCGATGCTAGTCGCCGGAAGACATGGAACGGTGGGAGGGAAGAAGGAAACAGAATTTCTAAAATCTGAAATGTTTTTCAGCAAAATAGAGTTCCTTCTTCCAGCAATTGTGAGCATCAGAAAACAGGGATTAAAGGGTGTTCTCTCTTCCTATCACTCACCAAAACCCAACCCTCAATTTCACCGATGGAATGGGAAAGAATTTCTGCAAGGAAGAAGAACTATCACAGGTTTCGAACCTCTCACACGGTGATGAAGCACTGTAGAAAAAATGGGAGCACTGGAAGAGTTTAAAGGCTGCAGGGAGAAGTGATAACGGGGAGGGAGGGAGGCCAAATGACACCGGTGGCATAATCACCAATTAAACAGCCATTAGAACCAATAAAGGGTTTAAGGCTATCGGGTGGAGGGAGATGAGAAGACGCCGATTGGGCTTCCATCACTTGGAATTCATCCAGCGAGAAATTACCGTGTAAACGGTCACTGGAAGAAAAAACCAACGGTCCAAAAAATTTGGGTTCAATCCCATTAAACCCAATGGTTCAAACAAATTTGGATTAAATCCTATTAAACCCAATGGTTCAAACAAATTGAACCGGTTCAAGCCCAAATAAATTTGGGTTCAATTGGTTCACAACTAATTGGAGGCTGAAACAAGCTCTGAATCAGTTTAAAACTGATTCAGAAAAATCCTGGCGCAGACCTGGTCAACCCAGAACAATTTTCGGTTGATGCAAACAAGGGAAAGACCGGGAAAAGAGTGCTCAAAAAATACCGTGACCATAAAACCGAATCGATTCCCAATCGTAATCGGTATCCGGATTAGAGAGTTATCCTCTATGGCATGTGACCTCATAGGTTCGAACCTAAATGGTAGCACTGGAACAATTCCAGTACCAGCACAGGAAACCATCTAGCAATGGGTCCCGGCATCCGGATAGGTCGAAGATGCAGGAGCATACTATCGAACCTCTGGCATATGGTTACTGTATAATTCATCCCTTTGAATTCAAATGCTCAGGATGACTGATATTGGGCTACCAACCCAGACTGAGTCAGTCGACTACGTCTCTCAACCTCGCAAGCCCAGTGACTCTTCACTAGGGCTACCCCGGCCGAGGATTTGCTAAATTGAGATACTGCGAGACATTCAATTCAAACTGTTCGGAGAGGTCAATTCCATCTTGGTCCATCACTGCTCCACAAGTACTTGCCTGTACCCAGAAACCTTCCATCACCGGATTAAAAATCTGGGTAGTCCGGTACCAAAGCACAGGGAGTTGCTTGCAAGCTACCATGATGACCTCAGGTCAGAGGGACACATATACCCATATCCTATCGTGAGTATCCCTTTGGCAGAAAGGGGCTTCACGGAGTCACGTTCAATGAGATATCATATATCCCACTTGCAGATCATATCAGTGTCACCACACTCATTTGGTCAAGAGGACAACCAAATGATGTGAACTGCAACAACCTATACTTGATATATTACCGTCCAGTACAATATATCCTTTGGTTGTGAACAGGGTTTAAGGACCAGTCGATACATCCTCTCTTTATCGAAGTCAGTGTAGCCCTAAGGACTTCATCACATGGAAAGAGTTCATTTTTAGGGAAATATGTGATGAGCTGCCAAAAATAATAATTTTATTAATTCATAAAATGAATACAATACTCAGCACAACCGCCTACAACCCAGGCGATTGGCTTTGGGACACAATTCCCAACAACTCCCACTTGTACTAAAGCCAATTAGAAAAGTATCTTATACCCATTTCCCATTTACAATAGTTGAACTCTTTGATTCCAAGGGCTTTAGTGAAGGGGTCGGCCAGATTTTCATTTCCATCGACCTTTAGAAGATTGATGTCGCCTCGCTCCATGATTTCTCGTACGAGGTGGTAGCGCTGCAATATGTGCTTGGTGCGGTGATGAGCTTTAGGCTCCTTAGCTTGAGCAATGGCTCCAGTGCTGTCACAGTACACCGGAACGGGACCATCTAGGGAAGGTGCCACCCCTAGCTCTCCAAGGAACTTCCGCAACTACACAGCTTCCTTTGCTGCATCTGATGCTACAATATATTCTGCTTCGCATACCGAGTCTGCAACAGTTGCCTATTTGGAACTTTTTCAGCAGATCGCTCCTCCGTTCAGGGTAAATACAAACCCTGACACACTCTTGCTATCATCTCTATCTGATTGGAAACTGGAGTCAGAATACCCCACAAGTTTTAAGTCAGGTTCTCCATAAATCAGCCATTGATCTTTAGTATTTCTTAAATACTTAAGGATGGTCTAAACCACCTTCCAATGTGCCTCACCTGGGTCAGACTGGTATCTACTCACTACTCCTAGTGAGTATGCCACGTCTGGTCTAGTACAAGTCATAGCATACATGATAGAGCCTACTGCAGAAGCATAAGGTACTCTACTCATGCGCTCACTTTCCTCAGGAGTTGTCGCACAATCCTTCTTGGAAAGAATAATTCCAAAACCTATCGGAAGATAGCCTTTCTTGAAATTTTTTATGCTGAACCGTTTCAGCACAGTATCTATGTACGTAGACTGGGACAACCAGACCTTTATTCCTTGTAAGAAGCTTCACCCAAGTCCTTCATGGAGAACTGAGATGACAACCAGACCTTTATTCCTTGTAATGCTGCGACATCATTCCCGATTAAGAGAATGCCGTCAACATACAGTACTAGGAATATAATCACAGAACCATTAACCCATTTATAGATGCACGGTTCTTCTCCGTTCTTAACGAAGCCGTACGATTTGATACATCTATCAAACCGTAAGTTCCAACTTCGAGATGCTTGCTTGAGTCCATAGATGGACCTCTGCAACTTGCATACTTTTGATTCATCTGTGGATGTGAACCCTTCAGGCTGTATCATATACACCTCTTCTTCCAGCTCCCCATTTAGGAAAGCGGTTCGGATATCCATCTGCCAAATCTCGTAATCAAAATATGCTGCCAAAGCAAGCATGATCCGAATAGACTTGAGCATTGCCATAGGGGAGAATGTCTCGTCATAATCGATACCATATCGCGGACGATACCCCTTGGCAACCAGATGGGCTTTATAGGTTTCTACCATCCCATCTGTGCCCCTTTTTCTCTTGAAGACCCATTTACACCTGATGGGTTTTATTCCTTCAAGCGGATCAACCAATGTCCAAACATTGTTGATTTCCATGGACTACATTTCGGATCGCATGGCTCCAAGCCATGCCTCAGAGTCAGATCTCTGAAGTGCATCCATATAGGTGATCGGATCCTTATTGTTCTCATCGAGCTCAATGGGATCGCCGTCTCGGACCAAGAAATCGTAGTATCTGTTCGGTTGACGCGGTATTCTACCAGATCTCCTAATGGGTTCAGGGTGTGAGTCAATCATAGCCGGTTCCACGATGTCCTTAGGGTATGCAGGTTCTTCTATTGGCTGAAATTCATCAAGTTCAATCTTAGAAGCTATTGTTCCTTCTCCAAGGAACTCTTTTTCCAAAAAGATAGCTCTAAGAGCAACGAACACTTTTTCTTCATTCTCCAAATAGAAGAAATACCCTTTGGTTTCCTTAGGATAACCAATGAATAAACACCTGTCAGACTTAGGACCAAGTTTGTCTGCATCTAAACATTTTACGTAAGCCGGACGAGCCCAAACCTGAAGGTGTGAGATTGAGGGTTTACTTCCATTCCATATCTCATACGAAGTAGAGACAACAGACTTACTTGGAACATTATTTAACAAGTAACAGGCTATCTGAAGCGCATATCCCCAAAAGGATAGCGACAGAGTTGCAAAACCCATCATTGATCGAACCATGTCCAACAAGGTTCGATTCCACCTTTCGGACACACCATTCAATTGTGGTGTTCCTAGAGGAGTCCACTGAGAGAGAATTCCATTCTCCTTAAGATATGTCAAAAATGCACCAGATAAGTATTCACCACCTTGATCAGATCGAAGGGTTATAATACTTTTTCCAGTTTGCTTTTCTACTTCATTACGGTATCGTTTGAACATTTCAAATGACTTAGACTTATGTCTCATTAGAAAGACATAACCGAACCTTGAAAAGTCGTTTGTAAATGTAATGAAATATTTGTATCCTCCTTTGGCACTAATTGACATCGGTCCACATACATCAGTATGTATTAGACTTAGGAGTTCTGTAGCTCGTTCACCTTTTCCAGAAAAAGGTGACTTGGTCATTTTACCAAGTAAACAGGATTCACAAGTGGGCAGTGATTCAAAATCACTGACCTCGAGAAGTCCATCTCCTCGCATCTTGTTTATCCTATTTTGGTTAATATGACCTAGCCTACAGTGCCAAAGATACAAATCATTGACATTATCTAATCTGGGGCGTTTGCAAGAAGTGTACATTACACTAACAGGCCTTGATAGTACGTATATGCCATTATTTAATCTAGCTTTCATTATAACACAATTATTCAAAATAACATTTCAAAAATCACTTTTTATTGATGGTTGAAAACCACAATTGGCCAAAAGGCCTATAGAGATTATGCTCATAATGAAACTAGGACAATAGTGACAGTCGACTAGTTCGACAGTACAAGACTCAAAGACAAGACGCAGGACTCCAACTGCCAGTACTGGAACATGATTTCCATTCCCGACGCTCAGAAACTGTTCACCATCTTCAAATCTTCTGCTAACTTGAAGTCCCTGTAATGAATTACAAACATGAATTGGACTACCGGTATCCAATACCCAGTTAGCAGTATCAATAATTGAGTAATTACAAGGTTTTATTATATAAATACCTTGCTCAGCAGACTTTTGCTTTCTCGGCCTGTTCGGATCAAGGGATGCAATGTAAAGAGGACAGTTCCTCTTCCAGTGTCCCTTCTTCTTACAGTAGAAGCACTCTGCAGAAGACTGATCAGCCTTATACTTCCTGGTCTGACTCGGGCCAGGAGCATTCTACACCTTCTTTCCCTTTTTATTCATTTTCTTCTTCCCTTTCTTAAAGGGATGACGACCTCTACTTCCTCCCACTAAATTCACCACCCCCTTATTAAGTTGGTGGTCTTTCTCGAAAGTCTACAGCAACCCCAAAAGACCATGGTAGTTTACTGCAGGCTTGTTCATTCTATAATGATCAAGAAAGTCAAGATAGGAGGAGGGAAGAGAATTCAGGATCGCATCCTTGCCGAGCTGCTCGTGCAAGGGGCATCCGAGTTTGCCCAGTTTTTCAATCAGCTCGATCATGTACAATACATGATCAATGACTGAACCACTATTCGGTATCTTGGAATTGTAGATGGCACAAGACACTTTGTACCGTTCTACATCATCCGGGGTGCCGAAGGATTCCTTCAACTTTTGAAGGATTTCATCAGGTTGGGCCTCCTCGAATTTGCGACTAAACTCGTCGTTCATCGCCGCAAGCATAATGCAATGGACAGTAGTCCGATCAGAAACCCACTTCAAGTAAGTGTCTCTGACTGCACTCCGTGCATTTACAGGAGGGATTTCAGGCGTCGGATCCGTTATCACATAGAGGATCCGTTCATGCTCCAGAACAATTCTTAACCTTCGATACCAAGTATCGAAGTTATGACCCTTCAACTTCTCGTTATCGAGAAGTGACCGGAGCGATAAGTTTGAAGACATCTGAAAAGAAACAAGACCAAATTAGTTTATGAATTAATAACTTAACCAAAAGACTTGGACTTTAGTCTAAAGGTTTCTCCCACTAATTTTTCAGATCGGTAGCCTCTAACTCCAATCCGTGAAAACAACATCTTTTCAAGTGGGTACTAAAATCCAATAGGCCTCGCATGAGCCCGACTAAGGCCAGCTCACCCATACGAGCCTAAAGGTAGGTTCGTAAACCAATTATTTCCCTAAACAATTTTCAGCATTTTATTTTGCCCCAGAGAACACCCCATTCGGCCTAGGGGCCTCCTATTGTGGGTCTCTGGTTAGGTCCAACCATTAAAATGACAAATCCAATGCTTCCAGCTAACTAAAGACCAAGCCCGACTATGGCCGGCCCACCTGGTCTCGTTAAGGAGGTTGCACTGAATCATCATCGATCAGATAGAAATTCCAGTCGTTGGATGTACACCCGTTCTATGGAACTGCCGATGCACACCAAGCTAGTGGACACATTTCTATCCAACTTAATGGGAGGCTAAGACATTGTCAACTCTTTGACTTAGTCTTTTAAGGACCTAATAATTTTAGAGGATTTTTAGATGTGACAGAAGAAAAGAGACAAGGACATGGATCATCCTCCCACTGAATCAATCAGATATCAGGAGGGTTGAAATAAATCAACAAATGATCCATGGCCACCTAAAGATCAGTCAGACCGATCAACCTGGGTGACATGGGTTAACTCGAGTCATTGAGCTTTTCCAATCAGTTCTGGTTGACTTGACTAGCTAGGTAGGTGAGATCATGGGTGAGTATCCGCCATTAACCATCTTTCCTAGACACCAACCAAGTTGGCCAGGAAAGAGGTAGCCTCATACAACCATGATCACAGATGCCAAACCTACCTCGACACCAGTCGGTTTACCAAACTCGATCAGATTAGTCTAAAGACTCGGGCATCCATAGAGACACTAATTGGATCCATTTTAGATGAACGGATCAACTATTCTAACTATTAGATAGTTCTAAAGAAGGACCTTAATCAACTTTTGATTAATCTTCTTTATCCGGTTCAACTAAACCTAGGTCTAACCCAGTTAAGGACGTAATTAGATAACTAACCCAATTAACCCAAAATGGCTTATTCAAGTGTTTTAGATTTCATAAACCTAAAAGATTTTAATAAGCCTTAGATTTAATTAAAACAATTTTTAATTAAGTCATAATGTAAAACATTTTTACATAAGCAAAAATCATGCATCATATCTAGATTGATCTTTTATAAACATTACATAGCCCAATAAAAAATAACATACATGCCTAACATGTATTTGAATTAAAACAATTTTAATTCCAAGATTTTCTTAAAGGATCCTTCTGAAAAGGCCATCACAGACGAACCGCATTGTGTCAAAGACACACGGTCATGGTGAAGGTCTCAACTAGGTTCCTAAAAGTACTCTCAAATCATACTTTATGATTTACAATTTCAAAGATTAAACATTTCAATCAACTATACATGCAGTCAAGAAATGCTACAACAGAACCTGGCTCTGATACCACTGAAAGTAATATGAAGAATGCGGTTGCAGGTGCCTACGCTAAGCATGCAAAGCGGGAGCAGGCTTGAATTTTAAAAATTTAAATTCACAGCGAAAAAATGCCTGCTCCGCACAGGATCTAACAAATTCCGGATGCATGTATAGGCAATACTAGGCATGTGCAAGAGCATATAATATTTATAAACAATTGAAAAACCTAGATCCATACATGCATGAAGAATAAAACAAGAAACTATACCTTATTCTTGCCTGGAATAGTCTTGGTATAAAGCTAGAATTGCTGGGATAATAGGAATAACTTTATTCCTGTTGTCTTCTACTTCCAGCACGTTGACAGGTTGCTTCTTTTCTCCAAAAACTGCAGCAAAACAACAAGGAATTTTGCCAACGATTTGATCTCCCTTCCAACACCAAAAGCTAGGAACAAGTTGGTTTGGCTTCCTTCAAAGGGAGATTAACTTTGCAACGTTTTGTGCCCTTCGTTTCAACCAAAAAAATTGCACCAAAAATCTGCAACCTGAAAACCTACAACCTGAAAACAGAGCACAAAAAAAACTACAACAAAGAGGTTGATATGGCTTCCAAATGCTCAATTGAACACTCTCAAGAGGGGGAACACGTCAGGGGCTGGCTCTGATCTGTCTCTCGGTCGATGCTAGTCGCCGGAAGACATGGAACGGTGGGAGGGAAGAAGGAAGGAAACAGAATTTCTGAAATCTGAAATGTTTTTCAGCAAAACAGAGTTCCTTCTTCCAGCAATTGTGAGCACCAGAAAACAGGGATTAAAGGGTGTTCTCTCTTCCTATCACTCACCAAAACCCAACCCTCAATTTCACCGGTGGAATGGGAAAGAATTTCTGCAAGGAAGAAGAACTCTCACAGGTTTCTAACCTCTCACACGGTGATGAAGCACTGCAGAAAAAATGGGAGCACTGGAACAGTTTAAAGGCTGCAGGGAGAAGTGATAACGGAGAGGGAGGGAGGCCAAATGACGCCGGTGGCATAATCACCAATTAAACAGCCATTAGAACCAATAAAGGGTTTAGGCTATCGGGTGGAGGGAGATGAGAAGACGCCGATTGGGCTTCCATCGCTTGGAATTCATCCAGCGAGAAATTACCGTGTAAACGGTCACTGAAGAAAAAATCAACGGTTCAAAAAATTTGGGTTCAATCCCATTAAACCCAATGGTTCAAACAAATTTGGATTCAATCCTATTAAACCCAATGGTTCAAACAAATTGAACTGGTTCAAGCCCAAATAAATTTGGGTTCAATTGGTTCACAACTAATTGGAGGCTGAAACAAGCTCCGAATCAGTTCAAAACTGATTCAGAAAAATCCTGGCGCAGACCTGGTCAGCCCGGAACAATTTCCGGTTGACGCAAACAAGGGCAAGACCGGGAAAAGAGTGCTCAAAAAATACCGTGAACATAAAATCGAGACGATTCCCAATCGTAATCGGTATCCGGATCAGAGAGTTATCCTCTATGGCGTGTGACCTCATAGGTTCGAACCTAAATGGTAGCACTGGAATAATTCCAGTACCAGCACAGGAAACCATCTAGCAATGGGTCCCGGCATCCGGATAGGTCGAAGATGCGGGAGCATACTATCGAACCTCTGGCATATGGTTACTGTATAATTCATCCCTTTGACTTCAAATGCTCAGGACGACTGATATTGGGCTGCCAACCCAGACTGAGTCAGTCGACTACGTCTCTCAACCTCGCAAGCCCAGTGACTCTTCACTAGGGCTACCCCGGCTGAGGATTTGCTAAATTGAGATACTGCGAGACATTCAATCCAAACTATTCGGACAGGTCAATTCCATCTTGGTCCATCACTACTCCACAAGTACTTGCCTGTACCCAGAAACCTTCCATCACCAGATTAAAAATCCGGGTAGTCCGGTACCAAAGCATAGGGAGTTGCTTGCAAGCTACCGTGATGATCTCAGTCAAAGGGACACATATATCCATATCCTATCGTGAGTATCCCTTTGGCAGAAAAGGGCTTCACGGAGTCATGTTTAATGAGATATCATATATCCCACTTGCATATCACATCAGTGTCACCACACTCATTTGGTCAAGAGGATAACCAAATGATGTGAACTGCAACAACCTATACTTGATATATTGCCGTCCAGTATAATATATCCTTTGATTGTGAACAGGGTTTAAGGACCAGTCGATATATCCTATCTGTATCAAAGTCAGTGTAGCCCTAAGGACTTCATCACATGGAAAGAGTTCATTTTTAGGAAAATATGTGATGAGCTGCCAAAAATAATAATTTTATTAATTCATAAAATGAATAGAATACTCAGCATAACCGCCTACAACCCAGGCGATTGGCTTTGGGACACAATTCCCAATGTCTTTAACCTATCCGGATGTTGGGTATCATTGCTAGATGAAGACTTTGACTGGTACTAGAAATGTTCCAGTGCTACCGGTTTAGTGTTCGAACCTATGGGGTCACACATCATAGATGATTTCTATTTGATCTTATAGCTAATCAATGATTGGGAATCGTTTGTCATCACCCGATGTCAATATGATTGACTTTGTTCCAAGTGTCGACACTTGAAATTTTGCAAGTGTCGACACTTGGTGAAGTGTCGACACTTGATGATTTTCAAGTGTCGACACTTCTTGTGACGAACAGTTTTATGGGAGGATTTCATGGAGGATTTTTGAGCATGTTTTGACCTGGTTTGAATTTCGAATTTAAACCAGTTTTGGCTCCAAGGTTTTGTGGTATGAAGGTCATACTTTCCTCTTTGGGTTGGACCTATTTGGAATGACCTTGATCCACTCCCCGATTCTCTCCTCTCATCTCTCCTCCTTCCTTTTTCTCCCTCTCCCTGCTACCGCTATAAATGTAGGACATTATGGTGGCTGCTGGGGTTACACACAACACACAACAACAGCAAAAGAATTTTTGGGTGAAGAAGATTGAGAAGAGTGAGAGCTTTAGAGATTGGGTGTGTGCTACCTAGCAATCAAGCTAGGTCTTGGAAGTGAGGTTTTGGGAAAGGGTTCCTGCTCTCCTCCTAGTCTTCCTGGAAGAAAAAGATCGGCCAAGGATCTCAAAGAGCTAGCACTCTGAGGGAGTTGATCACAGTGGAGCCTAGGTGTGGACATCCTGTAGAGGCCAGATGCTTGTGTGGCTCGAGTGCCCTCCTCCTTCTCATAGCTCTCCACAGCTTCTCTCCAGCACTCGCCGAGGTATAGAGGTATGACCTTTATATTTGTGTTGTTTTTGATGTTATATGCATGCTAGGTCTTTATACTGATTCCTGTTGCGGGCAGATTGATAGATAGTTTAGATCTATCTATCGAGCCTTCCACTGTGCATGTCTAAAAATATTTTAAAATACATTTTCTCTACCCTTTTTTCTTGCATATTGTATGCTAAGTATAGGTATTTTGCACCTTCAATCGTATCAGAGCAATAGGTTCCTTGTTGTAGTATAATGATGCTAGCATGCTAATAACATCTTCTTTCTTCTTAAGTACTTGGATTGAGTGCTTCACCATAGCCGTCCGGTCATAGGAGAGAAGTAAGGCTGCAAGATCCTCTCTTCCCATTCAATGGGGTCTCCTATGGCATGTAGGGGTGCCATTGTGATCGACTCTTGTAAAGGAAAATAAGAAGAAAGAAAATTGTAGGTTAAAAATGTTTTAATCTAATGACATGATCATAAAATAAATTTAGATAAGACCTAAGAGTTATTTTTTATTGGTTTTGCTTGAATGTTTGAATAAACATTTGATTTGAAATCACTATTTTTTTGTTGTCTCGGGCTGTGAGTCAACACTTGGCCTTTCAAGTGTCGACTCATGAGAAAATTTTCTGAGATCTGGTTTCTATTTTTCTTTAGAGATAGGTTGAAGTGTCGACACTTGCCCCTGAAGTGTCGACACCTGACCTTGAAGTGTCGACACTTGACCCTTGAAGTGTCGACTCTTGAGGTGTGCCAGAAAATATGTTGTTCTATTTTCTGTTCCCTGTCTCAGGCCTTGAGTCAATACTTGCTTTTGAAGTGTCGACACTTGGCTGCAGAAAATGCTGAAAATAGTGAATTCAAATTTTGTTTTGTTGTAAAATCTTTTTACACTGATAAATTAAAATTATTTTAATATATTTTAAGATTATTGAACTTAATTTTGAATTAAGATTGACTACAAACTCTAGGAATATGATTCAAAGATCTTAATTCATTTCAATAAGCCTTAAGGGTCATGGGTCATTTCAATAAGCCTTAAGGGTCATGGGTTAGCTTCTATTTGGTCCTTAATTGGGTTAGACCTAAGTTTAGATGCATTGGACTAATTAGAGAACTAATCTAATCAAATGTTGAGTTAGGATTTCTTCTCTAGATCTATCTAATAGTTAGATTGATTAGTCCATAATCTAAATGGATCTAATTTGTAGCTCAGTGGAAAGCTCGAGATTTTAGGCTAGTCTAATCGAGTCTGATGAATTGATTGGTGTCAAGGTAAGTTTGGCATTGTGATCATGGTTCTTTGGGGCAACCTCTTACGTAGCCAACTCTGTTGGTGTCTAAGGCAAGACGGTTAATGATGGAACCCAACCCATGATCTCACTTACCTGGTCAATGTGGTCAATCAGGATTTATTAGATAGCTCATTGACTCGTGTTAACCCTTGTCACCCAAGGTTAATCAGTCTTGACTGATTTTAGGTGCCCATGGATCATTGTTATGTGTAACCCTCTTAGATTGCTGATGTGGTCAGTGGGAGGTTGTTCCATGTCTTCTCTTCTCTTCATCTATCACATTAAAGTTAAGAACCCTCTAAATTATTAGGTCATTAAAAGGATAAAGTTATAGAGATAACCAAGTCCTAGCCTCCTATTAAGTGGGATAGTAATGTGACCATTAGTTCGGTGTTCATCGGCAGGTCCAAAGATCGGGTGTTCATCGGGCTATTGGAGTTGCTGTTCCTAATATGATTGCTCAGCGTGACCCTCTTAATGGTGGTCACATGAGCCAGCCAAAGTCGGGCTTGACCATTCGTTAGTTAGAAGCATTGAATTTTGTCAAGTTAATGGTTGGACCTAACCATGACCTTCAATAGGAGGCCGAAAGGCCGATTGAAGTGCTCCTTGGGGCAAAACCTAATTGCTAGAGGTTACTTGGAGAAGTAATCGGTTAAAGAACCTACCTTTAGACATGCATGGGTGGGCCAGCCAAAGTCGGGCTCATGTGTTGTCTATTAGACTCTAGTACCTGCTAAGGAATTAATGTAATTCCTCGGATTGGAGGTAGAGGCTACCGATCTGTGCAAAATAGTGGGAGGGACCTTTAGACTAAAGTCCATATCTTTAGGTTAATAATTCATATACACTAATTTGTTTTGGTTTTCATTTTAGATGTCTTCCAACCTGTCACTCCGATCTTTTCTTGACAATGAGAAGCTCAATGGATCCAACTTCGATAGCTGGTATCAAAGGCTCAGGATTATACTAGAGCATGAACGGATCCTGTATCTGATATCGAATCCGTCACCTGAGATCCCTGCTGCCAATGCTCGGGGTTCGGTCAGAGACACTTATCAGAAGTGGCTCTCTGATAGGACCACTATCCTATGTATCATGTTGGCTATGATGAACAACGAGTTTAGTCGCAAATTCGAGAAAGCCCAGCCGAAAGAAATCCTTCAGAGGTTGAAGGAGTCTTTCGGGACACCAGACGATGTTGAGAGGTACAGGGTCTCCTGTGCTATCCACAATGCACATATGCGTGATGGGGCCTCAATCACTGATCATGTACTGTACATGATCGAGATGATTGAGCGCCTGGGCAAGCTCGGCTGTCCCTTGCATGAACAGCTTGGGAAAGATGCGATTTTGAATTCTCTCCCCTCCTATCTAAACTTTCTTGATCATTACAGAATGAATAAGCCTGCAGTCAACTACCCTGGTCTGTTGGGGTTGCTGTAGACTTATGAGAAAGACTACCGGTTGAATAAAGAGGTGGTGAATCTAGTGGGAGGTTCTTCGGGAGGGCATCATTCCTTTAAGAAAGGGAAAAAGAAAAATAATAAAGGGAAAAAGGTGCTTAGTGCTTTTGGGCCCAGTCAGGCCGAGAAAGTGAAGGCTGATCAACGCCAGGCAAAGTGCTTCTTCTGCAAGAAGCAGGGTCATTGGAAGAGGAACTGTCCTCTTTATATTGCATCCCTTGACCCGAACAGGTCCAAGAAGAGAAAGCTGCAGGATGATCCTGGACAAGGTATTTGTATGATAACACCTTATAGTTTCTCTGTTTGCATACTACTAACTGGGTATTGGATACTATAAGTCCAATTCACATTTGTAACTCTTTGTAGGGACTTCAAGTTAGTAGAAGATTCAAAGACGGCGAGAGGTTCTTGAACGTGGGAAATGGAAGCTTCGAGGTATGGTTATTTCATTACTTTTATAGACGACCTTTCGAGGTATGGTTGTCTTCTTAATGAGACATAAATCTGAATTGTTTGAAATGTTCAAACAATATTATAATAAAGTAGAAAAACAAACTGAAAAGTGTATCAAAACCCTTCGATCTGATCGAGGCGGTGAATGTCTTTCGGGTGAGTTTCTGACATATATTGAGGAGAATGGGATTCTCTCTCAGTGGACGTCTCCAGGGACACCCTAGTTTAATGGAGTGTCTGAGAGGAGGAATCGAACCATGTTAGATATGGTTCGGTCCATGATGGGCTTTGCTTCTCTGCCGATATCCTTTTGGCGATATGCTTTAGAATCAGCCTGCTACCTTCTAAATAAAGCTCCAAGTAAGTTCGTTAGTAAAACACCATATGAGATGTGGACTGGACATAAGCCGATACTTTCACACCTTTGGGTCTGGGGGTGCCAAGCTTATGTAAAACGTTTGAAAATGGACAAACGTGGACCTAGGTCTGACCGGTGCCTATTTGTTGGGTATCCAAAGGAGTCTAAGGGGTATTACTTCTACTTAGCTGAGGAACAAAAGTTGTTCGTCAGTCTTTGGGCTATCTATTTGGAAAAGGAGTTCCTTGGTGAAGGAACTATAGCTGCTTAGTTTGAACTTAGTGAAGTTCAACAAGTAGAAGAACCGACATACTTAAGGGAAAACATAGAACCAGCTATGATTACATCACACCCAGAGCCCACTCAGGAACCATTAAGGAGATCTGGTAGAGTACCTAGCTGATCGGACAGATACTATGGTTTCTTGGTCCAAGACGGTGATCCCATTGAACTCGATGAGAACAATAAGGATCCGATCACCAATATGGATGCATGTAGAGGTCCGACTTTGAATCATGGCTAGGAGCCATGAAATCCAAAATGGAGTCCATGGAGATCAACAATGTATGGACATTGGTTGATCAACCTGAAGGGATAAAACCCATTGGGTACAAATGGATATTCAAAAGGAAAAGGGATGCAGATGGAAAGGTGGAGACCTATAAAGCCTGTTTGGTTACCAAGGGGTAGCATCAATGTTATGGTATATTCTATGACGAGATGTTCTCTCCTGTGGCAATGCTCAAATCCATTCGGCTTATGATTGCTTTAGCAGCACACTTTGAATATGAAATCTGGCAAATGGATGTCCGAACAACTTTCCTGAATGGTGAGCTAAAGAAGAGGTGCATATGATATAACCTAAAGGGTTCACATCCACAGATGAGTCAAAGGTGTGCAAGCTTCAAAAGTCCATCTATGGATTGAAACAAGCATCAAGGAGTTGGAACATGCATTTTGATAAGTGTATCAAGTCGTATGGGTTCGTTAGGAACAGAGAAGAACCTTGCATTTACAAATGGGCTAACAATTCTGTGATTGTACTCCTTGTGCTGTATGTGCATGACATTCTCTTAATCGGGAATGACATTGTAGCACTGCAAGGAATAAAGGTCTGGTTATCATCTCAGTTCTCTATGAAAGACTTGCATAAAGCCTATTATTTACTGGGTATGAAGATCTATAGAGATAGATCTAAGAGGCTTCTAAGACTATCCCAGTCTACGTACATCGACACCATGCTGAACCGTCTAAGACTATCCCAGTCTACGTACATCGACACCATGCTGAAACGGTTCAGCATGGAGAATTCCAAGAAGGGCTATCTCCCGATAGGCACTGGAATTGATCTCTCCAAAAGGAATTGTGCGACAACTCCTGAGGAGAGAGAGCATATGAGTAGAATTCCATATGCTTCGGTAGTGGGTTCTATCATGTATGCCATGACATGTACAAGACCAGACATGGCAAACTCACTAGGCGTAGTGAGCAGATACCAGTCTGACCCAGGTGAAGCTCATTGGAAAGTGGTAAAGACCATCCTTAAGTATTTATGAAATACTAAGGACCAATGGCTAATTTATGGAGAATCTGACTTGAAACTTGTGGGATATACTGACTCCAGTTTCCAATCTGATAAAGATGATAGCAGTGTGTCAGGTTTTGTCTTTATCCTGAATGGAGGAGCTATCTATTGGAAAAGTTTCAAGAAGCCTACTGTGGTGGACATAGTATGCGAAGCAGAGTACTTTGCAGCATCAGATGCAGTGAAGGAAGCTGTGTGGTTATGGAAGTTCCTTCGTAAGCTGGGAGTGGCACCTTCCCTGGATGGTCCTGCACTAGTGTACTGTGACAACACTAGAACTATTGCTCTAGCCAAAGAACCGAAGTCTCATCACGCACAAAGCATATTCTGCGGTGCTATCACCTTGTGCGAAAGATCGTGGAACGAGGTGACATCGACCTTCAGAAGATCGATGGAAAGGAGAACCTGGCTGACCCCTTCACTAAAGCTGTCGAAGTTCAAGAGTCCGACTATTGTAAAAGGAAAATGGGAATGAGATTCTGTATTGATTGGCTTTAGTCCAAGTGGGAGTTGTTGGGAATTGTGTCCCAAAGCCAATCATCTAGGCTGTAGATGGTTGTGCTATTTTGTATTTGTATATGAATTATTTAATAAATAAAAGTTATTTATTTTTGGATGTCCATCATATTTTTTTTCCTGTAAAGAACTCTTGTATGATGGAGTCCTTAGAACTACATTATTTGATATAGAGAGGATATATCAAGTTTACAACCAAATGATACATTGTTATAGTATGACAATGTATCAAGTATAGGTTGTTGTATGTCACATTTGTTGGTTGTCCTCTTAACAAAGGAGTGTGGAGACACTGATATGATATGCAAGTGAAATGTATGGCATCTCACAGAACGTGACCATCTACGAAGCTCCCTTCTTCCAAATGATGCATGATGACTCTAAGACTACTAAACATGCATGAGAAATTGTAGAATAATTTTTTTTATAATTTTTATAATTTTATTTGCAGGCTAGATTCTCAAAATAAAATAAAAACTAGCAGAAAGACTAACAGTGCAAAGAATCATTGGATCGCAGGCATACTCATGCAAACTAATGAAATATCCAGGACCCGAGAGTTGAGAAACTCCCAGTTTAGGATAGTTTATCTTCATCAAAATCAAATAATAAGAGAAGGGAAGGTTTCTTACCAGTCAGAGATTAAAATTCAATAGCAGCAGGGGTCACTCACAACTCTGATCGGAGCCTAAAAGAAGAAGCCTTGTTTTCCTTGAATTTGATGGCTGATCTAGGCAGTTCGAGCAGCAAAGAAGGCCTCTTCGGGGGAGGGGAAGCACCGGGGATCCTACAAGCATCAGAGTTAATCAAAACAGCAATTAAAAAATAAGAAAGGAACTATGGGTTGAAAGGAATTAGGATTAGGGTTAGAAGATGGTTGTTTGAAGATTGTTGAAGATCTCCTTGCTTGACAGCCTAGGGCACTCTTTCTTAGACGTGTGAAGGCTTGGATGGTAGTGAGTTAGGGTGTGGAAGGAAGCTAGAGTAGCAAGGAATTCGTCCAAGTACAAAAACACAAACCAAAGAACCAAAACAAAACACCAACCCAAGGCAATAACTCAAAATTTCTGCAAGTTATATTCATAAGAATGAGATGCTTACAAGAGGGGGAGGGGTGGGGTATTTATAGAGTTCCCATGACCTCACTAACCATGGTTACAATTGGGTTATAAGTTCTCTTCCCAATTGGAATACAAGTATTTTCCTAGCTAGGTTAGAATTATAAAGTTTAAAAGGATTAGAAATCCCAACTAGGTTAGGAATAAACTTGGTCTTCTCCTTCTTTTCTCCAACTTGGACTTGGTCAAACCTCTTTGGACATGGTCAACACTTCAAGGATGCCTAGGAGGTGTGTTGGGCCTCTAGGAGCAGCAAGGGGTCGACCCAAAGGTACTTGGGTGCATGGGTTTGGGCCTCTGGAAGCTGGAGTGGCCTGGTAGCCTGGTAGCAGGAATATTCCTTGGAATCTTGCTTCTTAAGGGCTTGGGCTTGGCACCTGGGCTTGATTTCTTTGGGCTGGGATGTAGGTGGACCTCTAGAATTATGGGTTCCCTATTCTGAGAATATGCTTTAGAATCTGGAAGGGAATTTGGGCATCTAGAGGGCATTTAGAAGGAATCAGGGTTTCTGAAAGCCTCTTGGATCCTAGGTTGTCACACAAAATCCAATGGGCTGATGTAATGGCCTTTGACTCCTGGATGTGGCCTGGTGGAACTCCAAAATAGGGTAACCTCTTCTCTTGTACAAAAATTGGGCTCATACTGGACTCATAACTGATGTACAGGACTCAAAATACTGACTAGGTTGAGGGTTGAGACAAATCAACTAACCTCAACTTATTACAGGACTCAATTCTAGTTGATTACAAAATTTGACACATGGCTAGGTAAACCAAATAGTCAGTATTTTGACACATGGCTAGGTAAAATTTGACTCAATTCTAGTTGATTATAAAATTTGATATATGGCTAGGTAAACCAAATAGGGCCCAATAATCTGTGTCTGATCTTGGTGCCCCCACCAATTCTCCTGGGGTGGGAGGAACTCGACACCGTCTAGTGTGGGATAACTTGGCTCTCATAGTGCTCGAGTAGGTCTGGGTTGAGGTGCTGCAGATCCTCACGGGTGATCCATGAGTCCTCAGATTCTAGCCGACCTTGCCACCGTATCAAATACCTCTGATAGCCTCTATTCCAGGTACATATGGCTTGATCATCCAGGATTCTCTCAATCTTTTCCTCACTATTTGGCCAATTGGTTGGTGGACACTTTGGGGTGGGTTCTCTCTCAAAGAGAGGGATAGGCTCAAGGTGCTCGCTAGGTATCGCTACTGGCTCCCTAGACACTATAAGACTGAGATGGGTGGAGCTAATACCTAAATCAGGTAGTATCTCATGCACATAGGTATTGGGTCCACTAATATTCATTATCTTGGATGGGCCAGCTTCGCGAGCAGAAAATTCTTTACAACTACAAAATCCTCTGCAAAATCCTTTATCTCTCTTTTAGGAATTAGCCAAGTTGTTAGTTTGTTCATTAGTTATATTCAGCTTTTGACTAATTTCTATATGCATATGCTGTGCAGAGGGTAGTGCAGTGTAGATATGTAATTTAGGCTATGCATTTATTAGACTCAACTAATACATAATAGACTCGACTAGACATGCCTATCAAAGGATGTTTTATTTGACTCAAGGGACATGTTGCCCAGATATGGTGCCCAAGAGGGGGGGTGAATTGGGTATTTAAAAAATTTAAGGCAATATATATGTGCTATCAGGTTTTAAGGTGAAGAGTGATAGTGCTTTAATAATTGTGCAACGGAAGCAACGAAATAAAATGACAATTAACGAGCTAAAGAAGTTAAAGAGCAAACCAATGCAAACACACAAGAAATATAGTGGTTCGGTGCACCCAGCACCTACATCCACTCCCCAAGTTCCACTTGGGAATTTCCACTATAATCTTTAGATTACAGCCGACTTGTTTTACCAGGCTCACAAGTCAAAACCTTACACACTTGTTTTGGCTTCGGGCTAACAAGCAACCCTAGTTGGTTTTATCAATTGGCTCACCAACAAACCTCACTCACTTGTTTTGGCTTCGGGCTTACAAGCAACCCTAGTTGGTTTTATCAATTGGCTCACCAACAAACCTCACTCTAGTTTCAAATTCCCTTGAAACTAGCTAAAGACAAAAGAGTATGAATACAAGTAATGAAAACTAAACAAACTCCTTTTGAGCAAAAATAAATTCGTTGAAGCTCTTGATGGAGACTCTTCAAGCCTTTTGTCTTGGAATCTTGGACCTCACTAAATGCCAAACACTTGAATGTTGGATTCCTCAAAAAATGGAAAGCTTTTGGGAAGGGAATCTCTTGGTTTTCTCACACTTTTTGGCTTTGGAAGTGATTGAAGGCTTTGTACTTTGAACCTATACTTTTTCACTTTGTCTCCTTGTCTTTTTTGAAGTTTGGTGGAGGTTAAATACCTCATTCATGCTGAAACAACTCCACAAGACCGTTAGATTCAAAAATATGGCCGTTTATGGCCGTTAGAAATCAAATCAGAAGTTCAGAAAAACTAGCCGTTATGCCATGAGTCGACCTCATGAGTCGACCTCTGGATTAAGTGTCGACCTCATGAGTCGACCTCCAGTATATTTTAGGCAAAAGTTCAGAGTACCATAGTTCTGCCCATTTTGAGTTCTCAGGCTATGAGTCGACCTCTGGTGTCGACCTCTGGACAGGTGTTGACCTCTGGTGGTCGACCTCTGGAGCGTGCCACTGAGATTTTGCCGTGCCGGCCATGCTGAACTTTTCTTCTCCTCATGAGTCGACCTCTGGTGGTCGACCTTTGACAAGGTGTCGACCTCTGGTGGTCGACCTCTGATCTGAATTTTTCTGAAACTCTTTGAGATGTGCGTGCCATGCTTGAGTTTCTCTAAGCCTTTGTTTCTTTTGTCAATAATTTCTCAACAAGAAGGTCCAATTTGAGTATTTTGATCTTGTCCAAGGTAGAAGAGCTCTTTTCCAAATCAGGTAAACTTAGTTTCATCAATGTACTTTTGATACTCTTTTTGAATAACCTAAGTCCTGAAACTTTTATCTAGAGATGAAACATTAGTCCAAACATATACTCAACCTTTTGTTAATCATCAAAACTAAGGAGTCAAAGCCAACAATCTCCCCCTTTTTGATGATGACAAAACCTTGAGTATATATGCAATTAAGTCCAAGAGCAAAATATAGCAATAATAAAAATTTTCAAAGTATCCTTTCATGCAAGAGTGTATCATAAAAATTTTGTGAAAATATTCTCAAGAGTCAAAAAGATTTTACTTTTCATTTATTTCTTTCTTTTTGTGAAAACATTCTCATAAGTCAAAAAGATAAGAATCATATAAACTTTACTACTCATAAGATGGAGTCTCATAAATACATATATACTTTTCTACTCCCCCTTTTTGTCAAGAATCAAAAAGTCATTTTTGTAGTGAAAGATATATTAATGAAACTTATGTTGAATTACAATAAAGTATAAAAATATATGCTCCCCCTCAATTTGTGCATACAACAAAATATTCTAACTTGAGGGTTTAAGAAGATAGATGCTAAGAGCTGGTATCAGATAAAATGGCACAATATAGATAAAAGCAAATGTATTCAGTTACAAAATTGCTTACAAGGTAGGCACAAAACACTGATACAACAAACCATACAAAGCAAACTAAATACAACAAGTAAATCTATGAGGCTACTCCTCATCAGAAGGTATGTCAAAAGATACAGGAGCCATGATCCTAGATGAGGATTTTGGAGTCCTATGAGAGGAACTCCGAGTCCTCAGAGAGGGACCAGACCTAGGGGTAGTCCTACGAGATCTATAAGTCCTAGGTAAGGGCTCCACAGAAGTCGAGACAGAGGCAGTAGCTGAAGGAGTGGACGGATCAGCATGCTGAGTAGACTGAGCTGGAGTCTGCCTGCTGACTAGCTCATAAGCTGTGGGATCATCGATGTCTGTCTCTGTATGCTCATCTATGTCATCCGGAATCCCAGTGATAGTCTCAAATAGTGACTCTGTAGGCTCAATATCAACTGGCACAGCTGTGGCTGGAGGATCTGAACTCTGAAAATCAGTGGAAGGAAGATCAGCTGAAGGGGGAATCTCTGGAATCGGCTCTGCAGGTGGAACATCAGATCTACCTGCTCCAGGCTGATCTCCATCACTGTCACTGTATCCACTAGAGTCATCAGCATCATCATCACCATCATCATCATCATCATCATCATGTGGAGGAGATACTGTCGGATCTGCAGTCCCTGATGGCAGTGCTAACCTCAATAAGCTGAGGATCTGTCTGAATCCTGTATCCATACTAGCTGAGAGAGCACTAATGCGTGTGTCTGTGTGTATCCGCAGATCATGAATCTCCTGCCGTACACCAGTGATCTCTGTCCGGACCTCTGAAATCTGATCTGTCACTCGCTGCTCGAAGTCCGATATCCTCACTGAAGTCCTCCGTGGTGTAGCAGTAGGTACCGGAGCTGATGAAGGTGGTGGCGTGAATGGCTCAGGCTCCGTAGTCTCTGTCTCCGGTGCTGGGCGAGGAGGTGTACCATGATCAGTAGGTCCTGAAGGCCCTGCCTCAGCAGCTCGGATCTCATCCTCCTCATCTGGCTCCTGGCCAGACTCTCGTCGTACCCATCGGTCGCCAATCAGTCGAAATCCCATTCTATGTAGGGATTTCTCTCCATAAGTATCTGAGTGCTGTAGCTGACTAAAGGGTATGCCGTCGAATGAGACACCATGCTCTCTGAATATCTGAGTCAGTCCCATCCCGTACGGCTGCACAAGTCTCCTGTGAGAAGCTGCCTCACCCATCTGCTGAAGCATGATCCTGGGAAGGTTGATGGGAGTCCGCTGGCTCAGGGACACCATCAACACTAGCTCACGCTCAGTGATAAAATCAAATCTCCCGCTCTTCGGAATCAAGATACGGGCGATGATGTGATGCAGCACTCTCATCTCTAGTGAAAGCTGGTTAGCGGACACTGTGGAAATGCCGCTAACATCCTCACGCTCTAGGATACACCTGAAGGCGTGCTCTCTGTCGCTGATCGTAGTGGCAGCAGT
Source organism: Areca catechu (assembly GCA_021397845.1). Taxonomy (NCBI): domain Eukaryota; kingdom Viridiplantae; phylum Streptophyta; class Magnoliopsida; order Arecales; family Arecaceae; genus Areca; species Areca catechu. The sequence goes on from CM038043.1 coordinate 111,699,867, forward strand.
GCCATGAAGTGGAATCCTCCAGATGCGACTGATGACCTCAGGTGTCACTGGAATCTCAATCCCTCGAACTGTAGCGGACCATCCAATGCCATCAGTGGCCATGGATCCATAAAACTCTCTGATGAGGTCTGGGTAGTATCTCTCGGACATGGTACAAAAATGAACCAGACCTGCATCTCTCAGTACATCTCCAATGAAGAAGTGATGCTGATCCCAGAATGGAATATCTACGCGCCTGCCACTAGCAATGCTCTTTCGGACTAGGCTGGCTGGCACTGGTGCAGGTGGCTCTGGGGTCGGCTCACGCTCATGTCTTACTTTCCTTCGCCGCTCAGTACTACCCTGCCCCTGTTCCAATCTCCTTTTCCTTACTGCCTGGTGTTTTCTCGGACCCATGTGTGAGGATGAGGGGTAACTTAGGGAGTAAGGCTAAGAGAGGTTCACTAATTGGGAAGAAGAGGAGAATGTGAAATAGTGAAATAGGGTTTGTGAGATTGGAGGAAATCGAGAGTAAATGAGGAAAAGGTAAGAAACGGACGAAAGAAATACGTGTTTTCAATTGAAAAACAGCCGAGATTTGAGGGTAGGAAGATTCGAGGGCTTTCGGTTGTCCAAAATCAAGAAAACGGTCAAATAGAAGGTTGATTCCAAGAAAAGCAAGAGAGGAGGTGAGGATTTCCCAAAAAGATCGAGGATAGGGGTGGAAATCCACTATTTGGAGGTTTAGGGAAGTTGTAGGGGGACCACACGAAGAAGAGGTAAAGAAAACAATGGGAAAAAATCTTGCGGACGGGTTTTTTAAAAAGCAGGTTTTCGTTCAAGTGTCGACCTCTGAGAATTTTCAGGGGTCGACCTCAAGTGTCGACCTCCAAAACTTAAGTGTCGACCTCAAGTGTCGACCTCCGAAAATATCAAGTGTCGACCTCCTACAATAAATCACCCAAAATAAAATTCTGTAAAATTTTAAAAAAATTGATAAAATTTTGAAAAATAACCTTTAAACATATTTGAGAGTTTATAAATCATTTTTGAAGAATTTTGATGAAAATTGAAGAGTTTCAAGCAAAAGGATCAATGACTCCTAGTTCTCTTCTAATCATACAAAATCTTTCTTCATTCAATGGTTTTGTGAATATATCAGCCAATTGATAATCAGTACATATAAATTCTAACAATACATTAGAGTTTTGAACGTGATCTCTTATGAAGTGATGTCTTATTTCAATATGTTTGCTTCTTGAATGTTGAACAGGATTTTTCGTTAAATTGATTGCACTAGTATTATCACATCTTATGGGTGTCTTAGTTAGTTTGATGCCAAAGTCCTCGAGTTGTTGTTTGATCCATAAAACCTGAGCACAACAGCTTCCAGCTGCTATATATTCGGCTTCTGCCGTAGATAGAGCAACCGAATTCTGTTTCTTACTGCTCCATGAAATCAAATTAACTCCTAGGAATTGACAAGTTCCACTAGTACTTTTTCGATCAAGTTTACACCCAGCAAAATCAGCATCAGAATATGCAATTAATTCATATGATGACTCCCTAGAGTACCAAAGACCAATTTCGATTGACCCAGATAAGTATCTAAGTATAAGTTTTACAGCTAAGAGATGTGATTCTTTAGGAGCAGACTGAAAACGTGCACACATACAAACACTAAACATTATATCTGGTCTACTGGCAGTTAAATATAGCAAAGAACCAATCATGCCTCTATATAATTTTTGGTCTACTGATTTACCACATTCATCTTTGTCTAATTTACATGAAGAGCTCATAGGGGTACCTATTGGTTTTGTGGTCTCCATCCCAAACTTTTTCAAAATTTCCCTTGTGTACTTGGCTTGGTTGATGGAGATCCCCTCTTTGGTTTGCTTAATTTGGAGTCCGAGGAAGAAATTGAGTTCTCCCATCATGCTCATTTCGAACTCACTCTGCATTAACTTCGCAAATTCTTGACAAAGACATTCGTTAGTAGCACCAAAAATAATATCATCTACATATATTTGTACTACTAAGAGATCATCATTTTTCTTTTTCAAAAATAATGTATTATCTACATTACCTCTAGAAAAATCATTTTTCATCAAAAATGAACTTAATCTATCATACCAAGCTCTAGGAGCTTGCTTTAAACCATACAATGCTTTATGCAATTTAAAGACATGATTAGGAAATTCATGATTTTCAAAACCAGGAGGTTGTTCAACATAAACTTCCTCTTCAATAAATCCATTTAAAAAGGCACTCTTTACATCCATTTGAAATAACTTGAAATCCATAAAACAAGCAAAAGCAAGTAAAAGTCTAATTGCTTCTAGCCTAGCAACAGGAGCAAAGGTTTCATCGAAGTCGATTCCTTCTTCCTGGTTGTAGCCTTTAGCAACAAGTCTAGCTTTGTTCCTAATTACAATACCATGTTCATCAAGTTTATTTCTAAAAACCCATTTTGTGCCAATTACAGAAACATTAAGGGGTCTTTCAGTTAAAGTCCAAACATTATTTCTTTTAAATTGATTTAATTCATCTTGCATAGCATTAATCCAATTACAATCTTTTTCAGCTTCTTCTATTGACTTAGGCTCTATCTGAGATACAAAAGCTAAATAATCACAAACATTTCTAATAGAAGAGCGTGTACTTACCCCCTTTGATGGATCACCTATTATTAGCTCTTTAGGGTGTCCATGTGCATACCTCCATTCTTTAGGTAATGGTTTTGGTGAAGTTGCATTGATTTCTTGAATTTGATCTTGACTTTCTTGATCATCATCTCCTTTGGGCTCATCTTCATTGATTGTCAATTGTTCAAGTTTCTTTGTACCTGTTTCAACATCAATAGAATCTTCTTTTCTAGAAGATTTTTCGTTAGATTCATCAAACACTACATGAATTGATTCTTCAACCAAAAGTGTTCTTCTGTTGAAGACCCTGTATGCCTTGCTAGAAGTAGAGTATCCTAAAAAGATACCTTCATCTGACTTGGCATCAAATTTACTGATATTGTCTTTGCCATTGTTTAATATGAAACAGCGGCAACCAAACACACGAAAATACTTGAGATTAGGTTTTCGATTTTTCCAAAGCTCATATGGTGTTTTCTTCAAAATAGGTCGAATTAAAACACGATTTAAAATGTAGCAGGAAGTATTAATGGCTTCTGCCCAAAAATATCTAGGTAAATCGTTTTCGCAAAGCATTGTGCGTGCCATTTCTTCAAGTGTCCTATTCTTTCTTTCTACCACCCCATTTTGTTGAGGTGTCCTAGGTGCAGAGAAATTATGACTAATACCATTTTCATTACAAAAAGCTTCAAAATCATGATTTTCAAATTCAGTTCCATGATCACTACGCAAAGAAACAATAGTGAGATCTTTTTCGTTTGAAACCCTTTTATGAAATTTAACAAAAGCTGAAAATGTTTCATCTTTATGAGCTAAAAACATTACCCAAGTAAATCGTGAGTAATCATCTACAATTACTAGCCCATATTTTTTACCTCCCAAACTAGTTGTTCTGGTTGGTCCAAAGAGGTCCATATGCAATAATTCAAGGGGTCTAGTAGTAGATACTACTCCTTTAGGTTTGAAAGTAGATTTAGTTTGTTTTCCAAATTGACATGCAGCACAAATTTTATCTTTTTCAAAAGTGAGTTTTGGCAATTCTTTTACAAGATTCTTTTTGCTTAATTTTGAAATCAACTGCATACTAGCATGCCCTAGCCTACGGTGCCAAAGCCAACTAGTTTCACTTGCCTTGGCTTCCTTAGCCACTAGGCATTGACCACTTTCCATGGCTAGATCATCAAGATCAACCATGTAAATGTTTCCATGTCTAAGACCAGTGAACTTGATGCCATCGACATCTAGACTAGATACCATGCACAAAGATGATTCAAAAATTACTTTAAAACCTTTATCACAAAACTGACTAATGCTAAAAAGATTATGCTTCAATCCATCAACAAATAATACATTATCTACATAAGCATTAGGGGTGATATGGATTTTACCAATTCCGACGATTTTGCCTTTTCCATTATCACCAAAAGTGACATTTCCACCATCAATTGCAGCTAGTGATGAGAATTGCTTCACATCCCCAGTCATGTGCCTTGAGCAACCACTATCCAGATACCACATTCTTCTTTTATTTTTGGTTGCAAGGCACACCTGCAAAAAAATGATCAAGTTGAAACTTTAGGTACCCAAGTCATCTTGGGTCCTTTAGGGTTAGTCAAGTTGGTTCCTTTTGGAACCCAAATCTTTCTAAAGGTATTTGATTTTCTTCTGTTACAAACATATGATTTATGACCTACTTTACCACATGCATAGCAGGTAATATTAGAAGATGCAGGTATGAAAAAGTTTTTGTAAAGTTTTTGCTGATTGTGTGGTTTAAATCCAAGTCCAGCTTTATTAAACACTGCATGTTGGCTATTTAAAAGCATATTTAGTTTTTCTGAACTAAAGGTAAACTTTTCTACAAAGGGTTTTACTTTTTCTAACTCTTCCTTGTAATTCTTATTTTGAAGCAATAGTTCTTTATTTTGTTTTTCAATGTTCTCATTAGTTTTAAGACTTCTATTATTTTTTATAGAATTATTTTCTTTAAAAGATTATCTTTATCATTTGTCAAAGTCTTTACATGTTCTTTTAATTTCTTGTTTTCTTGAGTTAAATTTTCAATTTCACTTGAAAACTTTTCTGAATTTTTGATAAGCTCAAAATTTTGCTTTCTTAATTTCTTATTTTTTAATTTTAATTTTTCATATTCCATTACTAAGTCATCAAAAGCATCATGCAGTTCATTGAAAGTAAATTCAGTTTCAGGTTCAGAATTTACCTCATTATCTTCATTGGCCATGAAACATAGGTTGGCGACTACCTGCTGCTCTTCTTCACTGCTGGAGTCCTCACTCTCACTCCAGGTAGCCATCATGGCCTTCTTTCTCAACATCCTTCTACTCTTTTTAAGCAAAGGGCAATCCGTTTTGTAATGTCCAGGCTTCTTGCACTCGAAGCAAATGGGTGGATCCCTTTCTTTCTCTTTCTCCTTCTCCTTGTTGTGATCACCTTTTTGTGGCCTTTTCTTGTAGAAGCCCTTCTTCTTTCTCATGAATCTTTTAAATTTTCTTGTAATTAGGGCTGTCTCATCATCATCATCTTCTTCTTCAGATTCATCACTTGACTCTTCTTTTGTAGTGGACTTGAAGGCTATGGCTTTCTTTTTCTTGTCATTGTCCACTGTTTTCTGCTTTAGTGAAAGCTCGTAGGTCATCAGTGATCCAAGAAGCTGCTCGAGAGGTAGAGTGTTGACATCCTTGGCTTCTTCTATGGCTGTAACTTTCGCATCCCATGAAGCCGGAAGAGACCTGAGAAGTTTGTTAACCAGTTCACCATTAGATATAATTTTTCCCAAACTCCTCATACCATTTACTATATTGGTAAATCTAGTATACATTTCACTTATGCTTTCAGTTGGTTCCATCCTGAACATCTCATACGTATGAATGAGCATGTTCACCTTAGTGGTCTTCACTTGGTGTGTACCCTCATGGGTAACCTCAAGTGTATCCCAAATTTCTTTGGCGGAAATATAATTTGATATTCTGTTGAATTCACTAGGATCAAGTGCACAGAATAACAAATTCATCGCCTTAGCATTTAACTCAGCTTGTTTGATGTCATTGTCATCCCATTCTTCTTCAGATTTTGGGGTGATAATGCCATTAACCAAGTGAGTGGGCTGATGAGGCCCTTTAGTGATTACTCTCCAAATATGATAATCTACAGCTTGTAAATAAATACGCATACGAGTTTTCCAATAAGTGTAGTTTGTGCCATTAAAGAAAGGAGGACGATTTGATGCTTGTCCTTCAACTATACCCATTCCAATTGGGGCGGCCATGATCTTTCACTCAAGATCGTTGGACCTACAAGAGAGTACCGGTGCTCTGATACCACTTGTTGCCCAGATATGGTGCCCAAGAGGGGGGGGTGAATTGGGTATTTAAAAAATTTAAGGCAATATATATGTGCTATCAGGTTTTAAGGTGAAGAGTGATAGTGCTTTAATAATTGTGCAATGGAAGCAACGAAATAAAATGACAATTAACGAGCTAAAGAAGTTAAAGAGCAAACCAATGCAAACACACAAGAAATATAGTGGTTCGGTGCACCCAGCACCTACATCCACTCCCCAAGTTCCACTTGGGAATTTCCACTATAATCTTTAGATTACAGCCGACTTGTTTTACCAGGCTCACAAGTCAAAACCTTACACACTTGTTTTGGCTTCGGGCTAACAAGCAACCCTAGTTGGTTTTATCAATTGGCTCACCAACAAACCTCACTCACTTGTTTTGGCTTCGGGCTTACAAGCAACCCTAGTTGGTTTTATCAATTGGCTCACCAACAAACCTCACTCTAGTTTCAAATTCCCTTGAAACTAGCTAAAGACAAAAGAGTATGAATACAAGTAATGAAAACTAAACAAACTCCTTTTGAGCAAAAATAAATTCGTTGAAGCTCTTGATGGAGACTCTTCAAGCCTTTTGTCTTGGAATCTTGGACCTCACTAAATGCCAAACACTTGAATGTTGGATTCCTCAAAAATGGAAAGCTTTTGGGAAGGGAATCTCTTGGTTTTCTCACACTTTTTGGCTTTGGAAGTGATTGAAGGCTTTGTACTTTGAACCTATAATTTTTCACTTTGTCTCCTTGTCTTTTTGAAGTTTGGTGGAGGTTAAATACCTCATTCATGCTGAAACAACTCCACAAGACCGTTAGATTCAAAAATATGGCCGTTTATGGCCGTTAGAAATCAAATCAGAAGTTCAGAAAAACTAGCCGTTATGCCATGAGTCGACCTCATGAGTCGACCTCTGGATTAAGTGTCGACCTCATGAGTCGACCTCCAGTATATTTTAGGCAAAAGTTCAGAGTACCATAGTTCTGCCCATTTTGAGTTCTCAGGCTATGAGTCGACCTCTGGTGTCGACCTCTGGACAGGTGTTGACCTCTGGTGGTCGACCTCTGGAGCGTGCCACTGAGATTTTGCCGTGCCGGCCATGCTGAACTTTTCTTCTCCTCATGAGTCGACCTCTGGTGGTCGACCTTTGACAAGGTGTCGACCTCTGGTGGTCGACCTCTGATCTGAATTTTTCTGAAACTCTTTGAGATGTGCGTGCCATGCTTGAGTTTCTCTAAGCCTTTGTTTCTTTTGTCAATAATTTCTCAACAAGAAGGTCCAATTTGAGTATTTTGATCTTGTCCAAGGTAGAAGAGCTCTTTTCCAAATCAGGTAAACTTAGTTTCATCAATGTACTTTTGATACTCTTTTTGAATAACCTAAGTCCTGAAACTTTTATCTAGAGATGAAACATTAGTCCAAACATATACTCAACCTTTTGTTAATCATCAAAACTAAGGAGTCAAAGCCAACAGGACAAAACCTAACAGATTATAGACTCTTTAGGTTTGACCCTAGCATTGCATGCACATGAGAACTTGCTATGTTCTCCTACTAGGTTCCATAGTGTTCTCCTAAAGTAAGATGCAAACATGACATGAATAATGAACGAATGTAACATGCAAACTCCTATAAAATGCAACCTAATAGTAAAGAAAACAGAAGAAATTTCTAGAAATGGTAAAAAATAAGAGGTGGGTTTAGGGTTAGTTTGATTGGGTGGAAAGTAAGAAAAGGTTTCAGGATTAATTGGATAGAATAGGATGTAAGAAGGGGTGTCAGAAATTAATCCTAAACTAATAACATTGACCTTAAGGGGTTGGTGTCTATCTACTGGGTCTGCCTTATGGAAGAATGGGTCACTAATTTCAGGGAAAAGATCTTCAATTGGGATCAAAGAAGTTACTTCATCGTGAGGATACTGGGTGAGATAAGCCAAGTCCTTAATAAACTCTTTTGGCTTAGGAAATTCAGGACTAGGCTCTACAATTGGATTCTCTTCTAAAATCTCATCTAATTGCTCTTCCATTATGACTTGGGTGTGATCTAGGTTATCTAATTCTGGGTCAGCCATTGACTGATTATGGTCAAGGTTAGCTAAATCTAGATTAAAGTTAAACTAAATTGAAAGAAACTATGTAATAATTGAAAGCATAATTTAAAGAAACTAGGATATCAAAGTAGTTCAGAAGTAAATGATCGCTGGGGGTTGAGAAACTCCCAGACCTAGGGTTTCGCGCTGAACTTTCAACAGGACAGAAGTAAAGAGAAGAGAAGGGTTACAAACCAGGCAGTGATCTTCACAGAGTTTAGTGGAAGGACTCTCTTGAGCAGATTGTTGGATCCTCGGATTCAGATATCTTCGCAATGGATCCTCCAATACTGGCCCTTTGGCAGAGTTGGCTTCTTCTGAACTCAAGATCCGGGGAAGAAGAAGAACAAGTTATGGAACCAGATACTCAAGGAAGGATTTACCTGATAGAAGAACTTGAAAGCTGATGTTGCTGAAATCCTGATTCTCCTGGATGCTGATCTGACTTCCTCTGGGATTTGCTCTGTCTTCGAAGTAGCCGAACTGGACCTGGATGATGGTGGTCGGCCTCTACTTGGAGAGAGGGGCCGTGAGAGATGGGGTAGGCTAGGGTTTGGTGGAAGGAAGAGGATGATGGGTGGCTAGGGTTTTGGAGTTGAAGTGGCTAACCTAGGGTTTTGGGGTTGGAGATCTCACACCTCCTCAAGGTTCCTGGGCAACCCGGATTTACTCCCTCATGGAGCTCAACACCTGGATGCAAGTGCAGAAGAGAGAAACATAAAGTTGCTCACACAAAATTTGAATTCATTCATCAGTTGTCTTCAAACTTACGTGAGGGGTTTATTTTATAGGTCTTTACAAGAGGTCAGGGTTTTACATCTTTCCATGTAGGACTAATAGGATGGATCCTCAAATTAGGATTGTAGAATCAAATCCTTCTCATATGGCCGGCCAAGAGCTTCCATAAGTGTTGATTGGTGGCTCTAAATGGTAAGTAGGTGGCGCCTCCTAACCTTGCTCTTCAAGAAAAATTGTTTTCCTTCCATGCTTGGTTTTATTTGGAAGTATTTGAGCGCCTCCTAGTCTTGCTCCACAAGTTTAGGCTTCTTCCTTTCATGGCTCAACTCTTTTGGACACCTCCTTTTCTTTCTCCCCAAGTCATGGCTCTTCCAAACTTTGCTTTGATCTCTTTAGGCATGGATTGGGTGCCCCCTTGAAGTGCTCCCCAAGAAATGCCTCTTTCCTCCTTTAGCTTGGCCTTTTAAGGTATATATGGGACGCCTCCTTGATTTTTGCTTCAAGAAAAATTCTTGCTCCCTTGGGTGTGGGGACCAAGACACTGGGATGGAGATGTGGCGCCCCCTGGATTCTGTCATGTGGCTGGGAGTGTGGCGCCCACTTACTTGAGCCTGGGAGAAAAATGTGGCACCCTGGACCTTGACTTGAAAAAAGGTGGCACCAACCTGGACAAGACCTAGACCACTACTAGGACTTGTACTGAGTCAACATGACTCAACAAAATTTAAATTGCAAGGAAATACAGACTCAAGACTAAAATTGAGTTGACCAAGTCAATCCTTATTACAAAACCAGAAAACCCTAATTCTTCGGGCAAGGTCAATCAGAGATCCAGATAGAGCCCTAAAGTCATCTTCTGAGTCTGGTGCCCGCACCAGTCTTTGGTTCATTTGGTCAAGCTGGTTTATTTGGGTAGCCAATTGGGCATTCATTTGGGCTAACTAATTTTGGGTTTGGGAGTTGGATTGGTTTATTTGGGTAAGCTGAGCTTGGGTTTGGGTACTCATTTGGGCAAGTTGAGCTAGGATGGTCTCCAAAGTGGGGTTCATGGTTGGGCTGGGCTAAGATTTGGACTTTTGATATTGGGTTCCTAATCTAGTGGTCATGCAACAAATCAATCAATCAAAATGAAATGATGCAACCAAGCATACAAAAGAGAAAGAAAAGGCTAGTATAATCTAGGGTTTCCTAGATCTAGAGCCAGAAACTGGGTGGGTCAGCTCAACTTACACCTAACCTAATAGCTAATCCTTCCACTGGCCAGGTAGGGAGTGGGAGTGTGGGAGGCCCCCCCTGCTTTCGCAGGGACCCAATTAAAAATCACAGCACCACTTAGGTCATTTGACTCTGGACCTCCAGCCTTAGATACCAGCTTTCAGTAATAGCTAAAAGGTTAAATGCACTAGTTGGCCCACATAGCTCGGACCGACCTGTTGATGTCTCCTAGCCCACTAGGGAAAATTAGGTCTAATTGATTTTAATTAGGCTTGGGTTAGTATGATGATGGTGGTTTTGGGCCCAGGATAGGTGATGAAATCCTGCCCTGATCTGAGATTTTGAGTTGCCCTTAAGATTAGGTTAAAATGATGGCAATCGATGGCCTTGATGCAATCTAAAACAATTAGAAAATAAAATATTTTTAATGATTTATGATGTGTCAAGTTAGGTTTAAGTTAACTGAGGTTAGCAAACAATGTTTGGCTTGGGATTGGGGGGTTTGGAAGTTGATTAGGTTTAAGTTAGTCAACTGCAAAATCAGCAAAAATCAGAGGATGGATGCTGATAATAATTTTTACTAAATTTCATGTAGAAAAAAAATCATATGATGATGAAAACCTAGGATTTTCTGGACTGCTACAGAAATTATTAGAATTCTGTTAGGGTTTATATTATGCTGAGTTTTAGAGATTTAGGTTTTCAGTAAAAATAATTAAAAATTTTTATAAAATAGAGGACTCAACAAAGAATAATTAATGCAAATTTCAGAGAAAAATAAAAACCTTTAGATGGTCAAAACATATGTAAAACTGATACCTAATGCAGTGGATAGAATGCTAAAATTAGGGTTTGTGATTGCAATGCAGATAAAAACTATCCTAAACCCGCTCTAATAACAAACTAATGCAGGACAACTCTAAGATAGCTAAACATGCATGGAAAATAGTTGAATAATCTTTTTGTGATTTTTATAATTTTATTTGCAGGCTAGATTTCCAAAATAAAGTAAAAACTAGTATAAATACTAGCAGTGCAAAGAATCATCGGATTACAGGCATACTCATGCAAACTAATGAAATATCCAGGACCCGAGAGTTGAGAAACTCCCAATTTAGGATAGTTTATCTTCATCAAAATCAGATAATAAGAGAAGGGAAGGTTTCTTACCAGTCAGAGATTAAAATTCAGTAGCAGTAGGGGTCACTCAAAACTCTGATCAGAGCCTGGAAGAAGAAGCCTTGTTTCCATCGAATTTGATGGCTGATATGGGCGGTTTGGGCAGCAAAGAAGGCCTCCTCAAGGGAGGGGAAGCACCTCGGGGATCCTACAAGCATCAAGGTTAATCAAAACAGCAATTAAAAAAAAAGAAAGGAACTATGGGTTGAAAAGAATTAGGATTTGGGTTAGAAGATGGCTGTTTGAAGCTTGTGGAAGATCTCCTTGCTTGGCAGCCTAGGGCACTCATTCTTGGACGTGTCAAGGCTTGGATGGCTATGAGTTAGGGTGTGGAAGGAAGCAAGGGCAGCAAGGAATTTGCCCAAAGCACAAAAACACAAACCAAAGAACCAAAACAAAACACCAACCCAAGGCAATAACTCAAAATTTCAGCAAGTTGTATTCATAAGAAAGAGATGCTTACAAGAGGGGGAGGGGTGGGGTATTTATAGAGTTCCCATGCACTCACTAACGATGGTTACACATGGGTTACAAGTCCTCTTTCCAATTGGAATACAAGTCCTTTCCTAGCTAGGTTAGAATTACAAAGTTTAAAAGGATTAGAAATCCCAACTAGGTTAGGAATAAACTTGGTCTTCTCCTTCTTCTCTTCAACATGGACTTGGTCAAACCTCTTTGGACGTGGTCAACACTTCAAGGATGCCTAGGGGGTGTGTTGGGCCTCTAGGAGCAGCAAGGGGCCAGTCCAAAGGTGCTTAGGTGCATGGGTTTGGGCCTCTGGAAGCTGGGGTGGCCTGGTAGCCTGGTAGCAGGAATATTCCCTGGAATCTTGCTTCTTAAGGACTTGGGCTTGGCACCTAGGCTTGATTTCTTTGGGCTGGGATGCAGGTGGACCTCTGGAATCATAGGTGCCCTATTATGAGAATATGCTCTAGAATCTGGAAGGGAATCTGGGCATCTCGAAGGATCAGGGTTTCCGGAAGCATCTTGGATCCTGGGTTGTCACACAAAATCCAATAGGCTGATGTAGTGGCCTCTGACTCCTGGATGTGGCCTGGTGAAACTCTAAAATAGGGTAACCTCCTCTCCTGTACAAAAATTGGGCTCATACTGGACTCATAACTGATGTACAGGACTCAAAATACTGACTAGGTTGAGGGTTGAGACAAATCAACTATCCATAACTTATTACAGGACATAATTCTAGTTAATTACAAAATTTGACACGTGGCTAAGTAAACCAAATAGGGCCCAATAAACTATATCTGATCCTGGAGCCCTCATTACCAAAGGGTTGCTCGCGAAGGGATATGGGTATATGTGTCCCTCAGACATGAGGTCAGCATGGTAGCTTGCAAGTTACTCGCTATACTTTAGTGTTGGACTACCTGGATTTCTAATCTAGTGATAGAAGGTTTCTGGGTATGGTCAAGTACTTATGGAGCAGTGGTGGATCAAGATAGAATTGACTTCTCCAAATAGTTTGGAGTGAATGACTCACTATGTCTTAATTCAGCAAAATCTTGTCCAGGGTAGTTCTTGTGAGGAGTCACAGAACTTGTGAGGTTGAGACATGATCTGGATAGACCAAATTAGGGTTGGCAAACTAACCCTAGGTCATCCTGAGTATTGTAAGGTCAAAGAAATGAATTATGCAGCAACCATATGCCAGAGGTTCTTGTGAGGTGCTCTGCATCTTCGACCTATCCAAACATCTGTTATCATTGCTTGATGAGGACTTTGACTGGTACTGGAAATGTTCCAGTGCTTCCGGCTTAGTGCTCAAACCTATGGGGTCACACATCATAGAGGATTTCTATCTGATCTTATGGCTAATCGATGATTGGGAATCATTTGTCATCACACGATTTCAATATGATTGACTTTGTTCCGAGTGTCGATACTTGGAATTTTTTAGGTGTCGACACTTGGTGAAGTGTCGACACTTGGCGATTTTCGAGTGTCAACACTTCCTGTGACGAGTAGTTTTTTGGAAGGATTTCGTGGAGAATTTTTAGGCATGTTTTGACCTGGTTTGAATTTTGAATTCAAACCAGTTTTGGCTCCAAGATTTTATGGTATGAAGGTCGTACTTTCCTCTTTGGGTTGGACCCATTTGGAATGACCTTAATCCTCTCCCCCGTTCTTTCCTCTCATCTCTCTTCCTTCCTTCTTCTCCCTCTCCCTACTGCCCCTATAAATGTAGGACATTATGGTGGCTGCTAGGGTTACACACAACGCACAACAACAGCAAAAGAATTTTTGGGAGAAGAGGATTAAGAAGAGTGAGAGCTTTAGGGATTGGGTGTGTGCTACCTAGCAATCAAGCTAGATCTTGGGAGTGAGGTTTTGGGAAAGGATTCCTGCACTCCTCCTAGTCTTCCTGGAAGAAAAAGATTGGCCAAGGATCTCGAAGAACTAGCACTCCAAGGGAGTTAATCAGAGTCGAGCCCAGGTATGGACATCCTGTAGAGGCCAAATGCTTGTGTGGCTTGAGCACCATCCTTTTTCTCACAGCTCTCCACAGCTTCTCTCCAGCACTCGCCGAGGTATAGAGGTATGACCTTTATATTTGTGTTGCTTTTGATGTTATATGCATGCTAGGTCTTTATACTAGTTCCTGTTACGGGCAGATTGATAGATAGTTTATATCTATCTATCGTGCCTTCCACTGTGCATGTCTAAAATGTTTTAGAATGCATTTCTTCTGCTCTCTTTTCTTGCATATTTTATGCTAGGTGTAGGTGTTTTTCACCTTTAGAAGGGACATTGGAAGAGGAACTGTCCTCTTTATTAGGCATCCTTAGACCTAAACAAGCCAAGGAAGGGAAAGCAGTAGGGTGCTGGACAAGGTATTTATATGATAAAACCTTATAATTTCTCTATTTGTAACACTGCTAACTGGGTATTGGATAATGGTAGTCCTATTCATGTTTGCAATTCGTTGTAGGGACTACAGGTTAGCAAGAGATTCGAGGATGGGGAACAGTTCCTGAGTGTCAGAAATGGAAATCGTGTTCGAATGCTTTAGGTCGGAGTTTTGAGTCTTGTTTTTGAGTTAGTACCGTCGAATTAGTCGACTATCATTATTGTCCAAGTTTCATTATGAGCATTATCTCTGTAGGCCTATTGGCCAATTGTGGTTATGAACTTTTAATAAAAGGAGATTTTTGCCAAGTTATTATGAATAACTCTGTGATAATGAAAGCTAAGTTAAATAATGGCATTTATGTTTTGTCACGGCCTATTAATGTAATGTACACGTCTAGCAAATGCCCAAGGATAGAAAATATCAGTGTATCTATGGCACTGTAGGCTAGGTCATGTTAACCATAATAGGATAAACAAGTTACGAGGAGAAGGCCTACTCGAGGTTAGTGATTCTGAGTCACTACCCACTTGTGAGTCATGTTTGCTTGGTAAAATGGCCAAGTCACCTTTTACTGGAAAAGGTGAACGAGCTACAGAACTTTTGAGTCTCAATCATACTGATGTATGCAGACCCATGACAGTTAGTGCCAGAGGTGGATATAGATATTTCATTATATTTACAGATGACCTTTCCAGGTATGGTTATGTCTTCTTGATGAGACATAAATCTGAGTCATTTGGAATGTTCAAACGATATCGTAATGAAGTGAAGAAACAAACTTGAAAGAGTATTAAAACCCTTCGATCTGATCGAGATGGTGAATACCTATCCGATGAGTTCATGACATATCTTGAGGAGAATGGGATTCTCTCTCAGTGGACTCCTCCAGGAACACCCCAGTTGAATGGTGTGTCCGAAAGGAGAAATCGAACCCTATTGGACATTATTCTATCCATGATAGGCTTTGCAATTCTGCCGCTGTCCTTTTGGGGATATGCACTTGAGACAGCTTGTTACTTGCTAAATGATGTTCTGAGTAAGTCTATTGTCTCCACTCAATATGAGTTATGGATTGGACGTAAGCCCTCAATTTCATACCTTTGGGTCTAGGGTTGTCCGGCTTATGTAAAGCATTTAGACTCAGATAAACTTGGTCCTAGGACAGATCGGTGCCTGTTTATTGGATACCCTAAGGAAATAAAAGGGTATTTCTTCTACTTGGAGGACGAACATAAAGTGTTCGTTGCTTTTAGGGCTATCTTTTTGGAAAAGGAGTTCCTTGGAGAAGGAACTATAGCCTCTAAGATTAAACTTGTTGAAGTTCAACCAGTGGAAGAACCTGCACACTCTAAGGACATCATAGAATCGACAGTGATTGGATCACACCCGAAACCCATTAATAGAAGATCCGGTAGAGTACCGTGTCAGCCAGACATATACTACGATTTCTTGGTCTGGGATAGTGATCCTATTGAGCTCGATGAGAATGATGAGGATCTGATCAGATCTGACTCTAAGGCATGGCTTGGAGCCATGCAATCCGAGATGGAGTCCATGAAGATCAACAATGTATGGACATTGGTTGATTCACCTGAAGGGATAAAATCCATTGGGTGCAAGTGGATTTTCAAGAGAAGAAGGGGCGCAGATGGGAAGGTGAAGACCTATAAAGCCCGTCTGGTTGCCAAGGGATATCATCAGTGGTATGGTATCGATTATGATGAGATGTTCTCCCCTATGGCAATGCTTAAGTCCATTCGGATCATGCTTGCTTTGGCAGCACATTTTGACTATGAGATCTAGTAGATATATGTCCGAACAACTTTCCTGAATGGGGAGCTAGATGAGGAGGTGTATATTTTCAAGAGAAGAAGGGGCGCAGATGGGAAGGTGAAGACCTATAAAGCCCGTCTGGTTGCCAAGGGATATCATCAGTGGTATGGTATCGATTATGATGAGACATTCTCCCCTATGGCAATGCTTAAGTCCATTCGGATCATGCTTGCTTTGGTAGCACATTTTGACTATGAGATCTAGTAGATATATGTTCGAACAACTTTCCTGAACGGGGAGCTAGATGAGGAGGTGTATATGATACAGTCTGAAGGGTTTACATCCATAGACGAGTCAAAAGTGTGCAAATTGCAGAGGTCCATTTTTGGACTCAAGCAAGCATCTCAAAGTAGGAACATGCAATTTGATAGATGTATCAAATCGTATGGCTTTGTTAGGAATAGAAAGGAACCCTGCATCTATAAGTGGGTTAATGGTTCTGTGATTGTATTCCTGGTATTGTATGTTGATGACATTCTCTTAATTAGGAATGACATCGCAGCATTGCAAGGAATAAAGGTCTGGTTATCATCTCAGTACTCCATGAAGACTTGGGTGAAGCTTTTTTCATACTGGATATGAATATCTATAGAGATAGATCTAAGAGGCTTCTGGGATTGTCCAAGTCTACATACATTGATACCGTGCTGAAACGGTTCAGCATGGAGAATTCCAAGAAAGGCTATCTCCGATAGGTTCTAGAATTACTCTTTCCAAGAAGGATTGTGTGACAACTCCTGAGGAAAGAGAGCACATGTGTAGAGTTCCTTATGATTTTGCAGTGGGCTCTATCATGTATGCTAGGACATGTACTAGACCAGACGTGGCATACTCACTAGGAGTGGTGAGTAGATACTAGTCTGACCCAGGTGAGACATATTGGAAGGCGATTAAGACCATCCTGAAGTATTTGAGAAATACTAAGGATCAATGGCTAATTTATGGAGAACCAGACTTGAAACTTGTGAGGTATACTGACTCCAGTTTCCAGTTAGACAAAGATGATAGCAAGAGTGTGTCAAGATTTGTGTTTATCCTAAATGGAGGAGCGATATGCTGGAAAAGTTCCAAGCAGGCAATAGTTGCAGACTCGATATGTGAAGTAGAGTCATTGCAACATCAGATGCAGCAAAGGAAGCCGTGTGGTTCCGGAAGTTCCTTGGAGAGCTAGGGGTGGCACCTTCCCTAGATGGTCCTGTTCCAGTGTATTATGATAGCACAGGAGCCATTGCTTAAGCTAAGGAGCCAAAGTCTCATCACCGCACCAAGCACATTCTATGGTGCTATCACCTTGTACGAGAGATTATGGAACGAGGCGACATCAATCTTATGAAGATCGATGGAAAGGAAAATCTAGCCGACCCCTTCACTAAAGCCCTTGGAATCAAAGAGTTCGACTATTGTAAAAGGAAAATGGGTATTAGATACTGTTCTGATTGGCTTTAGTACAAGTAAGAGTTGTTGGAAATTATGTCCCAAAGCCAATCGCCTAGGCTGTAGGTGGTCGTGCTCAGTATTATAATTTGTATATGAATTAATAAAACTTTATTTTGGTAGCTCATCACATTATTCATTTTCTTGTATTGAACTCTATTTATGTGATGAAGTCCTTAGGACTGCACTAACTTCGATATAGAAAGGATATATCGAGTGGTCCTTTAAAAGGTTCACAACCAAAGGATACATTGTACAGGACAGCAATGTATCAAGTATAGGTTGTTGTGGTTCACATCGTTTGGTTGTCCACTTGACCAAAGGAGTGTGGTGACACTGATGAGATCTGCAAGTAGGATGTGTGACATCTCTTTGAATGTGACTTCGTGGAGCTCTTTTCTACCAAAGGATTGCTCGCGATTGGATATGGGTATATGTGTCCCTCCAACTTGAGGTCACCATGGTAGCTTGCAAGCAACTCCCTGTGCTTTGGTGCCGGACTATCCGGATTTCTAATCCGGTGATGGAAGGTTTCTGGGTACAGGCAAGTACTTGTGGAGCAGTGGTGGACCAAGATGGAATTGACCTGTTCAAATTGTTTGGATTGAATATCTCGTAGTGTCTCAATTTAGCAAATCCTCGGCCGGGGTAGTCCTAGTGAGGAGTCGCTGGACTTGCGAGGTTGAGACAAGTTATGGATTGACTCAGTTAGGGTTGGTAGTTTAACCCTAGGTCATCTTGAGTATTGGAGGTCAAAGGGATGAATTATACGGTAACCATATGCCAGAGGTTCGATAGATTCTCTCGTATCTTCGGCCTATCTGGATGCCGGGATCCATTGCGAGACGGTATCTTGTGCTGGTACTGGAAGTGTTCAAGTACTACCGTTTAGGTTTGAACCTATGAGATCATATGCCACAGAGGATTTCTTCCTGATTTGGGAGCCGATCAATAATTGGGAATCGTTTCTGTATTAAGGTCAAACGGTCTGATTGAGCACACATTGGATTTATTCTGATCAACCTGGTCTGATTTGGATTGACTAGGATTGGTTTGGGTCAACCCAGAACTGTTCCTAGTAGACCAGGACTGGACCCGGTTTTCTTATTGATCGATTTTGGTCGGACCGGGGTCTTTGTGAACCAGTTTTTGGGTTTGATGAACTGGTTTAAAACATGGCATGTTTACACGGTGTTTTTTCCCAGTAATTTAAAAACATCAGCTTGAAGACTTGCATGGGTTCCCTACTCACGGTATAGCCAGCCCATTACAGAAACTGGTTCTCACGGTGATATAGCCCACATTGTTCTCTTCCAGCATGCGGTTCCCAACATTTTAAACCTATCAAGAGCCAATTCAAAAGGAGTTTGGGTTTTATCTAAACATCTCTCACGATGACTTCCTTGCCTTCATAGGTTTTCTTAGCCTATTATATAACTCAGTTGAAGGCCGTGAGATTAGATAGATGGGAAGTAACAGGGCATGTGATTAGAGAGGAGCAGAGAGCGATTAATAGCCATATGTGAGAGAGCTTGATGAATATCTAAGTGCGGAAATTCGTAGAGCGTTCCATGAAATCCTTTCTTGATCTTTAAGTTTTCCATTATGTGCTCTTGGTGGGGTAAGGGTGGTCTTGGAGAAGATCGTCCGTGAAGATATGTTTGGTTTTCCCTGCTCTACATATCCATGACCTGTTCATTGATTCTCGGAGGACTAGCATCCATCCAGGAGTTGGATCAATGAGTGCCCGTGCATGGATTCTCTAGATGGTGGACATTTGGACACCTTGAGAGATTGGACCAATCTCTTTCTTGTTCTTGCTGTTGTTTATGTGTTACAAATCAAGTGGAAGCTCTGTTTGCTGATCTGTTCTGAAGACTGCTGGGTGTTCACATTGATGTCTTCTTCAAGATCTATTTTACTATTGAAGGAGTTCAACCGGCTACCTTGATTTGCTGTTGAAGGGAGTCTAGTTGCTGCCTTGATTTGCTATTGAAGGAGTTCAACCAGCTGATATATTTTGGTCAAGAAGGGAGTCGGCTTCTTTTTGCTTCGATCCAAATTCAGAACAAAAAGAAGCTCTATAAGGTATATTATTTCCTTTTTGTTATCATGCATCTTTAGATCTAGATTTTATCATATTGTTTATAATTATTGCACTTGCCTATACATGCCTGTGAATTAGTTACATGCATTATGTTTATGTTAGATCCTGTGCATGAGTAGGCTTTTCCGTATGCATGCTTTTAAAATTTTATTTATGCAATACCTACTCTCTAGTATAGCATGCTTAGGGTAGGCGTCCAATGCACTATTTTTTTCATCTTCATCAAAACAAACCCTAATTTCTGATTCTGTGATTTCTGCACTCCTGACTGAACCAAACCTAACTCACTTCCAAACCCAACATCACCCAAGACAAATTTTGTTTGCTAACTTAAACAACATAGATTTAATTTGCCACCACATAAAAAGCCAAAAAAACCAGTTTTTATTTTTTGTTGTATTTTAGATTGCATCATGTCTCATTGTGTGTTCATCATTTGCATTAAATTAATCTTAAGGGCACTCTCAATATCTCAGATCAGGGCTAGAGGTCATGACTTGTCCTTGGCCCAAAATAACCATCTTGCATTTGAACCCAAACCTTAACTAAAATGAATTAGCAACATAATTGCTCTAGTGAGCTAGGGACACCAACAGGTCAGGTCCGAGTTGTGTGGGAAAACTAGTGCATTCAATTCTCCAACTATTACTAAAAACAGGTGTCTAAGGCTAGAGGTCCAAAGGCAAATACCCTAAGTGGATTGGTGGTTTTTAATTAGGACCCTGTCATAGACAGGGAGAGCCTCCCACCACCCCACCTCTTACCTGGCCAGTGGAAGGATTAGTTGTTGAGTTGGGTGTAAGTTGAGTAGACCCATTCCACTTTGACTCTAGGTCTAGCAAACTGTAGTACATAGTATCCTTGTGTGCCTGATTACATCATAACACCTTGATTGAATGATTGCATGACCACTAGGTTAGGAACCCTAGAAAGCATTCGTAGGCCCCATCCAGATCCAAACCAGAGTCAAATTACCTACACATCCCAACCCTAGGAGAGCCCAATACCCTGACCCCTTTTGGGAGCCCCAGCCTAGGAGGCCCAATCAAGAATTCTTAGACCAGGATGAAAGGACCATTAGAAGCATTTGGGGAATAGTACATAAATTTGGTGGTGATCCTGAGTTTTAGAATTATCTTAATTGGAAAAGAAATATGGACCTATACTTTGAAAGCCATTTGGGTTTCTATTCTGAAAGAGATCAGTCAAGTTTGCTGAAGCTAAGTTAGTTCACCAAGCAAAGGTAGACTGGGATAAATTTGAGAGAATGGCTAAACTAAAAGGAGAAATACCTATAACTACCAGAAAAGCCATGAAAAGCAAACTTAGAGAAAAGTACCTACCTAGGTCCTATGAACCCCGATCCTATGAGCTCATATCCCATTAGCCTAGTAGACCCACAACCCATAGAACTAAACCCAAGTCCTATGAGCCCAAGAGGTCCACAACCTATAAACCTGAGCCCACATCCTAAGAGCCCAATAGGATTAATACCCCTAGCTATTAGCATAGTGCCAGTCCAGTTCCCCTTAGTCGACCCGAATCCAATAAAAATAGTACCTCTAGAGATGAACCAAGTATTAGTCAGGTACCCCTTAGCTGACCCACCCCTGCTATCCCAAACACTTGTCAACTTTTTCTTAGCCAACCCTCTCCTACCACCCCATTGGTTCACAAGGAAGACATTAAAGAGGAGATATATGAAACTGATGTGAACTTAGTGGATGAGTATGAAGAAGAAGAAGAAGAGACCAATAGAAGACCTAGAATTAGTTGACCCTGACCATACCAAGATAAAAGATAACCCAAAGTTAGTTGACCTTAACCATACCCAGACTGAACCTATAGTGAAAGTACAGTTGAAGAGGACCATGAGGAACCCAACCCTACTATTAGAATTATACCTAAGAAGACTTTAGAAGAGAGCCAATTATAGAGCCTAGTCCTGAGATTCAAGAACTAGAAGGATTTATTAAGGACCTAATCTCTTTAAACCAGTACCCTCAGGAAGAATCCCCTCCTATAGTTCCGATTGAAGATCTCTTTCATGAGATTAGTGACCCAGCCTTCCATAAGGCAGACCCTATAGATATACCTCAACATCGTAAGGTTAACCTCATTAGTCTAAGACTAATCCCTGAAATCCCTTCTTGTATCCTATTTTATCCAATCAACCCTGAACCTTTTTTCCTACCCTACCAGACTAACCCTGAATCAACCTCTTATTTTCTTCCATTTCCAGAAGCTTCCAGCATTTCTAGGATCATTAGATTGCATTTTATAGAGGTAAGCATACTGCATACATTCATTATGCATGTTAGGTTTGCATCTTATTTTTGGTATACTTTATGGTATTTAGTAGGAGTACATGCACCATTCTCATATGCTTGTCACCCACTTGACAAAGGGTTAAACCCACAGTTGTAGTTTAGGGTTGAGTCAAGTCTACATATCAATAAGTGTTGGCATGAGTCATTTGCCTGCATTAGGTGTTATGAGTTTTGCACTGCATGATTAGAGATCTGCATGAGGAATTAATCATCAGATTAATGTGAACAATCATTTTTATAGAACATGGTTAATTCCCGAAAAGAGTCTAAGAGTTTGCTAGGAAAATCTTGTGATGGTTAGGCTATATACCCGTAGAGCTGGATCCATCAAAGTGATAAAGAAGTTGGACCTAGTGCCTAAGTTACCACCTAATTAGGCATTAAGCTCAACCATCAATATTTTAGATTAAGTTGAGTATAGAGAGTCAGCAATGATACATAGTGAGTCTGTAGAGCCTAACCCCTCCTTTGAGAGTGAACACAACCCCGAGTGTCCACCATCAAAATTTTCCTATGAGAGGAATTGATTAAGCATATCTTGGACGACCAAGCCATCAATACCCTGATCAAAGGATACCATGTCACTTGGTTTGTTGGCAAGGTCGACCGAGATCTGAGCTTTTGTGGATCACTCGAGAAGATCTGCTATGCCTTAACCCAGACCCATCAAAGCAGTACCACAACCAAATTGACCTTTACTCGATAGGGTCGAGTTCCTCCCACTCCGGGAGAAATGATGTAGGAACATTAGGAGCAGACCTGGATTTCAAGGTTCCAGTTTTTAATTCATGTGTTGGGTAATCAGTCATTTATAAGTATAGTCCATCAGGGTAAATTGAGTCCTGTAATGAAGTATGTCAATTGAGTCCATTTATTTTATTCGACCTACTTTGAGTCTTGTCAGTTAGGCCCTTTGAGTCCTGTATTTGCTTTCATTCAAGTCATGTTCAAGATGAGAGCTAGTGGATGACCGCTCAAGTCACCCAGCCAAGCATCTGGACTCCATTCATGCTGCCCACACCCCTGAAGGATTGGCACCCCAGCATACCAAGCCTTAGGCACCTCAAGCCCACAAGATCTCATGAAGAAGTGGCTCTCAAGATCCATAGCCTTGGCACCCCAGTCCAAGTCCCATAGCAGTTGGCACCACTCCCAGGCCCATTCATATTGGCGCCCATGCTTTGACCTAGTCCAAGGTGCCCCATGTTTTGACCCAGTCCAAGTGATTGTCATCCCAGCCTAGCAAAGAGTCAACTAGTCCAAGCCCAAAAAGAATTTCATACCAGTCCAAGCCCATGGAGAAAAGTCAAAGCTTCCATGTCCATGAAGGAGTTGATGTCCAAGTTCTACATTGATTTCAATCTACCAATTCTATTCAAACTATGTGCTCCTTATTCTACTCAACTTTGTTCTCCTAATCCTATTCATACTATGTACTCCTAGTTTAACAGGGAAAGGGCTGGTTGGTCTACAAATACCCCACCCCTCCACCCTTTTGTAACTAATCTCTTTTTCATGAATACAACTTGAAGTTATTTTGTCAAATTGTTTCCTCCAAGTGGAGTGGGTGTGAGACCCATTTTTATTTTTCTTGTGTGCAAAACCCTAGCCACCCAACAACCCTCTCTTCCACTAAGCCCTAACCATCCACCATCCTAGCAAAAGCCTTAAGACATCCCATCTTCCTTCAAGCCAGGTGTCCATCTTCTTCAATTGGCTGCCAGCCACCCCGGAGATCCCTTCCACCCCTCCACTCATCTTTCTTCCATTTTATTATTTTTTCTCATCATCTATGAGCCTTACCTTTGATGTTTATAGGATCCCACTAGTGCCACGCCCTCCAGATGAGGTCTTCTTTGCCTCCGAATCGATCTGATAAAAAGCTGATGGATTTGTTGGAAAGTGACTCGATCATCCATGTCCTGATCCCAGCGAAGTGATTTCTTCTACGACATCAAGGCAATCATTGCTAGGTATGTAGAACCTTTTCTTTCTCACTTTTTCTATTTTATTGAAGTTTGGAGCATGTCCTATAGGGGTTTCTTAACCCTAGGATCCTTAGTTTTTTATCTCTTTGATAGTTTCTAGCATATGGGTAGGATTCTAACCATTACTAGAAAATCCTAACCTAGTCTTGACCTGTTTCAGGAATTTAATCATAATAAAATCTGAAATTAATTTGCTACGTATTTTATGTTCCACCCCTACATCCTTATCATAAATCATGTTAGAATCCCATCCCTCATTAGATTGACTCCTACCTATATAACTTTTCCTTTAAGATAACTTTCTTAAATATTCAAGAAGATAAAAAAAGATACCTTTCCATAACACTTAACTAATTAAAAGAAACAAATAAAAACCCTAAAAATTTTCTAACTTATTTGGACACCTTGTTTTAATTACATTGCATACTCACAAAATACTTTAAGGGAACAAACCCATTAGACAAGATAAAGTGGGAATTTTGTCATCCTTTTTTATTCCATAAATCACCACCCTTCGTACTGCATCACTTAACCCTAACTTCTAAAAAAGTAGATGTCAACACTAAGATACTCAAGCTCACTAGGATAAGGGATCCTAAGAGTTGGACTGGGTTAGGGTTTGGTCAGTCAACTGGAATTTAGGCAAGTGGTGAAGGAATTGTACCCTAAAAGCCAATCTTTGTATATGCATATCTATGATCTTTTAGGTCATGTATGATATTATTATTAATGAAAGGAATTTATTCACCATACTGCTGCATCTTACTAAGATTATGATGAACTCCATAGATTAGGACAATGAAATTAGGGTTATGATGAAGATTATAATGGTGGGACCTAAGTTTCTATAAACCTTAATCGAAAATGTTCCAAGTGTTGGATCATCGATTCAGGGATCGATTCCAGTGCCACCCCAGAGAGTCCACTTATAATTTGGCCTATTAGTGAGGAAAGGATTGAGTGAATCCTGGACGATCAAGCCATCAGTACTCAAAATAAAGGCTATCAGAGATATTTGGTCAGATGGCAAGGTCGACCGAAATCTAAGGACTCATGGATCACCCGTGAGGATCTGCAGTGCCTCAACCCAGACCCTCTTGAACAGTATGAGAGCCAAGTTGATCCTTGCTCGATGGGATCGAGTTCCTCCCTGCCTGGGATAATTGGTGGGGGCACCAGGATCAGACATAGATTATTGGGCCCTATCTGGTTTACTTAGCCATGTGTCAAAATTTTGTAATCAAGTAAGATGAGTCCTGTAATAAGTTGAGGCTAGTTGATTTGTCCTAACCCTAGTCCAGTCATTGAGTCCTGTACTTGAGTATCAATCCAATATCAGTTCAATTTTTGTACAAGAAAAGAGGATACCCTATTTTGGAGTTCCACCATGCCTCATCCAGGAGCCAAAGGCCTTCACTTCAGCCAAATGGGCCTTGTTTGCCACCTTAGGGTCCAAGATTCCTTCCACATATCCTAGATGCCCTCTAGATGCCTTCTAGATGCCTTGATACCCTCGAGATGCCAGAGTATATTTTCAGACTAGGGCACCCCATGATTCCAGAGATATGCTAGCACCGCAGGTCAAGAGATTCCAAGCCCAGGAGTCAAGCCCATAAGCCGTAGAACCAAGATTCCAAGGAATATGCTGATACTAGGGTGCCCCAGCTTCAAGGGCCCATAAGCCCATGCGCCAAACCAATGGAGGATGCCCCTTACCACCCTAAAGCCAAGGCTAACTCTATTTTAGGCATCCAATCCCAAGAGACCAAGCCCAAGGTGCCTTTGACCAAGTCCAAGGAAGGGAGAAATTGAATTCAAACAAGGAGATCTAGTTTTATTTTCATTCAAATTGTATTCTCCTAATTTTAAGCAAACTTGTAATCCCTCTCCCACTCAACTTTATAATCCTGTCCTAACTAGGAGAGGACTTGGGGAACATCTATAAATACCCCACCTCTCCCCCTCTTGTAAGCATCTTTTATTCATGAATCAAAACCTAGCTGAAATTTTGTGTTAAGTTATGCTCTTGTGTTCTTGGGTTGAGGTGTGTGAGTTTTGTTTATGAGCCCTAATTCATCCAAGCCCTAGCCATCCCAAAGCACTCTCATCCAAACCCTAACATGCCAAGGAGAAGAATCCCTAAGCCATCCAACAGTAAGTGGCCATCTTGCCCCTCCAATTGCCAGCTTCTGAAACCCTAATTCCCTCTTTTCCAAACCCTAGTTCGCTTCTTTTGCTTTCTAACTTGTTTAATTGCTGACCTTTGATGCTTGCAGGATCCCCATGGTGTTTCCCCTCTAAGGAGGAGGTCCTCTTTGCCTCCAGGACTGATCCCAAATAGCTACCCAAACAGAGGAACTGAAGGCTTGTCTTTTAGGCAATGATCCCGAGTGTTGTGTGACCCCTTCATCGACAGGATATTCGAATCGGTGCTTGGTAAAAATCCTTGCCCCTCCTAATTTCTGATTTGTTGAAGGTACTCTATCCTAACTAGGGTTTCTCAATCTCCGAGATCCTTTCTTTTATAATTTTGCATGAGTTCTTTTGTGGGTATGATGTTTCTTTTCATTGCTAGTTTTCTTGCTCATCTTTACTTGATTTTGAAAATATTAGCCTGCAAATTAAATTCCTAAGAAAATTATAAAAAAATTAGTATCTATTTTCCTACAATAATGGTAATCTCAGGATCATCCAGCATCAGTTTGGTATCAGAGCTAGTTTAGGATAGTTGCATCTTCATCAAAAACACAAAAAAATTGCATCCCTGAATTCTTGCATCCTGTCTTCTACATTAGGTGTCTAGGTTTCATCCAATTTCATCCATCTAGAGATTTTTGTTTTCTACAAACTTTGCATGACATTTTTTTTATCTTGTTCTCTATTTTATCATAATTTTTAATTAATTCTATAGAAAATTAAAAGTCCTAAAATTTGGTATATTAGAAACCCAAACTAAAATCCTAAAAATTCTGTATCAGTCTGAAAATCCTATGATTTGCATCATCATTTGATTTTAGTTTTGCATCAAATTTGGTAGAGGTCATTACCACTGTCCATTTTCTATCCTAGAATTTTTGTTGATTTTTTTATGCATCTAAATCTATGACAAACACTACATCAAAGTGAGCCCTAGTGTTCTGAATCTGTGAACTGTGCATACTTGTCTATACCTAACCTAACCAACTTCCAAACCCCTCAATCCCAAGCCCAATTTGTTTGCTAACCTAATCAACTCAAACATAACTTTCCACATCATAAAATACACATAAAAAATTTTATTCTTTTGATTGTTATTTGTTGTATTAGGACTCATTGAATGTGAATCATTTGATTAACCTAATCTTAAGGGAAATTGATATCTAAGATCAAGGCAGGATTTCACCACCTGTCCTGGGCCCAAAACAACCATCATCATTCTGACCTAAGATTAATTAAAATTAATTAGAACTATTTATCTCTAGAGGGCTAGGTGACACTCACAGGTTGGGTCCGAGCTGTATGGGCCAACTAGTGCATTTAATCCTTTAGCTATTACCGGAAGTTGGTGTCTAAGGCTAGGGGTCCAGAGTCAAACGACCTAAGTGGTGTTGTAGTTTTTAATTGGGTCCCTACGAAAGCAAGGGGGGCCTCCCACACTCCCACCACCTACCTGTACAGAGGAAGGATTAGTTGTTGAGTTGGGTGTAAGTTAGTCGACCTACTCAGTTTTGGCTCTAGGTCTAGCAAACCCTAGAACTACTGATCCTTGCATGCTTGGCTGCACCACATCACCTTGATTGATTGATTGATTGCATGACCACCGGGTTAGGAGTCCTTTATAGTCCCTCTAACCCATCCTAGTTCAACCATGTATTCCAATTTTGAGGCCATCATGAAACCCATGACTGATCAGCTTGCCTAGTTGAACCACACTAGTACCCAAACTCAAAAACAGTTAGCCCAAATGAACACCCAAAACCAAACTCAATTTGCCCAGATGAACACCCAATCCTAGAATCAGTTTGCTTAATTAAGCACTGAGATTAACCAAATGACCCAATCAAATACCCAAGCAACCCATAGGTTTGACCATTTGACCTATAGATATGAGCCCATAACCTATGAACCCATAATCCTTAGTCGACCCACCTTTGCTACCCCAGCCACTAGTCAAATTTTCCTTAACCAGACCCCTCTTACCACCCCACTAGTTCACAAGGATGACCTTGAAGAGGAAGTGTATAAAGCTGATATGAGCTTAGTGGATGAATATGAAGAAGAATAGGAGTTACTCATAGATGACCTAGTAGGTACCCAGCTGAGACCAACCCAGAGTTAGTTAACCCTAACCATACCTCGATGAAAGTTAACCCAAAATTAGTTAACCTTGACCACACCCAAACTGGACCAGTAGTGGACGACCAGTTAGTGGAAGAGAACCCAAATACTACTATTAGGATCTTACCTGAGGAGCCACTAGAAGAAAGCCTATTATAGAGCCCAGTCCTGAATTTCATAAGCCAGAAGAGTTTATTAAGGACTTGATCTCTGTAACCCAGTGCCCTCAGGATGAATTGCCTTCTGTAGTTCCCATTGAGAACCTCTTTCCTGAAATTAGTGACCCATTCTTTGATTATGCAAACCCTATAGACACACCTCAACCCCATAAGGTTAACCTCATTAGTCTAGGTCAAATCCCTAAAACCTTTTCTTACATCCTACTTCTTCTAGTCAACCTTGAACCCTTTTCCTACTTTCTACCCTACCAAACTAACCCTGAATCCACCTCATATTTTTTGCCTTTTCTTGAATCTTTCTATATTTCTTTAACCATTAACCTACATCATGTAAAGGTTTGGATATTACATGCATTCATTGAGCCTGTCATGTTTGCATCATACTTTTGGAAAACCCATCGGCATCTATTAAGGGTTCTTGTTAAATTTTCATATGCGTGCCAAACCAGAGTCAAACCTAGAGAGCCTATAGTTATTAGGCTTAGGTCCCAAGGAACCAATCAGTCCACAAACCTAATCCATCTGTTTACACATACACTGACCTCTGCACAGCATTTGCATTAAGAAATTAGCCTAAAGATGAACATAAGTAATGCACCTTATAAAAACTTGGCTAATTCCTGAAAACAAGCTAAACAGTTTTCTATAGGGGATTTTGTGATGATCAGGCTTAGGCCTGAGCAGTTCCCTCCAGGGATCACAAAGAAATTTCATGCTCGCAAAGCTGGACCGTTCAAAATAATAAAGAGAGTTGGATCCGATGCCTATGTGCTCGAGTTGCCACCCGAATTAGGAATTAGTTCCACCTTCAATACCTCAGACCTTATGGAGTACCGAGAGCCAGCAACGATACCTAGCAAGCTTTTTAAACCTCTCCCTTTTCTTGAGAGTGAACCCATCCTAGAGAGTCCACTTACAATTTGTCCTATTAATGAGAAAATGATTGAGCAAATCCTAGATGATCAAGCCATCAGTACCCAAAACAAAGACTATTAGAGGTATTTGGTTAGATGGCAAGGTCAGCCGGAATCTGAGAACTCGTGGATCACCTGTGAGGATCTACAGTGCCTCAACCCAAACCTTTTTTAGCAGTATGAGAGCCAAGTTGATACTTACTCGAGGGGATCAAGTTCCTCCTACCCCAAGAGAATTGGTGGGGAAACCAAGATCAGACACAAATTACTAGGCCCTATCTGGTTTACTTAGCCACTTGTCAAAGTTTTGAAATCAAATAAGATTGAGTCATGTAATAAGTTGAGGCTAGTTGATTTGTCTCAACCCTGGTCTAATCATTGAGTCTTGTACTTGAGTATCAGTCTAGTATAAATTCAATTTTTGTACAAGAGAAGAGGATACCCTATTCTGGAGTTCTACCAGGCCTCCTCCAAGAGCTAAAGGCCTTTACTTCAGCCAATTGGGTCTTGTTTGCCATCATAGGGTCCAAGATTCCTTCCAGATGCCCTATATGCCCTCCAGATGCCTTCCATATTCCTTGATACCCTCCAGATGCTAAAGTATATTCCCAGACCATGACACCCCATGATTTTAGAGATATGCTAGCACCCGAGGCCAAGAGATTCCAAGCCCAGGAGTCAAGCCCATGAGCCCCAGAACCAAGATTCCAAGGAATATGTTGATACCAGGGTGCCCCAGCTTCCAAGGCCCATAAGCCCATGCACCAAACCAATGGAGGATGCCCCTTGCTACCCTAATGCCAAGGCTAACTTTATTTTAGGCGTCCAAGCCCAAGAGACCAAGCCCAAGGTGCCTTTGACCAAGTCCAAGGAAGGGAGAAATTCAATTCAAACAAGGAGATCTTGTTGTATTTTCACACAAATTGTATTCTCCTAATTTTAAGCAAACTTGTAATCCCTCTATCACTCAACTTTGTAATCCTCTCCTAACTAGGAGAGGACTTGGGGAACAGCTATAAATACCCCACCCCTCCGTCTCTTGTAAGCATCTTTTATTCATGAATCAAAATCCTGCTAAAATTTTGTGTTATGTTCTTGTGTTCTTGTGTTGATGTGTGTGAGTTTTGTTTGTAAGCCCTAATTCATCCAAGCCCTAGCCATCCCAAAGCACTCTCATCCAAACCCTAACACGCCAAGGAGAAGAAGTCCTAAGCCGTCTAACAGCAAGTGGCCATCTTCCCCCTCCAACCGCCAGCTTCTGAAATCCCAATTCACTCTTTCCCAAACCCTAGTTCACTTCTTTTGCTTTTTAACTTATTTACTTGCTGACCTCTGATGCTTGCAGGATCCCTGTGGTGTTTCCCCTCCATGGAAAATGCCCTCTTTGCCTCCAGGACTGATCCCAAATAGCTGCTTGAATTGAGGAACTGAAGGCTTGTCTTCTAGGTGACGATCCCGAGTGCTGTGTGACCCCTTCATCGATAGGATCTTCGAATCGGTGCTTGGTAAAAATCCTTACCCCTCCTAGTTTCTGATTTGTTGAAGGTATGCTATCCTAACTGGGGGTTTCTCAATCTCTGAGATCTTTTTTTTTATTATTTTGCATGAGTTCTTTTGCGAGTATGATGTTTCTTTTTATTACTAGTTTTCCTGCTCCTCTTTACTTGATTTCGAGAAATTTAGCCTGCAAATTAAATTCCTAAAAAAATTTTAAATAAACTAGTTTCTATTTTCCTACAATCATTGTAGTCTTAGGATCATCCCGCATCAATAAGTTTAAGCACATCCTAGGATGCTTCCACATCGATTGAGAGATAATAGAAAGACAAGATGTGGTCATCAAATGATTTGGTACAAAAAACAACATGGCAGACCCATTCGCTAAAGCACTACCATAGCAGCTATTTGAATTGCCACCTGAACTAGGAACTAGCTCTACTTTCAACATTTCAGACCTTATCGAGTATAGGGAGCCAACATTGATTCCTAGTGAGCCATTTGGGCCAAATTCAGTCCTTGAGAGTGAACCAACCCAAGTGTGTCCACCTGCCATACCACCAGCCCAGAGAGACAGGATTGAGCGGATCTTGGATGACAAGATCATCGCTACCCGGAGCAAAGATTTCCAGCGATATCTGGTTCATTGGCAAGGATGACCTGAATCTGATGATTCTTGGATCACTAGAGAGGACATGCAAAGAGTTGCCCCTAACTTACCAGAGTATTATAATAGTGGAGTTGACCCATACTCGAAAGGATCGAGTTCCTCCCACCTTAGAAGAATTGGTGCAGGCACCAGGGCTAAAAAAATCGACAGATTGAACCCACATCTCTATGGATCAATTGTGAGTAAAATCCTGAACCCAAACCCTTTTCTTTACCATGTAAATATTTATTTTAATTATGTTATTTTGGTTTAGTTAGGGTAAACCCTTTTTACCAACTGTAATTAGGTTTTTTATTTTTTAGCCTTTGGAGCCAAACCCCTTTTACCAAATTAGGGTTTGTATAAAAATCCCATTTATCAATTGTGTCAAAACCTATTTTGGAACAAACCCTATTTACCAGCTTAAGCCATTCTATTTTATTGGTTATGCCTTTTGATCAATTTGATCAAGTTGGGCTTAGAGTTGGCTATTTAGTTGAGTCATGTGATTTGTTATTCATTGAGTCCATGTAATTAGTTGAGTCATTAAGTCCTGTGTTACAAGAGGGGACCCAAGACAACATCCCATGTGCACCCAATTGAAGATCCATGTGACCCCATGTGCTAGCTCAAGACAAGCCATGTAACCTCATGTGCTAGCCCAAGTCACTTGGCATATTCAAACTCTTCTTGGTGCCACATTTTCAAGGATTTGGACATCAACACATGTCATGTTTGGACATGTCATTGGGACAACACTACTTGACACTTCATCCAGGACAAGAACACATGCTATGTTACTACATGCTACACCTTGGTCGGTCACTTAAACTCATAAACTAGTGCTACTTGAATTTTAAGAGGAGTAATGAAGGAATGTTCACGTTAGCACCCTCTCACTCAAGGAAATTCATGCCAACACTAAGGATTCGGCCAAGCATTCCTCTTGTCACCAACTTCAAAGGAGTTCTAGGAATTTTAATCACTCAAGAGAAGAAGGTTCAAAGGTTCTCTTCCATAGAAGTCTCAATCAAATAGGTTGAAAGCTGCTTAAGTATCCAGAACTCAAGAGTTTCGAAAAAACTCTTGAGTCCTCTTCAACAAGACTAAGGAGTCCACTCACCTGCAGATGTCTACATCATCCAGACTTTAGAGTCTAGCAAGCAAGGCCAAGTGATGTTGCATCTTGATCTTACATCAAGCCATCTCACCAATCCACCACTTGGGCACCCACTTTGGATGAGAAGACTCAAGTTATCACCCACTTTGAAAAGAGTCCAGATCATCTCAGCAAACAAGAGTCTAGGCTGCCTAAAGCAAGATTCTAGGAGTTGTAGTCCAAGGGAGAAAAAGGCTAGTAGTTGTATCCCTTACACCACTGGTTGGGGGTCTATAAATACCCCTCCAACCCTCCTTGTAATTAATCAATTATTATTCATCAATAAGAGTGTTATTCTGTCAAAATTTTCTTTCTTTGTTGTGTGCATCACGGGGTGTGAGGCCTTTCCTTTATTCTAAGGTACATCGTAGGGTGTGAGGCCCTACCTATCCAACTGACCAGAAATCCAAAAACCACCATTTCTAAACCTTCCTTTCCTTTCATTCATTCTTTTTATTTGATTTTTCTTAATTCATGATTTTCATTGTTGAATGTTACAGGTGATCAGGAGTCAAGATCAGGTGTTCTTGCCTCGGAACCAGTTTCGCGTGAAAAATCGATGCCCGGGATCAAGTTCTTGAAACCCTGCCGTGAAAATCTTGAGTCCTGTCATATCCGATTCGGAGGAGCATTTCTTCATTGGTAAAATCAAACTTATTCTTTTCTCGTTATTCTATGACTCGTTGATAGATAAATCCTAGTTTATGGTGGTTTTTCAACCACCAAGTCTTTCTTTCCTAATTAATTTGTAGGTTTACTTGTGGGTAGATAATTATAACTAGTTTTCTTTTCTATCTCCATTGAAGTCTTCTTTAAAAATTTAAAAAATATAACAAAAAAATTAGTTTCTATTTTTCTTTACTAATTAGTTATTAATATCAGTAGTTTAATTTTAATTATTGTCCCGCATCACCAGTCATCTTAGGAAGACCATTTTTAGCCACTACCAATACCCTAATCAACTACATAATGGACTCATGAAGCACTCATTTGGAAACATGTCCATTGATTTCAATATTTTCAATCTAGAAAATAAAATGGAACAATTCACCAATATAAACCTGATCCAGGATAAGTGTATGAGTCCATCGATCTAGGAGTTGAAGATTTGGGCTTGAACATCTAGTTAGACCAAGAATCTAAGAATATCTATGAAGTATCCACATCTAGTGACCATGGGACTCAACCAAGATGGGAACCACCAGTCAATCCACTACTCAAGCTCTCAATTGATGAAGCACTAAAACTAGAGCTTAAAAGAGTCCCTGAACTAACCAGATATATATGAGACTAACCTTTTCATTACTCGAGGATGAAGAAAGCTCAAGTTAAGAGGTGTGATCGACATTATAAATATAACATAAAAAGTGTTAAAATGCATAATACTTAATAGTTATTATTTAGAATTGATACTTTTTATGTCTTATTTTAGGTATTGAACTTAGTCCAATAATCACAAGAATTCAACGTAACTAATGCAGTTAAGCTCGAACTCAAAGTAATTTAAGATTATATGGAAAGATTTATGGTAACCACAAGCCACCATGAGCCTGTCACAAGCAACCACAAGCCATTATGAGCCTGTCGTAAGTAGCCACAAGCCAAGCACACATCCACATCTGCATAATCAAGTGATTGGGAGGCCAAGATTAGAAAGAGGACCCAACAAGGCATAAACCAAAGCAAGCAAGTCTTGGGGTGCCACCTATAAAGATCCAAGGGTCATAATGCTAGGTGCCATATTTCTCATGGATTCAGGAAGAAAAGACAACACTCTAATCAAGGGCTCTTGAGCTCTCAAGAAAGATCTCAAGTCTAAGATCTCAAGATGCCTCTTCATGCAAATTCAAAGACTTATCAAGTACTAGAACACCACCATAAAGAATGCAAAGGATGAGATTGATGGCACCTCTCCCTTTGAAACCCTAGAAGCATCTATTTAAACCCTAGTAACATCCCCTCCTAAGGGGTATCAAGCCTTGCCTCCACGTAGACACCCTTGATCTCTCTCTTTCTCTTCCCCAAGTCAAAGGGTTGTTGATGGGGACATCAAGAGCATACAAGAATTTCAAGGTTCCATGAAGATCTCTGAGTCATGTGTTGGGAAGTCTGTAAATTTTTTTTTATTAAGTCCTGTAATAAAGTCTAAGTCCTATAATAAAGTGGGACAAGTGAGTCCAGTTGAGTCTACTTAGTCCCTTGTTTCAATCCAAATCGAGTCCATGTAATTCTCATCAAGAGGAGAGTCACTAGACTAGGAGATTCACCAGGCCCCCACCCAGAATTGGATCCATGCACCTGGGCACCTGCTCAAGCCTTCCCCAGTAGTGTCACCCCAAGTCCCCAGCGCTTGGGCCCTTTCATGCAGCCAAGCACTAGGAGTTGGCATCCTAGGCCAAGAAGAAGTGGCACCCTCTCAAGCCCACCTGTATTGGCACCCAGTCCAAGCCCCAAACCCATGAAGAAGTGGCATGCTAGTTCCAAAGCCCACAAGTGTTGGCACCCTTCATAGGCCCATTCATAGTTGGCACCCCCTCCCAAGGCTTTGACCCAGTCTACAATGACTGGCGCCCAGGCTTTAACCCAGTCCACGGCATTGGTGCCCAAGGCTTTGACCAATTCAAAGAGGCTTTCATCCCAACCCAGCATGGAGTTGCAGCCCAAAGCCCTAGAGAGTTTTCTTGGCCCTCAAGTTTTATTTTCTTGGCCCTCAAGTTTTGTTTCCTTGGCCCTCAAGTTTTGTTTTCCTGTCCCTCAAGTAATGTAATCGAACATTGACAAGGAGTCTAGGGACCTGGGTGAATCTATAAATACCCACCCCCTCCCCTCTTGTATTCATTAACTTTTGATGAATGAAAATTTGAGTTTTCTTTTAAATTTGCCTTTGTTCTTTAAGAACATTGACCTCCATGAGGGAGTGGATGTGAGGCCCACTTATCTTTCAAACCCTAGCACACTTACAAACCCTATCCAACCCATTCTTTCATCATCTAATCAAACCCTAGCTGCCCCATCTCCAATCATCTTGGCCGCCCCCTCTCATCTCCCATCTAGGATGCCCCTCATCTTCTTCTTCTTGGCCGCCCACACCAACCTCAACTAAACCCTAAGCCGCCCCAGTTCTCTTCCAGGCAGCCACCTTCAGAGTTCTAAGCATCCAACCTGCCAAGTTCATCTCCAGGTTGCCTCATCAAGCCAGGCATCTTCATCTCTTACCAGGCCATCGACCAGCCCAGCGATCCTCCCGCTTCTCATTCTCCTCCAATCTTCTGTCTTATATTTTTTTGATCTTCCTAAGCCCTAACCTTTGACATTGCAAGATCCCTCGAGAGAAACACACCTTGGATGAAGTCCTCCTTGCCCTCTAAGTCATCTAATAAAAAGTCAGTGGATCCCTGGGAAAGTTGCTTCGTCGTCCAGGTGCCAATCTAAGAGGAGCGATCCCTTCTTCAACAACAAGGAATCATTGCCTGATATTTAAAACCCAATCCCCTTCTCTCTTTGTCTGATTTTTTTGAGGTTGAACATGTTCCTAAAAGGATTTCTTAATCCTGGGATTCTTTTTCTTTGTTTCTTTGATAGTTTCTAGTATGTTGGTAGAACTCTAACTGTTACATGAAAACCCTAAACTAGTCTTGCTTTCTTTCGGGAACAAAACTATTAAAAATTAAAAACATATTGCTCTCTTTAATCTATTTTTTTTCTTTATGTTCATCTCTTTCATGTCATGCATCAGTTTAGATTTTGTCCCTCATTATTTTTGGTATCAGAGCAGGATTAGGAGATGTATTTGCATCATAGTTTAGAATTTCTGCATGCTGAAATCTGCATACCCATCAAAACCTAGGGCTAATTTTTCATCCAAACCACGTTGTTCTTTTCTGATTTTCACATCAGATAATCTTTTTTTAATCCTATATTTTTCTGTAATTTTAATGTAATTTTTTCAGTTCTGAAAATAGGGAAAATCTGCCTAAAACAAAACCTAACAAAAAAAACTTGCTTGCTGAAATCTGCATCCTAGTATGAACCTAGGGTTTGTCTTCCATTATATTCTTTTAGTTTTGCATCAATCATTGCATCCTATGATCACATATTTAGTCCTCTTTATTTCTGCATTTTTCTGTAATTTTTTATTTGAAAACACAAAACATTTTCTGCATAAAACCCAAATGACCACCTTGCTGAAATTTCTGCTTGCTTAGATTAGGGCTGAACATAATCACCCATCAAACCCCCTCAAACCCAAGCCTTTTAAACTTAAATTTACTGTTTATAATCAGTATTAGGTCTATTATGTACACCAAAATCAGACCAAAAAAATATATTTTTTTGTAATTTTCTCTGATTTTTAGACTCAAGCTGCATTAGGGTTGCATGTGTGCATCATACTTAAAACATCTTAAGGGCACTTTTACTATGTCAGATGAGGGAAGGATTTGATCACCTTTCCTTAGCCCAAAACAACCAACCTGCATTTGATCCCAAGCCTAATTAAAATTGAGTAGCAATGTAATACAGCTTAGGGACACCAACAAGTCGGGTTCAAGTCTTGTGAGAAAACTAGTGCACTCAACCCTCCAATTATTACTGGAAGCTGGTATCTAGGCTAGAGGTCCAGAGAAAAATGCCCTAAGTAGACTGGTGGTTTTTAATTAGGATCCTGTGACAAGCAGGGGGAGCCTCCCATCACCCCACCTCTTACCTGGCCAGTGGAAGGATTAATTGTTGAGTTGGGTATAAGTTGAATTGACTCACTATACTTGGGCTCTAGTCTAGCAAATCCTAGAACGCATAACTCTTGTGTGTTGTATAACCATTAGATTATGAGTCTAACCTTACTAGTAGTCTCACCCAACACAGTCTGGTTTGACCATGGAGCCCACTATAGAAACCATAGAAACCTTGCTAAGGACCCTCAACGAGCAATGTGCCTAAATGAATAGTAGGTGTGACCGATTAGATGACCGGTTAGGAGTCCTAGAGACAACTCGTAGGACCTGTACTGAGCCTAGACTAGAGACACTTCATCCTACACCTCCCAACCCTTGGAGAGCCCAACACCCTGACTGATGGGGGACTAACTATATGCGAAGATGAAATGATGCAAGTGATTTTTAGGGTTTTGTGGATTTTAGATTTTGTAGTTTTCTTTGGATTCCCGAAAGCAAGTAAGAGATGATCTAGGGTTCTATAATAATAAAAAATAACAAGCAAGCAAGTAGTCCCTAAACAATGATAAAGAGAGGACCCCGGGATTGAGAAACCCCGTAAGACTTAGCTCTCCAATCAAGATCTGCTTAGGAGTCAGGGGAAAACCTCGAAGATCTGAAGTGCCTGATATAGAGATCGCTCACTTTGGCGGATGCAGCCTGGATGACCGAGCCGTCAACCCTGTGGAGGCACCGGTTGGCTGTCCAAAGATCTCGCTGGCAAGGGCAATCATCTCCGTACCCATGTCACCTGGAGGACCTGCGAGCATTCAAAATGATAAAGGATAAGTCTTAATCAGAAGGAAAGGCAGTGGAAGAATGAAAGAAGGGTTGTAGAGATGGTGGAGTTCTGCTGGATTCAGAGTCGAATGATGGAGTTGCAGAAGTGACAATAGTTTGAGGCCCCACACCTCTCGACGCACGAAGGTGAAGGCGCTCCCTCACGGAGATCGACATTCCTAGTGAACGAAGGCAACTAGCAAGAGATTGAACTCAAGAAATAATATTTTTCTCATTCATCAAAATTTGAAAATTACAAAGGAAGGGTTAGGTCCTTTAAATAGGCACCTTAGGACCCTTTTGAATTTCAAATGAAAGAATACAAATTTTTTCTTGAATGGGCGTCCAAACCCTTGACCTTCTTCTCTTTTTGGCCAACCAAAAGCTGGTTGGATTGGGTGTGGCATGATGCATGGCTTGGAGGGGGGAATCTTGGCACCTTGAACTTGGAAAGAAGCTTCATAGTTTTGGAAGAAAGCATGAAGAGAGGCTTGGAGCAAGGCATGTGTTCTTCCTCTTTACTTAGTTGGCATCCTTTCTTTGGTACAAGGCTTGACATGGGGAGTGTTAGGTGGAGGCTTCCAAGGATCTTGTCTCTCCCTTCCAACGAGGTTGAAGCAATTTGGGAAGAAGACTTTATTTGGGTGCTTGAAGCAAGGGATTTGAATTCCCCACTTCAACTCCCATTGACTTTTACTTTGGTCGGCCACCCTTGCTTGGAAAGGGGCTAGATAGGGGGAGGAAAAAAGGGCTAGAGCCAAGTGATATGATCCTCTTCTTTGGGAGTCCAAGGATGACAAGTGTGCTTCCCACATGGCGCCACATAGGATGAGAAGGTGGGCCCTGAGTTGACTTGGATTCTTTCCAGACTTGGTTCTAAGGAGACTAAATTTTAAGACCAACTCTTACAATGGACCCAAATTTCCAATAGACACAGACTAGACTCAATTTGACCTAATTGGTCAAAGTACAGACTAAATTCAAAGCAAAAGACAATTACAAATTTGAGGCTTGAAGCCTTATTACAAGACAAGA
This sequence comes from Areca catechu, assembly GCA_021397845.1. NCBI lineage: Eukaryota > Viridiplantae > Streptophyta > Magnoliopsida > Arecales > Arecaceae > Areca > Areca catechu. The sequence continues at coordinate 111,738,873 of CM038043.1, forward strand.
AAATTGAAACCCTAATTGAAGATCCACAGAGGGTTGAGGAGCCTCTATCGGATCCGGGTGCCCACACCAGTTCTCCCGGGGTGGGAGGAACTCGACCCTGTCGAGTAAGAGTGATGTTGGCTTAGGTACTCCTCCAGAAGGTCGGGATCGAGGTGCTGCAAGTCCTCCCAGGTAATCCACGAGTCATTGGACTCAGGTCGGCCTTGCCATCGGACTAAGAAATGTTGATAACATTTACCCCGGGTAGTGATAGCTTGGTCATCTAGGACACGTTCGATCCACTCTCCTCGCTCAGGTATATTTGGAGGGGGACACTCAGGTTCAGGATCACTCTCAAAAGAAAGGTTAGGCCCAAATGGCTCACTAGGAATGTTTGCTGGTTTCCTGTACTCGACTAAGTCTGAGATATTGAAAGTCGAGCTAATGCCATAATTCGGTGGTAGCTCAAGAACGTAGGCATTAGGGCCGACTCTCTTTATCACTCTAAAGGGGCTAGCTCTGTGAGCATGAAGTTTCTTAATGGTTCCTGGTGGAAATCATTCAGGCCTTAGCCTAATCATTACAGAATCCCCAATTTCAAACTCTTTGTCTCGTTTTCGGGAATCAACCATTTTTTTATATGCATTATTACTTATATTAATTTTATTGTTGATTTCCTTATGTATGTTTCTAATATGCTGTGCAAAGGATTCGGCAGACTCAAAGACACGAGCATGGATAGGTAGGGGAATCAAATCAAGGGGTTGGTTAGGCTTGTAACCACTCACAATCTCGAAAGGACTTTTCCCGGTGGTCCTATTCACAAACTGTTGTAGGTGAACTCTGCTCAAGGTAAAAGAAGATCCCAATTTTTGGTATGTTCACCTATCAAACATCTTAAGAGGTTCCCTAGGCTATGGTTGACTACATCAGTTTGGCCATCGGTCTGCAGGTGGTAGGCAGTCGAGAACTTAAGCTTGGTGCCTAGTAAGTGCCAAAGGATCTTCTAAAAATAGCTAGTGAATCGGACATCCCTATCGGACACTATGGTTTTTGGAAGGCCATGTAACTTAACCACATGATCAAGAAAGAGCTTGGCAACTTTGAAAGCATCTAGGGTCTGGGAGCAGGGTATGAAATGGGCCATTTTGGAGAACCTATCTACCACTACACAGACTGAATCGTGCTTCCTTGCGGTCTTGGGCAATCCTACTACAAAGTCCATGCTAAGGTCTTCCCAAGGGCAACTAGGCACATGTAGAGGGGTGTACAGGCCAGTATTCTGTTTTGCTATTTGCTGATAGCACAAGTTCGGCACCGGGAAACAATGTTGGCTACATTTTTCTTCAGGCTGGGCCAAAAGAACTGGTCTTCTACTGCTAAGGTGGTCTTTTCCCTACCAAAGTGACCAGCTAGGCCTCCTGCATGGGTCTCCCAAACTAAGAATTCTCGAAGAGAGGTCTTGGGAATGCACAACCTATTTGCTTTGAAAAGATAACCATCCTGGAGGGTGTACTCACTAAAGGCACTGGATGGTTGGTGTTTCATAGATTGGAAAATCTCTCCAAAGTCAGGACAGGTCTCATATTGTTCTTTCAATCGATCAAATCCTATAACCTCAGTCCTAACGGTATTCAGTAACAGGGCACGACGGCTAAGGGCATCAGCTACCTTATTCTCGGTACCAACTCGATGTTTAAGCACAAAGGTATAGGCCTGGATGTATTCTACCCACTTAGTGTGCCTCGGGTTTAGTCTTTCTTGGAAGTTTAGGTACCGAAGGGCTTCATGGTCGGAGAAAATGACAAATTCTTGGGGTAACAAGTAATGCCTCCAATACCTAAGAGCCTGGACGACTGCATAAAACTCTTTGTCATAAGTCGAGTACTTAACTTTGGCCTCATTATGTTTCTCGCTAAAGAAGGCCACGGGGTGATTTTCCTGACTAAGTACTCCTCCAATGCCAACTCCCGAAGCATCACAAGCAACCTCAAAAACTTTAGTAAAATCAGGTAATCTTAGGACAGGTGCTTGTATCATCTTATCTTTGATTTCTTAGAAGGCTTTATCTGCAGCTTTGGTCCATTGGAAGCCTTCCTTCCTGATGCAGTCAGTGATGGGTGCTACGATTGAACTAAAAACTGAATAAATCTCCTATAAAAAGTGGCAAGGCCATGGAAACTACGCACATCATGGACACTAGTTGGGACAGACCACTCAACTATAGCTCTAACTTTCTTGGGATTAGCAGAGACTCCTTCTGGGGTGACTACAAAATCTAGGAAGATAACCCTTGTTGTCATGAACTCACATTTCTTAGGGTTGGCATAAAGGCTATTTGGTGGGGACACCTGAGGCACCAGAATAAGACAGAGGCTTTTTCAACCCTCTGTAAATTGATCAATAATTTATGAGTCCATCTGTAATAAGGGCTTAGCTCATCTGAGTCCATTTTAGTTGTTATTTGAGTATTTTTAGTTGTTATTTCAGTTCTGTACTAGTCAACTCATGTTGAGCTAGTTCAGTCCAATGCTAGTCAGCTCATGTTGAGCTAATTTTATTTTTTTGAGTCCTGTCCAAGCATACTGAAGACTCAAGACTATATCATACAAGTGAAGACCAAGTCCAACTAGATTGAAGACATGGAAATATAGCACAAGTCCAACCCAGCTTGAAGATTTGAAGACCCCAGGAGGAAAATTCAGAAAACCCTGATTTCTTGCAGATGCCCTCCAGATGCCCAGATTCCCTTCCAGATGCCAAAGTATATTCATAGATAAGGGCATCCATGATTCCAGAGGTCCATCTGCATCCTAGCCCAAAGAAATCAAGCCCAGGTGCCAAGCCCAAGCCCCTAAGAAGCAAGATACCAGGGAATATTCCTGCTACCTGGCTACCAGGCCACCCCAGCTTCCAGAGGCCCAAACCCATGCACCCGAGCCCCTTTGGGCCGGCCTTTTGCTGCTTCTAGAAGCCCAACACGCCCCCCTAGGCGTCCTTGGAGTCTTGACCAAGTCAAGAAAATTTTTAGGGATTTTTCTACCTAATATTTACTTATTTTCTAGCTAGGGTTTGAGAGGGAAAAGGATTCTTATGTAAAGACTTATGTACCCTTACTTGGAGCCCAAGGTTAAGGGTCTATTTAAGGGACCCTAGCCTCTTGTATGAGGAGAATTCTTGATGAATGAAAACCTTGAGTTCTTCTATTGAGTGGTGTGATACCCTGCTGTGTGCATAAAGGGGTTTGTGAGAGTTCTTCTTCCCGCTGTTTGCAATCATCTTCCTGCTGCCAACAAACCCTCCAGATTCCTGATGCCCACTCCAAAAGAAGCCTTCCCTTGCTGTTTTTACTTTGTTTTCTTGTTCCATTGTGAGCTTTCTAACCCCTGACAGGTCGTTTGCAGGTCCCTGAGTTCCTACGAGTCCAACGACTCCAGCCAAGCCTCAATCGGATCACCGAGCAGAAAGCCGGGTATCCGCGGGTCTTTGGCTCGGTTTTCCAGGCCGCATCCATCGAGGAGCGAGAGACCCCTTTGCTGCGATCTTCACAGACATTGTCAGGTACACCCCTCTACCTCCAGTAGTTTTATTGTAGGAGAACTTGCCCTAACCGAGGCTTCTCAGCCCCGGCGGTCCTTCTTTGCTACTTTTCTAGGTCCTAATCTGCATGCTGATCTTCAAGAATTCATACAAAATTCCCTACAAATGATTTTGATCTGAAATTTGGGAATTAATCACCTAACTCAACATTTAAAACATAGAAAAAAATGGCATGCATATTAGTCCCCATCATTTCGTATCAGAGCTTAGATTAGGGCTTGTTTTTTGCAATTTTTCAGTCCATATATATTCTGTTATTTTAATTATTTCTCCCTGATAAAAACTCCAAAAATTCTGAAATTTACTTTACTGGATTCATCATAATTAACAATAATTTTAAAAAAATTTTGTAGATTTTATTATGGCCTATAAAATTTATTCAAGCCGAAATACATCCTGCAAATTTTTGGCTCTGTTTTTTCAGCAAGACAAGTTTGGAAGTTTTAGGTTTTTGTTTAGCAATTTTTGCATATTTTTTAATTTTAGTATATTTCCAGCATATTAGGCCATGTTTTGCCAGTTTTCTTCTATTTAAAAAAATACCAAAAAAAAAAATTACATATTCTCCAAAAATACCAAAAAAAAATATCTAAACCCTAATTTGCATCCTCATCTGCCTGCCATCATTGCATAATTTACTTTTAAGGGCACTCTTGCTATATCAGATGGGGGGAGGATTTGATCACCTCTCCTTAGCCCAAAACCACATCCCTTGCATTCGGTCCCAAGCCTTAACCTAAAATTAATTAGACTTAATTTGCCCTAGTGGGCTAGGGACACCAACTGGTCGGGTCCGGGCTAAGTGTTAGATCACTGTGTCAAGACTAACCTGTGTGTTCCTTGTGCTTAGTGTCTAGAATGGTGGTTTAGGGATTTAATCCCGAAGGGCTTGTGTGCTGGTCCGCCTACCTGGCCAATCTTTGATTGGTGTCTAGGATTGGCAATCAGGGACCTAACACTCCCCTTACACCTGCCTGGCTGAGTACAGGGTTACTATAGGCTAGTTTGCCACCCTGATTATGCATCTAGTTTGGACTCTAGGTCTAGTCAGCTATAGTCGGTCTGACCGAGCCTTGCATGAGCACTAGATCAGGAGTTTCATATCACCCACCTCCTTCACAAATGTCTGAATCCATGGAAAATTTACAATCTCAAATAAAAGCCCTAACTGATCAAATGGCCCAGATGGCTACCCAGATAACTACCTAGATGACCCAGTTAACTCAGTCTCGTATTCAAACCAATGATAGAATTGACCATCTTGCCAATAGGTTTGATTAGTTAAAAGTCCGGGTAGGGACCCCAGAAAAAAACCATGGGTCATAGTCTGAGCCAGATCCTAATTCCCCTCAACCTAGGAGGACCCCAAACCCTAATCCATACCCTGAGGTCGAACCTAGGAGAGCCCCTCATCCTGACCCATACTATAACCCTCAGCCTAGGAGGACCCCAGACCCTGACCCATACCAAGAGGTCGAACCTAGGAGAGCCCATCGTCATAACCCAATCCTAAGGTTAGTCCTAGAAGACCCAATCAGAATTTTATAGACCAGGAAGATAGATCCTATTTACCCTCTCCCTATAAGCCTAGTATACCCACAACCTATAGATCTTATGACTCCAAATCCTATGAACCTAGAACCTATGAATCCATAACCTATGAACCTAGATCCTATGACTCTAGATCCCATGATCATAGATCCTATGCACCCACACCCTATGAGCCTAGTAGACCCAACATCCAATATTCTGACCCATATAGGGAGTCCAACCCTAGGAGAACCCAATATTCTGACCCATATAGGGAGTCCAATCCTAGGAGAACCCAGTATTCTGACCCATATAAGGAGTCCAACCCTAGGAGGACCCAATATCCTGACCCATATAGAGAGCCCAACCTTAGGAGGACTCCATACCATGATCCATCCTTAGAACCTGACCATAGAACTGACCCAAAATCCTATGACCCCAGATCCTATAATCCCATGACCCATAGATCTGCACACTTGTCCTATGAGCCTAGAGAACCCATAACCCCTAAATATCAGCCTAGTACTAGTCAGGTTTCCCTTAGTCAATTTGAACCCCATAGGATTAGCACCCCTAAAAATGAGCCCAGTAGTGAGCCACTACCCCTTAGGCAACCTGAACCTACTAGGATTAGTGTCCATAATCAGAGACCAGAACCTAATCAATTTCCTGCTAGCCGACCTTCTCCAACCATTCCTGAGATTCACAAGGCTTACATTAACACGGAAGTGTATGAAGCTGATGTGAGCCTAGTGGATGAGTATGAGGGAGAAGAGGAGACACCTTTAGTAGACCTAGAATTAGCTGACCCAGTAGATACCCAGGTAGAAACCAACCCAGAGCTAGTTGACCTTGACCATATCCAATCTAAAGCTATAATGGAAGAACAAATAGAGGAAGAGAACCTAGGTACTGCTACTATAGCCTTACCTAAGGAAACCATAGAGGAGAGCCAAATTATAGAGTCTAGTCCTAAAATACAAGAACCAGAAGAATTTATTAAGGACCTGATCTCTTTGAATCAGTACCCTCAGGATGAGTCTCCTCCTATAGTTCCCATTAAGGACCTCTTTCCTGAGATTAATAACCCATCCTTCCATTATACAAACCCCGTAGATATATCGCAACCCCATAAGGTTAACCTCATTAGTCTAGGATTAGTCCCTGACATGCCTTCTTTGATTCTACTTTATCCAACTAACCCAGAACCTTTTTATCCACCCTACCAGAGTAATTCTAAACCCACTTCCTATTTTCTACCCTTTCCTGAGTTTTCTCATGTGTCTAGAACTATTAGGTTACATTTTGTTGAGGTTACTAGGTTGCAAGGATCCATAGAGCCCATCCCATTTGCTACCTACTTTTGGCAGACCCTCTAGCACTTATTAGGAGTTACTAGCAAATTTTCTTCTGCATGTCATCCATCAACCACGACTCATGCCCCCATGCCTAAGTGGTAGTTAAGACCTAATAAACCTCTTTAGTCGAGTCTGTTAGATGTAGGTTTGAGTCCTTTGCATCATCTTGTTAGGAGTCTGCATGTGCCTAGCATGTTCACCACCCGCACTAATGTTAAAACAACTGGCTAATTCCCGAAGATGGATCAAAAAAATTTGATGTAGTGGATTTTATCTTGGTTAGGCTTAGGCCTAAAAGAAGCTACATGCTCGCAGAGCCGGACCTTTTAAAGTGATAGAGAAGGTTGGATCAAATGCCTAGGTGTTAGACTTGCCTTCGGATTTGGGCATTAGTTCTACCTTCAATATTACAGACCTGGTTGAGTATAGGAAACCGGCAGCGCTACCTAGTGAGGCCTTTGGACCTATTCCTTTTCATTGTGAGTGACCCTAACCTAGAGTGTCCACAAACAAATTTGGCTTGAGAGAGGAGAACGGATCGAGCGTATCCTGGACAATCAAGCCATCACGACCCAGGGCCATGACTATCAATGCTTCCTGGTCCGATGGCAAGGCCGGCCAGAGTCGGACGATTCATGGATTTCTCGAGAGGACTTGCAATGCCTCAACCCAGACCTTCTTGAGAGATATGTGAGCCAGTCTAACCTTCACTCGACAGGGTCGAGTTCCTCCCACCCCGGGAGAATTGGTGGGGACACCTGAGGCACCAAATAAGACAGAGGCTTTTTCAACCCTCTGTAATTGATCAATAATTTATGAGTCCATCTGTAATAAGGGCTTAGCTTATCTGAGTCCATTTTAGTTGTTATTTGAGTACTTTTAGTTGTTATTTCAGTTCTGTACTAGTCAGCTCATGTTGAGCTAGTTCAGTCCAATGCTAGTCAGCTCATGTTGATCTAATTTTATTTTTTTGAGTCCTGTCCAAGCATACTGAAGACTCAAGACTATATCATACAAGTGAAGACCAAGTCCAACTAGATTGAAGACATGGAAGTATAGCACAAGTCCAACCCAGCTTGAAGATTTGAAGACCCTAGGAGGAAAATTCAGAAAACCCTGATTTCTTGCAGATGCCCTCCAAATGCCCAGATTCCCTTCCAGATGCCGAAGTATATTCATAGATAAGGGCATCCATGATTCCAGAGGTCCATCTGCATCCTAGCCCAAAGAAATCAAGCCCAGGTGCCAAGCCCAAGCCCCTAAGAAGCAAGATACCAGGGAATATTCGTGCTACCTGGCTACCAGGCCACCCCAGCTTCCAGAGGCCCAAACCCATGCACCCGAGCCCCTTTGGGCCGGCCTTTTGCTGCTCCTAGAAGCCCAACACGCCCCCCTAGGCATCCTTGGAGTCTTGACCAAGTCAAGAAAGTTTTTAGAGATTTTTCTACCTAATATTTCCTTATTTTCTAGCTAGGGTTTGAGAGGGAAAAGGATTCTTATGTAAAGACTTATGTACCCTTACTTGGAGCCCAAGGTTAAGGGTATATTTAAGGGACCCTAGCCTCTTGTATGAGGAGAATTTTTGATGAATGAAAACCTTGAGTTCTTCTATTGAGTGGTGTGATACCCTGCTGTGTGCATAAAGGGGTTTGTGAGAGTTCTTCTTCCCGCTGTTTGCAATCATCTTCCTGCTGCCAACAAACCCTCCAGATTCCTGGATGCCCACTCCAAAAGAAGCCTTCCCTTGCTATTTTTACTTTGTTTTCTTGTTCCTTTGTGAGCTTTCTAACCCCTGACAGGTCGTTTGCAGGTCCCTGAGTTTCTACGAGTCCAACTACTCCAGCCAAGCCTCAATCGGATCACCGAGCAGAAAGCCGGGTATCCGCGAGTCTTTGGCTCGATTTTCCAGGCCGCATCCATCGAGGAACGAGAGACCCCTTTGCTATGATCTTCACAGACGTTGTCAGGTACACCCCTCTACCTCCAGTAGTTTTATTGTAGGAGAACTTGCCCTAACCGAGGCTTCTCAGCCCCGGCGGTCCTTCTTTGCTACTTTTCTAGGTCCTAATCTGCATGCTGATCTTCAAAAATTCATACAAAATTCCCTACAAATGATTTTGATCTGAAATTTGGGAATTAATCACCTAACTCAACATTTAAGACATACAAAAAAAATGGCATGCATATTAGTTCCCCATCACTATTCTTCCTAAGGGTCTGGCAGACTAACCTAAGATGGTTAAGATGGTCTTCTTTAGTCCTGCTATAAATCAGAATGTCATCGAAATAAATCACCAAAAATTTTCCTGTAAATTCTTTCAGGACTTGGTTCATGACTCTCATAAAGGTGCTAGGAGCATTAGAAAGTCCAAAAGGTATCACTACCCATTCAAAAAGGCCATCCTTAGTTTTAAACACTGTCTCCCATTCATCCCCGGGTCTGATCCTAATCTGGTGATAGCCACTCTTAAGATCTATCTTGGAAAAGATAGTAGCTCCGGCCATCATGTCAAGCATATCATCCAAACGGGGTATGGGAAACCTATACTCTATTGTAATCTTGTTCATGGCTCTGCTATCTACAAACATTCTCCAGGTTCCATCTTTCTTAGGGGTTAGCAAAGCAGGGACGGTACAGGGACCCAAACTCTCCCTAAGAAAATCTTTCCTAAGCAACTCTCCTACTTGTTTCTGCAATTCCTGGTGTTCGGTGGGGTTCATTCTATAATGGGGAAGGTTAGGTAAGGTGGCTCTTGGGACCAAATCTATGGCATGTTGGATGTCCCTAAGAGGTGGTAGGTGATCAGGTAATTCTTCAGGGAAGACATCCTTAAACTCTTCCAGAGCCTTAACAACTTCTTTGGGGTGCTCTATTTGGATTGGTTCACGACTATCTTTGGTGGTCAAAATCCAAACAGGGGCTCCCTCAGCAATCTCTTTCTCCAGTTCCTTAGATTTGATTAGGTTGACTCCAGGCTTCTTTTCTTTAAGACTACTTGATCCTTTCTTAGCCTGGTCCTTAGGCTGAACTGGGTTAATGGTAAATTTCTTCCCATGGTGATTGAAAGTACAACTATTGGTTCAACCATAAAGAGTAGCATCATGATCATACAGCCAGGGTCATCCTAAGATAATACTGCTAATGCCCATAGGAAGGAATCACACCAAATCTTCTCTTCATAAGACTGCAATTTGATTAAGACTTGGCACCTAGATTTTATGGGAATAGAGGTTGAATCAATCCAAGAGGCCTTGTATGGGTTGGGGTGAGGGACTGACGTCAATCCTAGGGCTTTGAAAGTACTAGAAGAGATAGCATTGACACAGCTCCCACTATCAACTATGATTTTGCAAACCTTATCCCCTAGTTTAATAAAGGTTTGTAGGATGTTTGTCCTACGCCAATCTTCTTGTACTACATTTTGGGTAAGGATGCACCTAACTACCACCAGAAGGTCTTCAGATTCAAATTGCTCTTCCTCTCCCTCATATTCCTCCAGTAACTGATCTTCTGGCTCATAGACTTCTCCCTCTAGATCAGCAATGGGTTCTACCTCATTCTCAGTTGGCTCTTCTATGACTTAGGCTATGGAGGTACACTGGCTAGCTCTATGTCCAGGTTTATGACACCTAAAACAAGTGTTTTGGGGAGTGGAACTCTTATGGGGACCAACAACTTTACCCTTCTCCTCTCTGCTAAAGTGGGGTCGGTTCAGATATGGTCGGCTTAGGCTGAGTCGGCTGGGGTTGGGTCGACTCGGGTCAAGTCGGTAAAGATTGGGATGACTCGGGTAAGCCTGACTATACCCTGGGTTAGGTCTTGGGAGTCGACTAGGGTTTCCAACTGGTTCAGGTTTACGATAGGTAGGAGCCCTCTGGAAATGCTCACAGTTCCTTGCAACTTGGTAAGCATACTCTAGATCAGTGACCTCTCTAAAGTAAAGTTCTCTCTGGATGTCTGGGTGTAGGCTAGCCGTAAACCTAGACAGGGTCACAGAAGCAGATTCATTGACATGACATCAAATGACATACTCATCAAACTTCGCGATGTAGTCAGCCACACTCTTGTTCCCTTGCCTTAGATTCTGCCATTGGTCCAACAGGCTCTGGGTGTAAGAAAGTGGTTGGTACTTCTCCCTAAGCTTGGCTTTCATACCTCTCCAGGTTGCTATAGGTTCCTCATCTCTCTGTGCTACCAGCCTTTCAACACTATTCCAGAATAACCTAGCTTGGCGAACCAACCTAGTCTTAGCAAACTTAAACTTCATCCTCTCAGTCATGGTATACCACTCGAAATACTGCTCCATATCCTCCTCCCAATCTACATACACTTTAGGATCTAAACTACCATCAAAGGTAGGGGCTTCTAGCTTGATGTTCCTAAGGGCCCGTTCTTCTTGATCTATGATCTCGGGATTGGGCCTCCTATGTTCAAACTCTTGGGCTAGGTTGACACGGGGCAGTCTCCTAGGTTCAGCCTCTATGGGTGGCTCATGATGAGGATAATCCCTAGGGGGAAAAGGTGATCCAGACTCAGGCTCAACAGATGGCCTAGGACTATTCCTCTGTAAGGTTCCAACTCTCTCTTCAAGCCTATCTAGTTTGCTATTCATTCTTGTCAATTGCTCCATAAGATCCTTAAGTTGAACTTCCCTCTCGTTCTCCATAGGTTCACTGGCTTGGGAATGGTGAGGATGATAGGGTACTCCTGATTTAGTGGACATGGGTTAAGCACACAAAAACATCTAAGGTCTGCTAGACCTAGAATCTCAACCAGTTGCCTAAGTCAGGGTGGCAAACCAATCTGCAGTAACTCTATCCTTGGCCAGGTAGGTGTAGGGGAGTAAAGGTCCCTGATTGCCAGCCATAGACACCAATCTGGGATTGGTCAGTAGGCGGACCAAAGTCACAAGCCCTGATTCACCAAGCCTAGACACCAAGGGCAACAGCACACACAGAATGGGCTGACGCCAAGAATAGACACTTGGTCTTGACTCGACCAATTGGTGTCCCTAAGCTCTCTAAAGCAAATTAAGTGTCTAATCGATTTTAGTTAGAGCTTGGGTTCGATATGCTGGTTTTTGATTTTTGGGCTAGGGACAGGTAATGAAATCCTGACCCTATCTCAAATTGCCGCCCATAAGTGATTTATGAAAAATGAATGCAAGCAAATGATCTAATGAGATGTCACTAAATTATATATATATATATATATATATATATATATATATATATATATATATATTTTTTTTTTTTTTTTTTTTTTTTTTTTTTTTTTTTGAGGGTTTTGATGAATGTAGCAGAGTTAAGATGATAGAAATGAAATGATAATACTCTAAATGAATGGTTAAACTAGATGATAATTGAAAACACAAGAAAATGCAGATTGCTGGAATTATCAGAATAGAACTTGCTCTCAGGTAATGTTTCAGCTTGTAGAAATTCTACAAACTGAAATAAAATCTGAGAAAATTACCAAAAATACTTTGAATTATTTGTGATCTATTAAAACAAAAATCACAAATTTTGGGGATTCTTACAGATAGTAAAAACTAAAACAATAGACCATGTACGGAAAGAAAAAACTGCAGAAATTAAAAGCTGAAACCTAAGATGCAAAATCTTTTTGTTCTTTTAGATATATCCTTCTTGTATTCCTCTTCCAAGGCCTGTCACAGTGGAACCCCAACACGCCTTAGGATTCCCCGTGGAATGGGAGGAGAGGGTCTTGAAACCCTACTTTTCTCCTAAGACCGGACGTCCTGGTGAAGCACCTTTTCCAAGTACTTTAAGAAGAGCTAAAGTCCTAACCATGCTCTGATACCAGAAATGATGGGGGACTAACCAGATACGAAGATGAAATGATGCAAGTGATTTTTAGGGTTTTGTAGATTTTAGATTTTGTAGTTTTCTTTGGATTCCCGAAAGCAAGTAAGAGATGATCTAGTGTTCTATAACAACAAGAAATAACAAGCAAGCAAGTAGTCCTTAAACAATGATAAAGAGAGGACCCCGGGATTGAGAAACCCCGTAGGACTTAGCTCTCCAATCAAGATCTACTTAGGAGTCAGGGGCAAACCTCAAAGATCTGAAGCACCCGATACAGAGATCGCTCACTTTGGCGGATGCGGCCTGGATACCGAGCCGTCAACCCTGAGGAGGCACCGGTTGGCTGTCCGAAGATCTCACTGGCAAGGCAACCGTCTCTGTACCCGTGTCACCTGGAGGACCTCCGAGCATTCAAAAAGATAAAGGATAAGTCTTAATTAGAAGGAAAGGCAGTGGAAGAATGAAAGAAAGGTTGTAGAGATAGTGGAGTTCTGCAGGATTCGGAGTCGAATGATGGAGTTGCGGAAGTGATGATAGTTTGAGGCCACACAGCTCTCGACGCCCGAAGGCAAAGGCACTCCCTCACGGAGATCAACGTTCATAGTGAACGAAGGCAACTAGCAAGAGATTGAACTCAAGAAATATTTTTTTCTGATTCATCAAAAATTGAAAATTACAAAGGAAGGGTTAGGTCCTTTAAATAGGCACCTTAGGACCCTTTTGAATTTCAAATGAAAGAATACAAATTTTTTCTTGAATGGGTGCCCAAACCCTTGACCTTCTTCTATCTTTGGCCGACCAAAAGCTGGTTGGATTGGGCGTGGCATGATGCATGGCTTGGAGGGGGGAATCTTGGCGCCTTGAACTTGGAAAGAAGCTTCATAGTTTTGGAAGAAAGCATGAAGAGAGGCTTGGAGCAAGGCATGTGTTCTTCCTCCTTCCTTGGTTGGCATCCTTTCTTTGGTACAAGGCTTGACATGGGGAGTGTTAGGTGGAGGTGCCCAAGGATCTTGTCTCTCCCTTCCAAAGAGGTTGAAGCAATTTGGGAAGAAGACTTGATTGGAGGGCTTGAGCAAGAGATTTGAATTCCCCGCTTCAACTCCCATTGACTTTTACTTTGGCCGACCACCCTTGCTTGGAAAGGGGCTAGATAGGGGGAGGGAAAAAGGGCTAGAGCCAAGTGATATGATCCTCTTCTTTGGGCATCCAAGGATGACAAGTGTGCTTCCCACATGGAGCCACATAGGATGAGAAGGTGGGCCCTGAGCTGACTTGGATTCTTTCCAGACTTGGTTCCAAGGAGACTAAATTTTAAGACCAACTCTTACAATGGACCCAAATTTCCAATAGACTCAAACTGGACTCGATTTGACCTAATTGGTCAAAGTACAGACTCAATTCAAAGCCAAAGACAATTACAAATTTGTGGCTTGAAGCCTTATTACAAGACCTGAAAATTGAAACCCTGATTGGAGATCCATAGAGGGTTGAGGAGCCTCTGTCTGATCCGGGTGCCCACACCACTGACCCAATCTGGGAACCCAATCCTGGAGACCCTCACACCCTGACCCAATCCTAGGAGACCCCCACACCCTGACCCAATCTGAGAACCCAATTCTAGGAGACCCCAACATCATGATCCAAGCTGGGATCTTAATGCAAGGAGACCCAATTATGATTCCTTAGATCAGGATGAGAGAGCCACTTGGTAAATTAGGTTAAAAGCACATACATTTAGTGGTGATCTTGATCTTGAAGATTATATTGATTGGAAAGAAGGTATGGATCTGTATTTTGAGAGGGAACTAATATCTGATGAAAGATAGTTTAAGTTTGCTAAGCTTAAGCTATTCACCAGGGTAGAATCTATTGGGATAAGGTTGAAAGAATGACTAGACAAAGAGGAGAAATACCCATAACTACCTGGAGAGCCATAAAAAGCAAACATAGGGAGAAGTACCTTCCTGCACCCTACCATCGTAGATCATATGAACCCAGACCCTATGAACTCAGACCTTATGAACCCAGATCCTATGAACCCAGATCCTATGAACTTAGATCCTATGAACCCAGATCCTATGTACCAATGTCCTATGAGCCCAAGAGATCCATAACTCATAGCTTTGAGCCCATGTTTGATGAGCCCAAGAAATCCATAACCCATAGATCAGAGCCCATGTCCTATGAGCCTAAGGAACCCATAACTCCTAGGTATCAGCTTAGTACCAGTCAGGTTCGCCTTAGTCAAGCCATACCCCATAGGATTAGTACCCCTAGATATGAGTCCAGTATTAGTCCACTTCCTCTTAGTCAACCTGAACTAACTAGGATTAGTGCCCATAGCCAAAACCCAGGTACTATTCAGGTTCCCCATAGCCAACCCACCCCTAGTACCCCATTGGTTCACTAGGATAACATTAAAAAGGAGGTACATGTGATAGACCCAGAGTTAGTTGACCCTGACCATACCTAGATTGAAGCCAACCTAGAGTTAGTTGACCCTGACCACACCCAGACTAAAACTGTATTGGAAGGATAATTAGAGAAAGATCTTGAATCCACTAATAAGTATGAGGAAGAAGTGTATGAAGATGGAATGGATTTAGTGGATGAATATGAAGAGCAGTTAGAGGAAGAGAGAGGAAGAGAGCCATGACACTGATACGGAAGTGGCTCTACATGAGGAGACCCTAGAAGAGAGTCAAGTTATAGAGCCTAGTCCTGAAATTCAAGAGCAAGAAAAAATTAGTTAGGAGATAGTATTTTCAATTCAGTACCCTCAGGAAGGATCCCCTTCCCCAATCCTAGTTAAGGATCTTTTCCCTGAATTTGATGACCCATCCTTCCATCCCTTGGACCTTTTAGTGCCCGTAGATATAACTCAGTGTCCAAACCTTAAGGTGGACCCCATTAGCCTAGGACTACTCTCTGAAACCTCTTCTTATTTCATGGCTAACCCCGAATCCACTTCTTACTTCCTACCCTTTCCTGAAGCTTCCCATGTTTCTAAGACGATTAGGTTGCATGATGCTGGACTGACCTTGATTAGGATTATTTTAGAGAGGGTGGATCGTTGGTCACTAGGAAACGACCTTTAGGCTAGGTTCAACCAGGCCCAAATTTTTTTTCCACAAATTTTTTTATTCAAATAAATGCCCTTTTTTTCATATATATTTTTTCCTCTTTTTTCACTCTTCTTTTTTTCTCTAGTTTTTTTCTTTTTTTTCACTAAAGTTGGTAAGGGGGCTGGTTATGCTTTAAGGATCGTGCAGGAGTAGAAGTCAGCCCCGAACTCAGCATTTGCATTCATGTTTGTGCGGGGCCTTGCTTCTTCTTCTCCATGAACGAAATCCAGGGACAAGGGAGGCTCACGGAGGGGCTCGCCGGTGTCAGCGCTAGCAGAGGATGATGGTGGCACGGGAAGAAGATGGCCAAATGGATGGGGTTTTGGTGGCTGGTGGCATCACGCGGATCGTGCAGAGAAGGCAGCAGGGCATTGATGGTCTCAAAATAGGCAAATCTGGCAAGTTCTCATCGGTGCCCTCAGAGGAACCTTCGTCGGAGGAGGGACAGCATGGTGGAAGAAGGGCAGCACGGACCTGCAACACGGGCAACGGCTGGGAAGCGATGTGGGCAGCACTAGGTGCCGGCTGGGAAAAGATGCAGGTGGCACCGGGGTGTTGGGTCGAAGTTGACGCGGGCATTGCAGGTACGCTGGCATGGTTGTGAGCCGCGGAGATGAGCGGAAGCGGGGTCCGATCGGTTAGTGATGAGGAAGATCGAGGAGGTCCTCTAATGGTGGCAGTGGATCTGGCAGGATCTTCTGTATGGAAGGCATCGCATGGAGATCTGTGTGTAGGGGGGTTCCGATGGTTGGGTGATTCCGTTGGATGGCATAGGTTGCGGTTGACCCATTCAGTTGCAGGCATTGTGGAGACGGGGGATGGGGATCGGATGGTGCTCAAATAGATCCAGGGATTGTAGATGGGCAGATTCGGGAAGATGGCTCGATGGTTGATTCACAGTTTGGAAGGAGGGAACAAAGAAAGTGAAAAGGGAAAGAACATAGATGAAAAAGAAAGACAGAATAAAAAATTTTGGAAGAAAAAAGAAAAATCATGGTTGGGTTACCCACCCAGGCTTCAGCACCAACTCTTAACCAGAGCGACCATGTAGGGCATCAGCACCCTCTCCTTAACCAGCAGTTTTTGTTTTCTCTTTATAAATATTCTTCATCTAATTTTTTATTCGAATCATAAAATAATTAAATAGGCTAATCTGAGATATCTGATATCCTGATGTCAGATACCTCAACCTTAATCCTAACACATTCAAACTATTAAAAATAAACTAATCCAACTAAATCCTAATGTACATAAACTAATTCTAAAATTTTGACATATCCCAATCCCTGGTGCACCCATAAAAAAATTACACTCATCTTCATTTGGATGTGCTCCGGGATTCATGCTGCTTCGAGATCCATACTACTCCGGGATATGTGCTGCATCGACTTTAGGATCTGGGGCTTCAGGTTCTAGGCTAGACTGGGCTTCAGGTTTTCAGGTTTTGGACTGGGCTGCTTCAGATTCTAGGCTAGTCAATGTCCCCATCATTCTCCTGAGGTGGGGAGAACTCGACGCCATCGAGTCAAGCTTCAAAAATTTTCTGACTCCAGGATACACGTGATCTACAGACTGAAATTTTTTTATATAAATAATTCAATTAAAAATAAAATTGACTAACCTAGCCCAACCCTCACTCTGATACCAAAACTGATGCGGGACCAACCCCGATCAGGATTATTTTAGAGAGGGTGGATCATTGGTCACTAGGAAACAACCTTTAGGGTAGGTTCAACCAGGCCCAAATTATTTTTCCCCAAATTTTTTTATCAAATAAAACCCCTTTTTTTCATATATATATATATATATTTGTTCTTATTTTCTCCTCTTTTTCTTCACTCCTTTTTTTTTCTCTAGTTTTTTCCTTTTTTCACTAAAGTCGGCAAGGGGGTCGGTTATGCTTTGAGGATTGTGTAGGAGGAGAAGTCGACCCCGAACGTAGCATTTGCTTTCACATTTGTGCAGGGCCTTGCTTCTTCTTCCCCATGGATGTAATCCAGGGATAGGGGAGGTTCACAGAGGGGCTCCCCGGTATTGGTGCAAGGTGGAGGACGATGGTGGCATGAGAAGAAGATGGCCGAACGAATGGGGTTCTGGTGGCTGGCGGCATCGCACGGATCGGGTGGAGATGGTAGCAAGGCGGCGATGGTCTCGGAATGAGCAGATCTGGCAGGTTCTCGTCAGTTCCCTTGAAGGAACATTTGCCGAAGGAGAGACAGCACAGTGGAATAAGGGCAGCATGGACCTGCGGCATGGGCAGTGGCTGGGAAGCGACGCGGGCGGCATGGGGTGCCAGCTGGGAAGCGACGGGGGTGAGACGGGGGTGCCAGCTCAGAGGCAACACGGGAATTACAAGTACGTTGGCATGGTTATGAGTCAAGGAGACAGGCAAAGGCGGGGTCTGATCGATTGGTGACAAGGAAGATCGAGGCGTTCTTCTGATGATGGCAGCGGATCTGGCGAGATCTTCTGGATGGAAGGCATTGTCTGGAGATCTATGAACATGGGTGTTCTGGTGGTTGGGTGATTCTAGTGGATGGCATAGGCAGGGGCTGACCCATTCGGTTGCAAGCATTATGGAGGTGGGCGATGGGGATCGGATGGTGCTCGAACGAATCTGGGGAGATGTAGACAGGCAGATTCGAGAAGATGGCTTGGTGGTTGATTCACAATTTGGAAGGATGGAACAGAGAAAGTGAAAAGGGAAAGAATACAGATGAAAAAGAAAGACAAAATGAAAAATTTAGGAAGAAAAAAGAAAAATCATAGTTGGGTTACCACCCAGGCTTCAGCGCCCACTCTTAACCTGAGCAACCATGTAGGGCATCAACACCCTCTCCTTAATCAGGAGTTTTTGTTTTCTCTTCCCAAATATTCTTCATCTAATTTTTTATTCGAATCATAAAATAATTAAATAGGCTAATCTAAGATATCCAATATCTTGATCTCAGATACCTCAACCTCAATCCTAATACATTCAAACTATTAAAAACAAACTAATCCAACTAAATCCTAACATACAGAACCTAATCATAAAATTTCGAGATATCCCAATCCCTCGTACATCCATAAAAAAACTACACTTATCTTCATTGGATGTGCTTCGGGATTCATGCTATTCCAAGATCCACACTACTCCAGGATATGTGCTGCATCGACTTCAAGATCTAGGACTTCGGGTTCGGGCTGGCCTGGCTTTAGATTCTAGGCTGGGCTTCAGGTTCTAGGTTGGCAAGACTGGGCTTCAGGTTTTGGGCTGGACTGGGCTTCAGGTTTTCAGGTTCTGGGCTTGGCTGCTTCAAATTTTGGGCTAGTCGATGTTCCTGTCATTACATTTTGTAGAGGTTAGCACGTTGCATACATTCATTGAGCATGTTAGGTTTGCATCTTTCTTTTGGAAGACCCTATGGCACCTCTTAGGAGTTTATGCCAAGTTTTCATCTGCATGTCATCCACCAACCGAGGGTCACATTTACAATCGTAGTTAGAGGTTTAGTCATTTACTTGCATATCAATAAGGGTTGGCATGAGTTATTTGCCTGCATGTCATTAGGTATTGGTCTAAGTCATTTTGCACTACATGTTAGAGATATGCATAAGGAATTTACCATAAGATTAATGTGAGTAATAACACCTATAAAAAGTATGGTTAATTCCCAAAAGGAGTTAAAAGTTCACTAGGGAGATTATATTTTGATTAGGCTTAGGCATGAGAAGTTACATGCCCATAGAGCTAGATCCATCAAAATGATAAAGAAAGTTGGACGTAGTACCTAAGTTACTACCCAAATTAGACATTAAGCTCAACCTTCAATCTCTCGGACTTAGTTGAGTATAGGGAGCCAGCAATGATATCCAGTGAGTCTTTTGGATCTAACTCTTTCCTTGCGAGTGAACCCATCCCTGAGTGTCCACCATGAAATTAGCCTGTGAGAGGAAAAAGATTGAGCGTATCCTAGACAACGAAGCCATTAGTACCTAGAACAAAGGCTACCATGTCACTTGGTTCATTGGCAAGGTCAACCAAGATCTAAGGATTCGTGGATCACTTCAGAGGATCTGCAATGCCTCAACCTAGACCAAACAAAGCTGGATTGACTTTTTACTCGATAGGATCGAGTTCCTCCTACCCCGGGAGAACTGATGGGGACATCAGGAGCGGACAAGAATTTCAAGGTTCCCTGAAGATCTCTGAGTCATGTGTTCAAAAGTCTGTAAATTTTTTTTATTGAGTCCTGTAATAAAGTTGAGTCCTATAATAAAGTGGGACAAGTGAGTCTAGTTGAGTCTACTTGGTCCCTTTTCCAATCTAAATCGAGTCCATGTAATTCTCGTCTAGAGGAGAGACACCAGATTAGGAGATTCACCAGGTCCCCACCCAGAATTGGATTCCATGGACCTAGGACCCTACTCAGGCCTTCCTTAGTAGTGGCACCCCAAGACCCCAATGCTTGGGCCCTTTCATGCCACCAAGTGCTTGGAGTTGGCATCCTAGGTCAAGAAGAAGTGGCGCCCTCTCAAGCCCACCTATATTGGCACCCAGTCCAAGCCCCAAACCCATGAAGAAGTGGCACCCCAGTTCCAAAGCCCATAAGTGTTGGTGCCCTTCATTGGCCCATTCATAGTTGGCGCCCCCTCCCAAGGCTTTGACCCAATCTACAATAGTTGGCACCCAGGCTTTGACCTAGTCCTTAGCATTAGAGCCCAAGGCTTTGACCCAGTCAAAAAGGCTTTCATCCCGGCCTAGCATGGAGTTGCAGCCCAAAGCCCAAGAAAGTTTTCTCGGCCCTCAAGTTTTTTTTTCTTGGCCCTCAAGTTATGTAATCCAACTTTGACAGGAAGTCCAGGGACCTGGGTGAATCTATAAATACTCACCCCCTCCCCCTCTTGTATTCATTAACTTTTGATGAATGAAATTTTGAGTTTTCTTTTATATTTGCTTTTGTTCTTTAAGAACATCGACCTCCGTGTGGGAGTGGGTGTGAGGCCCAGTTATCCTTCAAACCCTAGCACTCTTACAAACACTAGCCAACCCCTTCTCTCACCATCTAATCAAACCCTAGCTGCCCCATCTCCAATCATCTTGGCCGCCCCTTCTCATCTTCCATTTAGGATGCCCCTCATCTTCTTCTTCTTGGTCGCCCACACCAACCTCCACCAAACCCTAACACGCCCCACTCCTCCTCTTCCAGACAGCCACCTTCAGAGTTCTATGCATCCTCTCCCAGCATCCTGGCCACCATGTTCATCTCCAAGTCACCCCATAAAGCCAGGCGTCTTCATCTCTTACCAAGCCACCGATTAGCCCCAGTGATCCTCCCGCTTCTCCTTCTCCTCCAATCTTCTATCTTATATTTTTTCCATCTTCTTATGCCCTAACCTTTGACATTTGTATGATCCCTCGAGAGAAACACACCTTGGATGAAGTCCTCCTTTCCCTCGAAGTCATATGATAAAAAGTCGACGGATTCGCGGAGAAGCTATTTCGTCGTCCAGGCGCCAATCTGAGAGGAGCGATCCCTTCTTCAACAACAAGGAATCATTGTCTAGTATTTAAAACCCAATCCCCTTCTCTATTTGTCTGATTTTTTTGAGGTTGATCATGTTCCTAATAAGATTTCTAAATCCTAGGATCCTTTTTTTTTATTGCTTTGATAGTTTCTAGTATGTGGGTAGAACTCTAACTGTTATATAAAAACCCTAACCTAGTCTTGCTTTTTTTCATGAACAAGATCATTAAAAATCAAAAAAATATTACTCACTTCAATCTATTTTTTTTCTTTATGTTCATCCCTTTCATGTCGTGCATCAGTTTAGAGTTTGTCCCTCATCAGTTGTTGCCCTCTTTCCCCCTCTTGAAACCCTAGCTACCATTTCCTTTCTCCCCCTTGAAACCTTTCACACATGACACCTTTGCTTTGCCACCCAGTCTTTCATTCTCCAAGCCCCTTTTCAATTCCTAATAGCCTCTTAAACCTAATATTTTAGCATGAAGAAAAAGAGAACAAGCTATGGTGAGGAGGTCTTCATCCATGCATGGCTAAGGGTGGAGGTTTTGGGGGGAGTAAAAGACAAATTGGAGTAATGGTCCTATATTTTACTTTGCTTATTTCTATTGTGAATTACTTTAATGTAAGAAGTATCTTGAAAACTTGTAAGTGTTCTCTTGCTTATGATTTTAATAAAATTTTATTATTCAAGCAAGTGATACATTTTGAATCTTGCTATTTTTTTATATGAATTATAATCTGTGAGTAGGCTATGATTGTCAAGATGGTTCATGATCAAAGAAGATATGGGCCATGCTCATCAAATAGCCTATGTTGAATAGAATTTCATAAATATTTACTTTAAGATCTCTCAGGACTTTAGTTTTGAATAATCTATATTTTTATAGGGATGGATCGTGATCATGATGATGAAATCCATGCTCTAGAAAAGTAGATTATGCTTGTAACTAAGATCATAAGATATTTGAAATAATATTTTTCTTACATTAAAATAATTACCAAGACCATGCTTGAAGGTGAATTCAAAAACCCTGAATCTCTTTTAGTTGCTTGCTTATTAATCCTTTGATAATTATTTTCTGCACAATTTCTTATGCTCTAATAGCTAGATTTAATAAATCCTGTTATACTTTTTGCTTTATTTTATTACCTTAGAATTGACTTAACACAAAAAGCTATCTTTACTTAAAGTGTAACTTTAAACAACTATTAACCTACTTAAGTTGAAGTTAACTCAACCTATAATCCCTATGGATTTGACCAGGCTCCAACTATCCAACTGAATCAAGAATTTATATTTTGGTACACTTTGAGACTAGGCACCAAGGACCCATCATAGGTATGCTTACATGCCTTTCTCTTATACTCATTCAACACCACCATCACTCTCAGCTCTAGCTGTAATAGCCCATCTCATCCTCTTGCTGACTTAAGTGTCAAAGGGTCCCTACTAGCTACTACTAGTCAAGGAAATATCTCTTGCAGATCTCTACCCATGAGATACTAGAAGCTATTGGGTTCCTCAGGCCAGGCATAGTGAAAGATTGGGTTTCAAAATTTTTCATTTTTGAAACCCTAACTGGCCAAAACCCTAAACCCTAGGAACACTTGATCATGACAACCAATAAACGTAACTTTTGTGATAGAAGAATACCTAGGGTACTTTAATCCTCTATTTCCATGAGGCACTTAAGTTTATGCCCTTCAGAGATGATCCACGTAGGAACTATACCAAAAAAGTACTCTTACGAAGGTGCTTATTTGACTGGGACTCTTTTGGTATCCTTTCAGACTTTCATCCTTTGTTGGAACCCCTACCCTCCTGTAGGGCACTTAGAGACCTCTCTAATTCCTCTCTCTGATTCAAAATACCCCTTTTATTTTTGTCCCTAGTCTTTTGTCTTTAATAGACTATCCTTGTAATAAAAGAACAAGCTTTGTCCTAAAAAGGCAAACCTTGTCTTAAGGAGGAGGAAGAGAAAATAGCAGGTAGTATTATTCGAATGAGAATTGAATGCTTTGGCATCATAATACATTGCCTTTATATAAAGAGGGATGAGGTCCCTGATTTTTCTTTTTCTCAGCCCCTTGATAAGACCCTTCAAGTAGAAGGAGTCTTTTGGATGAGAAGACATATCATGATACAACCTATCATGCACCAAGAGACATGTTAATGTCTCTTCATTTTTCTAGCCTTCTTCTCCATTTGCCACATGGCATTAACCGGTTATATGAAAGCTAATGGGAATGAAATCTAAAAGGAGGTGTCAGAGAAATATGGGAGCCTTCAATGAAAAGGACTCCTGGTTTCAAATTAGCAATAACAATGAAGAGACGCAACCCTCATTGTGTGCTACCTTTGTTGTCATGCCAATCCACTTATTTGACTGGTCAATCATAAACCAAATGGTGTGAAAAAAAGGAAGAGGCATTTAGGCTTTATCTAGGATTCATGTTTGACTGGGAGGACTCTTAGTCCTTCTATGCACATTTATTCTCAGTGCACATCATAACTTGGCACCAAGTGTCCATGACATGTAGGACTCTTCAATAAATCCAAGATAAAGCCTGATAAAATCTAGATAAATACTAAATTAGGCTGCCCCATTTAGGACTCCACCCAATTTAAGTCTCACATAAATTGGTTAGCCCAAATAGCAAGCAAGCTGACCCAATCCAATTGGGTTGGGAGCTGGGATAGCAAACATATGCTAGTATGTCAATTAGCTAGCCAATTATGATCCCATGACCCTAATAAAAATTCAACTGACTTCCTTGGCCAATTTTCTAATATGTGTGACCCTTTGGGTTTCACATCTACCTAGCAGTAGGTCAAGGTCCAAGTCAATTCGATCGAATCAAACCTAATTGACCTAATTAGGTCAAATTGAGCTGACCTAAGTTGCCAATTCGAACTAGCTTCCGAATTGACTCATGAATCCAATCAATTTGATTCATGAAAACCTATAAGGCATGATTGACATCTAAAAATGTATCATGCCTACCAGGAAGATGAGAGATTTGGTAGAAATTATCAAAATACCCTTCAATAAAAAATTATCATGCAATTCAATTCTTTGATCTCCCTTTATCCCGATTAAGTGATGGGCATGGATAAATGTCAAACCCTAGCACTTAATCCTTTCGAATCTCAATTCAATAATGAAGACTCAATCGATGAAAGATTAGAAACCCTATCTAATCTTATCATGCTTTGATCAAAGACTTTTTCAGTCATCATTTGAAGAAATCACATGAGATAACTTCTTCCCTTACTATGAGTGATCGATTCTTTATTAACCTACTCATTACCTTCATACACAATCCACCATATCCAGAAAAACCCCATACATGACTTAATTATCATGATGAGCATGCACCAAATCATGGGTTCATGTGCACAAGATACTATGGTAGTCTCAGGTCTAAGGATCACATGCACAACTCCCACTAAGAAAACATTCTTTTGACAAGTAAGTAAGACTTCCATTTGATGTTCTCTTATTGGATCTGTTCAATGAACTCATAGGCTAATGAGCACCCACATCCTTGTATTAGTGTCTTTACACAAGTGGTTGTAAGACCAACCACCCTCTCTATCGAGCATACATAAGATGTGCTAGTCTTTCCAGATTCATTGATCCTCGAATCGATGATCTAATGACTAGGAACATTTTAAATTAGGATTTATAGAAACTTAGGTCTCACCATTTTGAACTCCATCATAATCCTAATTCCATTGCCCTAACATATGGGATTCATCAAAATCTTATAATTAAAACATAAGACAACATATAATGAATCAAAAATTGCCTGTATTAATATTAATCTTGAGTTAGGAGAATACAAAAATGCCACTGATATAATACTTGTGATTGACTATCAGGGCATAATTCTTTCAATCTCCCACTTGCACTAAAGCTAATCGCACTTATATTTAATACCCATACAATCTAGATGGCAATCTAATTGCTGTAGTGGAAGTACTTTAGTGAATAGGCCTGCTATATTATTTTTTGTATCGACTTGTTCTACTACCACATCATTTCTTTCGATGATTTCTCGAACGAGGTGGATGCATCTCAAGATGTGCTTGGACTTATAGTGAGACCACAATTCCATCTCTTGTTCAATAGCTCCATTGTTATTATAATATAATGGTACTAGTTGCTGTATTATAGGAACCACATCCAATTTCATGATGAACTTCTTCATCTAGATTGCTTGCTTAGTGACTTCACTAGCAACTATGTATTTTGCCTCAGTAACTGAGTTAGCTATAGTTGGCTTCTTGGTGTTCTTCCAACTCACTACTCCTCCATTCAGAGTAAAGACATTTCTTGATATGGGTTTACTATCATCTGGATCATATTGGAAACTAGAATTTGTATAGTCTTCTAGTTTCAACTCTGATCCACCATATATTAGAAAAGCATCTTTTGTCCTTCTCAGGTACTTAAGAATATTTTTTACAACTTTTAATGATCCTCTCATGGATCAGCCTGGAACTTGCTTAATATGCCTATGGCATAAACAACATCAGGCCTAGTACATAGCATTACATATATTATTGATCCCACTGCCAAAGTATAAGGGATCCTATTCATCCTATCACTTTCTTCTTGAGTCTTAGGTGACATCCTTTTAGATAGGTGTATGCCTTGACTCATGGGCAAGTAACCCTTCTTACTTCGCTCCATATTGAATCTCTTCAATATTAAGTCTATGTACCTAGATTAGGATAAACCTAGCATCCTTTTAGATCTATCTCTATAGATCTTCATTCCTCGAATATATGATGCTTCTCCCAAATTTTTCATGGAAAACTATTTTAACAACCATGATTTAACTGACTGCATCATTGGAACATCATTTTCAATGATAAGTATATCATCAATATACAAGACCAACAAGACAATGGCACTCCCACTTGTCTTCTTATACACACATGACTCATCCGTATTCTTGATGGAGCCAAATTCTTTAATAGTTTCATCAAAATGAATATTCCATCTCCTTGATGCTTGCTTCAATCCATAAATGGATTTTATAAGCTTTTATACTTGGTTTGGTCTCCCACTTGAGACAAAACCCTCTGGTTATGACATATAGACTTCTTCCTCAAGATTCACATTGAGGAATGCAGTCTTAATATCTATTTGCCAGATCTCATAATCATAGTATGCAGTAATAGCAAGCATAATCCTAATAGACTTGAGTATGGCAACTGGTGAAAAGGTTTCATCATAGTCGATACTGTGCTTTTGCTTGAAACTTTTGCCACTAACCTAGCATTGTAGGTTTCTATTTGCCCATCTACTCCAAACTTCCTCTTGAAGATCCATGTGCACCCTATTGGGACAATACCCTCAGTGGGTTAACCAAGGTCCAAACTTGGTTGTCATACATGGGGTCCATTTCAAATTTCATGTCACTAAGCCATTTGTTTGAGTCCTTACTTATGATAATTTCGTATAGGTCATAGAATCATCATCTTTAATGATGTTGGTTTCATTATTGTTTTCAATCATAAAATCATATCTTAGAGATGCTGCTTGCACTCTCTCTGACCTACGGAGAGGAGGTATGTGTTGTGGTCGTACCTAATTAACTGGTACTTCTAGTTTAGGAACTTGAGTTTGTTCATTTTGAACTTTACTTAATTCAATTATTCTCCCATTACCTTCTTCTCGAATAAATTCTTTTTCCATGAATATGGCATGCCTACAAACTAAGACTTTTTGTTCAATAGGATGATAGAATAGGTATCCAATACCTTCTTGAGGATAACCAATAAATCTACATTTATCGATCTTAGCACTTAGCTTATGTCCAAGTTCCTTTTTAACATAAGCTGGACAACCGCAAATCTTAAGATGTTTAAGACATGGCTTCTTGCTATTCCATAATTCATATGGAGTGCTAGGTACTGATTTTGATGGTACCCTATTTAATAGATATGCAGCAATTTCTAGGGCATATCCCTAGAATGATATTGGAAGATCTATGAAGCACATCATGGATCGTACCATATCAAATAAGGTATGATTTCTCCTTTATGCTACACGATTTAATTATGGCATATATGGAGGGGTCCATTCAGAGAGAATACCATTTTCCTTAAGATGATTAAAAAATTCATTGGATAAGTATTCTCTTCCTCGATTAGATCGAAGGACTTTAATACTTTTTCTAGTTTGTTTCTCAACCATACGTTGATACTCTTTAAATTTATCAAAGTTTTCATATTTATGTTTCATGAGATACATATATCCGAACCTAGATAAATCATCAATGAAAGTGATGAAATAAGAGTATCCTCCTTTAGCTTGAGTTAACATAGGACCACATACATCTTAATGCATTAAACCTAACAACTCAGTTGCCCTTTCTCCATGTCTTGTAAATGGAGACTTGGTCATTTTTTTCATGAGACAAGATTCACATGTTCCTAATGATTTATAATCATAAGAGCCAAAGAAATCATCTTTGTATAACTTGTTAATCCTTGACTCACTTATATGACCTAATCGGCAATGCTAAAGGAATGTTTTATTGGTGACATCTCTCTCTCTTTTTGTTTTCTATGAACAACACTTCATCATTGAGTGATAGAATTAAAAGACCATTCTCAAAGTTATCCAATCCAAAGAAGTCTTTAGAATGAAAAATGGAACACCCATTTCTCTCAACATTTATTTCATAACCTTGTCTTAATAACAAAGATACAGAAATAATATTTCTAACAACACTTGGAATGTAATAACAGTCTTTTAATTCCAATATCTTTCTCGAAGGCAATAATAACATGTAGGTTTCAATAGCTTCGGCAAGAATGGCCTCTCCACTCATGCCATAAAGCTTGAAGACACCTTTCTTCAAACTTTTAGATCTTAATAACCCCTGCAATGACTTACAGATATGTGATCTACATGCGGTATCCAATGCCCATGAATTAGAAGTTGAAGAACTTAATGATAAGTTTGTTTGTATCATAAACAAACCTTTTGATGCTCCACTGGCATCTTGCTTCAGACCTACAAGGTATGTCTTGCTGTTCTTCTTCCAATGACCCTTTTTGCCATAAAAAAAATAGGATCCATCATTTGAAGGCCTCCTTGCCTTTTTCCTCTTATTAATGCTCTTATTTGGATTTAACTTACTTTTAGAACGCTTCTTCGTTACCCCTTTCTTCTTCCAAGCAACTAGAAGATGATGATGAGCCTTATCTCCTTTGAAATGGTTCTCAGCTATCTTAAGCATGTTAAGCAACTCTGGTAATGAAAGGTTTAGTTTGTTCATATGGTAGTTCATGACAAACTGAGACAAGAAATCTGGGAGTGATTGTAGGATCAAATTCTGATTAAGCTTTCCATCCATAACAAAGCCTAATTGACCTAATCAGGTGATTAAGTCAATCATCTTAAGAACATGGACATGTACGGGTGAGCCCACACTCATACGTGCCCAGAACAATTGCTTCTATATTTCATGTCTAGTAGTCCTACTATGCTCTCCATACGCTCTTTGAGATTAAGCAGTATGAACTAAGGTTCTAGATCTTCATGTTGTCTCTGCAATTCATTGCTCATTGAGGATAACATGTGTACTTGATAGTGATGCTATCATTCTGCCACATTCTATAAGTGACCTTTTCATCCTCCGTTGCATCATCTCTGACCAGATCTGGTCTAGAGAATCAAGGATGTAGGATACTTTTTACCAAGCAAGTAATATTCTCAGGTTCCTCAACCAGTCCACATAGTATGGTCTGGTCAGTTTATTGGCATCCAACATGCCTCTCAGTGATAATGACGAAGCCATTTAATTTAAATCTATGAATAAACAAGAACTACATAAAAGCAGACCACTCAAGATGATAATCATAATTAGATAAGGACTTTAAATCTAATTATGTCTCTCACTATTTTTTTCAAATACCATAACCCTCAACTATGGTAGACAAGAAACCAATATCTAGTTTTCTTAGTGGGGTTGAGATCCCAATTCCTTATAAATGCCTTGTGATTGCACAACAAACACTTATAAGTTCAAAGATAAAAAATTTCTTTCCAATTGCATCCCTTGCAATTTTCAATATAACACTTGCCTCTAAGACACTTATAGCCTTATGTTTGCATAACAAACCATAATGTCTTAGTTTAGTCGAACCCTTCATCTTATATAGTCATGATTGAATAATGTCACCCTTGAGTTTGCTCAACAAAGTAATATTATCAAGCATACTATAAAGCATAAAATGCACGAAGTCAAATTTTATATCAAACCCTAATAGTATGCCTTGAGTATGCTCAACAAGCCTACTATAGTTTTGACACAATTTCAGCTTAGCATGAAGGAAGGCATATTGTAGTGTGCTTAATCAATTAGCATTTCTAGTTTAAGATTTAGATGTGACTAAATTAGCCAGGTAAGTGGAAGAGATGAGAGGGTCCCTCCATTGCTTTCCTTAGACACCAATTGAATTGGCCAGGTTATACAACAGAACCAATTAAAAACCTCATTCCCTTTACCTTCCTAGAACCACTTGCCTAGACACCATTGGCTGATCAAACCCTAATCAGATTTTCATCATGATTAACTTACACTATGACTAAATTTAATTTTTAAGAGAGCTTTGATAACCTCAAACACATCCTAATTAACTATATCAACGTGACATTCATTTCAGCTAGCATGCATATTAACCCTAATGTGGATAACATAAGCATAATTATAACAGCAATCCATTCACCTCACTTGTTCATAGGATAAGGCCACAATGGCACCCCTATATGCCATAGGAGACCTCATTGAACGGGAAGTGAGGGCTTTTAAACCCTAATTAGCTCCTATGATCAGACAACCTTGGTGATCAATCCAATCTAAAGTAGTTACTAGGATATAGCATATCAGATATGTAATATAAACTAATCATGCATCAATTCATAGCATAGTAAGCAATCAATACTAAAGAGATTACTAATTACATGGATCAACTTGGCTCTGATACCACTATTGGGTTCCTCGTGCTGGGCACAACAAAAGTTTGGATTTCAAAATTTTTCATTTTTAAAATCCTAACCGGTCAGAACCCTAAACCCTAGGACAACTTGATCATGACAACCAATAAATCTTAACTTTAGGATTATAAAAGAATACCTGGAGTGCTATAATCTTTTATTTCCATGAGGTACATAAGTGTATGCTCTTCAAAGGTGATCCACATAGGAACTGAACCAAAGAAGCACTTTTATAAAGGTTGCTTGTTTGACTGGGACTCTTTTAGCAGCCTTTCGGACTTTCTTCCTTCATTGGAACCCCTACCCTCTTGTAAGGAACTCAAAGATCTCTTTGATTCCTCTCTCAGATTTCAAATATCCCTTCTATTTTTCTCCCTAGGCTCTTGTCTTAAATAGACTAGCCTTGTCTTAAAAGAACAAGCTTTGTCTTAAAAAGACAAACCTTGTCTTAAGGAGGAGGAAGAAAAAATAGCAGGTAGTATTATTCGAATGGGAATTGAATGCTTTGGCATCAGAATCTGATGCCTTGATATAGAGTGGGATGAGGTGCCTGATATGTCTCTTTCTCAGCCCCTTGATCAGAAGACATATCAAGATACATATTAATGAAAAGACATATTAATGATACAACCTATCATGCGCCAAGAGACATATAAATGTCTCTTCATTTTTCTAGCCTTCTTCTCCACCTACCACATGGCATTAACTTATATGAAAGCTAATGGGCATGAAATCTGGAAGGAGTTGTCAGAGAAATATGGAAGCCTTCAAACAGAAGGACTCCTGGTTTCAAATTAGCACCAATAATGAAGGGACGCAACCCTTTATTGTGTGCTACCTTTGTTTTCATGCCAATCCACTTATGTGACCAATCAATCCTAAACCAAATGGCATGGAGATAAGGAAGAGGCATTTGGGCTTTATCTAGGATTTGTGTTTGACTGGTAGATGGACTCTTGGTCCTTCTATGCACATTTATTCTTGGCGCACACCATAACTTGGCACCAAGAGTCCATGCCTTGTAGGACTCTTCCATAAATCCAAGATAAAGCCTAATAAAATCTAGATAAATACTGAATTAAGCTACCCCATTTAGGACTCTACTAAATTTAAGTTCCACTTAAATTGGTTAGCTAAAATAGCAAGCAACCTGATCCAATCTATTTAGGTTAGGAGTTGGCTAGCCAACATATGCTAGTATGTCAATTAGCTAGCCAATTAAGATCCCATGACCTCAATAAAAATTTAATTGACTTCCTAACCAATTTTTTAATGTGTGTGACCCTTTGGGTTCCACATCTACCTAGCAATAGGTCTAGGTCCAAGCCAATTCGATCCAATCGAACCCAATTAACCAAATTAGGTCAAATTGAGCTGACTTAAGTTGCCAATTCGAACTAGCTTCTGAAGTGACTCATGAATCCAATCAATTTGATTCATAAAAACCAACAAGACATGATTGACATCTAGCAACTTGTAATGCCTACCTGGAAGATAAAAAATTTGATAAAAATTATCAAAATATCTTTTATTGAAAAGTTACCATGCAATTCAATCCTTCGATCCCCCATTATCTTGATTAAGTGATGGACATGGATAAATGTCAAACCCTAGCACTCTTTTGAATCTCAATTTGATAATGAAGACTCGATCAATGAAAGATTTGAAACCCTATCTAATATCATCATGCTTTGATTAAAGACTTCCTGAGTCATCATTCGAAGAGATCATATGGGATAACTTCTCTCCATACTAGGAGTGATCGATTCCTTGTTGACCTACTCATTACCTTCATACATAATCCACCATATCTAGAAGCACCTCGTATATGACTTAATTATCATGAATGAGCATGCACCAAAATATGGATTCATGTGCATGAGATACTATGGTAGTCTCTGGTCTAAGGATCACATGCGCAACTCCCACCAAGAGAATATTCTTTTGACAAGTAAGTAAGACTTCCATTTGATGTTCTCTTGTTGGATCAGTTCAGTGAACTCATAGCCAAATGAGCACCCATATCCTTTTATTAGTGTCTCTACATAATTAGTTGTAAGACCAACCACCCTCTCCATCAAGCATACAAAAGATTTGCTAGTTTTTCCGGGTTTATTGATTCCTAAATTAATGATCCAATGACTAGGAATATTTTAGATTAGGGTTTATAGAAACTTATGTCTCACCATTATGATCTCCATCATAATCCTAATTCCATTGCCTATGGGGTTCATTTTAATTCCATAATTAAAACAAAAGATATAACATATGATGAATCAAAAATTACCTTTATTAATATCAATCTTGAGTTGGGAGAATACAAAAATGGTACTGATATAATAACTACAATTGACTTTCAAGGCATAATTCTTTTAGAAGCAGCACTATGATCCACTAATGAAAACCAGAAGACCCTCAGCACTACCATAGTTTCGAAGGAGGGTGTTTTGATGGTAATAGATTAGCATGCTAGGAAGGACAAATCATCACAAAGATCTCTAAGCTTGGAAGTATGGTGGTCACCCAAGTGAAGAAAACCTTCACTAGCTATACTAAACAATCCTTATACTTTGACAAACGGTGCAATCTAGTAGTGGAACCTTCCGCTCCTCTACCCCCACCACCAGTGATCCAGTAGGACCTACTCATTACCCTGACCAGTAAGTCTAAATGCTGATCATGGTGGTGCAAGGGTTGCAGTAGTAGTAGTAGCAACCTATCATGAGATAGTAGTAGTTGGAGGCCCTAACTGTAGCCATTGCTACTACTCATCCTAGTTATCGATATCCTCGAGGGAGGTCCTCTCTATTTGAATTTATATCCTAATATCAATCATCTAACTTGTAGACATTTGATTATGTTTTGAATTATTATGAATAAAAGTTATTTTTTGATAGTTCATCACATTGTATGGTAGGGACACCTAAGGCACCAGAATAAGACAGAGGCTTTTTCAACCCTCTGTAAATTGATCAATAATTTATGAGTCTATCTGTAATAAGGGCTTAGCTTATCTGAATCCATTTTAGTTGTTATTTGAGTATTTTTAGTTGTTATTTCAGTTCTGTAATAGTCAGCTCATGTTGAGCTAGTTCAGCCCAATGCTAGTTAGCTCATGTTGAGCTAATTTTATTTTTTTGAGTCCTGTCCAAGCATACTGAAGACTCAAGACTATATTATACAAGTGAAGACCAAGTCCAACCAGATTGAAGACATGGAAGTTTAGCCCAAGTCCAACCCAGCTTGAAGATTTGAAGACCCCAGGAGAAAAATCAGAAACCCTGATTCCTTGCAGATGCCCTCCAGATGCCCAGATTCCCTTCTAGATGCCAAAGTATATTCATAAATAAGGGCATCCATGATTCCAGAGGTCCATCTGCATCCTAGCCCAATGAAATCAAGCCCAGGTGCCAAGCCCAAGCCCCTAAGAAGCAAGATACCAGGGAATATTCCTGCTACCTGGCTACCAGGCCACCCCAGCTTCCAGAGGCCCAAACCCATGCACCCGGGCCCCTTTGGGCCGGCCTTTTGCTGCTCCTAGAAGCCCAACACGCCCCCCTAGGCGTCCTTGGAGTCTTGACCAAGTCAAGAAAAATTTTAGGGATTTTTCTACCTAATATTTCCTTATTTTCTAGCTAGGGTTTGAGAGGGAAAAGGATTCTTATGTAAAGACTTATGTACCCTTACTTGGAGCCCAAGGTTAAGGGTCTATTTAAGGGACCCTAGCCTCTTGTATGAGGGAATTTTTGATGAATGAAAACCTTGAGTTCTTCTATTGAGTGGTGTGATACCCTGCTGTGTGCATAAAGGGGTTTGAGAGAGTTCTTCTTCCGGGTGTTTGCAATCATCTTCCTGCTGCCAACAAACCCTCGAGATCCCTGGATGCCCACTCCAAAAGAAGCCTTCCCTTGCTGTTTTTCCTTTGTTTTCTTGTTCCTTTGTGAGTTTTCTAACCCCTGACAGGTCGTTTGCAGGTCCCCGAGTTCCTACGAATCCAACGACTCCAGCCAAGCCTCAATCGGATCACCGAGCAGAAAGCCGGGTATCCGCGGGTCTTTGGCTCGATTTTCCAGGCCGCATCCGTCGAGGAATGAGAGACCCTTTTGCTGTGATCTTCACAGACGTTGTCAGGTACATCCCTCTACCTCCAGTAGTTTTATTGTAGGAGAACTTGCCCTAACCGAGGCTTCTCAGCCCCGGCGATCCTTCTTTTCTACTTTTCTAGGTCCTAATCTGCATGCTGATCTTCTAAAATTCATATAAAATTCCCTATAACTTATTTTAATCTGAAATTCGGGAATTAATCACCCAACCCCACATATAAAACATATAAAAAAAATTGCATGCATATTAGTTCCCCATCATTTGGTATCAGAGCTTAGATTAGGGCTTGTTTTCTGCAATTTTTCATTCCATATATACTGTGTTTTTTTAATTATTTCACCCTGTTTAAAATTCTAAAAATTATGAAATTTATTTTCCTGGATTTATCATAATTCACAGTAAGTTTAGAAATTTTTCCAGATTTTATTATGGCATGTGAATTTTCTGCAAGCCGAAATAGGGCCTGCAAATTTTTGGCTCTGTTTTTTTTAGCAAGACATGTTTGGAAGTTTTAGGGTTTTGTTTAGGAGTTTTTGCATATTTCTTAATTTTAGTATATTTCCAGTATATTAGGTCATGATTTGCAAGTCTTCTTCTATTTAAAAAATACCAAAAAAAAAAAAATACATATTTTCCAAAAATACCAAAAAAAATATCTAAACCCTAATTTGCATCCTCATCTGCCTGCCATCATTGCATAATTTACTTTTAAGGGCACTCTTGCTATATCAGATGGGGGGAGGATTTGATCACCTCTCCTTAGCCCAAAACCACATCCCTTGCATTCAGTCCCAAGCCTTAACCTAAAATTAATTAGACTTAATTTGCCCTAGTGGGCTAGGGACACCAACTGGTCGGGTCCGGGCTAGTGTTAGATCACTGTGTCAAGTTAACCTATGTGTGCCTTGTGCTCAGTGTCTAGAACGGTGGTTTAGGGATTCAATCCCGAAGGGCTTGTGTGCTGGTCCGCCTACCTGGCCAATCTCTAATTGGTGTCTAGGATTGGCAATCAGGGACCTAACACTCCCCTTACACCTGCCTGGCTGAGTACAGGGTTACTATAGGCTAGTTTGCCACCCTGATTGAGCATCTAGTTTGGACTTTAGGTCTAGTCAGCTATAGTCGGTCTGATCGAGTCTTGCATGAGTACTAGATTAGGAGTTTCATATCACCCACCTCCTTCATAAATGTCAGAACCCATGGAAAACTTACAAGCCCAAATAAAAGCCCTAGCAGATCAAATGGCCCAGATGACTACCCAGATGACCCAGTTAACTCAGTCTCGTATTCAAACCAATGATAGAATTGACCATCTTGCCATTAGGTTTGATCAGTTAAAAGTCCGGGTAGGGACCCCAAGAAAAACCCATGGGTCACAGTCTGAGCTAGATCCTGATTCCCCTCAACCTAGAAGAACCCCTTACCGTGACCATTATTATGATACTGAACCCAGGAGAACCCAATACTCTGACCCATATAGGGAGTCCAATCCTAGGAGAACCCAATACTCTGACCCATATAGGGAGCCCAACCCTAGGAGAACCCAATACTCTGACCCATATAGGGAGCCCAACCCTAGGAGAACCCAATATTCTGACCCATATAGGGAGTCCAACCCTAGGAGAACCCATTATCCTGACCCATATAGGAAGCCCAACCTTAGGAGGACCCCATACCATGATCCATCCTTAGAACCTGATCATAGAGCTGACCCAAAATCCTATGACCCCAGATCCTATAATCCTATGACCCATAGATCTGCACCCTTGTCCTATGAGCCTAGAGAACCCATAACCCCTAAGTATCAACCTAGTACTAGTCATGCTTCTTCTAGTCAACCTGAACCCCATAGGATTAGTATCCCTAAATATGAACCCAGAAGTGAGCCACTACCCCTTATACAAC
This sequence comes from Areca catechu, assembly GCA_021397845.1. Lineage (NCBI taxonomy): Eukaryota > Viridiplantae > Streptophyta > Magnoliopsida > Arecales > Arecaceae > Areca > Areca catechu. The sequence continues at coordinate 111,774,836 of CM038043.1, forward strand.
CTGAACCTACTAGGAGTAGTACCCATAATCAGAGACCAGAACCTAACCAACTTCCTGCTAGCCGACCTTCTCCAACCATTTCTGAGATTGACAAGGCTTACATTAACACGGAAGTGTATGAAGCTGATGCTAGCCTAGTGGATGAGTATGAAGGAGAAGAGGAGACACCTTTAGTAGACCTAGAATTAGCTGACCCAGTAGATACCCAGGTAGAAACCACCCTAGAGCTAGTTGACCTTGACCACATCCAACCTAAAGCTATAGTGGAAGAACAATTAGAGGAAGAGAACTATGATACTAGGATTTTACCTGAGGAAACTCTTGAAAAGGATCTAATTGTAGAGCCTATTCCTAAATTGCATGAACAAGAAGACTTTATTCAGGATTTGGCTTACTTAACCCATTGCCCTCAGGATGAATCCCTTCCTGCCATTCCTATTGAAGATCTCTTCCCAGAAATTGTTGACCCATCCTTCCATAGCATGGACCTTTTCATGCCCATAGATATTCCACAATCTCATAAGATTAGCCTCATTAGTCTAGGATTAGTCCCTGACATGCCTTCTTTTATTGAACTTTATCCAACTAACCTTGAACCTTTTTCCCTACCCTACCAAACTACTTCTGAACCCACTTCCTATTTTCTGCCCTTTCCTGACACCTCCAGCATTTCTAGGATCATTAGATTGCATTTAGCTGAGATTAGCATACTGCATGCATTCATCGCGCATGTTAGGTTTGCATCTTACTTCTGGCATACTCTTTGGAATTTGCTAGGAGTTCATTGTAAATTTTCATGTGCATGTCAAGCTAGGATCAAACCTAGAGAACCTATAATCTATTAGGTTTAGATCCAAAGAGTTCAATAAAATTTCCTTCGATAGGAATGCATAGTCGAGTATGCTAGGTATAGGTTTGAGTCCTTTGCATCATCTTGTTAGGAGTCTGCATGTGCCTAGCATGTTCACCACCCGCACTAATGTTAAAACAACTGGCTAATTCCTGAAGATGGATCAAAAAAAAATTTGATGTAGTGGATTTTATCTTGGTTGGGCTTAGGCCTAAAAGAAGCTTCATGCTCGCAGAGCCGGACCTTTTAAAGTGATAGAGAAGGTTGGATCAAATGCCTAGGTGTTAGACTTGCCTTCGGATTTGGGCATTAGTTCTACCTTCAATATTACAGACCTGGTTGAGTATAGGGAACCGGCAGCGCTACCTAGTGAGGCCTTTGGACCTATTCCTTTTCATTATGAGTGACCCTAACCTAGAGTGTCCACAAACAAATTTGGCCTGAGAGGGGAGAACGGATCGAGCGTATCCTGGACAATCAAGCCATCACGACCCAGGGCCATGACTATCAATGCTTCCTGGTCCGATGGCAAGGCTGGCCAAAGTCGGACGATTCGTGGATTTCTCGAGAGGACTTGCAACGCCTCAACCCAGACCTTCTCGAGAGATATGTGAGCCAGTCTACCTTCACTCGACAGGGTCGAGTTTCTCCCATCCCGGGAGAATTGGTGGGGACACCTGAGGCACCAGAATAAGACAGAGGCTTTTTCAACCCTCTGTAAATTGATCAATAATTTATGAGTCTATCTGTAATAAGGGATTAGCTTATCTGAATCCATTTTAGTTGTTATTTGAGTATTTTTAGTTGTTATTTCAGTTCTGTACTAGTCAGCTCATGTTGAGCTAGTTCAGCCCAATGCTAGTTAGCTCATGTTGAGCTAATTTTATTTTTTTGAGTCCTGTCCAAGCATACTGAAGACTCAAGACTATATTATACAAGTGAAGACCAAGTCCAACCAGATTGAAGACATGGAAGTTTAGCCCAAGTCCAACCCAGCTTGAAGATTTGAAGACCCCAGGAGAAAAATCAGAAACCCTGATTCCTTGCAGATGCCCTCCAGATGCCCAGATTCCCTTCTAGATGCCAAAGTATATTCATAAATAAGGGCATCCATGATTCCAGAGGTCCATCTGCATCCTAGCCCAATGAAATCAAGCCCAGGTGCCAAGCCCAAGCCCCTAAGAAGCAAGATACCAGGGAATATTCCTGCTACCTGGCTACCAGGCCATCCCAGCTTCTAGAGGCCCAAACCCATGCACCCGGGCCCCTTTGGGCCGGCCTTTTGCTGCTCCTAGAAGCCCAACACGCCCCCCTAGGCGTCCTTGGAGTCTTGACCAAGTCAAGAAAAATTTTAGGGATTTTTCTACCTAATATTTCCTTATTTTCTAGCTAGGGTTTGAGAGGGAAAAGGATTCTTATGTAAAGACTTATGTACCCTTACTTGGAGCCCAAGGTTAAGGGTCTATTTAAGGGACCCTAGCCTCTTGTATGAGGGAATTTTTGATGAATGAAAACCTTGAGTTCTTCTATTGAGTGGTGTGATACCCTGCTGTGTGCATAAAGGGGTTTGAGAGAGTTCTTCTTCCGGGTGTTTGCAATCATCTTCCTGCTGCCAACAAACCCTCGAGATCCCTGGATGCCCACTCCAAAAGAAGCCTTCCCTTGCTGTTTTTCCTTTGTTTTCTTGTTCCTTTGTGAGTTTTCTAACCCCTGACAGGTCGTTTGCAGGTCCCCGAGTTCCTACGAATCCAACGACTCCAGCCAAGCCTCAATCGGATCACCGAGCAGAAAGCCGGGTATCCGCGGGTCTTTGGCTCGATTTTCCAGGCCGCATCCGTCGAGGAATGAGAGACCCTTTTGCTGCGATCTTCACAGACGTTGTCAGGTACACCCCTCTACCTCCAGTAGTTTTATTGTAGGAGAACTTGCCCTAACCGAGGCTTCTCAGCCCCGGCGATCCTTCTTTTCTACTTTTCTAGGTCCTAATCTGCATGCTGATCTTCTAAAATTCATATAAAATTCCCTATAACTTATTTTAATCTGAAATTCGGGAATTAATCACCCAACCCCACATATAAAACATATAAAAAAATTGCATGCATATTAGTTCCGCATCATTGTATCTTCTCATAATGTGCTCTCGTGTGATGGAGTCCTTAAAATTATATCATATATGATAAAAAGAGGATTTATCATGTGGTTCTTAAACTTGTTTATGACCAAATAATATATTATTATAAGATAATATTATATTGAGTATAGATTGTTGTGTGCCATATGAGTTGGTTATCCTCTTAATCAAGGAGTGTGAAGAAACTGAAATGAAATGCAAGTAAAATATAGGATATTTAATTGAATGTGACCCACCTATGGAGTACTCTTCTGCCAAGTATTGCTCATAAAGGGATATGGATATAAGTATCCCTCAAACTCGAGATCACAATGGTGACTTGCAAGTAACTCATTATACTTTAGTGTCAGACTACTTGAATTTTTAATCTAGTAATAGAAGGTTTCTAGGTGCTGTCAAGTACTTATAGAATCAGTGTATGAGTTAGTGGGATTGACCCCTCCAAGTATTGGAGTGAATATCTTACTATATTTTAATTTAGCAAAACTTTGACTAGGGTAGTTCTTATAAGGAGTCACAAGACTTGTAAAGTTGAGATATTATATGAATAAATTATTTAAGAGTTGGCAGTTAAACCCTGAAGTCATCCTAAGCATTAAGGATCAAAGGAATGAATTATATAGTAATCATATACAAGAGGTTCCTGATTGTTGCTCTACAACTTTTGACCTATCTAGACATCGAGTGTCATTACTAGATGGCAACCTTAATTGATACAGGAAGTGTTCTTATGCTACCGGATTAGTGTTCGAACTATAGGGTCATACATAATAGAAGTTTCTACCTGATCTGATGGCTGATTAATGATTATGAATCATTCTTGGGATTAATTATCAATATGATTGATAGTTAACCTTGAGTCATCACATGGATGACTCCACATTTTGGTTAGTTGATACTTGAGATTTTCTAAGTGTTGATTCGTCATTATTACAAATGTTGTAACATGATTTTAAGAGGATTAATTGATAATTAGATTACTAAATAGCATAATTTGACTAAACAATGAGTTTTGAGTCAACCCAAATATGATTTATTTTACACTCATATTTGGGTCCAATTAGATTGGACCTGATCCATACACCCAAGCCACTTGATTTAAATTTTCAATTTAAATATAGAATTTAAATTATATTTAAGTTTGAATTTAAAATTTAAATAGTTTGAATTTAAAATTTAAATAGTTTGAATTTAAATTCATATTTAAATTTAAACTCAAATTTTGAATTTGAATTTAAATAGGTTGGTTTTAACTCCCTATCCTTTCCCTCTACTCTAACTCCTTAACCCCCTAACCCCTTTTGGCTGCTACTTTATATTGGGCTTCAAAGTGGGCATGGGTGTGGCCTTTTGCTGGTTGAAAAAGTGTATTCTTCGAAGAAAAAAGGGGTTTTGGGACTAAAGAGGAATGGTCTTGGGTGAGAGCTACATAGTGTTTTTACTAGATTTGGGAAGTGAAGAAGATTTGAGAGTCTAGTTTCTTCCATCACTTCTTCTACATCTCAATCCTTCCTAGAGTCCTTCTTGGTCTCCTTGAGTGTCCTAGTGTTCTGAAGGAGAAGAAAGTATTAGCTATTGAAGACTCGAAGAGGGGCTAGCACTTCGAAGGGGTTGGTCAGTATAGTACTCCTATGTGTATCACCTATAGAGGCCAAATATACTGCTTGGCTAGCAGGGTCTTCATACCTCCACCTTCCAATAGCAGGGAGCATCGTCTACTACTAAAAGATAATGTGTTGTTGAACTTTTTGGCTATAGATATAGTCTTTAGCATTAAGTTTATTCCATAGATGCGATCTATGCTCAAAAGGTTTGTATATTTTATGTTTTAGTTTTACATCTTATATGCGTACTTATCATGTCAAGATCTTATTGTAGGTAGTTTAAATATTAGATTATAAGATGCTTGGATTAAATTGATTAATCTTATTGCTTTCGCTATTAAATATTTTGAAAAAGTTCTGAAATTACATGTATGAAACTACCTACATTTTTTAATAGCGGTATCAAAGCAATAGGTTCTTTTGACATGTTCATGTATGCATATAAATTGAAATATAATTTAGTTTTCCCATTTGCTTAGTACTTGGATTGGGTAGATTCACTAGGCCATCCAGTTATAGGAGAGAAGTAAAGTTTAAAGGCCCTTTCATTCCATTCAATGGGATCTCCTATAGCATATAGGGGTGCCACTTATGTCATGAGCCATGAAAAGAATGTGAAAGAGATTAGCTTAAAAATATTTTAAACTTGATATATTTCAGATCTAATATCATAAATTAGCTTAGAAATGTTTTAAGTTAGATTGATGAATTATTTTGTTAAAAAGTTTGGCATAATGATCAGATATGGAAATGGACTATTTTTTGTCAGGTTTCAAGTCTCAGCACTTAGCCTTGAAGAGTTAACACTTGGACCTGATGAGTTGACACTTGCTTCTCCAAGTGTCAACTCAAGTGTGTAGAAAAAAAGTTGCACATCTTTGTTCACTCTTTGTGAGTCGATGTCATAGGGTTTAGTGTCGACTTGCTATGACTTGACTCATAGAAGTATCGATACTTGACCAGGAAGTATCGACTCACAATAAAGAATAGAAAATTAAAATATTGAATTTTGTTATAAAAATTTATTTTACAAACTAAGATTGAAAATATTTTAAATTCATAAGTCGATAAACTTAACTAAGAATTAAGTTTTAATGACTAAAAGATCTAGATTTGAGAATGAAAGATCTTAAGTTATATTTTATAATCATTTGGGTCATAGGTAAGCTTGAGTCAGGTTTCTTAATTGGGTTAGACCTAAGATTAGAAGAATATGGACTTAAGAAGAGAAAATTAAAATCTAATCAAGTATTGAGTTAGATCTCCTTCTCTCTTAGATCATTCATAATAGTTATAGTTTGATCAAGTCCATGTTGCTAATTGGACCTGATAGTAGCTCAGTGGTAAAATTTGAGTCTTTAGGCTAGTCTAATCAAATCTGGTGAATCAATTAGTGTCTAAGGTAAGTTTGGCAATTTGATCATTGTTCGTGGGGCTACATCTTATCCAGCAAACTTGTTTGGTATGTAAGGAAAGAGGTTAATGGCGGAACCCTCTATTAATTTCACTTACCTGGCCAATGTTGCCAATTAGATTTGATAATAGCTTAATGATTTAAGTAAACTCATTTTATTAAGGTTGATTAGTTTGACTGATTTAGATGCCCTTGATCCGGTTTGTCTTGAACCCTTTTCTATGACTTGTAAAGTTAGTGAAAGGATTTTTAACATACTAGTTCATGTCTTCTCCATTTCATCTTTCATGTATAAGTTCAAATCCTCCAAATTATTTGGTCCTTAAAATGTTTGTGTTATGGTAATAACTAAGTCATAGCCTCCCATTAAGTGGATGGTAATGAGTCCAAGAGTTGCATGATCACTAGAAGGCCTATAGGCCTATTGTTTATTAGGTTATTAGAATTGCCATTGATAATATGATGGCTTGGTGTAATTCTCTTAATGGTGGTCAGGTGGGCCAGCAATAGTCAAGCTTGGCTATTCTTTAGTCAGAAGCAGTAAGTATTATCATGTTAATGGTTGGACCTAATCAAGACTTTCGGTGGAAGGCCCATAAGCCTATTGAAGAGCTACATGGGGCAAAATTGTTTACTAGAAGTTGTTTGGAGAAACAATTGGTTTAGAACCTACCTTTAGATGTGCATGGGTGGGCCGACCATAGTCGAGCTCATGTATAGTCTATGGGATTTTAATACCTACTAAGGAATTAATGTAATTTCTTGGATTGGTAGTAGAGGCTACCAAGTCTAAAGTCCAAATCTTTAGGGTTTTAATAATTCATATACTAATAAGGTCTTATGGTTTTCCTTTCAGATAATGGCCACCAATTTGTTGCTTCGGTCATTGCTAGACGATGACAAGCTAATGGATCCAAACTTTGTAGCTAGTATCGAAAGATCAAGATCATCTAGGAGCATAAAAGGATCTTTTATGCGATAACGAATTTACACCTAAGGAGCCCGCCCCTAATGCTTATGGTGCAGTCAGAGACACTTATCAGAAGTGGCTCTCTAACTGGACCATTATGTGATACATAATGTTTGCAGCTATGAATGGCAAGTTTAGTCATAAGTTGAGTGGCATACGACTTCTTTTGCTATTTTTCATACTTGAATGTCTGAAGGGATGTCGGTCACTGATCATGTATTATACATAATTGAGTAGATCAAGCACCTGGGCAAACTTAGCTATCCCTTGCACGAGTAGCTTGGGAAAGATGTGATCTTGGATTCCTTGCCTGCTTTCTATCTCAAATTTCTTGATCATTGAAGAATGACGAGGCCTATAGTAAACTACCATGGTTTTCTAGGATTACTACAAACCTATGATGAGGGTCACCAACTCCAAAGGGATCATTAAATATAGTAGGACGTTTTTTGGCATGGCATCATTCCTTTAAGAAAGGGAAGAAAAAAAATAAAAATAAGTAGTGCAGTGTGCCGAGGCATTATAGCCCATTCAAACCAAGAAGAATAAAGCTGGTAAGAGCTTAATGGAATGCTTCATCTATAGGAAGCAGGGTCATTGGAAGAGGATCTATCGTCTTTATATTGCATCCCTTGACTCGAGTAGGCTAAAGAAGAGGAAGCCGCAAGGAGTTGCTGGATAAGGTATTTATATGATGATGCCTTGTAATATCTCTATCTATGATACTACTACTTGGGTATTGGATACTAGAAGTCTTATTCATATTTGCAATTCTTTGCAAGGACTTCAAGTTAGTAGGAGATTTGAGGATCGTAAAAGATTCCTGGACATGGAAGATTAATGTCAAGTTCTAGTCCTAGCTTTAGAAGTCATGAAGCTTGTTTTCAATTCTTGTATAGTCATTTTAAATGAATGTCACTTTTATCCATCATTTTTATTAAATACCATTTTAGTAGGCCTTTTGGCCAATGATAGTTATGAATTATTAATAATGAATGATTGAAAATCATTATGAATGGTCTTGTTTTGATGAATGGATAATTGCAAAATGGTATATATATACTATCAAGGCCTGTTAGTATAATGTACACTTCGAGGAAGTACCATAGGTTAGATGATGTCAGTGATACATATCTTTGGCACTATAAGCTAGGTCATTTTAATAAGAATAGGATCAATAGTTGATAAAAGATAGCATCCTCGATGTCAGTAATTGTGAATCACTACCAACCTATGAGTCTTATTTTTTTGGTAAGATGACCAAGTTACCTTTTAGTGGAAAAAGTGAAAGAGTTGTTAAGAAATGTCTCTTATAGCCAATCATCTAGATTATAGATGGTTGAGCTCTTTATAATTTGTACATGAATCATTATTAAAATAAAAGTTATTTTTTGATAGTTTATCTCTTTTTGCATCTTTCTTTGGACTCTTTTCAAATAAAGTCCTTAGAACTCCTTCAATTCAATAAAAGAGGATTTATTGAAAAGTTCATAAACATGTTCATGATCAAGTGATACATTGTTACCTAGGATGACAACATTTATTAAGCATAGATCATTGTATTTCAAATGGGTTGGTTGTCCCCATAACCGAGAAGTATGGAGATACTGGTATAACATGTAGGTGATTATAGGTGATATTGCACCAAATGTGACCAACTTTATTGAGTACTCTACTATTAACAGTATCTTATAGAAGGATATGGGTATTAAAAGAATAGTGTCCTAAAAGCCAATCATATTTCTTATAAAATATGATCTTATCTATAAAATTCTCCCAACTCATGTATGATATTAATAAATGCATTTGTTTCATTATATGCCATGTCTTATACTTTATTATTTTAAAATTATGATGAACCCATTAAATTAAGGCAATAATTTTAGGGTTATGATAGAGTTCATAATAGTAAGACCTAAGATCTTATAAATCAAATCTAAAATATTTCTAGTCATAGGATCATCGAGTCAGGGATAGATATTTCTAGAAAGACTAGTATATCATATATATGCTCAATGGAGAGAGTGGTTGGTCTCATGACTACTTGTGTAGGCACACTAATACAAGAATGCGGGTGCTCATCAGGATATGAGTTCACTAAATTAACCCATCATGAGAATGTCTTATGAAAGTCTTACTTATCAAAAGATAATTCTCTTAGTAAAAGTTGTGCAAGTGATCCTTAGACCTGAGATCACTATGGTATCTTGTACATATGAATCCATGTTTTGGTTCATACTCATTCATTACTTACTTATGTATGGGATGTTCATGTATATGGTGAATTGTGTAAGAAGGTTATAAGTAGGTCAACAAGAAATCGATCACCCCTAGTAAAAAAAGTACTTATCCCATGCAATCTCATCAAATGATGTCTCAGGAAGTCTTTGATCGAAGCAGGATGAAATTAAAAAAGGGTTTCTAATTTTTCATCGATCAAGTCTTAGTGATTTGTGGTTTGAATAAATAAAGTGTGAGGGTTTGACATTTTTCCATACCCATCACTTATTCAGGATAAAGAAAGATCGAAGGATTGAATGCAGATAACTAACCATCGAAGGATATTTTGATAATTTCTATCAAATTTCTCATATTCTGGGTAGGCATGATATGTTACTAGATGTCAATCATATCTTGTAGGTTATCATGAATTAAATTGATTGAATTCATAAGTCAATTTGAAAGATGGTTCAAATTAGTAGCTTGGGTTAGCTCGAGTTTACCTAATTCGAATAGTTGATTTCTAATCAAACTAAATCAATATAAACTTAGACCTACTGCTAGATGAGAAGCCCAAAGGATTTCACATATTAAAGAATTGATCGAGGAAGTCAATTTTATTTTTATTAGGATCATAAGATCCTTATTGGCTAGCTAATTAATATAATAACATATGTTGGCTAGTCTAACTCCTAACCTAATTAGATTAGATTTAAATACTTGCTATTTGGGCTAAATAATTTGATTGGGACCTAAATTTGGTTGAGCCTTAAGTGGGGTAGCCAATTTGGTATTTTTTTGATTTTATAGCTTTTATCCATTGATTAAACCATGAGTCTCAAGGGCATGGGACTCTTGGCGCTAGGCATGTAAACACATTAAGGGGCATAGAAGGACCAAGAGTCCTACAATTAAATCAACTTTTTGGTAATAAGCCTTAGCCCTATCGTCTCTAATAGATGCCCATTTGGACTAGATTTGATCAATCAAATTATGTAATTTTTGTCATGATTTCATAAAGGGATGTGTTGCTTGGAATATATAGTGCATGGGATAGACTAGAGTCCTACTTATCAATCACCTTTTTTCAAATAAGCCTCTCTAATTTATATGCCTATTGGGTTATTGGACCAAGTCTTTAATTTTGAAATTAAAGACTAATTATCAGTTTTTCCTAAAGAGTTGTGATAAGCAACTCTTGGCACAAAATATTAGTGAAATAACATTTTACTTTGCACCTTTCTGCCTAGAGACTCCTTCAGTTTGAAGGGTCTTATATGATATGTTAAATATTTCGCACTGATGAAAGGGTGTAATAGGCACCTCCTCTCTTCCTATTTAAAGGCTTCAGTGATTGAAACCAAAGTATCCAAAGTTTGTCCTGAAAACTCTCTTCCTTTCCTTGTTTGGACAAGTCTTTTATTTTAAGATAAGTCCACCATTTTAAGACAAGGGCTTATAAAGAGAATTGGAAAGGATAATAAGATAGTGAGAGAGTTTTTGCCAAGATTTTAATGTTCTCTTCAAAAGGAAAAAGGTCCTAGAAGAGTAGAAAGGCTGCTAAAGGAAGAAAGGCTGTCGGAAGGAGTCGAGCAAGAAAGAGGAGTGCTTCTTTAATCAAGTTTCTATGTGGATTACCTTTGAAGAGCATACAGTTGTGTGACCGGTGGAATAAAGGATATTAGCATTATAGGTATTCTTCTATTTCCTAATATTTTTCCCTATTAATTAATATAATCAAGGAAGTCCTGGGTTTAGGTTTTTGATTGACTAGGATTTTAAGGATTAAAATCTTGAAATCAAGTCTTCCATTGCACAGCATAACCCAACTATGATATTAGAGCCACCTTGATTCGTTTAATTAATTATCAAATAAATGTTTGGATGATTTTGTGTAGCATAATAGTTGTAGCATATGTTGATTAATGTATGCCATTGATTAGGATTTCACTTAAATCCTAATCGACATAGAGATATGTTTAGATTATTCAATCATCATTATAAAATAAGGTTGTCCTAACATAGTGGTGGATGTCTGCTATGTTATAAGGTTGTCTTGAAATGATGATACACTTGGCACATATGATATTGTGGTATGCCTGTTAGATAATTTATAAAATTAGGATGTGCATGAAACCATGAAAGTCTTCCATGGAATTAATCTCTCAAAGAAGGATTGTCCAACAAGTCCTCAAGAGAGAGCATATGAGTAGGATCCCATATGTCTCATTATGGGATCTATCATGTATGCTATAATATATACGAGTCTGATATGTATGCTCATTAAAAGTAGTGAGTAGATACCAATCTAATCCATGTGAGAATCTTTGGAAGGTCATAAATATTAAGGACCAATGGCTCATTTATGGAGATTCTGACTTGAAACTATTGATTATACTGGCTCAAGTTTTCAATTAGATAGGGACGATAGCAAGAGTGTGTCAAGTTATATTTTTATCCCGAATAGAGGAGCTATCTACTAAAAAAGATCCAAGCAGCACACTATGGTCGATTCTGTTTATTAGGCAGAGTATATTATAGCATCGATGCTGCAAAGAAAGCTATTTGGCTATGGAAGTTCATCATAAAGCTTGGAGTGACACCCTCAATTAATGGCCCAGTTTGGTGCGGGCACCAGACTCAGAAGAAGACTTCAGAGCTCCATCTAGATCTCTGATTAACCTTGCCCGAAGAATTAAGGTTTTTGGTTTGTAATAAGAGTTGACTAGATCAACTCAATTTAGCTTGAGTCTACATTACCTGCATTTTATTTTGTTGAGTCATGTTGACTCAGTAGTGGACTAGGGTTTCAACCTGGGATGTACATTTTCTCCCAAGACCAGGCAAGTGGACACCACACTCCCAGCCACACTCCCAGTCCAAGAGGCGCCATATCCACATCCAGCAGCCTTTGGTCCCCACTCCACAGATGGCAACTTCCTTCTCTCATGTGCCAGATAAAGAGAAGCCCACCAAGAGACCACAAATCAAGGGGGGCGGCCAAGACTTTCCTAAGAAACCCAAAGCAAAGAAGGGAAGAAATTCTCTTGGAAGAGAACTTCAAGGGGGCGCCCACTACTTGCCAAAGACATCCAAGACAAAGATGGGAAGGACCTTGACTTAGGGAGGAAGAAAAGGAGGAGTCCAAAAGAGTTGATCCATGGAAGGGAAGAAATTTTTCTTGAAGATCCAAGCAAGGTGGCGCCATCTACCTGCCTTTTATAACCCAAATCCAATTTTTTTGGTACCTTGGCCGACCATATGTGTATGATTTACCCTAATTTATAGATCCCCTCCTTTTAGTCCCGCATGGGAAGATGTGAAACCCTCCTCCCTTGTAAAGCCTTATAAATTAAACCCCTCTTGTAAGTTTACACCAATCAGATGAATGAAAGAAATTTTTTTATGAGCAAACTTGTGTTTTCTCTTTTCCGCACTTGCTTCCAGGTGTTGAGCTCCGTGAGGGAGTAAATCCGGGTTCCCCTGGAACCTTGAGGAGGTGAGAGATCTCCAAAACCCCAAACCCTAGGTTAGCCACTCCACTCCCAAACCCTAGCCGCCATCACCCTCTCTTTCCACCAAGCCCTAGTCTATTCCTCTTCTCACGGCCACCATCTCCAAGTCCAGGCCAGCCACCAGCATCCAGCTCCGGTCCAGATACTTCAGATCTACAGCAATTCTAAGAGGAAGTCAGATCGGCCTCCAGGAGAATCCTGATTTCAGCAACTTCGGCTTTCAAGTTCTTCAACCTGGTAAAATCTTTTCTTGAGTTTCTGAATTCCATCATTTGTTCCTCTTCTTTCCTAGATCTTGAGTCCAGAAGAAGCCGACCAAACCACGAGACCAGTATTAGAGGATCCATTGCGAAGATAACCGACTCCGAGGATCCCACAATCTGCTCGAGAGTGTTCTTCCACCAAAATCCTGAGAAGATCACTGTCTGGTTAGTAAACCATCTCTCCTCTCTATTTCTGTTCTGTTGAAAGTTCAGAGCGAAACCCTAGGTCTGGGAGTTTCTCAACCCCCAGCGATCCGTTACTTCTGAATTACTCTGATAATTTAGTTTCTTCTAAACTGTGCTTTCAATCCTTACCTAGTTTCCTTCAACGTAGTTTAGCTTTACTTTGAGTCGAAGCCAATTTCTAAAAAAAAAAAAAAAAAAAGAATTAATCTTACTTTTACTTCCGCATACGCTTCTTTGTTCTTTGTTCTGCATCATTTTTGGTATCAGAGCCCTGTCTAGGGTTTCTGTTTGATTGCTTGTTTGAGTCCCTCTCTTTTTACTTTGTCTGCTCGAAGTAGACTCCCCAGGATGTCCGGTCCTAGGAACGAAGCGAGGTGCAAACCTCCTCTTCCCATTCCATGGGGTGTTCCTAGGGCATGTAGGGGATCCGTTGGGTTACAACTTCGTGCAGAAATTGTAAACGGGGAAGTGCTCTGTTTTCAGCCCGTAATTGCTCTGTTGCAGGAATTATGTTTCAGTGCAGGTAACTCCAAATTTAGTGATTTTTGTTTTTCTGAAACCAGTATAATTGAAACTAATTTTAATAATTTTCTCATGATTTATTGGTTTCCATGCAATTTCTGAGAATTAAATTACTGAAACTCTATTTTTGTGTTCTACAATCCATTTATTTTTGAGTGTTCATCTCTTAATTCAACTTAAGGGCATTTGATCATCTAAGATAAGGGGAGGAGTTGATAACCTCTCCTTAGCCCAAAACCACCACCCCTTCATTCGAACCTAAGCCTTAATCTTAAAATTTATTAGACCTAATTTGCCCTAGTGGGCTAGGGACATCAACAAGTCGGGTCAAGGCTAGTGTTGAGTCAGTTTGTCTGGTTATTCTGTGTGTGCTTTGTACTCAGTGTCTAGAACGGTGGTTCAGGGATTCCATCCCGAAGGGCTTGTGTGCTGGTCCGCCTACCTGGCCAATCTCTGATTGGTGTCTAGGATTGGCATTCAGGGACCTAACACTCCCCTTACACCTGCCTAGCTGAGTCCTGAGTTACTACAGGCTAGCTTACCACTCTGATTGGGCACCTAGTTTGGGCTCTAGGTCTAGTTAGCCCGTAGTCGTTCAGTAGAGTCTCATTTTGTGTGCTTGATTGCATCATGTCTACCCGGAATGGAGTACCCTACCAACCTGGTCAAACCCAACCCGATTTAGAGGCCATGGTTAGAGCTCTTACAGAGAGTATGAATAAATTAAGTCAGGATATGAATGAGAATTTTGCCCAGCTTAGGGATCGAGTCCAAGTACTTGAGGAACCTAGGCATCGAAATTGGACTCCTGACCCAGATTTTAATGTGCCTCAACCTCACCCACACCAAGAGCCTAGAAGACCTTTATACCGAGATCCTGAACCTAATCATAGGAGGCCTGACCCAGACCCTGAGGATAGAGATGATAGGTTCATTCGGAACATCAAGTTAGATGCACCCACTTTTGATGGTAGTTTAAATCCTAAGGTGTATTCTGATTGGGAGGGTGAGATGGACCAGTACTTTGAGTGGTATGCTATGTCTGAGGAGAAAAATTCAAGTTTGCCAAAATGAAATTAATACGTCAAGCTAGGTTATACTGGGGGAACATTGAGCTGACCACTAGAAGACGAAATGTAGAGCCCATAACCACTTGGCAGGGTATGAAAGAGAAACTTAGAGACAAGTACCTACCCATTTCATACCAGCAAAATCTGTTAGACCAATGGCAGACTTTGAAACAAGGGAACCAATCTATTTCAGACTACATAACCACCTTTGATGAATACCTTATGAGATGTGATGTGAGTGAAGCCCATGAGGTCACTTTGTCTAGATTTAGGGCTGGACTTAGGGAAGATATTAAGAGAGAGTTGTTTCTGAGAGAGGTTACTGACCTAGACCAAGCCTATCAGATTGCACTGAACACTGAGAAGTTTCAGAGAGGACCCATGCCATCTAGGGTTAGTGCCCCAATCCCAAGAAATGGACCTAGCCAGGTTACCCCTAGCAAGCCTAATCTGGGTATCCCCACCCCTAGGCCCATGGACAAAGGTAAGGCACCTGACACCCAGAGAACCCCTAGTATCGTCTGTTTTAAGTGCCAGAAGCCCGGTCATATCTCCACTCAGTGCACAGCCATAGCTTGTTTCAAGTGTCATAAGGTAGGTCATGTTTCTAGCCAGTGCCCTCGTAGATCCCTATATATAGAAGAGGGAGGAGAAGAGAGTTCCGAGCCTAATGAGGAGTTTGAAGAAGAAGTTTATGAGGCCGGAATGAATTTGGTTGATGAGTATGAAGGAGAGGAAGAATCCACTGAATCTGACCACTTAGGGGGACCACTTAGGGGTTGTAAGATGCATCCTGTCCCAGACTAAAGTTCAGGAAGATTGGCGTAGGACCAACATCCTACAGACTTTCCTTAAACTAGGGGATAAGGTTTGTAAAATCATCATAGATAGTGGGAGCTGTGTGAATGCCATTTCTACTAGCACTATCAAAATGTTAGGCTTAACCCCAGTTCCCCACCCCAACCCCTATAAGGTTTCTAGGGTAGACTCTACCTCTATACCCATCCAGTCTAGATGTCAGGTCCAAATCCAAATGCAATCCTATCAAGAGAAGATTTGGTGTGATGTCTTGCCCATGGGGGTGAGCAGTATAATCCTTGGAAGACCTTGGTTGTATGATCATGATGCCACCCTCTTAGAAAAATCCAACACCTGTGTCTTTAGTTTCAATGGGAAGAAAATCACAATTCATTCAGTCCCTCCTAAGGACAAGGTAGCTAAAGGAACCAGTAAGGTTAGGGAGATGAAGACTGGAGTGAACCTAATTATGCCAAGGATCTAGAACAAGAAATTCATAGTGGTTCACCCATTTGGATGTTGACTGCTAAGGAACTTAGGACTCCTACACCCTCAGAGCCTCCTCAGGAAGTTAAGCCTTTATTAAAGAATTTGAGGATGTTTTTCCCGAGGATCTGCCAGACCACCTTCCACCTCTTAGGGATATTCAGCATTCCATAGATTTAGTCCCAGGAGCTACTTTACCCAACTTGCCCCATTATAGGATGAATCCATCTGAACATAAAGAACTGCAAAAGCAGGTTGGCGAATTGTTGAGGAAGGGGTTCATTAGAGAGAGTCTTAGCCCTTGTGCAGTCCCTGCACTTCTAACCCCGAAGAAGGATGGCACGTGGAGGATGTGTGTTGACAGTCGTGCCATCAATAAGATCACAATCAAGTATAGGTTCCCCATCCCTAGACTAGATGACATGCTTGATATGATGGCCGGTGCCATGGTTTTTTCTAAAATTGATCTCAAGAGCGGCTATCATCAGGTTAGGATTAGACCAGGGGATGAGTGGGAAAACAGCCTTCAAAACTAAGGATGGTCTCTATGAATGGGTTGTTATGCCTTTTGGGTTGTCCAATGCCCCTAGTACTTTCATGAGGATTATGACCCAGGTACTTAGAGCTTTCATAGGAAAGTTTGTAGTGGTCTATTTTGATGACATCCTAATCTATAGTAAGACCCCTGCAGATCACCTAGGCCACCTTAGACAAGTCTGTCAAGTTTTGAGGAACGATAGTCTCTACGGTAATCTCAAAAAGTGTGAATTTATGACCAGTAGAATTATCTTCCTTGGATTTGTTGTAACCCCTGACGGCGTGGCTGCCGACCCTGAAAAGATTAGGTCCATAGTAGAATGGCCAGAGCCGACCAGTGTGCATGAAGTCAGAAGTTTCCATGGCTTAGCTACCTTCTATAGACGATTCATCAAGGGGTTTAGTACCATAGTTGCTCCTATCACAGACTGCATCAGGAAGGGAGAATTTCAGTGGACCAAAGCAGCCCATAAAGCCTTCCTAGATCTTAAGGATAGGATGACCCAGGCACCCTTTTTGAGACTACCAGACTTTTCAAAGGTATTTGAGGTTGCCTGTGATGCTTCAGGAGTAGGTATAGGTGGAGTCCTAAGCCAAGAGAACCATCCCGTAGCATTCTTTAGTGAAAAACTCAATGATGCTAAGCTTAGGTATTCTACCTATGATAAGTAATTTTATGCGGTAGTGCAAGCTTTGCGTTACTGGAGACATTATTTACTACCGCAAGAATTTGTGCTGTTTTCGGACCATGAGGCTCTTAGATTCTTGAATTCTCAGAAGAAGCTTAACCCTAGGCATGCTAAGTGGGTAGAGTATATCCAGTCCTATACTTTTGTTTTGAAGCATAAGGCTGGGTCTGAAAATAAGGTAGCTGATGCCCTTAGTCGTCGATCTTTGTTGTTGAATTCTGTTAGGGCTGAAGTCATAGGGTTTGAGCAAATCAAAGAAGAATATGAGTCGTGTCCGGATTTCAAGACTGTGTACCAGGATCTAACTCAAGGACCATCTAGTGAACATAAGGATTATTCCCTTTTAGATGGCTTTCTGTTCTTTAAGAATAGGCTTTGCATCCCTAGAACCTCTCTTAGGGAATTCTTGATTTGGGAAACTCATGCGGGAGGTTTAGCTGGCCATTTCGGAAAAGATAAGACCACCCTGGCTATTGAAGACCATTTTTTCTGGCCTAGCTTAAAAAGAGATGTAGCACACATTGTGGCTAGGTGTCGGACCTGCGCTGTTGCCAAACAGCGAAAACAGAACACCGGCCTTTATACCCCACTCCCTGTCCCAGATCGTCCTTGGCAAGATGTGAGCATGGACTTTGTGTTAGGTTTGCCTAAGACCCAGAGGAGGCATGACTCTATCTGTGTTGTAGTAGACCGATTTTCCAAGATGGCCCATTTCTTGCCATGTTCCCAAACATTTGATGCGTCTAAGGTAGCCACCCTGTTCTTTAATGAGATAGTTCGACTCCATGGCCTACCCAAGACCATTGTTTCTGATAGGGATGTTCGGTTCACCAGCTATTTCTGGAAAACCCTTTGGCATAAGTTAGGGACGAAACTTAAGTTTTCAACTGCCTATCATCCCCAGACTGACGGCCAAACCGAAGTAGTGAACCGTAGTTTAGGCAATCTGCTAAGGTGTCTTGTTGGTGAAAACATTAGGAACTGGGATTTGTACTTACCTAGAGCTGAATTTGCATATAATGACTTGGTCAAAGGTCTACGGGTAAGAGTCCATTTGAAATTGTGCATGGTTACAAACCCCACACACCTCTTGACCTAGCTCCTTTACCAGTCCACACACGGGTCTCCGAGTCTGCCGAAGTTTTTGCACAGCATATAAAAGACTTGCATAAAGAAATTCAAGCCAAAATAAATTTAAGTAACGAAACTTATAAGAAATTGGCTGATTCTCAAAGGCGAGTCAAAACTTTTGACGAAGGAGACTATGTAATGATTAGGTTAAGGCCTGAACGGTTTCCTCCTGGAACCGTTAGAAAGTTACATGCTAGGGGAGCTGGACCATTTAGAGTGGTAAAGAGAGTAGGATCCAATGCCTATGTGCTCGAGTTGCCTCCAGAACTAGGCATTAGCTCCACTTTTAACATTACAGACCTAGTAGAGTATAGGGAACCAGCTGTGATTCCCAGTGAGGCTTTTGAACCTAATCCTGCTCTTGAGAGTGAACCTGACCCTGTGTGTCCACCAACAAATTGGCCTGTGAGGAAAGAGCAGATTGAAAAGATCCTGGATGATCAGGTTATCTCTACTCGTAATCGAGGATACCAAAGATACCTGGTCCGCTGGCTAGGAAGGCCAGATTCTGATGACTCTTGGATCTCCCGAGAAGAGTTACAAGAGCTGGACCCAGACCTCTTGGAGAGATACCAGAGCCAACTTGATCCATACTCGACAGGGTCGAGTTCCTCCCACCCTGGGAGAATTGGTGCGGGCACCAGACTCAGAAGAAGACTTCAGAGCTCCATCTGGATCTCTGATTAACCTTGCCCGAAGAATTAGGGTTTTTGATTTGTAATAAGAGTTGACTAGATCAACTCAATTTAGCTTGAGTCTACATTACCTGCATTTTATTTTGTTGAGTCATGTTGACTCAGTAGTGGACTAGGGTTTCAACCTGGGATGTACATTTTCTCCCAAGACCAGGCAAGTGGACACCACACTCCCAGCCACACTCCCAATCCAAGAGGCGCCATATCCACATCCAGCAGCCTTTGGTCCCCACTCCACAGATGGCAACTTCCTTCTCTCATGTGCCAGATAAAGAGAAGCCCACCAAGAGACCACAAATCAAGGGGGGCGGCCAAGACTTTCCCAAGAAACCCAAAGCAAAGAAGGGAAGAAATTCTCTTGGAAGAGAACTTCAAGGGGGCGCCCACTACCTGCCAAAGACATCCAAGACAAAGATGGGAAGGACCTTGACTTAGGGAGGAAGAAAAGGAGGAGTCCAAAAGAGTTGATCCATGGAAGGGAAGAAATTTTTCTTGAAGATCCAAGCAAGGTGGCGCCATCTACCTGCCTTTTATAACCCAAATCCAATTTTTTTGGTACCTTGGCCGACCATATGTGTATGATTTACCCTAATTTGTAGATCCCCTCCTTTTAGTCCCACATGGAAGATGTGAAACCCTCCTCCCTTGTAAAGCCTTATAAATTAAACCCCTCTTGTAAGTTTACACCAATCAGATGAATGAAAGAAATTTTTTTATGAGCAAACTTGTGTTTTCTCTTTTCCGCACTTGCTTCCAGGTGTTGATCTCTGTGAGGGAGTAAATCCGGGTTCCCCTGGAACCTTGAGGAGGTGAGAGATCTCCAAACCCCAAACCCTAGGTTAGCCACTCCACTCCCAAACCCTAGCCGCCATCACCCTCTCTTTCCACCAAGCCCTAGTCTATTCCTCTTCTCACGGCCACCATCTCCAAGTCCAGGCCGGCCACCAGCATCCAGCTCCAGTCCAGATACTTCAGATCTACAGCAATTCTAAGAGGAAGTCAGATCGGCCTCCAGGAGAATCCTGATTTCAGCAACTTCAGCTTTCAAGTTCTTCAACATGGTAAAATCTTTTCTTGAGTTTCTGAATTCCATCATTTGTTCCTCTTCTTTCCCAGATCTTGAGTCCATAAGAAGCCGACCAAACCACGAGACCAGTATTAGAGGATCCATTGCGAAGATAGCCGACTCCGAGGATCCCACAATCTGCTCGAGAGTGTTCTTCCACCAAAATCCTGAGAAGATTACTGTCTGGTTAGTAAACCATCTCTCCTCTCTATTTCTGTTCTGTTGAAAGTTCAGAGCGAAACCCTAGGTCTGGGAGTTTCTCAACCCCCAGCGATCCGTTACTTCTGAACTACTCTGATAATTTAGTTTCTTCTAAACTGTGCTTTCAATCCTTACCTAGTTTCCTTCAACGTAGTTTAGCTTTACTTTGAGTCGAAGCCAATTTCTAAAATATAAAAAAAAAAAAGAATTAATCTTAATTTTACTTCCGCATACGCTTCTTTGTTCTTTGTTCTGCATCACAGTTCCTTTATATTATGATAGTACTAGGGCCATAGCTTAAACGAAGGAACCAAAGGCTCGTCAATAGACCAAGCACATTTTGCATCATTTTCACCTTATCCTAGAGTAGTGGATTGAGATGACATTGACCATGAAAAGATTGATGGAAAGGAAACAGAGCTGACCCATTTACTATAGGCCTCAAAATCAAAGAGTTTGATGAACACAAGTGAAAGATGGGTATTCGATACTATTCTGATTGGTTCTAGTTCAAGTGGGAGTTGTTAGAAAGCATGTCCTATAGCCAATCATCTAGGTTATAAATTGTTGAGGTCTTTATAATTTGTATATGAATCATTATTAAAATAAAAGTTTTTTTTGGTAGTTCAACCCTTTTTGCATATTTCTTTGAACTCTTTTGAGATGAAGTCCTTAGAACTATTTCAATTTGATAAAGGAGGATTTATCAAGAAGTTTTTAAACATGTTCACAATAAAATGATACATTATTACCTAGGATGATAATGTTTATTGAGCATAGATCATTGTATGCCATATGGGTTGGTTATCCTCATAACCAAGGAGTGTAGAGATACTGGTATAATATACAGATGATTGTATATATACATTGCATCGAATGTGACCAACTCTATTGAGTACTCTACTATCGAGAGTATCTCATAGAAGGATATGGGTATAAGTATCTCTCCAACTTGAGATCACCCCAGTGATTTACAAGAAACTCATTATACTTAGGTACCAAACTAACTGGATTTTTAATCTAGTGATGAAAGGTTACTGGGTACGGTCAATTACGTATTAAGTTAGTGGTGAGTCAAGATGGAATTGACCATTCCAAAATGTTGTAGACAATGCTCTAATGTATTTTAATTTAGCAAGTCCTTGGCCAAGGCAATCCTTATGAGTTGCAGGATTTAGCAGATTGAGACATATTTGGATACATTATTCAGAGTTGGTAGTTAACTCTGAAATCATTTTGAGCATTAGTGTCAAAGGGATGAATTATATGGAAACCATATGCCTCGATTCTTCAATATTGCTTCATAAATATTCGACCTATCTAGATGTCAGGCACCATTGCTAGATGGTTATATTGATTAGTTTAGAAGTTAGTTCCAAGACTACTAGCTTATTGTTCGAATCTATGCGGTCATAAATAATAGAAATTCCTAATCGATCATGATGGCTAACTAATGATTAAGAATCATTCAATACAAAAATTATAAATATGATGAATAATTAACCCTATATAAATGTTATAAATTAATAATTAATTAATTAATAATTAATTATAGAAGAATTAATTAATAATTAGATTACTAATTGACTTAATTTGATTGAGTGAAGAGATTTAGGTCAAGTCTGATTTGATGCAGGATGATTTATGTATGCAAAGTATTTTTTCATGATTAACTAAGGAGTTAGGATTTTAGATCCCATATTTCAAGCCAAAAATCAAAGTAAAGAATTCTACAGAATTTTTAGAAGTCATCGATGTAGAAATAAACCCTAAAAGTTAGAGAAAACAGGATAGCCAAGGTTTAAGAAAACCATAGTAAGGCTGCTCTTCTACAAGACCACTATTGGAGAGTCAAGGGGGTGTGCCTGGCAATGGTTAAAGTGCCTGATGAAGATCACGCACAAAGAGATCACTCTCTCTCCTGGATACGGCCTAGAAAAGCAAGCTTTTGACCTTGTGGATTTGTGACTTTCTGCTCGATGATCCGAAGGCTGATCAGAAGGTATCCTCGGATTTGCAGGAACTGAGGGACCTAAAAATCACCATCTGTGGGTTAGAAAATGGTGTAGGGAAAAAGGAATAAATCAAAAATAGCAAGGGGAAGAGTGTTTTGTGTTGGGCGACCAAGGCTTTGAAGGAGGGTGTCTAGGGTTTTGATGTTGGGGATGGAGGCAGGGTGCAGGAACAAGGAGAAAATAATTCGCATACAGCTCGCACACAGCACGCACATAAAAGAGAAAAAACTTAATTTAATTCATCAATTCATCTCTAATTACATGAGGAGGGCAGGCCTTTATATTGGCTTACAAACTTGGAGCTTAAAATAGGGTGGACAAGTAATCTCATAGTAAATCCTAATCTATACAAACTCTCCCCCAAGTTCTCTCCACTTTGACTGAGTCTCTCTCTCTCCCTCTACATCTCTTGGTCAGCCAATGGGTGGTGACCCTAAGGGTGGCCGACCAAGGGGTGGTAACCTTAAGGGTTGGTGCCTTCTTGGTTGCTCTTGGGCCCTGGGAGGCCCACTTTAATGCTGGGCAGGCTTCAATTCCTTGATGACTTCATGCTTTTAAATAGCTCAATTGGGTGGATGACTAGAGTGTTATGCTGACAGGCTTCAGAATGATTTGAGTCTTCTTTTTATACAGGACTAGATTAGACTCAATAGATTGGACTCACACTTACATAATTTAACTTCAAAATTTATATGACTCAAAACTTGACCTAACTTAACTGACTTGATATAACCCAAAAACTGATCTCAAACCTTAATATTATGGATTAAAACCCAAATATAGGACTCAAATATTGAATGGCCAAAAATAGAACTCAGGGGCCATACAAAGACTCATATGGACTAACCCACAAAACTTAAATGAACTCACTCAAATTAACTTAACCCTAATTACAAATTGGACACAAATCCTAAACTCTAATTCGATAACCACAGAGGATTGTGATGCCTCTACCAAAGTCTGGGACCTTTAATGTCCCCATCAATTCTCCCAGGATGGGAGGAACTCGACCCTATTGAGTAAGGGTCACACTGAATCTGGTGTCTCTCTGGAGGGTCTGAGTAGAGGTGCAACAAGTCCTCTCGAGTAACCCACGAAGCATCGGATCCTGGTAGACCATTCCAACGAACCAAGTGGTGCTGAAAACCGCTATCCCAGGTAAAGGTGGCTCAATCATTCAGGACACGCTAGATCTGTTTTCCTCTCTCAGGCCAAAATATAGGTGGACAGTCAGGGTCAGGCTAACTCTCAATTGTTGGGGTAGGTTCAACGGCCTCACTAGGAAATGCTATTGGTTCCCTAGACTCAATCAGGTCTACGGTATTGAAGATAGAGCTAAAGCCAAACTCTAAGGGCAAATCGTGCACATGGGGTCCTACCTTCTCTATCACTTCTAAGGATCCAGCTCTGCAAGCATGAAACTTTTTTTTATGCCTAAGCCTAATCAAGATAGAATTCCTACATTGAATCCATTGGCTCTTATTCGGGAATTAGCCGGTTTGTTAGATATTTCATTACTTAAATTACTCTTATGGCTAATATCTTGATGCATATGCTGTGCGGTGTTTAGTGTAGTTATGGACAGTTGAACTGGGTTTATGGACTTATCAGGCACAGCACCAGTTGGAAGGTCATCAGGAAGGTCTTTGGAAAGAAAGTCTCCTAAACTAATGTCTACCTCCTGAGGTTGTTCCTTAGGGACTTGTTCCTGGACCTTCTCTATGTACAACTCTCTTGAACCCTCTATTATGTTTGATCTTGTCTCAGTCACTTCTTCTTCAAATTTTGCAGTGGGCTTAGGATCCTTTTCCTATGATTCCTCTAGGGATTCACTCTCTAGCTTTTCTTCTACTGGACTCAACTCTTCAATATCAATGGGCTCAGGGGTTTCTTTCTCTAGTTACTTAGCCTTAATTAAATTAACTCCTATTTTCTTCTCCTTAAGGCTACTAGAAGCTCCCCTAAATGGGTCTTTAGGTTGAGTCAGGTGGATCACAAACTTCTCTCCATGGTGACTAAATGTATAGGTATTAGTTCTACCAAACAAGTTTGCATCATGATCTTAAAGCCATGGTCGACCTAGGATAATACTACTAACTCCCATGGGAAGGACATCACACCAAATCTTCTCATCATATGTTTGCAATTTGATCAGGATTTGGCATCTAGATTTGATTGGGATGGAGGTGGAATCTATCCAAGAAACCTTATAAGGGCTAGGATGGGGAACTGGGGTCAATCCTAAAGATTTCACTATACTGGCAGAGATGGCATTGACATAACTCCCACTATCTATTATGATCTTGAACACCTTACCTCCTATCTTAACAAAGGTTTGTAGGATGTTGGTCCCACGCCAGTCTTCCTTAATTTGGGTTTAGGTCAAGATGCACCTAACCACTCCTAACAGGTTTTCAAACTTAGGTACTTCCTCCTCTTCTTCATACACATTTATCAATTGTTCATCAGCTTCATAAACTTCCACTTTAATGTCATTCTGGTGAACCAGTGGGGTGGTAGGAGGGGTTTGGTTAAGAGAATCTGGCTAGTGACTAGGGTAGCTGGGGTGGGTCAACTAAGGGGTACCTGACCAGTATCTGGGTTTTGACTATGGGCACTGATCCTAGTAGGTTCAAGTTGACTACGGGGAAGGGGACTAGTACTGGGCTCATATCTAGGGGTACTAATCCTATGGGATTCAGGTCGATGGCCTATGGGTTCATTCTACTCATAGGTCATGGGTTCAGATCTATAGGTCATGGGTCTATTGGGCTTATAGGGTGTGGGTGCATAGGATTGGATGCATAAAATCTATGGTCATGGGATCTGAAGTCATAGGATCTAGGTTCATAGGTTCCAGGTTCATAGGTTTTTGGTTCATAGGACCTAGGTAGCATGGGTAAAGGTGGCTCACGTTTAGATATAGTCTGGGTCCTACGGGTTTTCCCTAGGGTTCCTAGCCGAACATCTACTTGGTCAAATCATGAGTCAATTGGGCATTCAATTGGGTCATCTGGTCATCCATTTGGTCTAATCGGGTGTTCAATCGGGCCATCTAGTCACTCAAGGTCTTTAGAATAGCATCAAGGTGGGATTCCATGGGTTCAACAAGTTATGGAGTTGGTGGATGATATGAAGCTCCTTATCTAGTGCACATACAATACTCAAACAAATCGACTACGGGTACCTAGACTTAGAGCCCAAATAGAATGGGTCGACTCAACTTACACACAACTCAACCCCTAAACCTTCCATTGGCCAGGTAAGAGGTGGGATGGTGGGAGAACCCCCTACTTAATGCAGGACCCAATTAAAGAACCGCCGATCTGCCTAGATTGTTTGACACTGTACCTATAGCCTAGACACCAGCTTCCAGTAATAGGAGATGAATTGGGTGCATTAGTCTTCCCACAATGGTTGAACTCCACCTGTTGTTGTCCCTAGCTCTCAAGAGCAAATTAGGTCTAATCAATTTTAGTTAGGGTTGGGTTCAAATATAGGGATTGTGGTTTTGGGCTAAGGAGAGGTGATCAAATCCTCCCCCCATCTGACATAGTAAAAGTGCCCTTAAGGTAAGTTATGTAGATGATAGCACACATAAGAAATGCAAATTATGATTTTATAGTTTTGGTATTTTCTAATTTTGATTTTTTTTTTGTCTTTATAGTTTTCAGAAAATAAAATATGCAAAAAAGTACCTAATATGAAGGAAATATGCAGCAAATTAAAATATGCCAAAATTATGCAAGAAGAATCCTAAACATACTAAAATTTGTCTTGTTGAAAAACATCATAGATTTGTTCTCAGGTAGTATTCTGGCATGCAAAGAATTCATAGACTGAAATAAATTATAAGAAGATTCTGAAAAATACATTCAATTATAAGTAATCTATCAAAATAAAAATTTGAGTTTTTGGTTTTTTCTACAGGTAGAAAACATAAAAATAACAAACCATATATGAGAATTATGGGATGCAGAATTTAGCCCCAAACCATGCTCTGATACCAAATGATGCATGATGATTTATGCATGAAAAGTATTTTTTCATGATTAATTAAGAAGTTAGGATTTTAGATCCCAAATTTTATGCCAAAATTCAAAGTAAAGAATTATAGGAAATTGTTAGAATTCATGCATGCAGAAATAAATTCTAAAAGTTAGAGAAAACAGGATCACCAAGGTGTAAGAAAACCCTGGTAAGGCTGCTCTTCTGCAAGACCACCACTGGGGAGTCAAGGGGGTGAACCTGGCAATGGTTGAAGCACCTGATGAAGATTATGCATGAAGAGATCACTCTCACACCCGGATGCGGCATGGAAAAGCAAGCTTCTGACCCTGCGGATTCGTGGTTTTCTGCTTGGTGATCCGAAGGCTAATCAGAAGGTATCCTTAGATTCCCGGGAATTAAGGGACCTACAAATTACCATCTATGGGTTAAAATATAGTGTAGGGATGAAGGAATAAATCAAAAATAGTATTGTGAAGAGTGTTTTGTGTTGGGCGGCCAAGGCTTGGAAGGAGAGCGGCTAGGGTTTTGATGTTGGGGATGAAGGCAAGGCGCAGGAACAAGGAGAAAATAATTTGCACACAGCTCGCACACAGTACGCACACAGCAAAAAGAGAAAACTTAATTCAATTCATCAATTCATCTTTAATTACATGAGGAGGGGAGGCCTTTATATAGGCTTACAAACTTGGGGCTTAAGAAAGGGTATACAAGTAATCTCACAGTAAACCCTAACATATACAAACTCTCCCTCAAGTTCTCTCCACTTTGACTAAGTCTCTCTCTCCCCCTCTCCTTCTCTTAGTCGACCAAAGGGTGGTGACCCTAAGGGTGGCCGACCAAGGGGTCGTAACCCTAAGGGTTGGTGCCTTCTCGGTTGCTCTTGGGCCCTAGGAGGCCCACTACAATGCTGGGCAGGCTTCAGGGCTTCTTCAGCTGTTCTCCTCTCCGGCGGGCTGGATCACATGTCCTCCAGGTCTCCCTTGATGGCTTCATGCTCCTAAATTACTAAACTATGTGGATGGCTGGAGTGTTTTGCTGACAGGCTTCAAAATGATTTGAGTCTTCTTTTTTTACAGGACTAGATTGGACTTAATAGACCGGACTCACACTTACATAATTTAACTTCAAAATTTACATGACTAAAAACTTGACCTGACTTAGCTAACTTGACATAACCTGAAAACTAATCTCAAATCCTAATAGTAAGGATTAAAACCCAAATACAGGACTCAAATATTGAAAGGCCCAAAACATGACTAAGGGGCCATACAAAGACTCATATGGACTAACCCACAAAACTCAAATGAACTCACTCAAATTAACTAAACCCTAATTACAAATTGGACTCAAATCCTAAACTCTAATTTGATAACCACAGAGGATTGAGATGCCTCTACCAAAGTCTGGGACCTCTGATGTCCCCATCATTATTGAATTTGGCTCATCTGGAATTCACCTAATTAGGTTATTTGATGACCTAATCGCTAACAATTTTTAATTACTAATTGATTCAGACTTGGAATTAGTTAATTCTAAATTTAATTAGGATTTAATTAAACATAATTATGATCTAATTGTATTGAGTCTAAGTTAGATAAATTAGTTATAACTAAATTAGTTTTGGTTCCTAACTAATTTTGGTCAAAGCTTGGTCAAACCCTTAACTTGCCCAACTAGGTTTCCTCCAGGTTTTCTTCATGCCATTTATTTGAATAGATTCATGGAAAATACATGTGAAACATGTTTACTCATACTCCTTACTTTATTATGTAATTTGGATTAATTTTGAATGATTTTTGAATTTAAATTAGAGTTTGACTAGGAATTAAACTCTTTGCCTTATCCTAACTTTACTTGGTTTTAAACTCTCCAGAACACATTAATTATTGAAGACATTTTTTTAAAAATCTAGATAAAATATTTATTGAAAAGAAGGCATTTTTACCGGTGATTTGGGATTAAAATTCTTCAAATTTTTATGGGATTCTATTTTTTGGTGGTGCATGGAATGATAAAGACTAGTCAAACTAGGCTAGAATTTTTTAATCTCATCCAAAGTCCACATAATCCTATCCTAATCCAAATTCCTATTTTTATTAGAATTCTTTTGGGATTAGGAAACCAAAGGGCTTTAAGTTGGAATGAAATCTAATGAGAAAGGGTGCTGAAAAAATTATGAAAAATTATAAGTGAAAGATTGGCATTAGAAACCTTCTTGGGTGTTAAGGTTAATGGAAGAAGAAAAAGAAGTAAAAAATAAAAGAAAGGATTTTTTTTTATTTTTGGTTTTCTTAATATTAGATCTAAACCTCTCCATCCTTTTCTTTGATTTCTTGGGAGGCTCAAGAAAGTCTAAGAAATAAATTATTTTCAACCATCTAGTGGTGGCCTTCAGAGGGATCTAGCAATCACAGGAGGTTGATCGCACAGAGCATTATGTGGACGATTCATAGAGGTTGGATATCCTGTATGGTTGTGAAGTGATGTGGATAGCCCTTACCATATACCATTAGTAGTAGCGATCATCGACTCATGCTTAGGTTTGAAATTATATTTCATATTACTTGTAGATTAGATCTACTACATGCATTGCATAGATCGGTATATGCTGATTTTATTTTCTATTGCATATCATATTATGATCCTGCTTAAGGTTTATTAAAATTATTTAAAATTCATATTTTCTATTTAAAATAATTGTAAAAAATATATATTTTTCCTATGCATTATAAAAAATGAAATTACATGCATGAAACTACCTACATTTCCCAACAATCTCACCGGTGAACATTTCATTGATCGTGTTCTTACTCGCCATGCCGAGCATGTTGTTGATCACCTTGAGGGAGATCTTCCCATTAATAAGCTATCTGCTAGTCACGATCTCTCTCACCATACCATGTAAGCCCTCAGCATGAAGGGTAGCAATGAGGTATCAGGATTCATTCATAGATTACTAGCAAGCAAAACTAGGTTCTAGACCCTAGGTGCAACTAAAGTAAAGATCATGCAAAACAATTTTCACAAGCATGCTAATTTAAAATTAAATAAAAAATTATATGTTTAACCTTCTAATATGCTGGAATAATAATAGTATCATATCTAAAATCTTATAGAATTATAAAATGAAGGATCCACTTCCCCAAATTATTTAACTTCCTCTACTAGTATCGAATCTATCAGATTAATCGGATCTATCTGGATTCATTGGAGCCACACACATGCCTGATCTCTGCTGGTATCTACATGGAGCCTTCCTCACTGAATCACTAAGACCCGAGATTGCTATATCCTTGTAGGTCTTTCTTCAAGCATAGAGATGGACCTTCTTCTTCTAGTCTAAACCAGAACTCAATAGCCTTCTCTTCTTTTCTCTCAAGGAACTAATTACTAGAAAAATAATAGAATATTTTTTTGATATTTATCATTCAACCTCTCACCTTTTAGCTTTTTATAGAGGTATTATACTATATAGTTTATAGAGGAGAAAATTAGGATAAATTTTTGAAGGGATCTATGTTAGAATTAATTCTGCATAGTCTAGTCTCTATGCATCATAAAACCTATAAAAAATTCCTTAAAAAATATCTCTTAAAAATCTAGATAAAATTGGTTCTTATCTGATTTGATCAAACTTCAAATCTAGACAAGTGTCTTGTTGGAAATCACCTTGGATTTCATGCATGGATTTTTTTAATAATTTGTAGTAGAAGATAATCTATTTTAAAAATGTTTTAAATAGAAAACATGCATTTAGAATAATTCTAATAAATCCTAATCAAGACCATACATTATATGCAGTATAGAAAATAAAATTACCATGCATTGATCTACCTGATGCATGCAGTAGATATAATCTACAAACAATATGAAATCTAATTTTATACTTGATTACAGATCGATGATCGCCACTATTGATGGTGCATGGGAAGGGCTCTTCATGTCACTTCATAGCTACACTCGATATTTGTTCTTTATGAATCGCTAGCCTGAAGCCCCGATGCGATTAACTTCTCGAGACTGCTAGATCCCTTAGAAGGCCACTGGATGGTTGAAAATAATTTATTTCTTTGACTTTCATGAGACTTCCAAGAAATACAAGAAGTGGATGAAGAGGTCTAGATCAAAGAGGAAGAAAACAAAAATTTAAGAAACCCTTTTCTACTATTTTTTTTATTTTCTCTCTCCCTTTGACACTAATGCCTAAAAGAACCTCTCATGCCAATTTAGAACTTACACCCACTTCTCTTATTTTTTTCTCTTGGTGATTTTTTTTTTTAAACCCCATGCATAACACTCCCTTTGATCAATGCACAACTCAAAGGAATTTTGGAATAATTGGCATGGAGATTGGAGAGCAATTGGACTAGGATTATGAGTTTGTTTTAAAATATGATAAGGGCCAAAATGAGACTCCATGCCCCATCCAATTTCTATAATTTATTCCATGGTAATTTACTTCTTAAATCACCAATATTGGGCCCTCTTCTCATTGCACATTTCATCTAGAATTCGCATAAAAGTGGTGACAACTATAGGATAATGTTTATAACTTAAGACCAAGTAGAAATAGGATAAGCCAAAGAGTTTGATTCCTAATCAAACTCCTTCCAATTAAATTTAAAACACATCCTAAACTAATCATAGTCAGATTAGGAAGGAGGGAGGGCATGAAAACATGATTGCAATGGAGTTTTTGATGAAAAATTTGAGGTACATGGCATGGAGAATCCTTATGAATTTTAGATGGGCTTGACTAAGGTATAAGTTTCTAATCTAATTTGAATTAGGTTCCAATTAAATATAATTTAATTTAAGCTAATTTAAATAAATGAAGCTATTCTAATTAGGTCCCATTAGGCTTAATTAAATCCTAATTATATCAAAAAATAATCTGGCCCATGTTTGAATCGAATAGAAATTAAAATTTCCTTAGCGATTAGGTTATCAAATAACCTAATCGGATGAAATCTAGTTGAACCAAATTCAATTAGGCTTGACCAACTTTGCTCAATTAAATTGAGTCAATTAATAATCTAATTTCTAATTAATCATCTTATAATTAATTAAAAATTAATTATTAATTTACAATATTTTTGTAGGATTAATTGTTTATCATATTTATAATTTTATCACTAAATGATTCTTAATCATTAATTAGCCATCATGATTAGACAGAAGCTTCTTATGTGTGTGATCCCATAGGTTCAAAAACTAAGCTAGTAGTCTAGAAACTAGTTCCTGAACTAATTGATGCGACCATCTATCAATAGTGCCCAATATCAAGATAGGAATGCTCGCAAAGTAATGTTCAAGAACCCAAGCATATGGTTTCCATATAATTCATCCCTTTGACCTAATGCTCAGGATAATTTTAGAGTCAACTACCAACTCCCGAATAATCCATCAAGATGTGTCTCCACCTAACAAAATCTATGACTCCTTACAAGGATTTCCTTGTGATGCAGGACAACGGGGGGGCTAGGAAGGAGGATCGAACGGTGAGCCTAGAAGTCACCTAGATTAGGGTATTCTAATTTGTTTAGATTTTTTTTTTTCTAGGAGTGGCGAAGAAAAAAATGGTGATGGAAGACATGGATCTGGATCTCGTGGACTTTGGGACTCACCCTAATGAAGAGACCTCTCACCTCTAAGGCATTACACCTTCCTCGATACTTGGAGGCGCTAGAAGAATCTTAAGGTCATGATGGGATAAGGAAGATGGAATGAGAAGGGGGATAACTAGACATGACCTCACATCATGTCCTGGGGTTGGGCCTCGCACCCTCTCCCACGGAGGTAGAAGAATCACTCTTCCCTAAACAAAAATTTCATTACTTAATTTTTTTTTACAAGGAGGATTGGAGCCTATTTTATAGACACCAAGCCCTTTTGAAATTCAAATTTCAAAATTCAAAATGAATAAAATAAGGAAAGAAAAGGGGCGGCATTTGTGGAGGAATTGTGGCCATCTCAAATTTGAATTCAAATCCAAATTCGAATTCAAATTCAAGTTCCTCCTATGCTCTGAAATCCATGCAAACTCTTGGCTTTGAGATCCATGTAGTAAACTCCTCCATGTGACCATGGGATAGGGGCATGGTGAATGGATGGGAAAGAACTGCTACAGGATAGCTTTGCCAGCATCAACGTTGGGGTAGGCGACGGCATGGCCGAGATGACGGACACGACGGAGATGACGGCAGGGAAAGAGACGGCCATGGGAGGAGCAGCAGGCTTCACGATTGCAAGCGACCATTTGGGTCTCTCAGGAAGTCTGAGGCTTTTTTGAGACTTGAAGAAGGAAACAAGGGAAGTGATGGCAACCCCTGCTTTGAGTCACATTCATAGTGTGTGTGAGCACCTCGGTGACACTCTGTCCGCTCATCCTAATGAATTGGTGGCCCTCTCCTCAAGGTTTGTTAACCAGGGAAAGGGAGTGTTGATGCAACTACTCCTAGACCGGGCTCAATCGGCTGTGCTGGAGCCCTCCTCCCCCGGTCGACCTCCAACAAAGTCTCCAAGGCACCGATGGTGTTCCGGCCGGGGACACTCCGATGCCTATGTTAGCAGGAGCTCGAAGGCAACATGATGCAGAACAAAAGCTCTGATATAAAAATGATGCAGAACGAAAGCTTTGATACCAAAATGATGCAGAATGAAAACTCTGATACCAAAAATGATGCAGAATGGATATGTGGAATGCGGAAGCAAATTAAAATTAATTTTTTTTTATATATATTTTTCAGAAGTCGGCTTTGACTCAAAGGAAAGATAAACTAATGTTGAAAGAAACTAAGAAATGACAGAAAGCACAATTAAAAGGAGTGGATTATCAGAGTAACTCAGAAGTAGGATCGCTGGGGATTGAGAAACCCCTAGATCTAGGGTTTACTCTGAGTTTCAACGAAACTGACAAAGTGAGAAGGGAAGGTTCTTGTTACCTAGCAGTGATATCTCTCCATTTGGTGGAAAAAGACTCTCTCGAGCAGATTATTGGATCCCGGGAGTCAAGGTATCTTCGCAATGGATCCTTCGATAATGGTCCTTGGCAAAGTTGGCCTCTTCTTGAACCCTGGATCCTGGAGAGAAGAAGAACAAGGTTAGGAACAAGAGACTCAGGGAAGAGAGTTACCAGAGTAGAAGAAAGGATGGGATCTGAAGGTCTTCAGCTGATCTGGAACTCCTAGGCTGCGGATTTGGGACTTCTTCTCCTGGATCTGCTGGATGGACTCTGAAGCAGTGGTAGGTGACTTGAAGATGGCTGGACTGGGGTCCTGGTGGTCGGCTACCCTTTGGAAGAAGAACCTTGGAGATGGTGTAGAGGCTAGGGTTTGGT
Organism: Areca catechu; assembly: GCA_021397845.1. Taxonomy (NCBI): domain Eukaryota; kingdom Viridiplantae; phylum Streptophyta; class Magnoliopsida; order Arecales; family Arecaceae; genus Areca; species Areca catechu. Next base: position 111,808,549 of record CM038043.1, read on the forward strand.
GGTGGTGGAGTAAAGATGGGTGGACTAAGCTAGGGTTTTGGGGTTGGAGATCTCACACCTCCTCAAGGTTCCTAGGGAACCCGGATTTACTCTCTCACGGAGCTCAACACTTGAATACAAGTGTGGAAGAGAGAAACACAAAGTTGCTCACAAAGAAATTGATTTCATTCATCATTATTTTCTTAAAACTTACAAGAGGGGTCTATTTTATAGACCTTTACAAGAAATCAAGTTTTTACATCTTCCCATGTGGGACTAATTGGATGGACTCTCAAATTAGGCGTGTAGAATCAAATCCTCCTCATAATGGCCGGCTAAAAGCTTCCTTAAATGTTGATTGGTGGCTCCAAATGGCAAGAAGATGGTGCCTCCTAGCCTTGCTCTTCAAGACAAGCATTTTCCTTCCATGCTTGGTTTTATTTGGAAGTATTTGGGCGCCTCCTTGTCTTGCTCCCCAAGTGTTGCTCCTTTCTTTTCATAGCTTGGCTCTTATGGAAATTGTTTTGGGTGCCCCCTTGGATTGAGGATCCTAGATTGATCTCTCCTTATGTGGCGCATGAAAGAAGGGACCTGCTTTCTTGTGGTGTGGGGACCAAGGCACACTCGGCAAGGGATGTAGTGCCTCATGGGCAAGAGATATGGTGCCTCTTGTCTTGGGTCTTCAAATAGCCCTCTTGACTTTGATCATGACTCAAACAAATGACAGACTGAGTCAACATGACTCAATTGAATTGAAATGCAAAGGTCCCAAAAGGACTATAGACTCAAAAATAAAAATACAACCTCACGTTGACCAGGTCAACTTTATTACAAAACTTGAAACCCTAATTATCTCGGGCAAGGTCAATCACCGAATGGAACCCTGAAGTCTTCGTCTGATCCTGGTGCCCGCACCACAACAGAATAGAGGAATCAATGAGATAGCTTATGGAGAGGGAAGAGAGTACTTAGCTCAAAATCGGATCCCCCGAGCACCTTATATAAGCACTGAATAGTCCAAAATCTGTTAGGGAGGAGTCCAAAAAAGATCGATCTATCCCTAGGAGAATCTAGAGAGTGGCCACGTGGCTTCTGGATAGGGTAGCATCGTGGGAGTGGTGGAGTAGTATCGCTGATGTGGCAAGGGTTCGTTACAATAGAAGAGGTTTCTGGACCTCTCCAGACCCTGAAGTAGCCCAGTCGGACGCCGTCCGGGAGGACCAGTCGGTCCTCCGAGGGAGGGTGTCTGTAGAGCAATAGGCCGGACCTCAGTAGGAGCGGGTCATCGGACCTCTGCTCTAGTGGGTCGGACTTTCGAAGGAGAGCAGTGGGCCGGACCTCAGCAGGAGCAGGCTGTCGAACCTTTAATCTAGTGGGTCAGACTTTCGAAGGAGAGTAGTGGGCTGGACCTCAGCAGGAGCATGCCATCGAACCTTTACTCTAGTGGGTCGGACTTTCGAAGGAGAGCAGTGGGTTGGACCTCAGTAGGAGCGGGCCGTCGAACCTTTACTCCAGTGGGTCAGACTTCTGAAGGAAAGCAGTGGGATGGACCTCAGCAAGAGTGGGCCATCGGACCTTTCCTTCTACGGGTTGATTGGGCCCCTGTAGCGGTCTGGTTCAAATGGTGAACCGGCGAGTATAACAGGGAGCAATTGTTTTGCCTCCATGGGTTGCTCTGAAAGCTGCACAGGAAGCAATTATTTTGCCTCCATGGGTTGCTCTTGCTATCCGCTCCAGGCTTGGTGTCTGGGAATATGTACGGGTGAATATGAGTGAGCTTACTATAGAAGAGTTGTCGGTGCCTGAGTACTTGCAGTTCAAGGAAGAACTTGTTGATGGAAGTAGCCAAAATAACTTTGTGCTAAAGTTGGACTTCGAGCCCTTCAATGCTTCTTTCCTTGGGCATCGCGGGAGGCACGGGGTTGCCAGCTGGAGACGACTCTGGGTGGAGGGGTGTCGGGTGTGGAGAAGGGAGGTGTCATGGGCATGGGCGTCATGGGCATCATAGGCATGGAGCAGCAGGGGGAGGTGGATGGCCGATGGGGTCCATCCAATCATCGGGCATGGTGACGCGGGGGAGATGGAGGGCCGTCGAGGGGGGGGTGGTCACCGGAGGTCGGGCGTGGTGGATCCAAGACAAACGGGAAAAAATAAATGAAAAATGGAGGTTCTATGAGTTTTTTTGGGAGGTTGAAGATGACAGGAATAACATAGAATAACTCAGGGATAAACCTGGAATAAAATAGGAATAGAAGGGATAGGTGGAATAGCTGGAATAAAAAATGTAAAATAAAATAAGAAAAAATCTAGGAGAAAAAGAAGAAAACCCGGATGGGTTTTGATGTCCCCATCACCTTGGCTAAGGTCTTGCTAAATTTAAACATAATATAGCATTTTCTTTATTACCTTGGAGTGGTCAATCCCATCTTGACTCATCACTGACTTAACATATATTTTACTATATCCAGTAGCCTTCGATCACTAGATTAAAAATTGATGCAGTCTGGCACCTAAATACAATGAGTTGCTTGCAAGTCACCGTGGTGATCTCAAGTGGCAGGGATACTTTACCTATATCCTTTTATGAAATATTCTTAATAGCAAAGTACTTAACAGAGTTGGTCACATTCGATGTAGTGTATATCTATGCTCACCTACATGCCATAACAGTGTTTCCACACTCCTTGGTTATGAGCATAACTAACCCATATAGCATACAATAGCCTATGCTCAATAAACATTATCATCCTAGGTAACAACATATCATTTGGTTAGAACATGTTTAAGAACTATTCAATAAATCTCTCTTTTATCAATAAAAGTAGTTCTGAGGACTTCATCTCTAAAGAGTTTAAAAAAAGATGCAAAAAGAGATGAACATCTAAAAATAACTTTTATTTTATTAATGATTCATGTACAAATTAGAAAGAGCTCAACCATCAAAACATAGATGATGGGCTATAGGATACATTCCTAACAACTCCCGCTTGGACTAGAGCCAATCAGAATAGTATCAAATACCCATTTTTCACTTGTGATTATCAAACTCTTTGATTATGAGGGCTTTGGTAAATGGGTCAGCCAAATTCTTGGTTCCGTTGATCTTCTAAAGGTCAATGTCACCTCAATCCACAATCCTCCAGAATGTGCTTTGGCTGTTGATGAGCCTTTGGTTCCTTTGCTTGAGCTATGGCCCTAGTGCTATCACAATATAAGAGAATTGGGCCATTAATGGAGAGTGCCACTTCAAGCTTTGTGATGAACTTCTATAGTCAAATAGCTTTTTTTATAGCATTGGATGTTGAATATACTCCACCTCACACAAAATCAGCCATAATGTGCTGCTCGAACTTTTTCAATAGATAGGTCCTCCATTTAGCATAAAGATATAACCCGACATACTCTTGTTATCATTATTATCTGACTGAAGACTCAAGATAGTATAACCAATTCATTTCAAGTCCGAATCTCTATAAATGAATCACTAGACTTAAGTATTTTTCAAATATTTAAGGATGGTTTTTACGACATTCCAATGGTTCTCACTTGGATCAGATTGGTATCTACTCACCACTCCTAGTGAGTAGGCTACATCTAGTCTCGTACATGTCATAGCATACATAATAGATCCCACTACTATAAAATAAAAAATCCTGCTCATATACTCTCTCTCTTAAGGACTTGTCAGACAATCCTTCTTAGAGAGATTAATTCCATGGCCTATTGGAAGATAGCCTTTCTTAGAATTCACCATGCTGAACCTCTTCAGCATGATCTCAATATATGTGGATAGGGTTAATGATGCGAGACAGTCATGAGAAATATAACATGAAGGACTAAAGTAATCGAGCTAATTAAAACTCTAAACATATGATCAGATTTCAGTCATGAAGGGGGTCATTTAGATGCACTAAAGTAGATTAAACTAGAAGGCTTATGTATCCCACGGTGCAAATCTGAGTTAAGCAATAAAGCAAGGACCTTCGTGGCTAAAGGAACCATCTGATGAAGACTATACCCTATTCATAATTTTAGACCAAAAGAGTAAAGGATAGGACTTGAGTACCAATAATGAGCTTCCAATGACTTTGCACTAGGATCACTACTACAACCCTCAAGATTGGTGACAAACTGATCAAGCTAAACCACTCCTGGAGGTAGAGGTTCCTGCTACTAAGTTGAAGGCAAGGAGGACTTCACCTTGGACTGGATACTCCTTAGGATCCTGCAAGAACATCCATTAGTGGTGTGGAGAAGATGAAAAGTAATACGAGGAAAACATAATGGAAAAGAGGGAGTAGAAAATTTGTGGTGATTTAGGTGGAAGAGGGCAGGCTCCTTTGGAAGCTGCGGTTGGCATCCATGGAAGGGGAATCTTGGCCAAAATTTGGAGGATAAGGAACTTGGTTGAGCCTCACACTCACTCCCTAACGGAGGTCATTTGCAAACACAAATGGAAGAAAAGAAATTCTAGACTTTTTATTCATTTAAGCATAAGTCTTTGCAAGGGGACTTGGAGAAGTATTTATATACCTCCCAAGCATTTTAAAATCCATATTTTCATGGAGAAAAATATGGGAAGGTCCAAGATACAAGGATTGGCTTTAACCATGATGAGTGTAGGAGGTTGCTTGATCCATGGAGAATTTTGTGGCCGCCCCTTTTGAATTTGAAATGTAGCTTCATTTTAGTGGTCGCCCCATTTGAATTTGAAGTGTTCCTCCCTCCCAATATAGGTGGTGTAGAGGTTGATGTGGCAATGACATGACAGGCTTAGTTGGCATGGAGATGAGGTGGCAAATGGGGCCCATCTTCTTGGATAAGGTACCTTAGTGAAGTGGCTTTAATCAAGGCTCCATTCCATCCAATGGCTCACATTTAATGCGCCCTTGTCTTGACATGGAAGATTCATATGATGTGGCTTCGCTCCATCCATTGGTCAAATTGTGAGCTCCCTTGACTTGACTTGGAAGATTCATATGATGTGGCTTCGCTCCATCCATTGATCCAATTGTGTGCTCCCTTGGTAGGACTTGACTCAGTCTCTTTAAGAAAATTACAACTCAACTTGGACTTGAATAAAATTTGACTCAAGACTACAAGGCTTCAAGACTCAAGACTAGGAACAAGACTCAAGACTTTAAGGCTCATGACTCATGACTCAAGACTATGAATAAGACTCAAGACTTAAGACTTAAGAAGGCTTAGGACTCATGACTCAAGACTCAAGACATCAAGTCTCATGACTAGGAACAAGTTAACAAGATTGAAACTCAATCTGCAATCCATAAGGAATTGGTGTTGACCTGGTTTAATTGAAGTCTTCTTTTAATCTTGGTGTCCGTACTAATTCTCCCGAGGTGGGAAGAACTTGACCCTGTCGAGTAGGTGGTGTGGGCACTCGGATTAGACAGAGGCTCCTCAATCCTTTGTGGATCTCTGAGTATATTTTAATCTGTTGGGTCCTGTAACAAGGCTTCAAGCTTAAGCAATTTACTTTCGAGTCATGTACTTGGTTTCAATTTTTTGTTTTAGTCATATATCTTTGCCAATTTGGTTAATGGGTACTGTAATTAGTTGAATTGGTTCCCAAGCCCGAGTCAACTTGAAGTTGGTTTCAAGCTTGTTGAAGATAGGTTCACAAGTGGGCATCCAAGTAAAACCCGATGATGGACAGGTCAAGCCCTCTCTCAATGCCATGTAAGAGTGCCACTTCAGCAAATGCAGCACCACCTCATCAGTACCACTCGGCATGATGAAGCACCACATCACCAAGCCACTTGGGTGGCCAAGAGAAGATGGAAGCTTCAAAGTCAATGCCATGTGGGCGCCCCATCAAGCCTCTCCTTGATCCAAGTCAACAACATCCCTACCCCACTCCCCACATCAAGCCCTTTTCCAAAGAAGCATGGGTGGCCAAGGAAGGTCAAAGGAGCATACCTTGATTCTTAAAGATAGCATCCCCATCCCACTCTCCCTATCAAGCCTTTTTCCAAAGAAACATGGGTGGCCAAGGAAGGTCAAAAGAGCATCCCTTGATTCTTGAAGACAAGTCCACACAACACTCTCAAAATCAAGCTATCAAGATTAAGCTCATGGTCGGCCAAAGACTCATGAAAGGAGTTTCAAAATTCGAATGGGGTTAGGCACCCCTTGATAAAGATGTGTAACCTCTTTTTTCATTTGAATTCAAGTGGGGCTTAGGAGCCTATAAAAGTGCCCTAACCCTCTTGTAAATTCAATTTTGATGAAATGAAAAAAAAATTTGAAGTTTTCTTCTTCATTGCCATTTTCTCTTAGACTTGGAACTCTGTGAGAGAGTGCCTTTATCCTTCGGGACATCAAGGGGTGAGAGGCCCTAAGTTACCTTCTTCCTTCGTAAGCCACCAACCCATCTTCAAGCTCGGACACCCCTGGAAGATCCACCTGGATGCCCTGCAAGAAGAGCCTTTCTCGATCATCTTGCTCAATTCCTTTCTCATCACTTCTTACTCCCTTATACCCTTCTCTTGTTGTTTTCTAACCTTTCACTTGGTTGCTCGCAGGTCCTCCAAGTACCATGGACAAAGGAGTCGGTCTCCCTTGCCTTCAGGACCATCGGACTAAAAGCTGGCGAATCTGTAGGGTTAGGGCTCGATCTTCGAGGCCGCATCCATGAGTGTGAGCAAACTCGGCATCGAGAACATTTGAATCTTCAATGTTTGCACTCCCTAGTCTCCTAAGTTGGTATTGTCTTAGAGCTAAGTCCTATCGAGATTTCTCAATCCCGGGATCCTTTTTTTATCACTATTTAGGGCTATATTTGTATGCTAAAAATTTCTTGTTCTTACAGAATCTCTAGTTCTAATCTCCACTTGACTTCGGGAATCAATAAATCTATTAAAAACTTAAAACAACAAAAAAAAGAAAAATCACTTGCATGCATCTCATCCATCTTAGCATACTAGTACCGCATCATGTTTGGTATCAGAGCTTCATCCTGCATCATGTTTGGTATCAAAGATTCATCCCGCATCATGTTTGGTATCAGAGCATCATCCCGCATCCTTTCTGGTATCAGAGCAAGGTTAGGACTTAGTTTCTTCTTAAGTACTCTGATCGGGTGCTTCACCATGGCCATCTAGTCATAGAAAAAAGTAGGGCTGCAAGACCCTCACATCCCATTCAAAAGAAATTTTTTATGGCCTGTAGAGGTGCCGTTGTGATTGACCCTTGAAGAAGAAAACAAGGAGATAGGTATCTTTGATCTTAAAGAAAGTTTTGCTTTATTAGATTTTAGCATATTTAAAATTCTGCATTTTCCAACCCAGTATATAGTTTGTTGTTTTAGTTGTTTTTGCTTGTAGAAATCTTTGAATTTTCTGATTTTTTTTTTTCTGAACTCCATATAACTGATAGTATTTTTTAATTTTTTTCAAATTTTATTTCAGTCTTTAGATTTTCTACACACTTAATTACTATTTGAGCATAATTCTGCTCTGAATCTCCAGCAAGATCATTTCATCATACTTTTATTACTACAAAGTCTAATTTTTCACTTTAGGTTCATATTATTTAATTTCAGCATCTTATGTTTCTGCTAATATACATCAAAACACAAAAAAAGGAACTGAAATACATTTCATTAGGTTTCATTTGTATGCCATCATCTACATAATTGACTTAAGGATGACAATATCAGAAGATAAGTGAAGCAGGTCATTATCTTTCCTTAGGCCAAAAGCAACCACCCTTGCATTTTGAACCTAAGCCTAACTAAAAACCAATTAGCAACCTAATAGCTTAAGGACATTAACGAGTCGGGTTTAACCATTGTGGGAAGACTGGTGCATACAACCCTGTAATTAGTATTGGAAAGCTGGTGTCTAATGCAAGAGGTCTAGCATCAAACGATCTAAGTGGTGTTGTGGTTCCTTAATTAGGTCCTTTTGAAAGCAAGGGGGGCCTCCCACACTCCCACCTCTTACCTGGCTGGTGAAAGGGCTAGTTGTTGTGCTGTGTATCATCTAAGTTAACCCATTCTATTTGAACTCGTAGGTCTAGCAAAACTGTAGCACCTTTCTTTGTGTGTTGCATGTCTACTAGGTCAGGAGTCCCGTATCACCCATATCACTCTTAGTCAGGTGAACCCATTGATAACCTTGAGAATCAACTTAGCCTCATCACTGAGCAGCTTGCCAAGTTGACCCAAAGAGCTGATAGATTTGAAACAAGGCTAGGAACCATGAAGAGGACCCAAGAGCCTCACACTAAACCAGAGTTTGAATCACCTCCCCACCCTAGGAGATTCCCTCAATATGATCCCTCCTTAGAGGCTGAGCCCAGAAGAGTCCCACACCCTAACCCAGCCTAAGAGGTTCACCTTAGGGGACCCAATTAGGAGTTCATGGACCAGGTGATGCGGAACTAAAATGCATGCATAAGTACTTTTGTATTTCTTTATATTAAGAGTTAGATATTTAAATCCTGAAGATAGACCAAGGACCTAAGTTGAGGGTTCTATGCAAACAAGTAGCAATCACATGAAGAATAGGACCTAAAAGTAATAGAAAAGAGGACCGCCGAGATCGAGAAGTCTTAGTTGGGCTAGTTCCCTTTCAAGAATGCTACTAGCAAGCAGAGGGTGTCTACCTGATAATGGTTGATGCGCTTGATGAAGATCGTAGATGAAGGGATCGCTCTCGCTCCCGGATGTGGCCTGGATGATCAAGCCAGAGACCCGCGGATTCTCGGCTTTCAACACGGTGATCCGATCGCTGCCTGGCTGGAGTCGTTGGATTCATAGAAGTTGAGAGACCTGTAAACAGCCTATCAAGGGTTAGAAAACAAAGCAAGGATGAAGGAATAAAGTCAAAATAGCAAGGGAAAGAGAGGTTGGATGTGGGTGGCCAAGGTTTGGAGGAGTGGATGGCGGTTGGAGATAGGGCACTGGACATAAGGAGGAAGGAGGGGCTCACACAGAATCTCTTTAGCACACAGCAATAAGCTCATAATAGTTGGAAACTCAATTATATTCATCAAAAGTTATCAAATTCTCATACAAGGGGTCCCTTATATAGAGTCATGAGACTTAGGGCCTAAGCAGAAGAAAACAAGGAAAATAAGGGGTGCCCACTTTCTTCCTAAAGTGTGGGGCTGAATACATGGAAGAAAACACTCTCATGCCATACAAAATCCCTCCAAACAAGGTAGGTAGTGGGTAGCCAAAGGTGGGGACCAAGGGGCACAAACTTCTTCTCTTGGCTTAGGGTGGATCACTTCTTTCCTAAGCAAGCCGGCATGAATCATAGGATTCATGTTTATCTATTTTGACTTTCCTTCTTGTCATGCTGGCATGTGGAGTTGGTGTGCTTGGGGTGTGGAAGGGGTGTGCTGGCATGTGGTCATCAACTCCTTATGCATGGGCCGACTTCATGATCCTCCAAGAAATCCTAGGTGGCGAAATCTAGGATGTGATTGGGACTCCATGTGGCTATTGAGGTGGCATACTGGGTGGTGTCCTTCGCATGCTTTAGTCTTCTTTGACTTGGCTTGACTCGATACAGACTCAATACAACTGGACATGATTACAAGACTCAGAATATGATTATCTCAACATGAGTTGACTTGACCGACTGATCTAAAATTCTAATGGTATGGATCAAATGCTACATACAGGACTCAATTGATGAAAAAAAAATCTTTAATAGACTAAGCCCTTATTATAAACTAGACTCAAATACTATTAAGTAATCCATAGAGGGTTTAGAAGCCTCTGTCTTATTCTGGTACCTCTGGTATCCCCACCAATTCTCCTGATATGGGAGGAACTCGACCCTGTCGAGTAAGGATCATACTAGCTCACATATCTCTCGAGAAGGTCTGGGTCGAGGTGCTGCAAGTCCTCTCAATAAATTCATGAATCGTCCGATTCTGGCCGGCATTGCCATCGGACCAAGTAGCATTGATAGCTGCGATCCCGGGTCATGATGGCTTGATCATCCAAGAATGCTCAATCTGTTCTCCTCTCTCAGGCCAATTAATTAGTAGATAGTTTGAGCTTGGGTCACTCACAATGGAAGGAGTAGGTCCAAAGGCCTCACTGCGTATCACTGCCGGTTCCCTATACTCAACCAGGTCTGCGATATTGAAGGTAGAACTAATACCAAAATCTGGAGGCAAATGTAACACATAGGCATTTGGTCCAACCTTCTCTATCACTCTAAAAGGTCCTGCTCCGTGAGAATGAAGCTTCTTTTTAGGCCTAAGCCCAACCAAGATAGAATTCCCTACATTGAATCCATTCGCTCTTACTCGGGAATTAGCCAGTTTGTTAGATGTTTCATTACTTAAATTATGCTTATGGCTAATATCCTGATGCATATGCTGTACGGTGTTCAGTGCAGGTGTGGACATGCTGGGCATATGCAGACTTCAACAGGTGACGCAAAGGACTCAAACTAACACCTAACAGACTCGACTATGCATTCCTATTGAAGGAGATTTTATTGAACTCTTTGGACCTAAACCTAATAGATTATAGGTCCTCTAGGTTTGATCCTAGCTTGACATGCACATGAAAATTTACAATGGACTCTTAGCAAATTCCATAGAGTATGCCAGAAGTAAGATGCAAACCTAACATGCTTAATGAATATATGCAGTATGCTAATCTCAAGTAAATGCAATCTAATGATCCTAGAAATGCTGAAGGTTTTTGGAAAAGGTAGAATATAAGAGGTGGGTTCAAGATTAGTCTGGGAGGGTAGGGAAAAAGGTTCAGGGTTAGTTGGACAAAGTAGCATATAAGAAGGTGTGTCAAATACTAATCCTAGACTAGTAAGGCTAACCTTACAAGGTTAAGATATATCTATAGGGTTTGCATGATGGAAGGATGAGTTACTAATCTCAGGAAAGAGCTCCTTAATAGGAACTATAGGAGGGAGCTCATCCCGAGGGTACTGATTCAAAGAGATCAGGTCCTTAATAAATTCTTCTGGTTCTTGTATTTTAGGACTAGACTCTATAACTTGGCTCTCCTCTATGGTTTCCTTAGGTAAGGTTCTAGCAGCAGTATCTAGGTTCTCTTCCTCTAATTGTTCTTCCACTATAGCTTTAGGCTGGGTATAGTTAGGGTCAACTAACTTTAGATTGGCTTCTACCTGGGTACCTACGGGGTCAACTAATTATAGGTCTTCTAGAGGTGTCTCCTCTTCTCCCTCATACTATCCACTAAGCTCACATCAGCTACATACACTTCCACTTTACCGTCACTCTCGTGAACTAGTGGGATGGTAGGTAAGAGTCGACTAAGGGAAGATTGGCTTGGTCATAGTTTCTGATTAGGGGCACTACTCCTAGTGGGTTCAGATTGACTAAGGGATAGTGGATTACTACTAGGCTCATATCTAGGGATACTAGTTTTATGGGCTTCCGGTCGATGGCCTATGGGTTTGGATCTATAGGTCATGGGTTTTCTAGGCTTATAGGGCATGGGTGCATAGAATCTATGTTCATAGGTTTTGGGTATATAGGTTCTATGTTCATATAATTTGGGTAGTGTGGGTAAAGGTGGCTCAGGTTTGGATCTAGTTTGGGTCCTATGGGTTTCTTTAGGGTTCCTATCCGAACATCTACTTGGTCAAATCTATGATTCACCTAGGTGAAAGATTGGGCTACTTGCTCAGTAAGGGCTTTAATCTGGGCTTCAAGATTATCCATGGATTCAGCCAGTTGTGGGGGTGTGGATGAAATGGGACTCCTGATCTAGTGCACGTGCAAGGCTCAACAATGACTCGACTATGGCTACCTAGACCTAGAGCCCAATCAGAATGGGTTGACTCAACCTACACACAACTCAACTCCTAGTCCTTCAACTGGCCAGGTAAGAGGTGGGATGGTGGGAGGCCCCCATGCTCTCGCAAGGACCCAATTAAGGAACCACCGATATGCTTAGGTCGTTTGACACTATACCTTTAGCTTAGACACCAGCATCCAGTAGTAGGAGATGAATTGGGTGCACTAGTCATTCCACAATGGTTGAACCTGACCTGTTGATGTCCCTAGCCCTATAGGGCAAATTAAGTCTACTCGATTTTAATGAGGGTTGGGTTCAGATAAAAGGGTGGTAATTTTTTGGGCTAAGGAAAGATAATGACCTCCTTCCCTTATCTTGTGATGTTGATGCCCTTAAATTAATCATGCAATGATGGCAGGCAGATGAGAATGCAAATTAGGATTTCAAGTATTTTTTTGTTGTTTTATGAATATATGTATTTTTTTTGTTTTGGTATTTTTTTTAAATAGAAAGATAATTTTCAGATAATGACCTAATATGAAGGAAACATGCCAAAATTTTAAGATATGGAAAAATTATACTGAAACAACCCTAAACTTGCTAAAATTGACTTTGCTGCCAAAAATAAGGCAGAACTATTATCAAGCAGTATTCTGGTTGGTAGAAAATCCACATATCAAAATAATTCTTTAGAAAATCTTGAAAATTAATTTAAATTATAAATAATTCATCAAAATAAATTTTAGATTTTTCTAAATTTTTTACTAGCAAAAACAATTGAATAATCAGGCTATGTACTAAAAAGGCCGAGATGCAAGATTGACTTTGCTGCCGGAAATAGGGCAGAACTGTTCTTAGGCAGTATTTTGGTTGGCAAAAATTCCACAGATAGAAATAATTCTTGAAAAAATTTTAAAAATTAATTCAAATTACATAGAATTCATCAAAATAAATTTCATATTTTTTGAGTTTTTTACTAATAGAAACAATTGAAATAGCAAGCTATATACTAAAAAGGCCGAGATGCAAGATGATCATAATGAACTCTTTGTTTTCTTCTTCAGGGGTCAAATCACAGTGGCACCCCTATATGCCATCGAAGATCCTGTCAATTGGGAAGAGAGGGTCTTGCAGCCCTACTTGTCTCCTATGACCAGATGGCCAAGGTGAAGCACCCGATCCGAGTATTCAAACGGAACTGAGCCCGAACAGGCTTTGATACCAAATGATGCAAAACTAAAATGCATGCATTTTTTTTTTTATTATTTCTTTATATTAAGAGTTTGATATATAAATCTCAAGGATCAGACCAAGGACCTAAGTAGAGGGCTCTATGCAAACAAGTAGCAATCGCAATGAGAATAGGACCTAAAAGTAATAGAAAAGAGGACCGTCGAGGCTGAGAAGTTTTGGTTGGGCTAGTTCTCCTTCAAGAATGCTACTGGCAAGTAGAGGGGGTGTACCTGACAATAGTTGATATACCTGATGAAGATCGTATATGAAGGGATTGCTCTCGCTCCTAGATGCGGCCTGGATGAACAAGTCAGAGACTCGCAGATTCTCGGCTTTCAATCCGGTGATCCATTCGCTGCCTGGCTAGAGTTGTTGGATTCATAGAAGTTGAGGGACCTGCAAATAGCCTATCAAGGGTTAGAAAACAAAGCAAGGATGAAGGAATAAAGTCAAAATAGCAAGGGAAAGAGAGGTTGCATGTGGGCGGCCAAGGCTTGGAGGAGTGGATGGCGGCAGGAGACAGGGCATAAGATACATGGAGGAAGAAGGGGCTCACACAGAATCCCCTTAGCACATAGCAATAAGCACACAGTAGTTGGAAACTCAATTATATTCATCAAAAGTTATTAAATTTTCATACAAGGGGTCCCTTATATAAAGTCATGAGACTTAGGGCCCAAGCAGAAGAAAACAAGGAAAATAAGGGGTGCCCACATTCTTCCTAAAGTGTGGGGCTGAATACATGGAAGAAAATACTCTCATGCCATACAAAATTTCTCCAAACAAGGTAGGTAGTGGGTGGCCAAAGGGGGGAACTAAGGGGTGCCAACTTCTTACTTCTCATAGCTTGGGGTGGACCACTTCTTTCCTAAGCAAGCCAGCATGAATCATAGGATTCGTGTTTATCTATTTTGACTTTCCTTCTTGTCATGCTGGCGTGTGGAGTTGGCGTGCTTGGGGTGTGGAAGGGGTGTGCTGGCATGTGGTCATCAACTCCTTATGCAGGGGCTGACTTCATGATCCTCCAAGAAATCCTAAGTGGTGAAATCCAGGGTGTGACTGGGACTCCATGCGGCTGCTGAGGTGGCACACTGGGTGGTGTCCTTCACATGCTTTAGTTTTATTTGACTTGGCTTGACTCAATACAGACTCAATACAACTGGACATGATTACAAGACTCAGAATATGATTTGCTCAATATGAGCTGACTTGATCGACTGATCCAAAATCCTAATGGTATGGATCAAATGCTACATACATGACTCAGTTGATGAAAAGAAAAACTCTAATAGGCTAAGCCTTTATTACAGACTAGACTCAAACACTATTAAGTAATCCACAGAGGTTTTAGAAGCCTCTGTCTTATTCTGGTGCCTCTGATGTCCCCATCACCAGGTTAAAAGAGGATCTAGTAGCCTAAAGGAAAGGGAGCCGGGAGTTAACATGATCAAGGCCAAGGAGTTAGAGAAGGAGATTACTGAGGTAACCCCTGCTACTAAAGAGATTCATGAACCAACCCAAAGAGAACACCCTCAAGAAATAGTTGAAGCTCTAAAAGAAATTACGGATGTATTTCTCGATGAATTATCTAATCAACTACCACCCAATGAGATTACTTAGGGAACCCATGCCACTAAAAAGATTCATAAATTGACCCAAAGAGAACACCCTTAAGAAGTAGTTGATGCTCTAAAATAATTTGAGGATGTATTTCCCAATGAGTTACCTAATCAACTACAACCCCTTAAGGACATCCAGCATGCTTTATGCTTGGTCCTAGGATCCTCATTACCAAACATTCCTCACTATGGGTTGAACCCCACCGAGCCCCAAGAACTACAAAAACAAGTGGACCATATGACACCCATAGATCAAAGTTCAAATCTTAAGGTCATCCCGAGTAACCAAGGTTTGTTTCATGCTTCCAATAGATTGTCCCAAGACTCGGATTCCTATTTCCTGTCATACCCTAAGGCTTTCAATGTTCCCCAAACTTTCAAATCACACTGTGTTAAGGTCCTTCAATTGCACTAGTTCTTTAAGTATGTTAGGTTTGCGACCTACTTTTGGAAGATCTTATGGCATTTGCTAAGAATCCATTATAAATTTTCATGTGCATGCCAAACCAGTGTCAAACCTAAAGAGAGTCTATAGTCTATTTGGTTTAGGCCCTAGGAGTCCAATAAAATACCTCTTAATAGGAATGCATAGTTGAGCCTTCACTTTGCATCATGTTAGAGTTCTGCATTATGCACTAATTTTGAAATAATTTGGCTGATTTCCCAAAGCTAACCAAAGAATTTGAAATAAGGGATTCTATAATGATTAGGCTTAGGCTTGAATGGTTCCCACCAGGGACCATTAAGAAACTACATGCTCATTGAGCTAGCCCCTTTAAGGTGATAAGGAGAGTTGGCCCTAATAACTATATGCTTGAGCTACCCCCGGATTATGTCATTAGCTCGACTTTCAATATCTTAGACTTAGTCGAGTATAGGGAACCAGCAAACATACCCAATGAGCCATTTGGGCCTGGCCTATATTTTACGAGTGAACCCGACCAAGAGTGTCCACCTCCAATTTTACATGAGAGTGGAGAATGGATCGATCGTGTCCTGGATGATCAATCTATCACCACCCGGGATAAAGGCTATCTGCAATACTTGGTCCGATGGCAAGGCCAGCCAGAGTCCAATGATTTGTAGATTACTCAAGAGGACTTGCAGTGCCTCGAGCTCGACCTTCTTGAGAAATATCAAAGCCAAATCAAGCCTTACTCGACAGGGTCGAGTTCCTCCCATCCCAAGAGAATTGGTGTGGGCACCAGGATTAGACAGAGGCTCCTTAATAATCTGTGGATCTCTGAGTAGGATTTTAATCTGTTGGATCCTGTAATAAAGCTTCAAGCCTGAGCAATTTACTTTTGAATCATGTAACTGGTTTCAGTTTTTTATTTTGGTCATGTATCTTGTCCAATTTGGTCAATGGGTCCTGTAATTAGCTGAATTGGTTCCCAAGCCCAAATCAACTAAAGTTGGGCTCAAGCTTGTTTGATGATAGATCCACAAGTAGGCATCCAAGTCAAGCCCAATTATGGACAGGTCAAGTCAGCTCAAAAGTACTGGGTCGAGTTACCTTCTTCCTTCGCAAGCCACCAACCCATCTTCAAGCTCGGACACCCCTGGAAGATCCACCTGGATGCCTGCAAGAAGAGCCTTTCTTGATCATATTGCTCAATTCCTTTTCCATCACTTCTTACTCCCTTATACCCTTTTCTTGTTTTCTAACCCTTCACTTGGTTGCTCGTAGGTCCTCCAGGTACCATGGATAAAGGAGTCAGTCTCCCTTGCTTTCAGGACCATCGACTGAAAGCTGGTGAATCCGCAGGGTCAGGGCTTGATCTTCATGGCCGCATCCGTGAGTATGAGCAAACTCGGCATCCGGCATATCTGAATCTTCAAGGTTTGCACTTCCTAGTCTCCTATGTTGGTATTGTCTTAGAGCTAAGTCCTATCGGGATTTCTCAATCTCAGGATCCTTTTCTTATCACTATTTAGGATCTATATTTCATGCTAGAAATTTCTTGTTCTTACAGAATTGCTTGTTCTATTATCCACTTGACTTCGGGAATCAGTAAACCTATTAAAAACCTAAAATAATAAAAAAAAAGAAAAATCACTTGCATGCATCTCATCCATCTTAGCATAGTAGTTCCATCATATTTGGTATCAGAGCTTCATCCCACATCATGTTTGGTATCAGTGCTTCATCCCACATCAGTAAGGGTCTGCTTTACTCTAGTAATATTCTAATAAGTCTGGGTTGATTCCTTGTAGATCCTCTCAAGTGATCCTTGAGTCTTCAGATTCTGGTCGACCTTGCCAATGAACTAAATAGCATTGGTAACCTTTATTCTAGGTGGTGTAGCTTGGTCATCCAAAATATGCTCAATCTTATCTCGCTATTCTGGTAGAATTATTGGTGGACACTATGGGATAGGCTCACTCTTAATAATTGGCTTACACCCAAAAGGCTCACTAGGTATCATTAGTGGCTCCTTATACTCTACTAGGTTTGAAACATTGAAGGTCAAGCTGATACCTAAATCATATGGTAAGTCTAGCACATACGCATTAAGTCCTATTTTCTTTATAATTTTAAACAAGCATGCACTGCGGGCATGCAACTTTTTCATGGTTCCTGGTGGGAACCATTCTGGTCTAAGCCTTATCATAACATAATCTCCTTTAGTGAATTCTTTGACCCTCCTATGTGAATTCGCCGTATGCCTATAAGTTTCATTGCTCAATTGGATTTTCTTGCTGATTTCTTTATGTATATCCCTAATATGCTATGCATATGACTCAGCTAATTCAGAAATTTGTGCTTGTGTGGGTAAAGGGATAAGATCTATGGGCCTCCTAGGTTTGTAACCATGGACCACCTCAAATGGACTCTTTCCAGTAGATCTATTGACTGAGCTGTTGTAAGCAAACTCAACATGAGGGAGTAAGAGATCCCAATTTTCTATACTATCACTAACTAAACATCTCAGTAGATTTCCTAGACTCCAGTTAACTACTTTAGTTTGGCCATTAGTCTGAGGATGGTAGTGAAGGTGAAAAACACCAACACCTAGCATACATTATGCAAGAAAAGAGGGCAGAGGAAATGCATTTTAAAATATTTTTAGACACGCATAGCAGAAGGCTCGGTAGATAGATCTAAACTATCTATTGATCTGCCCGTAACAGGAACTAGTATAAAGACCTAGCATGCATATAACATCAAAAATAGCACAAATATAAAGGTTATACCTCTATACCTCGGTGAGTGTCAGAGACAAGCTATGAAGAGCTGTGAGAAGGAGGAAGGCGCTCGAGCCACACAAGCATCTGGCCTCTACAAGATGTCCACACCTGGGCTCGACTCTGATCAACTCCCTCGGAGTGCTAGCTCTTCGAGATCCTTGGCCAATCTTTTTCTTCCAGGAAGACTATGAGGAGAGCAGGAACCCTTTCCCAAAACCTCACTCCCAAGACCTAGCTTGATTTTAAGGTAGCACACACCCAATCCCTAAAGCTCTCACTCTTCTCAATCTTCTTCTCCCAAAAATCTGTTGTTATGTGTTGTTGTGTAACCCCAGTAGCCACCACAATGTCCTACATTTATAGGGGCAACAAGGAGAGGGAGAAGAAGGAAGGAGAGATGAGAGGAGAAAATGGGGGAGAGGATCAAGGTCATTCCAAATGGATCAAACCCAAAGAGGAAAGTATGACCTTCATACCATAAAACCTTGGAGCAAAAACTGGTCTGAATTCGGAATTCAAACCAGGTCAAAAAATGCTTAAAAAATCCTTCACGAAATCCTCCCAGAAAATTGCTCGTCACAGGAAGTGTCAACACTTGAAAATCTCCAAGTGTCGACACTTCACCAAGTGTCGACACCTACAAAATTCCAAGTGTTGATACTTGGAACAAAGTCAATCAAATTGACATCGGGTGTCGACAAACGATTTTCAATCATCGATTAGCCATAAGATCATATAAGAATCCTCTATGGTGTGTGACCACATAGGTTCGAATACTAAGGTGGTAGCATTGGAACATTTTTAGTACCAGTCAAAGTCCTCATCTAGCAATGATACCCGACGTCCGGATAGGTCGAAGATGCAGAGCACCTCACAAGAACCTCTGGTATATGGTTGCCGCATAATTCATCCCTTTGACCTTACAATGCTCAGGATAAACCCTAATTTGGTCTATCCATATCATGTCTCGACCTCACAAGTTCTATGATTCCTCACAAGAACTACCCTGGCCGAGGTTTTGCTGAATTAAGACATAGTGAGTCATTCACTCCAAACTATTTGGAGAGGTCAACTCCATCTTGATCCACCACTGCTCCACAAGTACTTGACTATACCCATAAACCTTCCATCATTGGATTAGAAATCCAGATAGTCCGATACCAAAGTATAGTGAGTTGCTTGCAAGCTGCTATGGTGACCTTAGGTCTGAGGGACACATATACCCATATCTCTTCGTTAGCAACCCTTTGGCAGAAGGGAGCTCCGCAGATGGTCATGTTCAGTGAGATGTCATATATTTTACTTGGATGTCACACCAATGTCTCCACACTCCTTGGTTAAGAGGATAACCAATAAATGTGACATATAATAACATAGACTTGATACATTGTCGTCCTATAACAATGTATCATTTGGTTATGAACCAGTTTAAGAACTACTTAATATATCCTCTCTATATCAAAAAATGTAGTTCTAAGGAATCCATCACACAAGAGTTCTTTAAAGGAAAAATAAATATGATGGACAGCCAAAAATAAATAACTTTTATTTATTAAAGAATTCATAAATAAAATATAAAATAGCACAACTATCTACAGCTTAGATGATTGGCATTGGGACATAATTCCTAATAGGTAGGCAGTAGAGAATTTTAGTCTGGTTCCTAGCATATGCCAAAGGGTCTTCCAAAAGTAGCTAGTGAACCTACCATTTCTATCTGACAAAATGGTTTTGGGTAAACCATGTAGCCTAACCACTTCGTCAAGGAAAAGCTTAGCCATTCTTGAAGTATCGAGGGTTTGAGAACATGGGATGAAGTGAGCCATTTTAGAAAATCGATCAACTACAATGCAGATGGAATCATGTTTCCTTGAGGTCTTTGGTAGTTCTAGTACAAAGTCCATACTAAGATCCTACCAGGGCCAATCAGGGACTAGTAGAGGAGTGTACAAACCAGTGTTTTGATTTTGCTATTTGGCAACAGCATATGTTCGACATTGCACCACAACTTGGGCTACATTCCTTTGAGGCTAGGCCAAAAGAATTGGTCTTCTATTGCTAGGATGGTTTTATTTCTACCAAAGTGATCTGTTAGGCCTCTAGCATGAACTTCCCAGATAAAAAACTCTCTAATAGAAGTTCGGGGGACACACAACTGATTTCCTTTGAAAAGGAATCTATCTAGGAGAGTATAGTCACTATATACACTAGATGGTCCTTGTTGGAGGGATTGATAAATGTCACTAAAGTCTGGACACTTAGGGTATTCTTCTTTCAGTCTTTCATACCCTAAAACTTCATGCTAACTGAGGTCAAAAGCATGGATCATCGGCTCAACGCATCTGTAACTCTATTTTCAGAGCCGGCATAGTATTTTAGAATAAAGGTATACGCTTGAATGAATTCTATCCATTTCCCAGGTCCAGGGTTCAATTTCTTTTGAGAATTAAGGAATTATAAGGCTTCATGATTGGCATAAAGAACGAACTCTTGTGATAGTAAGTAGTGTCTCCAATACCTTAAAGCCTGAACTACCACGTACAATTTCTATCATACGTCGAGTATCTCTTTCTTGCCTCATTCAACTTCTCACTAAATAATGCCACTGGATGACTCTCTTGACTCAAGACTCCTCCAATTCCTACTCCAGAGGCATCACAAGAAACCTCAAATATCTTTAAAAAATTGGGTAACCTCAAAATAGGTGCTTGTGTCATCATTTTCTTGATTTCTAGGAAGGCTCTATGGTGCGAGATGACTCTAAGATTACTAAATATACAAGAAAAATAGTAAACTAGTTTTTTTGTATTTTTTTATAATTTTAATTTGCAGGCTAAATTTCCAAAATTAAGTAAAGAGTAGCAAGATATTTAGCAATGCAAAGAATCATCATATCGCAGGCATACTCATGCAAAATAATAAGAACCAAGACTCGAGAATTGAGAAACTCCCGGCTTAGGATAGCTAATCTTCATCAAATTAGAAATCAAGAGAAGGGAAGGATGTTACTAGACGGAGATTGAAGAATCTATAATTGAAGAGATCACTTCCACTCTCTGATTAGAGCCTGGATGATGAAGCTTCCATTTCCTTGGATTAGATGGCTGATTTGGGTGATCCTTGAGGCAAAGAATGACTCCTCTAGGAAGGTGAAACACCTCAGGGATCCTGCAAATGTCAGAGGATGGTTAGAAAGCAATAACAAGATAATTAAAAGAAAATTAGGGTTACAAGAAGATGGAATCAGGATTTGGTTGTGGGTGGCTTGAAGAAGGACGATGCTCCTTGCTTTGGTGGCCTAGAGCACTCCTTTGTGCATATGAAGGCTTGGAAGGCAGCAAGCTAGGGCATGGATGAAAACTTGGAGCAGGGGTTCGGCCAGGCACAAGAAAAACACACCAATAACTCAAGAACATCAACACAAGAATAACTCAAAGTAAAATTCAACAAAGTTTAATTCATATGAGAAAGATTCATTACAAGAGGAAGAGGGGTGGGGTATTTATAGAGCTCCCATGCCCTCTCCTAACTAGGGTTACACTTGGGTTAGGAATAACCTATCCTTAAGGTATTACAAGTCTTCTCCCGCTTAGGTTACAAGTCCTCTCCTAGCTAGTTAGAATTATAAGTCTTAAAACATTTAGAAAAACAAATCCCAACTAGGTTAGGAACTTGACCTAGTCTTCTCCTTCTCCCTTCATGTTTTGACCTAGTCAACTTCAAGGATGCCAAGGTTGGTGTGTTGGGCTTCTAGGAGCAGCAATGGGCCGGCCAAGATGGGTGGGGTGCATGGGCTTTGGGCCCTGGGAATTGGGATGGCCTGGTAGCTGGAATATTCCTTGGAATCTTGCTTCTTAGGGGCTTGGGCCTGGTGCCTGGCTGATTTCTCTTAGGCTGGGGTGTAGATGGACCTCTGGATTCATGATGTGATCTGGTATGGGAATACACTCTATTATCTGGAGGGGAATCTAGGCAACAAAATCTAATAAGATGATGTAGTGGCCTCTGACTCCTGGATAAGGTCTGGTGGAACTCCAAAATAGGGTAACTTCCTCTCTTGTACAAAAATTGGACTCATACCAGACTTATATTGAAATACAGGACTTGATACTAGACTGTGATTGAGACACAATCAACTAGCCTCAACTTATTACAGGACTCAATCTTACTTGCTTACAAAATTGTGACACATGACTAAGGTTCTACAAAAATCCTAATCAGTAAACCATATGGGATCCAGGGATCTGTGTCTAATCTTGGTGTGCCCACTAATTCTCCCAGGATGGGAGGAACTCGACCATGTTGAGTAAGGGTCAATTTGGCTGCTCGAGGGTCTGGGTTGAGGCGCAGCAGATCCGCACCAGCATTCCACAAGTCCTCAAATTTTGGTCGACCTTGCCACCGGACCAAGTACCACTAACAGTCTCCATCCTGAGTACTGATGGCTTGATCATCCAGGGTTCTTTCAATCTTTTTCTCACCAAAAAGCCAAATTGTATGTGGTCACTCTGAGGTAGGTTCACTCATAAAGAAAGAAAGTGGCTCAAGGGGCTCACTGGGTATCACTGCTGGCTCCCTAGACTCTACGAGATCTGAGATGATGAAGGTGGAGCTAATACCTAAATCAGGTGATATCTTAAGTGCATAGGCATTGGGTCCATTACTCTTCAATATTTTGGATGGGCCAGCTTTGCGAGCATGAAATTCCTTCATAATCATAGAATTCTCTGCAAAAAGACTCTTTATCTCTCTTTTGGGAATTAGCCAAGTTTTTATTTAATTCATTACTTATGTTCAACTTCTGACTAATTTTCAGATGTAAATGCTATGCAGAGGCTAGTATAGGTGTTGACAAATAGGTTAGGACTGTGAATCATATTGGACTCAAAACTAATACCTAATAGACTCGACTAGACATTCTTATCAAAGGAAATTTATTGGACTCGTTGGATCAAAATCCTAACAAACTGTAGACTCTTTAGGTTTGATCCTATCATGGCATGCATATGAAACTTTACTATGTACTCCTACTAGGTGCCATAGAGTATGCCAGAAATATGATGCAAATCTAACCAGTGCAATGAATGAATGCAATATGATTACCCCAATAAAATGCAATCTAAGGGTTGGGAAATCATGAAAAGTTTCAAAAAAAGGTAAAAAATAAGAAGTGGATTCAGGATTAGTCTGATAGGGCAAGAAATAAGAAAAGGGTACGTGGTTAATCGAATAGAATAGGATGCAAGAAGGGGTGTCAAGAAATTAGTCCTAGACTAATGAGATTGACCTTACGGGTTTGAGGTAGTCCTACAGGGTCTGCATTATGGAAGAATGGGTTATTAATTTTAGGGAAGAGATCAATTGAAGTCAATGGAGTGACTTCATCCTTAGGGTATGGGTTTAAAGAGATCAAGTCCTTAATAAACTCTTCTGGCTCATGAAATTCAGGACTAGGCTCTATAATTGGGTTCTCTCTTAAAGTCTCCTCTAACTGCTCTTACATTATAGCTTGGGTGTGATTTGGGCCATCAAACTCTGGGTCAACTACTATGTGGGTATGGTCAGGGTCAATTGATAGAGGGTGGCTTCTGCTTGGGTATCCATTAATTCAACAAACTCTAGATCATCCATAAGTGTGTCTTCTTCTTCCTCATACCCCTCCACTAAGCTCACATTAGCTTCATATATTTCCTTTACAAGGTCATCCTTGGTGAACCAATGGGGTGGTAAGAGGGGGTTGACTAATAAAATTGACTAATACTAGGTTCAAATCTAGGGATATTAATCCTATAGGGTTCAGGTAGACTAAGGAATAGTGGATTATTACTGGGTTCATATTTAGGGACTATGGGTCTGGTCTGGGGTTCCTACTTGGTCATCTAATGGATTAATCCTATGGGTTGCTGGGTTATTGGATTGGATCATTTGGTCAAGTCAATTGTTGATCTGGGTATTCGGTATTGGTTTGGTCAAATTTGAGGATCATTTGGGTAAACTGATCGATCATGGCTTTCATGAAGGCCTCTAGATTGGGATCCATGGCTGAGCTGGGTTGGGGTTTAGACTTTAAGTATTGGGTTCCTAGTCTAGTGGTCATACACTCAATCAAATAATCAGAATGAGATGGTGCAGCCAAGCATGCAAAAGAAAAAAAAAGGTTAGCATAATCTAGGATTTTCTAGACCTAGAGCCAAAACTGAGTAGGTCAGCTCAACTTACACCCAACTCAACAACTAATCCTTCCTCTGGCCAGGTAGAGAGTGAGAGTGTGGGAGGCCCCCCTGCTTTTTGTAGGGACCCAATTAAAAACCACAACACCACTTAGGTCGGTTGACTCTGGACCCTCAGCCTTAGACACTAGATTTCAGTAATAGTTGATGAATTGAATGGACTAGTTGGCCCACACAATTCGGACCCGACCTGTTGGTGTCACCTAGCCCTCTAAGACAAATTAGGTCTAATTAATTTTAATTAGGCTTAGGTCATAATGTTGGTGGTTGTTTTGGGCCCAAGACAGGTGATGAAACCTACCCTGATGTTAAATAGTGATTGCCCTTAATATTAGGTTACAGAGATGAAGGCACTGAATGGTCCTGATGCAATCTAAAATAATCAAAAAAATATATATTTTTTATGTGCTTTCTATGAGGTAGCAAGTTAAGTTTAGGTTGATTAGGCTAGCAAACAAATTGGGCTTGGGATTGGGGTGTGTGGAAGTTGGTTAGGTTTGGTTAAATAAAAGTGCAGAAATAGCAGAATTCAAAATATTAAAATTTTAGAAGATGCAGGATTTGACATAGTTATCGATGTATAAAAAAATCAAAAAAATTATAGAATAGAGGATGGTCAGTGATGATGAACTCTACCATATTTTATGGAAAAAAAAATCAAATGATGATGAAAATCCTAGGATTTTCAGATTGACATAGAAATCTCAAAATTTTAGTTAGAGTTTTTAATATGCCAAATTTATGGGAATTAGGGTTTTGATAAAATTAATTAAAAATTATGAAAATTATCAAGACAAGATAGAGGACATGTCATGAAAATTTTACAGAAAACTAAAATGTTTAAGATGCCAAAATTGATCAAAACCTAGACCTCCTAATGAAGGTGACAAGATGCAGAAATTAGGATTTGTGATTCTAATGCAAATGAGTGCTATCCTAAACCCGCTCTGATACCAAACTAATGCGGGATGACTCTAAGATTACTAAATATATAGAAAAAATAGTAAACTAATTTTTTTATATTTTTTCATAATTTTAATTTGTAGGCTAAATTTTCAAAGGTAAGTAAAGACTAGCAGGATATTCAGCAATGCAAAGAATTATTATATCGCAGGCATACTCATGCAAAATAATAAGAACTAGGACCCGAGAATTGAAAAACTCCCAGCTTAGGATATCTAATTTCATCAAAATAGAAATCAAGAGAAGGGAAGGATGTTACCAAATAGAGATTGAAGAATCTGCAATTGAAGAGATCACTCACACTCTGATTGGAGCCTAGATGATGAAGCTTCCGTTCCCTTGGATTAGATGGCTGATTTGGGCAGTCCTGGAGGCAAAGAACACCTCCTCTGGGGAGGTGAAACACCTTGGGGATCCTGCAAGTGTCAAAGGATGGTTAGAAAGCAATAACAAGACAATTAAAAGAAAATTAGGGTTAGAAGAAGATGGAATCAGGGTTTGGATGTGGGTAGCTTGAAGAAGGACGATGCTCCTTGCTTGGGTGGCCTAGGGCACTCCTTCTTTGGGCGTATGAAGGCTTGGAAGGCAGCAAGCTAGGGCATGGATGAAAACATGGAGTAGGGGTTTGGCTAGGCACAAGAAGAACACACCAATAACTCAAGAACACCAACACAAGAATAACTCAAAGCAAAATTCAGCAAAGTTTAATTCATATGAGAAAGATTCATTACAAGAGGAAGAGAGCTGGGGAATTTATTGAGCCCCATTGCCCTCTCCTAACTAGGGTTACACTTGGGTTAGGAAGAACCTCTCCTTAAGGTATTACAAGTCTTCTCCCACTTAGGTTACAAGTCCTCTCCTAGCTAGGTTAGAATTCCAAGTCTTAAAACATTTAGGAAAACAAATCCCAACTAGATTAGGAACTTGACCTAGTCTTCTCCTTCTCCCTTCATGCTTTGACCTAGTCAACTTCAAGGACGCCAAGGTTGGTGTGTTGGGCTTCTAGGAGTAGCAATGGGCTGACCAAGATATAAAAATGAAAATTATGTTGGAATTCTCCCAGGAACAGAAAATTATGTTGCATAAAATCAGGCATCAAAAGACAGACCACCGCGGAAGTAGATATAAAAATGATTTTATATCTAATCATGCAAACCATAAATAAATCTAATTTATTTATCATAAATTTCTAACATGCTGCATAGCATGAGAAAAATATTAGATCTAAAATAAAAATTATTTTAAGCATAAAATACTTACCTGGATCCTATCTGGGCCTACTTTGAAAAGTGTGCAGATCCGCTACTGAAAAGCCGGGATTCTGTCAGAGCCAAGCAATTGCCTAGCCTCTGCTGGTATCCACACGAAGCTCTCATAACCAAGTCGTAGAGGGCACCGGACTGCAAGATCCTTGTAGCCCTCTCCTCTTTCAACAAATCGTTTGCTTTAAGAACTATGCCGATCCGAATCCGGACCGGCTTTCGGCTTCTGTCTTGCATCTTAGATATGTAACACCTTGGACACTTTTTTTCATCTTTCTCTAGTAGAGCATCTCTCTAGATCTCTAAGAAAAAAGAAGAAAGCTTATAGAAGGAAGAGGAGATGGTGGCCTTAGGAGAGAGACTCCCTGGAAGATGTCCAAGAAGCACGCCCAAAAAGAAAGCTCACGGCCAAGAGAGATTTTTCACGTCAATATTATTTTGTTCGGCCACCCTTCTCTCCCTTTTATGATTTACCGTAAATTAATTCTCTAAGTCCTCCATGTCAAAACCCAGTGTTTTATTTCAAATGGTTGAAAATTAAGAGAGTAAAAGAGAAGGATTCCTCCTCCTCTCTTTCTCTTCAAGTTAAAACACTATTAGCACCCTCTTGGTTTTCACACCCCTTTCTTTCATCGCACAAAATAAATTGGGGCCCACATAGGCATGTGGAGCAAAGCGGAGACAAGGAGAGAGAGTCCCAATCTAATTGGACTCTAGGTCATGGTCCAAATGTATTGATTTTACAGTCAAACTGAAGCCGATTTCAAATCCGATCGAACCATTTCGAAGCGGACATTGCCCCGAATCAATTAGGATTAATTAATTGAGTCTAACTCAATTAAATTAAATCTAATTTAATTTAATTTACATTTAATTTATAATTAATTAATTGTAACATTTATAATTAGATCAAATATTAATTGTAACACTTACAATTAGGTTCAAATTGATTTGTTGATTGGTTACTTGAGCTCCTAATGTGTGTGACCCCTCAGGTCCTATCCTGTCTAGTAAAGAGATATGCTATAATTTTTATTATACATCATCAAAACTCCTTTCGATGGATAGAAATAATTTTAGCTCAACCCAAATTAAGATCATAGATCCTAGAATGATCCTAACGGGTTCTCATAATCCACCAGTAACACCTAGCAGTATGTAGTGGCAACCTAGCAGAATAAGATTGGAACCCCTATGTATAGTTACCATGTGATTCGGTTCCTCTATCAAAATCCTGACATGATGTTGGTTACGAATACTCGTCAAACCCATCAGTCATATGCTAAACTTAGTCGACTCAAGTCCAATTGTGATGCAAATGAAAATACCTTTCCATTATCACCATGCTATGGCCATAGACTTCTTGACTTAGTCTCATTAAGCTTGCATAAGATTAGACCTTACTACTAAGGCTGATAGATCCCTACAAGTGAACACCCTACTCCTACAATAAACTTACTGTAGCCAACGAACACTGCAAGGTCCCGTATGGATAGGAACCATGTGATTGTGCTGTCAAACTATAGCAACCTTATTGTGAGTAGCCGAGATACTCTAGGTCAAGGAACTATTCATACAACTACAACATCAGGAAGTTATCGACGAGTGAGTAGTCATCCATATAACTCTCTGTACTTGGTCACGCTCAGTACCGTTGATCTCTATCAACTATCTGCACTCTCACTCCAGTGTCACCACACTGTAGGTCAGAGACTCATCTACCTAGAAAGGAAAGTATTTGTGCACCAATTTTAACGGATCAATCATCGTCCTCGTGATATTCCAACAATTGGGAGCCTTTAGGAGTTAATCTACAAAGACACATGCCTCAGATTCTCAACTCTTGACAATATGTGTCATTGTCCATTAACTCCATAGACGATTCATAAACACAACAATATGAATGAAACTAATGCCCTTTATTAATAAGAAAAATTAAGTACAAAGTTCATGCCCTAAAATTAAAATGTGTCAAGCCAACATGATTTTCAAGGTATATATCTAATAATCTCCCACTTGCACTAAAGCCAATTAGCAACATATCTAAGTCCCATTTTCTCAAAATGGACTTCAGCCTTATGTTGGCTCAGAGTCTTAGTCAGTGGATCTACCACGTTGTCCATGGAGTCTATTCTGCATACCTTAACATACTTTTTTTTGAGGTAGTCACATATGATATGAAATCGTGCTCAATATGCTTAAACTTCTGGTGAGACCTGGGCTCCTTAGCAAGAGCTATTGCACCATTATTGTCATAATATATGGGGATGGCATAAGATGGCATCACTCCAAGCTTCGCAATGAACTTTTTGTACCAGAAAGCTTCTTTTGCAGCTTCAGAGGCAGCGATGTACTCTGCTTCCATTATTGAATATGCTATGATGGGCTGCTTGGAACTTTTCCAACTAGTTATCCTAGCATTGCACAAAAGCACAGACCCTGATGTAGACCTTCTATCATCAAGATCAGACATAAAGTTTGAGTCTGTATATCCCTTTATCCCTAATTCTGAACTCCCACCAAAGACTAAGAACAAATCTTTAGTCCTTCTCAAGTACTTAAGAATGTTCTTCGTAGCTATCCAGTGTTCCTCATTTGGATTCAACTGATATCTGCTCGTGACACTCACAACAAGAGCTATATCAGGTCGAGTACACAACATGACATACATAAGGCTTCCAATTACCAAAGCATATGGAATCTTGCTCATGCGTCGAATCTGTTCAAGTGTGTTGGGATACATTTTCTTGGAGAGATTAATGCCATGCCGAAAAGATAACAATCCTTTTTTAGAGTTCTCCATGCTGAACCTTTTTAGCACTTCCTCTGTGTACAAGTTTTGTGAAAGGCCAAGCATCCGATTAGATCTATCTTTATAGACCTTAATCCCCAAAATATAAGATGCTTCACCTAAGTCTTTCATAATGAATTCCTTAGATAACCAACTTTTGATCGAAGTCAGCATGGGAATATCATTCCCTATAAGGAGGATGTCATCCATGTACAATACAAGGAATGTCACTGCCCTCCCACTAGCCTTCCTGTAAATACATGGCTCATCCTCATTCTTGATAAAATTAAACAATTTGATTGCATCATCAAAATGATTATTCCAACTCTGAGAAGCTTGCTTCAATCTGTAGATTGATCTATGCAGCTTGCAGACCTTATGATTTTCATCATTGGAAGTAAAATCCAAAGGCTGCTCCATATAGATATCTTCCTCAAGATATCCATTCAGGAATGCAGTTTTCACATCCATCTATCATATATCAAAATCATGATATACTGCAATTGCAAGCAATGTACGGATGGACTTCAACATAGCTATTGGCGAAAAGGTATCATGATGGTCTATGCCTTTACGTTGACTATACCCTTTCACCACCAACCTTTCTTTAAAGGTCTCTACCTTACCATCTACACCTATTTTCCTTTTGTAGATCCATTTACAACCAATAGGTACAATACCCTCTAGTGGATCCACTAAAGACCAAACTTGGTTAGAATGCATTGAATCAATTTCTGACTTCATAGTATTCAACCATTTCTCGGAGTCGATGTCTGACATCGCCTCATCATAAGTCTTAGGATCAATCAATTTATCCTTGTCCCCAACAAGAAACATTTCCTTTAAATCCTCTGTAAGCATACCCAAGTACCTTTTAGGAGGTTTGGAGACTGTAATAGACCTACGAGATGGAAGTGCATTTATGTGTATTGGTTGATTAGGTTCGATCTATTCTACAGTTGGCTGTTGTTCAGAGACTTTCTCATCGAGCCCAATTAACCTCCCACTACCACCTTCCTAAATAAAATGTTTTTCAAGAAATATGGCATGTCTGCTGTTGGGAATTGTGTCCCAAAGCCAATCGCTTGGGTTGTAGCCGGTTGTGCTTAGTATTGTACTCATTTTATGAATTAATAAAATATTTTTTTTTAGCAGCTCATCACATACTTAATTTCCTGAAATGAACTTTTTCTATGTGATGAAGTCCTTAGGACTACACTGACTTCGATACAGAGA
Organism: Areca catechu; assembly: GCA_021397845.1. Taxonomy (NCBI): domain Eukaryota; kingdom Viridiplantae; phylum Streptophyta; class Magnoliopsida; order Arecales; family Arecaceae; genus Areca; species Areca catechu. The sequence goes on from CM038043.1 coordinate 111,838,830, forward strand.
GGATGTATCGAGTGGTCCTTAAACCCAGTTCACAACCAAAAGATATATTATACTGGATGCCAATATATCAAGTATAGGTTGTTGTAATTCACATCGTTTGGTTGTCCTCTTGACCAAATGAGTGTGGTGACACTGATGTGATCTGCAAGTGGGATATGTGATATCTTATTGAACGTGACTCCGTGCAGCCCCTTTCTGCCAAAGGGATACTCACGATTGGATATGGGAATATGTGTCCCTCTGACCTGAGGACATCACGGTAGCTTACAAGCAACTCCCTGTGCTTTGGTGCTGGACTACCCGGATTTTTAATCCGGTGATAGAAGGTTTCTGGGTATAGGCAAGTACTTGTGGAGCAATGATGGACCAAGATGGAATTGACCTGTCCAAACAGTTTGGATTGAATGTCTCGCAGTATCTCAATTTAGCAAATCCTCGGTCGGGGTAGCCCAAGTGAAGAGTCACTGGGCTTGCGAGGTTGAGACACATAGTGGACTGACTCTGTTTGGGTTGGCAGCCCAATCTCAGTCGTCCTGAACATTAGAGGTCAAAGGGATGAATTACACGGTAACCATATGCCAGAGGTTCGATAGTTTGCTCCCGCATCTTCGACCTATCCGGACACCAGGACCCATTGCTAGATGTTTTCCTGTGCTGGTACTAAAATTGTTCTTGTGCTACCATTTAGGTTCGAACCTATGAGGTCACACGCCACAGAGGATAACTCTCTGATCCGGATACCGATTACGATTAGGAATCATCTCGATTTTATGGTCACAATATTTTTTAGCACTCTTTTCCCCGTCTTGCCCTTGTTTGTGTCAACCAAAAATTGTTCCGGGCTGACCAGCGCTGTGCCAGGATTTTTCTGAATCAGTTTTGAACTGATTCGGAGTTCGTTTTGGCCTCCAATTGGTTGTGAACCAATTGAACCAATTTTATTGGGCTCGGACCGGTTCAATTGTATTGAACCAAGGGGTTTTAAGTGGGATTGGACCGGTTTAATTGAACCAGTATTTTCTTTGAGCCTTGGACCATTTACACAGTGATTTTGTTGGAGGAATTCCAAGCGTCAAGAATGCCATGACAAGGCGTTTCTTCTCCCTTCACCCGTTGCCTCTTCTCCTCCCTCCACCGCTAGTTTTAAATCCATGTTTATGGCTGGTTTAATGGCTGTTAATTGGGAGATTTGTAGCCGATGCCTTTTGGCCTCCCCCCCTCTCTGTTTTCCACTTCTCCCTTGCTGTCCTATTTAAACAACAGCACCCCTATTTCAGCGTGAGAAATTTTGAGTTTCAACAAGGTGTTAGTTTTTCATCGTGAGAACATTTGAGAGGAAGAAATAGGGGTCTTTGTGGCTTGTTTGAGAGGCTTAAGTGGAGAGCTTTGGGACTGGGTTTAGGAGCTTGTGAGGGAGAGAAACAAGGCTTTAAATCCCATTATTTCAAGTGCTCAAGTTCTGCCCTGTTGCAGAAATTCTATGATCGTGAAGCTTTCTTCCAGCGGCTAGCACCGCGCGTGGAGAAGGATCCGAGAGCCCCGGGTGTGTCTCCCTTCTAGAGGGAGTATCCTTCTACTCCTAGGAGCAAGCTACGTAGACCAGGATCGCCCCAACTGCTCCAAAACGAAGGCCAAAGTTTGCTGCTCAGTTCTGCTGCAGAAATCTGGCAGCAGACTTTGATGATTTATTATAATTATTTGGCTTACATTTGATTGCAATTATCAATGGCAAATCGAAGTAGACTTATCCATGTTGCCGCTGCTCAAATTTGGAAGCAAACGGAGGTTTGGAAGGAGGTGTTCCGACGATATTTTGCAAGCCAAAAACAGAGTTCCAAGGAGGAAGACAACTGGAATAAATTTATTCCAGTTATTCCAGTCTATTCCAGGTTTATTCCAGAGTTATTCCAGGGAGAATAAAGGTATGGAAAATTATTTTTTTAATCATGCATGGATAGACTTAATTGTTTAATTTTATGCAAATATTTTATATGGTCATACATGCCTAAATGCAACTAGATTTAGATTAGTTCCTGGCGGAGCAGATTTTCGCTGCACGAATTTTAAAAAATTTTAAAATCCATTCTGCTCCCGCAGATGTTTGCATGCCAAGTGTAGGATCTTTTCAAACCTCCTGCACCTGTTTCTTTCAATGGTATTAGAGTAAGGTTGCATGTGTAATCTAATCTAGTATGCATGTTTAATAGATTAAAATTGGTTTAATCTAATTTGTATCCAAATTTCTTTTAGGAACCTAGTTGAGACCTTCACCATGACCGTGTATCTTTGACACAATGCAGATCGTCTGTGTTGGCCTCTTCAAAAGGATCCTTAAAGAATATTAAAATTAAAAATTGTTTTAATTTGGTGATACATGATTTTAGGCATGTTTAATATGAATATAAAATATGTGTAAAATATCTTGATGCATGATTTTTTGTTTATGTAAAATTGTTTTACACAAAGACTTAATTAAAAAATATTTTAATTAAGTGTTTGGCATATTAAAAATTTTTTTAGGTTTATGAAATCTAATCAAATTTGCATAAGCTATTTTGGGTTAATTGGGTTAGCTGACAAGTTGGGTCCATAACTGGGTTAGACCTAAGTTTAGTTGAACCGGATAACAAAAAGATTAAACAAAAGTTGTTTAAGGCCCTTCTTTAGAACTATCTAATAGTTAGATTAGTTGATCCGTTCATCTAAAATGGATCCAATTAGTGGCTCAGTGGACGCCCGAGTCTTTAGGCTAGTCTGATCGAGTCTGGTAAACCGACTGGTGTCGAGGTAGGTTTGGCTTGTGATCATGGCTGTATGAGGCTATCTTTTTCCTGGCCAACTTGGTTGGTGTCTAGGAAAGATGGTTAATGGCGGATACTCACCCATGATCTCACCTACCTGGCTAGTCGAGTCGACCAGAACTGATTGGAAAAACTCAATGACTCGAGTTAACCCATGTCACCCAGTTTGATCGGTCTGACTGATCTATAGGTGCCCATGGATCGTTTGTTGATTTAGTTCAACCCTCCTGAAATCTGATTGATTCAGTGGGAGGATGATCCATGTCCTTATCTTTTCCTCTGTCACAACTAAAAATCTTCTAAAATTATTAGGTCCTTAAAAAGACTAAGTCAAGGAGTTGATAGTGTCTTGGCCTCCCATTAAGTTGGATAGAAATGTGTCCACTAGCTTGGTGTGCATCGGCAGTTCCATAGAACGGGTGTACATCCGGCGACTGGAATTTCTATCTGATCGATGATGGTTCAGTGCAACGTCCTTAACGGGACCAGGTGGGCCGGCCATAGTCGGGCTTGGTCTTTAGTTAGCTGGAAGCATTGGATTTGTCATTTTAATGGTTGGACCTAACCAGAGACCCGCAATAGGAGGCCCCAAGGCCGATTGGGGTGTTCTCTGGGGCAAAATGAAATACTGAAAATTATTTAGGGAAACAATTGGTTTACGAACTAACCTTTAGGCTCATATGGGTGAGCCGGCCAAAGTCGGGCTCATGCGAGGCCTATTGGATTTCAGTACCCACTTGAAAAAGTGTTTTCATGGATTGGAGTTAGAGGCTACCAATCTAAAAACTTAGTGGGAGAAACCTTTAGACTAAAGTCCAAGTCTTTTGGTTAAGTTATTAATTCATAAACAAATTTGGTCTTATTTTCTTTTCAGATGTCTTAAAATTTATCGCTCCGTCACTTCTCGATAACGAGAAGTTAAAGGGTCACAACTTCGATAGTTGGTATCGAAGGTTGAGAATCGTTCTGGAGCATGAACGGATCCTTTATGTAATAACGAATCCGGCACCTGAAATCCCTCCCGCAAATGCACGGAGTGCGGTCAGAGACGCTTATCTGAAGTGGGTCTCTGATTGGACTACTGTCCGTTGCATTATGTTAGTGGCGATGAACGACTAGTTCAGTCGCAAATTCGAGGAGGCCCAACCTGATGAAATCCTTGAAAAGTTGAAGGAATCCTTCGGCACCCCGGATGATGTAGAACGGTACAAAGTGTCTTGTGCCATCTACAACTCCAAGATGCCAAATGGTGGTTCAGTCACAGATCATGTATTGTACATGATCGAGCTGATTGAAAAACTGGGCAAACTCGGATGCCCCTTGCACGAGCAGCTCGGCAAGGATGCGATCCTGAATTCTCTTCCCTCCTCCTATCTTGACTTTCTTGATCATTATAGAATGAACAAGCCTGCAGTCAACTACCATGGTCTTTTAGGGTTGCTGTAGACTTTCGAGAAAGACCACCAACTGAATAAGGGGGTGGTGAATTTAGTGGGAGGAAGTAGAGGTCGTCGTCCCTTTAAGAAAGGGAAGAAGAAAATAAATAAAAAGGGAAAGAAGGTGCAGAATGTTCTTGGCCCTAGTCAGACCAGGAAGTATAAGGCTGATCAATCTTCTATAGAATGTTTCTACTACAAGAAGAAGGGACACTGGAAGAGGAACTGTCCTCTTTATATTGCATCCCTTGATCCGAACAGGCCGAGGAAGCAGAAGTGTTCTGAACAAGGTATTTATATGATAAAACCTTGTAATTACTCTTTTGTTGATACTGCTAACTGGGTATTGGATAAGGTAGTCCAATTCACGTTTGTAATTCATTACAGGGACTTCAAGTTAGCAGAAGATTTGAAGATGGAGAATAGTTTCTGAGCATCGGGAATGGAAATCGTGTTCCAGTACTGGCGATTGGAGTCCTGCATCTTGTCTTTGAGTCTTGTACTGTCGAACTAGTCGACTATCACTATTGTCCTAGTTTCATTATGAGCATAATCTCTGTAGGCCTTTTGGCCAATTGTGGTTTTAAACTATCAATAAAAGGAGATTTTTGCAATGTTATTTTGAATAACTCTATTATAATGAAAGCTAGATTAAATAATGGCATATACGTACTATCAAGGCCTGTTAGTGTAATGTACACTTCTAGCAAATGCACAAGGTTAGATAATGTCAACGATTTGTATCTTTGGCACTGTAGGCTAGGTCATATTAACCAAAATAGGATAAACAAAATGCGAGGAGATGAACTTCTCGAGGTCAGTGATTCTGAATCACTGCCCACTTGTGAATCCTGTTTACTTGGTAAAATGACCAAGTCACCTTTTACTGGAAAGGGTGAATGAGCTACAGAACTTCTAAGTCTAATACATACTGATGTATGTGGACTAATGACAGTTAGTGCCAAAGAAGGATACAAATATTTTATTACTTTTACAGACGACTTTTCAAGATTCGGTTATGTCATTTTAATGAGACATAAGTCTGAATCGTTTGAAATGTTCAAACGATACCGTAATGAAGTAGAAAAGCAAACTGAAAAAGTATTAAAACCCTTCGATCTGATCGAGGTGGTGAATACTTATTTGGTGCTTTTTTGACATATCTTGAGGATAATGGAATTCTCTCTCAGTGGACTCCTCCAGGAACACCACAGTTGAATGGTGTGTCCGAAAGGAGGAATCGAACCTTGTTGGACATGGTTCGATCCATGATGGGCTTTGCAACTCTGTCGCTATCCTTTTGGGGATATGTGCTTCTGACAGCCTGTTACTTATTAAATAATGTTCCAAGTAAGTCTGTTGTCTCCACTCCGTATGAGATGTGGACTGGACGTAAACCCTCAATCTCACACCTTCAGGTCTGGGGTTGTCCGGCTTATGTAAAGCATTTAGACTCAGACAAGCTTGGTCCTAGGTCTGATCGGTGTTTATTCATTGGTTATCCTAAGGAAACCAAAGGATATTTCTTCTATTTGAAAAATGAACAAAAGGTGTTCGTTGCTCTTAGAGCTATCTTTTTGGAAAAGGAGTTCCTTGGAGAAGAAACTATAGCTTCTAAGATTGAACTTGATGAAGTTTAGCCAATAGAAAAACCTGCACTCTCTAAGGACATCGTAGAATCGGCTGTGATTGAATCACACCCAGAAGCCATTAGGAGATCCGGTAGAATACCACGTCAGCCAGATAGATATTATGGTTTCTTGGTCCGGGATGGCGATCCTATTAAGCTCGATGAGAACAATGAGGATCCGATCACCTATATGGATGCACTTCAGAGATCTGACTCTGAGGCATGGCTTGGAGCCATGCGATCTGAAATGGAGTCCATGGAAATCAACAATGTTTGGACATTGGTTGATCCGCCTGAAGGAATAAAACCCATCGGGTGTAAATGGATCTTCAAGAGGAAAAGGGGCGCAGATGGGAAGGTAGAGACCTATAAAGCCTGTCTGGTTGCCAAGGGATATTGTCAGCGATATGGTATCGATTATGACGAGACTTTCTCACCTGTGGCAATGCTCAAGTCCATTCGGATCATGCTTGCTTTAGCAGCATATTTTGATTACGAGATCTGGCAGATGGATGTCCGAACCGCTTTCCTAAATGGGGAGCTGGAAGAAGAGGTGTATATGATACAGCCTAAAGGGTTCACATCCACAGATGACTCAAAAGTATGCAAGTTGCAGAGGTCCATTATGGACTCAAGCAAGCATCTCGATGCTGGAACTTACGGTTTGATAGGTGTATCAAATCGTATGGCTTCGTTAGGAACGGAGAAGAACCGTGCATCTATTAATGGGTTAATGGTTCTGTGATTGTATTCCTAGTATTGTATGTTGACGACATTCTCTTAATCGGGAATGATGTCGCAGCATTACAAGGAATAAAGGTCTGGTTATCATCTCAGTTCTCCATGAAGGACTTGGGTGAAGCTTCTTACATACTAGGTATGAAGATCTATAGAGATAGATCTAAGAAGCTTTTGGGACTGTCCCAGTCTATGTACATTGACACTCTGTTAAAACGGTTCAGCATGGAAAATTTCAAGAAAGGCTATCTCCCGATAGGTTCTGGAATTACTCTTTCCAAGAAGGATTATGCGACAACTCCTGAGGAAAGAGAGCGTATGAGTAGAGTACCTTATGCTTCTGCAGTAGGCTCTATCATGTATGCTATGACTTGTACTAGACCAGACGTGGCATACTCACTAGGAGTAGTAAGAAGATACCAGTCTGACCCAGGTGAGGTGCATTGGAAGGTGGTTAAGACCATCCTTAAGTATTTAAGAAATACTAAAGATCAATGGCTGATTTATGGAGAACCTGACTTGAAACTTGTGGGGTATTCTGACTCCAGTTTCTAGTCGGATATTAATGATAGCAAGAGTGTGTCAGGGTTTGTATTTACCCTGAATGGTGGAGCGATCTGCAGAAAAAGTTCCAAGCAGGCAACTGTTACAGACTCGGTATGCGAAGCAGAATATATTGCAGCATCAGATGCAGCAAAGGAAGCTGTATGGTTGCGGAAGTTCCTTGAAGAGCTAGGGGTGGCACCTTCCCTAGATGGTCCTGTTCCAGTGTACTATGACAGCACTGGAGCCATTGCTCAAGCTAAAGAGCCTAAAGCTCATCACCGTACCAAGCAAATTCTGCGGCGCTACCACCTTGTACGAGAAATCATGGAACGAGGTGACATCAATCTTCTGAAGATCGATGGAAAAGAAAATCTGGCCGACCCCTTCACTAAAGCCCTCGAAATAAAAGAGTTCGACTATTGTAAATGGGAAATGGGTATTAGATACTCTTCTAATTGGCTTTGGTACAAGTGGGAGTTGTTAGAAATTGTGTCCCAAAGCCAATCGCCTGGGTTGTAGGCGGTTGTGCTTAGTATTGTACTCATTTTATGAATTAATAAAATATTTTTTTTGGCAGCTCATCACATACTTAATTTTCCTGAAATGAACTTTTTCTATGTGATGAAGTCCTTAGGACTACACTGACTTCGATACAGAGAGGATGTATCGAGTGTTCCTTAAACCCAGTTCACAACCAAAAGATATATTGAACTGGATGGCAATATATCAAGTATAGGTTGTTGTAATTCACATCGTTTGGTTGTCCTGTTGACCAAATGAGTGTGGTGACACTGATGTGATCTGCAAGTGGGATATGTGATATCTTATTGAACGTGACTCCGTGCAGCCCCTTTCTGCCAAAGGGATACTCATGATTGGATATGGGTATATGTGTCCCTCTGACCTGAGGCCATCACGGTAGCTTGCAAGCAACTCCCTGTGCTTAGGTGCCGGACTACCCGGATTTTTAATCCGGAGATGGAAGGTTTCTGGGTACAGGAAAGTACTTGTGGAACAATATGGACCAAGATGGAATTGACCTGTCCAAATAGTTTGGATTGAATGTATCATAGTATCTCAATTTAGCAAATCCTCAGCCGGGGTAGCCCAAGTGAAGAGTCACTGGGCTTGCGAGGTTGAGACACGTAGTGGACTGACTCTGTCTGGGTTGGCAGCCCAATCTCAGTCGTCCTGAATATTAGAGGTCAAAGGGATGAATTACACGGTAACCATATGCCAGAGGTTCGATAGTTTGTTCCCGCATCTTCGACCTATCCGGATGCCGGGACCCATTGCTAGATGGTTTCCTGTGCTGGTACTAAAATTATTCTAGTGCTACCGTTTAGGTTCGAACCTATGAGGTCACACGCCACAAAGGAGAACTCTCTGATCCGGATACCGATTACGATTGGGAATGTCTCAGTTTTATGGTCACAATATTTTTTAGCACTCTTTTCCCCGTCTTGCCCTTGTCTGTGTCAACCTAAAATTATTCCGGGCTGACCAACGCTGCGCCAGGATTTTTCTGAATCAGTTTTGAACTGATTCGGAGTTCGTTTTGGCCTCCAATTGGTTGTGAACCAATTTTATTGGGCTCGGACTGGTTCAATTGGATTGAACCAAGGGGTTTTAAGTGGGATTGGACCGGTTTAATTGAACCGGTATTTTCTTTGAGCCTTGGACCGTTTACACAGTGATTTTGTTGGAGGAATTCCATACGTCAAGAATGCCATGATGAAGCATTTCTTCTCCCTTCACCTGTTGCCTCTTCTTCTCCCTCCACCGCTAGTTTTAAATCCATGTTTATGGCTGGTTTAATGGCTGTTAATTGGGAGATTTGCAGCCGATGCCTTTTGGCCTCCCCCCCTCTCCGTTTTCCACTTCTCCCTAGCTATCCTATTTAAACAACAGCACCCCTGTTTCAGCGTGAGAAATTTTGAGTTTCAACAAGGTGTTAGTTTTTCACCATGAGAACATTTGAGAGGAAGAAATAGGGGTCTTTGTGGCTTGTTTGAGAGGCTTAAGTGGAGAGCTTTGGGACTGGGTTTAGGAGCTTGTGAGGGAGAGAAACAAGGCTTTAAATCCCATTGTTTCAAGTGCTCAAGTTCTGCCCTGTTGCAGAAATTCTGTGACCGTGAAGCTTTCTTCCAGCGGCTAGCACCGCGCGTGGAGAAGGATTCGAGAGCCCCGGGCATGTCTCCACTCTAGAGGGAGTATCCTTCTACTCCTAGGAGCAAGCTACGTGGACTGGGATCGCCCCAACTGCTCCAAAATGAAGGCCAAAGTCTGCTGCTCAGTTCTACTGCAGAAATCTGGAAGCAGACTTTGGTGATTTATTATAATTTTTTGGCTTACATTTGATTGCAATTATCAGTGGCAAATCGATGTAGACTTATCCAAGTTGCCACTGCTCAAATTTGGGAGCAAACAGAGGTCCAGAAGGAGGTGTTCCGACGACGTTTTGCAAGCCAAAAACAGAGTTCCAAGGAGGAAGACAACTGGAATAAATTTATTCCAGTTATTCCAGTCTATTCCAAGTTTATTCTAGATTTATTCCAGGGGGAATAAAGGTATGGAAAATTAATTTTTTAATCATGCATGGATAGACTTAATTGTTTAATATTATGCAAATATTTTATATGGTCATACATGCCTAAATGCAACTAGATTTAGATTAGTTCCTAGCGGAGCAGATTTCTGCTGCACGAATTTTAAAAAATGTTTTAAAATCCATTCTGCTCCATCAGATGTTTGCATGCCTAGTGTAGGATCTTGTCAAACCACCTGCTTAGTTTCCTTTCATCTGCTCAATCATATTATGATCTTCTAGAAGGTAAAAATAATATCCTAAAGTTTCTTTAGGATATCCTATAAACCGAGAGTTCGCAGATCTAGATTCCAACTTGTCCACCATTAGTCTCTTGACATAGGCAGGACATCCTCAAATCTTGAAATGGGCAAGACTTGGTTTCTTACCATGCCAAATATCATATGGTGCGGTTGGAACAGATTTAGATGGAACCCTATTTAGAATATAAATTGAAGTTTGTAGGGCATATCCCCAAAGAAAGAAAGGCAAGTCAGTGAAGCTCATCTTGGATCGGACCATAACTAATAATATCATGTTTCTCCTCTCAAACACCCCATTGAGATGAGGCATACCTGGTGGAGTCCATTGTGAGACTATGCCATTATCTTTATGATAACCTAAAAATTCTCTACTAAGGTATTCTCCTCCCCGATCTGATCGAAGAACCTTAAGGATTTTACCTGTTTATTTTTCTACCTCATGTCTAAATTACTTGAACTTTTCAAAAGCTTCAGATTTGAGTCTCATAAGAAACACAACCATACCGTGAATAATCATCAGTAAAGGTTTTGAAGTAGTAAAAACCACCCATGGATTGCACATCAAATGGACCACACACATTAGTATGTACCAGGGAAACTAATTCTGTGGACATTTCCCCATGTCCTACAAAGGGTAACTTGGTCATTTATCTTTAAAGACATGACTCATAAGGTGGGTATGATTTAGAATTAACTGAATCTAGGATCCCATCCCTTTCTAGCTTGTTTATTCTGTCCTCACCTATATGACCGAGCTTTAGGTGCCATATGTATTTTTCATTTAGGTCATCTCTAGGATGTTTATGTCCTATGGCATTCACTTTAGTATTTTCGTTAATGTTCAAAAATGCATCGGCATGCAAATGATAGAGACTGTCAATTAAAATAGCTTTTGCAATCAATTTATTTCTCAAATAAATACTACAAAAGTTTTTATTGAATATAAATTCAAATCCTTCCTGTGCTAGCATAGAGATGGAAATCAAATTTCTACTAACTCCAGGCATAAAATAACAGTCACTAAGAACTAATCTAAACCTTAAAAGTAACACCAGAGAATATGATCCAATGGCTTAAATAGCAACTTTTGCTCCATTCCGTCACGTAGGACCATCTCACCTTCTCTCAACATTCTACTTCTTTCCAGACCCTGCATTGAAATGCATATATGAGCCCTAGAGCCAAAGTCTAAAATCTAGCTAGATGTAAATGAAACTATTAGGTTAGATTCGATAAAAAGTATAGGCTTACCTTCAGAAGGCACATCCTCCTTATGTTTTTTTAGGCTTTCCAGGTAGAGAGGATAATTCCTTTTCCAGTAGCAATCTGTGTTGTAGTGGAAACATTTCCCTTTGCTAACCTTGGCTTTCTTGAGGTGTCCTTCTTCTATTTGTTCTCCTTCTTTTGCTTCTTTGCAGGTTTCTTCTTCTTCCAATTAGACTTTCTTTTGGAGGAAGACTGCTCCACAGAGTAAATAGAGCCCCTTGATCTCTTCAGGGTCCCCTCATTACTTACCAGTATGTTTAATTATTCAAGCAAAGTATAATTTAACTTGTTCATATTATAGTTAATTACAAACTAAGCATATGAACTAGTCAAGGATTGGAGAACCAAATCCACTTGAAGCTCCTTGTGAATAGGAATGCCCAGCTTCTCAAGCTATTCAATGTCCTTAATCATTGTCAAACAATGATCGTGCATTGACCGCCCTTCATGCATCTTGTTGTTGAAAAGCCTTTTCGATACTTCGAAGCATGCAATCCGACTTTGTACACCATATAACTCTTGTAGGTGAATCAAAATCGATTTAGCAGTTGGCATATCCTCATGTTGGCACTGCAATTTTTTTGACATTGAGGCCAACATATAATACTTAACCTTATTATCATCTTCCATCCATTTCTCATATGCAGCATTTGACGAGCATTTAGATGGTCAGGTAAGATAGGGGTTCCTAGTCAAGCACATAGCCCAACTTCTCAAAACACAAAATAATTTTGAAGTTTCTCAACCAATCTTTAAAATTGAGGCCAACTAGTCGATTTGTCTCTAGAATACGGACTAAGGGATTTAAAGCAAACATGGTTAACTACAAGAGTAGAAGATTCAAATTAGATGCTTTATACTAAATCATAAAAATTATTCTTGGGTATTTAAGAAATAATTTTAGAACTCCCAATATTTTCTCGGATCTCTCACACTCCCCATGGTGATGAAAAAATCTTGCAACTCTAGGTTTCTAGTGGGTGCTACGGTCCCATCGATGTGCGGCACCTCACCATATCTGGTTATTAGTAACACGCTACACAATAAGTGGCCAACACTTGTCCAATGTTTCTAATACAAGTTGTAGCTCTTGGTCTCTAAATCATAGAACCTCAATGTGCCCGTTTATTGGTCCAATTATTAGTAATGTCAGACCCACCATTCCTGCTAAACAAAGCCATCATTGAGTCCCTCAATGTGCCCGTTTATTGGGCCCAACTCCATCAGTGCCTAGCAACTCTCATGCATAATAGGGTAGTTGTGTCTTCCCGATGCAACTAGACCATTATAGCCAGTCAAGAATAATCAACACCAGTAGGACACCCGCACACCTACAATGGTGGAAGACCTATGACATAATATTTATTGGGAGCTTAGGTTCAGGTCTCTTCTAAATTGATCAGCTAAATCATGACTAACCAATTACATTCAGTAAGCACAAATTCATTTCTGACTAATTATATTAGGTCAGCACAATCTCATGTCTGACTTAATATAACCAGCATGGGTGAACTCAAATCAAAAGTAACCCTTTTGAAAACTTAATCAATCAAATTGGCCAAGTCAGTTTGATCCATGGGATGGTTCTGCCAATATATGCTTTTTTCGCCAATCAAGTTGGTTGGAAAAGAGTTAGCCCCAAATAGCAAACAATGATCGAAACCTTCCTTAGACACCAATTGACTGACAAGATTCAATTAGGTCATTAGGTCATCTATTATGATCGATTTAAATGAATCGATCTTACCAGACTACATCTAAAACCAATTTTGAGCACACATGACCTAACCCTAATCATCATCCGATTAGGTTAAGTCACTTGCTCAAAATTACATTAGGGTTACTAGTTGATCTAATCAAGCCCTAATCATGTAGCCCAATCTCTAGACCTAATTTGTTTAACTCAAACCCTCATGCACCCATTTGATTTTCTTGATCAAATCAATTTTAAAATTAGGTTCAAGTGCATGACATTAATGGCTTATGATCATAAATCATGTAAAGATCTAAACCCTAATTTTGTTTATTGCATACAACAACTTTCATAATTATAAATCGATCAAAACCTTTTTGAAAACCCTTTTTCAAAACCGGTATACATCAAAGTAGGACAACCTATACACTATAGGGGTAAACCCTATAGCAGGACAACCTTATGTCACTTTGTGCAACCTTTGATCAATTTAATTTTAGATTATTAAATTTAATTTTATATCTAAAAATTATGATTTTAATTTTGAAAATAATTTTTCAAAATATAAAATTCTATGCTAGAACAATCTCATGTTCAACATAGATCTTATACAATCATAATTATCTATCTGATCTAATTATTTTTTAGATCTGATTCTCTTGCATGCATATTAAAGAGAGAACCGTGGCTCTGATACCACTATTAGAATTCATTCAGGAATAGAAAATTATGTTGCATAAAATCAGGCATCAAAAGCCTGACTACAGTGGAAGTAGATATAAAAATAATTTTATATCTAATCATGCAAATCATAAATAAATCTAATTTATTTATCATAAATTTTTAACATGCTCATAACATGAAAAAAATATTAGATCTAAAATAAAAATTATTTTAAGCATAAAATACTTACCTCGATCGCTATTTGGGCCTGCTCTGAAAAGCATGTAGATCCGCTACTAAAAAATCGGGATTCTATCGGAGCCGTGCAATCGCTCGACCTTTGCTGGTATCCACACGAAGCTCTCACAACCAAGTCGTAGAGGGCACCGAACTACTAGATCATTGTAGCTCTTTCCTCTTTCAGCAAATCGCCTGCTTTAAGAACTATGCCGATCCGAATCCGGATCAACTTTTGGCTTCTATCTTGCAATCTTAGATCTACAAGACCTTGGACCCTTTCTCTCTTCTATCTCTAGTAGAGCATCTCTCTAGATCTCTCAGAAGGAAGAAGAAAGCATATAAAAGGAAGAGGAGATGTTGGCCTTAGGAGAGAGACTCCCTGGAAGATGTCCAAGAAGCATGCCCAAAAAGAAAGCTCACGGCCAAGAGAGATTTTTCATGTCAATATTATTTTGGTCAGCCACCCCTCTCTCCCTTTATGATTTACCATAAATTAATTCTCCAAGTCCTCCATGCCAAAACACTAGTGTTTTATTTCAAGTGGTTGAAAATTAAAAGGAGTAAAAGAGGACTCCTCCTCCCCTCTTTCTCTTCATGTTAAAACACTATTAGCGCCCTCTTGGTTTTCACCACCCCTTCTTTTGTCACACAAAATAAATTAGGGCCCACTTAGGCATGTGGAGCGCAGGGGAGACAAGGAGAGAGAGTCCCAATCTAACTGGACTCTAGGTCATGGTCCAAATGTAATGATTTTACAGTCAAACTGAAGTTGATTTTAAATTCGATCGAACCATTTCGAAGTGGACATTAACCCAAATCAATTCGAATTAATTAATTGAGTCTAACTCAATCAAATTAAATCTAATTTAATTTAATTAATATTTAATCCATAATTATTTAATTGTAACATTTATAATTAGGTCAAATATTAATTGTAACACTTATAATTTGGTCCAAATTGATTTGCTGATTGGTTACTTGAGCTCCTAATGTGTGTAACCCTTCAGGTCCTATCCTATCTGGTAATGAGACATGCTATAATTTTCATTATACATCATCGAAACTCCTTTCGATGGACTGAAATAATTTCAGCTCAACCCTAATTAGGATCAGCGATCGAGAATGATCCTAACGGGTTCTCATAATCCACCAGTGACACCTAGCAGTATGTAGTGGCAACCCAGCAAAAAAAGATTGGAAATCCTAGGTGTAGTTACCATGTGATTCAGTTTCTCTATCAAAATCCTGACATGATGTTGGTTATAGATACTCATCAAACCCATCAATCATATTCTTAACATAATCGACTCAAGTCCAATTGTGATACTAATAAAAACACCTTTTCATTATCACCCTACTATGGCCATAGACTTCTAAACTTAGTCTCATTAAGCTTACATATGATTATACCTTGCTACTAAGGCTGATAGATCCCTACAAGTGAACACCCTACTCCTACAATAAACTTACTACTGCCAACGAACATCACAAGTCCCGTATGGATAGGAACCATGTGATTGTGCTGTCAAACTACAACAACCTTATTGTGATTAACCGAGACACTCTTGGTCAAGGAACTATTCACACAACTACAGCATCAGGAAGTTATCGATGAGTGAGTAGTCATCCATATAACTTCTTATACTTGGTCATGCTCAGAATCATTGATCTCTATCAACTACCTGTACTCTCACTCTAGTGTCACCACACTGTAGGTTAGAGACTCATCTATATAGAAAGGGAAGTGATCTGTGTACCGATTTTAATGGATCAATCACCGTCCTCATGATATTCCAATAATCAGGAGCCTTTAGGAGTTAATCTATAAAGACACATCAATCAGATTTTCAACTTTTGGGAATATGTGTCATTGTCCATTAACTCCATTGACGATTCATAGATATAACAATATGAATGAAACTAATGCCCTTTATTAATAAGAAAAATAAAGTACAAAGTTCTTGCCCTAAAATTTAAATGTGTCAAGCCAACATGGCTTTCAGGGCATACATCTAATAGCATTGACCTAGTCAACTTCAGAGATGCCAAGGTTGGTGTGTTGGTCTTCTAGTAGCAGTAATGGGCCGACCAAGATAGGTTGGGCGCATGGACTTTGGGCCATGGGAACTAGGTTGGCCTTGTAGCAGGAATATTCCTTGAAATCTTGCTTCTTAAGGGCTTGGGCCTGGTGCCTGGGCTGATTTCTCTTGGGCTGGGATGCAGATGGACCTCTGGATTCATGATGTAACCTAGTCTGGGAATATACTCTAGCATCTGGAGGGATATATGGGCATCTGGAGAATATTTGGAAGGAATCAGGGTATCTGGAAGGCATCTTGGATCCTAGGGTGTCACATAAAATTCAATAAATTGATGTAGTGGCCTCTGACTTTTGGATGAGGTCTGGTGGAACTCCAAAATAGGGTAACCTCCTCTTGTACAAAAATTGGACTCATACTGGACTTATACTAAAATACAGGACTCGATAGTGGATTGAGGTTGAGACACAATCAACTAGTCTCAACTTATTACAGGACTCAATCATACTTGCTTACAAAATTGTGATGCATGACTAAGGTTCTAAAAAAACCCTAATCAGAAAACCATAAGGGATCCTGGGATTTGTGTCTGATCCTGGTGTCCCCACTACTCTATCGGTGGCTTTTGTCCATTAAAAGTTTCCTTTCCTAATGCAGTCGGTAATGGGTACCACTATGATACTGAATCCTCGAATAAATCTCCTATAGAAAGTGGCTAGACCAAGGAAACTTCAAACATCATGGACACTTTTGGGTACCGGCCACTCAACTATGGACTTGACTTTTTCGAGGTCGGTAGACACTCCTTCAATGGTGACAACAAATCCTAGAAAGATAACTCTATAGGTCATGAATTTACATTTATTGTAGTTAGCATAGAGACTATCTTGTCTAAGAGAAAACTTGCCTAAGATGGTTTAAGTGATCTTCCTTCATTCTACTATAAATGAGAATGTCATCAAAATAGACCACTACAAGCTTTCCAATGAATGTCCTCAAAACTTGGGTCATAATCCTCATGGAGGTGCTACTTACATTGGACAGACCAAAAGGCATTACTATCCACTCATATAAGCCATCTTTGGTTTTGAAAGTAGTTTTCTATTCATCCCTGGGCCTAATTCTTACTTGATGATAGCCACTCTTAAGGTCGATTTTGGAGAAAATTTTGGTTCCGACCATCATATCCAACATGTCATCCAAACAGGGAATAGGGAAATGATACTTAGTGGTGATCTTATTTATGGCTTGGCTATCTACACACATTCTCCATATGCCATCTTTCTTAGGGGTTAGAAGGGCAGGTACTGCACATGGGCTCAAGCTTTCCCTAATGAATCCCTTTTGGAGAAGTTCTCTAACTTGACATTGTAACTCAGAATGTTCTATAGGATTCATCCTATAATGGGGATGGTTCAGTAACATAGATCTTGGGATCAAATCTATGGCATGTTGAATATCTCTTAAGGGCGGAAGGTGATTATGAAGGTCTTCTGGAAATATGTCTTGAAACTCCTCTAGAAACTTTAACACTTTCTGGGGCGGTTCCTTATGGGGTTGATCCTTAACTTCCTTAGTTGTCAAAATCCAAATAAATGCACCACCATTAATCTCTTGCTCCAATTCCTTAGCACTGATCATGTTTATTCTTTGTTTCTTATCCCTCAGGTGACTTTATCCTCTCTTAACATTATCTTTAGGTGGTGAGGAATTGATTACAATCTTCTTTCCATTGTGAGTGAAAGAACATGAATTAGAATGACCATAGAGTATAACATCATGATCATACAACCATGGTCGGTCTAATATGATGCTACTAACCCCCATTGGAAGAACATCACACCAAACCTTTTCTTGGTATGACTGGAATTGGATTGTGACTTGGCACCTAAGTTTGATGGAAATTGAGGACGAATCTATCCAGGATACCTTATATGGGTTATGATGGGGTATAATGGGAAATCCTAAGTTCTTGACTGTACTGGTTGATATGGCATTGACATAACTTCACTATTTAAGATGATCTTACAGACTTTTTCTCCTATCTTAACAAAGGTTTGTAGGATGTTGGTCCTACGGCAATCTTCTTGTTCCTTAGCCTGGGTCAAGATACATCTCGTAACCCCTAGAGATTCTGATGAGTTTATGATCTCTTCGTCCCCTTCATACTCATCAGCTAAGTTCACACTTGCCTCATATACTTTTTCCTCCTCATAATTTTCTATGGGTTCAGTGACTTCCTCTTCTAATTCCCCTATGTGTAACGCTCTGGTGGGACATTGGCTTGCATAGTGACCTATCTTGTGGCACCTAAAATAATAGACATTTTCTTCTTTTCGAACTTCAGGACTCTTTCATTTATCTTCTCTTTGAGCTAATGGAGTAGCAGGATTGAGTCTGTTGGATGGACTTCGGCTTGGACTTGACCTATTTCCAGGAGGATTAATCCTAGTGGACTCAAGTCGGTGAAACATCGGTCTCCTCTGGAATCTCTCACAGCCCCTAGCAACTTGGTAGGCTTGGTCCAGTTCATGGACCTCTCTTAGAAATAATTCTCTTTGAATTTTCGTGTGTAGACCTACTCTAAACCTGGACAAGGTTTCTACTTCAGACTCAACCACATTGCATCTCATGACAAACTCATCAAACTTGGAAATATATTCTGACACTATCTTATTTCTTTGATTTAATCGTTGCCATTGATCCAAGAGTCTTTGTTCATAGGATAATGTTAAATACTTCTCCCTAAGCTTCACCTTCATAGCTCTCCAAGTGGCTATAGGCATATCACCCCTATGTCGACTCATACGCTTAACATTATCCCAATACAATCTAGCCTGATGGACCAATCTAAGTTTGGCAAACTTGAATTTTCTATCTTCTGACATTTTATACCAATCAAAGTATTGATCCATATCACTTTTCTAGTCTATATACACCTTAGGATCCAAGTTTCCATCGAATGTGGGTGCATCTAGATGAATGTTTCTAAGGGCTCTCTCATCGTGGTCAACATAATCATGGTGTGGTCTCCTTCGATATGGTTCAGAAGTTTGTTCCAAGCATTGGACACTAGGATGGATGGGTGGCAATCTGGGGTGATTGTGGCTTAGTAGGGGTCATATGGGTCTCTTAAAGAGTTCTTATCCTCTCTTCCATTTGATCAAACCTATTGTTCAATTGCTTGAATTGCTCGGACATAGTTCTCATTAGAGCTTCTAGATTAGGGTCCATGGTAGAACTTGGTTGGTCTTGTGAATGCTGGTATGGAGTTCCTGATCTAGTAGTCATTCAATACAAAGACTCATTCTAAGGTTTGCTAGACCTAGAAGTCCAATATAGTATGAATTGACTCAGTATAGATCAAGACTACAAATACCCTTTCAACTGGCCAGGTAAGAGGTGGGATTGTGGGGGCCCCCCCGCTTTCATGAGGACCCAATTAAGGAACCACTAATCTACTTAAGGTGTTTGCCTTTGGACCTCTAGCCTTAAACACCAATTTCTAGGAGTAGATGAAGAAATGATTGACACTAGTCTCAACAAACTAATTGAGCTTGACTTGTTGGTGTCCCAAATTCTAATTAGGTTGCTACTCAATTTTATTAGAAGGTTTGGGTTTGATACAAAATGTGGTTGGTTGTTTTTGGGCCAAGGAAAGTTAATGATCTCCTTCTCTTATCTTATGATATTGCCACCCTTAAGTAGTTTAAGATGAATGCAACAAACATAATCTAACTAAACAATGTTGAAATTAGACTAGTAGAACTGTTCTCAGGCAGAAAAATAGATGTGCAAAAATATATAGACTGAAATAAATCAGCATAAGATTTTGAAAAGTAGTATCAAATGTGATGAATCTAACAAAATAAGAATCATAATTTTCTGAGTTTTTTATATGCAAAAAAAATTAAATTATCAGACTATATACTGGAATTACGGGATGCAGAAACTAAGTGCTTAATGAGTGTTCTCTTTGTTTTCTTCTTCACGGGTCAATTCACAATGGCACCCCTACATGCTATAAGAGATCCCATTGAATGGGAAGAGAGGGTCTTGCAGCCCTACTTCTCTTCTATGACCGAACGACCTTGGTGACACACCCAATCCGAGTACTTAAAGAGAAACATACATGCTATCATTATTATGCTACCCATGCAACCATGCTCTGATGCCAATTTTGATGCGGGACAATTATGAGAAATATGACATGAAGGACTAAAGTAATTGAGCTTATTAAAAATCTAAACATATGATCAGATTTTAGTCATGAAGGGGGTCATTTAGATGCACTAAAGTAGATTAAACTAGAAGGCTAATGTATCCCGCGGTGCAAATCTGACTTAAGCAATAAAGCAAGGACCTTGGTGGCTAAAGGAACCATCTGATTAGGACTATACCCTATTCATAATTTCAGACCATAAGAGGAAAGGATAAGACTTGAGTACCAATGATGATCTTCCAATGACTTTGCACTAGGATCACTACTACAACCCTCAAGATTGGCGACTGACTGATCAAGCTGAACCACTCCTGGAGGTAGAGGTTCCTACTATTGAGTTGAAGGCAAGGAGGACTTCCCCCTGGGCTGGATACTCCTTAGGATCCTGCAAGAACATCCATTAGTGGCATGGAGAAGAGGGGAAGTAATATGAGGAAAACATAATGGAAAAGAGGGAGTAGAAAATTTGTGGTGATTTAGGTGGAAGAGGACCAACTCCTTTGGAAGTTACGGTTGGCATCCATGGAAGAGGAATCTTGGTAGAAACTTGGAGGATAAAAAACTTGGTTGAGCCTCACACTCACTCCCTCACGGAGGTCATTGCAAACACAATTTGAAGAAAAGAAATTCTAGACCTTTTATTCATTCAAGCATAAGTGATGGGGATCTCATAGCAGCACTGATCTCGGAGCAGCACTGATCTCGAAGCCACACTAATCCTAGAGCAGAACTGATCCCAAAGCAGTGCCGATCCCGGAGCAGCACAGATTTTAATAAATTAGTTTAGGATTTATCTTTTATTTGAATTTTGAATTAGGATTTGGTTGGATAGGATTGAGATATGGATAGGCTTATCTTATCCTATCTTGTGTTTGAATTTGAATCATTTCTATCTTTTTATCCTGTATTCAAATTCAAATGAGGGTTGGACAGGTTTATAAATACCACCCTCAGTCCTTTGTAAAAAAATAATTTTTGGAGAAAAAAATTTGAATTTTTTAGAAGAGTGATTCTTCTTGGCTTCTTCGCCTTCGGGCATGGGCGTGATGCCCTAGTTATCCCCCTTCCCATTCCATCTTCTCTATCCCCTCGTGGCCTTTGAGATCCATCCTAGCGCCTCCAAGTATCGAGGAGGGTGTAATGCCCTAGAGGTGAGAGGTCTCTTCATTAGGGTGAGTACCAAAGTCTATGAGTTCCAAATCCTTATCCTACATCCCCACTATTCCTTCACCATCCCTAGAAAAAAAAAAATATCAAAAAAAAATATATGATACCCTAATTTTGGTGACTTCTAGGCTCACCAACGATCCTACCGTCTGTCCCTCATCAATTTTGGTATCAGAGCATAGAAAATTAGGGTACATGCCATTTTCCAAAATCATCCCAGATTCCTCTCCCACACTAGCCCCACTGTTCTAATTTCTCCACTATTCAACTCCCGACTCCCAATCCTTCAGATTGCCACCACAAACTACCTTCCGTCGCCCCCCGTGCAAGACATCCTTCCCAAATTACGGTCAGCTCCAGTCTGTCAATGCCCCAACATCAGCCGTTCTTCCCGAAACCCCAACGATGCCACTACTGCCATCGCCCAGATCGTGTCCGCCTCCACCCGTGAAGCCTCCCGTATAGTCTCCCCATGTGCCAACCATTGACGGAGTCTCCATTTCCCAGATTGCAACAGATCTCCTATCTGAACATAGATATGCCAGGAGTCAAAGACGCTACCATGCTGCCCGATGTCCTCACCTCAGATCGACTCCCCACACCATCCAAACCGATTCCCCTGCACCGGCGAGCATCAATCTAGTCCGAATGCACCCGCCTTCCACTGATTGCGTGTGGTCCTCGCCAACGTCCTCGTCGCCGCTTCAGCATTCGCTAAATCCGACGATGGCCAACGATCCCATGTCATCTCTTGCAGTCAACCGAAATAGCAACCCTCGGAGAAGCCCCAAAGGTCTCCGATCCGATAGCTTCCAATGCCGGATCTGGACACGGCCAAAGACAGGACGATGAGGATGGATCTGTTGCCCGTGGCCGCACGGAAGGTGATCGAAGGGGTGGGGGAGAAATTGAACTCACAGGAAGCTCAGAATAGGGACTTCAGCCCCACCCGAAGGGGCATCCGCGCCGCCTTCCTCGATGTCCAGCAGTGCCTCAACCACTTCCTCTATAAGATGGCTCTGAGAGGGATCCAAACATATGAGAGGTACCAGGCTTCACCTCCTTCTGATCAGATCCCCATGCCGTAGTTTCCTTACCGTCGCATCGCCTCCAAGCAGGCATCTCTGCATCACCTCCGAGTCCAGCCGACCATCTCCTCTGTTCATAAACAATGCCAACCCCCCAACGGCTGAACTCCTTTTCCCTCTCCCTGCATCTGTGCTGCAACACCCGACGCCTCACCTCCACCACCGAACACCATCCTAACCTGTACCATCGACGTCGTTCTCATCGCCATTGCCGATGAAGCCCACCATAAGCCTCATCGAAAGTCCCCTGTTCCCCAGTTTCAATTCATGAAGAAGAAGGAGAAGCCCCAGCGCCGAGTTGCCCTCATCCCCAAGTTGCCGTCCTCCTCCCCAGCACCGTCATCGAAGGGCCCGCCGGCGAAAATCCGCCTATTCCTGGTTCGGTCCATGAAGGAAAAGGAGAAGCTGGTGCACGAACGTGAACGCAAACCCGGCATTCTCCTCTACACGCATCTCAAAGCAAGCCAGTTCTAGTTGCTGATTTCAAGTCCCCTTTGCCGATTTCAAAGTGTACGGTTCTCAAAGCCGTACCACTCTCAAAACTACATCATTTTCAGAGCGGCCCTCTTTTGATTGGATGCGGTTCGCTAGAGTCCCTGCTGATCCATACTCGATGGAGTCAAGTTCTCCCCACCTCAGGGAAATGATGGGGATCTCAGAGCAGCACTGATCTCGGAGCAGCACTGATATCGAAGCCATATTGATCCCGGAGTAAAACTGATCCCAAAGCAGCGCCGATCCCGGAGTAGCACAGATTTTAATAAATTAGTTTGGGATTTATCTTTTATTTGAATTTTGAATTAGGATTTGGTTGGTTAGGATTGAGATATGGATAGGCTTATCTTATCCTATCTTGTGTTTGAATTTGAATCATTTCTATCTTTTATCCTGTATTCAAATTCAAATGAGGGTTGGACAGCTCTATAAATACCACCCTCAGTCCTTTATAAAAAAATAGTTTTTGGAGAAAAAAATTTGAGTTTTTTAGAAGAGTGATTCTTCTTGCCTTCACCTTCGGGCATGGGCATGATGCCCTAGTTATCCCCCTTCCCATTCCATCTTCTCTATCCCCTTGTGGCCTTTGAGATCCATCCTAGTGCCTCCAAGTATCAAGGAGAGTGTAATGCCCTAGAGGTAAGAGGTCTCTTCGTTAGGGTGAGTCTCAAAGTCCATGAGTTCCAGATCCTTATCCTACATCCCCACTATTCCTTCACCATCCCTAGAAAAAAAAAATTACCAAAAAAAAATATATGATACCCTAATTTTGGTGACTTCTAGGCTCACCAACGATCCTACCGTCTATCCCTCGTCAATAAGTCTTTAAAGGGGACTTGGAGAGGTATTTATAGACCTCCCAAGCATTTTGAAATCTCTATTTTCATGGAGGAAAATATGGGAAGGTGCAAGATACAAGGAGTGGTTTTAACCATGATGAGTATAGAAGGTTGCTTGATCCATGGAGAATTTTGTTGCCGCCCCTTTTGAATTTGAAATGTAGCTTCATTTTAGTGGTCGCCCCATTTTAATTTCAAGTGTTCCTCCCTCCCAATCTAGGTGGCGTAGTGGTGTGGGCACCAGGATCCGATAGAGGCTCCTCAACCCTCTATGGATCTCAAATTAGGGTTTTGCTTCTATGAGTCTTGTAATAAGGCTATGAGCCAAAGCAATTTCATAATTTCTAGTCATGTAGCTAGTCTAAGTTTGTTTAGTCTTGTACCTTGACCAATTTGGGTCAAGTTAGGTCATGAGTCTAGTATTTGTTTTTGGTTCGAGTCTGAGTTTGGACTGGGCCCAAGCCCAATTGAAGTCAACCTAGCTTTCAAGACCAAGTCAAGTCCTTGTGGGCCAACCCACCTCTTTCACTTGGAGAGATGCCAACTTAGGTGCCACCTCAGCTACCTACGTGGTGCCACATCAGTTGCCACTTGGGCATCCAAGGAGGTAAACAAGGTGGCGCCCTCATGCTTTCCACACACCCTCCCCTTGCCTTTTTCTCTTGGGCGACATTGGAAGGAGGAGACACCATCCCCCTCTTCCCTCCCCCACATCACGCCATGGTCCATCAAATGTGGGGCGCTGAAAATCCTTGAAGAGACCAAGCCACAAAGCAAGCCCCCTTCCAAGCCTTCTTCCCAAAGTGTTCATGCAAGGATGGAACGTCAAAAGACACACTCCCCTCTCCAAGCCCTCAACCATGCAACGCCCAAAGCTCTCTCCACTTGGTCGGCCTTGAATCACTCCAAAGAAGGGTGTTGAAGAATCCAAGGGAACACATCCCTTCAAGCAAGCCATATCACACGTTTTCTTCCCAAATTGAACATGCTAATGAAGGAAGTCAAGAGGCCAATCCCCCTCTTCAAGCCCTCCCACATGCCACGCCCAATCCAACTCCCTTTGGTCAGCCAAAGAGAGGAGAAGGTCAAAGGTTTTTGGCACCCCAAGAATCTTGTAATTTGGTTTCATTTGAAATTCAAATGGGCTTTGGGTGCCTATTTAAAGGACCCAATCCCTTCCTTGTAAAACTATTGAATGGTTAATGAAAAAAGAGTTTGAGTCTTCTATCTTCCAACCCTTGTCTCTTAGACTAGGTTGAGTGAAGTTGCCTTTGTCCCCAGGGACGTCGAGTGGTGTGAGGCCACCTGTCCGTCGCCCTAGGGCGCCGCGAATCCATCGTCCTCCTAGACGTCGCGTGGTGTGAGGCCACAATCCTTTATCCTCTGGGACGTCGCGGGGTGCGAGGCCCTAAGTTATCTCCATCTTCGACTTCGGAATCCAGCAGGACACCGGGCTCGAAGCCCCTTCTCAACCCCATCTCAGTTCCTTTCTATGCATCTCCACATTTCGCTGATCCTTATTTTGTTTCCCTACAGGTCCTCCCTGGCATCTCGGGCACTGGAGACAGTCAGCTTTGCCATCGTGACCTTTCGATCAAAAGCCAGTGCTTCCACGGATTCGACTGCTCGGGCATCCAGGTCGCATCCACCGAGTTGAGCGATCTCTGCATCAGGCATTTCAGACGTGTGAGGTTTGCTCTCTCTATCTCCTAAGTAGGTATTGTATTTCGAGCTAGTCCTACCGGGGTTTCTTAATCCTGGGGTCCTGTTCTTGTTCTCACTATTTAGGGCTTTGAACTGCTAGTGTAATCTTCTGTTACTCATCTTTCTTATTTCTTGCCTTTGCTTGTGATCGGGAATCAAAACCCTAAGAAACATATAAAACTCTTCAACTATAAAAAAACTCCTTGCATCATAAGCATCCATCCTAGCATCCCTAGCCCGGCCCTTACTCCACACCATTCTTGGTATCAGAGCAAGGCTAGGACTAGTGCATTTTGTTTCATTTTCTGCATTCTAGTCAGCCCGTATATGGTCTGATCATTGGATTATTTCTCTCTGTAGAGACCTCCAAATTTTATGATTTCTGTTTTTTAGATCACATTAAATTCAAAGTATTTTTGTCTATTTTCTCAGATTTTAGTTCAGTTTGTAGAATTTCTACAAGCCGAAATACTACCTGAGAAAATCTCAGGTCTGAAATTTCAGCAAGCATCTCATTCATCCATCTAGTTTATTTTTGCATTTAGGGGCACTTTTTAATACCTGCATTTTGTTTAGCATTCACATATCTAAAAGACACAAAAAAAAAACAAGAAATTTGTAAGTCATTTCATTAGTCATTTTTGTGCTTCATTTTGCATAACTTATCTTAAGGGCATCAAATTAACATAGGGTCAGGATTTCATTACCTGTCCCTAGCCCAAAAACCACCACCCGACATATCGAACCCTAGCCATTAACTAAAATCAATTAGACGTTTAATCTGCTCTAGTGAGCTAGGGACACCCACGAAGTCGGGTCGACCCAAGTACCGAGCCAAGCTAGATTGCTTGTTGGTGTGTGCTTGAGTAGCTGGTGTCTAGGCAAGTGGTTCAGGGACTAGAGCCCGAAGGGAAGTGGGTTGGTTCGCTTACCTGGCCAATTTCTAATTGGTGTCTAGGCAAGCAAAGAGGAACCTCCACTCACCTTACACTTACCTGGTCAGGTGCCAAGTTACTACTTCCAGGTTCATCTTCTTGACTTTACATTTAGAGAGATCTCCCAGGTCTAGCAAACCGTAGCATCATTTTGTTACATGTGCACAAGATCAGGAACCTCTTTTCACCCACCTTCTCCACCCTCTACCGAAACCATGGACCAACTGCGAGCTGACATTAGAGCCCTAACTCAATCCATGACTCAATTAAGCAACCTTGACTAATAGGCTTGATAAGTTTGAAGATAGAATTAGAGCCTTAGGAAAGAATATTTGACCATCCATCGAGCTTGAGGCTGAGTCACCTCCTCACCATAGGGAATACCCTCAGCGTGATCCTTCCCTAGAGTCTGAAGACCTTTTAGGAGTAATTAGGTGCATCCTTACCCAGGACATAGTGCAAGAAGATTGGCGTAGGACTAGCATCCTACAAACCTTTGCCATACTAGGGAAAAAGGTATGCAAATCATAGTTGATAGTGGGAGCTGTGTCAATGCCATTTCTTCAAGTACTGCCAAATCCCTAGGATTGACCCCAGTTCCTCACACCAACCCTTACAATGTCTCATGGATTGATTCAACCTCCATACCCATAAATTCTAGGTGCCAAGTCTTAATCAAGTTGCAATCTTATGAAGAGATGATTTGGTGTGATGTCCTTCCCATAGGCGTCTGTAGTATTATCTTAGGACAACCTTGGCTGTACGATCATGATACCACCCTTCATGGTCAGACCAATACCTGTACCATTAACCACCATGGGAAGAAGTTTACAATCAAACCAGTTCAACCTAAGGATCAGGTTAAAAGAGGATCAAGTAGTCTAAAGGAAATGAAGCCAGAAGTTAACCTAATCAAAGACAATGGGTTAGAAGAAGAGATTACTGGGAAAAGACCCTTTAAAGAGTTTCAGGGAGAGAAGGATGAACATTCTGAGAATTTGAATACAAAAACCCCTGAGCCCATTGAAGACTTTAAGGTTGAACCCATTGAAAATCTAGGAAAAGAAACTCCTGAGCCTATTAAAGAATTGAAAGAAAGCATCTATGAGTCAAGTTTAGTAAAAGATGGGCCCGAGGGTGAAATCATTGAGGAATCCAAGAAAAATAATCCTGAACCCACTACAAAATTTGAAGAGAAAATGACCGAGCTAGGATCACATCTAGTAAATGAACATGAGGATTCACCAGTCTTTTCCACAGGAGTTCAGGAACCAACCCTTAATGAACCGATCCAAAGAGAACATCCTCAAGGGATGGTTGAAGCTCGGAAAGAAATCGAGGATGAAGTTCCCGATGAGTTACCTGATCAACTTCCACCCCTGAGAGACATCCATCATACTATAGACTTGGTCCCAGGATCCTCTTTAAAGACCTTCTTCACTGTGGGATTGACCCTAGCGAGCCCCAAGATCTACCGGAACAAGTGGACCATGTGACACCTATAGAACGATGCCCAAATTTTAAGGTCATCCTGAATAACCAAGGTCTGTTTTATGTTTTCCATAAGCCACCCCAAGAATCCGATTCATATTTCCTACCATTCCCTGAACCTTCTCACATTTCTAAAGCCATGGGGTTACTTTTTATTGAGATTACCAGAATGTGTGACTCCTTAGAGCCCATCCCTTTTGCCCTCTACTTCTAGTATACTTTATGGCATTTGCTAGGGATCCTAAATAACTTTTCTTGTGCATATCAGACTAGGGTCAAACCTAGAGAGTCAAAAGTCTGTTAGGATTAGACCCTAGGAGTCCAATAAAATTTTTTTCTCAATAAGATTGCATAGTTGATTCTGCATTTTGCATCATGTTAGGATTATGCATTAAATATAATTTTTAAAATAATTTGGCTGATTCTCGAAAGCGAGCCAAAGAGTTTGAAATAAGGGATTTTGTAATGATTAGGCTCCGACCTGAACGGTTTCCACCGGGAACAGTTAAGAAGCTTCATGCTCGTGGGGCGGGTCCCTTTAAAGTGATTAGGAGAATGGGCCCTAATGCCTATGAGCTAGAATTAACTCCGGATTATGGAATTAGCTCGACATTCAATATCTCTGACTTAGTCGAGTATAAAGAACCCGCAAACATACCCAGTGAGCCGTGTGGGCCTGACCTCCCTTTTGAGAGTGAACCTGAACCTGAGTATCCACCTCCAAATATACCTGAGCGAGGAGAGCGGATCGAGCATGTCCTGGATGACCAAACCATCACTACCCGGGGCAAGGGCTATCAACGTTACTTGGTCCGATGGCAAGGCTGACCTGAATCTGATGACTCATGGATCACACGGGAGGACTTGCAGCGCATCGAACCCGACATCCTGG
This sequence comes from Areca catechu, assembly GCA_021397845.1. Lineage (NCBI taxonomy): Eukaryota > Viridiplantae > Streptophyta > Magnoliopsida > Arecales > Arecaceae > Areca > Areca catechu. The sequence goes on from CM038043.1 coordinate 111,867,565, forward strand.
AGTGGTACCAAAGCCAAGCTAACACTTACTCGACAGGGTCAAGTTCCTCCCACCCTGGGAGAACTAGTGTGGGCACCAGGATCCGACAAAGGCTCCTCAACCCTCTGTGGATCTCAGATTAGGGTTTCGCTTCTATGAGTCTTGTAATAAGGCTATGAGCCAAAGCATTTTCTTAATTTCTAGTCATGTAGCTAGTCTAAGTTTGTTTAGTCTTATACCTTGACCAATTTGGGTCAAGTTAGGTCATGAGTCCTGTATTTGTTTCTGGTTTGAGTCTGAGTTTGGACTGGGCCCAAGCCCAATTGAAGTCAACCTAGCTTTCAAGACCAAGCCAAGTCCTTGTGGGCCAACCCACCTCTTTCACTTGGAGAGATGCCAACTCAGGTGCCACCTCAGCTACCTATGTGGCACCACATCAGTTGCCACTTAGGCATCCAAAGAGGGAAAGAAGGTGGCACCCTCATGCTTTCCACACGCCCTCCCCTTGCCTTTTTCTCTTAGGAAACATTGGAAGGAGGAGACACCATCCCCCTTTCCCTCCCCCACATCATGCCATGGTCCATCAAATATGGGGCGTTGAAGATCCTTGAAGAGACCAAGCCACAAAGCAAGCCCCCTTCCAAGCCTTCTTCCCAAAGTGTTCATGCAAGGATGGAAGGTCAAAAGACACACTCCCCTCTCCAAGCCCTCAACCATGCAACGCCCAAAGCTCTCTCTACTTGGTCGGCCTTGAATCACTCCAAAGAAGGGCGTTGAAGAATCCAAGGGAACACATCCCTTCAAGCAAGCCATGTCCCATGTTTTCTTCCCAAATTGAACATGCTAATAAAGGAAGTCAAGAGGCCAATCCCCCTCTCCAAGCCCTCTGACATGCCATGCCCAATCCAAGTCCATTTGGTCGGCCAAAGAGAGGAGAAGGTCAAAGGTTTTTGGTGCCCCAAGAAAGCTTGTAATTTGGTTTCATTTGAAATTCAAATGGGCTTTGGGTGCCTATTTAAAGGACCCAATCCCTCCCTTGTAAAACTATTGAATGGTTAATGAAAAAAGAGTTTGAGTCTTCTATCTTCCAACCCTTGTCTCTTAGACTAGGTTGAGTGAAGTTGCCTTCGTCCCCAGGGACGTTGAGTGGTGTGAGGCCACCTATCCGTCGCCCCAGGGCACCGCGAATCCTTCGTCCTCCTGGATGTCGCGTGGTGTGAGGCCACAATCCTTCATCCTCTGGGACATCGTGGGATGCGAGGCCCCAAGTTATCTCCATCTTCGACTTCGAAATTCGGCCGGACACCAGGCTCGAAGCCCCTTCTCAACCCCATCTCAGTTCCTTTCTGTGCATCTCCCCATTTCGCTGATCCTTATTTTGTTTTCCTACAGGTCCTCCCTGGCATCTCGGGCACCGGAGATAGTCGGCTTTGCCATCGTGACCTTCCGACCGAAAGCCAGTGCTTCCACGGGTTCGACTGCTCGGGCATCCAGGCCGCATCCGTCGAGTTGAGCGATCTCTACATCGGGCATTTCAGACGTGTGAGGTTTGCTCTCTCTATCTCCTAAGTAGGTATTGTATTTCGAGCTAGTCCTATCGGGGTTTCTTAATCCCGGGGTCCTGTTCTTGTTCTCACTGTTTAGGGCTTTGAACTGCTCGTGTAAGCTTCCGTTACTCATCTTTCTTATTTCTTGCCTTTGCTTGTGATCGGGAATCAAAACCCTAAGAAACATATAAAACTCTTCAACTATAAAAAACTCCTTGCATCATAAGCATCCATCCTAGCATCCCTAGCCCGGCCCTTACTCCACACCATGTAGAGGGTGATGTGGCAATGACATGGCAGGCTTAGTTGGCATGGAGATGAGGTGGCAAATGGGGCCCATCTTCTTAGATAAGGTGCCTTGTGAAGTGGCTTTAATCAAGGCTCCATTCCATCCAATGGCGCACATGTAATGCGCCCTTGTCTTGACTTGAAAGATTCATATGATGTGGCTTCACTCCATCCATTGGACCAATTGTGTGCTCCATTGACTTGACTTGAAAGATTAATATGATGTGGCATCGCTCCATCCATTGGTCCAATTGTGTGCTCCCTTGGTTGGACTTGACTCATGCTCTTTAAGAAAATTACAACTCAACTTGGACTTGAATAACATTTGACTCAAGACTACAAGGCTTCAAGACTCAAGACTAGGAACAAGACTCAAGACTTTAAGGCTCATGACTCATGACTCAAGACTAGGAATAAGACTCAAGACTTAAGACTTAAGAAGGCTTAGGACTCATGACTCAAGACTCAAGACTTCAAGTCTCATGACTAAATACAAGTTAACAAGACTGAATCTCAATCAACAATCCATAAGGAATTGGTGTTGACCTGGTTTAATTGAAGTCTTCTTTTAATCTTGGTGTCCGCGCTAGTTAACCCTAGCAACCTTTTAGATCTAGTGCCAAAATTTGATCGCTATCATAGGCGATCAAAAATAAAACCTAACTCACTACTATAGGTAGGGTGAGTAAGGATCGTATCCTTGGAAATCAAGGGTAATTATTTCATGAAGAAAATAAAAAAAAGATAAATAATTAGATGTTTAAACATATATGATGGTTTAGTTAAAACTAATCAACTTAAATTAAATATGAGATCGAGGGTTTTAAATGATAAAAAGATGTCTTCAGATTTTCAGGTGATCACAAACATATATCTTGTATATATTCTAATCTAAACAATTAAAGTTCGTATTGATTCAGAATCTTTCAAACTAACCCTTAGTATAGACTATCTTGTTGAGTACAAACCATATCTTGTTAAGATCATGGCTCATCCCAAAAGTATAGGCTATCCAACAATTGAGTTGAAAAGATCCTAACATGATCAGTGGATGAAAATCCTAGAATCAATTATCTATATTGAGCATGGACCATATCATGTTAGGATCATGATCCATTGTACCTAGGTAATTAATTTTAGGAAATCAAATAGAAAAGAGCTTAAAAGAAATTTAAAGCTTTATTTAATTGTATAGATTAGAGAAAGCAAATACAAAACTAAAGCATGGAATATGTACTTCCATACAGACTGCATCTCAATCAAGCATAATCTCTTTTCTTTATACATCTTCCTCTCTCTCAATGCCTAGACTAATTGCAAGAAGAAAATAAAAATAAAAATTTTGTTGCTGGGATTGATCTCAGCTTTTTGGTTTCCCCTCTTGATGTCTCTGGTCCCCTTTACATAGGCTTGAAGTAGGTTGAAGCCCATTCTAATTTGATGTTAGAATTTCTTTCAAACTTATTTTTAACGGTGTGCCACTTTCTCACCATCAAATTTCAATTAGTTTTTGGACTATTGATTAGCGCATAACATGCCCACTTCATGTGTCCAATCCATCTAAAATTAGAAGTCTCTCCTGCTGGTGAATTGTTACCTAGATCAGTGCCTAATGTCCTATCTTTCTCCACTTCTCCTCCTTCCTACACTATTGTCTCTACTCATAAGCATCTTATCATCGATCATAGCTATTTGATATCACTTTACTGGCATTCAGAAATCATTCACATTCATCATATGGTGCATGGAACCAATAGTTGTCACCATGCTCATTATCACTAAAAGACTCACCATCAAATTGCACATGGGAAACCTGCTTAGCTGCTCCTCCCAGGGTCATGGACTGCGTCAAACTCGCTGCTTGCTACTGCCGCTCTTCACTTACTACCTGTGGCACAGGAGGGATCAATGATGAGGCATGGCAGTGTCTCCAATCGGGGATGGTGGCGAAGATGGTTCAGGCGATGGTGGGAATGATAGCAAGGAGTAGTGCAACAATAGGTGGTGGCATGGCAATGGTATTTGGTAGTTGAATAGAGGAGGAAGACAATGGAGATGAGTAGAGGGTGAAGACAGTGGCATGATGGGCTTGTCCGGTGGGTCGATGATGGCCGGTGGCTCGAGAAAGGTGGCAACGAGTAGAGGATGATGATGGTACAGGCTCGTGAATAGCACATTGATGGCTATCATGGAGGAAAGATGAACAGGGTAATGGCTGTAATGGTCTTGGAATGGTAGTGGAGTTTAGGAAGTAAAACAATCCAAAGGATGGTTGGATGGCTTCTTCGACTGAAAAGGAAGGTGGATGGTGGCTCCGACGACGACGACGGGACAGCATCTCTGGTGATTTTGCCATAAAAAACACCCCATAGTCCATGGCTCTGGTCTGTGGACCATTAGCTTTTATTATTGGTGGACCATGGGATGTTTTGTAAACCAAGCAACCGGTCCACCATGGATCGGTTGCTTTAAAATTAATGCAAAGCTCAAGTAATTTGGTTTTTTCTTAATTCCGGGCCTATTTAAACTTCAGTTTGAGTATCATTTGCATCATTGATTCTAAAAATCGGGCTCTTTCTATCCATAAACTCTTTTTCTATAAACATTAATAAAAAGTATCAATTCTTAATAAATACATATCAATTAATATTTTTTTAATATTTAAATTATGATAATTAATAGACTTATCAACCACATCCGGTCTCATACATGTCATAGCATACATAATAGATCCCACTGCTAAGAAATAAGGAATATGACTCATACACTCTCTCTTTTGAGGACTTGTTGGACAATCCTTCTTAGAGAGATTAATTCCATGGCCAATTAGAAGATAGCCTTTTTTAGAATTCACCATGCTGAACTGCTTCAGCATAGTCTCAATGTATGTGGATGTGGTTAACCCTAGCAACCTTTTAGATCTCTCTATAGATCTTCATCCCAAGGATGTATGATGCTTCTCCCAAGTCTTTCATGGAGAATTAAGAAGACAACCATATTTTTATTCCTTGCAATGCAGGAATATTATTCTCAATTAAGAAAATGTCATCACATATAAAGCAAGAAATACTATAACTGAACCATTAGCCCATTTGTATATGTAGGGATCTTCTCCATTCCTAACGAAGCTATACATTTTGATCACTTTATCAAAACACATGTTCCAACTTTGAGATACCTGCTTCAATCCATAAATGGATCTTTGAAGCTTGCAAACCTTTGTTTCATCTACAGATGTGAACCCTTAGGTTGTTTCATATACATCTCCTCTTCTAGCTCTCCATTTAGGAAAGCTATTTTCACATTCATTTGCTAGATTTCAAAATCAAGATACACTACTATTGCTGGCATAATTTGAATAGACTTGAGCACTACCATAGGTGAAAACATCTCATCATAGTCAAATCAAAATGTTGACGATATCCTTTGATAACTAGACGAGCTTCATAGGTCTCCACCTTGCCGTCTACACCCTTTTTTCTTTTGAAAATCTACTTACACCCTATGTGATGTGGGATGGATGCAAAGAGTAATTCTACTAATTAAAATTTAATTTTTTTTTATGAACAATGGCAGCAAACTCAAATAAACTATCAAATTAATTTAATGAAAATTAGATAAGTCTCTACTAACTACCTGCAATATGATCAGCATGCAATCACATAAAGAATCCTGGATCTGATGATTGAGAAACCACCAATACAAGGTCATCCTGACTTCAATTAACCAGATCTAATGAGATTCGGATGGTTACTTACCAATAATGCTTTTTCCTCCTCCATTTCAATAGATATGAATTCAATTCTCGCGATCTTGCGATAGGATTGCAAACTTCAGTCCTTCAGAGCGGATCTTCCCATTGATGGTTAGATGGATCTGGATCGGATGTTGAAGATGATGGTGCTTGGCTTCTAGATCTTGGACTCAGGAGATAACTCGGGTTTCAGTACTCCACACACACTAATGCAATGCTTAACCAGTAGAGCACTCACACACTATAATTACTTAACCAGCAATTGTACTCTTAATGCTTACCCAGCAATTGGAGAAAAACCGATAGAGTTTCATTAATCAATCATAAGTTTTATTACAAGAGGAAAAATGGGATTGTATTTATAGACCCCTTACATAGCAGCATGATAAGAACAAACTTTTAAATATAAGATAGATAAGGATAGGGCCCCTTGAGAGGATAATATTGGACTCCTATCCCCTTTTGAAATTAAATGAGATCTTCTTGAATTCATATTGAGTAAACTCCCTTGCACTTGTACTCTTCCATGGAATGGCGATGAAACAAAGATGGGCGACAAAATGAGATGGCACCCCATTCTCTCATAATTAGCACCATTCCTTCTTTCCTCTTGGCGTGAACTCCTTCCTAGTTTTCTTACATTTCAATTTTGAATGGTAGATAAAAAGGCCCTGTATTTAAATTGGACTCCTTGAATATGAATTCCCTTGGGTGACAAAGAGGCTTCATAAAGGGTGCTAAGAAAGAAAAGCCCTTTCTTATTACTTCTCTTAAAATTTGAATGGCATTTAAATGGGCGACTTCTTTCTCCTCATTTGGATGACAAGGAAAAATAAAGTGCTCCTTGGTTAAGATAAAGTTTCTTGATAAGAGAGGAGTCCTTTGAATTTTGGATGAATCTCCATTTAATCTTGGAATCTTCTATTTGAATTTGAATAGATACTTGAGTTGGCGTCCATCCTTAGAGTGGCGACAATTTGAGGATGAAAAGAGGCACTAGATGAGAAGTAGAATCTTTCTGCTTTACTTCTCTTAAATGGCATCTTCTTGGATTTTGAAAAGGATGATGAGAAGGAAATTGGTTGGTTCCTCTCTTGGATAAACTTGCATCTTCAAATTATCCTGATGTCTCGATATTTGGATTTCCCAATGTCTCAATGTCTTGATGTTCGAATGCCTCGATGTCTAGATGTCCGGATGTCCAGATGTCTGGTGAAAATTTTGGATAACTTTCTTTGGTCATGGAATTGATCCACCAAGGTGATGTGGCATGGCACACTACTCCAAGTGGTAGTTGACAAGGCCCCATGGTGATATGGCTTCAACAACTGGGCTTGGCCTTGGCTAATAATTGAGCTTGAACCTCATTCAATTATAAGACTCAACTTCAAATAAACCTAATTTGACTAATTTGCAAAACAACGCAAACTAATGTTATTTACAGGACTCAAGATGAAATTAAAATAGAACAACTACTCATTGGTGATCCACAATGAGCTTGGAGGGTTTTGACATTGTTGGCTCCACCCAGTGATTTTGATGAATAACAAAACATTGAATACATATTGTATTCTAATGAGGATTTCAAGTTGTGAGTTTTAAGGAAGAAAGCACTTCAAAATTCCAAAAACTTATGGTGTATGGCACGTAATGGCACAGAGCAATTCTCACAAATCCAGGCATCCTCTTCATTGAAAAAGGGCTTCTACATGTTTAAATATTATGTGTTTATGTATTCATGAATTTTATTTTTGTTTTCGAGGCATTTTCACTTGAATCTGAAAGTTTTCAGTCTCAAGTGTCGACACCTGGACAGTCAAGTGTCGACACTTCAGCATTTGGCACAGACAAAAATCCTTGGCATGCCAAGTGTCGACACCTATATTCAAGTGTCGACACCAAGTGTCGACACTTAGGTTTCAAGTGTCGACTCAAGGCCTGAGATTTTTGAAAATACAGAACTTTGTAGTTTTAAGGATTTTTGTGTCAAGTGTCGACACCTGTGCATCAAGTGTCGACACTTGAATGTTCAAGTGTTGACACCCAAAAATCAAGTGTCGACACCTGACAGCCAAGTGTCGATACCTGACAGCCAAGTATCGACACTTGCAGCCTGACAGCTCTAATGGATCTATTTTTCTGGCTTGCAGAACTTGCTTTTCAAGCTCCAAACGGCTATTTCCAAGGCACCAATGGTCACAAACCATTTTTTGGAAGGTTTTTGGTGTATTTAAGCTCCACCAACCTCATTTTAAAGCAAGAGAAGGGAAGAAAAGTGTATTCAAGTGCATTGAAGTCTACTCAAAAGCCATAAAGCCAATATTCTCTCCAAACTTCACATCAAAAGCTACTTCTAGCTTGATTCCATTGAAAAGTCTACAAGCTCATCCTTACTCCATTCCAAAAAGAGTCACATTGAAGGAGATTCCAAGGAAGAGAGAAGAAAAAGCATCCTCTTGAGCTTCAAAGATTCCAATCCACTCTTGAAGAGAGTTTGTTGTATTTTTTAAATTACATATTTATTTTTATTGTGATTTGACCTTGCTTTCAAGGGTGTCTTGAAAGAAGGTTATTGTGGTTTGTTGGTGAGCCAAAGAGATAAAACCAACTAGGGTTAACTTGTGAGCCCAAAGACAAAACAAGTGTTAAGATTTGTTGGTAAGCCTAAGTGACAAAACCAACTTAGGTTTTGACTTATGAGCCTTGTGAAAAACAAGTCGACTATAATCTAGTGTGGATTATAGTGGAATTCCCAAGGGTGGCTTGGGGAGTGGATGTAGGTGCTAGGTTTGCACCGAACCACTATAAACTTCGTGTTTGTGTGTGATTGCTCTTTTCCTCTCGTACTCTTTAACTATTGATAACATCTTGCATCATATTTATCATTGCTCACAAGCACCACTAGACCTTCATTTTATTGTCTTAAATTTTTAAAAGATCCAATTCACTCTCCCTCTTGGGCTCCATTTCTGGGCAACAAGTGGTATCAGAGCACCGGTACTCTCTTGTAGGTCCAAGGTTCTTGAGTGAAAGATCATGGTAGCCCCAATAGGAATGGGTATAGTTGAAGGTCAAGCTTCAAATCGACCCCCACTTTTTAATGGCACAAACTACACATACTGGAAGACACGCATGCGCATATTTATTCAAGCACTTGATTCTAATTTGTGGAGAACTATTGTAAAAGGTCCTCATCAGCCTACAATGATGATTAATGGCATTCTCACTCCAAAAATGGAAGATGATTGGGATGAGAATGACATTAAGCAAATTGAGCTTAATGCTAAGGCAATGAACCTTTTATTTTGTTCTCTTGATCCTAGTGAATTTAATAGAATATCAAATTATCTCTCCGCCAAGGAGATTTGGGATACACTTGAGGTTACCCATGAGGGTACACACCAAGTGAAAACCATCAAGGTTAACATGCTAATTCACACATATGAAATGTTTAAAATGGAACCTACTGAGTCTATTAGTGAGATGTATACTAGGTTCACAAACATTGTGAATGGCATGAGAAGTCTAAGAAAAATAATTTCTAACGGTGAACTTGTGAATAAACTTCTCAGGTCTCTACCAGCTTCATGGGACGCAAAGGTCACTGCCATTGAAGAAGCTAAGGATGTCAACACTCTCCCGCTGGAACAACTGTTGGGCTCTTCAATGACTTATAAGCTCTCCCTCAAATAAAAGAATGGAGAGGTGGATAAGAAGAAGAAGGAAATTGCATTCAAATCTACTACTAGAGAGGACTCAAGCGAAGACTCTGAAGAGGATGACGAAGAAGATGAAACGGCTCTGTTAGCAAGAAATTCAGAAGGTTCATGAGGAAGAAAAAATTTAACTACAAAATGAAACCTCTGAAAGGTGAGCCGAGTAAGGAAAAAGATAAGGAAAAGGAGGAGCAGCTTCATGAGTGTAAGAAACCCGGGCATTTCAAGGTAGACTGCCCCTTGTTAAAGAAAAGTAGAAGAAAGCTGAGAAAGAAAGCCATGATGGCAACCTGGAGTGAAAGTGAAGACTCTAGCTCTGAGGAAGAACAGCAAGAGGTAGCAAACTTCTGTCTGATGGCCGATCAAGAAGAGGTATATTCTGAAACTGAAAATGAATTTACTTTTGATGAGCTTCATGAGATTTTTGATAAACTATTCATAGAATTTCAAAAATTAAAGTCAAAACATAAAGACTTAAAGAAGCAAAATTTGGATATAGTTAAAACAAACAACAACCTTTCAAATGCAAATGAATGCCTTCTTATACAAAATAAAAAATTAAATGATAAGATTATGGCTCTTGAAAAAGAAAAGGATATCTTTGAAAAGAAAAGTGACTTACTTTCAAATGAAAAATTGTCAAAACAAAACAAAGAAATTTTAATTGAAAACAAAAGATATAAAGAAGAAATCGGAAAACTAAAACCTTTTGTTAAAAAATTTACTTACAGTTTTGAAAAATTAAATTTACTATTAAATAACCAAAGAGCAGTATTTGACAAAGCTGGCTTAGGATTCAGAACTCATAAGAAACAGAAACTCTTTAAAAATTTCTTTGTGCCTGCATCTTCATCTATTGCATGCTATACTTGTGGTATTAAAGGACATAAATCTTATATGTGCAACAAAAAAAATTAAATAACATTAAAAAGTTTGGGTTCCAAAAGGAACCAATGCCACTAACCAAAAAGGACCCAAGATAGCTTGGGTACCTAAAGTCTCCACTTGATCTTTATTGCAGGTATGCCTTGCAACCAACAAGAAAAGGATGTGGTACCTTGATAGCGGTTGCTCAAGGCATATGACAGGAGATGTGGAGCAGTTCTCATCACTTACATATTTAAATGGTGGCAATGTAACTTTTGGTGATAATGGAAAGGGCAAAATTATCGATATTGGTAAAACCATATAACCCCTACCTCTTATATTGATAATGTTTTATATGTTGATGGTTTAAAACATAACTTGCTTAGCATTAGTCAATTTTGTGACAAAAATTTTAAAGTTGTTTTTGAATCTTCTTTGTGCATTGTTTCTAGTCTAGATGACAATGGTATTAAGTTCATCGGTCATAGGCATGACAATATTTATATGGTTGATCTTGATGATCTCCCTATTCAGAAAGGTCAATGTCTAGTGGCAATGGAAGCCAAGATCAATGAAACTAGTTGGCTTTGGCATCGTAGACTAGGACATGCAAGCATGCATTTAATTTCAAAACTTAGCAAAAAGAACTTAGTAAAGGATTTGCCTAAACTCAATTTTGAAAAAGATAAGATTTGCAGTGCATGTCAACTTGGAAAACAAACAAAATTTTCTTTCAACCCAAAAGGAGTAATATCTACATCTAGACCTTTGGAATTGCTTCATATGGACCTCTTTGGGCCTACTAGAACATCTAGTTTGGGAGGTAAGAAGTATGGTCTAGTCATTGCAGATGATTTATCACGTTTTACTTGGGTCATATTTTTAGCACATAAAGATGAAACGTTTTCTGAATTTATTAGATTTCACAAAAGAGTTTTAAATGAAAAAGGTGTTTCTGTAGTATCTTTAAGAAGTGATCATGGAACTGAATTTGAAAATGTCGATTTTGATAAATTCTGTATTGAAAATGGAATTCATCACAATTTTTCTGCACCTAGGACACCTTAACAAAATGGGGTAGTAGAAAGAAAAAATAGAACTCTTGAAGAAATGGCACGCACCATGCTTTGTGAAAATGATTTACCTAGATACTTTTGGGTGGAAGCCATAAATACTGCATGCTATATTTTAAATCGAGTTTTAATTCGACCGATTGTAAAGAAAACCCCTTATGAGCTTTGGAAGGGTAGAAAACCTTCAATTCATTACTTTCATATTTTTGGATGCCGTTGTTTCATCTTAAACAATGGTAAAGATAATTTAAGTAAATTTGATGCCAAATTAGATGAGGAAGTCTTTTTAGGCTACTCCACATCTAGTAAGGCATACAGGGTCTTCAACAGAAGAACACTTGTTGTTGAAGAATCCATACATGTGGTATTTGATGAAACTAACCAAAAATCTTCAAGAAAAGAAGATGTACTTTTTGATGAAACAGGTAGCAAAAAAATTGAAGAAATAAACAACAATGAAGGACTTACTAAGGAACAGAACAATGATCAAAACATTGAAGGAGATCAAGCACAAGGTGATGAAAATACTTCAACTATTGATCCATTACCAAAAGAATGGAGGTATGCTCATGGACACCCAAAAGAACTAATTATAGGTGATCCATCTAAAGGTGTAAGTACTCGATCATCTCTTAGAAATATTTTTGATTACTTAGCTTTTGTATCTCAAATTGAACCTAAAACTATTGAGGAAGCTGAATGTGATAGTAATTGGATAAATGCTATGCAAGATGAACTTAATCAATTTAAAAGGAACAATGTTTGGACACTAGTGGATAGGCCTTCAAACACATCAATTATTGGCACAAAATGGGTTTTTCAAAATAAACTTGATGAAAATGGAATAGTAATTAGAAATAAAGCTAGACTAGTTGCCAAAGGATACAATCAGGAGGAAGGGATAGATTTTGATAAAACCTTTGCTCCTGTGGCTAGACTTGAGGCAATTAGGCTATTGTTGGCTTTTTCTTGCTTCATGAATTTTAAACTATATCAAATGGATGTTAAAAGTGCCTTTTTAAATGGATTAATTGAAGAAGAAGTTTATGTTAAACAACCCCCTATTTTTGAAAATTCCAAATTTCCAAATCATGTTTATAAACTTTATAAAGCTTTATATGGATTAAAACAAGCTCCAAGAGCTTGGTATGATCGTTTAAGCTCCTTTTTGCTGGAAAATAATTTTACTAGAGGTAATGTAGATAAAACTTTATTTTTAAAGAAAAAGAATGATGATCTCTTAGTAGTACAAATCTATGTAGATGATATAATATTTGGTGCTACTAATGAATCTCTTTGTCAAGATTTTGCAAGATTAATGCAGGGTGAGTTCGAGATGAGCATGATGGGAGAACTGAATTTCTTCCTCGGACTCCAGATAAGGCAAACCAAAGAGGGGATCTTCATCAACCAAACAAAATACACAAAAGAAATACTCAAGAAGTTTGGGATGGAGAACACTAATCCGTTAGGTACCGCTATGAGCTCTACATGTAGACTTGACAAGGACGAATCAGGTAAGTCTATAGACAAAAAATTATATCATGGCATGATTGGTTCATTGTTATATCTTACTGCCAGTAGGTCAGATATCATGTTTAGTATCTGTATGTGTACTAGATATCAGTCTAATCCTAAAGAGTCTCATCTTTTGGCTATTAAACGCATACTTAGATATCTATCTGGCTCAATTGAAATTGGTTTATGGTACTCTAGAGATTCTTCATTTGATTTAATTGCTTATTCTGATGCTGACTTTGCTGGGTGTAAACTTGATCGTAAAAGTACTAGTGGAACCTGTCAGTTTCTTGGAGTAAATTTGATCTCTTGGAGTAGCAAGAAACAGAACTCAGTTGCTCTATCTATGGCGAAAGCCGAATATATAGCAGCTGGGAGCTGTTGTGCTCAAATCCTCTGGATCAAACAACAACTCGAAGATTTTGGCATTAAACTAACTAGACACCCATAAGATGTGACAATACTAGTGCAATCAACCTATCTAAAAATCCTGTGCAACATTCAAGAAGTAAACACATTAAAATAAGACATCATTTCATTAGAGATCATGTACAAAACTCTAATGTAATTCTTGATTTTGTTTGTACTAATGATCAGTTAGCTGATGTGTTTACAAAGCCTTTGAGTAAGGATATGTTCTATCTGATTAAAAGAGAGTTATGTGTCATTGATCCATTCTCCTAGAACTCTCTTAGTATCAATTTTATCTAAATTCTAAAGCTCAAAACCTATTGATTAAAGCCCCAAAACTTTATCAAAATTTTTCCTATTTTTTTCAGATTTTCTCGAATTTTTTGGCCAAGTGTCGACACTTGGAAAGTGTCAAGTGTCGACACCTGACCAAGTGTCGACACTTGACACGTCCGAAGTATCGTCACTTGCGAATCTGAAACTATTTTTAAACGGACCGAACGAAGATTTTTTGAAATTTTCTTCCCCCCTGATTTCTTGCAACAGTGGTCCCCTTTGTCCAAATCCGTCCTTTCACCCCTCAATCCTTCACAAATCAGGTATTTCCCTTTTCTAATTTCGTTTTATTTTTCCTTGTTTTTAGTTTTGTTATTTTCGAACCAAACAACCGTGTTTTGGGTTTTCCGAGTATTTTTCATGAATCTAACCGAATTTTTGCATATTTTAGTGGATTTCTAAAACTCCATTTGAGGGAATAGAATTTTAAACTTATTTTTCTCGGATTTCCCTCATCTTTTGGCCGTTTTCATCCCTTTTTAGCAAAAAATACTGTTTCATTAATTTTGGGCGAAATAAATTAGGTTTTCATCTAAATTAAATTTACTAAATCCATTTATTGACAATTTGGAAAGGTTTCTCGTGATACATTTGCGACATTTTTGCCTATTTGCTAAAACCTTAAGTGTTTAGACCCAAATCCCATGGTTTTTGATTTTTAGACCTCACAAAAATTATTTTTCCAAAGATTCAAATGTGTTCTACCAAACAAAAATATTTTCTACAAATTTTGTTCGGAAGTTTGTCATTTGATCAAAATATATTTTCTACAAATATTATTTTTCAAACATTGTTGATTCTGGTTTTCGAAATCTATCTGAACATTTTTTTTCTAATCTCAACCTATAGCCAGTCCCTTGTTCTAAGTCTTTCTTCCTTTTTCTTAGTCAGTTGGCTGTAATGGGTCCTAGGAAGAGACTTGCAGTTAGGGAGAGGCCCAGTCATGGTACTGAGAGGAGGTCGAAGGCCAGATTTGATCCAGCATAGCCGAGCAGTACAGCCACACCGAGCTCCCCCCTGTAGAGAGGATGGCAGGGAAGTTTGTAGCTTCAGGGAGGAGAGTTGACTTGCAGTGCTTCGACAAGCACCACTTTGGTATTAGATAGATACTCACTGATGCAGGACTAGTGCCCTTCTGCACCATGAAGGAGAGGTACTATCCTCACCTAGTGAGGGAGTTCTATGGTGCACTGGACTGTCGACGACTACTGTGGACGACATCTGTCAGGGGTATTCAGATCTCTTTGACTGATGAGCTTCTGAGCCGTGTATGGGAAATACCCCTGAGAGAAGTCTATGCTTTTTTAGTGGATGATAAAGAGGCGGCATTTAGTGCATCCTTGAGAGAGAGGATGTTCGCGGTATATCAGTGGTTACCGTGAACTAGTTGTCATTAGAGATGCGCCTGCTGCACCATATTACTGCACGGATCCTACTATCGAAGACTGGCAGATTCGACTTCATCACCGAGAGGGAGTTGATGGTGATGAACAGTCTGATTGAGAGGAGACAGATAGATATTCCTACTCTGATGCTGTCACAGATGTATGATGCTGCCACTCAGCGCCGACACTGTTTGCCATAAGGCATGGCACTGACCCGACTTTTCAGAGCTTGTGGAGTATCATTGGAGGGGGAGATCCCAAAGGAGATACTGCACACGAATGTGTACGACGAGAGGTCATTACATCGGATGGGATACAGATTAGTTGGAGGTCGATGGGTTCGCAAAGAGTCTAGCCAGGAGCCAGATGAGGAGGACGAGATTCGAGAGGCTGAGGCTGGACCATCTGAGCCAGCAGTTCTTCCTCCAGTAGATGTACCATCGACACAGGCAGAGCACCTATCTCCTGACACTTCAGCTCCTCCACCACCATCTACAGGACTATCTTTTGAGGAGCATGCCAGAGCACAGTTCTCAGAGATTAGAGGTGAGGTGACTCAGCTGCGTAGCGAGGTCGAGCTTCTACGAGCACATACTACCTCGGAGCATGCTGAGATTCGCAGATCCATGGAGGAGGGATTTACTCGCATTGAGAGTCTGTTGAGATCATTTATACCTCCTGCAACCCCTGCACTTGCACGATTTGACGATGATGACGATGATGATGATGATGGCGACGATCACCAAAGCGACCATGTTGATTATGCTGAGGGTGGTGATCAGGATGTTGACAGAGCTACAGAGGTAGTGGGCAGTGACAGCGATAGTGTTGCCTGTGCCGATGCTTATGAGTGGTCAGTCGAGATCCTCCTACTACCCAGCTCCTGCTACTGCCTTGGTTGACTCCACACCGGACCATATTGCGCCAGCTGATCATCTTTCACCTCCTTCCATTAGATCTTCTAGGGTTGTACCCGCTTTTGGTCCTTCTGGCCGCACTAGGAGTCGTAGAGCTTTAGCACCTCCTAGGGCATTAGCCACCAGATCTAGGATCAGTGCTCCTTTCAGTCTTGATATTCCATCTGATGAGGATTAGCCTCACAGATATCTGTTTTAGCTCTTATATTGTATGTTTGATACTTGTTTGACTCTGATGATTTATATATGTTTCAGCTCTTGCTGATGTCTCAGCAAATTTTGTACTGAAAACTTATCTTATATATATATATATATGTGTTTCTGTTTAGTACTCTTTTATCTTGGCAAATTTTGTGCTTCACTAAATCAGTTTACTATTCTTTGGCTCTGATACTCCTTTATCTTGGTATATTTTAGCTCTGATACTCTTTGATATTAGCATAATTTTAGCTCTGATATCTATATTATTTCTCTACTATCTTTTTGTCTCCATGCTCATCATGAGGGGGAGGTTATTCCCCTTTCTAATGATTGACAAAAAGGGGGAGAACTTGTATTGATTTTGATTTTATTGATTTGTTGAGAAAAAGGTGTATTGTTTTGATTATATTGATTTCACCATGCAAGAATCTTTGAAGTTTACCTTAATAAGAAGTATCTAATTAAGGGAGAGATTGTTTCCTCCTATCTATAAAGTTTTTGCTTCTATTGTGACTAAAATTTATATTTATAAATTAAATGGTTAATGTTTGAACTATATTGCCTTTTTTTTTTAAGGTTTTGTCATCATCAAAAAGGGGGAGATTGTTGGCTCCACCCAGTGATTTTGATGAATAACAAAACATTGAGTGCATATTGTATTCTAATGAGGATTTCAAGTTGTGAGTTTTCAAGAAGAAAGCACCTCAAAATTTTAAAAACTTATGGTGTATGGCACGTAATGGCACGGAGAAATTCTCACAAATCCGGACATCCTCTTCATTAAAAAGGGCTTCTAAATTTTAAATATTATGTGTTTATGTATTCATGAATTTTATTTTTGTTTTCGAGGCATTTTCACTTGAATCTGAAAGTTTTCAGTCTCAAGTGTCGACACCTGGACAGTCAAGTGTCGACACTTCAGCATTTGGCATAGACAAAAATCCTTAGCATGCCAAGTGTCGACACCTATATTCAAGTGTCGACACCAAGTGTCGACACTTAGGTTTCAAGTGTCGACTCAAGGCCTGAGATTTTTAAAAATATAGAACTTTGTGGTTTTGAGGATTTTTGTGTCAAGTGTCGACACCTGTGCATCAAGTGTCGATACTTGAATGTTCAAGTGTCGATACCCAGAAATCAAGTGTCAACACCTGATAGCCAAGTGTCGACACCTGACAGCCAAATGTCGACACTTGCAGCCTGACAGCTCTAACGGATCTATTTTTCTGGCTTGCAGAACTTGCTTTTCAAGCTCCAAACGGCTATTTCCAAGGCACCAACGGTCACAAACCATTTTTTGGAAGGTTTTTGGTGTATTTAAGCTCCACCAACCTCATTTTAAAGCAAGAGAAGAGAAGAAAAGTGTATTCAAGTGCATTGAAGTCTATTCAAAAGCCATAAAGCCAATATTCTCTCCAAACTTCACATCAAAAGCCTCTTCTAGCTTGATTCCATTGAAAATCCTACAAGCTCATCCTTACTCCATTCCAGAAAGAGGCACATTGAAGGAGATTCCAAGGAAGAGAGAAGAAAAAGCATCCTCTTGAGCTTCAAAGATTCTAATCCACTCTTGAAGAGAGTTTGTTGTATTTTTAAAATTACATATCTATTTTTATTGTGATTTGACCTTGCTTTCAAGGGTGTCTTGAAAGAAGGTTATTGTGGTTTGTTGGTGAGCCAAAGGGATAAAACCAACTAGGGTTAGCTTGTGAGCCCGAAGACAAAATAAGTGTTAAGGTTTGTTGGTAAGCCTAAGTGACAAAACCAACTTAGGTTTTGACTTGTGAGCCTTGTGAAAAACAAGTCGACTGTAATCTAGTGTGTATTATAGTGGAATTCCCAAGGGTGTCTTGGGGAATGGATGTAGGTGCTAGGTTTGCACCGAACCACTATAAACTTTGTGTTTGTGTGTGATTTCTCTTTTCCTCTCATGCTCTTTAACTATTGATAACATCTTGCATCATATTTATCATTGCTCACAAGCACCACTAGACCTTCATTTTATTGTCTTAAATTTTTAAAAGACCCAATTCACCCCCCCTCTTGGGCTCCATTTATGGGCAACAGACATCTTTTCCTAGCTCTGGTGTCCTCACCATTATGGGTTTTGCCCCTTCAGGAGCATCAATGAGTGTCGATACATTATGGACTTTCATGGACTTTATTTTAGAATTCCTGACTTCTAGCTATTTATAAGAGTTGGCACTTTGCATCGCATCCATATAGGTGATCAGATCCTTATTATTTTCATCAAGTTCAATAAAATCATTGTCACGAACTAAGAAATCATAGTATCTATTCGATTGATATGGTACTCTACCAGATCTCCTTAATGGTGCTTTTATAATGGGCTCTAGGTTTGATTCAATCAAATCTGATCTATGGGTTCAGTTAGTGTTGTTAGTTCTTCTACTTTTCAAAACTCATCAAGTTCAACCTTAGAGGCATTAGTTCCTTCTCCAAGAAACTCATTTTCCATAAAGACTACCCTATTACTAATAAATACCTTTTGTTCATCGTAAGGTAGAAGAATTAACCCTTAGTATCTTTGGGGTATCTTATGATAATATATTTGTTAGACCTAGGTCCGAGTTTGTTTGTTTTTAAATGTTTGACATAAACCAGGCACCCCAAGAATATTATGTGTGATAGCACCAACTTACACCCTGCTATATCTCATATGATGTTTTGTTAAGAAACTTGAATGGACGTTGTTTAACAAGTAACAGGCTAACTCAAGAACATATCCCCAAAAAGAGATCGGTAGACTAGCAAAGCCCATCATGGATCGAATCCCGTCGAATAAAGTTTGATTTATTCTTTTAGATACTCCATTTAATTGAGGTGTCCCTAGAGGTATCATTTGAGAAAGAATCCCATTCTCTTTTAGATAAGTCAGAAACTCTTTGGTAAATATTCTCCTCCTTGATTTGATTGAAGGGTTTGAATATACTTTCTAGTTTGTTTCTCTGTCTCATCATGATATCATCTGAATATTTTAAATGATTCAAATTTATGTCTCATAAGATAGACATAACCGAACCTTGAAAGGTTATCAATAAACATAATGAAATAAAAATACCCACTCTTGGCACTAACATTCATTGGTCTACATACATTAGTATGTACTAGACTCAAAATCTCAATGGCTCTTTCACCTTTTCCTGTAAAAGGTGACTTGGTCATCTTTCCAAGAAGGCAAGATTCATAAGTCGATAATGATTCACAATCGCTAAATATGAAGGGATGCGTGTCCCTTCATTATGCTTGCCTTCTTTTCATGCCAAATTACATTCTTTTGACCAATCAAAACCCATCCAATTGGGCATGGAGATAAGGAAAAGGGACCTTGAGTTTATCTATAATTTTTGATTAAGTGGTAGAAGGAATCTTGGTCTTTCTGTGCACCTTAATCTTGGCGCACGCCAAGCATGGAACCAAGAGTCCAATCGAAGTTGGATTGTCCATAATTTAATGATAAAGCTCAAATAATTCTAGATAAATACTGATTAAGGCTGCCCCAACTAGGACTTAACCCAATCTGAGTTCTAGTTAAATTGGTTAGTCCAAATAGAAAGTAAACTGATCCAATCTAATTGGGTTAGGAGTTGGGCTAGCAAATATATGCTAGTATATTAATTAGCTAGCCAATTAGGATCCTACGATCCCAATAAAAATTTAATTGACTTCCTTGGCCAATTCCCTAGAGTGTGTGACCCCTTGAGCTCCATATCTAGCCAATAATAGGTCTAGGTCAAAGCTATTTCATCCAATCAAAATTGATTGACCTAATTAGATCAAATCGAGCTGACCCAAGTTAGCCAAATCGAACAAATTTCAAATTGACTCATGAATCCAACCAATCTGATTCATGAAAACTTACAAGACATGATTAACATATAGAAAGATGTCATGCCTACCAGAAAGATGAGGAGTTTAGTTAAAATTATTAAAATATCATTCAATGGAAAGTTACAGTGCAATTCAATCCTTCGATCTTCCTTTATCCTAAATAAGTGATAGGTATAGAGACCTGTCAAACCCTTGTACTTAATCCTTTTGAATCTCAATTTGATAATGAAGACTCGATCGATGAGAGATTAGAAACCATATCTAATCTCAACCTGCCTTGATCAAAGACTTCCTGAGTCAACAATCAAAGAGATTACATGGGATAAGTCCTCATCTTACTAGGAGTGATCGATTTCTTATGGATCCACTCACATCCTTCGTGCATAATCCGTCATATCTGAGAACACCCCATACATGACTCTTTGTCATAAATGAGTATAAATCAAAACATGACTTTATGTGCATAAGGAACTATGGTGATCTCAAGTTTAAGGATCACTTGCACAACTCACACTATAAGACCCTCTTTTGACAAGTAGTAAGACCTCCATTAGATATTCTCGAGGTGGATCAGTTAAATGAACCTATACCCTAATGAGCACCCATATCATTGTATTAGTATCCCTACACAAGTGGTTATGAGACCAACCACCCTCTCCATCGAGCATATACAGGATGTGCTAGTCTTTCCAGAAATATTGATCCTCGAATTGATGATCCAACAACTAAGAACATTTTATATTAGGATTTATAAGAACTTAGGTCTCATCATTATGATCTCCATCATAACCCTAATTCTATTGCCCTAACCTATAGGGTTCATCATAATCTTGATAAGATGTCATAGTATGGTGAATCAATAATTACCTTTTATTAATAAATATATCATACATGAGTTGTGTTGAACCCTTGAATGATTTTGACGATAACAAAATATTGGAGCATGCACTTATGTTACTAACTACTTTTCAAGTGCTTTACAAGTTTTTGTAGGATGATTTCTTTGCTAATTTACAATGCCTACAATCTTATTATGTGTCATGAGTTGTGTTGTAAATGTGTCACGTAAAGAAGAGCCCAAAGAAAAATTAAAGAAATATCCTCGAAAATGGGTTACTTCTAAGTGTTTTCAAGCTTAAAATCCATAGAATCAATTGTTATTTAAGTTAGAAAGAATCTTGAATGATAAAATATTGCTGGATGTAATCTAGAGAAGAAACAAAAGCTTTACTAAAAAACTCATCCGAGCCAACTAGAGTAAAGGGAGCCGACAATAATTCATGGCATGCATGAAGGATTCTGGCATGCAAAGTTCTGAGCCGACCCGAAAGAGTCCGACCTGACTCAACCATTCTATCAGACATTCGAGTCAACCCTTCAGAGATCCAAGCTGACTCTTCTAGAGTTCATGAAGAATAAGTTCTGAGAGAACAGCCAGGCGAGCCGACTCCAATTTGAAGAGCTGACTCCTTCAGAGTATAGTTTTAAAGACCTGTCAATCCGAGCTAACTCAAACTGAGGCGAGCCGACTCATCCAGAGTAAGGAATCAAGAATACTGTGAAACTGAGCCGATCCAAATCAGGCGAGGTGACTTGACTAGAACTTCTTTAAGAATTCGAGCCAACTCGAGGGATCTGAGCCGACTCGAAGGTCGATTCCAGGCAGGTAATGGCTAGTTCCAGAACTACATTTTTAAATTTGAAAAGTGCTTCAATGGTCAAATGTCACATCCCAATGGTCTACAATGATTATATCCACCTAAGAAGATTACAAGACTCTATAATGATGGATTGGGATAACTTTTGAAGAGGTTAATGCTTAGTTGAACATTAAATGAGCTTGTGAGCAAGAGAGCACTAAAGAGCATTCAAGTCAGTCTTCAAGACTTCACCAACTACAATCTAAAGCTTGAAGCATACGTTGAAGAAGTTGAAGAAGCCACTAAAGAGCATTAAAGTGCAATTAAAAAGGCTTCTCTCAAGCTACATTGGCAACCATCCAACAACATTAGTTTGTCATATTGTTGCATATTTTCTTTAACACTTTTATGAGTTGTTGGGTTATTGATTAGCCCTGTTTAAAAACCAAGTAGGTTCTTGGTTAGCTTGTTCAAAATCAAGTGTAGGTTCTTGGTGATCCTGTGTAAAATCAAGTATTGGGTTTTTGGTGAGCCCAATTGAAAAATCAAGTTAGGTTTGGATTGTGTTCCTAGTAAAATAATTTGACTATATTCCAGTGGTGAATATAGTGAAAACCCAAGTGGTATCTTCAATAGTGGACGTCGGAGTGAGAGGATCCGAACCACTATAAATTTGCTATGTTTGCATTATGCTTTTTTGTTTGTATTTGCTTCTGCTTTTATTTACTTGAATCACAGTACTATCACACTAAAGAAGAATTAAAAGAGTACATATCTGTTTAAATTTTTTAAATTCCCAATTTACCCCCTCTTGGAAAAGCCACCTGGGCAACAAGTTGGAAGATTATAGAAATATCCATACAAAGATTAGCTTTTAGGGCATAGTTAATAAGGCTTCCATTATCTAATACCCAGATAGTAATATCACAAATGAAAAACTTACA
This sequence comes from Areca catechu, assembly GCA_021397845.1. NCBI lineage: Eukaryota > Viridiplantae > Streptophyta > Magnoliopsida > Arecales > Arecaceae > Areca > Areca catechu. Next base: position 111,889,993 of record CM038043.1, read on the forward strand.
AGGTGTTATCAAATAAATACCTTGTCTAGCAACTACTTGCTTGTTCTTATTCTTCATTAGCTTGTTCAGGTCCAGCGAGGTAATGTAAAAAGGATAATTTTGTAGGGTTTCGAGCTGACACAGTAATAGACTCGATTTCAAAATTTTTATTATTGAAATCCTAGTCGACCGAAACCCTAGATCCAAGGACCACTTGACCATGATAATTAATAAATCATAATTTAGGATTATAGAGGAATACATGGAGTGATATACTCCTTAATTTTCATAAGATATTCAAGTGTATGCCCTCCAGAGGTGATCCACACAGGAACCAAACCAAGGAAGCACTCTGATGAGGGACTAACTAGATGCCAGGATGAAATGATGCAGGTGATTTGTTTCTTTGTGATTTTTAGGTTTTTTTAAAATAGGTTATGGATTCCCGAAGACAAGCAAAAGTAGATCTAGGGATTCGACAATGATAAGAACTACTAACATGTAAATTAGTCCCTAAGCAAGGATAAAAAGAGGACCCCGAGATTGAGAAATCCCATAGGACTTAGCTCTCAAATCAATATCAACTGAGGAGTCTAGGGTTGCAAACCTTAAAATTTTGAAGCGCCCGATGCCGAGTTCGCTCACTCTCGCGGATGCGGCCTGGATGATCGAGCCTTCAACCCCCGCAGATGTGCCAGCTTCCTGTCCGAAGGTCCGGAAGGCAAGGAAAATCGACTCCGTATTCGTGGTACCTGGGAGATCTACGATCATTCAAGAGAAGAGTTAGGATTTCACAAAAAGAAAGCAAGAGATGAAGGAATGAGAGTTGATGTTGGTGGTGGATGGAGTTCTTCTTGCTAGATGCCTAGTTGGATGATCTTGATGGACTCCGAACTCGAAGTTGGAAGATGGAGCGGCGAAAGAGACTGTAACTTGAGGCCTCACACCTCTCGATGCCCAAAGACGAAGGCACTCCCTCATGGAGACCGACGTTCTCAAGGAACGAAGGCAACTAAGAATAACACTCAAATAACTTTTTTTCATTCATCAACATTAACCTTACAAGGGAGGGGGTAAGGTCCTTTATATAAGCACCTTAGACCCTTTCAAAATTTGAATGAAAAAATACATTTCTTCTCTTGCTAAGGTGCAAAAAAAATATTCAAAAATCCCAAAATTCTGAAATTCAAACTCCTTGGCCAACCAAAGCTTCTTGGATTTGGGCGTGGCATGATAATAGGCTTGGAATAAGGAATTTGGCTCCCTTGGACTTGGAAAGTTGACCTTCAATTTTGGAAAGAAGGCATGATGCAAGGCTTGTGTCTCTCTCTTTCCTTGGTTGCTCACCCTTCTTTGGAGAGAAGCTTGAAATGAGGCTTGGATCAAGACCTTTGTCTTCAACCTTTCCTTGGTTGCTCACCTTTCTTTGGAGAGAAGCTTGAAATGAGGCTTGGATCAAGGCCTTTGTCTTCAACCTTTCTTTGGTTGACCAAGACTCCTTTATTAAGTGGCTTGATGGAGGGAGGGAAAGAAGCAAAGAATATTTGATGTGTCTTCATTTGGCAAGATGAGGTGGCGCCACATGGGGTGGTGAAGTGGCACCCAAGGGTTGAAATGTTGACCTTCAAGGCTTGGCCTAGTAGTAGTTGAGCTGGACTCAAAGACCACTCTGGCTTGGACCCAAACTCGTACTGGACTCAATACAGGTCACAAATTGACCAAATTGGTCAATGTACAAGACAAAACACAACTCTTGAGACTCAATTCATGGCTAAAAGATTACAATGCTTAGACTTGAAGCCTTATTATAGGACCCAAAAATTGAAACCCTAATCAGAGGTATGGTGCCCACACCAATTCTCCCAGGTGGGAGGAACTCGATCTTGTCGAGTAAGGGTTGATTTGGCTTTGATATTTTTCTAGAAGGTTGGGGTTGAGGTGCTGCAAGTCCTCTCGGGTATTCTATGAATCATCGGACTGCGGTCGACCTTGTAATTGGACCAAGTAATGCTGATAGCCTTTGCCCGGGTGGTCATAGCTTGAACATCAAGGACATGCTCGATCTGCTCTCCTTTCTCAGGTAAAATTGGAGGTGGACACTCTGGGCCGGGTTCACTCTCAAATGAAAGGTTAGGCCCAAATGGCTCATTGGGTATGTTTGCTGGTTCCTATACTCGACTAAGTCTGGGATATTAAAAGTCGAGCTAATGCCATAATCCGGGGGTAGCTCAAGCACATAGGCATTAGGGCAAACTCTCCTTATCACTCTAAAGGGGCCAGCTCCACGAGCATGAAGTTTCTAAACGGTTCCTGGCGAAAACCGTTCTAGCCTAAGCCTAACCATTATAGAATCCCTTTGATCAAACTATTTGGTTCTCTTTCGGGAATCAGCCAAATTATTTTAAAACTTGTACTTAATGCAAAGTTCTAACATGATGCAAAATGCAGACTCAACTAAGCATTCCTATGGAGCAAAATTTTATTGGACTCTCTAGGGCCTAAACCTAATAGATTATTGACTCTCTAGGTTTAACCCTTGTCTGGTATGCACAAGAAAAATTACCATGAATCCCTAGCAGATGCCATAAAGTATACCAAAAGTATGTAGCAAATGGTATGGTCTCTAAGGGTTCATGCAACCTGGTAATCTCTACGAAATGTAACCCTATGGCTCTAGAAATATGAGAAGACTCATGGAAGGGTAGGAAATAGGAATCAGAGTCTTGGGGCAAACTATGCAAAGCATGAAACTGACCTTGGTTATTCAGGGTGATCTTAAAATTTGGACATTGATCTATATCTTTGGGTAAGAAAAGGTCTATGCTATGAAAAGATGGGTCAACAATTTCTAGGAAGAGATCTTGAATTGGAATTGAAGGGATGAGCTCCTCCTGAGGGTACCGAACTAAAGAGACCATATCCTCAATAATTTCCTCTTGGATTTTAGGACTAGGCTTGATAATTGGACTCTCTTCAAGAGTCTCCTTAGGTAAAGTCATTATAATATCAGTACCATAGCTCTCTCCCTCTAACTGTTCTTCATAGTCATCCACTAGGTGTGCTTCAGCTTCATATACTTCTACTTCAGGCTTACTGGTGGGTTCAAGATTTTCTAAGGGTCCTTCCAATGTAGCTTCTGCCTGGGTGTTTTCTGGGTCAATCAATCCTATGTCAGCAATATACTCCCCCTCTTTAATGTTACCCTGGTGAACACATGGGGTAGCAAGGGTGGGTCGACTCATGTCAGGTCGGTTTGGACTAGGTCGACTCGGGTAGACTTGACCATACCCTTGGCTAGATCCTAGGGCTCGTCTAGGGTTCCTAAAGGGTTCAGGTCTATAATAGGTGGGTGCCCTTTGAAAATGCTCACAATACCTCACAGTATGGTAAGCCTGCTCTAAATTATTAACCTCTCTAAAATAAAGCTCCATTTGAAAGATCAAGATGTAAGCCAGCCCTAAACCTAGACAGAGTTACAGATTCTGATTCAATGACATTATATCATATGACATACTCATCAACTTTGTAATGTATTCAGCCACACTCTTGCTCCCTTGATGAGGGAATCTTCTGGACTCAGCCTCTAAGGAGGGATCATGTTGAGAGAAACTCCTAGGATGGGGAAGTGATTTAAACTCTGGTTTAGTGTGAGGCTTCTGGGTCCTAACCCGAGTTTCTAGTCTTGTTAAACTTTGATCAAACTTATCAAGCTTTTTATTCATCCTAGCTATCTGTTCAAAGATGACCTTTAATTTATCCTTGGGATCGTTCTCCATGGATTCACTTGATTGGGAATGATGGGGGTGATAGGAGACTCCTGATCTAGATGACATGCAACACACAACGAAAGATGTTATGGGTTTGCTAGACCTAAGAGATCAAACCAAATATGAGGTCAAGAAGACAATCTTGATGATAGTAACTTGGCACCTGGCCAGGTAAGTGTAAGGTTGGTGGAGGTTCCTCTTTTCTTCCCTTAGACACCAATTTGAAATTGTCCAGGTAAGCGAACCAACCCACCTTCCTTCGGGCTCTTGTTCCTGAACCACTTGCCTAGACACCAGCTACTCAAGCACATACAAACAAGTTGTCTAACTTGGCTTGATACTTGATTCAACCAGACTTCATGGGTGTCCCTAGCTCACTAGAGGAAGTTAAGTGTCTACTCTGTTTTACTTAGGGGTCGGGTTCGTTATGCAGATTGATGATTTTTTGGGCTAGGGACAGGTAATGAAATCCTGACCCTATGTCAAATTGATGCCCTTAAGATGATTTATGAAAATAATGGCATACAAATGATCTAATGAGATGGATCTAATTTATGTTTTTCTTTTTAGATGTTTTTGATGGATGAAAGCAGAAACAAAATGATGGAAATGACAAGAGATGACACTAAATGAAAAATTAAACTACTTGAAAATTGAAAACATGAAAAGATGCACTTGCTAAAAAATCATAAAATAGATTTTGTTCTCAAATAGTATTCTGGCTTGTAGAAATTCTACAAGCTGCAATAAAATCTGAGAAAATTATCAAAAATACTTTCAATTATATTTAATCTAAAAAAATAAAAATTATAAGACTTGGAGGTTCCTACAAATAGCAACACCTAAAACTACAGGCTATGTACTAAAAAAAAAATACAGAAATTTAAAGAAGATGAGATCTAATGATGCAAAAATATTCTTTTGGGTTTAAAACATTTCTTCTTGTGTTCTCCTTCAAAGGTCTATCACAGTGGCACCCCTACGCACCTTAGGAGATCCCCGTGGAATGGGAGGAGAGGGTCTTGAAATCCTACTTTTCTCCTAAGACCGGATGGCCTGGTGAAGCACCTAATCCAGGTACTTAAGAAGTGCTAAGTCCTAACCATGCTCTGATACCAAACATGATGCAGGACTAACGAGATGCCAAGATGAAATGATGCAGGTGATTTGTTTCTTTGTGATTTTTAGGTTTTTTTAAAAATAGGTTATGGATTCCCGAAGACAAGCAAAAGTAGATCTAGGGATTCGACAATGATAAGAACTACTAGCACGTAAATTAGCCCCTAAGCAAGGATAAAAAGAGGATCCCGAGATTGAGAAACCCCGTAGGACTTAGATCTCAAATCAATATCAACTTAGGAGTTTAGGGTTGCAAACCTTAAAGTTCTGAAGCGTCCGATGCCGAGTTTGCTCACTCTCGCGGATGCGGCCTGGATGATCGAGCCTTCAACCCTCGCAGATGCGCCGGCTTCGTGTATGAAGGTCCCGAATGCAAAGAAAACCGACTCCATATTCGTGGTACCTGGAGGACCTACGATTATTGAAGAGAAGAGTTAGGATTTCAAAAAAAGAAAGCAAGAGATGAAGGAATGAAAGTTGATGTTGGTGGTGGATGGAGTTCTTCTTGCTAGACGCCTGGTTGGATGATCCTGATAGACTCCGAACTCGAAGTTGGAAGATGGAGTGGTGGAAGAGACTGTAACTTGAGGCCACACACCTCTCGACGCCCGAAGGCGAAGGCGCTCCCTCATGGAGATCGACGTTTTTAAGGAATGAAGGCAAGTAAGAATAACACTCAAATAACTTTTTTTCATTCATCAACATTAACCTTACAAGGGAGGGGGTAAGGTCCTTTATATAGGCACCTTAGATACTTTCAAAATTTGAATAAAAAAATACATTTATTCTCTTTTTAAGGTGCCAGAAAAATATTCAAAAATCCTAAAATTTTGAAATTCAAACTCCTTGGCCGACCAAAGCTTCTTGGATTTGGGCATAGCATGATAATTGGCTTGGAAGAAGGAATTTGGCACCCTTGGACTTGGAAAGTTGACCTTCAATTTTGGGAAGAAGGCATGATGCAAGGCTTGTGTCTCCCTCTTTCCTTGGTTGCTCACCCTTCTTTGGAGAGAAGCTTGAAATGAGGCTTGGATCAAGGCCTTTGTCTTCAACCTTTCCTTGGTTGCTCACCTTTCTTTGGAGAGAAGCTTGAAATGAGGCTTGGATCAAGGCCTTTGTCTTCAACCTTTCCTTGGTTGCTCAAGACTCCTTTAGTAAGTGGCTTGATGGAGGGAGGGAAAGGAGAAAAAAATATTTGATGTCTCCATTTGGCAAGATGAGGTGGTGCCACATGGGATGGTGAAGTGCCACTACATGGGGTGGTGAAGTGGCACCCAAGGGTTGAAATGTTGACCTTCAAGGCTTGGCCTAATAGTAGTTAAGCTGGACTCAAAGACCACTTTGTGGTGTGATATGCATGATGAGGATGCAAACATGTAACTCTAAAGGAGATTAACCAAAATTTAACTAGCAATTCCTACTTGCATATGAGTGATTCAACATATAAGATCAAGGAGATCTAAATAAGAAACCATAAATGATTATACTTAAACCCAGCTAGGAGGACTATCAAAATCTTAAAGAAATAGGACAAGATTAGAATTCGCACACAAGTCAAGCTAGCCCTATTTAATGATCCCGATCTTAAAATACTAGGAGTTCAAGCATTGAAATCTCAAGCACAAGGGATTCACTCTTAAGGTTCTCAAATGAAAGATCATACCACATAAGATGGGCCTTCTAACTTTCTGGTTTGTAGCAAGTAATCCTTCCTCTTGGATCTGGAGCCTAGAGAACCCTGCAACAAAGAAACCAAGATGATTAGAAACTTAATTAAAAGTGAGAAGATTGATGGAACTCAAAAGGAGAGTTTGTTGGAAATGATCCTTGGCGCCATGGTGGAAGCTTGTGTTGGTGTTGATCTTCTTCTTGAGAGGATGTCCTTAATTCGCTTTGAAGGAAGAGGATTGCTTGGAAGATGAAGAGTAAAAGAGAAGGATTAGGGAGAAGAAATGGTGGAGGAGAGGAAGAGGTTCACTTAGGCACAAAGATCCACATAGGCACATAGAAACACATAGAAAAGTGCTGGAAATTTGTATTCACTCATCAATTCTTTACAAGGGGCATCCAAGGCTTTAAATAAAGCCTTACAAATTTTGAAAATTCAAATCCCTAAACAAGTGGAGTAATATAAGGGGAGAGGGCTGATTTTCTTGCTTGAAATCCTCCTTGGCCAACTTCCTTGAATTTGAACTTGGGATGGCACCCTCTTGTGGTGAGGTGGCGTGTGAGGTGGCATGTGGTCCCCTCTTGACATGGCATGTGGTCCCAAGTTGAGGTGGCGCAAGTGATGTGGCATGTGGTCCCCAATTGAGTTGGCTTTGGTCTTGATTTGGGGTATACATTGTGAGTCTTCTTTAGGCTTGATGCTAGTTGACCCATTTGGATTGGACTAAGACTAGACCCGACATGGACTCGACTTACATGATTATTTTGGACTCAAAAGAAAGATTACAGGACCCAACATGGACTCGACTTACATGATTCTTTTGGACTCAAAATAAAGAAAGGTTACCGGACTCTCTAGTCCAACCATAAAGATTCGGAATGGGCTTGAATTGGTTGGAGTCTCTTTCTGATTCTGGTGCCCGCACCAATTCTCCCCTGGTGGGAGGAACTCGACCCTGTCGAGTGATAAGTTTCTAATATATCTGGGTCGATTTGTTGTAGGTCCTCTTTGGTGATCCAGGAATCTTCAGATTCAGGACGTCCTTGCCATCGAACCAGATAGCGTTGGTAGCCCTTATTTCTAGTAGTGATGATCTGGTCATCCAAGATCCTTTCAATTCTTTCCTTTCGCTCAGGAATATTTGGTGGTGGACACTCAATTGGCATTTCACTCTCAAGAGAAGTGTTAGGACCAAAAGGTTCATCAGGTATTAATGCAGGTTCCTTGTATTCTTTCAGATCGGAAACATTAAATGTAGAACTAATGCCATAACTAGGTGGTAAGTCTACTACATAAGCATTAGGTCCAATTTTCTTTATTATTTTGAAGGGTCCGGCTCCCCGGGCATGGAGTTTCTTCATAGTTCCCGGAGGAAACCTTTCTGGTTTAAGCCTAATCATTTCAGAGTCTCCTTCATTAAATTCCTTTAACCGTTTATGTGAGTTAGCCATATGCCTATAGAGTTCATTGCTTGTTTGAATCTTCTGATTAATCTCCTTGTGCAAATCCTTAACATGCTGTGCATATGACTCAGCAGACTCAGATATTCGTGTATGTACTGGTAATGGAATTAGGTTTAAAGGTTTCCTAGGTTTGTATCCATGGACCACTTCGAATGGACTTTTCCCAATAGACCTATTGATCGAACTGTTGTAGGCAAATTCAGCACGAGGAAGTAGTAAGTCCCAGTTTCCTAGGTTGTCACCGACTAAACATCTTAAGAGATTTCCTAAGCTTCGGTTTACTACTTCAGTTTGGCCATCGGTTTGAGGATGATAGGCCGTAGAGAATTTCAGCTTAGTACCTAACATGTGCCAGAGGGTTTTCCAGAAGTAGCTAGTGAACTTGACATCTCTATCTGACACAATGGTCTTGGGTAAACCATGAAGCTTAACCACCTGATCTAAGAAAAGCTTGGCCACTTTCGAAGCGTCTAAAGTTTGAGAACACGGGATGAAGTGCGCCATTTTGGAGAAACGATCGACAACCACGAAAACAGAGTCATGTTTCCTAGAAGTTTTAGGTAGACCTACCATAAAATCCATACTGATATCTTGCCATGGACCATCAGGGACAGGTAAGGGCGTGTACAGACCGGTGTTCTGTCTTTGCTGTTTTGCAACAGCACAGGTCCGACACTGAGCTACGATCTGGGCAACGCTCTTTTTAAGACCAGGCCAAAAAAATTGTTCTTCCATTGCTAGGATGGTTTTGTTCCTGCCAAAATGTCCTGCTAAACCTCCAGCATGGACTTCCTAGATCAGAAATTCCCTAACAGAGGTCTTGGGAATACACAACTGATTTCCTTTGAAAAGGTATCCATCTAACAGTGTATAATCACTAGGTTCACTAGATGATCTTTGTTGCAGGGATTGATAGATGTGACCAAAATCAGGACATGTGGGATATTAATCTTTCAATCTATCGAACCCTACTACTTCAGTGCTCACAGAGGTTAACAACATAGAACGGTGGCTCAACGCATCAGCAACCCTATTTTCAGTACCGGCACGATGTTTTAAAACGAACGTGTAAGCTTGTATGAATTCTACCCATTTCCCGTGCCTAGGGTTTAATTTCTTTTGAGAACTAAGGAACCTAAGAGCTTCGTGATCAGAGAATAGGACAAACTCGTGGGGTAGAAGATAATGCCTCCAATATCGTAGAGCTTGAACTACAGCATACAGTTCCTTATCATACGTGGAATACCTTAGTCTCGCCTCATTTAACTTTTCACTGAAGTATGCTACTGGGTGATTCTCTTGACTCAAGACACCTCCAATTCCGACCCCAGAAGCATCACAAGCAACCTCAAACACCTTGGTAAAATCGGGTAACCTTAAGACAGGTGCTTGTGTCATTTTCTCCTTAATTGTTAGGAAGGCCTTACCTGCTGCTTTAGTCCACTCGAAATTTTCCTTCCTAATACAATCAGTGATTGGTGCCACTATCGTACTGAATCCTTTGATAAACCTTCTATAGAAGGTGGATAACCCATGGAAACTACGGACGTCGTGGATAGTCTTAGGCGTAGGCCACTCTACTATGGATTTAATTTTCTCAGGATCAGCGGACACCCCTTCAGATGTGACTACGAATCCTAGAAAGATAACTCTATTTGTCAGGAAATCACACTTCTTGATATTGGCATAGAGACTATCTTTTCTCAGGACTTGACAAACTTGTTTCAGGTGGGTTAAGTGGTCTGCCTTTGTTTTGCTATATATAAGTATATCATCAAAATAGACCACTACAAATCTTCCGATAAAAACCTTTAACACCTGATTCATTATTCTCATAAAAGTGCTGGGTGCATTGGACAGACCGAACGGCATGACTAACCACTCATATAATCCATCTTTAGTCTTAAAAGCGGTCTTCCATTCGTCTCCAGGCCTAACCCTAACCTGGTGATAGCCACTCTTTAGGTCTATCTTGGAAAAAATTGTCGATCCGGCTATCATATCTAACATGTCGTCTAGTCTTGGGATTGGGAATCTATACTTTACAGTGATCTTATTAATGGCACGGCTATCTATACACATCCTCCAAGTGCCATCTTTCTTAGGGGTCAGCAGAGCAGGGACTGCACATGGACTTAAGCTTTCCTTAATAAACCCCTTCCTAAGAAGTTCACCCACTTGCCTTTGCAATTCCTGGTGTTCAATTGGGTTCATCCTATAGTGAGGCAAATTAGGTAAAGTCGCTCCAGGGACTAAATCTATTGCGTGTTGTATGTCTCTTAAAGGTGGAAGGTTATCGGGGAGATCTTCTGGAAACACATCCTCAAATTCTTTCAATAATTGGACCACCTCTTGAGGGTGTTCTACAGGGCTGTGGTCCTTAATTTCCTTAGCAGCTACTACCCAAATAGGTGCTCCCTCCATGATATCTTGCTCTAATTCTTTTGCACCTATTAAATTTAATCCAGTCTTCTTATCTTTCAAGCTGCTAGCTCCTCTCTTGACATTATCCTTAGGCTGGGTTGGATGAATGACAATTTTCTTGCCATTGAAATTGAAAGCACAGGAGTTTGATCGACCAAAGATGGTCACATCATGATCAAACAGCCATGGCCTGCCTAAGATGATGCTACTTACCCCCATAGGTAGCACATCACACCAGATCTTTCCCTGATAGGATTGAAGCTGGACTTGAACCTGACATCTTGACTTGATTGGTATAGAAGTGGAATCGATCCAGGACACCTTATATGGATTGGGATGTGGTACAATGGGTAATCCTAGACTTTTGGCTGCGTTAGTGGAAATAGCGTTGACACAGCTTCCACTATCGATGACGATTTTACAGACCTTTTCTCCTATCCTAACAAATGTGTGTAGGATGCTAGTTCTACGCCAGTCTTCTTGCTCCTTGGTTTGTGTCATGATACGTCTCACAACTCCTAGAAAATCTGATGAGTCTATGTTCTCTTCATCTCCTTCATATTCATCAGCCAAACAATCCCCTGCTTCATAAACCTCCTCTTCATCATTCTCCAGGGGTTCTGATTCACCTTCTTCTGCCTCCCCTATATGTAAAGCTCTAGAGGGATATTGGCTCACGAAATGACCTGGTTTACGACACTTATAGCAGACTCGCTCCCTCTCACCTCGAACTTCAGGGCTCTTTCCTTTGTCTTCTCTAGGAATTAAGGGGGTGGTCGGATTGGGTCTAAGGGTTGGATTCGGCCTGGACCTTGTTCTATTGGTGGGACTAGGGACTGAGCTAGGCCTGCTGATAGGAGGGTTAAACCTACTAGATTCAGGTCGTCTAAATGTAGCTCTCCTTTGAAATCTCTCATAGTCCGTGGCAACTTGGTATGCCTGATCTAAATCATGGACTTCCCTTAAAAATAGTTTCCCTTTTATATCATCATTCAACCCTGATCTAAACCTTGATAAAGTGGCTGCTTCAGACTCGACTACGTTGCATCGCATCACAAGCTCATCAAACTTAGCAACATATTCAGAAACGGTCTTGTTACCTTGTGTCAATCGTTGCCACTGATCTAATAACCTTTGCTGATAAGACATAGGCAGATATTTCTCTCTAAGTTTCCTCTTCATATCTCTCCATGTTGCTATAGGTAAATCTCCCCTTTGCCTTGATATGCGTTCCACGTTTCCCCAATATAACCGAGCCTGACGAACTAGTCTGATTCTGGCAAACTTAAATCTTCTCTCTTCAGACATATCATACCAGTCAAAATACTGGTCCATGTCAGCCTCCCAGTCTATGTACACCTTAGGATCTAAGCTTCCCTCAAAGGTTGGTGCATCTAGACGGATGTTCCTTAGGGCCCGATCATCCTGATCAAAAGTATCATAGTGAGGCCTTCTAGGAGGTGGCTCTGGAGTATGATCAACATAATCCTGATGCGGTCTTCTTTGAATTGGATCAGGTGTGTGTTCCTGTTGTTGGGCTCTAGGATGAACTGAAGGTAATCTGGATGAAGGTGGTTCAGTTGGGGTCAACCTAGCTTCTTCTAGGGCTCCTACCCTTTCCTCGAACTGACCAAATTTAGCATCCAAACGGTCCATCTTCTCGATCATAGATCTCATAAGGCTTTCCATACTAGTATCCATGGATGAACTAGGTTGGGCTTGTGAAGGGTGGTAAGGTGTGCCTGACCTAGTTGTCATGCAAATAATTAGACTCAGACCCGAACTATGAGTTTTCTAAACCGGTTAGTCCAAATAAACTGAGTTGACTAGATACAATCAAATCAACAGCTACTCTCTTCCACTGGCCAGTCAGGAGGTGGGTCTGTGGGAGGTTCCCCCAGCTTTCACTGGGTCCTAATTAAAAACCACAAGAACCGCTTAGGCTTGAGCCACTTAACCTCTATCCTTGACACCAGCTTCCAATAATAGATGAAGAAATGGGTTGCACAAGCTTTCCCAATTGAATTGAACTGGACCTAGAGTTCCAAGCTAGTTGCCTAATCAAGGTGGCAAGCTTGATTGTAGTAACTCTATACTTGGCCAGGTTTTAGAACAAGGGGAGTGTGAGATCCTGTCTCTGGCCTACCTAGGCCCGGTGGAATTGGCCCGATAGACGGATCAGCACCCAAGCCCTTAGTCCAATTCTAGACACCAAGTAATAGGGCACACACAAGACTAGTTGACACAATGAGTTGACAATAACCCGGACTCGACCAAATTGATGTTCCTAACCCACTAGGGCAATTAATGTCTAATCAATTTTAGTTAGGGATTGGGTCGATATGCAATTTGGTGATTTTTGGGCTAGGGACAGGTGATGAAATCCTGACCCTATGTCAATTTCATGCCCTTAATTTGATTTGCCATGAGATGCATACAAATTTCAAATTTCAGGTGCAGAAGTAGTGTGTTGCAGTTTAAATGTGGTGTTGATAAGTGAAGAAACAAATATCAGAAAATCTAAAAAATCACAGAAAACTCCTAACTTATAGATGACATACCAGATGAAACGAAATTTCAAAATAAAATCTGTACTATTCTAGGCAGATTCTGAAATGAAGATAATGAAAAAGAACAGAACAGAACAGAAACCTTAATAACACTGATGGACTGCAGGAATTTTTATTTTTTTTGTAATTTTTTTATCAGATTGAAATTTAAAACGGTGATAAACAACTTAAAATGGAATAGGAAAAAAAATATTCCAACGAGGAATGTGATACTTGCCTTTGGAGTTGCAGGCGGATTACAGTCAGCCTACAGAAAATACAGCAAGCAGAAAAATAGAACGTGACCAATACAAAATTCACAAATGAAATCTAAAAAGTCCTTTGGCTTTCTTTTTCACGGGTCAATCACAATGGCACCCCGACACGCCTTAGGAGATCCCCGTGGAATGGGAAGAGAGGGTGTTTAAACCCTACTTTCTCCTAAGACCGGATGGCCTGGTAACGCCCCCGATCCAAGTACTTCAAGGACTTAATGCTATGCAATCAGGAACTTATTCTACCATGCTCTGATACCAAGATTGGTGTGATATGCATGATGAGGATGCAAACATGTAACTCTAAAGGAGATTAACCAAAATTTAACTAGCAATTCCTACTTGCATATGAGTGATTCAACATATAAGATCAAGGAGATCTAAATAAGAAACCATAAATGATTATACTTAAACCCAGCTAGGAGGACTATCAAAATCTTAAAGAAATAGGACAAGATTAGAATTCGCACACAAGTCAAGCTAGCCCTATTTAATGATCCCGATCTTAAAATACTAGGAGTTCAAGCATTGAAATCTCAAGCACAAGGGATTCACTCTTAAGGTTCTCAAATGAAAGATCATACCACATAAGATGGGCCTTCTAACTTTCTGGTTTGTAGCAAGTAATCCTTCCTCTTGGATCTGGAGCCTAGAGAACCCTGCAACAAAGAAACCAAGATGATTAGAAACTTAATTAAAAGTGAGAAGATTGATGGAACTCAAAAGGAGAGTTTGTTGGAAATGATCCTTGGCGCCATGTGGAAGCTTGTGTTGGTGTTGATCTTCTTCTTGAGAGGATGTCCTTAATTCACTTTGAAGGAAGAGGATTGCTTGGAAGATGAAGAGTAAAAGAGAAGGATTAGGGAGAAGAAATGGTGGAGGAGAGGAAGAGGTTCACTTAGGCACAAAGATCCACATAGGCACATAGAAACACATAGAAAAGTGCTGGAAATTTGTATTCACTCATCAATTCTTTACAAGGGGCATCCAAGGCTTTAAATAAAGCCTTACAAATTTTGAAAATTCAAATCCCTAAACAAGTGGAGTAATATAAGGGGAGAGGGCTGATTTTCTTGCTTGAAATCCTCCTTGGCCAACTTCCTTGAATTTGAACTTGGGATGGCACCCTCTGTGGTGAGGTGGCGTGTGAGGTGGCATGTGGTCCCCTCTTGACGTGGCATGTGGTCCCAAGTTGAGGTGGCGCAAGTGATGTGGCATGTGGTCCCCAATTGAGTTAGCTTTGATCTTGATTTGGGGTATACATTGTGAGTCTTCTTTAGGCTTGATGCTAGTTGACCCATTTGGATTGGACTAAAACTAGACCCGACATGGACTCGACTTACATGATTATTTTGGACTCAAAAGAAAGATTACAGGACCCAACATGGACTCGACTTACATGATTCTTTTGGACTCAAAATAAAGAAAGGTTACCGGACTCTCTAGTCCAACCATAAAGATTCGGAATGGGCTTGAATTGGTTGGAGTCTCTTTCTGATTCTGGTGCCCGCACCACTTTGGTTTGGACCCAGACTCGGACTGGACTCAATACAGGACACAACTTGACTAAATTGGTCAATGTATAGGACTAAACACAACTCTTGAGACTCAATTCATGGCTAAAAGATTACAATGCTTAGACTTGAAGCCTTATTACAGGACCCAAAAATTGAAACCCTAATCAGAGGTATGGCAAGAGTAGATCTAGGGTTTCTAGAAAAACAAGGACTTTAAGCAAACAAGTAAGTCCTTAAACAAGGATAAAAAGAGGACCTCGGGATTGAGAAACCCCATAGGACTTAGCTCCCGGATCAATATCAACTTAGAAGTTTTAGGGTTGCAAACCTTAAAAGCTCTGAAGAGCCCAATGTCGAGTTCACTCGTTCTCGTGGATGTGGCTTGGATGATCGAGCCTTCAACCCCCGCAGATGCGTCGGCTTTCCGTCTAAAGGTCTCGAAGGCAAGGTAGACCGATTCAATGTTCATGGTACCTGGAGGACCTGCGAGCAATCAAAGGACAGATTAGGAATCAACAAGTAGCAGAAAGAAATAAAGGAAGAAAGGTTGAAGATGATGTTGATTGTGGGTCTTCTTACTGGGCGCCTAGATGGATCATCCAGTTGGCCTCCAAACTCGAAGTTGGAAGATGGAGTGGTGGAAGAGATGGTAACTTGAGGCCTCATACCTCTCGATGCTCGAAGGCGAAGGTGCTCCCTCACGGAGATCGACGTTCTTAAGGAATGAAAGCAACTAAGAATAACACTCAAATAACTTTTTTTCATTCATCAACATTAACCTTACAAGGGAAGGGGTATGGTCCTTTATATAGGCACCTTAGACCCTTTCAAAATTTGAATAAAAAAATACATTTCCTTTCTTGCTAAGGCGCCAAAAAAATATTCAAAGATCCCAAAATTCTGAAATTCAAACTCCTTGGCCAACCAAAGCTTCTTGGATTTGGGCATGGCATGATAATAGGCTTAGAAGAAGGAATTTGGCTCCCTTGGACTTGGAAAGTTGACCTTCAATTTTGAGAAGATGGCATGATGCAAGGCTTGTGTCTCCCTCTTTCCTTGGTTGCTCACCCTTCTTCGGAGAGAAGCTTGAAATGAGGCTTGGATCAAGGCCTTTGTCTTCAACCTTTCCTTGGTTGCTCACCTTTCTTTGGAGAGAAGTTTGAAATGAGGCTTGGATCAAGGCCTTTGTCTTCAACCTTTCCTTGGTTGCCCAAGACTCCTTTAGTAAGTGGCTTGATGGAGGGAGGGAAAGGAGGAAAGAATATCTGATGTGTCTCCATTTGGCAAGATGAGGTGGCGCCACATAGGATGGTGAAGTGGCACCACATGGGGTGGTGAAGTGGCACCCAAGGGTTGAAATGTTGACCTTCAAGGCTTGGCCTAATAGTAGTTGAGCTGGACTCAAAGACCACTCTGGCTTGGACCCAGACTTGGACTGGACTAAATACAGGATACAACTTGACCAAATTGGTCAATGTACAGGACTAAACACAACTCTTGAGACTCAATTCATGGCTAAAAGATTACAATGCTTAGACTTAAACCTTATTATAGAACTCAAAAATTGAAATCCTAATCAGAGGTATGGTGCCCATACCACACTCCTACCAAGCTTGCTTATTTGACTAGGACTCTTCCCAGCAGTCTTTCTTCCTTCAGCAACCTTTCTCTCTTTGCTGGAATCCCTACCTCCTGAAGGACACTTAGAAATCTCTCTGAATCCTCTCTTAGAATCTAATTATCCCTCATATATCTCTTCCTAGGCTCTTATCTTAAAAAGACAAGTCTTGTCTTAAAGAGACTTCTTGTCCTAAGAGAAGGAAGAGAATTCAAAAGAATTTCTTTTGAATGTTTTGGCTTCAATCACTGAAGCCTTTAAATAGGAAGAGAGAGGATACTTGATATGCCTTTTCATTAGCCTATTATCTGATATTTAATATATTACATAAGACCCTTTAATCAGAAAGTGTCCCTTAGTAGAAAGGTGTAAAGTGAAACAACGTTTCACTAATTATATGCGCAAAGAGTTGCTTATTGCAACTCTATGAAAAAATCTGATAATTAATCTCTTAGTTTTAGATTTAGGACAATGTTCTATACTCTAATAGGCATATCAAATGAAGAGCTTTATCTAGAAGAAAAGGTGATTAATAGGCAAAATGACTCTTCCTTATCAATGCACCATGAGTCAAGCATCGCGTCCCTTCATTAATCATCACTTTCTTAAATTATTTGACAGGTCAATACTAGTCAATATGGGTGTCAATGAATAGGATAAGAGTTGAGCTTTATCACCTAAATGGTGCTTAATTTGTAGGACTCTTGGTCCTTCTGCATCCTGGTGAGGACACCATGACCAAGACCAAGCTTCAAGAATCCATCTGGAGTGCCGACCCGAGACCGTCGAGCTGACTCGAGACATAGTCAAACCAAATCCCAGGTGTCTGAAAAATTTCAGAATTTTTGCTTCAATTTTTGTAATTAAAAAAATAAAAAAAATCTCATAAAATCCGTAAAAATAGAAAAAATCTCATGAAATCTCGTGACTGTAACAAATTCTTCAATTAGTTGAATCTTGTAACTAATCCTAGAATTAGTTAGCCTTAAATCGTTGTTCTAGATTTCTAGAATCCGATTATAAGTCTATATTAAAACTCGTTCTGTGCAAGAAAAGGTAATGAATTGAACGAAAAAAAATAAAAATGAAAGCTTCTACTCCGATTGCTAGTTGGTGCCTTTGTTGCCACGACGACATCGAGGGGTGAGAGGCCCTGTCCAAGCTCCACCGTCTTTTCCAAAGATCCATCTTCTTCCCCAAAGCCCACTGTTACCCCCACCATCGATAAGAAGCTGCTGCACCCGTCGCCTAAGATGCCAAGATTCCCTTTCAGGCCCACTCCTTCCTCCGGCCTTCCTGACACCCGGCCCGCCCTCCGAAGGTCCTCCCGTCGCCGGCCTACCCTCCTCCGGTCTCCCGTCGTCGGACATCCCTCCACCGGTCCATCCAGTGCCAAACAATCTTCCCACGGTCCAGAACCACCCTCCTCCGTCTCCCGTCGTCCAACCTCCTCCGTCTCCCGTCACCGACCGCCCTCCTCCGGTCCTCATCAACCCCGGGATCTTCCCCCACCAGGGAGTTTGCACCCGAACCGAGCATGCCTGCCCTGCTCCCGAAGCCTTCCGCATCTACTCGGCCTTCCTTCCACCGGAGCCTGATGTTCTTCCCCCCCTCGGGCCCGTCCGACGTCGGATCTCCCTACTCCGGTCCGCCGCGACACCGTCAACAGGTCCGGATCACTTCTACATGGAGTTCTTGCCGAACCCGGGCTCTTCCCCCATGCTCCTCGGGCTCTCATCGACCTATCCGGATGTCTGTTGTCCATTCCTCCACCGGATCCCGACTCTCCCATCGAAAACGAAGATCTAAGACCACCTGGCACCGTCTTCTCCGAGCTACTGCCATCCCACAAAAAAATTCCTCCCAGTTCCCTGTTCCACGAAGCAAAACTCCACGAGTTGCTGTTAAAGAAGACGGGAATAGCTATTCCAGCTATTCCCCCTATCCCGCACTTATCTCAAACTTATACCAGATTGGAATCAGTCCATTTATTTTAATTTGGGTTGAGTTTCGTGTTGGTTTTGGATTGTTCATTTGATCTAAGCCATGATGTATTTTGGTTTGGGCCGACCTAATCCTGTTGTGCTCTTGGTTTTGGCTAATTCTAGTCCATGATTCAACTTTGTAGGGTCTCTCTTCTGGTACCGAGCCTTTGAAGGAAGCCCGACCAACAACCATGTCTCTTGATATCCTACGTTGGACGACTGACCGTTGATCATCCAGGCCATATCTTCAAAGGTTAAGTGATCTCATTACACTGGAAATAGTCATTACTATCGTAGGGTTTATTTTTTCCTTCATTGTTTTAGATCTGAAATTTTGAATTGCATGCATATCCTTGATCAGGGGCTTCTCAATCTTTGAGTGCTGGTTCTTTCTCATTTTATTGAGCCTAGCATGAGAGAATGCATGATTTAAAACCTGCCCTATTTGAATCAATGTCTCTTATGAGCATCGAGATTCGTATGGATTTTTAGGATGATTTTTATCAGAGCGTAGTTTCACTCACATCATTTTCCATCAATTTTTTGGTATCAGAGCATTTCATTCCCCATCACTTTCTGGTATCAGAGCATAGTTAGGACATGCATTTGGTTTAGTTCACTCACTATTTTTCCATGGTATTTTGTTAGCTGATTAGTGTTTTTTGCTTGGTTTTATCGCATTTCCCTATTTCAATGGTTTTATCACCGGCATACATAAAAAAAAAAGAAAAAAAAAATACATATGTGTGTCATTTCGGGTTTTTAGTCTCCATTAAAATCATGGAGTGTGCATTTCATATCTTGCATTAAGCTACTTAAGGACGGCAATATCATATTATAAGGGAAAGACTTCATTACCTTTCCTTAGCCCAAAACAACCACCCTGCATTCAGGACCCAAGCTTCTAATTAAAATCCAGTAGAAACGTTCTTTTGCTCTAGAGAGCTTAGGGACACCAACTGGTCGAGTCAAGACTAAGTATCTATTCATGGCGTCAGTCCATTCTGTGTGTGCTGCTGCTCTTGGTGTCTAGGCTTGGTGATTCAGGGCTAGTGAGTTGGTCCGCCTACCTGGCCAATTCCAGATTGGTGTCTAAGGTTAGTGATTAGGGACCTACACTCCACTACACCTACCTTGCCAAGAACAGAGTTACTATAGACTGGTTTGCCACCTTGACTTAGGCAACTAGTTGAGGTTTTAGGTCTAGTAGATCATAGACGATTTTGCGTGCTTGACTCATGCCCACTAGAGTAGGAACCTCCTATCAACTTGAGTCATCCATGGACAACCCACGAGAAGCCCTGCCAAAGATCATGTCAGAACACTTTGCCCAATTGACCGCCCAATTGTCTACCCAATTGACCGCCCAATTGTCTACCCAATTGACCGCCCAATTGTCTACCCAATTGACCGTCCAATTGTCTACCCAATTGACCGTCCAATTGTCTACCCAATTGACCGTCCAATTGTCTACCCAATTGACCACTCATATAGACAATAGGTTAAACCAATTTGAGGCAAGACTTGATTCCATAGAAAGAACCCCTAGGCCACCATTTGAGCATAAACCTGAGACTCCATTTTTTCCAATGACCAAACCAGAGGAAAGACCCATTTGGCGCACCGAACCTTATACCCCACTTTTAATGGAAGCCTAGATGCTAAGGTGTATATCGATTTGGAAGAACAAATGGATCAGTTTTTTAAGAGCACCAACATATCGGAATTAAGACAGGTTAGGTTGGCCAAAACCCAGTTCACTCACATTGGTATGTTATTGAGCATGAATGTTATCACAAAGGAGAGAAAATAAGTACTTGGAAAAACATAGAGAAGTAAGTTGAGAGATAAGTACTTAGGAAACTTCTATGAACAAAGACTTTTAGATCGATGGTACCGACTGAGACAGGATGATGGGCCAGTGTCTGAGTATATCAAGGAATTCCAGGAGTTTGTCAGGAGATGTAACACCACTGAATCTAAGTCTGTGACCATAGCTAGATTTCGAGATGGTCTACGTAGGGATATCCAGCGGAAACTTCTCCATTGGAAGATTTATAGCCTGGAAGAATCCTATGACACTGCTAAGGAATTTGAGTCATATCAAAGAAAATTCATGAACTACCAAGTTAAGCCCAGCAATGTTAGTACCTTTGAACCCAAACCCAACCTTAGTCAACTTCCCTTAGACCAATCAACTCCTACTGTCCCAGTAGTTCATATGAATGATAGGAATAAAAACCCTAAAGTACAAATTGAGTGCACTAATATTCAAGACTTAGGATATCCCCAGATTGAAGAGCTAGGAAAGGAAGAGGACAAGTATGAGGCTGACATGAGTTTATTAGATTAGTATGAAGGAGAAGATTTCTACTCTAGTACCCTACCTGAGGAAGTCCATGTAGAAGATAAGATTGTTGAGCCTAGTCCGAAAAAGCGACAAGAAATTAGTGAGGACCTGGTTCCCATAAATCAATGCCTTCAGGAAGAACCCACTCTTTTAGCCTCAATCCAAGACCTAATTCAGCCCCCTTGTAAAGAGCTCATTCTTGTTGATGACATTTTTCTAGAACCGACTAAGCCTTCCTTGCATGAAAAATCTACACTTACTTTGACCAAATTCTTCATTCATCAATTTGACCTTATGACACCCATAGCTCAATATTCTAATTGTTGGATCGATGCCCCTAACCATTCTTACAAAAGGAACGTCCCTTTTATAAGAGGCAGGTTTATCTCTCTTAAACCAGCGCAGCAACCGGGCACTCGAGTCGACCCCTCCGCCAACCCCCGCAGAGCAACCCAGGGTACTCACCCTCGAGTCGGCTCGCTGGAGACGAGCACCGCAGCACCAACAAGGGATGTCGACGTGGCACCAGACCCGACTTACCGATGGCACCCACACCCAGTGGGCCCAGACCCTACACTGGACAAACCACGAGGGTGCGAGCTGGCCCAGCTAACAATCCCCCCCCCAGCGAAACGACCGAGTTTTTCCCCCTGCGGAGACTCGAACCCGAGACCTCCGGCTCTGATACCAATTGTTGGATCGATGCCCCTAACCATTCTTACAAAAGGAACGTCCCTTTTATAAGAGGCAGGTTTATCTCTCTTAAACCAGCGCAGCAACCGGGCACTCGAGTCGACCCCTCCGCCGACCCCCGCAAGAGCAACCCAGGGTACTCACCCTCGAGTCGGCTCGCTGGAGACGAGCACCGCAGCACCAACCAAGGGATGTCGACGTGGCACCAGACCCGACTTACCGATGGCACCCACACCCAGTGGGCCCAGACCCTACACTGGACAAACCACGAGGGTGCGAGCTGGCCCAGCTAACACTAATATTAAGGTCTCCGCAAGTCACTAAGATCTGTTCCCTAAGCCCAATAAGTTGTCACAAATTTTTGATTTCCTATCACACCCTAAGGCTTCCGGTGCTTCCCAAACTTGCAAACTACACTATGTTGAAATTATTTGATTGCACCACTTTTTTGAATATGTTAGGTTTGTGACCTACTTTTGGAAGACCTTATGCCATTTGTTAGATATCCATTGTAAATTTTCAAGTGCACACTGGACCAGGATCAAACCTAGAGGGTTTATAGTATATTAGGTTTATCCCTAGAGAGTCCAATAAAATTTTTCCCTCAATAGGATTGCATCGTTGAGTCTGCATTTTGCATCATATTAAAATTTGCATTAAGTTCAAATTTTAAAATAATTTGGCTGATTCCCGAAAGAGAGCCTTTTTCAAGATTGTCCATGGGTACCAACCCAATAAACCACTTGATCTGATTTCCCTGCCATTGCATGCTAGAGTGTCCGAATCAGTCGACTCTTGTGCACAGCATGTTAGAAATTTGCAAAAGGAAATTACCCTATGAGATCAAATGAGTAATAATGCTTATAAAAGACAAGCTGATTTTAGAAATCATTTCAAAGAATTTTTGTAAGGGATTTTTTATGATAAGACTCAGACCTGAATGATTTCTCCTAGAATCATCAAGAAACTGCATTCCCGAAGTGCTGGACCCTATAAAATTATTAAAAAATTTGGATCCAATGCCTATGTGCTCGAGTTACCCCTGATTTAGGCATTAGCTCCACTTTCAATGTTTCTGATCTAACTAAGTACAGGGAACCGGCAGTAATTCCTAGTGAGGCATTCGGGCTTGACCCTTTACTTCAGAGAGAACCTATGTTGGATTGTCCACAAAAATGGCTGAGCGAAGAGAAGATCGAGTGAATCCTGGATGATCAAGCTGTCATACCCGACAAAATGGCTATCAACGCTACTTAGTAAAATGGCAAGGCCATCCTGAATCAAAGGACTCGTGGATTTCAAGAGAGGACTTGCAATGCATTGATCCGGATCTCTTGGAAGAGTATCAAAGCCAAACAGACCCTTACTCAACGGGGTTGAGTTCCTCCCATCCCCGAAGAAATGGTGAGGACACCAAGACCAAGACCAAGCATCAAGAATTCATCTGGAGTGCCGACCCGAGACCGCCGAGCTGACTCGAGACACGGTCAAACCAAATCCAGGTGTCTGAAAAATTCAAAATTTTTGCTTCAATTTTTATAATTAAAAAAATAAAAAAAATCTCATGAAATCTATGGCTGTAACAAATTTTTCAACTGGTTGAATCTTGTAACTAATCCTCGAATTAGGTAACCTTAAATCCTTGTTTAGAAGCTCCTAGAACCCGGTTGTAAGCCTATATTGGAGGAAAGGCAATGAATTGAAAGAAAAAAAATAAAGAAACGAAAGCTTCTCCTCTAATTGCTTGTTGGAGCCTTCGTTGCCATGGCGACGGCGAGGGGTGTCCAGCCTTCGTCGCGACTGCGACGTCGAGAGCCTTCGTTGCCATGGCGACGGCGAGGGGTGAGAGACCCCGTCCAAGCCTTCGTCGCGACTGCGACGTCGAGAGACGCGAGGCCTCATCTACCTCCATCGATCCTCATCAACCTCCATCAATTTCATCTACCTCCATCGTCGCTGCTTCGTCTTCCCACGACCGATCTCCTTCGTCTCACTGTAAAATAACTCTCCGGCTCCAAGCTCCACCATCTTTTCCAAAGGTCCATCGTCTTCCCCAAAGCCCACTATTACCCCCACCACCGACAAGAAGCTGCTGCACCCGTCGCCTGAGACGGCAAGCTTCCCTTTCCGGCCCACTCCTTCCTCCAGCTTCCCGACACCAGGCCCGCCCTCCTAAGGTCCTCCCGTCGCCGGCCTACCCTCCTCCGATCTCCCGTCACCGGACATCCCTCCACCGGTCCATCCAGTGCCAAACCATCTTCCCACGGTCCAGAACCACCCTCCTCCGTCTCCCGTCGTCCAACGTCCTCCGTTCCCCGTCGCCGACCGCCCTCCTCCGATCCTCATCAGCCCCGGGATCTTTCCCCTCCACGGAGTTCGCGCCCGAACCGAGCGCGCCTCCCCTGCTCCCGAAGCCTTCCGCATCTACTCGGCCGTCCTTCCACCAGAGCCTGACGTTCTTCCCCCCCCTCCGGCCCGTCCGACGCTGGATCTCCCTACTCCGGTCCGCCATGACACCGTCAACAGCTCCGGATCTCCTCTCCACGGAGTTCTCGCCGAACCAGGCTCTTCCCCCCTGCTCCTCGGGCTCTCATCGACCTATCCGGACGTCTGTCGGCCGTTCCTCCACCGGATCCCAACTCTCCCGTCGGAAATGAAGCTCCGAGACCACCTGGCACCGTCTTCTCCAAGCTACTGCCGTCCCACAAAAAAATTCCTCCCAGTTCCCTGTTCCATGAAGCAAAACTCCATGAGTTGCTGTTAAAGAAGACGGGAATAGCTATTCCAGCTATTCCCCCCTATCCTGCACTTATCCCAAACTTATCCCAGATTGGAATCAGTCCGTTTATTTTAATTTGGGTTGAGTTTCGTGTTGATTTTGGATTGTTCATTTGATCTAAGCCATGGTGTATTTTGGTTTGGGCCGACCTAATTCTGTTGTGCTATGGGTTTTGGCTAATTCTAATCCATGATTCAATTTTGTAGGGTCCCTCTTCTGGTACCGAGCCTTTGAAGAAAGCCCGACCATCAACCAAGTCCCTAGTATCCTGTGTTGGACGATTGACCGTGATCATCCAGGCCGCATCTTCCAAGGTTAAGGGATCTCATCACACTGGAAATAGTCATTACTGTCATAGGATTTATTTTTTCCTTCCTTGCTTTAGATCTGAAATTTTGAAATGCATGCATGTCCTTGATAAGGGATTTCTCAATCCCTAAGTTCTAGTTCTTTCTCATTTTATGGAGCCTAGCATGAGGGAATGCATGATTTAAAACCTGCCCTATTTGAATCTGTATCTCTATAAGCATCGATATTCATACGGATTTTTAGGATAATTTTTATCAGAGCATAGTTTCATACACACCATTCCCATCAGTTTTTTGGTATCAGAGCATTTCGTTTCCCATCACATCCCTTAATTCGTGCGCATGCCAATATAACGCCAAGATTTCCATGCCCTTGGGACTCTTGGTTTAAATAATGGATAAGGATTGATAAATTAGGACAAAACCTAATTTGGCTGCCCCACTTAAGTCTCAACCCAATTTAAGCTCCACTCAAATTGGTTAGCCCAAATACCAGTCAATTAAATCAATCAAATTAGGTTAGGTGTTAGGTTGGCCAACATATGCTCGAATGTTAATTAGCTAGCTAATTTGGATCCTATGACCCTAATAAAAATACAATTGTCTTTCTTGGTCAATTCCTTAATGTGTGTCACCCTTTGGGGTCATCATCTAGCTAGCTACAGGTCTAGGTTAATGTCAATTGGTTCGATTAGAAACCAACTAATCAAATTAGGTCAAATCAAGCTAACCCTAGTTGCCAATTTAAACCATCTTTCAAATTGACTCATGAATTCAATCAATTTGATTCATGATAACTTACAAGACATGATTGATATATAGCAATGTATCATGCCTACCTAGAAGATGAGGAATTTGGTTGAAATTATCAAAATACACTTCAATGGCAAGTTATCATGTAATTCAATCCTTCGATGTTCCTTTATCCTGATTGAGTGATGGTTATGGATAAATGTCAAACTCTTACACTTAATCCATTCAAATTCTTAATCACTATGAAGACTCAATTGACGATAAATTAGAAAACCATTTCAAATTTTATCATGCTTTGATTAAAGATTTCTTAGTCATCATTCGATGAGATCCCATAGGATAACTTATTCCCTTACTAGGAGTGATCGATTTCTTGTTGACCTACTCATTACCTTCATACACAATCTATCATATCCAGAAGCATGCCATACATGACTTAATTTTCATGAATGAGTATGCACCAAAACATGTGTTCATATGCACAAGATACTATGATGATCTCAGGTCTAAGGATCATATGTACAACTCCCACTAAGAGAATAATCTTTTTGATAAGTAAGACTTCCATTAGATATTTTCTTGTCGGATCAATTCAGTGAATCATAACCTAATGAGCACCCAAATCCTTATATTAGTATCACTACACAAGTGGTCATGAGACCAACCACCTTCTCTATCGAGCATACATAGGATGTGCTAATCTATCCGCATTCATTGATCCCCGAATTGATGATTCTATGACTAGGTGTTGATTCTTATATTGATTTTGATGAATAATAAAATACTTAAGTATATTGAGTACTGATGCTTGTCGAATTCATCAAAATTAATTATTGTTTCACGAATTCTTGTAATATTTCTTGCAGTATTAGTAAGTCAGGTCGAACCCAAGAGACTGAATGTGATAATCAAATTTAATAACTAGACGGGGGGTTTTGAATAATTATGAAATCAACTAACTAATTATGCAAATAAGAAAAAACTTTATTTAAATTTAGATTTGTTTCAGATTCAATTTAAGTTCGATTCAAGAGATTTTTGTGCTAGTTAGTAGATTGATCATCGGTATATAAACCTATTATTCTTTTTCAGAATACTTAGCCAATAACTTACCTAGGAGCTAGATAAATTTAATCATCCCTACATTCATTAATTCAAGTCAAGCGCCCAAATTAAATTCTTACCACTGAACCAATTGGTATTAAGCAATCCTCATGCATTCATTGATAGCATTACATACTAGGATGAAGCTAATAAGAATGAACAACAATTAGACAAGTATAAATTGTTTAATTCATTCTATATTTCATTTTCAGACAGAGATGAAAACTGGGATCATAATCATTTTGCCTAAGTACTACTTTAACCAAGTTGCATAACAATTATAGATTACGAACTTAGTTTAGTAATCAATCATGTAGACAATCAATTAATAGGCCTCTTAATCAATTAAACTATACAATAAATTAACAATAAAAATTAGGAAACAAAGATATTCAGCAAAAGAATAATATTAAATTAACATCACAACCTCATAACCATGCTAACATAGCTAGCTGTCCCTTGAATCGAAACAAAGACTGTTGCCCAGATATGGTGCCCAAGAGGGGGGGGTGAATTGGGTATTTAAAAAATTTAAAGCAATATATGTGCTATCAAGTTTTAAGGTGAAGAGTGATAGTGCTCAAATAATTGTGCAACGGAAGCAATGAAATAAATCAACAATTAAAGAGCAAAAGAAGAGCAATGCAAACACACAAGAAGTATAGTGGTTCGGTGCACCTAGCACCTACATCCACTCCCCAAGCTCCACTTGGAAATTTTCATTATAATCTTTAGATTACAGCCGACTTGTTTTACCAGGCTCACAAGTCAAAACCTTACACACTTGTTTTGGCTTCGGGCTTACAAGCAACCCTAGTTGGTTTTATCAATTGGCTCACCAACAAACCTCACTCACTTGTTTTGGCTTCGGGCTTACAAGCAACCCTAGTTGGTTTTATCAATTGGCTTACCAACAAACATCACACTAGTTTCAAATTCCCTTGAAACTAGCCTACCACAAATAGAATTTGAATACAATGAATAAAAATAAAACAAACTCCTTTTTGAGCAATAAGAAATTCGTTGAAGCTCTTGATGGAGACTCTTCAAGCCTTTTCCCTTGGAATCTTTGGACCTCACTAAATGCCAAACACTTGAAAGTTGGATTCCTCAAAGATGGAAAGCTTTTGGCTAAGGAATCTCTTAGTTTTCTCACTCTTTTGGCTTGGAAGTGATTGAAGGCTTTGTACTTTGAATCTACACTTTTTCACTTTGTCTCCTTGTCTTTTTTGAAGTTTGGTGGAGGTTAAATACCTCATTCATGCTGAAACAACTCCACAAGACCGTTATATTCAAAAATATGGCCGTTTATGGCCGTTAGAAATCAAATCAGAAGTTCAGAAAAACTAGCCGTTATGCCATGAGTCGACCTTATGAGTCGACCTCTGGATCAAGTATCGACCTCATGAGTCGACCTCCAGTAAATTTTAGGCAAAAATTCATAATACCATAGTTCTGCCAGGTTTGAATTCTCAGGCTATGAGTCGACCTCTGGTGTCGACCTCTGGACAGGTGTTGACCTCTGGTGGTCGACCTCTGGTGCGTGCCACTGAGATTTTGCCGTGCCGGCCATGCTGAACTTTTCTTCTCTTCATGAGTCGACCTCTGGTGGTCGACCTTTGACAAGGTGTCGACCTCTGGGGGTTGACCTCTGATCTGAATTTTTCTGAAACTATTTGAGATGTGCGTGCCATGCTTGAGTTTCTTTAAGCCTTTGTTTCTTTTGTCAAATATTTCTTAACAAGAAGGTCCATTATGAGAATTTTGATCTTTTCCAAGGTAGAAGAGCTCTTTTCCAAATCATGCAAACTTAGTTTCATTATTGTACTTTTGATACTCTTTTTGAATAACCTAAGTCCTGAAACTTTATCTAGAGATGAAACATTAGTCCAAACATATACTCAACCTTTTGTTAATCATCAAAACTAAGGAGCCAAAGTCAACAAAGACTTTACTCAATCATGGAAAAGGGAAATAATATAAAGTGGATTTGATTTCCTCCCCTTTTCATGCTGTAGAAAATTTCTCTTGTTGTTCTTCTCCTTTCCAATAGAAAACAGAAATCTCCTTCTTCCAATAGAGCTCGTTTCCTTCAAATTTCTGCTGCTCTGGTTTCTGCTGCTCTGCACCGAACTCCTCCCCTTTAGCAAAATTAATCTTTTTTTTGTTCTCTTCTTCTTTTCTTGGTGTTGGGCGATGGGCATTAATTTATAGCAGAGGAGTTAGATGCGTCGAAGATGGAAAATCAGCGTTGGCTTCTTCCGGTTCTCTATTTCATTCATGTAACCAACACAACCACCACTCTTTCACAACCACTCGAACTTCTTTGGTGTTATCCCGTAGAGTCTGTGATCGAAGGTCTTCTTTCTTTGGACATCGAATCTCCCAACACGAACGATCTAGTGATTGCAAAACTAGGACGAAAAATAGAAGACGGAGCAGGACAGCAGGGAGGCTCTAGCAATTTCCTCACGGATCGGTGCAGGTGGTGACTTTGAATGGAAAAGACGGACTGTGCTTCGACAACTGGCAGCAACAAGAAGAGGAGAAAGATGGTGATGAATGCTAGTAGCTTCGGAATCAATAGCCATGAAGAAGAAGAGCAGGTGGATGGCAGCAATAGGGAAGAATAGCCATTAGATGAAGAAGGCTCGGATGATCATAGGAGGCGACT
Organism: Areca catechu; assembly: GCA_021397845.1. Taxonomy (NCBI): domain Eukaryota; kingdom Viridiplantae; phylum Streptophyta; class Magnoliopsida; order Arecales; family Arecaceae; genus Areca; species Areca catechu. The sequence continues at coordinate 111,919,019 of CM038043.1, forward strand.
TCCTGGAACGGCAGTAGCAACAAGGAGGCAGCGGACTTGATGAAGACTAACCAATGTTTGAGCTGTGCATGGTGAAGATGGAGTGAACGATGGTGATAGTGGATGTGGGAAGAAATCCAAGAGATGCAGCGAAAATGATGATGGTTTTTAGGATTTTTCTGGCCATTCATGGCTTCTCCGGTCGTGAGAAGCATCCTGACGATGCGGAGATCATCTCCGACGTCTTCTTCGGCGAGTTCATGGCTTCAGAAGCTTTGTGGTCCATAGTTAGGGGTCGTGAACTAGTGACAATGGGGAATGGTGGACCGGCTGGTGATACATGGACCAAGCCATTGGTTCACAGTGAACCATCTACTTTAAATTCCATGTAAATTTTTTAATAGTTACTTCAAAATCCATTTTCTAGCTTAATTGAAGTCCGATTCACACACTGTTTACGCCATTAGATTCCAAATGTCATGCTCTTCAACTTCATTGAAGACTATTTCTTCCAATTCTGACTCTAAGATTATCAAAAATCTATAAGAAATCAAAGGGACAAAATTAAACAATGCTAAAAATTAATCCTCAAATATAAACTTATACATTAATTATCACAATGAAGAAATAAATATATCAAATAAACTAAATATAAGGAGAAATAAAATATATAATTATGTCCCTATCAAGTACTAATTATATATTAAACATGTGTGTTTCAGATTTAGGACTCATCAAGGTTAGTTTATGTTGTAAGATCGAAATGCTTGTCATTTAGTTGAAGAAGTCACTTAAGATCATAAATTTTTAATCTACATGGACTTTGGAACATATGAATGACTTTAGAGAGCTCAAAATTTCAATTTGGATAAGTTTTAGCTTTATTTCAGTTAAGTGTCGACTCAGGCATCGACTCACAAAGGCTTGAACTGATTTGCAAAAAAAGTTTCAGCTGGCACGCAGAAGTGTCGACTCATGAATAGCCAAGTGTCAACTTAAGGCTTGAGACCAAACATGATACATAACATATCGATTTCAGGAGTTTGGTCAAGTATTGACTCATAGAGATGAAGTGTTGACTCACTAAAAGAAGTGTCGATGTACCAGTGCATTCTAGAGAGCTTCAAAAGACATACTTAACCTAGTATTGACTCAAGTATCGACTCATGTGTCGACTCATGGTCTGAAGTGTTGACACTTGCTATGCGAACAGCACAATAATGGCTAGTTTTTTTAAGTACAAAACTTTTCCATTTCATATCTAACAGCTAGTTTCTCCTCTCCAATGACTATAAATAGATTTTTAGGGTTTGGAAAGGTATTTAAATACCACCAAACATAAGAGGGAAGTATTCTTTGGAAAACTAATGAGAGCATTCATTGATAACCTTCAAGCATTCAATACTTTGAGTGATTTGAGCCTTCAAGCACAATGAATTTAGGAAAAGCTTTCAAGTCAACACCTTCAAGCATTGATTGAGGCTTCAACAACTTGAAGACAAAGCTTTTCTACCACATTCAAGAGCTTCATCGAATTTATTTACTTTTTGAGAAAGCTTATTGTATTCTTATATTATACTTGAGTTATTTTGTTATTACTAGTTTCAAGGGGATTGAAACTAGTACTGAGGTTGTTGGTTAGCCCTATGTGAAATCCAACAATGTTGTTGGTAAGCCTAGAGTGAAAAACCAATTAGGTTTTTGGTTAGCCTTGAGTAAAAATCATGGGGTTTTGATTAGTGAGCCTGGAAAACTAGTCTACCATAATCAAAGTTGGATTATAGTGAATTCTCAAGGAGAGCTTGGTGAGTGGACGTAGGTGTTTTGAGATATACCGAACCACTATAAATTTTTATGTTTATGATTATTTATTATTCTTTCTACATTTGTTTCGTTACTTCTACTGCATATTATTATTAAGCACATAAACATCTTGGAAACACACTAGCACCTAATTTTTAATTCATTGAAAAATTTTTAGAAACACAATTCACCCCCCTCTTGGGTTTCTTTAGCTGGGCAACAAGTAGTATCAGAGCCTGGTTCTTGGCTAAGTAGGTCTAACCACCTTGAGTAAAAGATTTATGGCAATCCCAATAGGTACTAGTATTGTTGAGGGTTAAGCCTCAAATAGATCACCATTTTTCAATAGCATAAACTACACATATTGGAAAACACACATGCGCATTTACATGTATTCTATTAACGATAATCTTTGGAAAGTGGTAGTTAAAGGTCCACATGTTCATTCAATTATGGTTAATAGCATTTCCATTCCAAAGCTTGAAGAAGATTGGGATAAAAATGACATTAAGCAATCTGAGCTTGATGCCAAATCAATGAACTTGCTTTATTGTGCATTGGATCCTAGAGAATTCAATAGAATTTTTACATGTGCATTAGCAAAGAAAATATGGGATACACTTGAGGTTACACATGGGGATACCCATCAAGTGAAAAACATAAAAATAAATATGCTTGTACACACATGAAATATTTAGAATGGACACTAATGAATCCATCACTAATATGTATACAAGATTTACTAATATTGTTAATGGAATGAGAAATCTTGGCAAAGCAATGTCTAGTGCTGATTTGGTTAACCAAATTCTCAGGTCTTTGCCATCTTCATGGGATCCAAAGGTGATGGCGATCCAAGAAGTGAAGGATGTTGAAACCCTACCCTTGGAGCAGCTCATTGGTTCATTCATGACCTATGAATTGAACTTAAAGCAAAAAGCAGTGGATGAAGGCAGCAATAAGAAGATAATTGTCCTTAAACCCACTACACCAAAAGAACCTTCAAGTGAGAAGTCGGAAGAAAGTGAAGATGAAGATCAGGAAGCTCTAGTAGCTAGAAAATTTAAGAGATATATGAGGAAGAAGAAGTACTCACATGAAAAGAAGCCACATAAATGAGAGCCTAGCAATGATAAAGGCAAGAACAAGGAAAAAGAAAAAGAGAAGAAAAAGGACCAACCTATTTGCTTTGAATGCAAGAAGCCTGGTCATTACAAGTTCAATTATCCTCTCCTCAAAAAACTTAAAAGGAAATACAAGAAGAAGGCGATGATGGCTACTTATAGCAAAAACAAAAACTCTAGTTCGAAGAAAGAGCAACAAGAAGTTGCCTACCTTTTCCTCATGGCAAACGAAAATGAGGTAAAATCTGAAATCTAAATTTACTTTTGAAGAGCTTAGTGATGTTTTTGATGAGCTTGTGCATGAATATAAATTATTAAAAATTAAGCACAAGAAGTTGAAAAAGTATACTGATTCTTCTTTTTTTGAAAATAACAATCTTGGAAATGAAAATAAAGAACTAAAAGCCAAGGTTTCTATTTTGGAAAAAGAAAAGAATGATCTCTCCAAATAGATAGAAATTTTAAAAAGATCCAAGGTTTTTGTTTCAAATGATGAGCTTATGAAGAAGAACAAAGGCCTCAAGTTAGAGATGATGGGAATTCTCCTAGGGTCACGAGGATCATGCAGCATGCAGAATTGACTTTCAAAATAAAATTTCATAGCATGATATCCTAACATGTATAACATGTATAGAAAACCCTAATTCCCAGGAACCCCTTGGGCAATTACAACTAATGAATCATAAAATAAAGTCAATTAACATACCTGGATCACTAAATCCAATCCTTTCCTCGAAGCTCATAAGTGCAAGCCCTCCAACGGTGATCCACACGAGACTTGAACCAAGGAAGAATCCCTACTGGGGTTGCTTGCTTCAATAGGACTCTTAGGACAGCCTTCGGACCTTTGACCACTGTAGGACACCCTATCCTACTATAGGGCTCTCTAGACACTGTCCTAAGGAACTCTTGGCTTTAGGACAAACCTCCCCTAGGACCCCTTAGGCTTATGTCCTAAGACAAAGCCTTGTCCTAAAAGATAAGACCTTGTCTTAAAAGAAGGAGGGAGGGAGACAACAGAAAGAGGCACTCAGATAACTCTTGAAAAATGGACTTCTGTTTCTGATGATCGAAAATCTAAATTCTCATTTCACCATACCCCCTTTATAAAGATTCAAATGGGGCGTGAAAAGCATCCTGAGTATCCTTATCAGATATGACTCTTCATGTCTGATAAGGCTCTTCATGCTTCAAGAGTATTATTTGATGTTCTTTCCCTTTCCAAAGCAGTTCCCCATATGCTATGTGGCATATACCTGTTATGAAGAATGGAAGCAGGCATCCTTTCAATCTTGAAGAGCATGGAATAGGCAGAGTCCTAAGGGCAGAAGGACTCTGCCTCAGAATAGTGCGTGCGCAGATGAAGAGAAGCGACTCTTCATCTACGTGCCAATATTTTTTTCTGCTTTCATGCAACCCCTTCCACTTCTTTGACCGGTCAATCCTCTCCAAGAGGTGTGGGGATAAAGTGAAGAGGTGCCACTTGAATGAAGCTCCCAGAGTTTCATTTGCAGAAGGACAAAGAGTCCTTCTGCGCGCGCCATACTTCTCCCGGGTGCGCCAAAAGGGCGCCACTTTCCTTTCCCACTTCTCTCTCCACCCAAAGCAGCATATATTGATCAGTTAAATATATGCAATATGGGTGTCATTGGAAAGAGCATTAAATAAGCTTTCTGTCCATATAATTTATTTTTAAATCAGAGGTCTGTAGCTTCTTCTGTGCCTTTTTGAAGTTAAGGTGTCATTTAGGTACCAAGAGTTCCATGCCATTGGGACTCTTCATATATGGCACCTAACATGCCCAAAAGTCCAAATAAAAATCAGATCAAGCTCTCATTTGGCTAGCCCCACTTAGAACTCAACCTAATTTAGGTTTTCCATAATTAGGTTAGCGCAATAAGCAAGCAACCGAGCCAATTCAATTGGGTTTGGAATTAGGTTAGCCTACATATACTAGTATGTAATTCGGCTAACCAATTAGGATCCTATGACCCTAATTAAATCATGAATGACATCCTTGGCCAAGTCTTTATTGTATGCGATCCATTGGGTTCCACATCTAGCCAGCAGTAGATTTAGGTTTTAACCGATTCGATCCGATCGAACCTGATTGACCTAATTAGGTCAAATTGGCTCACCTAATTATCCAATTCAAATCACACATCGAATTGACTCATGAAACCAAATCAATTGGTTCATGAAAACTTACAAGATAAGATTGACGTCAGCAACGTGTCATGCCTACCTGGAAGATGAGGAATTTGATGGAAAATACCAAAATACCATTCAATAGTAAGTTACCATGCAATTCAATCTTTCGAACTCCCATTATCCTGATTAAGTGATAGGTATGGATAGATGTCAAACCCTAACACTTAATCATATCAAATCTTAGCTCAATCATGAGGACTCGCTGATGACTGATTAGATTTCACTAATCTCATCCTGCTTTGATCAATGGCTCCTTGAGTCTCTCATCGAAGAGATTGCATGGGATAACAATTTCTCTTACTAGGAATGATCGATTCCTTGTTGGTCCACTCACATCCTTCGTACACCTTGCACCATACCCAGAACATCCCGTACATGTTGCAATTCCATGAATGAGTATGAACCAAAGTATGGCTTAGTGTGCACAAGGAACCATGGTGACCTTAGGTCTAAAGATCACATGCACAACTTCTACTCTGGGATCTATCTTTTGACAAGTAGTAAGACTTCCATAAGATAGTCCCAATGCGGATCAGTTCCAGTGTACTCATACTCTGATGAGCACCCTTATCCTTGTATTAGTGTCTCTACACAAGTGGTTGTAAGATCAACCACCTTCATCAACTGAGCATACATAGGATAAGCTAGTCTTTTCGGATTCATCGATCCCCGAATCGATGGTCCAACGACTAGGAATATTCTAGATTAAGGTTTATAGGAATTAGGTATCACTGTTATTTTATCATAACCCTAATTCCATTGCTCTATTCTATGGGGTTCATCATAATCATCAGAAATATGATACAGCAGAATATGATGAATCACATGCCTTTATTAATATGAAAATATGTCATACATGAGTTGGAAGTTTATAAAAAGGTCCTCATAATGATTGGCTCTTAGGGCACTTTTTTATCAAACTCCCACTTGCACTAAAGCCAATCGTCCTTGTATTTTATGCCCATACAATCTAAGTGACGATCTAACTACTGCTTGGCTAATGATTTAGTGAATGGGTCTGCTATATTATTCTTTGTGTCAACTTATTCCATGACAATATCTTGTCCTTGAACAAGGTGGAAGCATCTTAGAATGTGCTTGGGCTTATTATGAGACCTTGGTTCCTTAACTTGCACAACAACTCTAGTATTTCCATAATGAAGTGACACTAGTTGTTCTATAGTAGGAACCATGCCCAATTCCATGATGAATTTCTTCATTCACATAGCTTCCCTTATGGCTTCACTTGTAGCTATGTACTCTGCCTCAGTGACTGAGTCAGCTACTGTTGGCTACTTTATAGTTTTCCAACTCGCTGCACCACCATTCAGGGTGAAGACATATCCTACTGTGGATTTGCTATCATCTGGATCTAATTGAAAACTAGAATCTGTATAACCTTCTCGTTTCAATTCAGATCCTTCATATACTAGAAAAATATCTTTAGTCCTTCTCAGGTACTTAAGAATATTTTTCATAGCTCTCTAATGATCCTCTCCTAGATTTGCCTGAAAACTGCTTACTATGCTCAAGGCATAAGCGACATCAGGCCTGGTACATAACATGGCATACATTATCGATCCTAAAGTCGAAGCATAAGGAATCATAGCCATCCTCTCTCTTTCTTCTGATGTCTTAGGAGACATTTTCTTAGAGAGTTGTATGCCTTGACTCATTGGCAAGTAACCTTTCTTACTTCCATCCATGTTGAATCTCTTCAACACCAAGTCAATGTACCTGGATTGGGATAAGCCCAGCATCCTCTTGGATCTATCTCTATAAATCCTTATACCCACTATATAGGATGCTTCTCCTAAATCCTTCATGGAAAACATTGATGATAGCCAAGTTTTAACCGACTGCAACATGGGGATATCATTCCGAATGATCAGTATATCGTCCACATACAAAACCAAGAAAACAAGTGCACTCCCACTTGTCTTCTTATACACACATGGTTCATCCATATTTTTGACAAAACCAAATGCTTTGATTGTTTCATCAAAATGGATGTTCCAACTCCTTGATGCTTGCTTAAGTCCATAAATGGACTTCTTTAATTTGCATACCTGATTTGGTCTCCCACTTGAGACAAAACCCTCTGGCTGTGACATATAGACTTCCTCCTCAAGGTTTCCATTGAGGAAAGCAGTCTTTACATCCATCTGCCAGATCTCATAGTCATGGTATGCTGCTATGGCAAGCAGTATCCGAATGGATTGAGCATAGCTACTGAAGAAAATGTTTCATCATAGTCTACACCATGTCTTTGTTTGAAACCTTTTGTTACCAGTCTAACCTTGTAGGTCTCAACTTGACCATCTGCTCCAATCTTTTTCTTGTAAACCCATTTACACCCTATTGGGTTAATTCCTTCAGGTGGATCTACCAAAGTCCAAACCTGATTGGAATACATGGAGTCCATTTCAGATTTCATGGCACCAAGGCACTTGTTGGAGTCTCTACTCTCGACAGCTTCCAAATAGGTCACAGAATCATCATCCTGTATGATACTGGCTTCATTGTCATCCCCGATGACAAAGCCATATCTGAGAGGTGCTTCCCGCACCCTCTCTGACCTTCGGAGAGGAGGTATGTATTGTGGTTATTCTTGATCCACAAGAACCTCTGATTGAGAAATTTCACTTGAAGGCTCATTGATTTGTTGGTTCTGTTCTTCACATAACTCTAGTGAAGAATCACTACATTCTTCTTGGATAAATTCTTGTTCCAAGAATGTAGCATGCCTACTGACAATTATCTTTTGCTCAGCAGCATTATAAAAGAGGTATCCAATACCCTCTTTTGAATAACCAACAAACCTACATTTATCAGCCCTTGCACTTAGCTTATGTCCAAAGGTATTCTTGACATAAGCATGGCAATCCCAAATCTTCAAATACTTAAGATTTGGTCTTTTGCTATTCCATAATTCATATAGAGTGCTATTCACTGATTTAGATGGAACCCTGTTTAATATATATGTAGCAGTATCTAGGGCATGTCCCTAGAAAGAAATGGGAATATCTGTGAAGCACATCATGGACCTTACCATGTCAACAAGGTGCGATTTCTCCTTTCTGCCACTCCATTTAACTGGGGTTTATAAGGAGGGGTCCATTCAAAAATAATGCCTTTGTCCTTTAGATGGTTTAGAAACTCACTAGACAAGTATTCCTTCCTCGATCAGACCGAAGAGCTTTAATACTAAGTCCAATTTGTTTTTCAACCATACTTTGATATTCTTTAAACTTATCAAAGGCTTTGGACTTGTATTAGATACACATGACCGTACCTTGATAAATCATCAATAAAAGTGATGAAATAAGAATATCCTCCTCTGGCCTGAGTCGACATAGGTCCACATACATCAGTATGTACTAGACCTAACAATTCAGTTGCCCTATCTCCATGTCCAGTGAATGGAGACTTGGTCATTTTTCCTTTGAGACAAGATTCACAAGTTCCTAATGATTGGAAATCATCAGAGTCAAAGTAATTATTTTTGACTAACTTGTTTATCCTTGACTCACTGATATGACCCAATCGGCAGTGCCAGAGATATGTGACATTGTCATTATCTCTTTTTCTCTTCTTATCATCAATAAGAAAAATTTTATCAATGAGTTCCAAAGTTAGAAGACCATTAACAAAACTACCATGCCCAAATATTGTATTATTTTGAAGAATAGAGCAGCCAGTGCTCTTTACATTTATTTTATATCCCTGTTGTAATAACAAGGGTATAGAAATAATATTTTTTATAATATTTGGCACATAGTAGCATTCTTCTAACTTTATAATATTACCCGAAGGTAATAACAGAATATAGGTGCCCATAGTTTCAGCATATAAGGATTCTCGACTTGCCCCATATAATTTGAAGTCACCTTTCTTTATATTTCTAATTCTGTGAAGTCCATGCAATGAATTGTATATGTGAGATCCATATGCGGTATCCAATACCCATGAATTAGAAATGGTATTACTTAATGATAAATTGGTTTTTATCATGTACAAATCCCTAGATGCACCACTTGCATCTAGCTTCACATTTGCAAGACAAGTCTTGCAATCCTTCTTCCAATGCCCAAACATGCTGCAATGGAAATAGGCTCCATCAGCCTTCTTCCTCAACCAATCAACATAGTTTGGACCGGTTAACTTGTTGGCATTAAATATACCTTTCAGTGATAAGTTTGAAGCCATTAAAATAAATGTCCTACATTTAATTAAAGAATAATATTAGCAGACCACTCAATTATGACATTCATAATTAGATAAGTACTTTATATCTAATTATGTCTCCCACTATTTTCTTCAAATACCATAACCCTCAACTATGGTAAGCAAGAAACCTTCCTGGTTTTCTTAGTAGGGTTGAGATCCTTATTCCTCATGAGTGCCTTGTGTGTACACAACAAACACACATGAGTTCAAAGGTAGGACAACATTTCCAATTGCAACCCGTGCAATTCTCAACAATTATCTTTTCCTCTAAGACACTTATGGCCTTGTGTGTACACAACAAACCATAAAGTCTTAGTTTAGTCGGACCCTTCATTTCCATATAGCCATGATTAAATTATGTTGCCCTTGTGTGACATAACAAAGCAACATATCCAACCATGCTATAAAGCAGTAAATGCACCAAGACAAATCTTATATCAAATCCTAGAGTAGGCCTTGTGTGTACACAACAAACCTACTATAGCTTTGACATAAATTTGGCTTAGCATGAAGGAAGGCAACTTTATAGTATACTTAACCAATTAGCATTACCAAATTAAGATTTATATATGACCAAATTGGCCAGGTAAGTGGGAGGGGTGAGGGGGTCCTCCCGTTGCTTTCCTTGGACACCAATTAAATTGGCCAGGTTAGACAACGGAACCAATTATAAACCTCATTCCCTTTACCTTCCCAGAACCACTTGCCTAGACACCAATTGGCTGATCAAACTCTAACTGGTTTTGCATCTTGACTAAGTTTTATACTATGACTAAATATTATTTTTGATGAGGGCTTTGATGGTCTCAAAACACATTCTAAATACTATCATGATAATAATGTTTATTACTACAAGTATAAACATTGAACATGATAACCAAGTTTATAACAAACACATTGCATATCACTATAGCATATGCATAAAATTTCATGTCATCAAGCATATTACCCTAATATGCAAAACATGGCTTGATATTTCAATATCCCATTCACCTCACTTATTCATGGGATATGGCCACAGCGGCACCCCTACACACCATAGGAGACCCATTGAATGGAGGAGAGGGCCTTTAAACCATATTTGGCTCCTATGACTGGACGACCATGGTGACTAACCCAATCCAAAGCAGTTACTAGGGTAAAAACAACATGCATAATTTCATACTTGACATAATATCATGCATTTCATAAAAACTGAAATTAAACATATTACCCTAATATGTAAAAATTTATATAATTGCATTATCATGTCATTTCATAAAGAAACAAGAAATCATGCGAATAAATTTGGCCGGGTTGACTCGACAGGGTTCGGGTCGGCCTGGTAATGAAATTTCATCAAACTTCAAATAGATCATAATTGGTATGCCACAAGGTGGGCTCTGATACCACTGATGGGAATTCTCCCAGGGTCACGGGGATCATGCAGCATGCAGAATTGACTTTCAAAATAAAATTTCATAGCATGATACCCTAACATGTATAACATGTAAAGAAAACCCTAATTCCCAAGAACCCCTTGGGCAATTACAACTAATGAATCATAAAATAAAGTCAATTAACATACCTGGATTGCTAAATCCAATCCTTTCAATGAGGCTCACAAGTGCAAGCCCTCCAACGGTGATCCACATGAGACTTGCACCAAGAAAGAATCCCTACCGGGGTTGCTTGCTTTAATAGGACTCTTAGGACAGCCTTTGGACCTTTGACCACTGTAGGACACCCTGTCCTACTGTAGGGCTCTCTAGACACTCTCCTAAGGCACTTTGGCTTTATGACAACCCTCCCTTAGGACCCCTTAGGCTTATGTCCTAAGACAAAGCCTTGTCCTAAAAGATAAGACCTTGTCTTAACAAGACAAGTCTTGTCTTAAAAGAAGGAGGGAGGGAGACAACAGAAAGAGGCACTCAGATAACTCTCGGAAAAACGGACTTCTGTTTGTGATGACCGAAAATCTAAAGTCTCATTTCACCGCACCCCCTTTATATAGATTCAGATGGGGCATTAAAAGCATCCAAGTCTCCTTATTAGATATGACTCTTCATGTCTGATAAGGCTCTTCATGCTTCAAGAGTCTTATTTGATGTTCTTTCCCTTTCCAAAGTAGTTCCCCATATGCCATGTGGCATATACCGGTTATGAAGAATGGAAGGAGGCATCCTTTCAATCTTTAAGAGCATGGAATAGGCAGAGTCCTAAGGGTAGAAGGACTCTGCCTCAGAATAGTGCGCGCGTAGATGAAGAGAAGCGACTCTTCATCTGCGCGCCAATATTTCTTTCTGCTTTCACGCCGACCCTTCCACTTCTTTGACCGGTCAATCCTCTCCATGAGGTGTGGGGATAAAGTGAAGAGGTGCCACTTTGATGAATCTTTCAGAGTTTCATCTGCAGAAGGACTCTTAGTCCTTTTGCGCGTGCCATACTTCTCCCAAGTGCGCCAAAAGGGTACCACTTTCCTTTCCCACTTCTCTCTCCACCCAAAGCAGCATATATTGATCAGTGAAATATATGCAATATGGGTGTCATTGGAAAGAGCATTAAATAAGCTTTCTCACCATATAATTTATTTTTAAATCAGAGGTCTGTAGCTTCCTCTGTGCCTTTTTGAAGTTAAGGTGTCATTTAGGTACCAAGAGTCCCATGCCATTGGGACTCTTCATATATGGCGCCTAACATGCCCAAAAATCCAAATAAAAATCAGATCAAGCTTTGATTTGGCTAGCCCCACTTAGGACTCAACCTAATTTATGTTTTCCATAATTAGGTTAGCCCAATTAGCAAGCAACCGAATCCAATCCAATCGGGTTAGGAATTAGGTTAGCCTACATATGCTTATATATATAATCCGGCTAACCAATTAGGATCTTATGACCCTAATTAAATCATGAATGACTTCCTTGGCCAAGTCTCTATTATGTGTGACCTATTGGGTTCCACATCTAGCCAGCAGTAGGTTTAGGTTTGAGCCTATTCGATCTGATCGAACCCGATTGACCTAATTAGGTCAAATTGGCTCACCTAATTATCCAATTCAAATCACACATCGAATTGACTCATGAAACCAAATCAATTGGTTCATGAAAACCTACAAGACAAGATTGATGTCTAGCAACATGTCATGCCTACCCAGAAGATGAGGAATTTGGTAGAAAATACCAAAATACCCTTCAATAGTAAGTTACAGTGCAATTCAATCTTTCGATCTCCAATTATCTCGATTAAGTGATAGGTATGGATAGATGTCAAACCCTAACACTTAATCATATCGAATCTCAGCTCGATCATGAGGACTCAGCTGATGACTGATTAGATTCCACTAATCTCATCCTGCTTTGATCAAAGGCTCCTTGAGTCTCTCATCGAAGAGATTGCATGGGATAACAATTTCTCTTACTAGGAATGATCGATTCCTTGTTGGTCCACTCACATCCTTCGTACACCTTCCACCATACCCAGAACACCCCGTACATGTCGCAATGCCATGAATGAGTATGAACCAAAGTATGGCTTAGTGTGCACAAGGAACCATGGTGACCTCAGGTCTAAAGATCACATGCACAACTTCTACTCTGGGATCTATCTTTTGACAAGTAGTAAGACTTCCATAAGATAGTTCCAGTGTGGATCAGTTCCAGTGTACTCATACTCTGATGAGCATCCTTATCCTTGTATTAGTGTCTCTACACAAGTGGTTGTGAGATCAACCACCCTCATCAACTGAGCATACATAGGATAAGCTAGTCTTTCTGGATTCATCGATCTCCGAATCGATGGTCCAACGACTAGGAACATTCTAGATTAAGGTTTATAGGAATTAGGTCTCACTGTTATTTTATCATAACCCTAATTCCATTGCCCTATTCTATGGGGTTCATCATAATCATCAGAAACATGATACAACAGAATGATGAATCACTTGCCTTTATTAATATGAAAATATGTCAAACATGAGTTGGAAGTTTACAAAAAGGCCCTCATAATGATTGGCTCTTAGGGCACTTTTCTATCAAGAGAACAATTAGAGAACAAGAAGTTTAAAGAAGAGATTGATGGAGTCAAGCCTTTTGTTGAAAAATTCATAGTTCTGAAAAACTGAATTTATTGTTGAATAGTCAACGTGTAGTTTTCAACAAAGCTAGTTTGCAGTATAAACCTCAAAAATAATAAAAGTATTTCAAGAATTTCTTTATTCTAGCTTCATCTAGTATTACTTGTTTTAGTTGTGGTAAATTTGGTCATAAGGCATATCAATGTAATTTAAGAAAGGTAAACAAATCAAGAAAAGTTTGGATTCCAAAAGGAACCTTCATTACTAACCCTAAAGGACCCAAAAGGCTTGGGTACCTAAAGCATCAACGTGATCTCTTCTTGCATGTATGTCTTGCAACCAAGGAGAAAAGAAGAATATGGTATCTTGATAGTGGTTGCTCAAGACACATGATGGGAGATGTAAAGAAATTCACCTCTCTTGAAGCTTTAAATGGGGAGAATGTGATCTTTGGAGATAATGAAAAAGGTAAAATCATTGGTGTTGGTAAAGTTCACATTTCTCCGTATACTTTTATTGATAATGTGTCACTAGTAGAAGGTTTAAAGCATAATTTACTAAGCATTAGTCAATTTTGTGATAGAGATTTTAAAGTTATTTTTGAATCATTACTTTGCATGGTGTCTAGTCTTAATGATGATGGACTGAATTCATTAGACATAGGCATGGCAACATCTATCTTGTTGATCTTGACAATCTTCCTATACAAGATGGTGAATGTCTAGTTGTAATGGATGCCAAAATTAATGAGACTAGCTGGTTATGGCATCATAGATTAGGACATGCAAGCATGCATTTACTTTTTGAATTATGCAAAAAGAATTTTGTCAAAGATTTGCCAAAACTTAGATTTGAAAAAAACAAGATTTGTGATGCTTGCCAATATGGCAAATAAACAAGAACTTGTTTCAAATCTAAGAGAATTGTTTCAACTATTAGGCCTCTTGAAATACTCCATATGGATCTCCTTAGGCCAATTAGGACCACAAGATTGGAGGCAAGAGATATGGTTTAGTTATAATTGATGATTTCTTTTGTTTTACTTGTATAAGAGAATTGTTTCAACTATTAGGCCTCTTGAAATACTCCATATGGATCTCCTTAAGCCAATTAGGACCACAAGATTGGAGGCAAGAGATATGGTTTAGTTATAATTGATGATTTCTTTTGTTTTACTTGCATTTTGTTCATAGCTCATAAAGATGAATCTTTCTTTGCATTCACAAAGTTTTATAGAAAAGTTTCAAATAAGAAAAGGTACATCTATTATTTGCATTCGAAATGATCTTGGAACCAAATTTGAAAATAAGACTTTGAAAAATTTTGTAATGAAAAAGGTATTGAACATAATTTTTTTGCATCTAGGATACCTCAACAAAATGGGATAATAGAAAAGAAAAATATATCTTTAGAAGAAATGGCACACACTATGCATTGTAAAAATGATCTCCCTAGATATTTTTGGGCTGAAGTAATCAACACTGCATGTTATATTTTAAATCGAGTTTTAATCCGACTAATTTTAAAAAAAACTCCATATGAACTTTGGAAAGAAAGAAAACCTACCATTAAGTATTTTCATGTGTTTGGTTGTCGGTGTTTCATATTAAATAATGACAAAGATAAATTAAGAAAATTTGATGCCAAGTCAGATGAAGGTATCTTCTTGGGATACTCAACATCTAGCAAGGCATATAGGGTATTCAATAAAAGAACACTTGCTATGGAAGAATCTATGCATGTTGTATTTGATGAGTCCACAAACAAGTCTTCTAGAAAAGAGGATATTTCAGATGATGATGCAGGTATTCAAAGACTTGAGAAGCTAACTTTGAATGATCCTCCTTCCAAAGAGAATGAGGAAAATCAAAGCAAGGACGATGAAAAAGAAATATCAAGATATTCACTAAAGCACAAGGACTTGCCTAAGGAGTTGAGGTATGCTCATGGACACCCTAAGGAACTAATCATAGGTGATCCATCAAAGAGATAAGAACTCAATCTTCTTTTAGAAATGAATATGATTATCTTGCTTTTGTGTCTCAAGTAGAACCTAAAAGTATAGAAAAAGCTGAAAAAGATCCTAATTGGATGAATTCTATGCAAGAAGAACTAAACCAATTTGAAAGAAATAAGGTTTGGACATTAGTAAAAGACCATCCAAATACTTCCATAATAGGCACTAAGTGGGTATATGGGAATAAGTTGGATGAAAATGGAATTTTAATTAGAAATAAGGCTAGACTAGTGCTAAAGGCTACAATCAGGATGAAGGCATTAATTTTGATAAAACTTTTGCTGCTATTGCTAGACATGAAGCAATTAGACTTTTACTTGAATTTGCATATTTCATGGATTTTAACTTATTTTAAATGGATATTAAAAGTGTATTTTTAAATGGATACATAGTAGAAGAGGTATATGCAGAACAATCTCCCAGTTTTGAAGATCATGCATATCCTGACCATGTTTTCAAATTGAATAAAGCTCTTTGTGGTTTAAAACAGGCCCCACGTGCTTGATATGAAACATTAAGCAAATTTCTGATTAATAATGGCTTTACTAGGGGACATGTAGATATTATTTTGTTTCTAAAGAGAAAAGCCAATGATCTCTTAGTCGTACAAATCGATATTGATGACATTATATTTGGTGCTACTAATGAAGCTCTTTGTAAAGAGTTTTCTAAGCTTATATGGTGTGGACACTAGGGCTAGAAGGAAATGACAGGTCAATCCCACATCCTTGTGGATCACCTATGAATAAAAGTCCAAAGCCCTAAGCCTCAGTCACTTATAAATAGTCAATTTTAAATTTTGTTATTTTAGCCAAGTTGGTTTCAGCCCAAAACCCCAAATTCAATCGAGTCATGTGTATATACAGACAAACACTATTTACCAAGTTGAGTCAGTATCTAATTTTTGTTATGCCTTTTGATCAAATTGGGTTCAATTTGATTATGTTTGGGTTTAGAGTTAGCCCTTTAATTATTTAGTTGATTGAGTCATGTAATTAGTTATTGAGTCCTGTAATATAAGAGGGGATCCAAATCAAGACACCAAGTACAAACCCAAGATAGGACATGTGCCAACCAATTCTTGGTGCCACATGACAAGTCATCAAGGCGTCACCTCATCACATGCCACATCATCAAGTCTTGGATGCCCAAAACACCTTACATGCCATGTCATCTTCACATGGTCAGCCACATGAATCCAAGATTGGAAGCCATTTCATACTACCATCCACTCTTTGTCACCCATTTCAAATCCAAAGTTGTCACCACTTTTTAAGAGGAGTAAGAAGGAAGGAGTCTAAGCCATAAGTTAGTGCCAAGAATGAGATATGTTGCCAATCCTACAAAAGTCGGCCAAGAGAATGGGACATGCTAGGAGAATTCAACATCAAATGGGTACTTATCTATCATATCATGAAGAGTTTCAAATCCAAGGAGTCCCATTCCACATTCAAGATAAGATGAAAATCCAAGGGATTAATGCCAAGATGGAGGAAGAATGGTCACATGTTCTCATGAATTGTCACCCACTCCCATTTGAATTTAAGAGGCCCGAAATCAAGAGAAGGATTGATGCCAATTTTGAGGAGTTGGTCAAGATAAGAGAGACACCTCACCTCACCTCACCTCATTTTAATTTTGTCGCCAATATTTCATATGGAGCGCCACACTTCTTTCTTGTCACCCACTTGGATAAAGTCTACCACATGTTGTCGCCCATGATAGATGAAGCCCAAGAAAGGATCAAGATCAAGAGTCCAAGATGCCAAGAGAGTATCAAAGAGGATTTGAAGCCCAAGGGAAGCTAATTCATGGAGTTTTTTGCTCTTCCAATAAGAGCTCAACACTTTGTAACCCTTACAATTCTAGTTTATGGTCTATAAATACCACCTTCAACCCCTTTGTATTCATTGATTCTTCTATGAAATAAAGTGAGTGCATTCTCTTAATTTCTTTGCTGTGATAGCATCGCGGGGTGTGAGGCCCGAATTTGCCTTTGTTCTTCGGAGCATCGTTGGGTATGAGGCCCTAGTTATCCATCTACCCAGCCATCCATCAAAAACCCTAGCCACCACTTCAAGCTTCTTTCTTCCCTTTCCCTTCCTCCAAATTTCTTCTCCCTTCTATGCCCTCTAACTTGAGTGTTTGTGAGTGTTCGCTAGTGATCAAGATTTGAAGTTGTTGACCCCTTGAGTGATTTTGATGATAACAAAATATTGGAACATGTATTTGTCTTACTAACAACTCTTCAAGTGTATTACAAGATTTTGTAGGATGATCTTTAATGCCCAATTGCAACTCCTACAACTTGTTATATATTATGTGTTGGGTTGTAAATATTTCATGTAAAGAAGAACCCAAAGAAAGATTGATGTAATATTCATGAAAATGGGTTAATTCTATGTGTTTTCCAAGCTTAAATTTCTTTAGAATTTGTTGTTAGTTGAGTTGGGAAAAGTCTTAAGTGTTGAAGAGTTGCTGGATGAATTCTAGAGAAGAGTTAAAGATTTTATTGAAAACTCACTCAAGCTGACTCATGTAAAGAGAGTTGACTCTAATCCATGGCGTGGTTGAAGGATTCTGGCATGCAGATATCTGAGCCAACTCGAAGGATCCCGAGCTAAGTCGTCCAGAGCATCATTTCTTGAATTCGATAGGCGAGCCGACCCGAAGGCAGTTTGTTGACCTCATAAGTGATTTTGATGATAACCAACAAACATTGGTGCATGCATTTATTTTACTAACAACTCTTCAAGTGGCTTACAAGTTTTTGTAGGATGAATTCCTTGTTCAAACTTCAATCCTACATGTGTTTCTTGTTTTGAGTTGTGTTGTAATTGAAATTTGTAAAGAAGAACCGACAGAAAAGAAGTTAAGAAAAATCATAAAATTAGGTTATTTTTATAGTGTTTCAAGCTTTTAGTTTCTTAGAAACTTGTTGAAATTGAAGACATCTTGAAGCTTGAAGACTTGCCAGATGAATTCTAGAGATAGACTAAAAAATTCATTGATACTTTCATCTGAGCCAACTTGAGGAGAAGAGAGCCGACTCTGGCTAGGGCAAGCAAGAGGATTCTGGCATGCAGATATCCGAGTCGACTCTAAGGGACCCAAGCCTACTCATCCAGAGTGCTATTTCTTGAATCAAATAGTTGAGCAGACCTGAAGGAACTCCTAGCTGACTCTATCACTTGGTCAGACATTCAAGCTGACTCAATAGAAGATCGAGCCGACTCCTCCAGAGTCTAGAAATTTGTTTTTGAGAAGACAGCCATCCGAGTCAACTAGAGTGGAAGTTAGCCGACTCGACCAGACTAACATTTTGAAGGCTTAAGGATCCGAGTCGACTGGAATCAAGGTGACCCGACTCTTACAGAGTAAAGAATCAAAAAACTATGCAAGCAAGCCGACTAGATTGAAGAGAGTTGACTCAACCAGAACTCCTCTATTGATCCGAGCCGACTTGAATGATCTGAGTCAACTCGAAGGTCAATTTTAGACTTACAACAGCTAGTTCCAGAACTTAAAATTTGAATCTAAAAAGTGCTCCAATGATCAAATGTCATATCCCAATGGTCTACAATGACTTAAACTATCTTGGAATGATGGAAGGCCATATATTTGAGGGATTTGAACTTCCTTAAAAGAAAGTAAGAGAGTTTTTCAAAAGAAGAGATGCTTTATTGAATATCTAACCAACCAACAAGGAAAAGAGCACTAAGAGCATTCAAGACAGCCTTCAAGTCTTCATCAACTCATATTTGAAGCTTGAAGCACTTAGCAAAGAAGCCAAAGAAGCCAAAGAAGCCATTAAAGTGCATTGAAGTGCATTCAAGTGGGCTTCTCTTGAGCTACATCGGCAACCACTCGACAAAATTTTAGTTTGTCACTTTGTTGCATTTATTTTCATTTCATTCTTGAATTGTTGGGTTATTGGTGAGCCCGGTTGAAAAACCAAATAGGTTCTTGGTGAGCCTTTGTTAAAAATCAAGTGTTGGGTTCTTGTTGATCCTGGTAAAACTAATTTAGTTTCTTAGTGATCCTATATTAAAACCAAGTTGGGTTTCTTTTGTGATCCTGGTAAAACCAAAGTGCAGAGGTTTTGGAATATGAGCCTGTAAAACAATCCTACTGTATTCGAGTGTGAATATAGTGAAAATCCCAAGTGGTAATCTTGGGTAGTGGACTTAGGAGCTGGGTTGCTCCGAACCACTATAATCTTTATGTGTTTGTGTTGTGCTTCTCTGATCTTATTTAGCTTTTACAGTTAATTACTTTGCATAGCACCTAACACTCTAAAAGGGAT
Organism: Areca catechu; assembly: GCA_021397845.1. Taxonomy (NCBI): domain Eukaryota; kingdom Viridiplantae; phylum Streptophyta; class Magnoliopsida; order Arecales; family Arecaceae; genus Areca; species Areca catechu. The sequence goes on from CM038043.1 coordinate 111,938,740, forward strand.
TTTTAAGAGCACATTACCTGCTTAAATTTTTTAATTCCCAATTCACCCCCCTCTTGGAAAAGCTACATAGGAAACAACTGGTATCAGAGCAGTGTCTCTGATTACATTAGAGTAAAGATTGATGGCTTATCCCATGAGTACACTCTTGGTCGAAGGCCAATCTACTAGTAGACCTCCACTCTTCACGGACACAAATTATTCTTAGTGGAAAGCAAGAATGAAAATTTATATACAAGCTATTGATTTTCAATTATGGAAGGTCATTCTTAAAGGGCTACATGTTTCCATGATCAAAATTGATAGCATGGATGTCCCTAAGCCTGAAGAGGACTGGGATGAACACGACATGAAGATGGGGGAATTAAATGCCAAAGCAATAAATTTTCTATACTGTGCTTTGGATTCAAATGAGTTTAATCAAATTTTCACTTGCTCTTCGGCAAAGAAAATTTAGGATAAACTTGCAGTGACCCATGAAGGAACTTCCTAAGTGAAGACCTCAAAAATAAATTTCTAGTACACAGCTATGAATTGTTTAAAATGGAACCTACTGAAAATATCTCTGCCATGTATACTAGATTTATAGATATTATTAATGGTTTGAAAAGTCTTAGCAGGGTTTACTCAAATGCTGACTTGGTACAGAAGATCTTGAGATTACTTCCGGATAAGTGGGACCCTAAAGTGGCGGCCATCCAGGAAGCTAAAGATTTAAACACCTTGCCAATGGATGAATTAATGGGTTCACTCATCACACATGAACTAGCCATGCAGCACAGAATTGATGATGATCAAAAGAAGAAAAAGACAATTGCTTTCAACACTGCATTGGAATCAAAGAAAGATGAGGAATCGGAAGATGACTCCACCTTCTCTGAAGATGATCTAGAAGACGAAGACATAGCAATGGTCGTGAGAAGATTTAGAAAGTTTTTGGGAAGGAAGAAAGAAAGATTCAATAGAAAATTCTATAAACGAGGAGAGCATTCCAAGGAAAAGGACAAGGACAAAGAAAAGGAAATGGAACAAGTCCCCACCTGCTATGAATGTAAGAAACCGGGGCACATTTGTCCAGATTGTCCATTATTGAAGAAATTCTTCAAGAAGAAGAAAAAGAAAGCGATGGTTGCCATGTGGAACAACAGTGAGGAATCCACCTCAACTGAAGAAGAAGAGACCACAAAAACTATCAATTTAGGTCTAATGGATCTCGAGGATGAGGTAACATCCCCCAATGCTCAAATTGAATTTATATTTGATGAGTTAAATTTTGAATTTCATGATCTTTTATCTGAATTTAAAAAGGCCGGAGTAAAGATTAGATCTTTAAAGAATATCAATGATTCTTTACTCAAAGAAAAAGAAGAGATTTCAGAAAAGAATATTTTGTTACAAAAAGAACTTCATATCTTTTCTAAAAATTGTGATTCTTTGAAAACTGAGAATAGTGATTTTCTTGATAAAAACAAAGCTTTGTTGAAAGAAAATAATGAGTTGAAAAAGGAGGTTGAAAAGCTTAATTCACTTGTTGAAAAACTTACTTTATCTTCTAACAAGCTTGAGTTGATTCTTAACGAACAAAAAGTTTCTGGTAACAAAGCTGGAATTGATTTTAATACTTAAAATTCAAATAGTATTTCAGTAACTACTTTTATGAAATCAAAAGCTTGTGTTCCAAAATTAGTATCTCAAAAAGCTTTTGTTACAAACGTTTATGCTTCCACTTCAAAAGCTACATTGTATGTTCCTAAGAATTTGAAAAGAAAATCTTTTATATCTGCATCTCATACATTAACATCTAGGACTTTAAAATCTGTACATTTTCAGAATCCTAGAATGAAATGTTTTGCTTGCAATGGGTTAGGACATAAAGCTTTTGAATGCTATATTATTAGAAATGTCTAAAGTAAATCAAGAAATATTTGGTTTCCCAAAAAAACCTCCTCCACTAACCTACAAGGATCCAAGTTAGCTTGGATACCTAAAAGAACTTCTTGATTGTCTTGCAGGAATGTTTGCAGCCCAAAAATTAAAGAAAAGATGGTATCTTGATAGTGGCTGTTAAAGGCATATGACGGGTGACAAGGATCATTTCATCACCCTAGAAATGAAAGAAGGAGGTATGGTTACTTTTGGAGATAATGACAAGGGAAAAATAATCGGAATCGGTAAGATCAAAATAACTCCCTGTACTTTTATTGAAAATATATTGCTAGTCGATAAATTGAAGTATAATTTATTGAGTATCAATCAATTATATAATAAAGGCTTCAAGGTTATCTTTGAATCATCTATGTGTATTGTAAGAAACTCACTTGATTCTACTAGCAAATTCATTGGACATAGACTTGGAAATATTTATATGGTTGATTTTAATGATCTTGCCATGTCAAGTAGTTCAAGTGTAGTTACAATGAATACTAAGACCAAGGAGTCTTGTTTACTTTCGCATGGATGATTAGGTCAGCTAGTATGCATACTATTGCCAAGTTAATTTCCAAAAACTTAGTTCGATGCATGCCTAAGTTTAAAGTAGACTTTGATCATGTTTATGATGCATGCCAAATGGGTGAACAAACTAGGGGAAGCTTTAAATCCAAAAATATAATTTCAACTACTAGATCTCAATAACTACTTTACATGGACTTACTTGGACTAACTAGGACTACAAGCCTAGGAGGAATAAAATATGCCCTTATGATTGTAGATGTTTTCTCAAGATTTACATGGATTTTATTTATTGCTCCTAAAGATGAAACTTCAAAGTATTTCAAAAATTTCACAAAAAGGTTTCAAATCAAAAAAATCTTTTAATAATTTCAATTAGAAGTGATATGGCACTGAATTTGAAAATCAGTCTTTTAACGATTATTGCACAGAAAATGGCATTGATCACAAATTCTCCGCTCCTAGGACACCACAACAAAATGGTGTTGTAGAGAGGAAAATTAGGACTTTGAAAGAAATGGCCTGAACGATGTTATGTGAAGGTAATCTTTCAAGGTACTTTTGGGCAGAAGTCGTAAACACTGCTTGTTACATTTTAAACCGCATTTTGATCAATCCTATTTGAAGAAAACCCACTATGAGCTTTAGAATGAAAAGAAATCCAACATTATTTAATTTCATGTTTTTGGATGTATGTGCTTTGTGCTTAACAATGGTAAAGATAATCTAGAAAATTTGATGCTAAATCTGATGAAGCAATTTTTCTTGGTTATTCATTACATAGCAAAGCATATAGATTATTTAATAAAAGAACTCTTACTGTAAAAGAGTCAATGCATGTTATTTTTAATGAAACTAACCCTTCACCTTCTAAGAAAGAAGAGTGCATAGACAATGATGTAGGTACAATTCAAAAAGAGATGGAAGATATAAGCATACAAAAAAGATCAATTGAAGAAGGAGAAGAAATGGTAAGTAAGGATCATACTCATCTACCAAGAGAATGGAGGTACGTAACTTCCCATCCTAGAGAATTAATTATTGGTGATCCTTCACAAGATATTAGGACAAGGTCATCGCACAGAAATTGCACATGACTACCTAGCCTTTGTATCATAAATAGAACCTCATACCTTGGAAGAAGCTGAAAATTATCCAAACTGATGATGGTAATGCATGAAGAATTGAACCAGTTTGAAAGAAATAAGGTTTGGACATTAGTTGATAAACCTTCAGACCATCCAATCATAGGAACCAAATGGGTCTATAGAAACAAATTAGATGAACAAGGAAATGTAGTGAGAAATAAAGCTAGATTAGTGGCTAAGGGATATAACCAAGAAGAGGGCATTGATTTTGATGAAACATATGCACCCGTAGCAAGACTAGAAGCTATTAGATTACTTCTCGTATTTGCTTGCTACATGAATTTTAAACTTTTTCAAATGGATGTAAAAAGTCCATTTTTAAATGGTTTTATCTCTGATCAAGTTTTTATAGAACAACCACTAGGTTTTGAAGATCATGTTTTTCCAAACCATGTGTTTAAACTGAATAAAGCATTGTATGGTTTGAAACAAGCACCTAAAGCCTGGTATGATAGACTTAACACTTTCTCAATTGAAAATGATTTTTTAAGAAGAAATATTGATAAAACTCTTTTCATCAAGAAGAAAAATAATGATATATTAGTTGTGTAAATTTATGTTGATGATATTATATTTGGTGCAACTAATGAAACTCTTTGTAGAGAATTTGCTAAGTTATTGCAGGGAGAATTTGAAATGAGCCTAATGGGTGAACTTAACTACTTTCTTGGACTTCAAGTGAAACAAACAAATGAAGGAATCTTCATCAACCAAGCCAAATACACCAAGAAAATAATCAAAAAGTTTTGGATGGAGACAAGCAAACAAATGAACACACCCATGAGCCAACTTGCAGATTGGACAAAGATGAAAATAGATCCAATGTTGACCAAAAGCTTTATAGAGGTATGATTGGATTCCTATTATATTTGACTGCAAGTAGACCTGATATCTTGTATGGCATATATATATGTGCTAGATTTTAATATAATCCTAATGAATCACATATGCTTGATGTTAAAAGAATTATCAAATATTTGAAAGGTACAAGTAATCTAGGTCTTTGGTTTTCAAAACATTTGTCATTGAATTCAATTGGATTTTCGAATGCTGATTATGCTGGTTGTAGAATTGAGATAAAAAGAACTAGCGGCACATGTTAATTTCTAGGGTTGAATTTTATCTCATGGCATTGTAAAAAACAAAACTCGGTAGCTCTTTCTACTGCTGAGGTAGAGTATGTTGCTGTAGGGAGTTGTTGTGTACAAGTGTTATGGATTAAATAATAACTAGAAGATTTTGGTGTTATGCAATCTAAAATTTCAATCGAGTGTGATAACACAAGTACTATAAATTTGACCAAAAATCTTATTCATCATTCTAGAACTAAGCATATAGAGATTAGATACCATTTTATTAGAGATCATGTTTTGAATGGTTATATTGAGCTAGAATTTAACCCAACTGAAAACCAATTAGCTGATATTTTTATTAAGCCATTGAATCAGGATAGATTTGAATTGCTTAGAGGAGAATTAGGTCTTTGTGATCCTTTTTAGATTTTCCTAACCTAATTTCCTTCAAAATTAAGAAAAAAATATCTAGAAAACCTCCTACAACTATTCAAGTATTTTGAACAACTTTTCTTGAGATTTTATTGAATTAAACTCAATTTTTGAATCATTTCAGCTTCTGTGGAAAGTTTCTGTTCGAGTTGACTCGAGCAATTTTGCTCTAGTCGAGCTGGCTTGAATCTCTGTTTTTTTTGCTTTTGCTCTGGTCGAGCCGACTAGGTCAATTTTGGGTTTGCCTTGCTGACTCGAATTTTTCTTTGTTCTGAGTTCACTCTGGTCGAGCGGACTCAGATGATTTTAGGGCAAAGCGAGCCGACTCAGATGTCGAGAAAAAGCTTTTTTAATAGAGCCGAGTAAACTCTTTTTCACTTCTTATACATTCATTTTCAATCTAAACTCTGTCATTCCACTCGAAAATTTCACCGAAACTCCAAAAAACTTTCCCCGAAACCTTGATTTCCTATTTCTTGCAAACTTGCTACAATGGCTCCAAAAATGACAATGGGAAAGAGATCTAAATGAGCTGCTCCCTCTGTAAAAGCAAAAGAAGATCGAAGCATCGACAGGAAGAGCCGACTCGGGTAGCAGCAATAGAAGAAGAAGAAAATGAACCTAAGGCTACAACTTCATCTTCGAGACAGGTAGTCTCTTTGTAAAACATACCAGTAACTAGCGAAAGAAGAATTCTATTTAACTTTTTAAAAGAAATTGGGTTAAGAATTGGAAATCTCGAAAATCAAGGATGGGTTTATTTCTATTCATTAAATGTTTCCACCTATCCTTCACTTGTAAGAACATTTTATGAAAATCTCATAATAAAGGCAAATCATATTGAATCTATAGTGAAAGGAAAAAGAATTTTTGTAACAAAAGAAAGTTTAAGCAGTTTATTGGACATGCCTATTAATGGAATCAAGTATCTGATTTTAAAAGATAGAGAAAAGGCTTTGCAGACAATTCTAGCCAGAGAAGAAGTTGATGGAATTAATATTGTATTAGCCAACACTTTGTCTTTAGAAATGAGATTATTGCATAACTTCATAAGCAGAATATTTCTCCCAAGGACTGGGAGATTTGATTGGGTCAATGAAAGGGATCTGAGTTTCATGGAGCTTATCATTCAAGGAGAATCAATCAACCTTCCATTCATTATGATCATGCAAATGAAAGAGGCAATCCGTAAGGTTAAAGCCTGTCTTCCTTATGGAATGGTCTTTACACTACTGTTTCAAGCCTCTAGAGTTAATTTGAAGGAGAGGATGGATAGCCCTAACACCATACCGACACCTACACCTCCAAATCACTAATAAGAATGGGCTATGTATGTAATGAAGGTATATGGAAGAAGGAGGGAATAGATGAAAGAGCAGTTGCAGGCAGCAGCAGTAGTAGAGTTCAAGCAATAGTAGTGAAGAAACTCCTAGGGAAATTTCTACTACATCACCAGCAGCACCTAAGGAAGCTGCTCCCAGCTCATAATAGAATTTCAACATTCCTATTGGTGAGCTTGGGACTTCTAATGAACATCTTTCTATACCAGCTAAGAATTTGGATCTACAAGGTCAGAGCCTACTTCACATGAAGCAATGGAGACCGTGCACATTGGAACCTCTTAACCTTAATCTCCATTAGAAACTACTGCTCCTAGACCACATATATCTTCAGCTGATACATCAGTTCTACAGACTTTTATATCTCAGCAGTTGAGCACTATATCTGAATCACTTACTTGCATTATGTCCAACATGTTTGGTGTGCTTCGCCAGTCTGTAGAAGCAAGGTTAGACAAATTTGGAGGAGAAATAAGTGACCTGCATACCAGAATTGAAATTCTTGAAACTTCCAAAAGTGCAACCAATGCAACACAGCCTGACCTTCAACCCTTGAATTGATTTCATCTAGTTTTGAATCCATTAAAAGATCTGTTAGTAATACACTTGAAGCATTCAGAACAGAATTGAATGAACTGAGATTTAAAATGGGTGCATTGGAAGAAGAAAGAAGAATGGAAGAGGACTATACTAAAGGAATTGGCATCCTGAGAGCAGAATTCAGAAGGTTAAGAGGATCTACAGAGGCAAATGAACAAGCATCTAAACTGGTCCAATTGCACAAAGATATAAACAAACCTGATGAAGAAATTGACTCGGTGCAATTCAAGTTAGATCAGCTATCAAACCGAGTAATTGCAGCACTTGTTGTTCCACCATCTACACCTAGGCCTCAACCCTCACCCTTTGCTGGTCAGTCTGCTCACCCCAGCCAGCCAGCTCCACAACTAAGGTCTCAGGGACCTCATTCTACTCCTGCACCCTCTGATGTATTAGATCCGGATCCTCTAGCTTCTATGCATCCTAGCATTTAAATTCCTAGACGTTCAAGTAGCACTAGAGTAGATATAGATAGTGATTGATTGTACTGATATCAGTTCTTTCATACTTTCTACCTTGTATTAAAACGTTTTTTTAAAATGAAATGAAAGGTCTTTTGATATTTACTGTCTTGAATTATATTGAGCTGATGCAATGTCTTCAATACAACTGTGATGAATTTTAATTAGAATATCCAAATGAATTTGAGAAAGTGAAATTATCTCTAACAAATATTAAAAACTTTCTCATTCTGTTTAAGAATTAAGCTTTATTGCAAATACCTTTTTGAATGTTTGATAAAAAGGGGGAGAACATTGAGCTATCATGAAAAATCTGAGTGAAAAATCTAAGCTAACAAGAGAATCTTGAGCTTTCTGTTCATAAAATGCATAAAAAGAATGAAAAAGGGAGAGCATATAAGTGATTGTGAAATAATTGTGCTTAAATGTGCCTAATCATTTCAAAATATAAAAACCTATAGAAAGGGGAGAAATTTTATTGAAACCAAATGGCTTTAGCTCTAAACCATATCTTTTGCTCTGACTGCTCTAAAATAAACTTTAACTCTCTCAATTTTAAACTTTGATACTTCATGATTTTGCTAATTCTGATACTTTGAAGCATGAAAAGCTTAATACCTTGATTTACACAAAAGCACTAATATCGATACTATACAACTTCATCACTAGAGCCTTGATACTCATTTACAAATATAATTATCTCTAATACTTGTGCATACTTACTTTCAAATACTATTATATATGTAATTATAAAGAATTTTTCATGCCCAGTATTTTGTCATCATCAAAAAGGGTAAGATTGTTGACTCCATAAGTGATTTTGATGATAACCAAGCATTGGTGCATGCATTTGTTTTACTAACAACTCTTCATGTGGTTTACAAGTTTTTGTAGGATGAATTCTTTGTTCAAACTTCAACTCCTACATTTGTGCTTCTTGTTTTGAGTTGTGTTGTAATTGAAATTTGTAAAGAAGAACCCATAGAAAAGAAGTTAAGAAAAATCATAAAAATGAATTACTTCTAAATGTGTTTTAAGCTTTTAGTTTCTTAGAAACTTGTTGAAATTGAAGACATCTTGAAGCTTGAAGACTTGCCGGAAGAATTCTGGAGATAGACTAAAAAATTCATTGAAACTTTCATCCAAGCTGACTCGAGGAGATGAGAGCCGACTCTAGCATAGGGCAAGCAAGAGGATTCTGGTATACAGATATCCGAGCCAACTCTAAGGGACCGGAGCTGACTCGTCCAGAGTGTTGTTTCTTGAATTAGACAGGTGAGCCGACTTGGTCAGACATTCGAGCCAACTCTATCACTTGGTCAAACATTCGAGCCGACTCTTCAAGAGATCGAGCCGACTCCTCCAGAGTCCAGAAATTGGTTTCTGAGAAGAACATCCATCCGAGTCAACTAGAGTGGAAGTTAGCCAACTCGACCAGACTAACATTTTGAAGGCCTGAGGATCCGAGTCGACTAGAATCAAGCGAGCAGACTCTTATAAAGTGAAGAATCAAGACATTGTGCAAGCGAGCCGACTGGATTAAAGAGAGTTGACTCAACCAAAACTTATCTATGGATCCGAGTCGACTCGAGTGATCTGAGTCGACTCGAAGGTCAATTTCAAACTTGTAATGGCTAGTTCCAGAACTCAAAATTTGAATCTAAAAAGTGCTCCAATGATCAAATGTCATATCCCAATGGTCTACAATGACTTAAATTGCCTTGGAATGATGGAAGGGCATATATTTAAGGAATTTGAACTTTTTTAAAAGAAAGTAAGAGAGTTTTTCAAAAGAAGAGATGCTTTATTGAATATTCAACCAACCAATAAGGAAGAGAGCACTAAAAGCATTCAAGACAGCCTTTAAGTATTCATCAACTCACATCTAAAGCTTAAAGCACTTATCAAAGAAGCCAAAAAAGCCATTAAAGTGCATTAAAGTGCATTCAAGTGGGCTTGTCTCATGCTACATCGGCAACCACTCGACAAAATTTTAGTTTATCACTTTGTTGCATTTATTTTCAATTCATTTTTGAATTGTTGGGTTATTGGTGAGCCTGATTGAAAAACCAAATAGGTTCTTGGTGAGCCTTTGTTAAAAATCAAGTATTGGTTCTTGGTGATCCTGGTAAAACCAAGTTAGGTTCTTAATGATCCTGTGTTAAAACCAAGTTGGGTTTCTTTGGTGAACCTGGTAAAACCAAAGTGCAGAGATTTTGGATTGTGAGCCTGTAAAACAATCCTACTGTATTCGGGTGTGAATATTATGAAAATCCCAAGTGGTAATCTTGGATAGTGAATGTAGGAGCTGGGTTGCTCCGAACCACTATTATCTTTGTGTGTTTGTGTTATGCTTCTCTGATCTTATTTAGCTTCTGCAATTAATTAATTTTCACAGCACCTAACACTCTAAAAGGAATTTTCAAGAGCACATTATCTGCTTAAATTTTTTAATTCCCAATTCACTCCCCTCTTGGGAAAGCCACCTAGGCAACACAGTTCGAGCCAACTAAACTATTCAGTCGGCATCCAAGTTGACCCCTTAGGCATCCGAGCTGACTCTGAGCCGACTCCTCTAGAGTCTAAGAAAAATTAGTTCTGAGAGAATAGCCAGGGGAGCTGACTTGAAGGAACTCGAGCCGACTCCTCCAAAGTATAACTTTGAAGACCTGAAAATCTGAGCTGACTCGACTGAGACGAGCCGATGCAACCAGAGTGAGAAATCATCGATACTGAGGATCCGAGCCGACTTGATTATGGTGAGCTAACTCGACCAGAGCAAAGAATCAACACTTTGAAAATTCGAGTCAACTCGAGGCATTCGAGCTGACTTGAGGCATCCAAGCCGACCCGAACATCTATTTCAAGTAAGTAACGGCTAGTTCCAGAACTTCATTTTTGAATTTAAAAAGTGTTCCAATGGTCAAATATCAAGTCCCAATGGTCTACAATGACTATATCCACCCAAGAAGAGTACAAGACTCTATAAATGAGAGATTTGGATAACCTTTGAAGAAGCTAATGCTTAATTGAACATTAAATGAGCTTGTGAGCAAGAGAGCACAAAGAAGAACATTCAAGTCTGCCTTCAAGTCTTCACCAACTCCAATCAGAACCTTGAAGCACTTATTAAGGAAGAAGAGGAAGCCATGGAAGTGCATTAAAGTCCATTTAAGAAGGCTTCACTTGAGCTACAACTGCAACCATGAGACAACTTGGGTTTGTCATTAGTTGCTTACTTTCTTTGAACTCTTTATGATTTTATGGGTTATTGGTGAGCCTGGTTTAAAAACCAAGTTGGGTTGTTAGTGAGATGATTTTAAAACTAACGTTGTAAGGATTTTTGGTGAGCCCGATCAAAACCAAGGTTGGGTTCTTGGTGATCCTGTTCAAAACCAAGTTGGGTTCTTGGTGATCCTATTGAAAACCAAGTGTTAGATTTTGGATTATAAGCCTGGTAAAATAATCCAACTATATTTCGATGGTGAATATAGTGAAAATCCCAGGTAATATTTTGGGTATTGGACATAGGGAGCGAGGTTGCTCTGAACCACTATAATTTGCTATGTTTGCATTGTGCTTTTTCTATTTGTGTTTGCTTCTGCTTTCAATTATCTGAAACATAACACCTTCACACTAAAGTAGATTTAAAAGAGCACATATCTGTTCAATTTTTTTTAAATTCTCAATTCACCCCCCTCTTAGGAAAGTCACCTGGGTAACAACTAGTATTAGAGCAGTCTCTGAACTTAATTAGAGTAAAGATTAATAGCTCATCCCATGAGCACTTCCTTAGCGAAGGCCAATCCACTAATAGATCTCCACTGTTCACTGGCACGAATTACTCTTACCGGAAAGCTAGAATGATGATATACATTCAAGTTATTGATTTTTAGTTATGGAAGGTTATTCTTAAGGGTCCACAAATACCCATGATTAAAGTTGATGTCATGGATGTCCCAAAACCTGAAGAGGATTGAGATGATCATGACATCAAAATAGGTGAACTGAATGCCTAAGCCATGAACTTACTATATTGTGCTTTGGATGCAAATGAGTTCAATGAAATTTCTATTTGCTCATCTGCAAAAAAAATTTGGGATAAACTCGAAGTGACCTAAAGTTGATGGCATGGATGTCCCAAAATCTGAAGAGGATTGAGATGATATTGACATCAAAATGGGTGAACTGAATGCCTTAGCCTTGAACTTACTATATTGTGCTTTGGATGCAAATGAGTTCAACCAAATTTCATTTGCTCATCTGCAAAAAAAATTTGGGATAAACTCGAAGTGACTCATGAAGGAACTTCCTAAGTGAAGACCTAAAAATTAATCTTCTAGTACATAACTATTGATTATTCAAAATGGAGCAAAATGAAACTATCTTTGCCATGTTTTCATAGTTTACAGATATTATTAAGGTTTGAAAAGTCTTGGCAATGTTTATTCTAATGTTGACTTAGTATAGAAGATTCTAAGATCACTTCCAAAGAAATGGGACTCCAAAGTAACCGCCATCCAGAAAGCAAAAGATCTAAACACACTAACTCTGGATGAACTGCTGGGTTCTTTCATCACACATGAATTGGCCATGTAGTATAGAACTGAAGATGATCAAAAAAGGAAGAAAACTATTACCTTCAAAGCTGCATTAGAATCAAAGAAACAAGATGAGAAAGCAGAAGATGACTGCTTCTGCTACGAAGATGACTCAGAAGATGAAGATAAAGCTATGGTCATGAAATATTTAGAAGGTTTATGGAAAAGAAGAAAGGAAGATACTTCAAAAAGTTTCACAAAAAAGTTGACCATAGTAAGGACAAGGAAAGAGAAAAGGAGAAGGAATAAATGCCCACATGTTATGAGTTTATGAACCAGGGCATATCCATCACGATTGTCCTTTGCTAAAGAAAACATTGAATAAGAAGAAGAAAATGAAAGCGATGATTACAACTTGGAGTGATAGTGAGGAGTCGACTTCAACTAAAGAGGAAGAGACTACAAAAACTACCAATCTATGTCTTATGGGTCTTGAAGACGAGGTAATGTCCTATGAACCTCAAGTTGAATTTACTTTTGATGAACTGAATTCTGCATTCCATGATTTGCTTTCTAAATTTAAAAAGGCTGGTACAAAAATTAGAGCTTTAAAGAACATCAATGATTATTTAGTAAATGAAAAGGAAGAGATTTCAGAAAAGAACAAATTATTACAAAAGGAATTAACTGTCTTTTCTAAAAATAACAAAGCTTTGAAAATTGAGAAAAATATATATCTTGAGAAAAACAAAGCTTTAGTTGATGAAAATTCTGATTTGAAAAAGAAAATGGAAAAACTCAAGACTTTAGTTAAAAAGCTTACTTTAAGTTCAAATAAACTTGAGTTAATTTTGAAAGAGCAAAGAATTTTAAAAAACAAGGCTGGAATTAGTTATATTCTTCGAATTCTAATGGAATTTCAGCTACTAGATTTGTATCTTCAAAAGCATTTATACCAAAATCTCTTTCTCAAAATGCTTTTGTGTCACATGCTTCTACATCTGCATCACATGCTTCTACATCTAAGACTTCAAAGTTTATATCTTTTCAAAATACTAGAATTGTTTGTTATGCATGTCATGGGGTTGGACATAAATTTTCCCAATGCAATTTGTTAAAGAAAAATGGAAATGGAAAGAATAAAATTTTAAAGATTTGGATTCCCAAAGGAACTACCTCTGCTAACCTGCAAGGACCCAAGGGAGCTTGGATACCTAAAAGAACTTCTTGATTGTTTTGCAGGAATGTCTTGTAGTTCAAAAAATAAAGAAAAGATGGTATCTTGATAGCGGCTGTTCAAGATATATGATGAGTGACAATGATCAATTCATCACCCTAGAGATGAAAGAAGGAGGTTTGGTAACCTTTGGAGATAATGGAAAGGGAAAAATAATCGGTATTAGCAAGATCAAATTAACCCCCTCTACTTTTATTAAAAATATATTGGTAGTAGACAAATTGGAGCATAATTTGTTAACTATTAATCAATTGTGTGATAAAGGCTTCAAGATTGTCTTTGAATCATCTATGTGTATAATAACAAACTCACTTGATTTTAGCAACAAATTCATTAGACATAGACTTGGAAATATCTATGTGGTAGATCTGAATACTCTAGCAATTTCTAGTAGTTCCAGTCTAGTAGCAATGAATGCTAAGACCAAGGAGTCTTGTTTACTTTGGCATAGACGATTAGGTCATGCTAGCACGCACACTATTGCCAAATTGATTTCCAGGAATCTTGTTATAGGTTTACCTAAATTTAAAGTAGATTTTGAACATGTTTGCGATGCTTGCAAAATGGGTAAACAAACTAAGGGGAGTTTTAAATCTAAAAATATGATTTCAACTTCTAGACCCCTTGAGCTACTTTACATGGACCTATTTGGACCAACTAGGACCACAAGCGTAGGTGGCATGAAATATGCTCTTGTAATAGTAGATGATTTTTCAAGATTTACATGGGTCTTGTTTATTGCATGCAAAGATGAAATTTCAAAGTTATTCAAAAATTCCACAAGAAAATTTCAAACCAGAAAAAGCTTTCAATTATTTATATTAGAAGTGATCACGGTACGGAATGTAAAAATCAATTTTTTGATGATTATTGCACAGAAAATGGTATTGATCACAAATTCTTCGCTCCTAAAACACCACAACAAAATGGTGTTGTAGAGATGAAAAATAGGACTTTGGAAGAGATGGCCCAAACAATGTTATGTGAAGGCAATCGTCCAAGGTACTTTTGGACATAAGCGGTGAACACTGCTTGTTTGTTATATTTTAAACTGTGTTCTGATTCGTCCAATTTTATAGAAAACCCCTTCTGAGCTTTGGAATGTAAAGAAACCAAATATTAATTATTTTCATGTTTTTGGTTGTAAATGCTTTGTGCTGAATAATGGAAAAGATAATCTAGAAAAATTTGATGCTAAATCTAATGAAGCAATTTTCCTTGGTTATTCAATACATAGCAAAGCATATAGAGTATTTAATAAAAGAACTCTAATAGTTGAAGAATCTGTACATGTTATGTTTGATGAAACTAACCCCTCACCTTCAAAGAAAGAAGAGTGCATAGATAATGATGCAGGTACACTTAAAAAGGAAATGGAAGATATGAGCATACAAGAGAGACCAACTCAAGAAGGAGAAGAAATGGTAAGTAAGGATCATGCTGATCTACCAAGAGAATGGAGGTATGTAACTTCTCATCCAAGAGATTTAATTATTGATGATCCCTCTCAAGGTATTAGGACTAGGTCATTACATAGAGATGCACATGATTACCTAGCATTTGTATCACAAATAGAGCCACATAGTTTAGAAGAAGCTGAAAATGACCTAAATTGGATGATGGCTATGCATGAAGAACTAAACCAGTGTGAAAGAAATAATGTGTAGACTTTAGTGATTGACCATCAGACCATCCCATTATAGGAACCAAATGGGTCTATAGAAATAAACTAGATGAACAAGGTAATGTAGTTAGAAACAAAGCTAGATTAGTAGTGAAAGGGTATAACCAAGAGGAAGGAATAGACTTTGATGAAATCTATGCACCCATAGCAAGACTAGAGGCTATAAGATTACTAATTGCATTTGCTTGCTACATGAATTTCAAACTTTTTCAAATGGATGTAAAAAGTATATTTTTAAATGATTTTATATCAGAACAAGTTTTTGTAGAACAGCCACCAGGTTTCAAATGTTATGCTTTTCCAAATCATGTTTTTAAACTCAATATAGCATTGTATGGACTTAAACAAGTACCTAGTACCTGATATGATAGATTGAGCAAATTCTTACTTGAAAATGATTTTGTAAGAGAAAATATTGATAAACTCTTTTTATCAAAAAGAAAAATAATGATATGTTAGTTGTACAAATTTATGTTGATGATATTATATTTGGTGCAACTAATAAAATTCTTTGTAGAGAATTTGCTGAGTTGATGTAGGGTAAACTTGAAATGAGCCTTATGGGTAAACTAAATTACTTCCTGGACTTCAAGTGAAACAAACAAAGGAAGGGATCTTCATAAACCAAGCCAAATACATTAAAGAAATCATCAAAAAGTTTGGTATGGAGACAAGCAAAGAAACAAGCACACCCATGAGTCCTACCTACAGATTAGATAAAGATGAAGATGGCAACAACATTGATCAAAAGCTCTATCGAGGTATGATCGGATCATTGTTATACTTAACTGCTAGTAGACCTAATATCTTGTTTAGCATATGTATTTGTGCTAGATTTTAATCTAATCCTAAAGAATCACATATGCTTGCAATAAAAAGAATTATAAAATATCTAAGAGGAACAAGTAATTTAGGTCTATGGTATTCAAAGCAATATTCATTGAATTTAATTGTATTTTTTGATGCTGATTATGGTCGATGCAAAATTGATAGAAATAGCACTAGTAGTACATGCCAATTTCTATGGTTGAATTTAATCTCTTGGCACTGTAAGAAATAAAACTTGGTAGCACTATTTACTGCTAAGGCAGGGTATGTAACTGCTGGGAATTGTTGTGCATAGGTGCTTTGGATTAAATAACAACTAGAAGACTTTGGTGTTATACAATCCAAAATTCTAATCAAATGTGATAACACAATTACTATTAATTTGTCAAAAAACCCAATTCAGCATTTTAGAACAAAGCACAGAGATTAGACAACATTTTTTCAGGGATCATGTTTTAAATGGTGATATTATGCTTGAATTGGTTCCTATTGAAAATCAACATGCTGATATTTTCACTAAACCTTTTAATTTAGATAGATTTCAATTGATTAGAGGTGAATTAGGTCCATGTGACCCTTTTTAGAAAACTTGACCTAAATCCTTCAAAACTAAGGAAACATTATCTAGAAAGCATCCTACATGAAATTAAGGATAATGACCATTTCTCTTAGTGTATACCTTTCATTTGAGACCATTTTTGAACTGTTTGAAACCTTTTATGAAGTTTTGGTTCAAGTCGACTCAAGCTAAAGTGCCCAAGTCGAGACGACTCAAATTACGGGTTAAGCGTTATTATATAAAAAATTGCATAACCCTTCTTAGAGCCTTAATTTCATTCAAACCCTAGCAGAGCTCTCGTTCACTCTCTACAAGCCTAGAATCACAAACTCCTACCCTACATTCTCCCAAAATCCATTCTATCCAAACCTAATTGGTGCTAATGGCTCCGAAGAAAGCTGTCGGCAAGAGATCTTGACGAGCTGAGCCTCCTATTGAAAGAGAAAGAAGAACAAAGAGATGACAAGAAGAGTCGACTTGGATTGATGAAGTGGAAGAACAAGAAGATAATGAGGAAGATCAAAATCCATCACTCGTAAAGCCATGATCGATCATTCTAAAAGGGAACTGACCCATGACTACTGGTAGAAAAATTAATTTCACATTTTTAGAAAACTAGGGTTTTTAGATTGGTAATTGGATATAATCTCAGGGCTATGAAATTTTCTGCACTTTGGATTTGCCTACATACCCTAGCGTAGTCAGATCTTTTTATGAAAACATAACCCTAGAGAAAAATAGAGTTACTTCGATTGTTAAAGGGGTTATAGTGACTGTGAATGAAGAATGTCTGAGCCAAGTTCTTCAAATGCCAAGCAATGGAAGCTGCCATCTGGTTATGTGGGAAAGACAAAGGACTTTGAGGCTGATCTTAGAAACCAACACTATGGATGAAATTTCTAATGTAAAAACCAATGTCCTTTCCCTAGAGATGAGGCTACTTCATAACATTGTTAGTAGAATATTTTTGCCTCGCATTGGTAGATTTGACTGGGTCAGCAAGAGAGATTTGGTTTTTATGAGATATATGATTAAGGGGGAGGCCCTCAATCTTCCATACATTATACTGACTCAAATGAGAGATGCAGTTAGGAAGACCAAGGCATGTTTACCCTATGGTATGGCCTTCACACTCATTTTCAAACATTTTGGTGTTGAACTTGATGGGGAGGACAGTAGGTTATTACACCACACTGATACCTATTCAGCTAAATCACTTCAACGTATAGGTTATCATCAGGTTGAAGGGGCTTGGTTGAAGAAGGGATCAGATCAGAGGGTTGGAGCATCATCAGATGACGATGAGGAGCATGAGGAGCAGCTACCTGAGGAGATTGGGACTGTTGCTGAGCCTTCTACACATGAGGAGACTACTACTATTTCTACTATTGCTGTTGAGCTTACTATTACTGATGTTGAGGAGTTAGAGGATAGAGAGAGGAGTCCTAGGACTTCCCCAAGATCACCACCAGCACCAGCATCTCCACCTGCTTCAGTACCTGTACCTCCAATGCCAGCACCTATAGTGACTGCAACACCTACTCCAGGTCAATCTATTGATGCTCTGAGACCATTTGCTGATACTCCTGGACCTTCAGTGTCTCATGCATTCTTTGCCCAGCAAATGAGATAGCTATCTCAGACTCTGACCAGCTCCATTGGCTCGATGTTTGGCAAGTTTCGTCAAACAGTCGACACCAAACTTGAGAAGATCTATGGTGAGATTAGATAGCTGCACTCCAGGGTATACAATGTTGAGTCTGCTAGACCATAGCCACAGATTGATATACAAGCACTATCAGACTCCCCTAAGATAGTATCTGATGACATCCGACAGACTGTAGCTCATAGTATTGAGGAGTTCAAATCAGAATTATGTGAAATGAGCTATAGGATGGGATCTATTAAGTAAAGCAAGAAGATGGAAGATGATTACACAAAAGGAGTGGGAATTCTTAGAGCAGAGTTTGGAAGAATGAGAGGATCGGTAGAGGCTTTTACTAAAGCTCAGGTTAGTGAGCTCATTGCTCTTCAAGAAGGAAACAAGAAGATTCAGACAGAGCTAAGCACAGTATGGGTTTTTCTAGCAAGGCTATCTTCAGACATTGAGGCTCTTGGAGTAGCGAGACCTACAGCTAGTCAGCCTGCACCTCGTCCTAGATAGCTTGCACCATACTTTAGATAGCCTCCACCTCAGTCTACTCAGCCACCACCTTTTGTTCCTCCTGGCTTAGTTGACCCAGAACCTATCTCTTCCTGATCACCACCTAAAACATCCACTAGCACTAGAGGATCTTCTAATAAACCTAAATCTTGGTTAGGTAGATCTGAACCCATTAAGGCAGAACCTGTTATAGAAGAGCCTAGTGATAGTGACTAGACTAATGTTTGTATTTCTGCTTCCAAAATTTTGTAAGCTGTATTGAACATTTTGAAAGAAATGAAAATATCTCCTTTATTACTTTTTATTGTGTTTGTAATGTAATTTGTGAAATGTGATAATAATTTTTAAATTATATATCAAATTTCTTTGAGAAAGTGAAATTATCTCAAACAATCTTGACAATCTTCTCATTCCATTTCAAAAATCAAGATTTGTGTACTTAATAAAGGGGGAGAATGATTTTAATTGAATACCTTTTTGATTATTGACAAAAAGGGGAGAATGGTATTGTTAATGTATGCATGGAAAAATGGAAAAATGGAAAAAGAAAGAATGAAAAAGAATGTTTTTTAATGAAACCTCATGTTGTTTCAAAATCATAAGAACATACAAAAAAGGGGAGAAAAACTTGTTGAATGTCTTGAATTCATTTACATTTTCTCTCAAATATTTGCAATTTTGCTCTGTTAAGAACTTGCTACAAGCATTTGTTAATATCTCAAGACTTGATACCTTTTGCCAATCTAAAACTCTGATATATTTTATGTAAAAACTGCTTTTGATCAGTGTTTTTCATGATACATATTGAACTTATTTCAAAAGCTCTGATACATTGTCTATATGCAAGCTCTGATATATTGATTTCAAATACATTCTTAGTATATAGCTCATACATGTTAATATTTACTTCCAAATACATTTATGCATGTAATTGTAAAGGTTTTCCATGCCCGATGTTTTGTCATCATTAAAAAGGAGGAGATTGTTGCCCCCTTGAGTGATTTTGATGATAATAAAATATTGGAGCATGTATTTGTCTTACTAAAAGCTCTTCAAGTACATTACAAGTTTTTAGGATAATCTTTAATGCCTCATTGCAACTCCTACAACCTTGTTATATGTTATGTGTTGGGTTGTAAATGTTTCATGTAAAGAAGAACACAAAGAAAGATTGATGTAATATTCATGAAAATGGGTTACTTCTATATATTTTTCAAGCTTAAATTTTTTTAGAATTTGTTGTTAGTTGAGTTGGAAAAAGTCTTAAGTGTTGAAGAGTTGCTAGGTGAATTCTAGAGAAGAGTTAAAATTTTTATTAAAAATTCACCCGAGCTGACTCGTATAAAAAGAGCTGACTTTAATCCATGGTACAGTTGAAGGATTCTGGCACACAGAGATCCAAGCCAACTCGAAGGAACCTGAACCGACTCATCCAGAGCATCGTTTCTTGAATCATATAGGCGAGCTGACCCGAAGGCAATCCGAGCCAACTTAACTATTTAGTCAGGCATCCGAGTCGACCCCTCAAGCATCTGAGCCGACTCCTCCAGAGTCCAAGAAAAATATGTTCCAAGAGAATAGCCAGGAGAGTCAACTTGAAGGAACCCAAGCCGACTCCTGTAGAGTACAACTTTGAAGACCTGATAATTCGAGCCAACTCGACTGAGGCGAGCCAACTTGACTGAGGCAAGTTAACTCAACCAGAGTGAGGAATCATCGACACTAAGGATCTGAGCCAACTCGATTATGGCAAGCCGACTTGACCAGAGTGAAGAATCAACTCTCTAAGAATCCGAGCTAGCTCGAGGCTTCCAAGCCGACTAGAATGTCGATTTCAGGCAAGTAACGGCTAGTTCCAGAACATCATTTTTGAATTTAAAAAGTGCTCCAATGATTATATGTCAAGTCCCAAGGGTCTACAATGACTATATCCATCCAAGAAGAGTACAAGACTCTATAAATGATGGATTTGGACAATCTTTGAAAAAGCTAATGTTTAATTGAACATTAAATGAGCTTGTGAGCAAGAGAGCACAAAGAACAACATTCAAGTCTACCTTCAAGTCTTCACCAACTCCAATCAGAAGCTTGAAGCACTTATTAAAAAAGAAGAAGAAGCCATTAAAGTGCATTAAAGTCCATTTAAGAAGGCTTCACTTGAGCTACAACTGCAACCATCAGACATCTTGGGTCATGAAGATACTATTTGCAACCACAGGATACTATTGCTACCACAGGAGTTTATGCTACCACGGGAGATACTATTTGCTACCACAGGAGTTTATGCTTTACTTGGGTCATGAAGCACTTCGATTCCTTAGCTCGCAAAAGAAATTAAATCCTAGGCATGGAAAATGGGTTGAATATATTCAGGCCTATACTTTTGTTTTGAGATACAGATCGGGTTCTGATAATTAGGTTGCGGATGCGCTTAGTAGACGATTTATGCTTTTGAATTGTGTTAGTACTAGAGTAATGGGATTTGAGAAATTAAAGGATGATTATGAAAATTGCACTGACTTTGGTGACATTTATAAGGTAGTTAAACAAGGACTGTTTAGTTTATATAGTGAATATACTATTCAAGATGGTTACCTTTTTAGGAAAAGTAAGCTATGTATTCCTATTACTTCACTTAGAGACTTCTTAATTTGGGAAATAAATGTAGGAGGTTTAGTTGGACACTTTGGTAGAAATTAGACCATTTTAGCACTGGAGGACCAATTTTATTGGCCAAATCTTAAGAGAAATGTTGCCTAAATCGTAGCTAGATGTTGAACTTGTACTGTTGCCAAACAACAAAAGCAAAACACTGGCTTATATACCCCACTTCCTGTACCAGATTGTCCATGGCAAGATCTTAGCATGGACTTTGTTCTTGGATTACCTAAAACCATAAAGAAACATGATTCTATTTTTGTTGTGGTTGATAGGTATTCAAAGATGGCACATTTTCTACCATGTTTCCAAACCTATGATACTTTTAAGGTTGCTAAGTTATTTCTGAATGAAGTAGATAGACTACATGGTTTACCTAGGACCATTGTATCTGATAAAGACGTATGATTCACCAGTTATTTTTGGAAAACACTCTGGCATTTGTTAGGGACAAAACATAAATTTTCTACTTCTTATCATCCTCAAACTGATGGCTAGACTAAGGTTGTAAATTACAGTCTAGGAAACTTGCTTAGATGTTTAGTTGGAAAAAATGCTATTAATTAGGATCTATTACTATCTAGGGCTGAATTTGCATATAATAGCTTAGTTAATAGATCCATCGAAAAAAGCCCGTTTGAAATTGTACATGGGTACAAGCCTAGAAAGCCTTTAGATCTTATACCATTACCCATGCTTGAATGCATTTCAGAGTCTGCCGAGTCATATGCTGAACATATTATAGAATTGCATAAGGAAATAAATAAAAAGATCAAAGAAAGTAATGAATCATATAAATATATGGCTGACCTAAGAAAAAGACTTAAAGAATTCAATGAAAGAGACTTTGTTATGGTCAGACTTTAACCTGAATGGTTCCCACCTAGAACCATGAAAAAGTTACATGCTCATAGTGCTGAACCATACGAAGTAGTTAAGAAAACTGGACCTAATACCTATATTCTTGAGTTACCACCTGAACTAGGCATTAGTTCTACTTTCAACATTTCAGACCTTATAGAGTATAAGGAGCAAATGTTGATACCTAGTGATCCTTTTGGGCCTGATCTTATCCTTGAGAGTGATTCAACCATGAGTCTCTACCAGCCAAACTACCAGAGCGGAGAGACATGATTGAGGGTATCTTGGATGACAAGATTATCGCTACTCACAGCAAAGACTATCAATGATATCTGGTTCATTTGCAAGGATGACTCGAGACTGAAGATTCTTAGATCACTAGAGAGGATTTGCAAAGGATTGATCCCAACATACTAGAACATTATCACAGCAGAGTTGACCCATACTCGACAGGGTCAAGTTTATCCCACCCGAGAAGAATTGGTGTGGATAGGGTCAAGTTTCTCCCATATGGGGAGAATTGGTGTGGACACCAGGGCCAGAAGGAAATGACAGGTCACTTCCACATCCCTGTGGATCACTTGTGAATAAAAGCCTAAAGCCCTAAGACCCAATCACTTGTAAATAGTCAATTTTAAATTTTGTTATTTTTGCCCAGTTGGTTTCAGCCCAAAATCCCAAATTCAATCGAGTCATGTATATATATAGACAAACTCTATTTACTAAGTCGAGTCAGTATCTATTTTTTGTTATGCCTTTTGATCAAATTGGATTCAATTTGATCAGGTTTGGATTTACAGTTAGCCCTTTAATTATTTAGTTGATTGAGTCTTGTAATTCATCATTGAGCCCTGTAATACAAGAGGGGAGCCAAATCAAGATACCATGTGCTAACCCAAGACAAGACATGTGCCAACCAATTCCTGGCACCACATGACAAGTCATTAAGGTGCCACCTCATCACATGCCACATCATCAAGTCTTAGATGCCCAAGCCACCTCACATGCCATGTCATCTTCACATGGTCGGCCAAATGAATTCAAGATTGGAAGCCATTTCATACCGCCATCCACTCTTTGTCACCCATTTCAAATCCAAAGTTCTCGCCACTTTTTAAGGGGAGTAAGAAGGACGGAGTCTAACTCATAAGTTAGCACCATGAATAAGATATGTCACCAATCCTAGAAAAGTCGGCCAAGAGAATGGGACATGTTGGGAGAATTCAACCTCAAATGGGTTCTTATCTATCCTATCTTGAAGAGTTTCAAATACAAGGAGTCCCATTCCACATTCAAGATAAGATGAAAATCCAAGGGATAAATGCCAAGATGGAGGAAGATAGGTCGCCTCTTCTCATGAATTGTCACCCACTCCCATTTGAATTTAAGAGGTCCAAAATCAAGAAAAGGATTGATGCCAATTTTGAGGAGTTGGTCAAGATAAGAGAGACACCTCACCTCACCTCATCTCATGTTAATTTTGTCACAAATATTTCATATGGAGCGCCACACTTCTTTCTTGTAGCCCAATTGGATAAAGTCTACCATATGTTGTCACCCAAGCTAGATGAAGCCCATGAAAAGATCAAGATCCAGAGTCTGAGATGCCAAGAGAAGATCAAGAAGGATTTGAAGCCCAAGGGAAGCCAATTCATGGAGATTCTTGCTCTTCCAATAAGAACTCAACACTTTGTAACCCTTACATTTCTAGTTTGTGGTCTATAAATACCACATTCAATCCCTTTGTATTTATTGATTCTTCTATGAAATAAAGTGAGAGCATTCTCTTAATTCCTTTGCCGTGATAGTATTACGGGGTGTGAGGACCTAATTTGCTTTTGTTCTTTGGAGCATCGAGGGGTGTGAGGCCCTAGTTATCCATCTACCCAACCATCCATCAGAAACTCTTGATGCCACCTTCAAGCTTCTTTCTTCCCTTTTTCGTCCTCCAATTTTCTTCACCCTTCCATGCCCTTTAACTTGAGTGTTTGTGAGTGTTTGCAAGTGATCAAGATCTGAAGTAAAGATTTTCCTTGCTTTGGAAACAAGTTTGTTATAGATCGGAGCCCGAAGAAGGATAACCTTGAAGTCCTGCCATGAAATCATAGTGTGTTGAACCAGATCCACTTCAAGGGCACTGCAAATCACCGTTGGTAATTCTAAAACTCTTCTTTTCTCTTTAGTTATGATTTGTTGAAAATAGGAACCCTAGTTTACGGTGATTACTTAATCACCAAGTCCTGTTTCTTAGTCTACTTTATCTGATATACATTGCGGGTTGCTTAGCCAGTCAACTAGTAAAGTTCTATTGATTGCTTTGAGTCTCTTTCTTGATTATTCCATAAATTAATTACTATTTAAACTTAGATAATTAAATTTAGAATCAGTAGATTAGCTTTGCATCATCCCGTCCCGCATCATTATACAGGATGAGTTTGAGATGAGCATGATGGGAGAATTAAGCTACTTCCTCGGACTCTAAATCAAACAAACCAAAGAAGGGATCTTCATCAACCAAGCTAAGTACATCAAGAAAATTCTAAAAAAGTTTGGGATGGAGAAGACAAAACCTCTTGGCACACCATTGACCCTTTCATGCAAGCTTGACAAAGATGAATTTGGTAAGATTATTGATCCAAAATTTTATAGAGGTATCATTGGCTCATTATTGTATTTAACTGCAAGTAGGCTAGATATCATGTTTAGTATATGTATGTATGCAAGGTATCTGTTTGAACCTAAAGAATCTCATTTATTGGCTGTCAAATGCATACTTAGATATCTATTTGGCACTATTGACATTGGTTTATGGTACTTTAAGGAGTCTGCAATGGAATTGATTGTTTATTCTGATACTGATTTTGCTGGGTATAAACTATATAGAAAAAGTACATTAGGAACCTATCAATTTCTTGGAGTTAATTTAATCTTCTAGTTTAGCAAGAAACAAAATTCAGTTGCACTATCTATAGCTGAAGCTGAGTATATTGCAGCTGGAAGTTGTGGTGCTCAAATATTGTGGATTAAACAACAACTCCAATATTTTGGGATTAAATTAACTAAAACACCTATTAGATGTGACAACACTAGTGCAATAAACTTAACTAAAAGCCTTATGCAACATTCTAGAAGTAAACAATAGAGATTAGACATCACTTTATTATAGATTATGTTCAAAATAATAATGTTTTGCTTGAATTTGTCTGCATTGAAAAGCAACTAGCTGATATACTGACCAAGCCACTAAATGAAGATAGGTTCTTTTTGATTAGAAGATAATTAGGGGTCATTGATCCTTTTGATTAGATCTCAATCATTCTTTATGACCTTTGAAATTTTTTTTAATATTTTTTGACCTCATGATCTTGAAACTCATGATCAATCATAATTGACTATTCAAATCATCTCTCCAAATTTTTCTATGATTTTTTTTATTTTTCTCTGATTTTCTTTGGGTGTCGACACTTGGAAGTGTAGACTCACTGAAGTATCGACACTTGACACACACTGAAGTGTCGACACTTAATCTGCATGAACTATTTTTAAACAGGGCTGATGATTATTTTCTTCCTATCTCCTTCGAGCCGACACTTGTCCTCATTGTGCCATAGCTTCCGTTAGTCCCCGTTTAGGATTCTAATGCTTCCTTTTTAGGGTTGAGCCCATTTCCCTTTTGTATCCCTCTGTTTCTCGTAGTTTGACCATGATTCTTGCTCTTGTTTCCTTTCGCTTTTGTATTTCTTTATTCTCTGGTCAATGGGGCCCAGGAAACAGGTTATGAGGAGACCCTGTTCTGTTTCTCAGGGTGCGGAGCACCGCACCAAGGCAATGCTTGATGCTCCTTGGCCAATAGATGCTCAATTGCAGAACGATGATCCCGCTTGACCACCACCTATCCCAGGAGTAGATCGCATGGCCTCCATGGCCATTATATGCAGACACAGGATGGATTTTGACTTTGTTGATCAGCAGTGTTTCCAGTTTGAAGATTGATTGAGGGATGTTGGATTGGTTAAGTTCTGCACTTTTTGAGAGAGGTTCTACCTGGCCTTGATGAGATAGCTCTACGTGAGTTTGGCTAGGGGTGGTGATGCATGGATTGGAGAGGTCAGAGGCATCTCCATTTCGTTGTCTACTAACATTCTGAGCCGTATCTAGAAGATACCCACGAGAGGCACTGTAGCTGATTCACTTGGAAACTGGATCAGTGGCTTTAGATGTATCATGGAGAGAGATGACTTGGGTCAGAAAGCCACTATCATCGTATCATAGCTGTCTACAAAGATGAGACTCATTCATCATATTATGGCCTGGATTCTGTTGCCAAAGACTAGGCGATTCTACTTTATCACAGAGAGGAAGCTCTTAGTCATGGAGTAACTAATTCAGAGGTCACCCATCTGCTTGCTAATGTTGATGATTCACTAGATGACCAAGGTGGCGACTAGCAGGTGACTCTGCTTGCCTTACGGTATGTGACTCACCATATTATTTTGAGCTCATGGAGTTGATCTTTTCGGTGAGAAGTACAAAGAGCTTCTACATATAGAAACATATGATGAGAGATTCTTACATCACATGGGATACCAGAGACACTGATGTCACTGGAGGCGCAGAGTTTCTGGACAGGCGCCAGACTCGGATGAGGATGAGAATGCTGCTGCAAAGGAGGAGACATAGGGAGACGAGGCTGGGCCATCTGAGCCACCTCAAGATTCATTTAAGCTACAGCTTGAGCCTTCTATCTCGGCACACACTAAGGTGCCACCTTCAGTAGATGGTTTAGTGGACAGGATTACTCACTTGGAGATAGACATGCAGACCTTGAGATAGCGAGTCGATCAGATCCACGTGGAGATGAGGTCTAGTTTTCATGAGATGAGACAGGGGTTTGCTACCATGATGGCTATTCTATAGAGACTGTTACATAGAAAACCATCTTCCCCTTCGTTGCTGCCAGATTCTCCACCAGCACTACCAGCAGACAATCCAGAATGGGAGCTGATTAGGATGATCTATCAGTACATTTTGATGTTGATGATCTTATGGCAAAGCCCGAGCCGAAGACGGGAGCTAATCAGGACATGGATTCAACTAAGCCTACTTCTATTGATGACTTGCTGGCACCTGAGGCTATTTCAATTCCATTAAGTCCAGCCCTTTTGAGCCATATCATACCCTGTACTCCTATCATCTCTAGCCATTTTGACTTTGTTCCTTCAAGCACATCCATTATATCCACACCCATTCTATCTTCTGACCATTCTGATACTTTCATTGATGCCATTCAGAACACCACTACCATCACTCACTTGATCCATCTGATACTTTACTAGACTCTGACTTACCTACACCATCTATTATTGTTCCCCCTACCTTTTCTGATTCTAGTAGGACATGCTTAGTGCATTCTATTTCTTTACCAATTTCTTCCTTATCCAGGGGTTAGGTTTCTACACTCTTGGATTTCATATCATTTCCACTTTATCTGGATCCATTTTTGATCATACACTAGTTGATACTCCATTGGATTTACTAGACTTTGACGTTACACCATCTGACACTGATCATATTATTGCTGACTCCAACCCTGTTCCTGACGTTGTCTCTGTTCCTGACCCTGTTAGTGACACTATTTCTCCTCCAGCATGAGCTAGAGGGAGAGCATGAGCTAGAGGCAGAGGCCGAGGATGTGGAGACACTCTTAGAGCGATCCGTACCAAATTGGCAGATCTTCGACCCATGTGGCCATGACCTTGTCCTTCTAGGACTACTGGACCTATTATACTAGAGATTGGGTCTTCCTTTGATGAGGACTGAGCCCACTAGGAGTGGTCAGTATATGAGTTAGTTGTTTGTTATGTTCTACATGTGTTTTATATGTATGTTTAGTCTATATCAATGTATCAGACATAGTATGTATGTTTGTATCAGTGTATTTTACTTGTTTGTATCAGTGATACTCTCTTGTTTAGAGTATATTTTGTTATGTATCTCAAAATGTTTGGAGTTATATATATGATGCTTTCAGTGTTTTTCACTTGCATGTTCATGCTTCAATTTTTAATTGCATTACTTTTGATACTCTTTTTACTATTCTTTCCACTTTATCCCTACTTTGAGGGGGAGGTTTGTTACTTATTTCTCTACTTTGTAAATTTTTTCACCTTTTTCATGATGACAAAAAGGGAGAGAAAAAAGTACAAAAAAAAGGGAAAGAAGTACAAAAAGGGGGAGAAGAAAGTAATAAGTAATAAACATAGAGGAAAAAATAAGGTGGAGAAAGTATTAAAGAGAGAAAATTCTAAACTTTTTTAAGATATTTTTGAAAAATGCTAATACATGTGAGCCATATTTGAAAAGTTTGAAAAATGTTTTTAGATCAAGTGTTGAGGGGGAGCTCTATCTTTATTTTATTTGCTCTGATACTCTTATTCCTTAAAGAGTTTGCTCTAACACTCACATTTCTTTTGAAACATGATTTTGCTCTAATACTCATTCTTTCAAATCTATTTTAGCTCTAATACATGCTTTTCTCAAAACCATTTTGCTCCGAAAATCTTTGAATAGTAAATTTTATCACTTTAATACTCTTTGACTTGAAAACTTACTCAATTTTTGTTTTGATACTCAATTTCGAACTTGCTCTAACATCATATGGTTTTATGACTCTTTATTGCTTTGATACATGTTGAAATTTAGTGCTTTGATTTTTTTTTGAAATTCAATTTTATTACAAAACCAATTGGCTCTGACTATGCATGATTATTATCTATCTTGCTCTGATTGAAACTAATGTTCAATCAACTTTGTTTGTGTAAAGTTTTGATACATCATTGCATTTACTCTGACTATGCATTATTACTATTCCTTTTTTTCTTAATTGATGCTAATGATCATTCCACTCTTACATATGCATATGCTCTGATACATTCTTACCCTAGATATGATATTCTAGGTTAAGTATCGATACATTGTAGATATATGAATTGAATTTATTCAAGTTAGATGCTAAATGATGAGACTTTGCTCTATGATAGTCATTACAACATTACTTTGATACTTATAGCCAATTGCTCTGATACTTCTTACTAATCTTTTGAGCTAACCATGTTTATATACTTAAAGATTTTGTCATCATCAAAAAGGGAGAGTTGTTGACTCCTGTCTTGATTTTGATGCATAACAAAATACTTTAGTATATATGAGTACTAATTATGTGTTAAAGGTGTGTTTATCAGATTTAGGTACTCATCAAGGTTAGTTTATGTTGTAAGATCGAAATGCTTGTCATTCAGTTGAAGAAGTCACGTAAGATCATAAGTTTTCAAGCTACATGGACATTGGAACATGAGAAAGACTTTGAAGAGCTTAAAATTTAAGTTTGGACAAGTTTCACCTCTATTTCAATCAAGTGTTGACTCAGGTGTTGACTCATAGAGGCATTAACTGATATGCAGAAAATATTTCAGCTGGCATACAGAAGTGTCGACTCATGAATAGCCAAGTGTCGACTCAAGTGTCGACTCAATGCTTGAGACCAAATAAGATACAAAACATGTTAATTTTAGGAGTTTGGTCAAGGTTGACTCATGGAGATGAAATGTCGACTTACCAGAAGAAGTGTCAATGCAACAGTGCATTCTAGAGAGATTCAGAAGACATACTTAACCTAGTGTTGACTTAAGTGTCAACTCAAGTGTCAACTCATGTGTTGACTCATGGTCCGAGGATACTTGCAGGTCGGATAGCGCAGTAACGGCTAGTTTCTTGAAGTGCGAAACTATTCCATTTCGTTTCTAATGGCTATTTTCTCCTTTCCAATGGCTATAAACAAATTTTTAGGGATTGGAAAGGTATTTAAACACCACCAAACATAAGAGAAAAGTATTCTTTGGAAAACTAATGAGAGCATTCATTGAAAATCTTCAAGCATTCAATACTTTGAGATATTTGAGCCTTCAAGCACACTAAATTTAGAAAAAGCTTTCAAGTCCACATCTTCAAGCATTGATTGAGGCTTCAATAACTTGAAGATAAAGCTTTTCAACCACATTCAAGAGCTTCATCAAATTTATTTGCTTTTTGAAAAAGCTTGTTGTATTCTTATATTGTACATGAGTTATTTTGTTGTTACTAGATTCAAGAGGATTGAAACTAGTACTGAAGTTGTTGGTTAGCCCTGTGTAAAAACCAACAAGGTTGTTGATGGGGGACAGATGGGGTAGGATCGTTGGGGAGCCTAGAAGTCACCTAAATTAGGGTATCATATTTTTTTAGATTTTTTTTTTCTAGGGATGGTGAAGGAACAATGGGAATGGAAGACTTAGGGTTTGGAACTCATGGACTTTGGGACTCACACTAATGAAAAGACCTCTCACCTCTAGGATATTTTACCCACCTCGATACTTGGAGGCATTAGGATGAATCTCAAAGGTCATGAGGGAATAAAGAAAATTGAATGGGAAGGGGGATAACTAGGGCCTCATGCCCCTCGATGCCCGAAGGCGAAGGCAAAAAGAATCACTCTTCTAAAAATACATATTAATTCTTTAAACTATTTTTTTACAAAGGACCGAGGGTGGTATTTATAGACCTATCCAACCCTCATTTGAATTTGAATACAAGATAAAAAGATAGGGATGATTCAAATTTAAATACAAGATGGGATAAGAGAAGCCTATCCATATCTCAATCCTAACCAACCAAATCCTAATTCAAACTTCAAACAAAATATAAATCCTAAATAAATAATCTTCAAATTTAAATTTATTTACTGCTTCGAAATCCATGCTACTTTGGGATTCGTGCAAGCCAATGTCTCCATCAGTTGTTGGTGAGCCTAGAGTGAAAAACCAACTAGATTTTTGGTTAGTCTTGATTTAAAATTTAGGGATTTTGATTAGTGAGCCTGGAAAACTAATCTACTATAATCAAGGTTGGATTATGGTAAAATTTTCAAGAAAAGCTTGGGGAGTGGATGTTGGTGTTTTGAGATACACCAAACCACTATAAATTTCTATGTTTGTTTTTACTCATTATTCTTTCTTCATTTAATTCATTACTTCTGCTGCATATTATTATTGAGCACACAAACTATTGGGTTACCTATGTCGGGCGCAACGAAAGACTAGGTTTCAAAATTTCATATTTGAAACACCGACCGACCGGAACCCTAAACCATAGGACCACTTAAGCCTAACAATTAATAAATCTAATCTTTAGGATTATAGAGGAATACCTGGAATGCTATATTTGTTTATTTCCACTAGGCACACAAGTGCATGCCCTCTAGAGGTGATCCACACAGGAATCAGCCCAAGGAAGCACTCCTATGCAAGTTGCTTGTTTGACTGGGACTCTTCTGATAGCTTTTCGGACTTTCCTCCTTTTCTAGATCCCTTTCCTCCTTAAGACTCTCAAAGAGCACTCTGAATGCACTCTAAGTTCCCTACTACTCCTCTTATTTTTTTTCCAAGGCTCTTGTCTTAATTAGATTAGCCTTGTCTAGAAAGAACAAGTTGTGTCTTAAAGAGACAAATTTGTCTTAAGAGAGAGGGAGAGAAAATAGGAGATAATATTTTGATAGGAGTCTAATCTACCTTGGCATTAGATTACTGACGCTAATATATAAAGTGGGATGGGGCACTTAATAAGTGTATCCATCAGCCATTTGATAAGACTCTTCAAATAGGAAGTCTTATAAGGATAGAAAACACATATCTGGATAAGACATGTGCCAAGAGATAAGGCTTTGTCTCTTTGGTTTCGAGCACAAAACCTCCTTCTACCATTTGGCTTTGATCGGTTATGAGAAGCCTAAGAAGTGTGTTTTCAGATGTGAGGCACCGTAGAAACACAAAAGCCTTCAAATAGAAGGACTCTTGGTCTCATAATTAGTGCCAAAATGAAGAGACGCAACTTTTCATTTTGTGCCAATCCCATTCACACCGAACTCCACCCTTTTGACAAATCAACACTCTTCCAAAGTGGTGTGGAGATGAGGATGAAGCCATTTGGACTTTATCTGGCCTTGGACACTAACTGGTAGAAGGACTCTTGGTCCTTCTGTGCACATTCACTTTGGCGCACATACATTTTGGCGCCAAGAGTCCAATCCAAGTTGGACTCTTCCATTTAAGCAAGATAAATGCCACATAAATCCAGATAAACACTGAATTAGGCTACCCCACTTAGAACTCAACCCAATTTAAATACCATTTAAATTTGTTATCCTAATTAGCAAACAAGCTGACCCAATCCAATTGGGTTAGGAGTTGGGTTAGCCAATATATGCTAGTATGTCAATTAGCTAGCCAATTAAGATCCCATGATCCTAATAAAAATATAATTGACCTCTTTGGCTAGTTCCTTAATATGTGTGACCCTTTGGGTTCCACATCTAGCTAGTAGTTTGTTTAGGTCCAAGCCAATTTGATCCAATCGAACTTGATTGACCTAATTAGGTCAAATTGAGCTGACCTAAGTTGCCAATTCGAAACAACTTTCAAATTAACTCATGAATCCAATCGAATTGATCTATGAAAACCTACAAGGCATGATTGATATTAGCAACATATCATGCCTACTTGAAAGATAAAGAATTTGATTGAAATTACCAAAATACCCTTTATTGGGAAGTTGTCGTACAATTCAATCCTTTGATCTCCCATTATCTTGATTAAGTGATCGGCATGGATAAATATCAAACCCTAGCACTTAATACTTTTGAATCTCAATTTGATAATGAAGACTCGATCGATTAAAGATTAGAAACCCTATTTAATCTCATCATGCTTCGATCAAAGACTTCTTGAGTTATCATTCAAAGAGATCACATGGGATAACATTTCCTCTTACTAGGAGTGATCGATTCGTTATTGACCTACTCATTACCTTTATACATAATCCACCACATCCAGAAACATCCCATACATGACTTATTTGCCATAAATGAGTATGCACCAAAACATGGGTTCATGTGCATAAGATATCATGGTAGTCTCAGGTCTAAGGTTCACATGCACAACTACCACTAAGAGAACATTCCTTTGACAAGTAAGACTTCCATTTGATGTTCTCTTGTCAGATCAGTTTAGTGGACTCATAACCTAGTGAGCACCTACATCCTTTTATTAGTATTTCTACACAAGTGGTTGTGAGACCAACCATCGTCTCCATCGAGCATACATAGGATGTGCTAGTCTTTTCGGATTCATCGATCCCCAAATAGATTATCCAATGACTAGGAACATTTTAGATTAGGATTTATAGGAACATAGATCTCACCATTATGATCTCCATCATAATCCTAATTTCACTATCTTAACCTATGGAGTTCATCATAATCTTGAAAAGACATAGTAATATGATAATTCAAATATTTTTTATTAATAAATAATATCATACATGAGTTGGAAGATCATAATAATTCCCATACAAAGATTGGCTTTTAGGGTACCATACTTTCAATCTCCCACTTGTACTAAAGCCAATCACCTTTGTATTTTACACACATACAATCTAAGTGGTGATCAAACTACTACTTTAGTAGTGCTTTAGTGAATGGGTCATGGTGGGGACACCAGGATCAGACATAGATCACTAGATTCTATATGGTTTATTGATTAGGGTTTTAATTTTAGAACCTTAGTCATGTATCACAATTTTATAATCAATTAAGATTAAGTCCTGTAATAAGTTGGGGCTAGTTAATTTGTCTCAACCCTCAACCCTAGTCAGTATATTGAGTCCTGTGTTTCGGTATAATTCTAGTATGAGTCCAATTTTTATACAAGAGAAGAGGATACCCTACTTTGGAGTTCTACCAGGTCTCATCCAGGAGCTAGAAGCCCCCACTTCAGCCAATTGGATTTTGTATGCCATCCCAGGATCCAAGATTCCTGCATGATGCCCAGATACCCTCCAAATGCTCTCCAAATGCCCAGATTCCCTCCAGATGCCAGAGTATATTCCTATACAAGGTCATATCATGAATCCAGAGGTCCATCTATATCCCAGCCCAAGGAAATCAAGCCCAGGCACCAAGCCCAAGCCCTTAATAACCAAGATTCTAGGTATATTCGAGCCCAGATCTAAGATACCTAGAATATTCCTGCTCCAAGCATCCCAGGCCTCTAGGGCCCAAAGCCCATACACCCAACCCATTCTTGGCCACCCCTTGCTGCCCCCCATGAAGCCCAACATGTCCAAAGTGCTCACTTGGTCCAAGCTAAAAAGGAGGGATTCAAATAGAAGAAGGAAACCTAGTTCTTATTTTATTCAACTAGTATACTCCTAGTTCTAGGTTTATTTTTTAGTCTTTCTCCCACTTAAATTGTGCAAACCTATTCTAACTAGGAGAAGACTTCTAATCCCTTTAGGAGAGGGCATGGAGCTCTATAAATATCCCACCTCTCCTCCTCTTGTAATCAATCAACTCTTATGAATTAAAACTCTACTAAATTATTTTGAGATAGGTGTCTTGTATTCTTTGGTTTTTGGTTTTGTTTTTGGTTCTTTGTTCTTGTGTTTCCGACCACTACCCTTGCTATTCTCCATGCCCAAGCAGCAAATCAATCATCTTGACATCAGCCATGCCTTTGAGAAGGAGCCCTGAAGCCATCCCTGAAAGTAGGAGTCTCCCTTCTTTAGGCCCTGAAGCCATCCCTGAAAGCAGGAGTCTCCCTTCTCTAGGCCGCTAGCCCTAATTCCCTTTCTTTTATCTTTCTTTCTTCTATATTTTATTTTTTTATTGCTTACCTGATTCGTGCCTAACCTTGACATTTTGTAGATCCCCGAGGTGTTTCCCCTCCCCAGAGGAGGCTTTCTTTACCTTCAGACCAGATCCAGATCACCTTCAGATTCGGGAACCAAAGACTTGTTCTTCTAGGCGCCATCTAGAGTCTAAGAGATCTCTTCATCAAAGAAACTGCCATCACTACCTAGTAAAAGCCTTCCCTTTCTTGAGTTTTGATCTGATGACAGGTATGCTATCCTAAGCTCGAAGTTTCTTAATTCTTGGGTCCAAGCTTATTATTATTCTGCATGAGTTATCTTGCGGGTATGATAGTTTCTAGCATTACTAGTCATCATGCTGATTCTTTACTTATTTTCGGGTTACTAGCCTACAAATTTAGTATCTAAAAAAAAAAAAAAAAATAGTTTACTATTTTGTATCAGTCCTAGGTTCATCCTACAGCAGTTTGGTATCATAGCAGGTTTAGGATAGCATTTATCTTCATTAGAATCACAAACCCTAATTTCTGCATCCTGTCACCTCATTAGAGGTCTAGGTTTTGATCAATTTTGGTATCTTAGACAATCTATTTTTTTGTGAAATTTGCACTTCATGTCCTAATTTTTGTCTTGATAATTGTCATAATTTTTAATTAATTTTACTGAAAACTTAATTCCCTAAAATTTGGTAGATTAGAAACCCTAACAAAAATCCTGAGATTTCTGCATCAGTCCGAAAACCCTAGGATTTGTGTCATCATCTGATTTTTGTTTTGCATCAAATTTGGTAGACTTTATCATCACCGTCCATCCTCTATTCCAATTTTTTTGGATTTTTCTTTGAATCAGTAACTATATCAAAACCTACATCATCTGAAACCTGAATTTCTTGAATTATGCTATTTCTTCACCTTGACTCAACCTAACCTAATCAACTTCCACACACCCCAATCCCAAGCCCAATTTGTTTGCTAACGTAATCATCCTAAACTTAACTTTCCACCTCATGAAACACATATAAAATATTTTATTTTTTTGATTGTTTTAGATTGCATGAGGACCATCGATTGCCATCATCTGCATTAAACTAATCTTAAGGGCACTTTCTCTATCTCAGATCCGGGTAGGAGGTCATAACCTGTCTTGGGCCCAAAACAATCTCCTTGAATTGCATCCAAACCTTAATTAAAATTAATTAGACTTAATTTACCCTAGTGGGCTAGGTGACACCGAATAGGTTGCGTCCAAATTATGTGGGCTAACTAGTGCATTTAATCCTACAGCAATTACTAAAATCTGTGTCAAGGCTGAGGGTCCAGAGTCAAACGACCTAAGTGGTGTTGTGGTTTTTAATTTGGTCCATGTGAAAGCAGAGGGGCCTCCTACACTCCCACCCTCTACAGGCCAGAGGAAAGATTAACTGCTAGGTTAAGTGTAAGTTGAGTTGACCCATTTAGTTTTGGCTCTAGGTCGAGGAAAACCTATATTGTACTAACCTTTTTCTTTTACATGCTTGGCTGCACCATTCCACTTTTATTGATTGTTTGTTGCATGACCACTAGACTAGGAGCCAAATACCAAAAGTCCAAACCTCAACCTAGTACAACCATGGAGTCCAACCTTGAAGCTATCATAAGAGCCATGAATGAACACATGGTTGCCCAATTAACCACCCAGATGAACCAGATGAACCTCAAACAGGACCAAATCCAAAATCAGTTAGTCCAAATGAACCAAGCCAATACCCAATCCCAAACCTAGCTTACCCAAATTAATAATAGGCTTGATCAAATGATCCAATCCAGTAAACCCCAGGAACCCATAGTCCCAAGATATGAACCCAGTAGTAACCCACAATCCCTTAGTCAACTTGAAACCTATAGGATCAATATCCCTATATTTGAGCCAAATATTAGTCAGGTATCTCTTAGCCAACCCCCTCTTACCACCTTATTGGTTCACCAGAAAGATATTGAAGAGGAGATATATGAGGCTGACCCAAGCTTAGTGGACGAGTACGAGGAGGAAGAGGAGGAGTTCCCCATAGAAGACTTATAATTAGTTGATCTGATGAATACCCAGGTAGAAGACCACCCAACATTAGTTGAACTTGACCACACCCAAGATGAACCTGTAATGGAAGACCAGCTAAAGGAAGAGAACCTAAATACTGCTATCAGAACCTTAACTGAGGAGCCACTAAAAGAAAGCCCAACTATAGAGCCCAGTCCTTTAGTTTGTAAGCCAGAAGAATTTATTAAGGACTTGATCTCTTTGAATTAGTACCCTCAGGATGAAATCATTCCATTGACTCCAATTGATCTCTTCCCTAAAATTATTGACCACTTCTTCCATAGTGTAGACCCTGTAAAAATACCCAAATCCATAATGTAAACCTTATTAGTCTAGGACTTATTACTGACACATCTTCTTGCATTCCATTCTATCCAATTAATCCCGAACCCTTTTCTTGCCAGACTAACCCTGAACCTATATATTATTTTTCTACCCTTTTCTGAATCTTCTTATGTTTCTTTAACCATTCATATGCATTTTATAGAGGTTTGCATGTTGCATTCATTCGTTGAGTTTATCATATTTGCATCTTACTTTAGGAGAACCCTATGGCACCCAGTAGAAGTACATAGTAAATTCTCATGTGCATGCCATGCTAGGGTCAAACCTAAAAAGTCTATAGTGTGTTAGGTTTAGGCTTGAGAGAGTCCAATAAAATTTCCTTCGATAAGGATGCTTAGTCGAGTCTATTAGGTGTTAGTCTTGAGTCCAATAAATCCATAGCCCTGAATCATCTATCCGCACCTACACTAGCCTCTGCACAGCATCTGCATCTAGAAATTAGTCAAAAGTTGAACATAAGTAATGAACTATATAATAACTTGGCTAATTCTCGAAAACATGTTAAAGAATTTTTTGCAGGGGACTATGTGTTGATAAAGAGATTTCTTGCTCGCAAAGCTATCCCATTCAGAATAATAAAAAGAGTTGGACCTAATGCCTATGTGCTAGAGATAATGCCTGATTTAGGTATTAGCTCCACCTTCATCATCTTAGATCATGTAGAGCATAGGAAGCCAGTAGTGATGCCTAGCGAGCACCTTGAGCCAATTCCTTCTTTTATGAGTGAACCCAACGCAAAGTGTCCACATACAATTTGGCCAATAAGTGAGGAAAGGAATGAGTGAATCCTGGATGATCAAGCCATCAGTACCCGAGATGAAGGTTATAAAGGTATTTGGTCAGATGGCAAGGTAAGCCAGAATCTAAGGATTTGTGGAGCACTGGTGAGGATCTACCGCGCCTCCACCCAGACCCTCTTGAGAGCCAAATTTATCCTTACTTGACAGGGCCATGTTCCTCCCGTCCCGGGAGAATTAGTGGGGACACCAGGATCAGACATAAATCACTAGATCCCATATGGTTTTTTTATTTGGATTTTAATTTTAGAACCTTAGTCATGTGTCATAATTTTGTATTCGATTAAGATTGAGTGATGGGGATCCAAGAGTCTATTAGAATCCATTAGTACTATGTCACTTGAGTCAAAGTGAGCCAATTGAGTCCTGTAATAAAGTAGAACATGTGAGTCCAATTGAGTCCCTTTAGTCCTGTGAGTCTTATGTTTCAAGTCAAGAGTCCTGTAATGTTGTTCAAGTCAAGAGGAGAATCAGCAGCAAGGAGATTTACCAGGCCCCCCTCAACTAGAGCTGGCCTTCATGTAGCTAGGCCCTTTCATTTCGCCAAGCCCACAAGAGAGAGCTCCAGTCCAAGACAAAGGCCCACTGTTGACCAGGTCCACCAGGGTTTCTTGGCCCGTAAGTCAGGGTTTCTTAGCCCTTAAGTCACGTACCCTTGGGTGAATCTATAAATACCCACCCCTCCCCTCTTGTATGAAGTATCTTTTTTCTCATGAATACAAATTAAAAGTTATTTCGTCTAAGTTTTCTTCAGATTAGAGTGGGTGTGGCACCCGTGTTCCCTGTTCTTGAGTTCAAGCACTAATCTCCTGGTGACTTCTATGCTTGCCAGTGATCCCCAGCATCCTGTCCCGCATCCACTTGGTATCAGAGCCTAGAGGATTAGGGTTTTCTTCTTCCTCTCCGACTCTGTTATCAAACCATTGTCAGGCATCCTGAAACCTTGTCGCCGACAACCCATTGGATCTACACCATCGATGCTACCCCCTTCCATCCATGCTGCCATATCTAGGTGCAGAGCAAGCCACGATGCCCTCTTCACGGCTACCGCTTGAAATGCCGATACAGGCTTTGAGCCATCTGTCTCCTCCGATCCAACCCCTCCACCCATTGCCTCATGTGAAGCCTCCCGTCTCTGCCCTCTCTGACCAGATCCATCGCCATCACCCGTGACGCCACCGAACCCCTTCTCACTGGAGAGCTCAACTGAAAGTATCCACCTTCTCTCCGCCCAGGCCTAGATCGAGCCTCCTTTGCCTCCGTCCTGTGACCCGCCCAACGCCCCCACCATCGTTGTCCATCTGTAAAGCCACTTTCAGTAGCTGACAGCCCATCTCCTGCCAAGCTCCTCCCACCGACAGGCATTGCCCTAGGCCACCAGATTGACGCCTCCACCCATGAAGCCTGACCACATCCCATGGCCGCCGCACACCCACTACCGCTACCTTGTGCCGTAGATCCATGCAACGCCACCCTGCCAATCTCCTCCTCCAAATACCTCTTTCTAGTCAATCGATGCCCCTGCTGCCATCACCAAGATCTGATCGGTGCCTCCACCGGATAGCCTCCCTTCCCCGTCGACCACCCGTACTGCCCATGCCCATGATGCCTCACCATCCCTTCTCCCCTGCTTGAAGCCGCCACCTCCAAACTAGCGAGAAGCTATTCCTTTCCCTTCCAGCCACCCGTCTCCTCCTTCAAAGCCCCTTTAGCTACCTGAGATTCGATCTTTCATGCGGTACCTTTCCACCGTTTCCTCAGTCGCCGAGACCTGCCCCCCGTCCGTGCCACTACCGTCATTCTCAATGCTATTATCGATGAAGCCCACCAGAATCCTGCCCCGCAAGCCCCTCTGTTACCTAGTTTCAGTCCATGAAGGAGGAAGGAGACATCATGAACATGAAAGCAGTGCCATCCCCTGTTGCCGAATTCAGTGCTGCACGATTTTTGGAGCAGCACGATTTCCAGATTGCATGATTCTCAGAGCAATGAGTTTTATAGTTGCACAAATTTCAAAGCAGAACCTTCTCTTTGTTTCAAGCCCACTTGGTTATATTTTGGATTTAATTGATCTAGTTTACTTTATGAATTTTTTTTTTTTTATATACTTGGATTCAGTCCCATCAAAATCCCCGCTGAGCCTGACTCGACGGAGTCGAGTTCTCCCCATCACAGGGGAATGATGGAGATCCAATAGTCTATTAGAGTCCATTAGTACTGTGTCACTTGAGTCAAAGTGAGCCAATTGAGTCCTGTAATAAAGTGGAACATGTGAGTCCAGTTGAGCCCTTTTGTCCTGTGAGTCTTTTGTTTCAAGTCAAGAGTCCTGTAATGTCGTTCAAGTCAAGAGGAGAGTCAGCAGCTAGAAGATTCACCAGGCCTCCCCCAACCAGAGCTGGCCTTCATGCACCTGGGCCCTTTCATACTGCCAAGCCCACAAGAGAGAGCTCTAGTCCAAGACAAAGGCCCACTATTGACCAGGTCCACTAGGATTTCTTGGCCCACAAGTCAGGGTTTCTTAGCCCTCAAGTCATGTACCCTAGGGTGAATCTATGAATACCCACCCCTCCCCTCTTGTATGAAGTATCTTTT
Organism: Areca catechu; assembly: GCA_021397845.1. NCBI lineage: Eukaryota > Viridiplantae > Streptophyta > Magnoliopsida > Arecales > Arecaceae > Areca > Areca catechu. The sequence continues at coordinate 111,979,319 of CM038043.1, forward strand.
TTCTTATGAATACAAATTAAAAGTTATTTTGTCTAAGTTTTATTCAGATTAGAGTAGGTGTGATGCCCATGTTCCCTATTCTTGAGTTAAAGCCCTATATCCCCGGTGACATCTACGCTCGCCAGCGATCCCCCGCTTCCCGTCCTGCATCATATGAATTTTTGAAAAGAGTGTTCTTTGTTTTGCCTCCGTTAGGAGTGGGCATGAGACCTGTCTTTCATTCACCTACGGGTGTCGAGGGGTGTGAGACCCCACTGCCTTCGCTTTCAAGCATGAGGGACGTGAGACCCTAGTTATATTCTCCCTTGCTGAGTCCCCTCTATGATCTTGGAGCTTCTCCTTCACAGCCCCAGGCAGTGATTTGGATGGGATGCCCTAGGCTCTACATGTAGTGAGATGGGTAGGACATGCTAGACTGCATGTAGTTGTAGGGTTCAGTGGCAAGGCGGAAACATAGATTTCAAAATTTTTATCTTTATGAAATTTTCACCAAACCCTTAACCCAATATCTCCTTAAAAGAATTAAAACATATAACATGTATATATAAGATTTAAACTCATATTAAAGTACTAACCTGTATTGCTAAAATCCAAACATTAAATCTCCACTAGGTGCCCAAATGTTCACCCTCCAATGGTGATCCACACAGAAAAAGATGAAGACTGCAATTTCTTGTTCTTGGCTCCTCTTCTTGAATTCTTTTTCAAGAATTCAATTCTTGGACTTTTAGGCTGAAATGTTCTTTCTTGAAAATTTCTTTTCTTCCTTCTTTCCTCTTCTTGAATTCTTTTCTTGAATTCCCTTTCTTGAATTCCTTTTCTTGAATTGAATTGGAAGAAGAAATTAAGTAAAGTCTTAATTCAAGAAAGAAAAGAAGAAGAACAGACCCTTCCTTTTCCCTTTCCTTTATGGTTCAAGACCTTCCTCTTATTCTTATTTAGGGTCAGAGTTTCGACAGAGATTATCTCTGTAAGGAAAACAATACCCAACAAGCATAAAGGGAAGGAGTATTCCGGAGAGGAGGAGAGGAATATGATCTCTGTATTTGATTATCTAAAAGAAACCCCCGAGAACCCAAACCCTTTTATAGATTTCAAAGGGGCATTTTCTCAAAACATCGCATCCCTCTGAAACCACAGGAATCACGATCCCTCATTCCTCACGCGTCCCCTCAACCAAAAATCATGATTCTCTGATTTAATTTTCATTTTTCCGACGAGGACTCTCAGAAAAACTTCAGGAAGAATCGCGACTTTTGAAGACGGACTTGTGACCGAAAAACGATGGATCTTTTTTCTTAATTTTTCTGGCCATCAGATCCAGATCCAAGGATGCCAGACAAGGATCCAAATCGCCCCCTTTTCTTGATTTTTCTTCGATGGAATTTCCTTCCCACGCGCGTGAAGAGGAGTCCCCACGCGCGTGGACTCTTCTTCTTGGCGCGCGCGGGTGAGGAAGGGTGTGGGCGGCTTGGAGAGAGAGTCTTAGTGCACTTGATTCACTTGGGTTCAGCCATGGGTTAGCCCAATGTCCTAAAATTTAAATTAGACCTTAATCTACTTCAATTAGAACCCAATTAAGCCCAATTCGGAACCAAATTTGAATCTGATTCGATTAGAAATTGGGTCTGCAACATATGCTAGTGTGTTTATCCTGCAAACATGATTTAATTCCAAATTAAATCCTTCATCAATTCTCTTTTGTGTGTGATCCATTGGGTTCCACACCTAGCCAGCAGTAGGTCCGAGTGCTATTTGACTTAATTCGGTTAGATCTCAACTAAGCCGATTTAGGTCAACTCAAACTAGCTCGACTCGGTCAATTAGAATCTAATTCTAATTAACTGATTTGAATTACCATAATTCAATCATATACCTACAAGACAAGATTGATGTCTAGCAACGTATCATGTCTACCCGGAAGATGTGGAATTTTGGTGGAATTACCAAAATACCCTTCAATGGTGAGTTACCGGGCAATTCAGTCCTTTGATCAACTTGCATCCCGAATATGATTATGAATATGGATACTTATCAAATCCAATTTCATATTCATCCCTAGCTCAATCTTTATAATGATGATTCATTAATGAACCATTAGAAATTAACTCTGATGTTCATACTTTGATCAAAGATTTCTTGAATCCATCATTTGATCGAAATTAGCTGGATGCAATTCCCTCTTACTAGGGCTGATAAATTCCTTGTTGACCTACTCACAACCTCCATATACAATCCACCATACCCAATATCACCTCGTGCATGACTCAGTGTCATGATTGATTGTGAACCAAAGTATGGATTCATATATATAAGGTACCATGGTAGTCTCAAGTAAAGGACCACATGCACTACTCCCACTATGAGAATTATCTATTGACAAACAGATAAGGTTCCATTAGATATTCTCAATCTGGATCAATTCAGTGAACTCATTCTCTAATGAACACTCACATCCTAGTATTAGTGTCAAACACAAGTGACTGTGAGATCAGTCACCCTCATCACAAAGCATATATAGGATGTGCTGGTCTTGCTGGAAACATTGATCCCCAACTCAATGTCCCATCGACCAGGAATATTTTAGATTAGGGTTTTAAGGCTTTAGGTCTAACTGGTATGATCTCATCATAACCCTAGAACCATAGCCCAAATCTATGGAGTTCATCATATAATCATAAAGACACAGCGTATGATGAAAATAATGCCTTTATTATAATAATGTCAATTCATTGATTTTGGGATCGAAATACAATATTTCAATTGGCTTTTAGGGCACAATCTTTCAGTAGTGGGGTGGGTGAGATGCCCTAGAGGTGCGACATCTCTCCATGAAGGTAAGTCCCAAGTCCATAGAGAATCTGATGCGGGACTAATATGCATGCAATTCTTTTTGTATGTTTTATGTGTGGGGTTAGATGATTAATTCTCGAATTTAGATCAAAATTAGTTGTAGGGAATTTTGTATGAATTTTTGAAGTCAAGCATGCAGATTAGAACCTAGAAAAGGCTGAGAAGCCTCGGTTAGGGCAAGTTCTCCTACAATAATAAGACTGGAGGTAGAGGGGGTGTACTTGACAACGTCTGAAGTACCCGGTGAAGATCGCAGTGAAGGGATCTCTCGTTCCTCAATGCATGCGGCCTGGAAAACCGAGCTAAAGACCCGCGGATACCCAGCTTTCTACTCGGTGGTCCGATTGAGGCGTGGTTGGAGTTGTTGGATTCGTAGGAACTCGGGGACCTGCAAACGACCTATCAGGGTTAGAAAACTCAGAGAAAATCAAGAAAACAAAGGAAAACAACAAAGGGAAGAAAGTTTTGGAGGGCGCTGGAAGGATGGTTGGCGGCAGGAAGATGGTTGCAAACACCGGGAAGAAGAACTCTCAAACCCCTTTATGCACACAGCAGGATAATCACACAAAATAATAGAATAACTCAAGGTTTATTTCATTTATCAAAATCTCCCTTCATACAAGAGGCTAGGGTCCCTTAAATAGACCCTTAACCTTGGGCTCCAAGTAAGGGCACATTTATCTTTACATAAGAATCCTTTTCCCTCTCAAGCCCTAGCTAAAAAAAATAAGGAAACATTTGGTAGAAAAATCCCTAAAAATACTCTTGACTTGGCCAACACTCCAAGGATGCCTAGGGGGGCGTGTTGGGCTTCTAAGAGCAGGAAGTGGCCGGCCCAAAGGGGCTCGAGCGCATGGGTTTGGACCTCTGGAAGCTGGGGTGGCCTGGTAGCCAGGTAGCAGGAATATTCCCTGGTATCTTGCTTCTTAGGGGCATGGGCTTGGCGCCTGGGCTTGATTTCTTTGGGCTAGGATGCAGATGGACCTCTAAAATCATGGATGCCTTGGTATATGAATATATTTTGGCATCTGGAAGGGAATTTGGGCATCTGGAGGGCATCTACAAGGAATCAGGATTTTCTGAATTTTCCTCCTGGGATCTTCAAATCTTCAAGCTGGGTTGGACTTGGGCTATACTTCCGTGTCTCCAATCTGGTTGGACTTGGTCTTCACTTGTATGATGTGGTCTTGAGTCTTCATATGGTTGAATAGGACTCAAAAAATAAAATTAGATGAGCTGACTAACACTGGACTGAACTAGCTCAACATGAGCTAACTAGTACAGAACTGAAACTCAAAATACTCAAATAATAACTAAAATAGACTCAGATAGGCTAAGCCCTTATTACAGATGGGCTCATAAATTATTGATCAATTTATAGAGGGTTGAAAAGCCTCTATCTTATTCTGGTGCCTTTGGTGTCCCCACCAGAATCCATCTTTCTTTCCCCTGCATCTTTTTTTCACCTTATTGACCCTAATCACAAGAGACTTCTTAGCTCTCCAATGATCCTCCTAGCCCCCCCTTTGTCTCGTATCATTGAGTCCTGCAATAAGTTGAGGCTAGTTGATTTATCTTAACCCTCAACCCTAGTCAATATATTGAGTCCCGTATTTTAATATAAGTCCAGTATGAGTCCAATTTTTATACAAGAGAAAAAGGATACCTTACTTTGGAGTTCCACCAAGCCTCATCCAGGAGCTAGAAGCCCCCACTTTAGCCAATTGGACTTTGTATGCCATCCCAGGGTCCAAGATTCTTGCATGATGCCCAGATGCCCTACAGATGCTCAGATTCCCTCTAGATGCCATGGTAGATTCCCAGACCAGGTCATATCATGAATCCAGAGGCCCATCTACACCCCAGCCCAAAGAAATCAAGTCCAGGAGCCAAGCCCAAGCCCTTAAGAACCAAGATTCCAGGTATATTCCAGCCCAAAACCAAGATACCTAGAATATTCCTGCTCCAAGCATCCCAGGCCTCTAGGGCCCAAAGCCCTTGCACCCAACCCATCCTTGGCCGCCCCTTGCTGGCCCCCATGAAGCCTAACATGTCCAAAGTGTTGACTTGGTCCAAGATAAGAAGGGATTCAAATGGAAGAAGGAAACCTAGTTCTTATTCTATTCAACTAGTATACTCCTAGTTCTAGTTTTATTTTGTAGTCTTTCTCCCACTTAAATTGTAATCCCTTTAGGAGAGGGCATGGAGCTTTATAAATACCCCACCTCTCCTTCTTTTATAATCAATCAACTCTTATGAATTAAAACTCTGCTGAATTATTTTGAGACAGGTGTCTTGTGTTCTTTGGTTTTTGGTTTTGTTTTTGGTTCTTTGTTCTTGTGTTAGCTGACCACTACCCTTGCTGTTCTCCATGCCCAAGTAGAAAATTAGTCATCTTGACATCAGCCATGCCTTTGAGAAGGAGCCCTGAAGCCATCCCTAAAAGCAGGAGTCTCCCTTCTCCATGCCGCTAGCCCTACTAGCCCTAATTCTCTTTCTTTTATTTTTCTTTCTTCCATATTTTGTTTCTTTTTTTGCTTACCTGATTCGTGCCTAACCTTGATATTTTGTAGATCCTCGAGGTGTTTCCCCTCCCAAGAGGAGGCTTTATTTACCTTCATATCGAATCTTGATCGCCTTCAGTTTCGGGAACCAAAGGCTTGTTCTTCTAGGCACCATCCAGAGACTGAGAGATCTCTTCATCAAAAGAACTGCCATCACTACCTGGTAAAAGCCATCCCCCTCTTGAGTTCTGATCTGATGACAGGTATGCTATCATAAGCTGGGAATTTCTTAATTCTCGGGTCCTGGCTTATTATTATTTTGCATGAGTTATCTTGCAGGTATGATAGTTTCTAGCATTACTAGTCATCATGCCGATTCTTTACTTATTTTCAGGTTATTAATATATATATTTAATGTCTAAAAAATATAAAAAAAATTAGTTTATTGGTTTGCATCAATCCTAGGTTCATCTCGCATCAGGTCTGCTATATTGTTCTTTGTATTTACTCATTCAACGAGAACATCTTGTCTTTCTATGATCTCTCAAACAAGGTGGAATCATCTTAGGATGTGCTTGGACTTATGATGAGACCTTGGTTCCTTAGCTTGCACAATAGCTCTAGTGTTCTCACAATAAAGTGGCACCGGTTGTTGTATAGCTGGAACCATGCCTAATTTCATGATGAATTTCTTCATCCACACAGCTTCCTTTGCGGCTTCACTTGTAGCTATGTACTCTCCTCAGTCACTGAGTCAACTACAGTTGGCTGCTTTGTACTCTTCCAACTCACTATACCGCCATATAACGTGAAGACATACCCTGATATTGATTTGCTATCATTCGGATCTGATTGAAAACTAGAATCTGTATACCCTTCTAGTTTCAATTCTGATCCACCATATATTAGAAAAACATCTTTAGTCCTTCTTAGATACTTAAGAATGTTCTTCATAGCTTTCTAATGATCCTCCCTTGGATCAGCTAGAACTTGCTGACTATGCCCAAGATATAAGCAACATCAAGCCTGGTACATAACATGACTTGCATAATTGATCCTACAGTCGAAGCATAAGGGATCAATCTCATTCTCTCTCTCTTCTGGTATCTTAGGAGACATCTTCTTAGAGAGGTGTATGCCTTGACTCATAAGCAATTAACCTTTCTTACTTCCCTCTATGTTGAATCTCTTCAACACTAAGTCAATGTACCTAGATAGGGATAAGCCAAGCATCCTTTTAGATCTATTTCTATAGATCTTTATACCCAGTATATAGGATGCCTCTCCCAAATCCTTAATGGAAAACTACTTTGATAGCCAAGGCTTGACCAATTACAATATTAGGATATCATCCCCAATGATGAGTATGTCATCGACATACAAAACCAAGAAAATAAGTGTACTCCCACTTGTCTTTTTGTACACACGGTTCATCCACATTTTTGATGAAACCAAACCTTTGATTATTTCATCAAAGTAGATGTTCCAACTCTTCGATGCTTGCTTCAATCCATAAATGGACTTCTTAAGCTTACATACTTGGTTTGGTCTCTCACTTGAGGCAAATCCCTCTGGTTGTAACATATAGACTTCTTCCTCAAGATATCCATTAAAAAAAGCAGTCTTTATATCCATCTACCAGATTTCATAATCATAGTATGTAGCTATGGCAAGCATTATACAAATCAACTTGAGCATGGCTACTGGTAAACAAGTTTCATCATAGTCAACACCATGTTTTTGTCTGAAACCTTTTACCATTAGCCTAGCCTTGTAGGTCTCTACTTGACCTTCTACTCCAATCTTCTTCTTGAAGACCCATTTACAACCAATTGGGTTTACTCCCTCTGGTGGATCTTCTAATATCCAAACATGATTTGAGTACATGAAGTCCATCTTAAATTTCATGGCTTCCAGCCATTTGTCAGAGTCTCCACTCATGACAGCTTCTATATAGGTCACAAGATCATCATCATGTATGATACTGGCTTCATTATCATTTCTAATAACAAAACCATATCCGAGAGGTTCACTTTGTACTCTCTTTGACCTATGGAGAGGAGGTGTGTGTTGTGGTTGTTTTTGAACCTTAGGAACATCTGGTTGGGAAATTGCTTCAGGTGTAGGTTGAACTTCTTCAAGTTCAAATATCCTCTCATTGCCCTTTTCTTGGATAAACTCTTTTTCCAAGAATGTGGCATGTGAGGAGGGACAGATAGGGTAGGATCGTTGGCGAGCCTAGAAGTCGCCTAAATTAGGGTACTATTTTTTTTTGGTATTTTTTCTCTTGGGGTGGCAAAGGAACAGTGGGGATGTAAGATAGGAATCTGGATCTCATGGACTTGGGGACTCACCCTAACGAAGAGACCTCTCACCTCTAGAGCATCACACCCTCCTCGATACTTGGAGGCGCTAGGATGGATCTCAAAGGCCACGAGGGGATAGAGAAGATGGAATGGGTAGGGGGATAACTGGGCATCACGCCCACGCCCGAAGGCGAAGGACAGAAGAATCACTCTTCTAAAAACTCAAATTTTTTATGAACTAAACTGATTTTTTTTACAAAGGACTGAGGGTGGTATTTATAGACCTGTCCAACCCTCATTTGAATTTGAATACAGGATAAAAAGATAGGGATGACTCAAATTCAAATACAAGATAGGATAAGATAAGCCTATCCATATCTCAATCCTAACCAACCAAATCCTAATTTAAATTTCAAACAAAAGATAAATCCTAAATAAATTTATTCTAGAAATGCTCCAAGATCCATGCCACTCCGGGATCCGTGCTGCTCCGAGATTCGAGCGAGCCGATGTCCCCATCATTTCCCTGAGGTGGGGAAAACTCGACTCCGTCGAGCTTGGATCAGCAGGGACTCTAATGAACAGCATCCAATCAAAAGGGGCTCCGCTCTAAAAATGTTGCAGTTTTGAAATTGGCGTGGCCTTTGAGGATCGTGCAGGATTCTGAAATCTGCAGTAGGGGATGCACCTTATTTTAAGAAGCATGTGGTTCCCTTGAGTGAAGTTGGCAGCAAGGGTGTGGAGAAGTCGGCAGGGGTGCGGGGAAGTCAGCAGAATCCCTCTTCATCTTCACAGACCACAACAACCCTGTTTCTTAAGGTTCTGGTTACTGGCACATCATGAGACAGTTCAATCTCTGCCTTCTTTTTATTCCTTTTATTTGGACTAGGCAACTTCACTACTTTGAGGTGGCCCGTCATTCTGGCAAACAGCTTCCATACGCTTTAGTAACTTATCAGGATTAGTCTCTTCTCGTATCACATATGAGCTGCTACCAGCCACAGCTTCCCAGACAAACTGCTTATCTGATTTAGGACTCTTAGTTGATACAATAACCTTGTCTACAACAAGGAAAGCTAAATAGAATCCAACACCAAATTGACCAATTAAACCATTGTCTGCCCCGTCATCCTTGTTCTTCTTGAGAGCACTTAAGAATTTGGAAGTTCCACTCTGTGCAATGGTTCCAAGACAATCGATAAGCTCTTCTCTTGTCATTCCAATGCCAGTATCACTGATTGTAATTGTCCCATTGTCTGGATCAGGCTTAATGTGTATCTTCAACTCACCACCATCACAAGTAAAGAAGGTTCAGTCAAGCTTAAAAATCTCAGCTTATCCAGTGCATCATTTGCATTACTTACAAGCTCGCGAAGAAACACTTCTTTGTGGCTGTACAAACTATGAACTATCAAATCCAATAAGCGGCTGACCTCGGCCTGGTACTCAAACTTTTCACCAGAAGTAGATCTAGAGAGGAATTCCATACAAAGAAGAGACTTAATTATCCAAACATCACGCCCATGCATAGTCACCAGATCTAAAAATATGGCTTTGTTCTCACAGCAAATAACAAGAAAATGCCTTCTTCTAGTGGATGGGGTAGGAGAACTAAAAGTAGAGGAATGCTGACTGACTGCAGTTGGAACCTCAGCAACTGCAGAGCAATTACACCAGTGTTGCCAAAATCACATGTCATCATCATAAATCCTAACCTGCTTCACAATTCCTCCACAGATGATGCTGTGGAACAGAGGAGGGACTTCAGAAGGGGGGTTTAGCGGCTACGGCACTGGGATGACAACGGTGACACGGGAAGAGGGCGGATCGAACGTCAATGGAAGATGGTTTGGGGGTGGATGACGACCGGCGGCTGTGGAGAGTTCACGGGCTGTGGAGATACGGGGCTTCACGGAGGCAGAGATGAGGGGGGGCTCAGCTTGGGAGAACCGGCGACTGGGGATGACTCCGGGCGGATCCGGAGAGGATGGGTGATCGGAGACGTAGCGGAGCTTGTCGGGGTTGCGGCCGACGAGGACGGGGTGGAGGCCGTGGCGGGCTAGCTGGACGGAGAAGGCCTTGCCGATGCCGTCAGTGGAGCTGGTGACGATGGCCCACGAGCCATAATGGGTGTGGAAGTGATCTCTCTGGTGAGGTCACAGATGCCGGCCTCCAAGAAGATGGTGATGGCGGCGGTTGCGAGGAAGATGAGGACCTAGGGGAGCGAGGCGCCGGCGGCACCGGCGATGGCGAAGACTCTGGCCTCGGTGGTGCTACTGGTGTCGGCGGTGGCTGCCATCAGGGTGGGGGGGAAGGCTGAGGTTCTTGGGATCTGCGGCCATTGAAGAAGAAAGCTAAGGTTTTCTTTGGCTAGATAGGAAGCTAGGGTTTTGGGAAGGAAAATTGGGGAGCGGAGGGTTGAAGGCAGCGTGGGATCTAGTTGAAATAGGGGATCTGAGGGGTTGCAAAGGTGGGTTACTTCGGTTGTGTGGTTCTCAGATCGAAAGAAGAAGGGACAGAAAGAGAAAAGTGAAGAGGAAGGGAGAGAACCGGGAGAAGCAGGAGAGAAAAGGGATCATCATTCGTAGAAATGGAGGCCATGGAAGAACTCGGATCACTATTCGTAGGAAGGGAGGCCGAGGTGGAGAACTCAATAGAGAAAGTCACGATGTCTGGTCGGTGGTGGGCATGGAAGACTGGTAGTGAAAATGAAATCAGAGACAAGATATTGTCCGATGGTGAAATGGGTGGAAGGGATCGGCGACGGAGAAGTGGAGGGACTCATTGACACTGGTGGGAAAGAAGGGAAATATGTGGTACCCTAATTTTTTTTGGGCTTTGATACCAAAATTGATGAGGGACAGATAGGGTAGGATCGTTGGCGAGCCTAGAAGTCGCCTAAATTAGGGTACTATTTTTTTTTGGTATTTTTTTCTCTGGGGGTGGCAAAGGAACAGTGGGGATGTAAGATAGGAATCTGGATCTCATGGACTTGGGGACTCACCCTAACGAAGAGACCTCTCACCTCTAGAGCATCACACCCTCCTCGATACTTGGAGGCGCTAGGATGGATCTCAAAGGCCACGAGGGGATAGAGAAGATGGAATGGGTAGGGGGATAACTGGGCATCACGCCCACGCCCGAAGGCGAAGGACAGAAGAATCACTCTTCTAAAAACTCAAATTTTTTTATGAACTAAACTGATTTTTTTTACAAAGGACTTAGGGTGGTATTTATAGACCTGTCCAACCCTCATTTGAATTTGAATACAGGATAAAAAGATAGGGATGACTCAAATTCAAATACAAGATAGGATAAGATAAGCCTATCCATATCTCAATCCTAACCAACCAAATCCTAATTCAAATTTCAACAAAAGATAAATCCTAAATAAATTTATTCTAGAAATGCTCCAAGATCCATGCCACTCCGGGATCCGTGCTGCTCCGAGATTGAGCGAACCGATGTCCCCATCATTAAATTGATGAGGGACAGATAGGGTAGGATCGTTGGCGAGCCTAGAAGTTGCCTAAATTAGGGTACTATTTTTTTTGGTATTTTTTTCTCTGGGGGTGGCAAAGGAACAGTGGGGATGTAAGATAGGAATCTGGATCTCATGGACTTGGGGACTCACCCTAACGAAGAGACCTCTCACCTCTAGAGCATCACACCCTCCTCGATACTTGGAGGCGCTAGGATGGATCTCAAAGGCCACGAGGGGATAGAGAAGATGGAATGGGTAGGGGGATAACTGGGCATCACGCCCACGCCGAAGGCGAAGGACAGAAGAATCACTCTTCTAAAAACTCAAATTTTTTTATGAACTAAACTGATTTTTTTTACAAAGGACTGAGGGTGGTATTTATAGACTTGTCCAACCCTCATTTGAATTTGAATACAGGATAAAAAGATAGGGATGACTCAAATTCAAATACAAGATAGGATAAGATAAGCCTATCCATATCTCAATCCTAACCAACCAAATCCTAATTCAAATTTCAAACAAAAGATAAATCCTAAATAAATTTATTCTAGAAATGCTCCAAGATCCATGCCACTCCGGGATCCGTGCTGCTCCGAGATTCGAGCGAGCCGATGTCCCCATCAGCATGCCTACTAACAAAGACCTTTTGCTCAGTAGAATGGTAGGAAAGGTATCCCATATCTTCTTTAGAATATCCTACAAACCTGTACTTGTCAGCCCTAGTAGTTAGTTTATGCCCAAAAATATTCCTGACATAAGCAGGGCAACCCCAGATCATAAAATACTTAAGACATGGCCTTCTCCCTTTCCGTAATTCATATGGAGGGCTCTTAATTGCCTTTGATGGTACCCTATTCAATATGTAGGTAGCAGTATCTTGGGCATAACCTTAGAGGGATATTAGAAGATCTGTGAAGCATATCATGGACCGTACCATATCCAATAAGGTTCGGTTCCTCCTTTCTGCTACACAATTTAGCTATGGTGTGTATGGAGGTGTTCATTCAAAGTGTATGCCTTTGTCTTTAAGATGATTAAGAAATTCACTAGACAATTATTCTCCTTCTCTATCAAACCGAAGGATTTTAATACTATGCTCAGTTTGTTTCTCAACCATACTTTGATACTCTTTGAATTTTTCAAAATCTTCGGACTTGTGTTTCATAAGATACACATATCTAAACCTTAAAAAGTCATCAGTAAAACTGATGAAGTAAGAGTATCCTCCTCTGGCCTAGGTTGTCATTGTATGACATAGATTTGGTATTAGACCTAACAACTTAGTTGCCCTCTCTCCATGTCCTGTTAATGGAGATTTGGTCATTTTACCCATGAGATAAGACTTACAAGTTCCTAAGGATTCAAGATCAAAAGTTTCAAAGATAATTTTCTTTGTATAACTTGTTTATCCTGGACCCACTTTATGACCAAGTGGTAGTGACAAAGATAAGTGACATTCACATCATCTCTCTTTCTTTTCTTATATTCAATACGCATATCTTCATCATTGAGTGACAGAATCAAAAGATCATTAGTAAATGTACAACAACCAAAGAATTTCTTTGAAAAGAAAATTGAGCACCCATGGCTCGACAAATTTATTTCATAATCTTATTTTAATAACAAAGGTATAGAAATAATATTCTTTATAATGTTGGGTATATAATAACAATCTTTTAATTCAAGAATATTGCCCGATGGCAATTATAGTAGATAGGTGATAAAAGCTTCAGCTTGAATGGGGTCACCACTCGCACCAAATAGCTGGAAGCCACCTTCTTCAAGATCCTAGGTCTTTATAACCCTTGCAATGACTTGAAGATATGAAACCCACATGCAGTATCCAATATCCATGTATCAGAAGCTGAAGAACTCAATGACAAGTTTATTTGTATCATGCACAAACCTTTTGATGCTCCACCAACATCATGCTTCAAACTTACAAGATATAACTTGCAATTCTTCTTCCAATGCCCTTGCTTCACACAATGATAGCAGGTCCTATCAACAGAGGGCTTCCTTACCTTTTTCTTCTTCTGAAAGCTACTCTTAGGGTTCCTTTTTCTCTTTGAACCCATCTTCATTGCCTACTTCTTCCTTCCATTAACCAGAAGAAGCTGAGCCTTATCACCTTTAAAGTGACTCTCTGCTATCTTGAGCATATTCAACAGCTCAGGCAATGACATATTTAGTTTGTTCATATGATAATTCCTGAAAAACTATGAGAAGGAATCTAGGAGTGACTATAGGATTAAATCTCGATTTAGCTCTCCATCCATCACAAACCTTAATTGACCTAATCGAGTGATCAGGTCAATCATCATGAGGACATGTGCCTGAACAGAAGAGCCCTCACTCATCCATGCTTAAAATAGCTACTTCGATGTCTCATATCGAGCAGTCCGACTATGCTCTCCATAAAGCTCTTTAAGATTGAGCAATATGGACTGAGGTTTCATTTCCTTATGTTGCCTTTACAATTCATTGCTCATAGAGGCCAACATGATGCACTTGATAGTCATGCTATCATTTTACCACATTTTATATTTGGCTCTTTCCTCCTCAGTGGCATCCTCTCCTACCAGGTCTAGGTCAGGAGAATCAATGTTATAAGCAATCTTTTCCTTAGCTAAAACAATCCTTAGGTTTTTCAACTAGTCCATATAATTTGGGCCAGTCAGCTTATTGGCATCCAAGATGCCATGCAGTGAAAGAGTAGAACCATTATGTTACAATTTACAATAAGTAAAGAACAACTATATGCAGACCACTCATGATGATATTCATAATTAGAAAAGGATTTTTGTATCTAATTGTGTCTCCCACTATTTTTTTTGAATACCATAACCCTCAATTATGGTAAGCGGGAAACCCTGCCAGGGCTTCCTTAGTAGGGTTGAGATCCCTATTCTTCATGAATGCCTTATGTTAATCACAACAAACACCAATGAGTTCAAGGATAGAAAAAACCCATTCCAATTACAACCCATGCAACTCTCAATGTAAAACTTGCATCTAAGACACTTATAGCCTTGTGTAAATCACAACAAATAATAATGTCTTAGTTTAGTCAGACCCTTCATGTCCATATAGCCATGTTTGATAAATTTTGTCCTTGTGTCAATCACAACAAAGCAATACCACCAATCATGCCATAAAGTATAAAAATGCACTAAGAGAAATATCATATCAAACCCTAGACTAGGCCTTGTATCAATCACAACAAATCTACTATAGACTTTTGACATGGATTTGGCTTAGCATGAAGGAAGGCAATTTGTAGTGTGCTTAATCAATTAGCATTTCCAATTTAGGATTTAGATATGACCAAATTGGCCAGGTAAGTGGGAGAGATGAGGGGGTCCCCATGATGCTTTCCTTAGATACCAATTAAATTGGCCAAGTCAAAGAATAGAACTAATTAAAAATCTCATTCCCTTTACCTTCCCAGAACCACTTTGCCTAGACAACAATTGGATAATCAAGCCCTAATCGAATATGCATCATGATTAACTTACACTACGACTAAATATAATTTTTATGAGGTCTTTGATGGTCTCTAACACATCCTAATTAATCATATCAACATAACATTCATTCCAATAATTAAGCATATTAACCCTAATGTGCATACCATAAGCATGATTATAATATCATTCTGTTCACCTCACTTGTTCATAGGATATGGCCACATTGGCATCCCAACACATCATAGGAGACCCTATTGAATGGGAGAGGGGGGCATGAAACCCTAATTAACTCCTATGATCAGACGGCCATGGTGACTAACCCAATCTGAAGCAGTTACTAGGATATAACATATCACATATATATGTAATTGAACTAATCATGTGTCAATTCATGGCATAGTAAGTAATCAACACTAAAGAGATTAAAAATTGCATGCATCAAGGAGGCTCTGATACCATTGTTGGGTTACCTTGGCCGGGTGCAGTGAAAGACTAGGTTTCAAATTTTCATATTTGAAACCCTGACCAGCCAGAAACCTAAACCCTATGACCACTTAAGCATAACAATTAATAAATCTAATCTTTAATGTTATAGAGGAATACCTAGAATGCTATATTCTTTTATTTCCACTAGGCACACAAGTGCATGCCCTCCAGAGGTGATCCACATAGGAATTGAACCAAGGAAGCACTCCTATGCAAGTTGCTTGTTTGATTGGGACTCTTCCGGCAGCCTTTCGAACTTTCCACCTTTGCCGGATTCCCTACCCTCCGTAGGGCTCTCAGAGAGCACTCTTAATCCACTCTCAGTTCCCTAATATTCTTATTTTTCTTACTAGGCTTTTGTCTTAATTAGACTAGCCTTGTCGAGAAAGAATAAGTTATATCTTAAAGAGATAAACTTGTCTTAAGAGAGAGGGAGAGAAAATAGGACATAGTATTTTGATGGGAGTCTAATCTACCTTGGCATCAGATTACTGACACCAATATATAGAGTGGGATGGGGTGCCTGATAAGTCTATCTATCAGCCATTTGATAAGACTCTTCAAATAGGAAGAGTCTTATAAGGATGGAAAACACATATCTGGATGAGACCCTTCATGCGCCAAGAGAGAAGACTTTGTCTCTTCAGTTTCCAGCACAAAACCTCCTACCACTTGGCTTTGGTTATGGGAAGCCTAAGAAGTGTGTCTTTAGATGTGAGGCATTGTAGAAATATAAGAGCCTTCAAATAGAACGACTCTTGGTCTCATAATTAGCGCCAAAATGAAGAGACACAACTCTTTATTTTTCACCAATCCCATTCACACCGAACTCTACCCTTTTGACCGACCAACACTCTTCCAAAGTGGCATGGAGATGAGGATGAAGCCCTTTGGACTTTATCTTGCCTTGGACACTTACTGGTAGAAGGACTCTTGGTAGAAGGTGTGAGGCCCAACCCATTCCAGCTAGCCCATTTGAATCCCAGGCTGAAGTCGGTGACCCAGCTGCTGACTTTAATTCAAATTCAATGAGGTACTGAACCACCGGAATGGTCGGTGGATAATGCGGGGAAGGTGGTCGATGGCACGGGGGGCCTAAAGGCTTCCTCTGGGATCGGGGAGTCCCTCGCGTGCCTCACCCTGATCCAGGCCTCCCTTCCTCTAGTGGACATCGAAAGTCTCCTTGCGAGCCTCCGCCATTCTGAAATCACATTCCTCCGGTGGATGTCAAACCCGACATCGACCTTGATGGTAAGGGCCCTTACCCCGGTTTCTGTTTGAGAATGGGTATAAACAGGGTCGACCGACAAGAGACCCGTCTCCTCTCGAGCACGAGTTTGAGTAGGTTGGGCTGGGCATGTTCGGTTGATAATACAACTTTGAAAATGATAATAAATAATAAAATAATATTATAATAATAATAATAATAAATAAATAAATAAATAAAAGAGGAGAGAGGAGAGAGAGAAGGAGGAGAGAGAAGGAAGAGAGAGAAAAGAAAGGGAGAAATTGTTAAATTTGACCACGGTTAGAATTGGATTGACGAGAGTGCCCAATGATTTCTAGGATCGTCATTGTCCTTGAAAAATCAGGTCTAGTGTTTGAATTGTGTGTAGTTGGTGGATACTCTTTGGTAAGTTATCTTGACCTCTGATACTATGTGCCAAATATGTTATGTATTTATGAAATATTAATTGCATGTTTATTTTTTTTCATTGGATGCATGGGATTGCATTGGATTGCATTGGGTTGTATGCATTGTGTTGGTGTTGTCGCTCTCTAGTCCGACTATGATCACATAAGGACCTAGTCTTTTTTTGGGCCTCTAGCAGGGCTATCGCTGGCACATGACCATTGAGCAGTATGTGACATAGGAGCTAGTTGCCTTATTTTAGCCATTCATAGCAGGCACATGCAGAGGATGCATGTTTCTTTTGTGATACTCTGAGCTAGTTTCCTTTTGGGCCTCCAGCGAGGCTATCGTTGGCACATGACCGTTGAGCGGTATGTGACATAGGATTTAGTCTCTTTCAGGGTGAGCCATAGGTCGATCATGGTCATAGTCAGAGGGACTAGGAGAGTTAATTTAATGGTTGGCCATCATAGTCGTGTCGGTGTCGGTTGAAATTAAGTGTACATATTTGCATCATGTTGCTGGTTAATTATAATATTGATGGTCATTTTGTTATATGATGTGTATATGCTTGTTGATTTTATTAGCATATTTTATTTTATATATTAGAGGTGTTGATAAGTTATTAAGCCTATATTGCTCACCCCCTGTATTCTTATATTTTTTTTACAGATCCAGAAGATTAATTGGGCTTTGGGACCAGTCAATGAGGAACTTAAGACATAGCGGATAATACCGCTAAGGTGGTAGCCTGGTTAGTTGAGGCCTGTGTGTTTGAAGGAGAAATAAATCCTAGGGTACACGGCTGTCTGTTGCTTATCTGGCTTGGGTTTGGGGTCAGGATGTGATAGAAGGACTCTTGGTCCTTCTACGCACATTCACTTTGGCACACATATATTTTGGCGCCAAGAGTCTAATCCAAGTTGGACTCTTCCATTTAACCAAGATAAATGCCAAATAAATCTAGATAAACATTGAATTAGGCTAACCCACTTAGGACTCAATCCAATTTAAATACCATTTAAATGGTTAGCCTAATTAGCAAACAAGCTGATCCAATCTAATTGGGTTAGGAGTTAGGCTAGCCAACATATGCTAGTATCAATTAGCTAGCCAATTAGGATCCCATGACCCCAATAAAAATACAATTAACTTCCTTGGTCAATTCCCTAATGTGTGTGTTTAGATATTGCTCTAAAACCAAGTTGGTTTGACATATATTTCTAGGGCATGAATTTTGTACTTAATTTTTCTCATTAATAAAAGAGCATTTATTTCAATCATATTGGTGTGTCTAAAAATCGTCCATGGAGTTAATGGGCAATGACACATATTCTTAAGAGTTGAAAATCCGAGTCATGTGTCTTTATAGGTTAACTCCTAAAAGCTCTCAATTATTGGAACATCACGAGGATGGTGATTGATCCATTAAGATCGATGCACAAATCACTTCCCTTTATGGGTAGATGAGTCTCTGATCTGCAGTATGGTGACACTGGGATGAGTGTGCAGGTAGTTGATAGAGATCAACAGTACTGAGCATGACTAGGTACAGGATGTTATATAGATGACTACTCACTCGTCAATAACTTCCTGATGCTGTAGTTGTGTGAATAGTTTTTTGACCTAGCGTGTCTCAGCTACTCACAGTAAGGTTGTTGTAGTTTGATTGCACACAAACATGGTTCCTATCTATTCGGGACCTTATGGTGTTCGTTGACTGCAGTAAGTTTATTGACGGAGTAGGGTGCACACTTGCAGGGATCTATCAGCCTTAGTAGTAAAGAATAATGATGAGGGACGGGATTCTAATATGATGCAGGATGATATGCAAGGGATGAACATGAAGAAAAATCAAATTAAAGTAAGCAAATGTTATTTTATTTTTTTTTGGTTTTATTCCCGAAACTAGACAAGATTAGGTTAGGTTATCCTGTATTAATTAGCATCCTAGCCACATGCTAGATTAATCAAAGAGAAAAGAAAATTAGGATCCTAGGTCAAAGAAGGCCTATTAGGAGCATGTTCAACCTTCAAAAATCAGAAAAAGTGAGAAGAGAAGGGGTTTACATACCTAGCAATGATTTGCATGATGTCGCAGAAGAGTTAACTCCGCTCGGATCGACACCTAGATGATCCGATCACTTTCCCACAAATCCATTGAATTTTTATCAGCTTCGTTCAGAAGAAAAGAAGAATTCTTCCAGAGGGCATGGTACCAGAGGAATCCTACAAACGTTAGGGGTTAGTGTTAAGGATGATGAGAAAAATATAAAACAGGAGATTAGAAGAAAAGAAGATAGCAGGATCGTCGAGGCTGATTTGAGGATTGTAAAAGATGAAGACGCCTAGATCCTTGGAGGGTTGATGGTGGGCATCTTAGGGCTTGCTTGTAGACAATGGCTGGGGTTTGGTGGAAGAGGGAGGGATGGTTGGCAGCTAGGGTTTGCTCATAAGAAAAAACATGTCTCACACATATTGTCACAAGAAAATTCACCAGTGTTTTAATTCATGAATAGAGATAGATTACAAGAGGGGAGGGGTGGGGTATTTACAGATTCACCTAGGTCCCTTTCCCTGTCAAAATTGAATTACAAGTTTGTATGGGACAAGGAGTACAAGGTTTAACTAGAATTAGGAGTATAATGTTTGATTGAAATTAGGAGGCCTAAATTCTAGTTGGACTTGGACATTGGACTTTTTGTAGAACTTGGAAGCTTTGACTTTTCTCATGGGCTTGGGCTAGGATGAAACCCTCTTGGGCTGCTTTGACTTTTCCACTCCCTAGTGGGCTTGGATGAAATCTTCTTTGAATGGGTCAAAGCCTAGGCATCTTGGACTGGGTTAAAGGCTTTGGCACCAATTGTAGTGGGGTTGGGAGGGGAGGGTGCTTGGGCTTGAGGGCTTGGATCTAGGCACCACTTCCTTGGGGATCTGGACTGGGCACCATTCAACATTTGAGCTTGTGGGCTTGAGGCACCTAGGGCCTGGTATGATGAGGCGCCATCTCCTAGAGGGCTTAGGTGACATGAAGGGAGTCCAGATGTTGGGCTGGTGACTTGAATATGGGCCCAAGGGTCCTCCTCTTGAATAAAATTACATGGACTCAAAAAGGCCAAACCGATAAGACTCAAAATAGGCCTAAATAAACAAAGGACTCATTGAGCAGATAAACAATACTCAATGGACTAAACAATGAACTTCCACTGACTTAGTGAACCTAACTGGCTCACTTTATTACGGGACACAAAATTTAGACTTCATTACAAGACTTAACAAAAATTGACCAACACATGACTTAGAAAACAAATTGAAGCATGAAGTCTATGTCTGATTTGATGTCCCCATCAAATAATCCTAAGCAACTTAGTGAGACTGAGTCCATAAGTCTATGGCCATAGTAGAGTGATAATGAAAATGTGTTTTCATTAGTATCACATTTAGACTTGAATCGATTAAGTTAAGCATATGACTGATGGATTTGACGAGTTTTCATAACCTGCATCATGTCAGGATTTTTGATAGAGGAACCATATCACATGGTAACTACACCTAGAGATTCCAATCTTATCCTGCTGGGTTGCCACTACATATTGCTAGTGTTATTGGTGGATTATGAGAGCCCATTAGGATCGTTTATGGATCGACAATCCTAATTAGGGTTGAGCAGAAATTATTCCAGCCCTTTGAAAAGAGCTTCGATGATGTATAATAGAGATTATAGCATATCTTATTACCAATAGGGTAGGACCTGAGGGGTCACACACATTAGGAGCTCAACTAACCAATAAGCAAATTAATTTGTTGCTAAATTTGGCATCTCCAATTTTAGTACATTTGGACCAAATTGAAAGTGTTACAATTTATATTTGACCAAATTAAATTAAGGATCAGTCATTGATTGAATTAAATCAGATTTAATTTAATTAATTTGATTCTAATTGGGTTAGTTATTTAAATTTGACTCGGTTAACTAATCCTAATTGAATTAGGTCAATAGCCTTTTCAAAATAGGTTCGATCGGGCTTAACTTGGCTTTGATTTGACTATCAAATCACTTTAATTGGATCTAAAACTTAGAGTCCCATTTGACTGGGACTCTCTCTCCTCTCCACATGACAAAATGAGAATGGCATAATATTTTGTGCGGCAAGGAATAAGTTGGCGCAAGAAGAGGAGAGTCCTTCTATTTTGGACTCTTATTCATCCCAACTCTATCCCATAGAATTTGGATTAATTTAAGACTTTTATCTAATGTTAATCTAGATGGGACCCACCTAATCTAGCAAAAAAAATGTGGTGCAAAACACTTGAGGCATGGAGGATTTTTGCATGAAAACTGTATGGCACAGATATGAAGGAAGAGTCCTTCTGTATTAAGTAACCTTCTGCACCAAAACTCTATCTAATTAACTATGAATTTAACCAGGACTCTTTCTTATCCTGATCCTGATTAATATCCATAATAATCTTGGAATAATAAGTGGCTGGACTCTATTATGGGGCGTGGGTTATTTAAGGAGTGTATAGGTGAGAAGAAAATCATCATAACATATAGTATTGTTATTCCTCTTCTTCTTTACCTTTCTTTTCACCCAAAAACCTTAGAAAAGGTATTCAAAATCTGAAATAAAAAGAAAAGAAAAGAGAGATTAAAAAGAAAATCAAAAGTGAGAGATCCAAGTTCTTGTGAATCTGATTTACAAGATAGAAGCCGTTCAAGAAGAATAAAGGTCCTGATTTGCAGGAAGAGGAGAGGGCTGCAAGGATCTAGCAATCTAGTGCTCTCTACAATTTAGTTACACGAGCTCCATGTGGATACCAGTAGAGGTCGGGCGATTGCGTGGCTCGAGCGAAACCCCGAGAATGCGGTATTCGGTTTAGATCTGGATCGGCATTGTTTTTAAAGCAAGCCAGGATAGCGATCCAGGTATGTATTTCTCATTCAAAATAATTTTATATTCAGATATGAATTATATTCAATTAATTATAGCATGTTTAAAAAATTATTTTGAATAAATTAGATTTATTTATAAACTGCATGCATAGATATAAAATTATTTTATATGTTATCTTCCGCTGCGTCAGGCTTTGAACCCTGACTTGCTGGCAGCGATCCTGTTGGAGAACCAACAGTGGTATCAGAGCCACGGTTCTCCCTTTCTTTAACATGCATGGATTAGGATCAGATCTGGAATATATTCAGATCTAAAAGTTAGGTTGTGTTTTCATCAAATCTATGCTGATTATAAGGTTGTCCTAGCATATATTTGATTTATTTTGAAAATTGTTTTCAAAATTAAAATCATAACTTTTAGATCTTTTGAAAAAGAGTTTTCAAAAGGATTTTGATCAAT
The DNA here is from genome assembly GCA_021397845.1 of Areca catechu. NCBI lineage: Eukaryota > Viridiplantae > Streptophyta > Magnoliopsida > Arecales > Arecaceae > Areca > Areca catechu. The sequence continues at coordinate 112,001,412 of CM038043.1, forward strand.
TTATGATCTTAATTACATATGTGATGTGTTATTAAGTATGTTTTAGATTTAGTTAATTACATTAGATGTAGTTTAATCATATGATCTAAAAAGTTGTGTATATGATGCACCAAATTAGGTTTAGATCTTAAATTTGACTCAAGATCATAAGCCATTAATATCATGCACTTGATCCTAATTTAAAATTGATTTGAAATTAGAAAATTAAATTAGGTGCACGAGGGTTTGGGTTGAACAAATTAGGTCTAGAGATTGGGTTACATTATTAGGGCTTGATTAGATAAACTAGTAATCATAATTCGATTTTGAGCAAGTAACATAACCTAATCAAATGTTGATTAGGGTTAGGTCAAGTGTGCTTAAAATTAATTTTAGTTGTAGTCTGGTCAGATTGATTCATAATTGTGAATCGATATGTTAAGACTTGATTTGGCTCAGTGATGAGCCCAAATACTAGATTGACCTAATTGAATCTTATTAACCAATTGGTGTCTAAGAAAAGTTTCCATCATGATTTTTATTAGGGCTAACTCTTTCCTAACCAACTCAACTCGGTTGGCATAAAGAGGGTATATGGCAGAACCCTCCCATGTATCACATTGACTTGGCCAATTTTGTTGATTAAGTTTTCAAAAGGGTCACTTTTGATTTGAGTTCACCCATGCCAGCAATTTTAAGTTAGACATGAGATTGTGCTGACTTAATCTAATTGGATGTCCATGATTTGGCTGATCAATTTAGAAGAAACCTAAACCTAATCTCCTCATAAATATCAAGTCTAAGGTCTTCCACCATTAAAGGTGTGCGGGTGTCTTACTGGTGTTGATTGTTCTCGGCTGGTTATAGTAGTTCAGTTGCATCGGGAAGACACAACCACTCTATTAAGCATGAGATATAGCTAGGCACTAATGGGGTTGGGCCTAATAAATGGTCATGTTGAGGGACCTAATGATCGCTTTGTCTAGCATAATGGTGGGTCTGACTTAACTATGATTGGGCCAATAAACGGTCACAATAAGGCTCCATGATTTAGACCAAGTTGCTACAACTTGTATTAGATACATTCGACAAGGGTTATCCACTTATTGGTGTAGCGTGTTACCAATAACCGAGCACGGTGAGGTACCGAACATCGATGAAATCATAGCACCCACTAGAAACCTAGAGTAGCGTTAGGGTTTTCGCATCTCCATGGGAGTGTGAGAGATCCAAGAAATAGTGGGACTTCTAAAATTATTTCTTAAAGACCCTAGAACTATTTTTATAATTAAGTATAAAGCATTTATTAGAATCTTCTACTCTGGCAGTTAACTATGTCTGCTTCAAATCCCTTAGCCGCAAGATGCGGATCTAAAATGCATGCATAAGTATTTTTATATTTTTTTATATTAAGAGTTAGATATTTAAATTTCAAAGATCAGACCAAGAACCTAAGTAGACGGTTCTATGCAAACAAGAAGCAATCGCATGTATAATAGGACCTAAAGTAATAGAAAAGAGGACCGCCGAGGTTGGGAAGTCTGGTTGGGCTAGTTCCCCTTCAAGAATGCTACTAGCAAGCAGAGGGGGTGTACCTGATAATGGTTGATGTGCTTGATGAAGATCGTAGATGAAGGGATGCTCTTGCTCCTGCATGCAGCCTGGATGATAAGCCAGAGACCCGAGGGTTCTTGGCTTTCAACATGGTGATCCGATCGCTGCCCGGCTAGAGTCGTTGAATTCATGAAGTCGAGTGACCTGCAAATAGCCTATCAAGGGTTAGAAAACAAAGCAAGTATGAAGGAATAAAGTCAAAATAGCAAGGGAAAGAGAGGTTGGATGTGGGTGGCTAAGGCTTGGAGAAGTGGATGGCGGCTGGAGATAGGGCGCATGACACAAGGAGGAGGAGGGGCTCACACAGAATCCCCTTAGCACACAGCAGTTGGAAACTCAATTATATTTATCAAAATTGTCTTCATACATGAGAATAGAGTCTCTTAAATAGACTCACAAACTTGGCCCCCAAGTAAGGATACAAAAGACTTTTCCTAGGAATTTGAATCCCACTCAAACCCTAGCTAGAATACATGGTAGGTCTAGGATTTGATTTCCCTCAAATTGCTCCCACTTTCTCTTGCCTTGGTTGGCCAAAGGTGGTGACTCTAGTGGCCGACCAAGGGGGGTAAGCATAAGAAATGGCACCCCTTGGTTCGTCTCATGGGCCTTGGCTGGCCCAAATTGTTTCTAGCTGCGGTCCAAGGCTTCAAGCTGCTCTTCGGGGTTTCAGGACTTTGAGTTTCTTCTACTGGGCCTTCCATGATCTTCATAACTTCCAGTTGGGTTGGTCTTCACTTGTACTAGCTTGGTCTTGAGTCTTCAATAGACTTGGACTACATTTACAGGACTCAAGAAGAAAACTAGCTTAACATGATCTGACTGATACAGGACTCAAATAATTAAAATGACAACTCAAATTAGCTAAGCCCTTATTACAAATTAGACTCAAACATTACTAAGTATTCTACAGAGGGTTGAGAAGCCTATCTTATTCTGGTGTCTCTGGTATCTACACCAATTCTTCCGGGGTGGGTGGAACTCGACCTTGTCGAGTAAGGATCACGCTGGCTCACATATCTCTTGAGAAGGTTCAGGTCGAGGCGCTGCAAGTCCTCTTGAGATCCATCCACGATCGTCCTACTCTGGCCGGCCTTGCCATTAAATCAGGTAGTGTTGATAGCCATGGCCCCAGGTCATGATGGCTTGATCTTCCATGATATGCTTGATCTGTTCTCCTCTCTTAGGCCAAATAATTGGTGGACACTCTTGGCTAGGGTCACTCACAATGGAAGGAGTAGGTCCAAAGGCCGGGGTGGGTGGAACTCACCTCGAGTAGGATCACGCTGGCTCACATATCTCTTGAGAAGGTTCAGTCGAGGCGCTGCAAGTCCGCTTGAGAAATCACGAATCGTCCTACTCTGGCCGGCCTTGCCCTTCAGGTAGTGTTGATATGGCCCCAGGTCATGATGGCTTGATCTTCCCATGCTTGATCTGTAGGATAATTGGTGGACACTCTTGGCTAGGGTCACTCACAATGGAAGGAGTAGGTCCAAAGGCCTCACTGGATATCGCTAATACTCAACCAGGTCTGTGATATGAAGGTAGAACTAATGTCCAAATTCGGAGGCAAATAACACATAGGCATATGGTCCAACCTTCTCTATCACTTTAAAAGGTCCAGGTCCGGAAGCATGAAGCTTCTTAATGATCCCTTTTAGGAACCACTCAGGCCTAAGCCTAATCATGACAGAATCCCCTACATCAAATTCCTTGGCCCTTCTTCGGGAATTAGCCAGTTTCTTATATGTTTCATTGCTTAGGTTAATCTTTTGGCTAATGTCCTTATGCAAGTCTCTAATATGCTATGCGAATGACTCTACAGACTCTAAGACTCATGCATGAATAGGTAAAGGAATCAAATCAATGGGGTGATTAGGCTTTAACCATGGACTATCTCAAAAGAACTCTTGCCCGTGGTCCTATTACTGAGCTATTGTATGCAAACTCTGCTCTAGACAATAATAGGTCACAATTTCCAATGTGTTCACCTACCAGGCATCTAAGGAAGCTTCTTAGGCTACAGTTCACCACTTCGGTTTGGCCATCTATTTGGAGGTGGTAGGCTGTAGAAAACTTAAGCTTGGTCCCTAACAGGTGCTTGAGCATTTTCCAAAAATAATGGTGAACCTAACATCCCTATCTGATACGATGGTCTTGGGTAGGCCATGGAGTCTATCCACATGATCTAAGAAAATCTTGCTACTCTAGACGCATCAAAGGTCTGGGAACATGGGATGAAGTGAGCCATCTTAGAGAACCAATCGACCACTACAAAGATAGAATCGTGTCTTTTGGGTCTTAGGTAATCAAACATAACATGAAGTCCATATTGAGATCCTGCCAAGGACGATCAAGCACTGGTAAAGGTGTGTAGAGACCAGTGTTTTGCTTCTGCTATTTTGCAACAATACAAGTTCTACACCTGGCTACAATCTGAGCAACATGCCTTTTCAAACCTGGCCAATAAAACTAGTCCTATATCGCTAAGATGGTCTTATTTCTACCAAAGTTACTAGCTAAACCTCCAGCATGGGTCTCCCAAATCAGGAATTCTCTAAGAGAAGTTCTAGGGATATAGAGTCTATATTTTGGAATAGGTAGCCATCTTGAATGGTATACTCACTAAGGGTACTGGATGGTCCTAGCCTAAGGGTCTGGTAAATGTCACCAAAGTTTGGGCAAGCTTCATACTCTTCCTTAATCTATCAAACCCTATGACTTGGGTGCTCACTGAACCTAAAAGCAAAGACCTATGGCTAAGGGTGTCTGCTACCTTATTATCTATTTCGGCATGGTGTTTCAGGAAAAATATGTATGCCTGAATGTACTCGATCCATTTACTGCCTTTGGTTGAGTTTCTTTTGGGAGTTCAGGAACTAGAGTGCCTCATGATTAGAAAATAAGACAAATTCCTGTGGTAGTAAGTTTTGTCTCCAATATCTAAGCGCTTGGACTACCGCATAAATTTCTTATCATAGGTAAAGTACTTAAGTTTAGCCTTATTTAGCTTTTCACTAAAAAAGACTACAGGATGATTTTCTTGACTCAGTACCCTACCTATTCCTACTCCTGAGGCATCATAAGTGACCTCAAACACCTTAGAGAAGTCAGGTAATCTAAGGATGGGTGCATGGGTCATCTTATCCTTAAGTTCTAGGAAGGCCTTATCAGCTACTTTGGTCCACTCAAATGTACCTTTCCTAATGCAATCAGTTATTAGTGCGATGACAGTATTAAAACCCCTAATAAATCTCCTGTAAAAGGTTGCTAGGCCATAGAAACTACATACATCATGGATACTAGTGGGTATAGGCCACTCAACAATAGCCCTAACCTTTTCAGGATCTGCAGAAACTCCTTTAGGGGTTACAACAAAACCTAGGAAGATAACCCTATGTGTCATAAACTCACATTTCTTAAAGTTGGCATAGAGGTTATTCTCCCTAAGTGTCTGACATACTAACCTAAGGTGACTAAGGTGGTCCTTTTTAGTCCTGCTATAGATCAAGATATCATCAAAATAGACCACAACAAATTTTTCAGTATATTCGCTCAAGACATGTGTTATAATCCTAATAAATATACTTGGTGCATTTGAAAGGCCAAAAGGCATCACAACCCACTAAAACAGGCCATCCTTAGTCTTGAATGTGGTATTCCACTCATCCCTAGGTCTAATCCTAACTTGATGATAGTCGCTCTTAAGGTCTATCTTTGAGAAAACTTTAGCACTAGCCATCATATCTAGCATTTTATCCAATCGGGGATGGGAAACCTATACTTTATAGTTATTTTGTTGATGGCTTTACTGTCTACACACATCCTCCAGGTACCATCTTTCTTAGGGGTCAATAAAGCAGGGACTGCACATGGACTCAAGCTCTCCCTAATGAAACCCTTCCTAAGTAACTCTCCTACTTGTTTTTGTAATTCTTGATGCTTACTGGGATTCATTATATAGTGAGGACGGTTTGGTAAAGGGCTCCTGGGACCAGATTTGTGGCATGTTAGATGTCTCTAAGGGGTGGCAATTGATCAGGTAAATCATCAGGGAAGACATCCTCAAATTCTTTAAGAGCCTTAACAATTTCTGGAGGGTGTTCTTTTTGGGTCAACTCATGGATTTGTTTGGTGGTCAAGATCTAAATAGGGTTACCCTCAATAATTTTTTCTCTAACTCCTTAGCCTTAATCAGATTGACTCCTGGTTTCTTGTCATTAAGGCTACTAGAACCTCTCTTAACTGGGTCTCTAGGTGGAGTTGGGTGGATAACAAACTTATTCCCATGGTGGCTAAAAGCACAGACATTGGTTTGACCAAACAAGGTTGCATCATGATCATAAAGCCAAGGTCGACCTAAAATGATACTACTAACTCTCATGAGAAGGACATCACACCAAATCTTTTTCTCATAGGATTGCAGTTTCACTAAGATTTGGCACCTGGACTTGATCTGGATGGAGGTGGAATCTACCCAAGAAATCTTGTAGGGGCTAGGATGGGGAACTGTGGTCAACCCTAAAGATTTGATTGTACTAGCAAAGACGACATTGATACAACTCCCACTGTCTATGATGATCTTAAAAACCTTATTCCCTATCTTAACAAAGGTTTATAGGATGTTAGTCCTATTCCAGTCTTCCTTAACTGGGGTTTGGGTCAAGATGCACCTAACCACGCCTAATAGGTCCTCCGACATAGGTATCTCTTCCTCTCCATCATACTCATCCAACAACTGGTTGTCAGCCTCATAGATTTCTCTCTCAAGTTCAGCTATGGGTTCAGGCTCCTCTTCCTCTAGCTCACCAAAGTGTAGGGCACTAACTGGGCACTGGCTAGCAAAGTGGCCTGATTTTTGATACTTAAAATAGGTCTTTTAGGGATTGGGACTCCTGTTGATGAGGGACAGATGTGTAGGATCGTTGGTGAGCCTAAAAGTCACCTAAATTAGGGTACTATTTTTTTTTGTTATTTTTTTTTCTAGGGATGGCAAAGGAATAGTGGGGCTGGAAGACATGGTTTGGAACTCATGGACTTTGGGACTCACCCTAACGAAGAGATCTCTCACCTCTAGGGCATTACACCCTCCTCAATACTTGGAGGTGCTAGGATGAATCTCAAAGGTCACGAGGGGATAAAGAAGATGGAATGGAAAGGGGGATAACTAGGGCATCACGCCCATGCCCGAAGGCGAAGGCAAGAAGAATCACTCTTCTAAAAACTCAAATTTTTTTTTTCTCAAAAACTTTTGTTTTTACAAAGGACTGACGGTGGTATGTATAGACCTATCCAACCCTCATTTGAATTTGAATACAGGATAAAAAGATAGAGATGATTCAAATTCAAACACAAGATAGGATAAGATAAGCCTATCCATATCTCAATCCTAACCAACTAAATCATAATTCAAATTTCAAATAAAAGATAAATTCTAAATTTATTTTGGATATGCTCCGAAACTCATGCAGCTCCAAGATTTGTGCTTGCTCCAGGATCCATGCTGGTGATGTCTCAATCATTCCCTTGAGGTGGGGGAAACTTGGCTCCATCGGGAGGAAGCACGGAAGAAGAAAATTAAATCGTTGGCAAATTGGGATTTTTTTTTTTTTTGAATCTGTGAGAAGGGGGACAACTGGTAAGAGAACATTTGAGATGATACGAAAGTACCCTAATTTTTCTAGCTCTGATACTAAAATTGAAGGGGGATACGGGTAGGATCGTTGGTGAGCCTAGAAGTCACCTACATTAGGGTACTGTTTTTTTTTGATATTTTTCTCTAGGGGTGGCGAAGGAATAGTGGGAATGAAAGATAGGGATCTGAATCTCTTGGACTTTGGGACTCACCCTAACGAAGAGATCTCTCACCTCTAGGGCATTACACCCTCCTTGATACTTGGAGGTGCTAGGATGAATCTCAAAGGTCATGAGGGGATAGAGAAGATGGAATGGGAAGGGGGATAACTAGGGCATCACGCCCATGCCCGAAGGTGAAGGCAAGAAGAATCACTCTTCTAAAAACTCAAATTTTTTTTTTCTCAAAAACTTTTGTTTTTATAAAGGACTGAGGGTGGTATTTATAGACCTATCAAACCCTCATTTGAATTTGAATACAGGATAAAAAGATAGAGATGATTCAAATTCAAATACAAGATAGGATAAGATAAGCCTATCCATATCTCAATCATAACCAACCAAATCCTAATTCAAATTTCAAAAAAAAGATAAATTATAAATTTATTCTGGATATGCTCCGAAAGTCATGCGGCTCCAAGATTTGTTCTTGCTCCAGGATCCATGCTGGTGAGGTCCCCATCATTCCCTTGAGGTAGGGGAAACTCAGCTCCGTCGAGTTAGGCTGGCTCTAGATGCACATAACCCAATTTAAAGTAAACAGGATTTGTTCCAAGCTGGAATAAATCCAGGATATATGTGGAATAGCCAGAATAGCTAGAATAGCTATTCCAGTCTTCTTCAACTGTCGCTCAGCAATTCGACTTGCACGCTTCTTGGAACAAGAGTTTTGAAGCTTCATGGGGGAGGAGATCGGAGGTGTAGACGGCTTCGGGTGGACCAGAGGAAGGAGATCCGGCGACAGAGAAGCCAAGAGGAGGCTTACGGACGGGCTTCTTTGGTCGAGTGAACAGGGGCTTCATGGAACAGGGGATCTGGGCAGCTCTTGGTGGAGTTGTGGCTCGAAGAAGACGACGGCGACAGGGAGGTTGGGCTCTAGTGGAGATCGACTGGATGGACGTCTAGCACGGTCACTAAGACCCGAGGAGCAGGGGGAGGGAAGATGCGCCTGGTTCGGGCAAGCACTCCATGGAGGGAAGCTGGGGCTGTTGACAATGTCGCGGCGGACTGGAGGAGGGACGCCTGGCGATGAGAGGCCTGAGGTGGGAGGTTCGATGATGGAAGATGGAGGAGAGGGGATCTGGCTTCGTGAAGACCGGAGGAGGCGCCATTGGTGCTCGGGAGGACCGGGTGAGGGTTCACGGATGATCGGAGATTAGAGGAGTCGGCTTCGAAGGAGGAGCAATTGATGAGCAACCATCTGGAATGAAGCACGGGAGAACTCGGGAGCAGGGGAGGTGAGCCGGGTTCGAAGACGACCGTGTGAGGGTGGTTAGGTGATGGTGGACCAGGATGAACGGGCAGTAGGAGACCTGGGGGGGAACTTCCGGACGGTAGGTGATTGGAGGGGTTCTTGGACAATGGGATCTGGAGGAGGAAGGCGTGGGAAGATCGGGGAAGGTCGTCTGGTGTTGGGCAATGGAAGACCGGGAAAGGCTGGTTTGGCAGCTCGGGGTCGTCTGGAAGAACACCAAGGGACGGGAGCTTCTTTGATGGCAGAGCGATGCTTGGGGAAGACGGATGGGAGAACAATGGGATGATGCACGATGGGATCGGCTACAGGGAGCACCCATAGGAGGCCAGCGGATGAAGGTGAAATTGCTGCTGGGGGGCGCCGATCTGATGAGCTTCGGATCGCGGTGATCTGCTATTTCTGTTTGCAGGCGGAAGGGACTCGTGGCCGACAGGGAGCAGGGAGGATCCGACGGGGAGGCGACCAAGGGTGCTGGACCGAGTGGAAGATGGAGGACGGGGACGATGAGGGCTGGCAGGAAAGAAGGGAATATGGGGTACCCTAATTTTTTTTTGAGCTCTGATACCAAAATTGATGGGGGACATGGGTAGGATTGTTGGTGAGCCTAGAAGTCACCTAAATTAGGGTACTATTTTTTTTGGATATTTTTTTCTCTAGGGGTGGCGAAGGAATAGTGGGGATGTAGGATAGGGATCTGGATCTCATGGACTTTTGGACTCACCCTAATGAAGTGACCTCTCACCTCTAGGGCATGACACCCTCCGCGATACTTGGAGGCACTAGGATGGATCTCAAAGGCTACGAGGGGATAGAGAAGATGGAATGGGAAGGTGATAACTGGGCATGACCTCACATCATGTCCTGGGGTTGGGCGTCACACCCTCTCCTCACGGAGTGAAAAAAAAAACCTCTCTTTTCTAAAACTCATTTTCATTCTCAAAACTTGACTAAACTTCTTTTTTTACAAAGGACCGAGGGTGGTATTTATAGACCTGTCCAACCCTCATTTGAATTTGAATACAAGATAAAAAGATTAGAATGATTCAAATTCAAATACAAGATAGGATAAGATAAGCCTATCCATATCTAAATCCTAACCAATCAAATCCTAATTCAAATTTGAAATAAAAAGATAAATCTCAAACTAATTTATTAAAATCTATGCTACTCCGGGATCGGTGCTGCTCCGAGATCAATACGGCTTTGAGATCAGTGCTGTGCCAATATCAGTGCTGCTTTGAGATCCCCATCACCTGTAGACCTCTACAGATTTACCTCTATCATCTCTACGGGTCAAAGGAGTACTAGGCTGGGGTTGACTTGGGTGAGGGTGACTCAGACTAGGTCTACTCGTGCTAGGTTAGCCAGGGCTTGGTCGGCTCTGGGGGACTGGCTAGCTCTTGGGTACTAACTAGGATATCTAGTGGGCTCAAGTCTACAGTAGATGGGCCCTCTCTGAAAATGCTCATAATCCCTAACAATCTGGTAGGCATGGTTTAGGTCACTAACCTCTCTCATGTAGAGCTCCCTCTTAATATCATCTCTAAGGCTAGCCTTAAACCTGGACAGAACTACATCCTCAGCCTCATCTAAGTTAAATCGCAAGGAATACTCATCAAACTTTGCGATGTACTCATCTACACTCTTGCTGCCCTGACATAATCTTTGCCACTGATCCAACAAACCATGATGATATGAGGTTGGAATGTACTTCCCTCTAAGCATAGCCTTCATGGCCCTCCAGGTGACTATGGGTTCATGGCCTCCTAGTCTAAGTGCTCTCTCAACATTAGCCCAATATAACCTGGCCTGGTAGACCAACTTAAGCTTGGCAAAGCTATACTTATGCTCCTCAAACATATCGTACCACTCAAAGTACTGGTCAACTTCTCCCTCCCAATCTATATAAACCTTTGGGTCACGACAACCATCAAAAGTGGGTGCATCAATTCTAATGCTTCTATAGGCTTTGTCTTCCTGGTCTATACAATCCTGATTGGGTCTCCTTGGACGGACCTCTAGGATTGGGTCATGATGATGGGCTTTCCTAGGTTCAGCCTCAAAATAGGGATCAGGGTTTGGGGTCCTCCTAGGATCAGCCTTATATTAAGGATCACGGCATGGGTTCTCCTAAGATGGAGAGGTGACTCAAGATCTGGTTCAAACTGAGACCCATGGGTTCTTTCTAGGGTCCCTACATGGTCCTCTACCTGATCAAACCTATTGTCTAAGTGGTCAAGTCTATTGTGGATTCGGGTATTGGACTAGGTCACTTGAGTCATCTAGGTATTCACCTGGGCAAACGATTGGGCTAGCTGCTCAGTAAGGGCTTTAATCTGGGCTTCAAGGTTATCCATGGATTTAGTCAGTTGTGGGGGTGGTGGATGATATGAAGCTCCTGATCTAGTGCACATGCAAGACTCAAACCAATCGACTACGGGTGCCTAGACCTAGAGCTCAATCAGAATGGGTTGACTCCACTTGCACACAACTCAACTCCTAGTCCTTCAACTGGCCAGGTAAGAGATGGGTTGGTGGGAGACCCCTGCTCTCGCAGGGACCCAATTAAGGAACCACTGACCCAATTAGATCGTTTGACACTATACCTCTAGCCTAGACACCAACATCCAGTAATAGGAAATGAATTGGGTGCACTAGTCATCTCATTATAGTTGAACCCAACCTGTTGATGTCCCTAGCCCTCTAGGGCAAATTAAGTCTACTTGATTTTAATTAGGGTTGGGTTCAGATGCAAGGGTGGTGATTTTGGGCTAAGAAAAGGTAATGACCTCCTTCCCTTATCTTGGATATTGATGCCCTTAAGTTAATTATGCAATGATGGTAGGCAGATGAGAATGCAAATTAGGATTTTAAATATTTTTTTTGGTGTTTTATGAATATTTGTAATTTTTTTCTTATTTTGGTATTTTTTAAATAGAAAGATAATTTGTAAATAATGACCTAATATGTAGGAAACATTTCAAAATTTAAGATACATAAAAATTATACTAAAACAACCCTAAACTTGCTAAAATTGACTTTGCTGCCAAAAAAAGGGTAGAACTGTTCTCAAGCAGTATTCCGGCTAGCAAAAAATCTACAAATTGAAATAATTCCTAAGAAGATTCTGAAAATTAAAATCAATTATATGGAATTCATCAAAAAAAATTCAGATTTTTTTGAGTTTTCTGTAGATAGAAACAATTGAAAAAGCAGGCTATATACTAAAAAGGCCGAGATGCAAAAAAATCTTAAATAACTCTTTGTTTTCTTTTTCAGAGGTCAAATCATAGTGGCACCCCTACTGCCATAAGAGATCTTGTAGATTGGGAAGAGAGGGTCTTGCAGCCCTACTTGTCTCTTATGATCGGATGGCCTATTTGGAATTCTGTTCCAAAGCCAATCGCTTAGGCTGTAAGCGGTTATGCTTAGTTTTGTAATTTGTATATGAATTAATAAAACATTATTTTTGCAGCTCATCACATTATTCATTTTCCTGTAATGAACCCTATTTATGTGATGAAGTCCTTAGGACTGCACTGACTTTGATATAGAGAGGATATATCTAGTGGTCCTTTAAAAGGGTTCACAACCAAAGGATACATTATACAGGATGACAATGTATCAAGTTAGGTTGTTGTGGTTCACATCGTTTGGTTGTCCTCTTGACCAAAGGAGGGTGGTGACACTGATGTGATCTATAAGTAGGATGTGTGACATCTCATTGAACGTGACTCCGTGGAGCTCCTTTCTTCCAAAGGATTGCTTGCAATTGGATATGGGTATATGTGTCCCTCTGACCTGTGGTCACCATGGTAGCTTGCAAGCAACTCCCAGTGCTTTTGGTGCCGGACTACCCGGATTTCTAATCCGGTGATGGATGGTTTCTAAGTATAGACAAGATGGAATTGATCTGTCCAAATTGTTTGGATTGAATGTCTCGCAGTATCTTAATTTAACAAATCCTCAACCGGGGTAGTCCTAGTAAGGAGTCACTGGACTTGCAAGGTTGAGACATGTTGTAGATTGACTCAGTTCGGGTTGGCAGTCTAACCCTAGGTCATCTTAAACATTGAAGGTCAAAGGGATGAATTATACGGTAACCATATGCCAAAGGTTTGATAAATTGCTCTCGCATCTTTAGCCTATCTGGATGCCGGGACCCATTGCTAGATGGTATCTTGTGCTGGTACTGGAAGTATTATAGTGCTACCGTTTATGTTCGAATCTATGAGGTCACACACCATAGAGGATTTCTTCCTGATTCAGGAGCCGATCAATGATTGGGAATCATTCTAGTATTAAGGTCAAATGGTCTGATTGAGCACACATTAGATTTTTTCTGATCAATTGGCCTGATTTGGATCGACCAGGATTGGTTTGGGTCAACTTGGAACTGTTCCTCATAGACCAGGATTGGACTCGATTTTCTTATTGATCGGTTTTTGGTTAGGCCGGGGTCTTGACAAACTGGTTTAAAATTTGGGATGTTTACATGGTGTATTCTCCCTCTTCCCCTGCTCTCGGTTGCCCTATTTTACTATTTGAATGGGATAAGAGCAGCATGAAGATCAGCTACAGCTTGGGATATCAGATAATTTTATTTGCACCATGATCTAGAAGGGGTCTCATGGTGGTCTCTCCCGCACGTCATTCCTATCTCTCGGTCCCTATTTTCACGGTGATACTGCCCTTTTGTTCTTTCCAGCTTATGGTTCCCAGCATTCTCAACCGATTTAAGTGCCAATTCAAAAGAGTTTGGGTTTTATCTGATCACCTCTCACGGTGACTTCTCTGCCTTCATGGGTGTTCTCAGCTCTCATATATTTTGGTTAAAGGCCATGAGATCTGTGAGAGGGGAAGTAACAGGGCATGTGATAAGAGAGGAGCAGAGAGCGATTAATAACGATTTGTGAGAGTTTTTGGGATGGATATTTGAGTGCAAAAATTCGTAGTGTATCAGTGAAATCCTTCTCTGATCTTTAAGGTTTCCATTATGAGCTTTTGGTGGAGTAAGGGCGGTCTTGGAGAAGACTATCCGTGAAGATCTGTTTGGCTTTCCCTACTCAACATATCCGTGACCTGTTGATTGATTCCTGGAGGACTAGCATCCATCCAGGAGTTGGATTAGCGAGAACTCGCACGTGGATACTCAGAGGGTGAACATTTGGACACCTTGAGAGATTGGACCGATCCTTTCTTCTTCTTGCTATTGCAGATCAAATGGAAGCTCTGTTTGCTGATTTGTTCTGATGATTGCTGGAGTTCATATTGACATCTTCTTCCATATTTGATTTGCTGTTGAAGGAGTTCAACTGGTTGCCTTGTTTTGCTATTGAAGGGAGTCTAGCTGTTGCCTTGATTTGCTATTGAAGGAGTTCAACCAGCTGATCATTTTTTGTCAAGAAGGAAGTCGGCTTCTTCCTGCTTCGATCCAAAATTCAGAACAAAAGGAAGCTCTATAAGGTATATTATTTTTTTTTGTTATCATACATGTTTAGACTTAGATTTTATCATATTATTTATAATTATTGCATTTGCCTATACATGCCTGTGTATTAGTTACATGCATCATGTTTATGTTAAATCCTGTGCATGAGTAGGTTTTTCCATATGCATGTTTTAAAAAATTTAATTATGCAATACCAACTCCCTAGTGTAGCATGCCTAGGGTAGGCGTCCCATGCACTATTTTTTCTTTCAGTGGTATCAAAGCAAGGTTCCTGTGTAGCATATCATGATTGCATGTATTGTTAGTTTTGGATTTGTATCTAGATTAGGGATTACTTTTAGGAACCTAGATGAGACATTCACCATGGCCGCGTGTCCGTAGAGATTAATCAAGGTTTAAAACTGATAATTTTTTATGGCACGAGGTGGTTCATTTGTGTTGGCCTTTTCAGAAGGATCCTTAAAGAAAACCTACAGTATTAAAAATATTTTAATCCTGATACATGATTATACATTGGCATGTCTAAAATTTTTATGGCTTGTAATATTATAAATTGATATGATAGGACTAGATATGATGCATGAAAGATGTAAAAGGGTTTTACATGAATTTAATTAAAAATGTTTTAATTAAAAGTTGGCTTATAATCTAACAATTATGAATTGAAAGATTAATTAAATGACAAGCCAGGTTTGGGTTTATGAAATCTAATGTCATTTGAATAAGCTATCCGGGTTAATTGGGTTAGCTATCTAATTGGGTCCGTTTATTAAGTTAGACCAAAGGTTAGTTGAATTGGACTTAAAAGAACTAAACAAATATTTATTAAGGACCTTCTCTTTAGTATCTATCTAATAGTTAGATGGGTTAGTCCATTCTTCTAAAATGGATCTAATTAATGGCTCTATGGTAAGACCGAGTTTTTAGGCTGGTCTTATCGAGTCTGGTAAATCAATTGGTGTCTAGGTAGATTTGGCAATTTTGATCATGGCTGCATGAGGCTACCTCTTTCCTGGCCAACTTGGTTGGTGTCTTGGAAAGATGGTTAATGGCGGATACTCACCCATGATCTCACCTACCTAGCCAATCTGGTCAACCAGAACTGATTAGAAGAGCTTATTGACTCGAGTTAACCCATGTCACCCAAGTTGATCAGCTTGTCTGATCTTTAGGTGCCCATGGACCAATGTGTTGAATTTAATTCAACCCTCCTAAGAATTGTTTTGATTAGTGGTAGGTTGATCCATGTTCTTCTTTCTATTCTTTTGTCACAATTTAATTAAAATCCTCTAAAATTATTAGGTCCTGAAAAAAGACTAAGTCAATGAGTTGATGGTGTCTTAGCCTCCCATTAAGTGGGTTAGTAATGAGTCCTTTAGTTTGGTATACATCGACAGTTTCAAAGAATGGGTGTGCATCCGGTTACTGGGATTACTCTCCCATAGATGATGGTTCAGTGCAACCTTCTTAACGGTGATCAGGTGGGCCGGCCAATGTTGGGCTTGGTCATTCATTAGCTGGAAGCATTGGATTTGTCATATTAATGGTTGGACCTAACCAGAGACCCGCATTAGGAGGCCCATGGCTGATTGGGGGTTCTATGGTGCAAAATTTATTACTGGAAGTTGCTTAGGGAAGCAATTGGTTAGAGAACCTATCTTTAGGCGTGTATGGGTGAGCCGGCCAAAGTCGGGCTCATATGTGGTCTATTGGATTTCAGTACCCATTATGAAATGATGATTTCATCGATTGGAGTTAGAGGCTCCCAATCTGAAAAATTAGTGGGAGGGACCTTTAGACTAAAGTTCAAGTCTTTTGGTTTAATTGATTAATTCATATACTAATTTGGTCTTAATTTTCCTTTCAGATGTCTTCAAACCTTTCGCTCTAGTCACTTCTCGATAGCGAGAAGTTAAAGGGTCCCAATTTCGATAGCTGGTATCGAAAATTGAGGATAATCTTGGAGCACGAGTGGATCCTTTATGTGATAACGGATCCAGCACCCAAAATCCCTATGCCAATGCTCGGAGTTTGGTCAGGGACACTTATTTAAAGTGGGTTTCTGATCGGACTACTGTCCGATGCATAATGTTGGCAGCGATGAATGACGAGTTCAGTTACAAATTCGAGGAGGCCTAGCCATATGAGATCCTTCAAAAGTTGAAGGAATCTTTTAGCACGCCAGACGATGTGGAGTAGTAAAAAGTGTCTTGTGCCATCTCCAATGCCAAAATGCAGAATGGCGGTTCGATCACTGATAATGTATTGTACATGATCGAGATGATCGAATGATTGGGCAAGCTCGGATGTCTCTTGCACGAGCAACTCAGCAAGGATGCGATCCTGAATTCTCTACCCTCCTCCTATCTTGACTTTCTCGATCGTTATAGAATGAATAAGCCTGTAGTCAATTACCATGGTTTGATGGGGTTGCTGCAGACTTACGAGAATGTCCACCAACTAAATAAAGGGGTGGTGAATTTAGTGGAAGGTTTTAGAGGTCATCATCCATTTAAGAAAGGGAAGAAGAAATGTAAGGGAAAGAAGGTGCATAGTGCTCTGGCCCAAGTTAGGCCAAGAAAGTGAAAGCTGATCAAGTTGGTGCAGAGTGCTTCTATTATAAAAAGCAGGAACACTGGAAGAGGAACTGTCCTCTTTATTAGGCATCCTTAGACCCGAACAGGCCAAGGAAGGGAAAACAGCAGGGTGTTGGACAAGGTATTTATATGATAAAACCTTGTAATTTCTCTATTTATGACACTACTAACTAGGTATTGGATACTGGTAGTCCTATTCAAGTTTGCAATTCATTGTAGGGACTGCAGGTTAGCAAGAGATTCAAGGATGAGTAGTAGTTCTTTAGCGTCGAAAATGGAAATCGTGTTCCAGTGCTGGTGGTCAGAGTTCTGAGTCTTGATTTTGAGTCTAGTACTGTCGAATTAGTCGACTGTCATTGTTGTCCTAGTTTTATTATGAGCATTATCTTTGTAGGCCAATTGGCCAATTATGGTTATGAACTTTCAATAAAAGGAGAGTTTTGCCATGTTATTATGAATAACTCTGTGATAATGAAAGCTAAGTTAAATAATGGCATCTATATTTCGTCATGGCCTGTTAATGTAATGTACACATCTAGCAAACACCCAAGGATAGAAAATGTTAGTGACTTGTATCTATGGCACTGTAGGCTAGGTCATGTTAACCAGAATAGGATAAATAAGTTGTGAGGAGAAGGCCTCCTTGAGGTCAGTGATTCTGACTCACTGCCTACTTGTGAATCCTTTTTGCTTGGTAAAATGACCAAGTCACCTTTTACTAGAAAAGGTGAACGAGCTACAGAACTTCTGAGTCTCATACATACTGATGTATGTCGACCCATGACAGTTAGTGCTAGAGGTGGATACAGATATTTCATTACATTTACAGATGACCTTTCCAGGTATGGTTATGTCTTCTTGATGAGACATAAATCTGAGTCATTTTAAATGTTCAAACGATATCGTAATAAAGTGGAGAAACAAACTGGAAAGAGTATTAAAACCCTTCAATCTGATCAAGGCAGTGAATACCTATTCGGTGAGTTCAAGACATATCTTGAGGAGAATAGGATTCTCTCTAAATGGACTCCTCCAGGAACACCCCAGTTGAATGGTGTGTTCGAAAAGAGGAATCGAACCCTGTTGGACATGGTTCGATCCATGATGGGCTTTGCAACTCTGTCGCTATCCTTTTGGGGATATGCACTTGAGACAGCTTGTTACTTATTGAATGATGTTCTGAGTAAGTCTGTTGTCTCCACTCCATATGAGTTATGAGTGGATGTAAGCCCTCAATTTCACACCTTCTGGTCTGGGGTTGTCCAGCTTATGTAAAGCATTTAGACTCAGATAAACTTGGTCCTAGGTCTGATCGGTGCCTGTTTATTGGGTACCCTAAGGAAACAAAAGGATATTTCTTCTACTTGGAGGATGAACAGAAAGTGTTCGTTGCTCTTAGGGCTATCTTTTTGAAAAAAGAGTTCCTTGGAAAAGGAATTGTGGCCTCTAAGATTGAACTTAGTGAAGTTCAACTAGTGGAAGAACCTTCACATTCTAAGGAAATCATAGAACCGGCTGTGATTGGATCACACCCGGAATCCATTAATAGGAGATCCAGTAGAGTATCTTATCGGTTGGATAGATATTACGGTTTCTTGGTCTGGGACAGTGATCCCATTGAGCTCGATGAGAACGATGAGGATCTGATCACCTATATGGATGCACTTTAGAGATCTGACTCTGAGGCATGGCTTGGAGCCATGTGATCCGAGATGGAATCCATGGAGATCAACAATGTATGGACATTAGTTGATCCACTTGAAGGTATAAAACCCATCGGGTGCAAGTGGATTTTCAAGAGAAAAAGGGATGCAGATGGGAAGGTGGAGACCTATAAAGCCCGTCTGGTTGCTAAGGGGTATCGTCAGCAATATGGTATCGATTATGACGAGACGTTCTCCCCTGTGGCAATGCTTAAGTCCATTTCGATCAATCTTGCTTTGGCAGCACATTTTGACTATGAGATCTGGTAGTTGGATGTCTGAACCGCTTTCCTAAATGGGGAGCTGGATGAGGAGGTGTATATGATACAGCCTGAAGGGTTCACATCCACATACGAGTCAAAAGTGTGCAAATTACAGAAGTCCATTTATGGACTCAAGCAAGCATCTCGAAGTTGGGATATGCGATTTGATAGGTGTATCAAATCTTATGGCTTCGTTAGGAACAGAGAGGAACCCTGCATGTATAAGTAGGTTAATGGTTCTGTGATTGTATTCCTGGTACTGTATGTTGATGACATTCTCTTAATCGGGAATGACATCGCATCATTGCAAGGAATAAAGGTCTGGTTGTCATCTCAATTCTCTATGAAAGACTTAGGTAAAGCTTCTTACGTACTAGGTATGAAGATCTATAGAGATAGATCTAAGAGGCTTCTGGGATTGTCCCAGTCTACGTACATTGATAAGATGCTGAAATGATTCAACATGGAGAATTCCAAGAAAGGCTATCTCCCAATATGTTTTGAAATTATTCTTTCCAAAAAGGAATGTGCAACAACTCCTGAGGAAAGAGAGTGCATGAGTAGAGTTCCTTATGCTTCTGCAGTGGGCTTTATCATGTATGCTATGACATGTACTAGACCAGACGTGGCATAATGATGGGGGACCCGAAACCCATCCGGGTTTCTCTTTTTATTTTTTTAGAAAATTCTTTTAGTTATTCCAGCTATTCGTCTTATTCCTTTTATTCCCACTTTATCTCCATGTTATTCCAAACTTATTCCATGACTATCCCTATCTTCTTCAACCTCCCAAGAAGTCACAGAACGTTCTATTTTCGATTATTTTTATCCCACCGGTCCCAGATCTGCCATGCCCATCCCCACCAGTCGCCTCCGCTGGCCCGCCACCAGTGCTCGCCGGCCTCGCTCTCATCAGAAAACCGCCATCTGTCGCCCACGCTGTGGGGAGACGAACGGACGCCATGGGAAGACAAATGGCCACCCATGGCCACCGCCTGCCGCCACCCATCCACCCCGCCATTTGCCTCCTCCCGCCGCCCCGCCGTCCCACCGTCCGCCATTCACTGGTGCTCTCGCCGGTGCCTGGGGCCCCACGAACGCCGTGGGAAGACGAACGGCCGCCCATGGCCGCCGCCTATTGCCGTGCTATCACCCTGCCATCCCACCGTCCGCCGCCTCCCGCTGCCCCGCCGTCCCGCCATCCGTCGTCCACCGCTCACTGCCCGGCCGGTCGCCAGAGATCCAGCCGACCCCCCTGTTGCTCGGCTGCAAAGAAACTCCTGCACGGTTCTCAAAGCAACCCATAGAAGCTTCTACATGCTTCTCAAAGCAACTGGAAGAAGAGTTGTTCTGCATGATTTTTGGAGCAGCACGAATTTCAGAGTGGAAGGGGATTTCAAAATTCAAATAAAAGGGATTTATTTGGTATTTTTTTCATGAATGTATGTTGGGTTTAAAAAAGGGAAATTTGGGATTTTTTGATTTTGAATTTGAATTCAGGGGATTTTATTTTGAATTTGAATTCAAAATCAAGGGAGGATTTCAGGGGATTTTATTTTGAATTTCAAAGAGGAGAGAAGACAAAGGAGAAATAGAAGCCTAGAAGCATAATGGAAGTTCTTCTTCAACCCATTGATCCTGACTTATTGGAGCAATATCAAAGTCAAGCTGACCCATACTCAACAGGGTCGAGTTCCTCCCATCCGAGGAGAATTGGTGCGGGCACCAAGACCCAAAAGAGGCTACATTCGATTCAGACCAATCGAGCTCATTATGGATTGCAGACAATTAAGCTTTTAGTTCCTGTTAGCTTTTTTTCCTTAAGTTTATGTCCTATACTTAGATATTTGAGTCAGTTTATTCTTTCTTCAGTTTATGTCCTACAATTTATTTAAGTCAAGTTTAACTCAAGAGGACAACCAACATAGACCCAAGTCAAGACCAAGAAGGATGATCACTGGATAGAGGATGCCACTTCATTCTCCATGCAATAAAAGACTCCAGAAGGAAACCATTCCTTATGCCACCTTATCCTCCACATAAGATGGTCCCCACCTTACTCTTCATGACAACATGGAAGGCCCCACTCTTGTTGCCCAAAGCATTAATTCAAAATTCAAATGGGGCACCCCATTTTCATCTCCATGCCAACATGGAAGGTTTTTCAAATTCAAATGGGGCGTCCCACTTATTCCTCCTTGATTAATCCTTGTAATCTCTTTAATTTGAATTTCAAAGAGGCATGGGTGAATGATAAATACCCCTCCTCCTCCTGTAATGAAATGTTGAAGAATGAATAAAAAAAAATTCTTTTATTTCCATTGCTCCAAGCACTACCACTCCATAAGGGAGAAGGGCATGAGGCCCAATCAAGTTCTCTGGTCTTCAAGACTTCATTGCATCCTCTTCCCCTTTCCTTGCCAATCTCCTTCTCTTTTCTTTTCTTTATTCTCCCCTTGGTCTCTGATTAATCTGTTTGCAGGATCCCTGGGTGCCTATAGCCAAAGAAGAGGTCCTCCTTACCTTGGAACTGTTGACATGAAGCTAGCACATTCAAGGGATTCAGCCTTCTTATCCAGACGCTCAATCTAGGAGTATTCAGTGATCCAACTATTGAGGGAAGAGAGATCACTGTCTGGTAACAAGCCCCTTTCTCTCTCAGATCTGATCTCTTGAAGGAGCTTGTGCTAATTCAAATGGTTTCTCAACCATTAGGTCCAATCGATTTATTGCTTAGATAGGTCTAATCTATAGGAAAGTAACTTAAGCTTCTAGTAGTTTGCTTTAGTGCTCTTTTTTACTCTCTTGCAGAAAAGTTAAGCCATAGTTTTAGAATCATTGCTCATCTTAAATTTTTGCATTTCATTATATTGATGTTCGCATCCCTGCGCACCCCGCATCACCCCTGCTTTCAAAGTCGAGCTCCCAGTCGAGGACGTGCTCATTCATGCCGAGGGCAAGGCCCTAGCCAAGGTCAGCTCCCACCCGAAGTTGAGCTCCCGGTCGAGGACATGCTCATGCATTCTGGGGTTAGGCTATCAAAATAGAGCTCCCCCTCTCCTGCTGAGGACAAAGTTTCCACCAAAAGAAAAAGAGAGAAGATCAGTAGAGGCTCATACTATGCCATGGAAGCTCTCAACTACCTGCAACCTCAAGGAGGTGGCACACATCCAACCAGAAATTCAAACATTGCAAACATGCCACCCGCACATTCTACGCAATGCATGCTATACCAGGCTTCACACCTTGTAGTGCACTGCCATGTCAACAACGGTTCTATCGAGGACTCCGATCCTCATGACACAAAACCTGAACCTCCTTTAAAAAGATTATTCCATTAAGGCCACAAGCCCTGTGACACCTCGACAATCCCTTCTAGAATAAAAATGCTCCACCATGGCTCGGGACTTAGCAGGGCGGCACCCGCCCATCCAACGAAAAACTGCACCACTGGAGGGACAAGATCTGTACTATTCCGATGATCACCCCCAATAGAAGGATCTCCTTCAAGGAATCGATCCAATACAGGAGAGGCTGCAAACAAGGAAAAACCCCTCCAGAAAGGGATACCAGGAAAGGGACATCTAAATAAAGCCCCAGGCTTGGTCTGGGCCATCCCTTCTCATATAAAAATGGAAGAAAGTACCCCCGAGAGGGAAAGGAGGCAACAGGTAAGGCTCAGAGAGCAAACAGGCAAGGAACTAGCCAAGAAAACATACCAGCTCTTTGATCTCCACTTGACCCTGTCTTTCCATTTCTTACATCTTATCTTTCATCCTCTACGCGGAGAGTTCCCATGCTTTTCATCACAGAGGATGTGTTCCCCTTGATCGTTCCAACTAACTTGATCATTGGAGTGTCCCTGCTAGAATCCTCGGCCCGGGTCTTCTCTTTTTTGTAGGCCACATTGGAAGAGGACCAAGCACCCATCGAGAGCTCGACAAGTCTGCGACAAGTCAAAGCCATAGGCCACGATGATCCAGGCGGCAACAGACACCAATTTTGACATGGATTGAATATAACCACACCCATCCAATCATTGATTTATTGTAAAATTAAATCTTAGTCACTCATGTATTCTTTTTTCGCACCACATGAGAAAATCTGGAAAACCCACTCCCTATTAAAGCATATAAAAGGCTCCTGTACCTCTATCTGGATGTTGGGTTATTGTTGATCAGTGGAATGCCTTTTTTTCAAAATTTTAATCTTTGAAATTCTAGTCAGCTAAAACCCTAGACCCAGACTTCCTTGATTATATCAATTAATAGGATAAATATTGGAAAATAGAAGAATACCTGTAATGCTAATATCCTTTATTCCACTAGGCACATAAGTGTATACCCTTTAGAGATGATCTACATAGGAACTGGATCAAGAAAGCACTACTCTTTCTTGCTCGACTCCTTCCAGCAGCTTTTCTTCCTTCAGCAGCCTTTCTTCTCTTTTATTACCTTTTTCCTTTTGAAAAGTATCTCAAAATTTCTTTGAAAGCTTTCTTACTATCCTATTGTCCTTTCTAATTCTCTTTCTAAGCCCTTGTTTTAAAATAGTGGACTTGTCCTAAAATAAAAGACTTGTCCTAATAAGAGATGGAAGAAAGTTATCAGGACAAACATTGGATACTTTGGTTTCAATCACTGAAGCTTTAAATAAGAAGAGAGGTGGTGCCTAATACACCCTTTCATCAGTCCCTAGTCTGATATTTAATATATCAGATAAGACCTTTCAAGCATAAAGAGTCTTTAGGTAGAAAGGTGAAGAGTAAAATGTTGTTTTACTAATATTTTGCACCAAGAGTTGCTTATCGCAACTCTTCAAAAAAAATATAATAATTAGTCTTTAATTTTAGAATTAAAGACTTGGTCCAACACCCTAATAGGCATATAAATATGAGAGGCTTATCTAAAAAAGGTGATTGATAAGTACAATGACTCTAACCCATCCCATGCACCATATATTCCAAGAGTCGCATCCCTTCATGAAATCATGCCATAATTACATAATTTGACCAGTCAAATCCAGTCCAAATTGGCATATATTAGAGAGGATAGGGGCTAAGGCTTATTACCAAAATGGTGATTTAATTACAGAAGGGCTTTTGGTCCTTCTGTACCCCATAATGTGTGCACATGCTAATATTGGCACCATGAATCCCAAGGCCTTGGGACTCTTGGTTTAATCAATGGATAAAGGTTATAAAATTAGGATAAATCTTAATTTGGTTGCCCCACTTAAGGCTCAATCTAATTTAAGTCCCACTTAAATTAGTTAGCCCAAATAGTAAGCATTTAAACCCAATCTAATTAGGTTAGGGTTAGGCTAGCGAATATATTATAGTATGTTAATTAGGATCCTATGACCTTAATAATAATATAAATGACTTCCTTGATCCATTCATTAATATGTATGACCCTTTAGGCTCCTCATCTAGATAGTAGTAGGTCTAGGTTCATGTTGATTTAGTTTGATTAGAAATTAACTAATCGAATTAGGTCAAATAGAGCTAACCCTAGCTACAATTGAATCATCTTTCAAATTGACTCATGAATTCAGTCAATTTAATTCATGATAACCTACAAGACATGATTAACATCTAGTAACGTGTCATACCTATCCAGAGGATAAAGAATTTGGTTGAAATTATCAAAATATCCTTTAATGGCATGTTATCATGCAATTCAATCCTTCGATCTTCCTTTATCTCGAATAAGTGATGGGTATAGAAAATTATCAAATTCTCAACTTTATTCATTCAAATCTCAAATCACTAATGAAGATTTGATCGATGAAAGATTAGAAACTCTTTTTTAATTTCATTCTACTTTTCTAGTATATAGGATGCTTCTCCCAAATTCTTCATGGAAAACTGTTTAGATAGCCATGCTTTGATCATTTTCAACATTGAAATATCAATCCCAATGATAAGTATGTTATCAACATATAATATTAAGAAGATAATGGCACTCCCATTTATCTTCTTATACACACATGGTTCATCCACATTTTTTATGAAACCAAATTCTTTGATTATTTATTCAAATTGGATGTTCCAACTCCTCGATGCTTACTTTAATCCATAAATAGATTTTTTAAGCTTGTATACTTGATTTGGTCTTCCACTTAAAACAAACCCTTCTGGCTATGACATAAAGACTTCTTCCTCAAGAAACCCATTGTGGAAGGCAGTCTTTACATCCATTTACCATATTTTATAATCATAGTATGTGACTTGAGCATTGCTACTGGCAAAAACATTTCATCACAATCAATTTCATGTCTTTATTTAAAACCTTTTGCCACAATCCTAGCCTTGTAGGTTTCTTGTTGTTCATCTACTCCAATCTTCCTTTTGAAGATCCATTTTCTCCCTATTAGATTTACACCCTTAAGTGGATCAACCAAGGTCCAAACTGATGCGGGACTAACTAAAGGCTAGGATGAGATGGAATGATGCAAGTGACTTTTTTTTTGTGATTTTTAGGTTTTAATGAGGTTAAGGATTCCTAAAGATGAGTAAGAGTAGATCTAGGATTTCTATAATAACAAGAACTTCAAGAAAGCAAATAAGTCTCTAAAAAAGGATAAGAAGAGAATCCGGGATTGAGAAATCCCGTAGGACTTAGCTCTTGGATCAATATTAACTTAGGATTTTAGGGTTGCAAACCTTGTAAAGCTCTGATGCGCCCGATGTCGAGTTCACTTTCTCTTATAGATGCGGCCTAGAGGATCAAGCCTTCAACCCTACGGATGCACCGACTTTCCGTCCGGAGGTCGCGAATGCAAGGGAGATCGACTCCATGTCTGTGGCACTTGGAGGACTTGCGAGCAATCAAGATCAATGTTAGGGGTCAACAAGAAACAAGAAGTAATGAAGAAACAAAAGTTGAAGATGGTGGTGATGGGTGATCTTCTTGCTAGGCACCCAAATGGATCATCCAGATGGCCTCCAAACTCGAAGATGGAATATGGCTTGTGTGGAAGAGATGGTATCTTAGGGCCTCACACCTATCGATGCTCGAAGGCAAAGGCACTCCCTCACGGAGATTGATGTTCTTAAGGAATGAAGGCAAACTAGAAAAATATCACTCAAACTTTTCTTTTTCATTCATTCAAAATTAGTCCATACAAGGGAGGGGTAAGGCCCTTTATATAGGCACCTTAAAACCCATTCAAATTCAAATGAAAAAAATACAAAGCTTCATGAAGAGGGTGCCCAAATTTAGATTTCTTCTTTTCTTGGCCGACCAAGGTTTTGTGGCTTAATTTGGGGCTTGAAAGATGGGAGTTGTCTCCTTGATTTTTGGGTCAACGCATTTCTTCCATAGCCAACCAAGCTCTTTGGGAAGTAAGCTTGATATGGAGCTTGGAACAAGGATCATGTCTCCATTACCCATTGACCTTCCTTGGCTACCGATAGCTCCTTTGGAAAGAGGCTTGATAGGTGGAGGGAAGGGAGGAAAGAATCAAGGAATGGCACCCACAAATTTAGCATTTCCTTCATGCCTTGGCCACCCACTTATCATGGTAATGTGGTGCCACATGGGATGGATGAGGTGGTGCTCAAGGACTGAAGTGGCATCTTTCAAAGATTGGGAGATGGTTTGACCTTTTAATAAATGGACTAGACTCAATGACCACTCCAAGCTTGGGCCCAATCTTCAAGTAGACTTGGACTAGAACCAACTTAGCTAAATACAGGACCCACTAACCTAACTTGACCAAATTGATCAAGGTACAGGACTAAAACATAAACACATGGCTTAAATTAAAAATTGCTTAGGCTTGAAGCCTTATTATAGAATCCAACAGACTAAATCCTAGTAAGAGATCCATAGAGGGTTGAGGAGCCTCTGCCTGATTCTGGTGCCCACACCAGTTCTCCCGGGGTGGGAGGAACTCGACCCTGTCAAGTAAGGGTTGATTTGGCTCTTGTACTCCTTCAGAATGTCAGAGTCGAGGCATTGCAAGCCCTCCCGGGTAATCTATGAATCATCAAACTCCGATCGGCCATGCCATCGGACCAAGTAACACTGATAGCCTTTGCCCCGGGTGGTCATAGCTTGATCATCCAGGACACACTTGATCCGCTCTCCTTTCTAAGGTAAAATTGGAGGTAGACACTCTGGGTCAGGTTAACTCTCAAATGAAAGGTCAGGCCCAAATGGCTCATTGGGTATGTTTGCTGGTTCCCTATCTCGACTAAGTCCGAGATATTGAAAGTTGAGCTAATGCCATAATCCGAGGGTAGCATAAGCACATAGGCATTAGGGCCAACTCTCTTTATTGCTCTAAAGGAGCCAGCTCCATGAGCATGAAATTTTTTAATGGTTCCTGGTGGAAACCATTTAGGCCTAAGCCTAATCATTACAGAATCCCTTATTTCATATTCTTTGGCTTACTTTCTGGAATCGGCCAAATTCTTGTATTAGGTTGATTTTCAGGCTAATTTCCTTATGCATGCCTTTAATATGCAGTGCAAATAATTTTGCGGACTCTGAGACTCATACTGACACTTGACAAAAATAGACTCAACTATGTGTTCTTATTGAGAAAAAAATTATTGGACTCTCTAGGTCCTAAACCTAACAGATTATTTACTCACTAGGTTTGACCCTGGTCTGGTATGCACATGAAAAATTACCATGGACCCCTAGCAAATGCCATAAGGTCTTCCAAAAGTAGGTCGCGAATGGTATAGGCTTTAAAGGTTCATGCAACCTGGTGATCTCAATATAATGTAACCTAATGGCTTTAGAAACATGAGAAGGCTCAGGGAAGGGTAGGAAATAGTAGTCAGAGTCTTGGGGCAATCTATGGGAAGCATGAAACAGACCTTGGTTATTTAGGATAATCTTAAATTTTGGACATTGATCTATGGGTGCAAGTTCTAGGGTAGGCCGGGTGTTCCTAGATGGTGGAAGGTCATCAGGAAGGTCTTTAGGAAGTTTATCTTGAAAGTCCTATAAACTAATGTCTACTACTTAGGGTTATTCCTTAGGGACTTGTTCCTGGCCCTTTTCTATTGGCAATACTTGCGAACCTTTACTTTCATTTACTATGTTTAATCCTGGCTCAGTCACTCCAAATTTTATCATGGGTTCAAGATCTTTTTTAATGAGTTCCTCGGTGATTTCAACATTGGGTCTATCTTCATCACACTTCTCCACTAAAATTGATTCATAGATGTCTTCTTTGGATTCCTTAATGGGTTCAGGGGTTTCTTCACTTAAATTCTCAGTGGGTTTAATCTTTTCTCCCTAAAATTCTTCACAAGGTTCTTCTCTCTAGGTTGTTTCAGGAATCTCTTTTGTGGCAGGGGTTCCCCCAGTCATCACATTCTCTAACTCTTTAGCCTTGATCAGGTTGACTTCTAGCTTCTTTTCCTTTAGGCTACTAGATCGTTTTTTAACCTGGTCCATGAACTCCTGATGGGTCCCTTAGGGTGAACCTTCGAGCTGGGTTAGGGTGCGGGACTCTTTTGGACTCTGCCTCTAAGGAGGGGTCATGTTGAGTGAATCTCCTAGGGTGGGGAGGTGACTCAGACTCCAGTTCAATGGATGGTCTATTGCCCTTTTCTAGGGTTCTTAGCCTTGTTTCAAATTTGTTTTCAAACTCATCAAACCTATTATTCAACCTAGCTAACTGTTTAATGATGACATTTAATTGATCCTCATGATCGTTCTCCATGGGTTCACTCGACTGGGAATGATGGGGGTGATAGGGGACTTCTGATCTAGTCGACATGCAACACACAACGAAAGGTGCTACTGGTTTGCTAGACACAGGAGTTCAATCAAAATCGTTCAACGTAGAAGACACACAGCACAATAATTAGCCCTTTCACCAGCCAAGTAAGAGGTGGGAGTGTAGGAGGCCCCCTTGCTTTCGCAAGGACCCAATTAAAGAACCACAACACCACTTAGATCATTTTGATGCTAGACCTCTTGCCTTAAATACCGCCTTCCCGGTACCAATTGAAGGGTTGTATGCAACCAGCTTCCCCAAAATAGTCAAACCCAACTTGTTGATGTCCCTAATCCATTAGGTTGCTACTAGATTTTAGATTAGGTTTGGGATTGAAATGCAAGGGTGGTTGTTTTTGGGCCAAGGAAAGGTAATGACTTCCTTCCCTTATCTTATGATATTGATCCCCTTAAGTGAATTATGAAATTGATGGCATACAAATAATCTAATGAAATGTATCTAAGTTTTTTTTTGTTTGTGTTTTGAATTTTTTGATGTATGATAGCAGAAAATAATATGCTAGAAATAACAAAATATGAACCTAAATGTAAAACTAAACTATATGAAAAATGAAAGTGGGATGAGATGCACTTGCTAGAATTTTTAGAACATAATTTTTCTCAGATGGTAATCATCCATGTGAAAATTCTACAGACTGAAATAAAATCTAAAAAAATTCTGGAAAATACTTCTAATTATTCAAAATCTAGAAAAATAAAAATCATAAAAATCTGACATTCCTACAAGCAGAAGTAACTAAAATAGTAGACTATATACTGAGATAAAAAATTGCAGAAATTTGAAGATACTAGATTCTAATGATGCAAAACTATTCTTTAAGATATAAAAATTATCTCCTTGTGTTCCCCTTCAAAGATCAATCACATCGGCACCCCTACATGCCATAGGAAATCCCCATGGAATAGGATGTGAGTGTCTTGCAGCCCTTCTTTTTGCTATGACCGGACAGTCATGGTGAAGCACCCAATCCAAGTACTTAAGAAGATGCTAAGTCCTAACCATGGTTTGATACCAAACATGATGTGGGATGAAGCTCTGATACCAAACATGATGTAGGACTAACTAGAGGCTAGGATTAGATGGAATGATGCAAGTGATTTTTCTTTTGTGATTTTTAGGTTTTAATAAGGTTAAGGATTCCCGAAGACGAGCAAGAGTAGATCTAGGGTTTCTATAATAACAAGAACTTCAAGCAAGTAAATAAGTCCCTAAACAAGGATAAAAAGAGGACCCCGAAATTGAAAAGCCTTGTAGGACTTAGCTCTTGGATCAATACCAAGTTAAGAGTTTAGGGTTGCAAACCTTGTAAAGCTTTGATATGCCCGATGCCAAGTTCACTCGCTCTCACGGATGTGGCCTGGAGGATCAAGCCTTCAACCCTCACCGGCTTTCCGTCTGGAGGTCACGAAGGCAAGGGAGACCGATTCCGTGTCTGTGGCACCTGGAGGATTGCGAGCAATAAAGATCAATGTCAGGTTTCAACAAGAAACAAGAAGCAATGAAGGAACAGAAGTTGAAGATGGTGGTGTTCGGGGATCTTCTTGCTTGGTGCCCAAATGGATCATCCAGATGGCTTCCGAACTTGAAGATGAAATATGGCCTATGTGGAAGAGATGGTAGCTTAGAGCCTCACACCCCTCGATGCCCAAAGGTGAAGGCGCTCCCTCACGAAGATCGACGTTCTTAAGGAATGAAGGCAAACTAGAAGAATATCACTCAAACTTATCTTATTCATTCATTCAAAATTAGTCCATACAAGGGAAGGGCAAGGCCCTTTATATAGGCACCTTAAAACCCATTCAAATTCAAATGAAAAAAATACAAAGCTTCATGAAGAGGGTGCCCATATTCAGATTTCTTCTTCTCTTGGCCGACCAAAGTCTTGTGGCTTGATTTGGGGCTTGAAAGATGGGAGTTGTCTCCTTGATTTTTGGGGCAATGCATTTCTTCCATAGCCAACCAAGCTCTTTGGAAAGTAAGCTTAATATGGTGCTTGAAACAAGGATCATGTCTCCATTACCCATTGACCTTCCTTGGCTGCCCATAGCTCTTTTGGAAAGAGGCTTGATAGGTGGAGGGAAGGGCAGAGAGAATCAAGGAATGGCGCCCACAAATTCAGCATTTCCTTCTTGCCTTGGTCGCCCACTTGTCATGGTGATTTGGTGCCACTTGGGTTATATGAGGTGGTGCTCAAGGATTGAAGTGGCATCTTTCAAAGATTGGGAGATGGTTTGACCTTTTAATAAATGGACTATACTCAAAGACCACTCCACGCTTGGGCCCAATCTTCAAGTAGGCTTGGACTAGAACCAACTTAGCTAAATACAGGACTCACTGACCCAACTTGACCAAATTGATCAAGGTACAAGACTAAAACAAAAATACTTGAGTTAAATTAAAAATTGCTTAGGCTTGAAGCTTTATTATAGAATCCAACAGATAAACCATAGTTAGAGATCCATAGAGGGTTGAAGAGCCTCTATCTGATTTTGGTGCCCACACCACAAACCTAGTTTGTATTCATGGAGTCCATTTTAGATTTCATGGCATCAAGCTATTTGTTAGAGTCTTTACTCTTGACAGCTTCTATGTAGGTCAAAGGATCATCATCTTGAATGATGTTGGCTTTATTATTATTTCTAATGACAAAGTCATATCTGAGAGGTGCATCCCACACTCTCTGACCTATGAAAAAGTGGTGTTTGTTGTGGTGGTACCTTATTAATAGGTACTTATGGTTGAGAAACTTGAGGTTGATTATCTATAGGAGTAGGTTGTTGGTCTTGTAATTTATTTAGTTTAAGTATCCTGCGATTGCCTCATTCTTGGATAAATCTCTTTTCCAAGAAAGTGGCATGCCTACTGACAGAAACCTTTTATTCAGTAGGATGATAAAAGAGGTATCCAATACCTTTTTAAGGATAACCTAGAAACCTATATTTATTAACCCTAGCACCCAGCTTATGTCCAAATATATTTCTAACAGAAGCTAGGCTATCCCAAATCTTAAGATATTTAAAACTTGGTCATTTGCCTCTCCATAATTCATATGAAGTGCTAGCTACTGATTTTGATGGTACTCTATTTAGTATATAAGCAGCAGTCTTTAGGGCATAATTCTAGAAGGATGCAAGAATATCAGTGAAGCTCATCATGGACTTTACCATATCTAAGAAGGTATGATTCTTCACTATCTACTACACCATTTAATTGTGCTGTATATGCAGGTGTCCATTCTGAGAAAACATCTTTGTCCTTAAGATGATCAAAAAACTTACTAGATAAGTATTCTCCTCCTTGATCTAATTGAAGGATTTTAATACTCTTTCCAATTTGTTTCTCAATCATACTTTGATACTCTTTAAATTTATAAAAGACTTCAGATTTATATTTCATAAGATACACATATCCAAACCTAGATAAATCATAAATAAAGATGATGAACTAAGAGTATCCTCCTGGCTTGAGTTGACATGGGTCCATATATATTTGTATGTATTAAACCTAATAAATTAGTTGCCCTATCTCCATAACCAGTAAACAAAGACTTGGTCATTTTATCCATGAGACAGGATTCACAAGTTCCTAATGTTGGATAATCATAGAGATCAAAGAATTTATCTTTGTATAACTTGTTTATCATAGACTCACTAATATGACCTAATTAGCAATGCTCAAGGAAGGTGACATTGACATCTTCTCTTTCTTTTCTTGTTTTCAATAAGTAAAACTTCATAATTGAGTGAAAGAACTAAAAGATCATTAACAAAAAAACTAGTTCCAAAAGAACTAAAAAACCATTAACAAATAAACTAGTTCTAAAACTTATTAGAATGAGAAATAGAGCATCTACTGCTCTTTATATTAATTTCAAAACCTTGTTGTAATAATAAGGGTACTGAAATAATATTTCTAATAATATTTGGAACATAGAAACAGTCTTTCAAATATAAAACTTTGCCCGAAGGAAATGATAAGAGATAGGTGCCCGTAGCTTTCGCTTGAATGGCTTCACCACTCACAGACTAAAGCTTGAACTCTCCTGATGCGGGATGATCCTAGGACTACCATAATTGTAGAAAAATAAAAGCTAATTTTTTTAGAATTTTTATTAGGAATTTAATTTGCAGGCTAAAGTTTCCAAAATCGAGTAAAGCATAGTAGGAAAACTAGTAACAAAAGAAACTATCATACCTACAAAAGACTCATGCAAAATAATAAAATGGAGGATCTTGGAGATTGGAAAACCCTCAGTTACGATAGCATACCTTCAGCAAATCAGAAGCTAGGAGGGGGAAGGACTTTACCAAGCACCGATTCGAAGATCTGGTCAATGAAGGGGTCATACAACACTCGGGATCATCGCTTGGAAGACAAACCTTCAATTCCTTGGTTTAGGCTACTATCTGGGATAAGTCCTGGAGGCAAAGAGGGCCTCCTCCTTGGAGGGGAAACACCACGGGGAGCCTGCAAGCATCATAAGTCATCAAGAATACAAGTTAGAAAGAAAAAGAAGCGAATTAGGGTTTGGGAAAGAGGGAATTAGGATTTCAGAAGCTGGCAGTTGGAGGGGGAAGATGGCCACTTGCTGATGGATGGCTTAGGGATTCTTCTCCTTGGCATGTTAGGGTTTGGATGAGAGTGCTTTGGGATCACTAGGGCTTGGATGAATTAGGGCTCATAAACAAAACTCACACACCTTAACACAAGAACACAAAAACTAAACTTAACACAAAATCTCAGTAGGGTGTTGATTCATGAATAAAAGATGCTTATAAGAGGGGGAGGGGTGGGATATTTATAGATGTTCTCCAAGTCCTCTCCTAGTTAGGATAGGATTACAAAGTTGAGAGGAAGAGGGATTACATGTTTGCTTAAAATTAGGAGAACACAATTTGAGTGAAAATAAAACTAGATCTCTTTATTTCAATTGAATTTCTCCCTTCCTTAGACTTAGTCAAAGGCACCCTGGGCTTGGTCTCTTGGGCATGGATGCCTAAAATAGAGTTGGGCTTGGCTTTAGGGCAGCAAGGGGCATTCACCATTAGTTTGGCCCATGGACTTATGGGCCTTGGAAGCTGGGGTGCCCTGGTATCAGCATATTCCTTGGAATCTTGGTTCTGGTGCTCATGAGCTTGACTCCTGGTGATGTGGGACTAAGCTAGGAGGATCGTTGGAGAGCTGAGAAGTTTTCTGTGATTAGGGTCAAGAAGGCAAAGAAACAAATGTAGGGGAAAGAAAGATGGATACTCTATGGACTTGGAACTTACCTTCACGGAGAGACCTCTCACCTCTAGGGCATCTCACCCACCCCACTACATGAATCCTAGGGCATCCACCCATCTCACTACATGGAAGCCTAGGGCATCCCACCCAAATCGCTACCTGGGGTCGTGAAGGAGAAGCTTCAAGATCATAGAAGGGACTTAGCAAGAAAAAAGATAACTAGGGCCTCATATCCCACGACACTCGAAAGCGAAGGCAGTGGGGTCTCACACCCCTCGATACCCGCAGGTGAAGGAAAGACATGCCTCATGCCCACTCTTAATGGAGGTAGAACCAAGAACACTCTTTTCTCAAAAATTCATAATTCTTCATATTTTATTCAAGAGAGGAGGTGCCTTTATATATGCTTAGAAAACTTAGGATCCAAGTAAAGAATACAAGGCATGTAGCTCATAAAAGGTAACATCCCAAACTTGCTTTGTTTGTAGCCTGATAACATGGTATAAAACTAAACACAATCCTCCCCATATGGTGAGAAATCAAACTAATCCTAATCTAAAACTAATTTAAATAACTTCCTACCTGGTCCATACATCTAGATTTAAAATAAATAAATTAGGCATACTCTGAATTCACCAAGATCAGTGCCTGCTCTGAAATCTATGCAAACACTCTAGGCTTTGAGATTCGTGCACAAATTTTCTCTTCCCATGGAACAGAGATATCGGTGGATGGGGTGGAGGACGCGAATGCCACAGGTAGAAAATTACTTCCTAACTGGTCCATACATCCAAATTTAAAATAAAAAAATTAGGCATACTACGAATTCACCAAGATCAGTGCCTGCTTTGAAATCTATGCAAACACTCTAGGCTTTGAGATCCATGCATAAATTTCTCCTTCTCGTGGAATAGAGAGATTAATGAACGGGGTGGAGGATGCGGAGGTCGCGGGTAGGACGGCGAGGGCAAGGTGGAGGGTGGATGGGTCGGAGGGGTTGGAGCGCCACAGCGCAAAGATCTAGCCCAGGACGTCGAGCTCGCGGGCGAGGCCGAGGGCGGACGGGCCGAAGGGGTTGGAGTGCTACAGCATGAAGATCTGGCCCTGGACACCGAGCTCGTGGGTGAGGCGTAGGGTTGACAGGCTGGAGGGGTTGGAGCACCACAATACGAGGACGTGGCCCAGGCTCACGGGCTAGGCGGAAGGCAGACGAGCCGGAGGGGTTGGCAGCGAGCAGTTCATCGTTGAGCCACTAGTGGAGCTTTTGGACTTCATGGTGGCCAGGCGGTGAGGCTGATGGTGACGATGATGGGGCGGCAATGTAGGGAGAAGCGGTGGCGCCACTTGCCTTGGAACAAGGAATAGTGGATAAGGGCTTGGGGACGGCCAGTTCATGTTCTCGGCATCTCCTCCATCTATGGGCGGCTCTCGGTGATGCGATTCTGAATGATAGTGATGGACGGTGGTGCGGGGGAGAGGGGCGTGGAACGGCGTTGCCAGAGAAGTAGTGGCGGATGGCCGTGGGCGGTTCCACTGGGATTCGCTAGTGTTCCCACGAGAAGATCATCGTCGGGGGTTGAAGGTGGATGGCCATCGAGGGTCGGCGATGGTCAGTCATGGCGGATCATGGACTGGCAATGAAAGATTGGGAGTTCTGGTAACATAGTCTTGATGTTGAAGATGACGGGGATAAGGAGGAATAAGTCAGGAATAAAAAAGGGATAAAGTAGGAATAGTGGGGATAATTGGAATAGGTGGAATAAAAAAATTAAAAATAATAATAAAAAATAAAATTTGGGATTAAAAAAAGAGAAAAACCTTGATGGGTTTTGATGTCCCCATCATTCCCCTGAGGTTGGAAAAACATGACTCCGTCGAGTCAGGCTCGTTGCAATTTTTTTTTTCTCTTCTTTTTTTTTTTCTTTTTTCAACCCTAATCCTCTCCTGCTCTGATACAAAAATTGATGTGGGACTAAACTAGGAGGATTGTTGGACAGCTGAGAAGTCTCCTATGATTAGGGTCAAGGTGGTGGAAAAAAAATGTAGGGGAAAGAAAGATGGATACTCGATGGACTTGGGACTTACCTTCGTGGAAAGACTTCTCACCTCTAGGACATCTCACCCACCCCACTACATGTAGCCTAGGGCATCCCACCCATCTCACTACATGCGGAGCCTAGGACAGCCCACCCAAATTGCTTCTTGGGGCTGTGAAGGAGAAGCTCCAATATCATAGAGGGGACCCAGCGAGGAAGAAGATAATTAAGGCCTCACGTCCCTCGATGCTCGAAAGTGAAGGAAGTGGGGTCTCACACCCCTCGACTCCCGTAGGTGAAGGAAAGACGGGCCTCATGCCCACTCCTAATGAAGGCAGAACTAAGAACACTCTTTTCTCAAAAATTCATAATTCTTCATATTTTATTCAATAGAGGAGGTGCCTTTATATAGGCTTACAAAACTTATGATTTAAGTAAAGAATACAAGTCATGTAGCTCTTAAAAGATGACACCCCAAACCTACTTTGTTTGTAGCCTGAAAACATGGTAGAAAACTAAACGCAATCCTCCCCATATGGTGGGAAATCAAACTAATCCTAATCTAAAACTAATTTAAATAACTTCCTAACTGGTCCATACATCTAGATTTAAAATAAATAAATTAGGCATACTTTGAATGAATTTACCAAGATCAGTGCCTGCTCTGAAACTGTGCAAACACTCTGGGTATTGAGATTCGTGCATAAATATCTCCTTCCCGTGGAACAGAGAGATCGGCAGATGGGGTGGAGGATGCGAAGGCCACTGGTAGGATGGCGGGGGCGAGGCGCAGGGCAGACGGGTTGGAGGGGTTGGAGCACCACAGCACGAAGATCTGGCGTAGGATGTCGAGCTCGCGGGCATGGTAGAGGGTAGACAGGCCGAAGGGGTTGGAGTGCCATGGTGCGAAGATTTGGCCCAAGATGTCGAGCTTACAGGCAAGGCAAAGGGTGAATGGGCCAGAGGAGTTGGAGTGCCACAGCACGAGGACATGGCCCAGGCTTGCGGGATTGGTGGAAGGCAGACGGGCTGGAGGGGTTGGCACCGATCAGTTCATCGATGAGCCACCGGCTTTCGGACTTCATGGTGGCCGGGCGGTGAGGCTAATGGTGACGGTCATGGGGCAATGTTGCATGGAGAAGTGGTGGCGCCACTTGCCTTGGAACAAGAAACAAAGGAGAAGGGCTTGGGGATGCTCGGTTCATGTTCTCGTCATCTCCTCCATCTGCGAGCGGCTCTCGGTGATGCAATTCGAACGGTAGCGGTGAACGACGGTGCAAGGGAGAGGGGCGCGACATGGCACGGGCGGTGCAGCGGGGGCGGACGGCCATGGGCGGTTCCGGTGGGATTTGTCGATGTTCCCACGAGAAGATCATCGCTAGGGGGAAAGGTGGATGGCCGTCAGGGATCGCCGGTGGTCAGGCGTGCCAGATCTGGGACCGACGGCAAAAGATTGGGAGTTATGGTAACATAGTCTTGAGGTTGAAGATGACGGGGATTAGGAAGAATAAGTCAGGAATAAAAAAGGGATAAAGTGGGAATAGTGGGGATAACTTGAATAGGTGGAATAAGAAAATTAAAAAAAATAAAAAAAATAAAATTTGGGATAAAAAAAAGAAAAAAACATGGATGGTTTTGATGTCCCCATCAATTGGGCTTGGAATCTCTTGGCCTATGGTGCTATGATATCTCTAGAATCTTGGGGTGCCCTGGTTTGAGAATATACTCTGGCATATAGAGGGTATCAAGGCATCTAGAGGGTATCAAGGCATCTAGAGGCATCTGGGGCATCTAGAAGGAATCTTGGACCCTTGGGTGGCAAACAAGGCCCAATAAGCTAATATGAAGGCTTCTGGCTCCTGGATGAGGCCTAATGGAACTTTAAAACTGTGTAACCTCTCATCTTGTACAAAATTGAACTCATATTAATACTCAAGTACTCAATAACTGGACTAAGGTTAAGACAAATCAACTTGACTCAACTTATTACAAGATTCAATCTTACTTGATTATCAAATTGTGACACATGACTATGGCTCTAAACCCTAATCAAGAAATCATATGTGACCCAGTAATTTATGTCTGATCCTGGTGCCCCCACCAATTCTCCCGGGGTGGTAGGATCTCGACCCCATCGAGTAAGGGTCAATGTGGCTTTCATATAGCTCAAGAAGGTTTGGTTTGAGGCACTGCAGATCCTCATGGATGATCCACGTGTCCTCAGATTTTGGCCAACCTTGCCAACAAACCAAATACCGGTAATAACCTGTGTTCGGGGTACTAATGGCTTGGTCATCCAGGATGCGCTCAATCCTTTCCTCACTATCAGGCCAATTTGAAAGTGGACTCTCTGGGGTGGGTTCACTCTCAAGGGAAGGAATTGGTTCAAGATGCTCACTAGGTATCGTTGCTAACTCCCAATACTCCATAATGTCTGAAATGTTAAAAGTGGAGCCAATACCTAATTCGTGTAGCAACTCGGGCACATAGGCATCGAATCCAACTCTCTTCATTATTTTGAATGGTCTAGCTATGTGAGCATGGAATTTCTTTACGATCACAAAATCTCCTATAGAAAATTCCTTAACTCTCTTTTGGGAATTAGCCAAGTTCTTAAATGTTTCATTACTTAGATTAATCTTTGGCTAAGTTCTTGATATAGATGCAAATATGCTGGACACATGTAGACTCCTAACAGATGATGCAAGAGAGTCGTACTCCTAATGACATGCAGATAAAACACCTAATGTGGGCAAATAGCTCATGCTAACACTTCTTGATATGCAAATTTTATTAAACCCTACACTACAACTATGGGTTTAACCTTTTGTTAGGTGGGTGACATGCATATGAGAATGGTGCATGGACTCCTACTAAGTGCCGTAGGGTCCTCCAAAAGTAAGATGCAAATATGACATGCTCAATGAATGCATGCATTATACTTACCTCTATAAAATGCAGATGAACGGTTAAAGAAGCATAAGAAAATCCAAGAAAAGGCAGAAAATATGAGGTGGATTCAGGGTTGGTCTGGTTAGGTAGAAAGTAAGAAAAGAGATTGGAATTGATCGGATAGACTAAGAGATAAGAAGGTATTTTAGGGATAGTCCTATACTAATGAGGTTGACCTTATGGGGTTGAGGCATATTTAAAGGGTCTGTATAATGGAAGAAAGGGTTGTTGATTTCAGGGAAGAGATCAAATCGAGTCAAAGAGGTCACTTCATCCTGAGGGTACTGATTTAAGGAGATCAAGTTCTTAATAAATTCTTCTGGCTCATAACCAAAGGACTGGGCTCTATAGTTGGGCTTTCTTTTAGTAGCTCCTCAGGTAAGGTTCTGATAGTAGTATTTAGGTTCTCTTCCTCTAGCAAGTCTTCCACTCCAGGTTCAGCTTGGGTGTGGTCAGGTTCAACTAATGTTGGGTTGTCTTCTACCTGGTCCAACCTATTGGTTGCTTGGTTATTTGTTTGGTTTATTTGGTTAACCGGGGTGATTAATTGAGAACAAGATTGGTTAAACTTATGGTTCATCTAGGCAAACTGGGCTTGGGTTTGGGTATTCATCTAAACAAACTGATCAGTCATGGCTTTCATAAGGGTCTCAAAATTGAAATCCATGGCTGAGTTGGGTTGGGGTGTAGACTTCTGGTATTGGATTCCTAGTCTAGTGGTCACGCAAACAAACAATCAATCAAGGTGGAATGATGTAGCCAAGCATGCAAAGGGTTAGCTTAATCTAGGGTTTCCTAGACCTAGAGCCAAAACTGAGTGGGTCAGCTCAACTTACACCCAACTCAACAACTAATCTTTCCTCGAGCCAGGTAGAGGGTGGGAATGTGGGAGGCCCCCCGTGCTTTCACAGGGACCCAATTAAAATCCACAACACTACTTAGGTCATTTGACTTTGGACCCCCAGCCTTAGACACCAGATTCTAGTAATAGTTGGAGAATTGGATGCACTAGTTGGCCCACACAATTCAGACCTTACCTATTGGTGTCACCTAGACCACTAGGGCAAATTAAGTCTAATTAATTTTAATTTAGGCTTGGGTCAGTATGATGATGGTTGTTTTGGGCCCAGGATAGGGGATGAAATCCTGCCCTGATGTTAGATAGCAATTGCCCTTAAGATTAGGTTAAAGAGATGATGGCAATCGATAGTCCTGATGTAATCTAAAATAATCAAAAAAATAAAATATTATATATATATATTATGAGGTACAAAGTTAGGTTTTAATTAATTAGGTTAGCAAACAAATTGGGCTTGGGATTGGGGTGTGTGGAAGTTGGTTAGGTTTGGTTAAGTCAAGTGTGCAGAGTTCATAGAATTCTAAGATTTAGGGTTCTGAATAATGTAGTGTTTGACATGGGTTTTGATGCAGAAGAAAATCATAAAACTTCTAGGATAGAGGATAGATGGTGTTGATGACCTCTACCAAATTTTATGCAAAACAAAAATCAGATGATGATGGAAATCCTAGGGTATTTGGACTGATATCGAAATCTAAGGTTTTCAGTTAGGGTTCCTAATATGCCAAATTTTTGGACTTTTAGTTTTTTATAAAATTAATTAAAAATTATGATAAAATTAAGGACAAGATATAAAACACTTCATGCAAATTTCATAGAAAAATAAAGTTTATAGGTGGTCAAAATCAGATGAAAAATAGACACCTAATGCAGCTAGCAGGATGCATAATTAGGGTTTATGATCCTAATGCAGATGAATGCTTTTCTAAACATGCTCTAATATCAAACTGATGTGGGATGATCCTAGGACTACCATGATGGCAAGAAAATAGAAACTAATTTTTTTTAAAAAAAATTTAGGAATTTAATTTGCAGGCTAAAGTTCCCGAAATCGAGTAAAGCATAGAGAGAAAACTAGTAACAAAAGAAACTATCATACCAGCAAAAGACTCTTGCAAAATAATAAAAGGGAGGATCTTGGAGATTGAGAAACCATCAGTTAGGATAGCATACCTTCAAAAAAGTAGAAGCTAGGAGGGGGAAGGACTTTACCAAGCACCGATTCGAAGATCCTATCGATGAAGGGGTCACACAGCACTCGGGATCATCGCCTGGAAGACAGACCTTCAGTTCCTTGGTTCGAGCAGCTATCTAGGATCAATCCTGGAGCCAAAGTGGGCCTCTTCCTTGGAGGGGAAATACCACGGGGATCCTGCATGCATCAAAGGTCAGCAAGTAAACAAGTTAGAAAGAAAAAGAAGCGAACTAGGGTTTGAGAAAGAGGGAATTAGGGTTTCAGAAGCTGGTGGTTGGAGGGGGAAGATGGCCACTTGCTGATGGATGTCTTAGGGATTCTTCTCTTTGGCATGTTAGGGTTTGGATGAGAGTGCTTTGGGATGGCTAGGGCTTGGATGAAGTAAGGCTCATAAACAAAACTCACACACCTCAACACAAGAACACAAGAACTCAACTTAACACAAAATTTCAGCAGGGTTTTGATTCATGAATAAAAGATGCTTACAAGAGGGGGAGGGGTGCGATTTTTATAGATGTTCCCCAAGTCCTCTTCTAGTTAAGATAGGATTATAATGTTGAGTGGGAGAGGGATTACATGTTTGCTTAAAATTAGGAGAATACAATTTGAGTGAAAATAAAACTAGATCTCCTTGTTTGAATTGAATTTCTCCCTTCCTTGGACTTGGTTAAAGGCACCCTGGGCTTGGTCTCTTGGGCTTGGACGCCTAAACTAGAGTTGGGCTTGGATTTAGGGAAGCAAAGGGCATCCTCCATTGGTTTGGTGCATGGGCTTATGGGCCTTGGAAGCTGTGGTGCCCTGGTATCAGCATATTTTTTGGAATCTTGGTTCTGGGGCTCATGGGATTGACTCTTGGGCTTGGAATCTTTTGGCCTGCGGTGCTAGCATATCTTTGGAATCATGGGGTGCGCTGGTCTCGAAATATACACTGGCATCTGGAGGGTATCAAGGCATCTGGAAAGCATCTGGAGGGCATCTAGGGCATCTGGAAGGAATCTTGGACCCTAGGATGGCAAACAAGGCCAAATAAGCTGTTATGAAGGCTTCTAGCTCCTGGATGAGGCCTGGTGGAACTTCAAAACTATGTAACCTCTCCTCTTGTACAAAATTAAGATCATACTGGACTAATACTCAAGTACAGGACTCAATAACTAGGGTTAAGATAAATCAACTAGCCTCAACTTATTACAGGACTCAATCTTACTTGATTACAAAATTATGATACATGACTAAGGCTCTAAACCCTAATCAATAAACCATATAGGATCCAGTAACTTGTGTCTGATCCTGGTGCCCTCACCATCTCCCTTCTTCAATCTCCTAATTATGTGAAGTCCAAACAAAGACTTGCATATATGAGATCCACATGCGGTATCTAACACCCATGAATCAGAAGCTAAAGTACTTAATGACAAGTTAGTTTGTATCATGTACAAATCTTTTGATGCTCCACTGGCATCAGGATTTAGACTAGCAAATATGACTTGCTGTTCATCTTCTAGTGTCCCTGCTTGCTGTAGTGAAAACAGGTTCCATTAGCAAAGGGTTTCTTTGCCTTTCTCCTCTTTTGGATATTTTTCTTAGGGTTTCCATTCTCTTTGAACCCTTTTTTATTACTATTTTCTTCTTCCTATCAATTAGAAGAAGATGTGCCTTGTCTTCTTTGACATGGCTAACAGCTATCTTAAGCATATTAAGTTGCTTTGGTAATGAAAGGATCAATCTGTTCATATGATAGCTTATGACAAATTAAGAGAAGGAATTAGGGAGTGATTTCAGGATCAAGTCCTGAAAACCGTAATTGAGCTAATTGAATGATTAAGTCAATCATCTTTAGTACATGGACTTGAATAGATGAGCCCTCCTCATATGTGCTTGAAATAATTGTGTCGATATTTCATATTGGGTAGCCCTATTTTGCTCTCCATAAAGCTCTATAAGATTGAGTAGTATGGACTAAGTTTCCATTGCTTCATGTTGCCTTTGTAATTTATTGCTTATAGAGTCCAACATAATGTACATAACATTTAAACTATCATTCTACCATATTTTATATGTGGCCCTTTTCTCCTTCAAAGCATCATCTCTGATCGGATCTGGATCATGAGAATTAAGGTTGTAGAATATCTTTTCTTGAGTTAAGACAATTTTCAGGTTCTTTAATCAATCCACATAATTAGGATCGATCAACTTATTATTTTTTAAATATCCCATGATGATAAAGTAGAAGCTATAATTTTAATTTATATAAAGAACAATGTATA
The DNA here is from genome assembly GCA_021397845.1 of Areca catechu. Classification (NCBI taxonomy): domain Eukaryota; kingdom Viridiplantae; phylum Streptophyta; class Magnoliopsida; order Arecales; family Arecaceae; genus Areca; species Areca catechu. The sequence goes on from CM038043.1 coordinate 112,044,428, forward strand.
AGCAGACCATTCAAGATGATATACATAACTAGATAAGGACTTATTAATTTGATTATGTCTCTCACTATTTTTCTTTAAATATCATAGCCCTCACCTATTGTAAGCGAGAAATCCTAACAGGATTTTTTTTTGAGGTTGAGATCTCAATCCCTCATAAATTCCTTGTGATTACATAACAAACATTTATGAGTTCAAGGATAGGAAAATTTCTTTTTCAATTGCAAACCATGCAACTCTCAACATGACAGCTACCTCTAACACATTTATAGCCTTGTGTTTACACAACAAACTATAATATCTTAGTTTAGTCAAACCCTTCATTTCCATATAGCCATGAATGAATAATGTTGTCTTTGTCTTAAATAACAAAGCAACACCATCAATCATGCTATAAAGCATTAGATGTACCAAGATAAATTTTATATCAAACCCTATAGTAGGCCTTGTGTTATAGAACAAACGTATTATAGTTTTTGACATAAATTTGGCTTAGCATGAAGGAAGGCAATTAATAGTGTTTTAATCAATTAGCATTTCCAAATCAAGGTCAAAATTAATCTAATTAGCAAGGTAAGTAGGAGAGAGATGGAAGACCCCCTGTGCTTGTCTTAGACACCAAAAGTTTTAGCCAAGTAAGTAATGGACCCAATTAAAAACCATATTTTCTTTACCTTCCTAGAACTACTTTCTTAGACACCAATTGATCAATCAAATCCTAAATGAATTTGCATTATGATTTTACAACACTACGACTAAGTATAATTTTTAAAGAGGGTTTTCACGGTCTCACGCACATCCTAATACTACAAACTATCTAACAGGCATACCATAACATCATATGTGCTGTCAAGTGTGTCATCATATAGGATAACCTTATAACATAGTAGACATCCACCACCATATTAGGACAACCTTATTTTAGAATGATGACTGAAGAATCTAAATATATCTCAATGTCGATTAGGGTTTAAGTGAAACCCTAATTAGTGGCATACATCAATCAACATATGCTATAACTATTATGATAGACATAACATTTAAACATTAAATTGACTATTAATTGAATAAATCAAGATGGCTTTGATATAACTGTTGCGTTATGATTGCACAGTGAAAGATTGGATTTCAAAATTTTAATCCTTGAAATCCTAGTCAGCCGAAACCCTAGACCTAAGACTTCCTTGATTATATCAATTAATAGGACAAATGTTAGGAAATAGAAGAATTCCTGTAATGCTATTATCCTTTATTCTACTAGGCAAACAAGTGTATGTCATCTAGAGGTGATGCACATAGGAATTGGATCAAAGCACTCCTATTTCTTATTCGAGTCCTTTCAATGCCTTTCTTTTTTCAGCAGCCTTTCTTCTCTTTTAGGATCATTTTCCTTTCAAAGAGTATCTCAAAACCTTTCTAAAAACTTTCTTACTATCCTATAATCTTTTTTAATTCTCTTCATATGACATCGTCTTAAAATGATAGACTTGTGTTAAAATAAAAGACTTGTCTGTTGTCAAGACAAACTTCGAATATTTTTGTTTCAATCATTGAAGCCTTTAAATAGGAAGAGAGGAGGTTCCTAATAAATCCTTTCATCAGTCTCTAATCTAATATTTAATATATCAAATAAGATCCTTCAAGTATAAGGAGTATCTAAGTAGAAAGGTGCAAAGTGAAACATTGTTTCACTAATATTTTATACTAAGGGTTGCTTATCGTAACTCTTTGAGAGAAATCTAATAATTAGTCTTTAATTTTAGAATTAAAAACTTGGTCCTGAATGAATTATGCCCTAAAAATCAATCGCAGTTATTGAATCAGTGGCATTCTCCCAACTCAAGATTGATAAAGGAAATTTTTGATTCATCATATGCTATGTCTTATGTTTTAATTATAAGATTATGATGAACCCCATAGGTTAGGACAATGAAATTTGGGTTATGATGGAGATCATAATGGTGAGACCTATGTTCTTATAAACCCTAATCTAAAATGTTCCTAGTCGATGGATCATCAGTTCAGGGATCGATGAATCCAAAAAGACTAGTACATCTTATGTATGCTTAATGAAAAATGGTGGTTGGTCTCATAACCACTTATGTAGAGACACAAATACAAGGATGTGAGAGCTCATTAGGTTTTGAGTCTACTGAACTGATCTGACAAGAGAACATTAAATGGAAATCTTACTTGCTTGACAAAAGCAATGTTCTCTTAGTGGGAGCAGTGCATGTAGTCCTTAGACCTGAGACTACCATAGTACCTTATGCACATGAATCCATGTTTTGGTGCATGCTCATTCATGACAATTAAGTCATGTACGGGATGCTTCTAGATATGGTGAATTATGTATGAAAAATGAGTAGGTCAACAAGGAATCGATCACTCCTAGTAAGACAAGAAGTTATCCCATGTGAACTCTTCAAATGATGACTCAGGAAGCCTTTGATCAAATCATGATGAGATTAGATAGGGTTTCTAATCTTTCATCAATTGAGTCTTCATTATCAAATTAAAATTTGAAAGGATTAAATTCTAGGATTTGACATTTATCCATGCCCATCACTTAATCAGGATAAAGTGAGATTAAAGGATTGAATTGCACGATAACTTTTCACTGAATAGTATTTTGGTAATTTCAATAAAATTTTTCATCTTCCTGGTAGGCATGACATGTTGCTAGATGTCAATCATGTCTTGTATGTTTTCATGAATCAATTCGATTGGATTCATGAGTCAATTCCGAAGTTGGTCCAAATTGGCAACTTAGGTTAGCTCAATTTGACCTAATTAGGTTAATTGGGTTTGATTGGATCGAATTGGCTTAGACCTAAACCTACTGCTGGCTAGATGTGGAACCCAAAGGATCACACATATTAGAAAATTGGCCAAGAAAGTCAATTATATTTTTATTAGGGTCATGGGATCCTAATTGGATAGCTAATTGACATACTAACATACGTTGGCTAGCCTAACTTCTAACCCAATTGGATTGGGTCAACTTGCTTGTTATTTGGGCTAACTAAATTTAAGTGGGACTTAAATTAGATAGAGTTCTAAGTGGGGCAGCCTAATTTGATATTTATCTAGTTTATTTGGGACTTATCTTGAATTTATGGAAGAGTCCTACTTGGCATGGACTCTTGGGTGCTAATTTGCATTCACACTAATTTCATGCACATAAAAGGACTAAGAGTCCTTTTGCCAGTCAATCACAAATGCTAGAGAGAGGCCAAAGGACTTCTTCCTTATCTTCATGGCCAAATAAGGGGCATTGACCAATAAAATGAATGCAATATGGCATGGAAGGAGTTGGCGCAAAATGAAGAGTTGTGTCTCTTCATTATGGTACAAAAATTGAAAGCAAGAGTCCTTCTATTTGAAGGCTCCCATATTTCTCCAATGCCTTCTTTCAGAGTTCATGCCCCTTAGCCTTAACATGACCAGTAAATGCCATGTGGCAGGTGGGGAAGATGGCTGGAAAAATGAAAAGACATTAATATGTCTCTTGGTGCATGAATAGTTATATCATGATATGTCCTCTCATCCAAAAGACTCCTTCTGATTTAAGGGTCTTATCAAATGGCTGAATGAGAGATATATCAGGCGCCCCATCTCTCTATAAAAGGCATCATATTCTAACACCAGAGCAATTGAGTTTCCCATCCAAAAATACTACTTGCAATTTTCTCTTCCTCCTCCTTGAGATAAGGTTTGTCTTTTTAAGACAAAGCTTGTTCCTTTAAGACAAGGCTAGTATAATTATGACAAAAGCCTAGGGAAAAAATAGAAGGGGTATTCGAGATCTGAGAGAGGATTCAATGTATTCTCTGAGTGCCCTATAGGAGGGTAGGGGTTCCAGCAAAAGAAGAAAGTCCGAAAGGCTGCCAAAATAGTTCCAAACAAACAAGCAACTTTTGTAGGAGTGCTTGCTTGGTCCAGTTCCTGTGTGGATCACCTCTGGAGGGCATACACTTGTATGCCTCATGGAAATTATGAAATATAGCATTCCAGGTATTCCTCTATAATCCTAAATATTAGATTTATTAGTTATCATGATCAAGTGGTCCTAAGGTTTAGGGTTCCGGCCGGTTAGAGTTTCAAAAATGAAAAAAATTGAAATCCAGTCTTTCACTGTGCCTAGCCCAAGAAATCCAACAATGGTATTAGAGCCACCTTGATGCATGTAATTAGTAATCTCTTTAGTATTGATTGCTTACTATGCTATGAATCGATGCATGTTTAGTTTATCTTACATATGTGATATGTTATATCCTAATAACTACTTCAAATTGGGTTAGTCACCATGGCTGTTTGGTCATAGGAGCCAAGTAAGGTTTAAAAGCCCTCTTTTCCCATTCAATGGGGTCTCCTATGGCATGTAGGGGTGTTGCTGTGGCCATATCCCATGAACAAGTGAGGTGAACGTATTGATGTTATAATCATGTTTATGTTATGCATTTTAGGGTTAATATGCTTGATTATTGGAATGTATGTCATGTTGACATGAGTAATTAGGATGTGTTTAAGATCATCAAATCTCTCATAAAAATTATATTTAGTCATAAATTACATTTAGTCAGAGTGTAATTTAATCATGATGGAAATTCGATTAGGGTATGATTAACCAATTGGTGTCTAGGCAAAGTGGTTCTGGGAAGGTAAAGGGAATGAGATTTTCAATTGGTTTTGTTGTCTGACCTAGCCAATTTAATTGGTGTCTAAGAGAAGCAATGGGGGGATCCTCTCATCTCTTTCGCTTACCTGGCCAATTTGGTCACATCTAAACCTTAAATTGGAAATGCTAATTGATTAAGCACACTACAAATTGCTTTCTTTCATGCTATGACAAATTTGTATCAAATCTATAGTAAGTTTACTGAGCAAACTCAAGCCTTAATATTAGGGTTTGATTATAAAGTTTGACATTGTGCATTTTATGCTTCATAGTATGATTGATAATGCTACTTTATTGAGCAAACTCCGGGGTAACATTATTCAATCATAACTATATAAAATGAAGGGTTCAACTAAACTAAGACATTATAGTTTGTTGTGCAAACACAAGGCTATATGTGTCTTAAAGGTAGGTGTTATGTTGAGAATTGCAAAGGATGTAATTGTAAAAGAATTTCCTACCCTTGAACTTATAAGTGTTTGTTGTGCAAACACAAGGCATTTATAATGAATTGGGATCTCAACCTGACAAAAGAAACCGGATATTGGTTTCTCGTCTACCATAGCTAAGGGTTATGGTATTTGAAGAAAGTAATGGGAGACATAATTAGATTTCAAGTCCTTATCTAATTATGGTTATCATCTTGAGTGGTTTGCTTATGCAATGTTCTTGTTTGTTCATAAATTTTATTTATGACTTCATCATTATCACTGCAGGGTATCTTGGATGCCAATAAACTGACTGAACCAAACTATTTGGACTGGTTAAGGAACCAGAGAATAGTACTTGCTCAGGAAAAGGTTTTCTACATCCTCGATTCTCCGGATCCAGATCCAATCAGAGATGATGCTATAGAGGAGGAAAAGGCCACTTATAGAATGTGGTGGAATGATAGCATGACTATTAAGTGCATCATGTTACCCTCAATGAGCAACGAGCTACCAATGCAACATGAAGACATGGAACCTTAATTTATACTACTCAATCTCAAAGAGCTATATGGAGAGCATAGTAGGACTGCTAGATATGAAATATCAAAGTAGTTATTCCGGGCACAAATGAGTGAGTGTTCACCCATGCAAATTCATGTTCTCAAGATGATTGACTTAATCACCCAATTAGGTCAATTAGGTCATGGACGGGGAGCTTAATCAGGATTTGATCTTGTAATCACTCCCAGATTCCTTCTCTTATTTTGTCATGAACAACAACATAAACAAACTGAACCTTTCATTACCAAAGTTGCTTAACATTCTTAAGATAGCTAAGAGCCACTTCAAAGGAGAAAAGGCTAATCACCTTCTTCTAGTTGATGGGAAGAAGAAAGGGGTAATGAAGAAGGGTACAAAGCAAAAGCTAAGCCCTAAGAAAAGCATCAATAAGAGGAGGAAAGTGAAGAGGCCTTCAAATGATAGATCCTATTTCTTCTACAACAAGAAGGGACATTGGAAGAAGAACTGCAAGGCATAACTTGCATGTCTGAAGCAAGATGCCAATGGAGCATCAAGAGGTTTGTTTATGATACAAACAAACTTATCATTGAGTTTTTCAACTTCTGCTTCATGAGTATTGGATACTGCATGTGGGTCTCATATCTACAAGTCATTGCAGGGGTTACAAAGACCTAGAAGTTTGAAGAAAGGTGACTTCAAGCTTTATGGCATGAGTGGAGAGGCCATTCATGCCGAAGCTATTGGAACCTATATGTTATTGTTGCCTTCGGGCAAGATATTAGAATTAAAAGATTGTTTTGCTAAAAATATTATTTCTATACCTTTGTTATTAAGACAAGGTTATGAAATAAAAGTTGAGAAAAATGGGTGTTCCATTTTTCATTCTATTGACTTCTTTGGAATGGGAAAATTTTTGAATGGTCTTTTAATTCTATCGCTCAATGATGAAGTGTTGCTTGTAGAAAATAAAAGAGAAAGAGAGATGATACCAATGAAACATTCCTTTGGCATTGCGATTAGGTCATATAAGTGAGTCAAAGATTAACAAGTTATATAAAGATGATTTTTTTGGCCCTTATGATTATAAATCATTAGGAACTTGTGAACTTGCCTCACAAAAAAAATGACCAAGTCTACATTCACTAGACATGAAGAAAAGGAAACTGAGTTGTTATGGTTAATACATTCAAACGTATGTGGACCTATGTCAGCTCATGCTAGAGGAGTATACTCTTATTTCATCACATTCATTGATGATTTATATAGGTTCGAATATATGTATCTCATGAAATATAAAATTGAAGCCTTTGGTAAATTTAAGAAGTATCAAAGTATGGTTATGAAACAAATTGAAAAAAGTATTAAAGTCCTACGGTCTGATCATGGAGGAGAATACTTATCTAGTGAGTTTCTTAATCATCTTAAAAAAAATGGTATTCTCTCTGAATGGACCCCTCCATATACATCTAAATTAAATGATGTAGCAAAAAGAAGGAATCGTACCTTGTTTGACATGGTAAGGTTTATGATGTGCTTCACAGATCTTCTAATATCCTTCTAGGGATATACCCTAGAAACTGATGCATATGTATTAAATAGGATTCCATCAAAATCAATACCTAGTACTCCATATGAATTATGGAATGAAAAGAAACCAAGTCTTAAACATCTTAAGATTTGGGGTTGTCCAGCTTATGTTAAAAAGAGATTTGGATATAAGCTAAGTACTAAGGCTGAGAAATGTAGGTTTATTTGTTATTCTCAAGAGGGTATTGGATACCTATTTCATTATCCTGCTGAACAAAATGTTTTTGTTAGTAGGCATGCCACATTCTTGGAAAAAGAATTTATCAAAGAAGAAGGTAATGGGAGAATAATTGAATTGAGTGAAGTTCAAAATGAATAAACTCAAGTTCCTCAATCAAAAGTACTAGTTGATCAGGTACAACCCCAACACACACATCCTCTCTGTAGGTCAGAAAGGGTGCAGGCAGCACCTCTAAGACATGGTTTTATGATTGGAAACAATAATAAAACTAGTATCATTGAAGGAGATGATCCATTAACCTATACGGAAGCTGTCATGAGTAAGGACTCTAACAAATGGTTAAGTGCCATGAAATCCAAAATGGACTCTATGTATGACAACCAGGTTTGGATCTTGGTTGACCCACCTGAGGGAATTGTCCCAATAGGGTGCAAATGGATATTCAAAAGGAAGATTAGAGCAGATGGGCAAATTGAAACCTGCAATGCTAGGTTAGTGGCAAAAGGTTTCAAGCAAAAGTATGGTATCAACTATGATGAAACCTTTTCGCCAGTTGCTATGCTCAAGTGCATTAAGATTATGCTTGCCATTGTTGCATACTATGACTATAAGATCTGGTAGATAGATTTTAAGACTACATTCCACAATGAAAATCTTAAGAAAGAAGTCTATATGTCATTGCCATAGGGTTTCGTCTCAAGTGGGAGACCAAACCATATATGTAAGATTAGAAAATCTATTTATGGATTGAAGCAAGTATCAAGGAGGTAGAACATTCATTTTGATGAAACTATTAAGGAATTTGGTTTCATCAAGAATATGGATGAGCTGTGTATGTATAAGAAGATAAGTGAGAGTGCCATTGTCTATTTGGTCTTGTATGTCGATGACATATCATTGAAAATGATGGTCTAATGATGCAGTAAGTTAAATTATGGCTATCAAAACAATTTTTCATGAAGGAATTGGGAGAAGCATCCTATATTCTAGGAATAAAGATTTATAGAGATAGATATAAAAGGATGCTAGGATTATCCCAATCTAGGTACATAGACTTAATATTGATGAAATTCAATATGGAGGGAAGTAAGATGGATTACTTGCCCATGAGTCAAGGCATACACCTATCTAAAAGGATGTCACCTAAGACTCTAGAAGAAAGAGATAAGATGAATAAGATCCCTTATGCTTTGGTAGTGGGATCAATAATGTATGTAATGTTTGTACCCGGCTTGATGTTGCTTATGCTATAGGTATAGTAAGCAGGTTCCAGGCTGATCCATGGGAGGATCATTGAAACTTTAGGAAAAATATCTTAAGTACCTAAGAAGCACTAAAGATATTTTTTTGATATATGGTGGATCGGAGTTGAAACTAGAAGGCTATACATATTCTAGTTTCCAATCTGATCTAGATGATTGTAAATCCATATTAGGGTATGTCTTTCTCTGAATAGAGGAGTAGTGAGTTGGAAGAGTACCAAGCAGCGAACTGTAGCTGACTCAATAACTGAGGCAAAAAATATAGCTTCTAGTGAAGCCACTAAGGAAGCTATATGGATGAAGAAATTTATCACAGAATTGGATGTGGTTCATGCAATCATAAGAACCAAGATCTTACAATAAGTCCAAGCACATCTTGAGATGCTTCCACCTCATTCGAGAAATCATTGAAAGAAATGATGTGGTCATAGAATGAGTTAATACGAAGAACAACATAGCAGACCCATTCACTAAATGCACTTCTACTATAGTAGTTAAATCACCATCTAGATTTCATGGGTATTAAATACAAAGGCGATAGGCTTTAGTGCAAATGGGAGATTGAAAGAATTATGTCCTGAAAGTCAATCACAATTATTGTATTAGTGGTATTCTTCCAATTCAAGATTGATAAAGGCAATTTTTGATTCATCATATGTCATGCCTTATATTTTAATTATAAGATTATGATAACCCCATAGGTTAGGGCAATGGAATTAGGATTATGATGGAGATCATAATGGTGAGACCTATGTTCCTATAAACCCTAATCTAAAATGTTCCTAGTCAATGGATCATCGATTCAGGGATTGATGAATCTGAAAAGACTAGCACATCATATGTATGCTCAATGGAGAAGGGTGGTTTGTCTCACAACCACTTGTGTAGAGACACTAATACAAGGATGTGGGTGCACATTAGGTTATAAGTCCACTGAACTAATTCGATAAGAGAACATCAAATAAAAGTCTTACTTTCTTATCAAAAGCCATGTTCTTTTAGTGGGAGTAGTGTATGTAGTCCTTAGACCTGAGACTACCATAGTATCTTGTGCACATGAACCCATATTTTGGTGCTTGCTCATTCATGATAATTAAGTCATGTATGGGATGCTTCGAATGATGACTCAGGAAGTCTTTGATAAAAGCATGATGAAATTAGATAAGGTTTTTAATATTTCATCATTTAAGTCTTCATTATCAAATTTAGATTCAAAAGGATTAAGTGCTAGGATTTGACATTTATCCATGACCATTACTTAATCAGGATAAAGTGAGATTGAAGGATTGATTTGCATGGTAACTTTCCATTAAAGTATATTTTGATAATTTCCACCAAATTCCTTATCTTCTGGGTAGGCATGACATGTTGCTAGATGTGAATCATGTCTTGTAGGTTTACATGAATCAATTCGATTGGATTCATGAGTCAATTCGGAAGTTGGTTCGAATTAGCAACTTAGGTCAGCTTAATTTGACGTCATTAGGTCAATCAGGTTTGATTGAATCGAATCGGCTTGGACCTAGACCTACTACAAGCTAGATATGGAACCCAAAGGGTCGTAAACAGTAGGGAATTGTCCAAAGAAGTCAATTATATTTTTATTAGGTTATGGGATCCTAATTATCTAGCTAATTGACATACTAGCATATGTTGGCTAGCCCAACTCCTAACCAAATTGGATTGGGTCAGCTTGCTTGTTATTTGGGCTAACCAAATTTAAGTGGGACTTAAATTGGATAGAGTCCTAAGTGGGGACAGCCTAATTAAGTATTTATCTAGATTTATTTGGGCCTTATCATGAATTTATGGAAGAGTCCTACTTGGCATGGACTCTTGGGTGCCAATTCGCATTCACGCTAATTTCATGCACGTAGAAGAACTAAGAGTCCTTCTGCCAATCAGTCACAAATGCCAAATAGAGTCCAAAGGACTTTTTGCTTATCTCTATTCCCAAATGAGGGGCTTTGATTGGTCAAATAAATGCAATATGGCATGAAAGGAGTTGGTGCAAAATGAAGAGTTGCATCTCTTCATTATGGCACAAAAATTGAAACCAGGAGTCCTTTTTGAAGACTCCTATATTTCTCCAATGCCTTCTTTTAGAGTTCATGCCCATTAGCCTTAATGTGACTGGTAAATACCATGTGGCAGGTGGAGAAGATGGCTAAAAAAATGAAGAGACATTAATATGTCTCTTGGCGCATGATTAGTTGTATCATGATATGTTCTCTCATCCAAAAGACTCCTTCTAATAGAAGGGTCTTATTAAATGGCTAAAAGAGAGATAAATCAGGCACCCCATCCCTCTTTATAAAAGACATCATATTTTGATGCTAGAGCAATTAAGTTTCCCATCTGAAAATACTACCAGCTATTTTATCTTCATCCTCCTTAAGACAAGGTTTGTCTTTTTAAGACAAAGCTTGCTCTTTTAAGATAAGACTAGTATAATTAAGACAAGAGCCTAGGGAGAAAAATAGAAGGGGTATTCAAGATCTGAGAGAAGATTCAGAGTATTCTTTGAGTGCCCCATAGGAGGGTAGGGGTTCCAACAAAAGAAGAAAGTCTGAAAGGCTGCTGGAAAAATCCTAGTCAAACAAGCAACTTTCATAGGAGTGCTTCCTTGGTCCAGTTCCTATTTGGATCACTTCTAGAGGTCATACACTTGTGTTCCTCATGAAAATTAAGGAATATAGTGTTTCAGGTATTTCTCTATAACCCTAAAGATTAGATTTATTAGTTATCATAATCAAGTGGTCCCAAGGTTTAGGGTTCCGGCCGGTCAAATTTTTGAAAATAAAAAATTTGAAACCAAGTCTTCAGCTATGCCAGGCCCGAGGAACCCAATAGGTCCAATACCCCAATAGGTGTATAAAATAGAGAGACTTATCTGTAAAGAGGTGATTGATAAATAGAAGGACTTTAGCACATCCCATGCACCATATATTCCAAGCTTCTCATCTCTTCATGAAATTATGCCCAGATTACATAATTTCACCAATCAAATCTAGTCCAAATGGGCATCTATTAAAGAGGATAGGGGCTAAGGCTTATTACAAAAAAGGTAATTTAATTGTAGAAGGACTCTTGGTCCTTTTGTGCCCCTTATTGTGTGCGCATGCTAACATTGGTGCCAAGATTCCCAATCCCTTGGGAATCCTAGTTTAATCAATGGATAAAGGCTATAAAATCAAGATAAATCCTAATTTGGCTTCTCCACTTAAGGCTCAACTAAATTTAAGTCCCACTCAAATTAGTTAGCCCAAATAGCAAGCATTTAAACCCAATCTAATTAGGTTAGGAGTAAGGCTAGCCAACATATGCTAGTGTGTTAATTAGCTAGCCAATAGGATCCTATGATCCTAATAAAAATACAAATGACTTCCTTGATCAATTCCTTAATATGTGTGACCTTTAGCTCCTCATCTAGCTAGCAGTAGGTTTATGTTCATGTCAATTTAATTCAATTAGAAATCAACTAATCGAATTTGGTTAAATCGAGCTAACCTTAGCTACCAATTTGAACCATCTTTTAAATTGACTCATGAATTCAATCAATAAAATTCATGTAACCTATAAGACATAATTGATGTCTAGCAACATTTCATGCCTACCTAGAAGATGATAAATTTGATAGAAATTATCAAAATATCCTTTAATGGCAAGTAACCATGCAACTCAATCATTCGATCTTCTTTTATCCCAGATAAGTGATGGGTATAGAAACTTGTCAAACCCTCATACTTTATTCATTCGAACATTAAATCACTAATAAAGACTCAATTGATAAAAGATTAGAAATCTTTTTTTAATTTTTTCCTGCTTTGATCAAAGACTTCCTGAGTCATTATTTGACGAGATTACATAGGATAAATACTCTTCTTAGTAGGGTGATCATTTCCTTATTAACTACTCATAACCATCATATATAATTCACCATATCCATGAGCATCCTGTACATGACTAAGTCATGAATGAGTATGAACCAAAACATGGATTCATGTGTACAAGATACCATCGTGATCTCAGGTCTAAGGATTACTTACACAACTTCTGCTAAGAGAATCATCTTTTGACAAGTAAGACTTCCATAAGATGTTCTCATGATGGATCAATTTAGTAAACTCATATCTTGATAAGCACCCACATTCTTGTATTACTGTCCTCACACAAGTAGTCGTGAGACTAACCACTCTCTCCATCGAGGACCATAGGCATAGTTATAATTTAAAAATCAAAAATATCTATAAAAAAAAATTAAATTATTTCTTTACTGCCATCCTAACTAATTTACTACTTTTTACTACTTTTCATATTTGAATTACTACTTTCTAGTTATTTCTGGTACACTATTTAACTGCTTTATAACCCTAATTCAATTTAATTTTTTTTTCACTTAATTAACTAAATTAAAAACTTATCGATAATTAACTTAACATAAAAAGAAAGCAAGGATACCTGATGCGGGACTATTTATGCATACTAGTTATTTTTATATTGTGAGGCATTAAGTTAGGAGTTCGTTCCCAAATTTCAAGCCAAGATATTAAGTAAGAAATTCTATAGAAAATTAGAAGCACATGCATGTAGAAATAAATCCTAAAAGTGAAGAAATAGGACTGCCAAGGCTAAAAAGCCTCGATAAGACTAGCTCTTCTGTAATACCGCTACCAGAGGAGTCTAGGGGATGTACCTGGTAGAGATTTGGAGATCAATCCATGAAGAGTTCGCTCTGCTCTCTCGGATGCGGCCTGAAAAATAAAGCTATCGACCCTGCAGATTCGTGGCTTTCAATCCGGTGGCCTGAAAGCTTGCCGATTGGAATCCTTGATTCGTGAAAACTGAGGGACCTACAAATCACCTAACAAGGGTTAGAAAAAATATGAAAAAGTAGGCTAGATGGCTGAAAGAAGAAGGGGAAGAGGTTTGAGGGAGGCAGTCAAGAGATGAAGAAGGCTGGTGACTTGGAGGTAGGGTACAGGGATCACAAAGAAAGTAATGGGTTTCTTAAGGGTCATCATGCATGTATGATGCATTGGATTTCAAAATTTTGCATAAAGAAAAATTCTTATTGGCCAGAAAACCTAATCCAAAGATCCCCTCATTCATATACAACTAATATATATCACTAATATGGTTCGTGATAAATACCTAGAATGTTGTTTATCACTTCTTTCCACTAGGATCACAAGTGCAAGCCCTCCAACGGTGATCCACACAGGACTTGACCCAAGGAAGAACTCCTACTTCAATTGCTTGCTTGACTAGGACTTTTCTTGACAGCCTTCTAGACATTGGCCTTTGTAGGACACCCTACCCTCTTATAGAGTATGCTGAATGCTTTCAAAAACCACTCTTGGATTTGGGATTTCCCTCCTATAGGACACTCTAGGCTTATGCCTTAAATGCTAAGACTTGTCCAAGTAAGAATAACCTTGTCTTTAAGAGACAAGGTTTGTCTTAAGGAGGGAGGATGGAAAAATACTCAAAATAAACTACGGCCAAGAACTCTTCTGAAACTCATATCATCGCCCCTATTTATAGCTTTAAGAGGGGTGTGTGATATGTCCAGCCATCAACTTTTCAGATATGATTTTCAAGACTGAAGAGAAGTTATCTAGCTTGAAAAAAATCATACCTGATATGTTAATTCAAGTACCAATGCTCATATCCACATCCCTTCTTATTCTCGGATGATTTCTCACTTGCCATATGGCAAGTACCAGTCTCTAGGAAGCCAAGAGGTGCCTCTTCAATCTCCAAGCATTGGAGAATTTGAAGAGTCATGATAGCAGAAGGATACTACTTCAGACCACATGTGCGTGCTCTCTTTCCATGCCACTTCATGCCAATTCAAAAAGATTTGACCGATCAAAAATAACCTTAAGAGGCATGGGGATATATGCCAAGAGAGTCTCAGATGAATCAGCCAAAGTGATTCATCTATAGAAGGACTCTTGGTCCTTTTTGTGCTTGGTGCGCGCACATATGCACCCAAGGAGTCCATGTCAACTTGGACTCTTCTCCAAGTAGCATTTCATGTCCAATTAAATCAGGATAAAACCTGATAAAGGCTGTCTTAATTAAGACATAACCTAATTTAAGTCTCTCATAAATTGGTTAATCAAATTAGCAAGCAACTCGACCCAAATTGACTTAGGATAGGAATTAGGTTAGCCTACACATGCTAGTATGCAATCTAGCTAACTAATTATGATCCCAAGACCCTAATTAAATTATGAATGACTTGCTTTGTAAACTCCCTAATGTGTGTAACCCTTTGGGTTCCACTTCTAACCAGCAGCATGTTTAGGTTTTGCCGATTCGAACCAATCGAACCTGATTGACCTAATTAGGTCAAATTGAGCTGACCTAATTAGGTCAAATTTAGCTGACCTAAATTTCCAACTCGATCTATCCATCGAATTGGCTCATGAAACCAATCCAATTGGTTCATGAATACCTACAAGACATGATTGACATCTAGCAATATGTCATGCCTACTTGAAAGATGAGAAATTTAGTAGAAAGTATTAAAATACCCTTCAGTATAAAGTTACCATGCAATTCAATCTTTCGATCTTCCATTATCCCAATTAAGTGATGGATATGGATAAATGTCAAACCCTAGCACTTAGTCATTTCAAATCTGTATTTGATAATGAAGACTCAGTTAATGACTGATTATAAACCACTTCTAATCTCATCTTGATTTGATCAAAGACTCTTTGAGTCATCAATCGAAAAGATCACTTGGGATAATAATTCCTCTTACCAGCAATGATCGATTCCTTGTTGGTCCACTCATATCCTTCATACACCTTTCACCATATCTGAGAACATCCCGTATATGACATAATGTCATGAATGAGTGTGAACCAAAACATGGCTTAGTGTGCGCAAGGAACAATGGTGACCTTAGGTCTAAAGATCACATGCACAACTCCTACTTTGAGATCTACCTTTTGACAAGTAGTAAGACTTCCACAAGATAGTCCCGATGTGGATCAGTTCAGTGAACTCATATCCTAATGAGCACCCTTATCCTTGTATTAGTATATCTATACAAGTGGCTGTGAGACCAACCACCCTCTTATCTATGCATATATAGGATAAGCTAGTCTTTTCCAGACTTATCGATCCCCTAACCGATGGTCCATCGACTAGGAATATTTTACGTTAGGGCTTATAGGAACTTAGGTCTCACTATCATGATTTCCATCATAACCCTAATTCCATTTGCCATAACCTATGGGGTTCATCATAATCTTTAGATAAGACATAGCAATATGATGAAATAATATGCCTTTATTAATATATTAAATATTATACAGGGGTTGGAAGATTACAAAAATGCCCTTACATAAGATTGGCTTTTAGGGCACTTTCCATTCAATCTTCCACTTGCACTAAAGCCAATCGCCCTTGTACTTTATGCCCATACAATCTAAGTGGCGATCAAATTGCTACTGTGGTAATGCTTTAGTGAATGGGTCTACTATACTATTCTTAGTATCAACTTGTTCAGTAATAACATCTTGTCTTTCTATAATTTCTCGAACGAGGTGGAAACGTCTTAGAATATGCTTGGACTTATGATGAGACCTTATTTCCTTTGCTTGTGCAACTGGTCCAGTGTTATCACAGTATAGCATCACTGGCTGTTGTATTTCAGGAACCATGCCCAATTTCATGATGAATTTCTTCATCCACATAGCTTCCCTTATGGCTTCACTTGCAGCTATGTACTCTGCCAACTCACTACATCACCATATAGGATGAAGACATACCTTGATATGGATTTGCTATCATCTAGATCTGATTGAAAATTAGAATTCATATATCCTTCTAGTTTCAACTCTGATCCTCCATGAATAAGAAAAATATGTTTAGTTTTTCTAAGATACTTAAGAATATTTTTCACAGCTTTTCAATAATCCTCACCTGGATCTACCTAAAATCTACTTACTATGCCTAAGGCATAAGCAACATCAGGCCTGGTACATAACATAGCATACATAATTGATCCTATAGCCGAAGCATAAGGAATCAAAGCCATCCTTTCTCTTTCTTCTGATGTCTTACGAGATATTTCTTAGAGATATGTATGCCTTGACTCATAGGTAAGTAACCCCTTTTACTTCCATCCATGTTGAATCTCTTCAACACAAAGTCAATGTACCTGGACTGGGATAAGAATAGCATCTTCTTAGATCTATCTCTATAAATCCTTATACTTAGTATATAGGATGCTTCTCCCAAATCCTTAATGGAAAACTTTGATGATAGCCAAGTTTTAACTGATTGTAACATTGAGATATCATTCCCAATGATTAGTATGTCATCAACATACAAAACCAAGAAAACAAGTGCACTCCCACTTATCTTCTTATACACACATGGTTCATCCACATTTTTGACAAAATCAAATTCCTTGATTATTTCATCAAAGCAGATGTTCCAACTTCTCGATGCTTGTTTTAGTCCATAAATGAACTTCTTTAGCTTGCATACTTGTTTTGGTCTCCCACTTGAGACAAAACCCTCTAGATGTGTCATATAAACTTCTTCCTCAAGATTTCCATTAAGGAAAGCAGTCTTGACATCCATCTGCCAGATTTCATAATCATGATATGCAGCTATTGCAAGCAATATCCAAATGGACTTGAGCATGGCTATTGGTGAAATGGTTTCATCATAGTCAATGCCATGTTTTTGTCTAAAACCTTTTGCTACCAGCCTGGCCTTGTAGGTTTCTACTTGACCATCTGCTCCTATCTTCTTCTTGAAGATCCATTTACACCCTATTGGGTTAATTCCTTCAGGTGGATCTACCAAGGTCCGTACCTGATTGGAATACATGGAGCCCTTCTCGGACTTCATGGCCCTTAGCCATTTATCAGAGTCTTTTCTCTCGACAGCTTTTGAATAGGTCACAAGATCATCATCCTAAATAATACTGGCTTCATTGTCATCCCCGATGACAAAGCCATATCTAAAAGGTGCTCCTCGCACCCTCTTTGACCTTCGAAGAGGAGGTGTGTATTGTGGCTGTTCTTGATCTACAAGAACTTCTGGTTGAGGAATTTCACTGGAAGACTCATCAGGTTGTTGGTTATGTTCTTCACTTAATTCATGTGTAGAATTACTACTTGTTTCTTGGATGAATTATTGCTCCAAGAATGTAGCATGTCTATTGACAAATACCTTTTGTTCAGTAGTGTTATAAAAGAGGTATCAAATACCCTCTTTAGGATAATTAACAAACCTACATTTGTCAGCCCTAGCACTTAACTTATGTCCAAAATTATTCTTGACATAAGCATGGCAACCCCAAATCTTTAAGTACTTATGATTTCGTCTTTTGCCATTCCATAACTCATCTGGAGTGCTAATCACCATCTTAGATAGTACCCTATTCAAAATATAGGCAGCAGTCTCCAAGGCATGTCCCTAGAAAGAAATGGAAAGATCTGTGAAGCTCATCATGGACCTCACCATGTATAACAAAGTATAATTTCTCCTTTCTGCCATACTATTAAATTGGGGTGTATAAGGAGGGGTCTATTTAGAGATTATGCATTTGTCCTTGAGATGGTTTAGAAACTCACCAGATAAGTATTCACCTCCTCGATCAGAATGAAGAGTTTTAATACTATGTCCACTTTGTTTTTCAACCATGTTTTGATATTCTTTAAACTTATCAAAGGCTTCAGACTTGTGTTTCATTAGATACACATGACAAAACCTAGACAAGTCATCAATAAATGTGATGAAGTAAGAATATCCACCTCTGGCTTGAATTGTCATAGGTCCACACACATCAGTATGCACAAGACCTAATAACTAAGTTGCCCTATCCCCATGTCCAGTGAATGGAGACTTGGTCATTTTTCCTTTGAGGTAAGACTCACAAGTTCCTAATGATTGAAAATCATAAGGGTCAAAGTAATTATCTTTGACTAACTTGTTTATTCTTGACCCACTAATATGCCTAACCGGTAATGCCAAAGAAATGTGACATTGACATTATGGTGGGGACACCAGAGGCTCCAGAATAAGACATAGGCTTCTCAACACTCTGTGGATTAATTAGTAGTATTTGAGTCTATATGTAATAAGGGCTTCGTCCATCTGAGTCCATTTTTAGTTTGTCATTTGAGTCTTTCGAGTTGTCATTTTAGTTCAATATTAGTCAGCTCATGTTGAGCTAGTTTAGTCCAGTGCTAGTCAGCTCATGTTGAGCTAATTTTATTTTTTTGAGTACTGTCCAAGTACACTGAAGACTCAAGACCACATCATACAAGTGAAAACCAAGTCCAACCAGTTTGAAGACATGGAAGTGAAGCCTAAGTCCTACCCAGCTTGAAGATTTGAAGACTTCAGAAGGAGAAATCAGAAGCCGGGAGCCTTGAATTGTAGCCCGTAGCTAATTGGGCAAGATGAAGGCCCAAGAGGGAACCAGGGAGCCAAACTAGCTTATGGAGACCCCCTTGGTCGGCCTCCCCTATGGTCACCTAATTTGGCCAACCAAAAGGGAGAGGGAGAGAGTATCTTAGTGTCATATGGAGAGAGTGGGCTAGGGTTAGAACTTTGTGTGGGAATGATATTCATTTGTAATGACATATGTGTCCTTGATTGGGCCTATTTAAAGAGGACCCCTTCTCATGTATGAGGTTGATTATTTTGATGAATAGAAATTATATTGAGTTCTTTTCTTGTTGTGTGCCTCCCTGCTGTGTGCATTAAGGGTTCTTGTGTGAGCCTCAAGTCCTGTCGAAGTGCTGCCCGAAGAAATCCTAGCCGATCAACCTTCTTCCAAGCCTCCAAGCCTCTTCTTCCAACATGCCCCTTGCTACCTTTTTGAGATTTTTCTTGTTTCCAGTTTTATTTTCTCACCCTTGATGGTTGTTTGCAGGTCCCCGAGTTTCTATGAATCCAACGACTCCAGCCGAGCCACAATCGGACCACCGGGCAGGAAGCTGGGAATCCGCGGGCCTCCGGCTTGATTTTCCAGGCTGCATCAATCGAGGAACGAGTGATCTCTTTGCTACGATCTTCACCAGGTGCATCAGACATTACCAGGTACACCCCTATACTCTCCAGTAATTTTATTGTAGATGAACTGGCCCTAACCGAGGCTTCTCAGTCCCGGCGATCCCCTTTTTACTGCTTTCTTAGGTCCTAATCTGCATGCGTAGATTATAAAATTCATATAGAACTCTCTACATCTTATTTTGATCTAATATTTGTGATTTAACCATCTCACCCCACATATAAATCACACAAAAATAATCGCATGCATATTAGTTCCGCATCATCTAGTATCAGAGCTTAGATTAGGGCTCATTTTCTACACCCATCATAGTCATTCTTTTAATTGTTTCTCCCTACTTAGAACTCCAAAAATTCTTGATTTTATTTTTTTAGATTCATCTTAATTCAAAGTATTTTACAAAATTTGTTCAGATTTTATTTCAGTCTGTACAGTTTTTGCAAGCCAAAATAAAGCCTACAAATTTTTGGTTCAATTTTTCAGCAAGACAATTTTGAAAGGTTTAGGGTTTTGTTTAGCATCTTTTTTGCATATCTTTTATTTTTAGTATGTTTCTAGCATATTAGGTCATTGGTTACAAATCATATTTCTACAAATGAACAAAAAAAAAAATTACATATATAAAAGCTACCTAAAATACTTGAACCCTATTTTTGCATCATCTGCCTACCATCATTGCATAAACTACCATTAAGGGCACTCTTGCTATGTCAGATGGGGGGAAGATTTGATCACCACTTTTTACCTCAAAACCACATCCCCTGCATTCGATCCCAAGCTTAACTTAAAATCTATTAGACTTAATTTGCCCTAGTTGGCTAGGGACACCAACTGGTCGGGTCCGGGCTAAGTGTCAATCACTGTGTCAAGCTAACCTGTGTGTGCCTTATGCTTAGTGTCTAGAATGGTGGTTCAGGGACTCAGTCCCGAAGGGCTTGTGTGCTGGTCTGCCTACCTGGCCAATCTCTGATTGGTGTCTAGGATTGGCAATTAGGGACCTAACACTCCCCTTACACCTACTTGGCTGAGTACAGGGTTACTATAGGCTAGTTTGCCACCCTGATTGAGCATCTAGTTTTGGACTCTAGGTCTAGGGAGCTATAGTTGGTTTGATCAAGTCTTGCATGTGCACTAGCTTAGGAGTTGATGAGTGTGTTTGATTGCATGACCATTAGGTTAGGAACCCAATGCCAGTAGACTTAATCCAATTCAACAAGTGTGGCCATGGAGTCCAATCCTAGGAGAGCCCAATACTCTGACCAATATAGGGAGTCGAATCCTAGGAGAACCCAATACTCTGACCCATATAAGGAGTCCAACCCTAGGATAACCCCATACTCTGACCCATATAGGGAGCCCAACCCTAGGAGAACCCCATACCATGATCCATCCTTAGAACCTAATGATAGGAGACCCAATTATGATTACCTGAACCAAGATGAATGACCCATTAGGAGCACCCAACCATATGCACCCCTATTTGATGGAAGACTAGACCCTAAGGTGTATATTGAATGGGAGGATATAATGGATCAGCACTTTGAGTATACTGGGATGTCAGAGTTAGAGAAGATTAGTTTGGCTGCATAAGGGTTAATCAGATATGCCAAGCAACATTGGGAACATACTGAGGATGAATGTTATCGATGGGGAAATGAAATATGTACCTGGAAAGCCATGAGAAGTAAATTAAGAGAGGAGTATCTAGGTGAATCTTATAAATACAAACTTTTAGACCAATGGTACAAATTGAAACAAGGGAACATGACTATGTCTGAGTACATTGACCAATTTAACGAGTTTAGTAGGAAATGTAATACAGTCGAACCAGAGTCTAAGATCATGGCTAGATTTCAGGATGGCATGCATAGGGATATCTGGTGGGAGCTGTTTCATTGGCAAATTTAGGATCTAGAGGAAGCCTATCACCTACCTAGGGAATTCGAGTTATATCAAAGGGAACTCAGGATCAATCAATCTAAGTCCAATAAGGGTAATTCCCTTGAACCTAAGTCCAAACCTAGCCGACTTCCTTTAGACCACCTACTACTCCTATCCCATTAGTTTGCAAGGAAGAGACCCCATAAACCATTAATAAGCCTAAGGTAGAAGTGCATGAGGCTAATCCTAGTTTAGTCGACGAATATGAAGGAGAAGACTTTGAAGAGGATGAACCCCTTGAAAATTTAGGGAAAGAAACTCTTGAGCCTATTGAGAAATCTAAAGAGGCCACCTATAGGTTAAGCAAAGTAAAGGATCCTATAGTGGAAGAACAATTAGAGAAGGAGAACTTAAATACTGCTGCTAGAACCTTACCTGAGAAACCTGTGGAAAAGAGCCAAATTATAGAGCCTAGTCCTAAATTTCATGAACTAGAAGACTTTATTGAGGATTTGGCTTACCTTACCCATTGCCCTCAGGATGAATCCCTTCTTGCCATTCCTATTGAAGATCTAATCCCAGAAATTGTTGACCGATCCTTCCAAAGCATGGACCTTTTCTTGTCCATAGATATAACTCCATATTCATACATTAAGGTCAGTCTCTTTAGCCCAGAACCAGTCCCTGAATCCCCTTCCTATTTCCTATCCTTTCCTGAGTCTTCTCATGTGTTTAGAACTATTAGGGTATAATTTGTTGAGGTTACTAGGTTGCAAGAGTCCATAGAGCCCATCCCATTTGCTACCTACTTTTGGCAGACCCTCTAGCATCTATTAGGAGTTCCTAGCAAATTTTCTTCTACATGTCATCCATCAACCATGACTCATGCCCCATGCCCAAGTTGTAGTTAAGACCTAATAAACCTCTTTCAATACGAATGCAGAGTCGAGTCTATTAGGTGTTAGTTTGAGTCCTTTGCATCATGTGTTAGGAGTCTGCATGTGCCCAGCATGTTCATCACTTGCACTAATTTTGAAATAACTAGCTATTTCCTGAAGAAGGGCCAAAGAATTTGATGTTGTGGATTTTGTCATGATTAGGCTTAGGCCTAAAAAGAAGCTTCATGCTCATGGAGCCGGACCTTTTAAAGTGTTAAAGAAGGTTGGATCAAATGCCTATGTGTTAGCCTTGCCTTCGGATATGGGCATTAGTTCTACCTTCAATATAACAGACCTGGTTGAGTACAGGAAACCGGCAGCGATACCTAGTGAGGCCTTTAGACCTATCCTTTCTGTTAAGAGTGAACCTTACCCAGAGTGTCCACCAATTAATTGGCCTGAGAGAAGAGAATGGATCAAGCGTATCCTGGACGATCAAGCCATTACAACCCGGGGCCACGGCTATCAATGCTTCCTGGTCCGATGACAAAGCTGGTCAGAGTTGGACGATTCATGGATTTCTCGAGCGGACTTGCAGTGCCTCAACCTAGACCTCCTTGAGAGATATGTGAGCTAGCCTAATCTTTACTCGACAAGGTCGAGTTCCTCCCACCCCGGGAGAATTGGTGGGGACACCAGAGGCACCAGAATAAGACAGAGGCTTCTCAACCCTTTATGGATCAATTAGTAGTATTTGAGTCCATCTGTAATAAGGGCTTAGTCCATCTGAGTCCATTTTTAGTTTGTCATTTGAGTCTTTTGAGTTGTCATTTCAGTTCAATATTAGTCAGCTCATGTTGAGCTAGTTCAGTCCAGTGCTAGTCAGCTCATGTTGAGCTAATTTTGTTTTTTTTGAGTCCTATCTAAGTACATTGAAGACTCAAGACCACATCATACAAGTGAAGACCAAGTCCAACCAGTTTGAAGACATGGAAGTGAAGCCCAAGTCCAACCCAGCCTGAATATTTGAAGACCTCAGGAGGAGAAATCAGAAGCCCGAGAGCCCTGAACTGCAACCCATAGCTAATTGGGCCAGATGAAGGCCCAAGAGGGAACCAGGGTGCCAAACCAGCTTATGGAGACCCCCCTTGGTCGGCCTCCCCTATGGTCACCTTTTTTGGCCAACCAAAAGGGAGAGCGAGAGAGTATCCTAGTGTCATATGGAGAGAGTGGGCTAGGGTTAGAACTTTGTGTGGGAATGATAGTCATTTGTAATGACATGTGTCCTTGATTGGGACTATTTAAAGAGGACCCCTTCTCATGTATGAGGTTGATTATTTTGATGAATAGAAATTCTATTGAGTTGTTTTCTTGATGTGCGCCTCCCTGCAGTCTACATTAAGGGATCTTGTGTGAGCCTGAAGTCCTGCCGAAGTGATGCCCGAAGAAACCCTAGCCGACCAACCTTCTTCCAAGCCTCCAAGCCTCTTCTTCCATCACGTCCCTTGCTGCCTTTTTTGAAATTTTTCTTATTTCCAGCTTTGTTTTCTCACCCTTGACGGTTGTTTGCAAGTCCTCGAGTTCCTACAAATCCAATGACTCCAAGCAGGCTGCAATCGGACCAACGAGCAGAAAGCCGGGAATCCACGGGCCTCTGGCTTGATTTTCCAGGCCGCATCCTTCGAGGAACGAGTGATCTCTTTACTACGATCTTCACCAGGCACATCAGACGTTGCCAGGTAGACCCCTATATTCTTTATTAATTTTATTGTAGATGAACTGGCCCTAACCGAGGCTTCTCAGACATGGCGATCCTCTTTTTACTGCTTTCTTAGGTCTTGTTCTGCATGCATAGCTTATAAAATTCATATAGAACTATCTACATCTTATTTTGATCTGATATTTGAGATTTAACCACCTCACCCCATATATAAAATACACAAAAATAATTGCATGCATATTAGTTCCGCATCACATTATCTCTCTCTCTTATTGTTATCAACAAGTAATATTTCATCATTGAGTTCTAATATCAGAAGACCATTTATAAAACAACCATGTTTGAATATTTTATTACAATGAAGAATAGAGCAGCCACTGCACTTTACATATCTCAAATCCTTGTTGTAACAACAAGGGTATTTATATAATTTTTCTTACAATATCCGGTATATAGCAGCATTCTTATAACTTTAAAACATTACCCATAGGTAATAATAAAAGATAGGTACCCACAGCTTTAGCATACATGGCTTCTTCACTAGCGCCATATAGTTTGAAATCACCTTTCTTCAATTTTCTAATTCTGTGGAGTCCCTATAAAGATTTACAGATATGAGACCCACAAGCGGTATTAAATACACATGAATTAGAAATGGAAGCACTTAACGATAAATTAGTTCGTATCATGTACAAACCTTTAGATGCTCCAATTGCATCTAGCTTCACACTTGCAAGAGATGTCTTGCAATTCTATTTCCAAAGCCCCTGCTTGCCATAGTGGAAACAGGCTCTATCATTAACTGCCTTCTTGACTTTCTTCTTCTTCTAGATGCTCTTTTTAGGGTTGAACTTTCTTTTCAAACCCTTTCTATATGCATGTTTCTTCTTCTCGTCAATGAGAAGAAGATGAGCCTTATCACCTTTTGAGTGGCTCTCTGCTGTCTTTAACATATTCAGCAGTTCAAGCAAAGATATATTTCATTTGTTCATGTGATAATTAAGAACAAACTGAGAGTAGAAATCTAGAACTGATTGCAGGATTAAATCTTGATTGAGTTCACCATCCATCACAAACCCTAATTGACATAATCGGGTAATTAAGTCAATCATTTTTAATACATGGGTTAGTACAGATGAACCCTCACTCATCCGTGCATGGAACAACTGCTTCGATATCTCGTATCAAGTAGCCCTACTTTGCTCTCTATATAGCTCCTTAAAGTTGAGCAATATGGACTGAGGTTCCATACCTTCATGTTGGCTCTGGAGCTCGTTGCTCATCGAGGCTAATATGATGCACCTGATAGTTGTACTGTCATTTTCCATATTTTGTATGTGGCAATTTCCTCCTCCGATGCATCTTCTCTGATCGGCTCAGGGTCCGGAGAATCCAGAATATTAGAAAGTTTTTCCTAATTTAAAACTATTCTCAGGTTCCTTAACTAGTCCACATAATTGGGATCGGATAACTTGTTTGCATCTAAAATGCCTTGCTATGACAAATTTGAAGCCATTATAAAATCCTACATTTAATTAAGAACAATTTTAGCAGACCACTCAAGATGACATTGATAACTAGATAAGGACTTTATATCTAATTATGTCTCCCACTATTTTATTCAAATACCATAATCCTCAATCTATGGTAAGCAAGAAACCTTACTGGTTTATTTAGTGGGGTTGAGATCCCAATTCCTCATGAGTGCCTTGTGTTACACAACAAATACTCATGAGTTCAAAGGTAGGACTTTCTTTCCAATTGCAACTCATGCAATTCTCAACAAATAAACTGCCTCTAAGATGCTTATAGTCTTGTGTTACACAACAAACTATAATGTCTTAGTTTAGTCAGACCCTTCATTTCTATATAGCCATGATGGAATAATGTTTCTCTTGTGTTACACAACAAAGCAATAATTTCCAACCATGCCATAAAGTACAAAGTACACCAAGACAAATTTTATATCAAACCCTAGAGTAGGCCTTGTGTTACACAGCAAACCTACTATAGTTTTGATATTAATTTGGCTTAGCATGAAGGAAGGCCAATTTTAATATGCTCAATCAATTAGCATTCCCAAGTAAAGCTTTAGATATGACCAAATTGGCCAGGTAAGTGAAAGGGGTGAGGGGGTCCCCCTGTTGCTTTCCTTAGACACCAATTGATTTGTTCAGGTCAGACAATGGAACCAATTAAAAACCTCATTCCCTTTACCTTCCCAGAACCACTTTCTTAGACACCAACTGGCTGATCAAACCCTAATCAGTTTTGCATCATGATTGAGTTTATACTATGACTAAATATGTTTTTATGAGGGCTTTGATGTTCGCATACACATCCAAAATAATCATGTCATTGTTGTTCATAACAACAAGTATAAACAAAAGAATATCAATCTAGCATATGCAAAAATATGATTATCCATCAAGCATATTTATCTTAATATGCAAATCATAGCATGATTTTACAATTCTCCGTTCACCTCATTTATTCATGGATATGGCCACAGCGGCAGCCCTACATGCCATAGGAGACCCTATTAAATTGAAAGAGAGGGCCTTTAAAACCTACATTACACCTATGACCGGACGACCATGGTGACTAACCCAATCCAAAGCAGTTACTAGGATAAGACATGTTATTAAGATGTATTTGATTAGCAATATGCATTATATCATATTGAAACAATGACATGCACTTTTCATGATAATATTTACAATCATACATAGATTAGGGTTTAAGAATAATAGCCCCTAATCCAATGGCAAACATCATACTATGTTTATTTTTTCATAACCATACAACATTCCACTAAACCCTAAGTAATGGCAAGCATCAAAATACTATGATCAAACTAGTTATCTAATAAGCATTTGATCATACAAATGCTAATTAATTGAATGAGTTAAGGGTTGCTCTGATACCACTGATATGGGTTTCTTAAGGGTCATCATGCATGTATGATGCATTGAATTTCAAAGTTTTGCACAAAGAAAAACCCTTATTGGCCTAAAACCCTAATCCCAAGATCCCCTCATTCATATACAACTAATATATATCACTAATATGGTTCATGATAAATATCTGGAATGCTGTTCTCCACTTCTTTCCACTAGGCTCATAAGTGCAAGCCCTCCAATGGTGATCCACATAGGACTTGACCCAAGGAAGAACTTCTACTTCAGTTGCTTGCTTGACTAGGACTCTTCTTGACAGCCTTTTAGACTTTGGCCTTTGTAGGACACTCTACCCTCTTGAAGGGTACTTTGAATTCTTTCCAAAACCACTCTTGGATTTGGGATTGCCCTCCTATAAGATACGCTAGGCTTATGTCTTAAATGCTAAGACTTGTCCAAGTAAGAATAACCTTGTCTTAAAGAGACAAGGTTTGTCTTAAGGAGGAGGGAGGAAGGAAAAACACTCAGAATAAACTACGGTCAAGAACCCTTCTGAAACTCATAACACCACCCCTATTTATAGCTTTAAGAAGGGTGTGTGATATGTCCAGCCATCAACTTAATAGATATGATTTTTCATGACCGAAGAGAAGTTATTTGGCTTGAAAAAATCATATCCAATATGTTGATTCAAGTACCAAAGCACATATCCGCATCCCTTCTCATTCTTGGACAATTTCTCACTAGCCACATGGCAAGTACTGGTCTCTGGGAAGCCAAGAGATGCCTCTTCAATCTCCAAGCATCGAAGAATTTAAAGAGTCATGATAGCAGAAGGATACTGCTTCAGATTGCGTGCCAAATGAAGAGATGCGTCCCTTCATGCGTGCGCTCTCTTTCCAAGCCACTTCACAACAATTCAAAGGGATTTGACCGATAAAAAATAATCCTAAGAGGCATGGGGGTTTGTTCCAAGAGAGTCCCAGATGAATCAGCCAAAGTGATTCATCTGCAGAAGGACTCTTGGTCTTTTCTGCGATCTATTCCTTGGCCCATGAACATATGCGCCCAAGGAGTGCATGCCGACTTGGACTCTTGTCCAAGTGGCATTTCTTGTCCAATCAAATCAGGATAAAACCTAATAAAGGTTATATTAATCAAGACATAACTCAATTTAAGTCTCCCTTAAATTGGTTAATCAAATTAGCAAGCAACTCAACCCAAATCGACTTGGGTTAGGAATTACGTTAGCCTACACATGCTAGTATTCAATCTAGCTCACCAATTAGGATCCCATGACCCTAATTAAATTATGAATGACTTCTTTGGACAACACCCTAACATGTGTGACCCTTTAGATTCTACATCTAGCCAGCAGTAGGTTTAGGTTTAGCCAATTTGAACCAATCGAACCTGATTGACCTAATTAGGTCAAATTGAGCTGACTTAAATTGCCAATTCGATCTATCCATCGAATTGACTCATGAAACCAATCCAATTGGTTCATGAACATTTAAAGAAATGACTGATATCTAGAAACATGTCATGCCTATCCAAAAGATGAAGAATTTAGTGAAAAGTACCAAAATATCTTTTAGTAGAAAGTTACCATGCAATTCAATCTTTCGATCTCCCATTATCTCGATTAAGTGATGGATATGGATAAATGTCAAACCCTAGCACTTAGTCATTTTGAATCTCTATTCGATAATGAAGACTCAGTGGATGACTGATTAGAAACCACTTCTAATCTCATCCTACTTTGATCAAAGACTCCTTGAGTCATCAATTGAAGAGATCATTTGGGATAATAATTCCAATTACTAGGAATTATCGATTCCTTGTTGGTCCACTCATATCCTTCATATACATTCCACCATATCTGAGAACATCCCGTACATGACTTAATGTCATGAAAGAGTATGAACTAAAACATGGCTTATTGTGCACAAGGAACCATGGCGACCTCAGGTCTAAAGATCACTTGCACAACTCCTATATTGAGATCTACCTTCTCACAAGTAGTAAGACTTCCATAAGATAGTCCCGATGCAGATCAGTTTAGTAAACTCATACCCTAATAAGAACCCATATCCTTGTATTAATATCTCTACACAGGTGACTGTGAGACCAACCACCCTCTTATCAGAGCATACATAGGATAAGCTAGTCTTTTCTAGACTTATCGATCCCCTAATCAAAGGTCCATCGACTAGGAACATTTTAGGTTAGGATTTATAAAAACATAGGTCTCGTTATCATGATTTCCATCATAACCCTAATTTCATTTGCCATAACCTATTGGGTTCATCATAATCTTTAGTTACAACACAGCAATATAATGAAACAATATGCCTTTTTTAATATATTAAATATCATACAGGATTTGGAAGATTACAAAAATGCCCTTATATAAGATTGGCTTTTAGGGTACTTTCCTTTCAGAAACCTTGAGGGATCACACAGATATCATTAATCACATAGAAATTCACAAAGAATTCACATAGAAAGTTGAAAAGAACTCAAGAAATTTTTTATATTCAATAACATAAAATATACATAAGAGGGGGGCCTTTAAATAGAAATACAAAATTTGGGCTCCAAGAAAGGGTATACATATAAAACCCTAAGTATCCTTTACCCACTCAAATACATGGAAGTGTCCTCTCCTAATTAGGCCGATACTCTCTCTCTTCTTCTCCTTGTTGGATTGGGCAGCCAAGGGAGGCAACCATAAGAGGGGCCCCATATTGAGGGTGACCATAAGATGGGGTGCCTAATTCATGAAGAGCATTGGTCTTTGGGCGGCCCACTTCAATCCTGGGCAGGCTTTAGGGTTTCTTCAATTGTCCTTCTTCCACGCAGGCTGATGCTATTGTCCTGGTCTTCAAGGATGATGATCTTCAAGGTCCTTCTAATGCAATCAAAGGTGGTGCATTCAAGTATTACTATGACTCCTTGAAGTTGTCAAATTTTTACCATGGCTGAGGTCCATCAGTGTCTTGAGTCATCTTCTTACTGAACTGGACTAGACTCAATATAGGACTTGAACAAAACTACAGGACTCAAATTAACACAAGAAAAAAAATGACATAACAAGACCAAAATGAATAAAGACTCACAACGAGCTGACTTGAATGACTAAGCTCAACTGAGCTGAACATAACCAAAAACTTGACTCATAAATCCTAATAGTGTGAGTCGACTCTAAATAAAAGACTTAAGTGTAACAAGACCTGAATAAAAAACTCAAGGCCCAAATATAGGACTCAAATGGCTAACACAGCCAGATTATTGGACTCAAAGATAAAATTTGAATCATGGCTAAGGGACTTAAACTCAGCGACCCATAGTGAACAAGGGTTGACCTGATGTCCCCATCAATTCTCCTGGGATGGGAGGAACTCGACTCTGTCGAGTAAGGGTCACTCTAGCTCTGGTATCACTCAAGGAGGTCTGGGTCGAAGTGCTGCAAGTCCTCTCGAGTAATCCATGAATCATCGGATTCTAGTCGACCTTGCCATCGAACCAGGTAGCATTGATAGCCATGGCCCCGGGTCATGATAGCTTGATCATCCAGGATACGCTCGATCCATATTCCTCTCTCAAGCCAATTTATAGGTGGAAACTCTGGGTTAGGTTTGCTCTTAAAGGATGGATTAGGTCCAAAAACCTCACTAGGAATTACTTCCGGTTCCCTATACTCAACCAAGTTCGTAATATTAAAGGTAGAGCTAATGCCTAAATCCAGAGGTAGATCAAGCATATAGGCATTGGGTTCCACTTTCTTTATTACTCTAAAGGGTCCAACTGTGCATACTAGTAGCTTCTTTGGGGCTCCAAGGGGAAACCACTCAGGTCTAGACCTAATCTCTACTGAATCCTCTATATTAAATCCTTTGGCTCGATTTCAGGAATTAGCCATGTTTTTACCAGTGTTCAAATGAATGCTAATGCCTTGATGTAGATGCTGTGCAAAGATCTGAGCATGTGTGAATAGTGGGATTAGGCCTTAGGATCTTTCAAACTTAAAACTAGGTAGCACTTTATCCTCTATACTTACATCATCCCCTATGTTAAAGATGTAGACCCAAAATTCAATCCATCTTTTAGGCTTTAAACTTCAAATTTTTTAGGAATCATAAAACCTACAAGTCTTGTGGTATGGGTATAGTAAGTTTCCTAGGGGAGTAAATATCATCTCTAAAACTATAGGATATGAATTGTAGCATGGAAGTCTTTAGGGTAGACATGGTTCAATAAGCTTTTATGCTTAAGGGAAATTAAAGGGGTACTTGTCCTAACCACATGTTTGACACTAGGGTGGTCTACAAGCAATAGTTCTAGAGTAGGCTGGATGTCCATTAGTGGTGGAAGGTCATCAGGAAGGTCTTCAAGAAGCTTCTCTGGAAACTGTTCTAAAATAATGTCTACTTCCTGGGGTTGTTCTTTAAGGACTTGTTCTTGGACCTCCTCTATGGATAACTTTTGTGAACCCCCACTTTCATCAATATGTTTGACCCTGGCTTAGTCACTTCCTCTTCAAATTCTATAATGTGTTTAGGATATTTTTCTATTAGGTCCTCAATGGGTTCACTCGCTAGTTTTTCTTCTTCAGGTTCATCTACTGGACTCAAATCATTAATGTGTTCTTTAGATTCATCAATGGGCTCAAGAGTTTCTTCCTCCAAATCTTCAATAGGCTCATCATCTTCATACTTTTCTACTAGACATGGATCAGCCTCATTTACCTCTTCTTCAGGCTCAACAATGGGTTCAGACTCATCTTCATCTAGCTCACCTAGGTGTAGGGTGCTGACTGGACACTGGCTAACAAAATGACCTAGTTTGCGATATCTAAAACACACTCTTGGGAGATTGGAACTTGATGTGGAACTAACAGACGCATGCTCTAATACCAAACATGATGCGGGACTAACTAGATGCTAGGATGAGATAGATCATGCAAGTGATTTTCTTTTATGATTTTTAGGTTTTTCTAATGGAGTTAAGGATTCCTGAATACAAGCAAGAGTAGATCTAGGATTTCTATAAAAATAAGAACTTCAAGCAAGAAAATAAGTCCTTACACAAGGATAAGAAGAGGACCCCGAGACTGAGAAACCCCATAGGACTTAGCTCTTGGATCAATACCAACTTAAAAGTGTAGGGTTGCAAACCTTGTGAAACTCTAATGTGCCCGATGTTGAGTTTACTCGCTCTCGTGAATGCGACCTGGGAGATCAAGCCTTCAACCCTGTGGATGCACCAACTTTCTGTCTGAATGTCATGAAGGCAAGGAGACCAACTCCGTGTCCGTGGCACCAGAAGGACCTGCGAGCAATCAAGAGAAAGGTTGGGAGTCATAAGAAGTAAGAAGAAATGAGGGAATAAAGGTTGAAAATGGTGGTGATATGGGATCCTCTTGCTAGGCACCTAGATGGATCATCCAGATGGCATCCGAACTCGAAGATGGAAGAAGGCTTGCATGGAAGAGATGGTAACTCAAAGCATCACACCCCTCGATGCCCAAATGTGAAGGCACTCCCTCATGGAGATCGACATTCTGAAAGAACGAAGGCAACAAGCTAGAATAGCACTCTAACTTTTTTCTTTTTCATTTCATAAGCATTAACATTACAAGGAAGGGGTAAGGTGCTTTATATAGGCACCTTAAGACCCATTCAAAATTTAAATAAAAACACTACAAGTCTTCATGAAGAGGGCACCCAAAATTTAGATTTTCCCTATGGAATTCTCTCTTGGTTGACCAAGGTGTTGATGGCTTGATGGCGTGGCTTGATTTGAGGCTTGAAACATGGATATTGTCTTCAACAATTGAATTGGAGCCCATGGGTCAATGATTTTCTTCCATGGCTGATCAAACACTTTGGGAAGAAGGCTTGACATGTGGGCTGGAAGCATGGGACTTGTCTTCACAAATCTTTAACTCCCATTGGCCTTCCTTTGGCCACCCATCCTCCTTTGGTGAGAAGCATGATAGGGGGAGAGAAGGGAGGAATGTTGTCTCCTATTTAAGTTTTCTTCCTTGGCCGACCAAGCTTTTATGTAGAGAAGCTTGATATTGGGAAGGAAGGGAGGCTAAGGTCAACGGATGGTGCCCACAAATTTGCATTTCCTCTTGATTGGGATGCCCACTTATCCTGGTAATGTGGTGCCACATAGGATAGATGAGGTGGTGCTGCCAAAGGCTGAAGTAGCATCCTTCAAGGCAGGGGGAAGATGGCTTGGTCCATTAATAATTGGACTAGACTCAATGACCACTTCTTCAAATAGGCTTGGACCCAATCTTCAAGTAGACTCGAACTAGAACCAATTTACCTAAGTACAGGACCTAACTTGACCAAATTGATCAAGGTACATGACTAAAACAAAATTGAGACTAGATACATGACACAAAAGAAAAATGCTTAGGCTTGAAGCCTTATTACAAGATCCAATCAATTAAAAACCCTAATCCAAGATCCATAAAGGGTTGTGGAGCCTCTACCTGATCCTGGTGCCCGCACAAATTCTCCAAGGCTGGGAGGAACTTGACCCTTCGAGTAAGGGTTGATTTGGCTTTGGTACTCCTCCAGAAGGTCGCGGTCGAGGCACTACAAGTCTTCCCTCGTAATCCACGAATCGTCAGACTCCGGTTGGCCTTGCCATCGAACCATGTAATGTTGATAGCCTTTGCCCTGGGTTGTGATAGCTTGATCATCTAGGACATGCTCGATCCGCTCTCTTCTCAGGTAAAATTGGTGGTGGATGTTGGGAATTGTGTCCCAAAGCCGATCGCCTGGGTTGTAAGGTGGTTGGGCTCAGTATTGTATTCATTTTATGAATTAATAAAATATTTTTTTTGGCAGCTCATCACATATTGTATTTCCATGAAATGAACTCTTTCCATGTGATGAAGTCCTTAGGGCTACACTGACTTCGATACAGAGAGGATGTATCGAGTGGTCCTTAAACCCTGTTCACAACCAAAGGATATATTGTACTGGATGGCAATATATCAAGTATAGGTTGTTGTAGTTCACATCGTTTGGTTGTCCTCTTGACCAAATGAGTGGGTGACACTGATGTGATCTATAAGTGGAATATGTGGTATCTCATTGAACGTGACTCCATGCAGCCCCTTTCTGCCAAAGGATACTCATGATTAGATAAGGGTATATGTGTCCCTCCGACCTGAGGTCATCACGGTAGCTTGCAAGCAACTCCCTGTGCTTTGGTGCCGGACTACCCGGATTTCTAATCCGGTGATGGAAGGTTTCTGGGTACAGGAAAGTACTTGTGGAGCAGTAATGGACCAAGATGGAATTGACCTGTCCAAACAGTTTGGATTGAATGTCTCACAGTATCTCAATTTAGCAAATCCTCGGCCGGGGTAGCCCTAGTGAAGAGTCACTGGGCTTGCGAGGTTGAGACACGTAGTGGACTGACTCTGTCTGGGTTGGCAGCCCAAATCTCAGTCGTCCTGAGCATTAGAGGTCAAAGGGATGAATTATACGGTAACCATATGCCAGAGGTTCGATAGTTTGCTCCCAAATCTTCGACCTATCCGGACGCCGGGATGCATTGCTAGATGGTTTCTTGTGCTGGTACTAAAATTGTTCTAGTGCTACTGTTTAGGTTCGAACCTATGAGGTCACATGCCACAGA
The DNA here is from genome assembly GCA_021397845.1 of Areca catechu. NCBI lineage: Eukaryota > Viridiplantae > Streptophyta > Magnoliopsida > Arecales > Arecaceae > Areca > Areca catechu. The sequence goes on from CM038043.1 coordinate 112,079,198, forward strand.
GGATAACTCTCTGATCCGGATACCGATTACGATTGGGAATCATCTCGGTTTTATGGTCATAGTATTTTTGAGCATTTTTTTCCCATCTTGCCCTTGTTTGTGTCAACCAAAAATGTTCCGGGTTGACCAGCTTTGCGCTAGGATTTTTCTGAATCAGTTTTGAACTGATTCGGAGTTCATTTCGGCCTCCAATTGGTTGTGAACCAATTGAACCCAATTTAATTGGGCTTGAACCGGTTCAATTGGATTGAACAAAGTGGTTTAATGGGATTGAACCATTTATTGGGAATGGACCGATTCTATTTCTTCTCCCTTGTGACCGTTTACATGGTCTTTTTACATTTCGCTGGGAGTGGAATGCCAAGCATCCCAAATGAAGCCGAACGTCCCAAGGTTTTGATGCCGGTTGGGCGACCCTTCTCTCCTCCACCCTTCCATTAATCCTTGGTTATTGCTGGTTAATGGTGAAAGGCAACTGCTGCCTCTTCCTCTCCCTATCTCTCCACCTCTCTCACTCCCTCTGTTGCATATTTATACCAGCCATTGCTCTGTTTCTGAATGGTTTTTTTTTCTCATCACCGTGCAACATCCAGCAAGATTTTTTGGGTGCTGTTCTTTGGGAGTCTCATTCCTTCTTCCTTTGAGTGTTTAAGAGGATTAAGATTAAGTGGAGAGCTTTGGGACTGGGTTTAGGAGCTTGTGAGGGAGAGAAACAAGGCTTTAAATCCCTGGTTTTAAGTGCTCAGTTCTGCCCTGTTGCAGAATTCCTGTGACCGTGAAGCTCTCTTCCAGCGGCTAGCACCGCGCGTGGAGAAGGATCGAGAGCCCCGGGCATGTCTCCCCTCTTGAGGGAGTATCCTTCTACTCCTAGGAGCAAGCTACGCGGACCGGGATCGCCCCAACCACTCCAAATCGAAGGCCAAAGTCTGCTGCCTAGTTCTACTGCAGAAATCTAGCAGCAGACTTTGGTGATTTTTTAAAATTATTTGGCTAACCATTTTTTGCAGATTTCAATTAGCGATTGAAGAGCACTTGTCCAAGTTACCGTTGCTCGAATTTGGGAGCAAACGGAGGTCCGGAAGGTGGCGTTCCGATGAAGTTTTGCAAGCCAAAAATAGAGATCCAAGGAGGAAGACGACTAGAATAACTTTATTCCAGTTATTACAGTCTATTCCAAGATTATCCCAGGGTTATTCCAGCCGGAATAAGGTATAAAAAAAATTATTTTTTTTTTCATGCATGATTTGAATTTTTAATTCAAATATTTTATAAATATTTTATATCATTTTACATGCCTGTTTGCATCTTGAATAGATTAGGTTCTGGACGGAGCAGTTTTCCGCTGCGTGATTTTTAAAAATTGGTTTAAAATCCTTTTTGCTCCCGTAGCTATTTGCATGCCTAGCATAGGATCATGTCAAACCACCTGCACCCGGTTTCTTTCAATGGTATCAGAGCCAGGTTGCATGTGTAATCTATTTATGTTTGCATGTATGTAGATTAAAATTGGTTTAATCTAATGATGTATCAAAATTTTCTTTTTGGAACCTAGTTGAGACCTTCACTATGACCGTGTGTCTTTGACACGATGCGGTTCGTCTGTGTTGGCCTCTTCAGAAGGATCCTTAAAGAATATTAAAATTAAAAATGTTTTGATTTGATGATACATGGTTTTGGGCATGTTTTCTATAGGATATAAAATATGTGTAAAATATCTTGATGCATGATTTTTTGGTTATGTAAAAATGTTTTACATTGTGACTTAATTAAAAATTGTTTTAATTAAATCTTTGGCTTATTAAAATCTTTTAGGTTTATGAAATCTAAAACACTTTCATAAGCCATTTTGGGTTATAGTGGGTTAGCTGACTAGTTGGGTCCATTACTAGGTTAGACCTAAGTTTAGTTGAACCGGATAACAAGAAGATTAAACAAAAGTTGTTTAAGGCCCTTCTTTAGAACTATCTAATAGTTAGATTAGTTGATCCGTTCATCAAAAATGGATCCAATTAGTGGCTCAGTAGATGCCCGAGTCTTTAGGCTAGTCTGATCGAGTCTGGTAAACCGACTGGTGTCGAGGTAGGTTTGGCATTGTGATCATGGTTGTATGAGGCTACCTCTTTCCTTGCCAACTTGGTTGGTGTCTAGGAAAGATGGTTAATGGCGGATACTCATCCATGATCTCACATACCTGGCTAGTCGAGTCAACTAGAACTGATTGGAAAAGCTCAATGACTCGAGTTAACCCATGTCACCCAGGTTGATCGGTCTGACTGATCTATAGGTGCCCATGGATCGTTTGTTGATTTAGTTCAACCGTCTTGAAATCTGATTGATTCAGTGGGAGGTTGATCCATGTCCTTGTCTTTTCTTCTGTCACAATTAAAAATCCTCTAAAATTATTAGGTTCTTAAAAAGACTAAGTCAAGGAGTTGACAATGTCTTAGCCTCCCATTAAGTCGGTTAGAAATGTGTCCACAAGCTTGGTGTGCATCGACAGTTCCAAAGAATGGGTGTACATCCAGCGACTGGAATTTTTATTTGATCGATGATGGTTCAGTGCAACCTCCTTAACGAGACCAGGTGGGCCGGCCAAAGTCGGGCTTGGTCTTTAGTTAGCTGGAAGCATTGGATTTGTCATTTTAATGGTTGGACCTAACCAGAGACCCGCAATAGGAGGCCCCAAGGCTGATTGGGGTATTCTCTGGGGCAAAATAAAATACTGAAAATTGTTTAGGGAAACAATTGGTTTACGAACCTACCTTTAGGCTTGTATGGGTGAGCCGGCCAAAGTCGGGCTCATGCGAGGCCTATTGGATTTCAGTACCCACTTGAAAAAGTGTTTTCACAGATTGGAGTTAAAGGCTACCAATCTAAAAAAAATTAGTGGGAGAAACCTTTAGACTAAAGTCCAAGTCTTTTGGTTAAATTATTAATTCATACACTAATTTGGTCTTATATTCTTTTCAGATGTCTTCCAATTTATCGCTCCAGTCACTTCTCGATAACGAGAAGTTAAAGGGTCACAACTTCGATAGTTGGTATCGAAGGTTGAGAATCGTTTTGGAGCATGAACGGATCCTTTATGTGATAACGGATCCGGCACCTGAAATCCCTCCCATAAATGCACGGAGTGCGGTCAGAGATGCTTATCTGAAGTGGGTCTCTGATTGGACTACTGTCCGTTGCATTATGTTTGTGGCAATGAATGACGAGTTCAGTCGCAAATTCGAGGAGGCCCAACCTGATGAAATCCTTCAAAAATTGAAGGAATCCTTCGGCACCCCGGACGATGTAGAATGGTACAAAGTGTCTTGTGCCATCTACAACTCCAAGATGCCAATTGGTGGTTCAGTCACTGATCATGTATTGTACATGATCGAGCTGATTGAAAAGTTGGGCAAACTCGGATGTCCCTTGCACGAGCAGCTCGGCAAGGATGCGATCCTGAATTCTCTTCCCTCCTTCTATCTTGATTTTCTCGATCATTACAGATTGAACAAGCCTACAATCAACTATCATGGTCTTTTGGGGTTGCTGCAGACTTTCGAGAAAGACCACCAACTGAATAAGGGGGTGGTGAATTTAGTGGGAGGAAGTAGAGGTCATCGTCCCTTTAAGAAAGGGAAGAAGAAAATAAATAAAAAGGGAAAGAAGGTGCAGAATGCTCCTGGCCCTAGTAGGACCAGGAAGTATAAGGCTGATCAGTCTTCTGCAGAGTGCTTCTACTGCAAGAAGAAGGGACACTGGAAGAGGAACTGTCCTCTTTATATTGCATCCCTTGATCCGAACAGGCCGAGGAAGCAGAAGTCTGCTGAACAAGGTATTTATATGATAAAACCTTGCAATTACTTAATTGTTGATACTACTAACTGGGTATTGGATACTGGTAGTCCAATTCACGTTTGTAATTCGTTACAGGGACTTCAAGTTAGCAGAAGATTTGAAGATGGAGAACAGTTTCTCAGCATCGGGAATGGAAATCGTGTTCCAGTACTGGTGGTCCGAGTCCTGCATCTAGTCTTTGAGTCTTGTACTGTCGAACTAGTCGACTGTCATTATTGTCCTAGTTTCATTATGAGCATAATCTCTGTAGGCTTTTGGCCAATTGTAGTTTTGAACTATCAATAAAGGGAGATTTTTGCAATGTTATTTTAAATAACTCTGTGATAATGAAAGCTAGATTAAATAATGGCATATATGTACTATCAAGGCCTGTTAGTGTAATGTACACTTCTAGCAAACGCCCAAGATTAGATAATGTCAACGATTTGTATCTTTGGCACTGTAGGCTAGGTCATATTAACCAAAATAGGATAAACAAGATGCGAGGAGATGGACTGCTCGAGGTCAGTGATTCTGAATCACTGCCCACTTGTGAATCCTGTTTACTTGGTAAAATGACCAAATCACCTTTTACTGGAAAAGGTGAACGAGCTACAAAACTTCTAAGTCTGATACATACTGATGTATGTGGACCGATGACAGTTAGTACCAGAGGAGGATACAAATATTTCATTACTTTTACAGATGACTTTTTGAGGTTTGGTTATGTCTTTCTAATGAGACATAAGTCTGAGTCATTTGAAATGATCAAACGATACCGTAATGAAGTAGAAAAGCAAACTGGAAAAAGTATTAAAACCCTTCGATCTGATCGAGGTGGTGAATACTTATCTGGTGATTTTTTGACATATCTTGAGGAGAGTGGAATTCTCTCTCAGTGGACTCCTCCAGGAACACCACAGTTGAATGGTGTGTCCGAAAGGAGGAATCGAACCTTGTTGGACATGTTCGATCCATTATGGGTTTTGCAACTTTGCCGCTATCCTTTTGGGGATATGCGCTTCAGATAGCCTGTTACTTATTAAATGATGTTCCAAGTAAGTCTGTTGTCTCCACTCCGTATGAGATGTGGACTGGACGTAAACCCTCAATCTCACACCTTCGGGTCTGGGGTTGTCCGGCTTACGTAGAGCGTTTAGACTCAGACAAACATGGTCCTAGGTCTGATCGGTGTTTATTCATTGGTTATCCTAAGAAAACCAAAGGGTATTTCTTCTATTTGGAGAATGAACAAAAGGTGTTCGTTGCTCTTAGAGCTATCTTTTTGGAAAAGGAGTTCCTTGGAGAAGGAACTATAGCTTCTAAGATTGAACTTGATGAAGATCAACCAATAGAAAAACCTGCACACTCTAAGGACATCGTAGAACCGGCTGTGATTGAATCACACCCAGAACCCATTAGGAGATCCGGTAGAATACTGCGTCAGTCGGACAGATACTACGGTTTCTTGGTCCGGGATGGCGATCCCATTGAGCTCGATGAGAACAATGAGGATCCGATCACCTATATGGATGCACTTCAGAGATCTGACTTTGAGGCATGGCTTGGAGCCATGAGATCCGAAATGGAGTCCATGGAAATCAACAATGTATGGACATTGGTTGATCTGCCTGAAGGTATAAAACCCATCGGGTGTAAATGGATCTTTAAGAAGAAAAGGGGCGCAGATGGGAAGGTAGAGACCTATAAAGCCCGTCTGGTTGCCAAAGGGTATCGTCAGTGATATGGTATCGATTATGACGAAACTTTCTCCCCTGTGGCAATGGTCAAGTCCATTCGGATCATGCTTGCTTTGGCAGCATATTTTGATTATGAAATCTGGCAGATGGATGTCCGAACCGCTTTCCTAAATATGGAGCTGGAAGAGGAGGTGTATATGATACAGCCAGAAGGGTTCACATCCATAGATGAATTAAAAGTATGCAAGTTGCAGAGGTCCATCTATGGACTCAAGCAAGCGTCTCGAAGTTGGAACTTACGGTTTGACAGATGTATCAAATCATATGGCTTCGTTAGGAACGGAGAAGAACCATGCATCTATAAATAGGTTAATGGTTTTGTGATTGTATTTCTAGTACTGTATGTTGACGACATTCTCTTAATCGGGAATGATGTCTCTGCATTACAAGGAATAAAGGTCTGGTTATCATCTCAGTTCTCCATGAAGGACTTGGGTGAAACTTCTTACATACTAGGTATGAAGATCTATAGAGATAGATCTAAGAAGCTTTTGGGATTGTCCTAGTCTATGTACATTGACACCGTGCTGAAATGGTTCAGCATGGAAAATTCCAAGAAAGGCTATCTCCCGATAGGTTATGGAATTACTCTTTTTAAGAAGGATTGTGCGACAAGTCCTGAGAAAGAGAGCGCATGAATAGAGTACCTTATGCTTCTGCAGTAGGCTCTATCATGTATGCTATGACTTGTACTAGACCAGACGTGGCATACTCACTAGGAGTAGTGAGCAGATACCAGTCTGACCCAGGTGAGGCGCATTGGAAGGTGGTTAAGTACATCCTTAAGTATTTAAGAAATACTAAAGATCAATGGCTAATTTATGGAGAACCTGACTTGAAACTTGTGGGGTACTCTGACTCCAGTTTCTAGTCGGACAGAGATGATAGCAAGAGTGTGTCAGGGTTTGTATTTTATCCTGAATGGAGGAGCGATCTACTTGAAAAGTTTCAAGCAGGCAACTGTTGCAGACTCGGTATGCGAAGCAGAATATATTGCAGCATCAGATGCAGCAAAGAAAGATGTGTGGTTGCGAAAGTTCCTTTGAGAGCTAGGGGTGGCACCTTCCCTGGATGGTCCTGTTCCAGTGTACTGTGATAGCACTGGAGCCATTGCTCAAGCTAAAGAGCCTAAAGCTCATCACCGCACCAAGCATATACTGCGGCGCTACCACCTCGTACGAGAGATCGTGGAACGAGGCGACATCAATTTTCTGAAGATCGATGGAAAGGAAAATCTGGCCGACCCCTTCACTAAAGCTCTCGGAATAAAAGAGTTCGACTATTATAAATGGGAAATGGGTATTAGATACTCTTCTGATTGGCTTTAGTACAAGTGGGAGTTGTTGGGAATTGTATCCCAAAGCCAATCACCTGGGTTGTAAGGTGGTTGGGCTCAGTATTGTATTCATTTTATGAATTAATAAAATATTTTTTTTTGGCAGCTCATCACATATTGTGTTTCCCTGAAATGAACTCTTTCCATGTGATGGAGTCCTTAGGGCTACACTAACTTCGATACAGAGAGGATGTATCGAGTGGTCCTTAAACCCTGTTCACAACCAAAGGACATATTATACTGGACGGCAATATATCAAGTATAGGTTGTCATAGTTCACATCGTTTGGTTGTCCTCTTGACTAAATGAGTGTGGTGACACTTATGTGATCTACAAGTGGGATATGTGGTATCTCATTGAACGTGACTCCATGCAACCCCTTTCTGCCAAACGAACACTCACGATTGGATATGGGTATATGTGTCCCTCCGACTTGAGGTCATCATGGTAGCTTGCAAGCAACTCCCTGTGCTTTGGTGCTGGATAACCCGGATTTCTAATCCGGTGATGGAAGGTTTCTAGGTACAGGAAATACTTGTGGAGCAGTGATGGACCAAGATGGAATTGACCTATCCAAACAGTTTGGATTGAATGTCTCGCAGTATCTCAATTTAGCAAATCCTCGACCGGGGTAAGCCTAGTGAAGAGTCACTGGGCTTGCGAGGTTGAGAGACGTAGTGGACTGACTCTGTCTGGGTTGGCAGCCCAAATCTCAGTCGTCCTGAGCATTAGAGGTCAAAGGGATGAATTATACGGTAACCATATGCTAGAGGTTTGATACTTTGCTCCCGCATCTTCGACCTATCCAGATGCCGGGACCCATTGCTAGATGGTTTCCTGTGCTGGTACTAAAACTGTTCTAGTGCTATCGTTTAGGTTCGAACCTATGAGGTCACACGCCACAGAGGATAACTCTCTGATCGGGATACCGATTACGATTGGAAATCGTCTCAGTTTTATGGTCACAGTATTTTTGCGCATTTTTTTTGCCATCTTGCCCTTATCTGTGTCAATCGGAATTTGTTCCGGGTTGACCAGCATTGCGCCAGGATTTTTCTGAATCTATTTTGAACTGATTCAGAGTTCGTTTCGGCCTCTAATTGGTTATGAACCAATTGAACACAATTTAATTGGGCTTGAACCGGTTCAATTGGATCGAACCAAGTGGTTTAATGGGATTGAACCATTTATTGGGAATGGATCGATTCTATTTCTTCTCCCTTGTGACCGTTTACACGATCTTTTTACATTTCGCTGGGAGTGGAATGCCAAGCATCCCAAATGAAGCCGAACGTCCCAAGGTTTTGACGCCGGTTGGGCGTCCCTTCCTCTCCTCCACCCTTCCATTAATCCTTGGTTATTGCTGGTTAATGGTGAAAGGCAACTGCTGCCTCTTCCTCTCCCTATCTCTCCACCTCCCTCTCTCCCTCTGTTGCCTTTTAATACCAGCCATTGCTCTGTTTCTGAATGGTTTTTTTTTTTATCACCGTGCAACATCCAGCAAGATTTTTTGGGTGCTGTTCTTTGGGAGTCTCATTCCTTCTTACTTTGAGTGTTTGAGAGGCTTAAGTGGAGAGCTTTGGGACTGGGTTTAGGAGCTTGTGAGGGAGAGAAACAAGGCTTTAAATCCCTTGTTTCAAGTGCTCAGTTCTACCCTGTTGCAGAATTCCTGTGACCGTGAAGCTCTCTTTCAGCAGCTAGCACCACGCGTGGAGAAGGATCCGAGAGCCCCGGGTGTGTCTCCCCTTTAGAGGGAGTATCCTTCTACTCCTAGGAGCAAGCTACGCGGACCGGGATCCCCCCAACCACTCCAAATCGAAGGCCAAAGTCTGCTGCCCAGTTCTGCTGCACAAATCTGGCAGCAGAATTTTGTGATTTTTTAAAACTATTTGGCTAACCATTTCTTGCAGATTTCAATTGGAGATTGAAGAGCACTTGTCCAAGTTGCTGCTGCTCAAATTTGGGAGCAAACGGAGGTCGAAAGGTGGTGTTCCGATGAAGTTTTGCAAGCCAAAAACAGAGTTCCAAGGAGGAAGATGATTGGAATAACTTTATTCCAGTTATTCTAGTCTATTCCAAGATTATCCCAGGGTTATTCCAGCCGGAATAAGGTATAAATTTTTTTTTTTTTTTTCATGCATGATTTGAATTTTTAATTCAAATATTTTATAAATATTTTATATCATTTTACATGCCTGTTTGCAACTTGAATAGATTATGTTCTGGGCGGAGCAGTTTTCCGCTACGTGATTTTTAAAAATTGTTTTAAAATCCTTTATGCAACCATAGCTATTTGCATGCCTAGCATAGGATCATGTCAAACCACCTGCACCCGGTTTCTTTCAGTGGACACTCTGGTTCGGGTTCGCTCTCAAATAAAAGGTCAGGCCCAAATGGCTCGCTAGGTATGTTTGCTGGTTCCCTATACTCGACTAAGTCCGAGATATTGAAAGTCGAGCTAATGCCATAATCCGGGGATAGCTTAAGCACATAGGAATTAGGGCCAACTCTCCTTATCACTCTAAATGGGCCAGCTCCATGAGCATGAAGTTTCTTAATGGTTCCTGGTGGAAACCATTCAGGCCTAAGCCTAATCATTACATAGTCCCTTATTTCATATTCTTTGGCTTGCTTTCGGGAATCAGTCAATTTCTTGTATTAGGTTAATTTTTAGGCTAATTTCCATATGCATGCCTCTAATATGCATGCAAATGATTTTACGAACTCCGAGACTCACATTGACACTTGATAAAATGCAGACTTAACTATGTATTCCTATTGAAAGAAATTTTATTGGACTCTCTAGTGCCTAAACCTAACAGATTATTGACTCTCTAGGTTTGACCCTGGTCCGGTATGCACATGAAAACTTACCATGGATCCCTGGCAAATGCCATAAGGTATACCATAAGTAGGTAGCAAAAAGGATGGGCTCTAAGGATTCATGCAACCTAGTAATCTCAACAAAATGTAGCCCCATGGCTCTAAAAACATGAGAAGACTCAGGGAAGGGTAGGAAATAGGAATTGGAGTCTTGGTGCAATCTATGGAAAGCGTGAAATAGACTTTGGTTATTCAGGATGATCTTAAAATTTGGACATTGGTCTATGGGTGCAAGTTCTAGGGTAGGCTGGGTGTTCCTCGATGGTGGATGGTCATCAGGAAGGTCTTCGGAAAGTTTGTCTTGAAAGTCCTATAAACTAATGTCTACTTCCTGGGGTTGTTCCTTAAGGACTTATTCCTGGACCTCCTCTATGGGCAATACTGGTGAACCTTCACTTTCATCTACTATGTTTGATCCTGGCTCGGTCACTCCTTCAAATTTTATAGTGGGTTCAGGATCCTTTTCTTTGAGTTTCTCAGTGATTTCAACCTTGGGTCCATCTTCATCACTCTTCTCCGCTAGACTTGATTCATAGATGTCTTCTTTGGGTTCCTCAATAGGCTCAGGGGTTTCTTCACTTAAGTTCTCAATGGGTTCAATCTTTTCTCCCTGAAATTCTTCAGAAGGTTCTTCTCTTGGGTTGGTTCATGAATCTCTTTTGTGGCAGGTTTTATCTCAATCATCACATTCTCTAACTCTTTGGCCTTGATCAGGTTAACTCCAGGTTCGTTTTCCTTAAGGCTACTCGATCCTCTTTTAACCTGGTCCTTAGGCTAAGTTGGACTGATTATAAACTTCTTCCCATGGTGATTAAAAACATATGTCTTGGTCTGACCATAAAGGGTGGCATCATGATCGTAAAGCTAGGGTCGACCTAGGATAATGCTACTGATGCCCATAGGAAGGACATCACACCAAATCATCTCTTCATATGACTACAACTTGATCATGACTTGGCATCTAGACTTTATGGGTATGGAACTTGAATCTATCAAGGAGACCTTGTAAGGGTTGGGGTGAGGAACTGGGATCAATCCTATGACTTTGACAGTACTTAAAGAGATGGCGTTGACACAGCTCCCACTATCAACTATGATCTTACACACCTTATCCCCTAACTTGACAAAGGTTTGTAGGATGTTAGTCTTATGCCAATATTCTTGCACCATGTTTTGGGTAAGGATGCATCTAACTACTCCTAAAAGGTCTTCAGACTCAAACAGTTCTTCCTCTCCCTCATATTCTTTTAACAATTGATCTTCTGCTTCATAGACTTCTCCTTCTGGTTCAGCAATGGGTTTAGCTCACTTTCAGTTGGCTCTTCTATGAGTAGGGCTTTGGAGGTGCACTGGCTAGCATAATGCCCTGATTTATGACATCTAAAGCATTTGTTTTGGGGGTTGGGGTTCCTCTGGACTTCAATAGATTTACCCTTATCCTCTCTACTGAAATGGGGTTGGCTTGGGTCGGGTAAGCATGGACTGGGTCAGCTCGGGTTGGGTCGACTTGGGTTAGACTGGGTCGACTCTGGTAGACCTAACTATTCCCTTGGTTAGATCCTGGGATTCGACTAGGGTTCCTAAAGGGTTCAGGTCTGTGATAGGTGGGTGTCCTTTGGAAATGCTCACAATTCCTCGTAATTTGGTAAGCATGCTCCAAATCAATGACCTCTCGAAAGTAAAGCTCCCTCTAGATGTCTGGATGTATGCCAGTCCTAAACCTAGACTGGGTCACAGATGCTGATTCATCGACATTACATCGCTTGACATACTCATCAAACTTTGTGATGTACTCAGCCACACTCTTGCTCCCTTGACTCAAGTTCTACCATTGGTCTAATAAATTCTAGGTGTAAGACAGTGGTAGGTATTTCTCTCTAAGTCTAGCTTTCATGTCCCTCTAAGTTGCTATGGGTTCTTATCCTCTTTGCCCTACCAGCCTCTCGACACTATTCTAAAATAACCTAGCCTGGCGAACCAACCTAAGTTTGGCAAACTTAAATTTCATTGTTTCCATCATAGTGTACCAATCGAAGTATTGCTCCATGTCCTCGTCCCAATCTATGTACACCTTGGGATCTAGACTGCCATCGAAGGTAGGGGCTTCTAGCTTAATGTTTCTGATGGCCCTCTCTTCATGGTCTATGATCTCCTGATTGGGTCTCCTAGGGTGGATTTCTTGGGCTGGGTTAAAACGGGGGACTCTCCTGGGTTCAGCCTCTGTGGAAGGCTCATGTTGAGGGTATTCCCTAGGGTGAGGGGGAGACTCAGACTCAAGCTTGATGGGTGGTCTAATATCTTTTTCTATGGCTCCAAATCTGATTTCGAACTCATTAAACCTAATGTTCAACCTAGCTAACTGTTCATTGATGACCTTTAATTGATCCTTGCGATCATTCTCCATGGGTTCACTTGATTGGGAGTGGTGGGGGTGATAGGGGACTCCTGACCTAGTCGACATGCAACACACAATGAATGGTGCTAGGGGTTTGCTAGACCTAGGAGTTCAATCAAAATGGGTTAACATAGAAGACACAGTACAGCAACTAGCCCTTTCACTAGCCAGGTAAGAGGTGGGAGTGTGGGAGGCCCCCCTTGCTTTTGCAAGGACCTAATTAAAGAACCACAACACTGCTTAGGTCATTTGATGCTAGACCTCTTGCCTTAGACACTAGCTTTCCAGTACCAATTGAAGGGTCTTATGCAACTAGCTTCTCCAAAATGGTAAAACCCAACTCGTTGATGTCCCTAATCTCTTAGGTTGCTACTAGATTTTAGATTAGGCTTGGATTCGAAATGCACGGGTGGTTGTTTTTGGGCTAAGGAAAGGTAATGACTTCCTTTCCTTATCTTGTGATATTGATGCCCTTAAGTTAATTATGAATATGATGACATACACACGATCTAATAGAATGCATCTAAGTTTTGTTTTTGGATTTTTTGATGTACGATAGCAGAAAATAAGATACTGGAAATAACAAAATATGAACCTAAATGTAAGATTAAACTATATGAAAAATGAAAGTGGGATGAGATGCACTTGCTAGAATTTCAGAGTTGAATTTTTTTCTTAGATGGTAATCACCCGTGTAAAAAACTTACAGATTGAAATAAGATTTGAAAAAATTCTAAAAAATACTTCTAATATTGCAAAATCTAGAAAAGTAAAAATCATCAAAATCAAAGGTCCCTACAAGCAGAAATAACTAAAGCAACAGGCTATGTACTGGGTTGCTAAATTTCTAAAGATGCTGAAAACAAAAGATACAAAACATTTTCTTAAGGATCTAAACCTACCTCCTTGTGTTCCCCTTCAAGGGTCAATCACATCGGCACCCCTACACGCCACAGAAAATCTCCGTTGAATGGGATGTGAGGGTTTTGTAGCCCTACTTTTTCCTATGACCGGACGGCCTTGGTGAAGCACCCAATCCAAGTACTTAAGAAGATGCTAAGCCCTAACCATGCTCTGATACCAAACATGATGCGGGACTAACTAGATGCTAGGATGAGATAGATGATGCAAGTGGTTTTTCTTTTGTGATTTTTAGGTTTTTTTAATGGAGTTAAGGATTCCCAAAGACAAGCAAGAGTAGATCTAGGATTTTTATAATAATAAGAACTTCAAGCAAGCAAATAAGTCCTTAAACAAGGATAAAAAGAGGACCCCGGGATTAAGAAACCCCGTAGGACTTAGCTCTTGGATCAATACCAACTTAGGAGTGTAGGGTTGCAAACCTTGTAAAACTTTGATGATCCCGATGCCGAGTTCACTCGCTCTCGTGGATGCAGCGGAGGGATCAAGCCTTCAACCCTGGGGATGCGCTGGCTTTCTATCCGAAGGTCATAAAAGAAGGGAGATCGATTCCATGTCTGTGGCACCTAGAGAACCTGCGAGCAATCAAGAGAAAGGTTAGGAGTCACAAGAAGCAAGAAGAAATGATGGAACAAAGGTTGAAAAAGGTGGTGATGGGGAATCCTCTTGATAGGCACCTAGATGGATCATCCATATGGCATCTGAACTCGAAGATGGAAGATGGATTGCATGGAAGAGATGGTAACTCAGGGCCTCACACCTCTCAACGCCCGAAGGTGAAGGCGCTCCATCATGGAGATCGATGTTCTAAAAGAATGAAGGCAACAAGCTAGAATAGCACTCAAACTCTTTTCTTTTTCATTTCATCAGCATTAACATTACAAGGGAGGGCTAAGGTGCTTTATATAGGCACCTTAAGACCCATTCAAAGTTTAAATAAGAACACTGCAAGTCTTCATGAAGAGGGAACCCAAAATTCAGATTTTCCTCCGTGGAATCCTCTCTTGGCCGACCAAGGTGTTGATGGCTTGATGGCTTGGCTTGATTTGAGGCTTGAAACATGGATGTTGTCTTCAACAATTGAATTGGCGCCCATGGGTCAATGATTTGCTTCCATGGCTGATCAAACACTTTGGGAAGAAGGCTTGATATGTGGGCTTAAAGCAAGGGACTTGTCTTCACAAATCTTCAACTCCCATTGACCTTCCTTTGGTCGCCCATCCTTCTTTGGTGACAAGCATGATAGGGGGAGGGAACGGAGGAATGTTGTCTCCCATTTACATTTTCTTTGTTGGCCGACCAAGCTTGTATGGAAAGAAGCTTGATATGGGGAGGGAAGGGAGGCTAAGGTCAAGGGATGGCATCCACAAAACTGCATTTCTTCTTGATTGGGTCACCCACTTGTCCAGGTGATGTGGTGCCACATAGGATAGATGAGGTGGCACTCCCAAAGGTTGAAGTAGCATTCTTCAAGGCATGGGGAAGATGGCTTGGTCCATTAATAATTGGACTAGACTCAATGACCACTCCTTCTTCAAATAGGCTTGGACCTAGTCTTCCAGTAGACTCGGACTAGAACTAATTTAGCTAAGTACAGGACCTAACTTGACCAAATTGGTCAAGGTACATGACTAAAACAAAATTGACACTAGATACATGACACAAAAGAAAATTTCTTAGGCTCAAAGCCTTATTACAGGATTCAATCAATTGAAAACCCAAATCCGAGATCCACGGAGGGTTGAGGAGCCTCTGTCTGATTCTGGTGCCCACACCAGAACTCCTCTGAACCTCTATAGACTTACCTCTATCTTCCATACGTTCTATAGTGGTACTGGGCTAGGGTTGGCATAGGTTTGGCTGGTTTGGATCTGGTACTGGGCTAGGGAAACTAGTCCTAAAGGGTTCAGGTTGACTAAAAGGAAGTGGACTAACACTAGGCTCATATCTTGGGGTACTGATCTTATGGGATTCAGGTTGACTTGAAGAAACCTGATTGGTACTAGGCTAATACCTAGAGGTTATGGATTCCTTGGACTCATAGGATATGGGTTCATGGTGTATGGGCTCATAGGATATGGGTTCATGGTGTATGGGCTTATAAGATATGGGTTCATAGTGTACGGGCTCATAGGATATGGGTTCATAGTGTATGAGTCTCCTAGAATCAAGAAGTGTGGGCAAAGGTGACTCAAGTTTGGGTCCACCATGGGTCCTACGGGTTTTCTCTAGGGTTCCTATTTGGTCATCTAATGGATCAATCCAATGGATCATCTGGTCAAGCCTATTACAAAGTTGGGTGCTCAAGTGGGTAAACTTTTCAGTAGAGGTTCTTAGAAAGGTTTCATAGTTAGGCTCTATGGTCTGACTAGGTTTAAGGTTGAGACTACTGGTTGGGTTAGACTCCTAATCTAGCACACAAACATTCTAGGTTTCCTAGACCTAGAGTCAAAGCAAAGTGAGTCAACTAAACTTACACTCAACACAGCAACTAATCCTTCCACTGGACAAGTAAGAGGTGGGATGGTGGGAAGCTCCCCCTGCCTGTGACAATGTCCTAATTAAAAACCACTAGTCCACTTAAGGCATTTGCCTCAGGACCTCTAGCCTTAGACACTAGCTTCCAGTAATGGATGATGGGTTGGGTAAACTAGTTTCCTCACTAGACTTGGACCCAACCTATTGGTGTCCCTAGCTCACTAGAGCAAATTAAATTGCTAATTAATTTTAATTAAGGTTTGGATATGAATGTAAGGTGGTTTTTTGGGCAAAGATAGGTAATGACCTCCTGCCCTGATCTGAGATAGAGAAAGTTCCCTTAAGATTAGTTTAATGCAAATGATGAACACACAATAAAAACTATTGCAATCTAAAACAAAATAGAAAATAAAATTTTTTGCTTTTGTCTTTTTATGAGATGGAAAATTAAATTTAAGTTGTTTAAGTTATCAAACAAGATTTGGCTTGGGTTGGGAGGGGTTTGGTTGTTGATTAGGTTGGGTTAAGTCGAGTATGCAGAAGTCATAGAAACTAAAATTAGGGTTTGCTTTGATGCAAAATTTGGTATAGTTTTATATGCATAAGAATTCCAAAAAAACTTCAAGACAGAGGATTAATAGTGGAGATCATCCCTACCAAATTTCATGTAGAACAAAATCTACATGATGATGGAAAACCTATGGCTTCAGACTATGTGCAGAAAACTTAGGATTCTAGTTAGGGTTTCTAAGATGCAATATTTTTATGTTTTTCTTTTATATAAAAATAATTAAAAATTATGAAAATTATAAAAACTGAAAAGAGAGTATTCTGTAAAAAATTTAATGAAAACTAAAATATTTAAGTTAAAAAATAGACTAAAACTCAGACCCCTAATGTAGATGATGAGATGTAGAAAATTGGCCCTAAAAGGGCTCTGATACTAAATGATGCAGGACTATTTATGCATGCTAGTTTTTTTTATATTGTTAGGCATTAAGCTAGGAGTTTGTATCCCGAATTTCATGCCAAAATATTAAGTAGAGAATTCTATAGAAAATCTGAAGCACAGGCATATAGAAATAAACCCCAAAAGTGAAGGAACAGGACCGCCAAGGATAAAAAGCCCCGGTAGGACTAGCTCTTCTGCAATACCGGTACTAGAGGAGTCTAGGGGGTGTACATGGTAGAGATTCAGAGATCAATCTATGAAGAGTTTGATCTACTCTCTCGGATGCGGCCTGGAAAAGAAAGCTATCAACCCTACTGATTCATGGCTTTCAATCTGGTGGCCTGAAAGCTTGTCAATTAGAATCCTGGATTGTGAGAACTGAGGAACCTACAAATCACCTAACAATGGTTAAGAAAAACAAGAAAAATTATGCTAGATGACTAAAAGAAGAAGAAGGGGAAGAGGTTTGAGGGAGGTGTGATGGGGGACTAACTAAATGCAAAATGAAGAATGATGCAAGTGATTTGTTGGTTTTGTGATTTTTAAATTTTTATGATTTTTTTTGGATTCCCAAAAATAAGTAAGAGTTGATCTAGGGTTCAATAATAACAAGAACTATCAAGCAAGTAAGTAGTCCCTAAGCAATGATAAAGAGAGGACCCCGGGATTGAGAAACCCCGTAGGACTTAGCTCTCCGATCAATGCCTACTTAGGAGTTAGGGTGCAAACCTCGAAGATCTGAAGCGCCCGATGCAGAGATCCCGCACTCTGGCGGATGCGGCCTGGATGATCGAGCCGTCAACCCTGCGGAGGTACCGGCTGGCTGTCCGAAGATCTCGATGGCAAGGGCAACCATCTCCGTACTCGTGTCACCTGGAGGACCTGCGAGCATTCAAAGAATGGTTAGGTTTCAATCGAAGGAAGGCAATCGAAGAAAGAAAGATGTTGTTGTAGAGATGGCGGAGTTCTGCTTGATTCAGAGTCGGATGATGGTGTTGTGGAAGTGACGGTAACTTGAGGCCTCACACCTCTCGACGCCCGAAGGCGAAGGCGCTCCCACACGGAGATCGACGATCCTAGTGAACGAAGGCAACTAGAAAGAGATTGGAACTCAAGAAATGTATTTTTTTCATTCATCAACATTAACCTTACAAAGGAGGGGTTAGGTCCTTTAAATAGGCACCTTAGGACCCTTTTGAAATTCAAATGAAAAATTACAAAATTTCTTGAATGGGCCCCAAAACTTTTGACTTTCTTCTCTCCTTGGCCGACCAAGAGCTGATTTGATTGGGCATGGCATGATGCAAGGTTTGGAGGAGAGATCTTGGTGCCTTGAACTTGGAAAGTTGCTCCTTTGTTTTGGAAGAAAGCATGAAGTGAGGCTTGGAGCAAGGCATGTGTTCTTCTTCCTTCCTTGGTTGTGCATCCCCTTTTGGTACAAAGCATAACATGGGGAGTGTGAAGTGGAGACGCCCATGGATCTTGTCACTTCCTTCCAAAGAGGTTCAAATAACTTGGGAAGAAGACTTGATTGGAGGGCTTGAAGCAAGGGATTTGAATTCCCAACTTCAACTCCCCTTTGACCTTCCCTTTGGCTGACCACCCTTGCTTGGAAAGGAACTTGATAGAGGGAGGGAAAAAGGTCTAGTGTCAAGTGATGTGTTCCTCCCCTTTGGGCGTCCAAGGATGAAAAGTGTGCTACCCACATGGCAAGTTGTCATGGCGCCACATAGGAAGAAAAGGTGGGCCCTGAGCTGACTTGGATTCCTTCCTGACTTGGCTCCAAGGAAACTAAATTTTAAGACCAATTCTTGCATAGACCCATACTTCCAACAGACTCAGACTGGACTCGATTTGTGACTGGACTTAGTACAGGCACAATTTGACCCAATTGGTCAAAGTACAGACTCAATTCAAAGCAAAAGAAAATTACAAGGTTGAGGCTTGAAGCCTTATTACAAGACCCGAAAATTGAAACCCTAACCAGAGGTCTGGTGCCCACACCAAGGTGGCCAAGAGATGAAGAAGGCTGGCGGCTTGGAGGCAGGGCATAAGGATAACACAGAAACCCTGAGGGATCATATAAATACCCTTAATCACACAAAAATTCACATAGAATTCACATAGAAAGTTGAGAAGAACTCAACTATTCAATAACATAAAATATACATGAGAGGGGGACCTTTATATAGGCACACAAAACTTGGGCTCCAAGAAAGGGCATACATGTAAAACCATAGGTATCTTTTTCTCGCTCATATACATGGAAGTGTCCTCTCCCAATTTGGATGATACTCTCTCTCTTCTTCTCCTTGTTGGATTGGAAGGCCAAGGGAGGTAACCATAAGAGGGGCGCCATATGGAGGGTGACCATAAGATGGGATGCCTAATTCATGAAGAGCATTGGGCTTTGGGCAGCCCACTTTAATCCCAGGTAGGTTTTAGTGTTTCTTCGATTGTCCTTCTTCCTGGAAGACTGATGCTGTTGTCTTGGTATTCAAGTATGATGATCTTCAAGGTCCTTCTCATGCAATCCATGGTGGCACATTCAAGTATGACTAGGACTCCTTGAAGTTATCAATTTTTTACCTTGGTTGAGGTCCATTAGTGTCTTGAGTCTTCTTCTTACTGAACTAGACTGGACTCAATATAGGACTTGAACAAAACAATAGGACTCAAATTGACATAAGACCCAAAATGACATAACAAGACCAAAATGACTAAAAACTCATAATGAGCTGACTTGAATGACTAAGCTCAACTGAGCTGAACATAACCAAAAACTTGACTCATAAATCCTAATAGTATGAGTCGACTCTTAATACAAGACTCAAGTGTAACAAGGCCTGAAAATAAAACTCAAGGCCCAAATATAATACTCAAATGGCTAACACAGCCAGATTATAGGACTCAAAGATAAAATTTGAATCATGGCTAAGGGACTCAAACTCAGGAACCCATAGTGAACTAGGGTTGAGCTGATGTCCCCATCAATACCTCATAATGCTTAATTAAAATAGAGAAACTAATTAAGCCTTAAAAATATTTTAATTGTATTGGAATCCTCTTTTTTTGCATTTCATACTTCATAAAACATCGTAAGGGTACTAAACCCTAAACAACATCAGGTGGGGATTTCATCAGCCATCCTCGGCTCATAAACCATCACCCTGTAAACACATTGACCTAAGCCTTTAATCTAAAATAAATTAGATGTTGGCCCCAGGGATTTTCATGCTCACTAGGATAAGGGATCTAAGAGTTGGACTAGGCTTGGGTTAGTCAGTTACCTTGTGTTTAAGGAAAGTGGTTATGGGACAAGATCTCAAAGAAAGGTAGTTACTTAATTAGTTTTGTTATCTGACCTGGTCAATTTATTTAGTATCTAAAGAAATCAACGGGAGGACCCCCACCAACCTTACACTTACCTAGCTAGTTTACTAGTTAGCCCCTACTTGGAGTGCTCAAAGACAACCTTGGAATAGTTAGGAGCTGTCTAGAAGTAAAGAACCCTAGGATAGAGAGTCTAGTGTATGCTAACTTGATTTTAATTAACTAGAACTTTAAATAATAATTCTTCTCTATCCCTCTTAGCTCTAGGACTCCTTAGGCCCGCATCTTTAGACTTCTTCTCTATCCTTCTTTTCTCTTCTCTTTCTTTTTCCTTTCTAATAAAATAAAAAAAAAACTTAATAGCTTAGGATTGCCTTACCTAAACCTTTTCATTGCATGCCGTTGATGATTACTACAACCCAACTTGCAACCACTAGATGAAGAGCTAGAAAGATCCTTAGGACAATCCAGGCTATAAACATGGTTGAACCTGGCAACGCTAACCCTTCACACCCATTATGAGAATATTTTACTCCATCCTTGTATTCTTACTCACCATGCATTCAAGCACCTCTTATGGAGGCCACCCAATACAAGATCAAGTCTAGCATTATTCATATCCTACCACCTAGATAAATTTCTTGAGATTTTTGCTATGGTTAAAATTCAGAATTTCTCTGACGATGCCCTTATATTGAAGCTTTTTCCATTTTCACTTAAGGACAAAGCCAAATATTGGATGAGCTCCTTTGATTCAATAATTATATCAACCTGGGACCAACTTTATAAAAAATTTTCAAGAAGTACTTCCCCATAGGAAAAATAAACCAGATTAAAAAAGCCATAACCAATTTTTTTGAAACAAAAAGAAAAATAATCCATGAAATATGGAAGAGGTTAAAGGACCTAATCCAAAAGTGCACATCATGTAGTTCCAAAGTGGTAACTAGTCCAGTATTCCTATGATGATCTACTAGATAAATATAGGAAAATGGTCAATGCCTCATGTGGAGAGACTTTTATGATAAAAAGTGAGGATGAGGCATGGCAATTTTTTGAGATATTAAGTAAAAATTCTTTACACCATAAGTCCGCCTCGTGTAATGACAAACCCATCACTCCTAAAAAAAGGGATGGAATCTATGAAGTTGGTTGCAACATAGATATCCATAGCAAAATGGATGAAATGTCACAAAAGATGTATTATAGAGTAGATGAGTTGTCCCAAAGGATAGATCGCATGCTCAATATGGGATACTCTCCTACTCCACCCATATCTAGTTGCAATAAAAAAATCTCTGCAAAATTTGCTAGCCTTACCCACTACATAATTGACTCTCTGCCATAAACTAGTTTCTTGAATTTGTCTATGATCAAGTCTAGTAAGCTCAAGCCTAACAAGCTTGTAGACCAAGAAATGACCCATATTTGAACACCGCAACCTAATTTGGAAAAATCATCCTAATTTCTCATGGAAACCACAACCACCTATTTTTTCGATTCCATCAAGATCGTACTATCAAGAAACCAACTACAGGAACATAACTTACCCACAATAACAAAAGCCTCCTCAACCATCCTTCATTAGCTATAACTCAACCTTTGAGGAGAAAGTTTTGAAGGCTTTAATCGAGTAGAAGTCAACACTCAGACCCACAACTCCCACTCACAATCTATCAATTTTCATACATAATTCATCACTAGATTAGAAACCTAATTTAGGCAATTAGTAACAAATCTAGGTAGAAGAGAAAGAGGTAAATTTCCATCTCAACCTGAGAGCAATCTGAGAGGGCAATTCATGGCTAAAAGTATCAATATCCTAGAAATAATTTTTGAACATGCTAAATCAGTCATGACTCCTAGAAATGGAAAGGTGATGGAATAAACTAGCAAAATGATGCAGGATGAAGCGATGGGAACATCAACATAAAGAAATGTAGAATTTTAAAATGAGCAATGATCCAAACAGGATGGCATAACTTATCCGCAAAGAATGAAAAGGCCCACTAAAGCAGACTACTAGAAGATGTAATAACTTTCCTACAGAGTAGATCTAGTTTCTTGAAGTCTATGATCAAAGTCTTGAAATGATGTAATACAGGGTAAATGGACCTAATGGTTGATAAACCATATAAACTTGGACAATGCTCTCTTCAAGAGGTCAGATCATGTAGTGTAGGGAAGGACTTGTTACCAGATAATGAGCTTTTTACCCTCATTAGTAGGATCTCTCTACACTCATGGAGTGGGCGACTAGATAAGAAGGCTGACTCCATTGAATGAAGTGCCTCTCGTCAATGGTTCAAAGGCAAGGAGGACAAAGGCAAGGAGGACATCATCTTTGGCTCTATGCACCCAAGGATCCTGCAAACAAATTAATCAGAGATCATGGAAGAATAGGTGAAAGGAAAGGAAAGGAAAAATATCAAAGGAGAGGAGAAGATTGTAGAATCTTGAAAACCAGAAGACTTGGCTGGGCGTCACACCCTTCTCCCCCATGGAGTGACGATGCCAAGGAGCAATTGGAAGAGATAACAAATTTTCATTCATTCATCAAGATGCCTTACAAGAGGAGGAGGGGGGTATCTAACATTTGCCCAAGCCCCTTTGAAATTTAAATGGGAGAGATTACATGCATTAATTAGGGAGGATAAAGTGGGGTGACCAACTTGATTTTGAATTTGATGCCTTGGGCGACAAGGGTGGGGACCATCCAAGTTTGGGATGGAGAGTGAGGTGGCATTCCCTCTTGGCGAGGATAGTGAGGTGGGTCCCTTCTTATGTGGTGGATGAGGTGGTGCAAGGGGTGTGGTCCTTTCTGGTGTCCTTTCTTGCATGGGGGTTGAGGTGGCTTCCTCCTTTTAATGGTCATGCTTCTTGATCTTGACTTGGGTCTATGTTGGCTGTCCTCTTGAGTTGAGCTTGACTAAATTGACTCAAATAACCACATTGATTGACTAGAGGACATAAGCTTTAAAAAGAACAAATTGACTAATTACAGGACTTTTGCTAAGGAAAAACTCATAAAAGAAAGAACATAGCTTAAAGACTCAAAAACTTATTCATCTATAATCCATAATGAGTTTGGGTTGGCTAGGATCAAGTGTAGCCTCTTTTGGATCTTAGTGCCCGAACCAACTCTTCCAAGGTGGGAAGAACTCGACCCTATTGAGTATGGGTCAGCATGACTTTGATAATGCTCTAATAAGTCCGGATCAATATATTTGCAGATCCTCTCGAGTGATCCACGAGTCCTAAAATTCTGCTCGACCTTGCCAATGAACAAAATAATGTTGATAGCCTTTATTATGGGTAATAGCAGTCTAGTCATCGAGAATGCACTCAATCCAATCTCGTCATTCTGGTAAAGTGACTGGTGGACACTCAAGTGTGGGTTCACTCTCAAAAATAGGATCAGGTCCAAAAGGCTTACTAGGTATCATTGCTGGTTTCTTGTACTCAACTAGATATAAAACATTGATGGTCGAGCTCATGCCAAAATCAGGTGGCAACTCAAGCACATAAGCATTAGGTCCAATTTTATTTATTACTTTAAAAGGACCTGCTCCATGGGCATGTAATTTTCTCATGATTTAGGGTGGGAACAGTTTCGGTTTAAGCCTAATCATCACATAGTCTCCCTTAGTGAACTCTTTAACTCATTTATGGTAATTAGCCAAATGCATATAAGTTTCATTACTCAAATTAACTTTCTTGCTGATTTCCTTATGTTGATCTCTAACATGCCGTGCATATGACTTTGTAGACTCAGGAACTCATGCATGCATGGGTAAAGGGATGAGATCTATGGGTCTTTTAGGCTTGTATCCATGGACAATTTCAAACGGGCTCTTTCAAATGGACCTATTGACTGGACTATTATAGGCAAATTCAACACGAGGTAACAAAAGATCCTAATTTCCAAGACTCCCACCAATAAGATATCTCAATAGGTTTCCAAGACTCCTATTCACAACTTCAGTTTGGCCATCAATTTATGGGTGGTAGGCAGTAGAAAATTTAAGTTTGGTTCCTAACATGTGCCAAAGGGTCTTTCAAAAATAGCTAGTGAACCAAACTTCCCAATCAGAAACAATGGTTTGGGCAAACCATGTAACCTAACCACTTCATCTAGAAAAAGTTTGGCCACTTTTGAAGCATTGAATATTTGAGAACAAGGTAAAAAATGTGCCATCTTGGAAAATCGATCAACCACAACAAAGATAGAATCCTGTTTTCGCATGGTCTTTGATAACCCTAATACAAAATCCATGCTAAGGTCTTGCCATGGATAATCTGGTATTGGTAAAGGGATATAAAGGCTGGTACTTTATCTTTTTTGCTTGGCAACAGCACAGGTTCAACATCGAGCTACAACTTAGGCAACATTTCTCTTGAGGCCTGGCCAAAAAAATTGATCTTCAATAGCTAGGATGATTTTGTTTATACCAAAAGGCTAGCTAAGCCTCCAGTATGGATCTCCCAAATTAAAAATTCTCTAATGGAGGTTCGAGAGATGATGTGGCATGAGTATGCAGGGGATGAACATAAAAAAAAAATAGATTAAAGAGAGCAATTAATTTCAGATTTTATGTGACTTTGTTCCCGAAAAAAGAGATGAAGAACAAACTAAGAAATGTTATGTCAGGATTGAAACTAGTACCTGTAGATTAAGACTATGAAAGAGGTAAAAAAAATAGGATCCTAGGGTTATGAAACCACTAATTAGGACAAGTTCGGCTTCAACAAAATAGATCTAAAGAGAGGGTTTGGTTCAAGTACCTGGCAACAATGTCTTCCTCATTATAGAAGGGGTCTCTTAGCACTCTGGATCTGTGCTACGATGACAAAGCCCTTTTCTTGCAAATCCATCAACTTTTTATCTGCTGTGGTCAGGGGCAAGGAAGGCCTCTTCCAAGGGTCACTTCACCTGAGGGATCCTGCAAACACTAAGGGTTAGGGTTATAGATGATGGGGAAAATATGAAACTGGGACTAGAAGATAGAGAAAGTCAGGAAGAATTGATGGAGGATGTTTGGTGGCCTAGAATTTGTGGATGCCTGGATTGAAGTGGATAGCCTAGGATTTGATGAAGATGCCTGGAGGATGAGTATCTAGCGGCCTAGAGATCTGGGGGTGCTTGGATGAGAGGGGGATGGGGTTGCTTAATGGAAGATGGAAGATTAGGGTTGGCAGCTTGGACTTGAAGATGGGAGGTAGGTAGCTAGGGTTTGTGAATGATGATGGTGGGGCGGACTAGACTGGAGCTGGGATGGGTGGCCTTAGGGTTTGTAGCAGGGATGGCTAGGGTTTGCTTTGAAGAGGAAAGAAGGGGGTGGCTAGGTTAGAAGAGTACTAGGGTTTGCTGTTGGCCTCACACCCTCTCCCTCACGAAGCAATAATGCACTATGGCACATAAATAAAAAAAAACACTCAATTTCATTCATCAAAGTTATGAATTACATGGGGGAGGGAGTGGGTATTCATAGATTCACCCAAGTCCCTAGACTCCCTAATAGACTAGAATTATAGAACTTAAGGGCCAAGTAATCCAATTCCCTGTTGGACTTGGATAGTTGACTCTTCTTGGGCTTGGGACACCTCCTCCTCATGG
The DNA here is from genome assembly GCA_021397845.1 of Areca catechu. NCBI lineage: Eukaryota > Viridiplantae > Streptophyta > Magnoliopsida > Arecales > Arecaceae > Areca > Areca catechu. Next base: position 112,104,698 of record CM038043.1, read on the forward strand.
ATTTGGGCAGCAACTCAGATGGACTAGGTTCCAGCTTGGGGGGCTTGGATTGGGCACTAGGTTGGCGAGGCTTGGACTGAGGTGCCAAGGCTAGGGCGGCTTGGCCTGGGGTGCCAACTTCATGGATTTGGAGGGTGCTCTCTTATGGGCTTGGCAGTGTGAAAGAGCCCAAGTGCCTAACTCGTTGCTTGAGTAGGGACCCAAGTGCATGATGTCCAGCTCTAGTCGGGAGAGGCCTGGTGAATCTCTTGGTCTGGTGACTCTCCTCTTCAATCTTGACTTGAAGGAAAATCACAGGACTCATTGGAATGAAACAATGGACTAAGTGGACTCAACTGGACTCAGTTGTCTCACTTTATTACATGACTCACTCTTCAATATAGGACTCAATTAGTTCACTTTAGTATAGGACTCTAGTAACTCAGGACTAATAGAGTTTACAAGAATCAAAACCTAGTCAGAAATCCATAAAGGGCCTAATAATCTTTATCTAATTCTGGTGCCTGCACCAATTCTCTCGGGGTGGGAGGAACTCGACCTTGTCGAGTAAGGGTCCATCTGGCTTTGGAACTGCTCCAAAAGGTCTAGGTTGAGGTGTTGTAGATCCTTTCGAGAGATCCATGAATCCTTGAATTCCGATCGACCTTGCTATCGAACCAATCGAACCAAGTACCGTTGGTAGCCTTTATTTTGGATACTAATGGCTTGGTCATCCAGGATATGCGCAATCCTTTCTCCTCTTTTAGGCCAATTTATTAGTGGACACTTCGGGATGGGCCACTCTCAAGGGAAGGGTTAGGTCCAAATGGTTCACTGGGTATCATTGCTGGCTCCCTGTACTCAACTAGGTCTGAGATATTGAAAGTTGAGCTAATGCCAAATTCGGGTGGTAACTCAGGCACATAAGCGTTAGATCCCACTTTCTTTATCAGTTTGAAGGGTCCAACTCCATGAGCATGTAATTTCTTCATGGTCCCGGAGGAAACTGCTCAGACCTAATCTTTATCATTACATAATCCCCCTCAGCAAATTATTTAACACTTTTTCAGGAATTAGGTAAGTTTTTATAAATTTTATTGCTCACATTAATCTTTTGACTAATTTTCTTTTGTAAATCCCTAACATGCTATGCAAATGACTCAACTGACTCAGAGACTCATGCATATATGGGCAAGGGGATTTGGTCTAGGGGTTTGTTAGGGCTATAACCATGGATAATCTTAAATGGGCTCTTGCCTGTAGACCTATTGACTGAACTGTTATAGGCAAATTCGGCTCTAGGTAAAACAAGGTCCCAATTCCCAGTGTTCTCACCTACATGGCACCTCAACAGATTTCCAAGGCTACAATTCACTATTTCCATCTAGACTTCGATTTAAGGGTGGTAGGAGGTGAAAAATTTAAGCTTGGTTCCTAACAAGTGCCAAAGGGCCTTCTAGAAGTAACTAGTGAATTAGACATCCCTATTAGATACTATGGTTTTAGGAAGGCAATGTAACCTAACCACATGATCATGAAAAGGTTTGGCCATCTTGGAAGCATTAAAGGTTTGGGAGCAGGGTATTAAATGAGCCATTTTGGAAAACCTGTCGACCACTACATAGATTGAATCATGTTTTCTTAAGGTCTTAGGCAATCCTAACACAAAGTCCATATTGAGGCCTTGCCAAGGGCTGTCAGGTATAGGTAGAGGGGTATACAAGCCAACATTTTGCTTCAGCTATTTGGCAACAGCACAAGTAACACCTGGACACAACATGGGCAACATCCCTTTTTAAACTTGTGTTGACCCCTAGAATGATTTTGATGATTACAAAACATTGGAGCATGTATGTATTGCTAATTTTTTCAATTACTCAAGAAGTTTTTGCAGGAAGCATTTATCATTGTATCATTTGGTTTTCTATTCTGTTAAAGTATTATATGAACTTATGCACATATCAAGTTGTAAAGTAATTTTATCCTTGTAATCTTGTAAAAAGGGCCAAAAATTAGTAAAATATGAGTATGAATAGGTTGGACATCTGTGGTAAGTTTTTTTGAAGTAATTAGAAGACTTGCTCTTGTTGAAAATTTGGTTTGAAGAAGTTTTGCTTGGACTTACTCACAGACCTCAAGCCGACTCATGGACCAAGAGCTGACTCATGATCTGGCACGGCATGGAGATTCTCAATGTTTCAGAAGTTCGAGCCGACTCGAGGATAATGAGCCGACTAACACAGAGTTTGCATTTCTCAGGTTTCAGAAACTCAAAGCCACGAGCTGACTTGACCTAGAAGAGCCGACTTGACCAGAGTTTATATTTATCCTGACTGAGACTTCAAGCTGACACAACACAGAAGAGCCGACTTATCTATGGTTTGTTTTTGGTCTGTCTGTGACTTCGAGCCAACTCAAGGTTCTCGAGCTGACCGAGTGACAGATTCTGTCATTCTAATGGCTAGTTGCTGAATCAAATTTTTTAAATTCCAAAAGCCCTCCAACGGCTCTATTTTGGTTCCTTAGGCCCTACAATAGCTAGTTTTGATTGAAGACTATAAAAGGATTATTTATGATGGATTAAACATATGGGTATTGATTATTCAAGAGCATTCAAGTAAATTTCAAGTATTTCACCAACCTACTTCAAGTGAGCATTCAAGAAAGGATTCAAAGCATCTCCAACTAATCTTCATTCATTGAATCCAACTTTTGAGGAAGACAAGAAGCAGCTTTAAGAGCAATCAAGAGCATCTAAAGCAAGGCTTCAAGTTGATCTTCATCGGCAACTACCAAACAAATTGGGTTTGTTATAAAGTTGCTATTTTCATTTGATATATCTTGTTTGTCTCTCCAAGAGCAGCAAGGGGCTATGTCTTGTGAGTGTTAAAGATATTTAGGTGAGCCTATTAAAACCTAAGCTTGGGTTTCTTTGGTGAGCTCGGTTATAAAAACCAAAGGGAGTTGGATTCTTGGTAAACCCGGTGTAAAACCAAGTGTGGGTTTCTTTGGTGAGCCCAGTTTAAAAACCAAAATGTAGAGGTTTGGATTGTGAGCTTGGAAAAATAATCCGACTATATTCCAGTGGGGGATATAGTGAAAATCCCAAGTGGTACTTAGGTAGTGGACGTAGGAGCGAGTGGCTCCGAACCACTCTAAATTCCTTGTGTTTGTGATTGTGCTTGATTGACTTCTTTGAGTTTATTTACTTGCTTTTGAATTGCATAAGTTTTCAAAGCACCTATACTAAGAGATTTTTAAAGTGCACATATTTGCAAGAAAGTTTTAAATCCAAATTCGCCCCCCTTGGGAAGCCACCTGGGTGACAAGTGGTATCAGAGCAGAGTCTCTGAAATTCCTTAGAGTAATGATTGATGGCACATCCCATGAGCACCTCTTTGGCTGAAGGCCAATCCACAAACCGACCTCCACTTTTCACTAAAATTAACTACACATATTGGAAGGCTAGGATGAAGATATACATTCAAGCCATAGACTTTCAATTATGGAAGATAATTCAAAAAGGACCTCACACACCCACTATCAGATTAATGATATTGAGGTTTCCAAACCTGAAGAAGAATGGGATGAGAATGATATGAAAAAGGTCAAGTTAAATGCCAAAGCCATGAATTTACTTTACTGTGCTTTGGACCCAAATGAGTTTAACAGAATTTTCACATGTAATTCTGCTAAAAAAATTTTAGATAAGCTCGAGATCACACACGAGGGCACATCACAAGTAAAGACTTCTAAGATTAACCTTTTTGTGTGTAATTATGAGTTATTCAAAATGGAGCCTAGTGAAACTATATCTGCTATGTTTTCATGCTTTATTGATATTATAAATGGTCTTAAGAGTCTTTGTAGGACTTATACTAGTGCTGACCTAGTGCAAAAAGTTTTGAGATCTTTGCCAAAAAAATCGGAAGCAAAAGTTACAGCTATTCAAGAGGCAAAGGACTTAAACACATTACCATTGGACAAGCTGGTTGGGTCATTGATCGTTCATGAGCTGGCCATGCAGCAAAGAATAGAAGAAGACTCAAAGAAGAAAAAGACCATTGCATTTAAAGCAACTGAAGAGGATAAAGATGAAGATTCAGATACATCTGATGATGATGATCTGGACAATGATGAAATTTCTCTAGTAATGAGAAAGTTCAAAAAATTTATGGGAAGAAGAAGAACAAAGATCAAATTCCAATTTGTTATGAGTGCAAGAAATTGGGACACATACGTCCTGATTGTCCAGAAGCTAAAAAAAGGTTATTTAAGAGAAAAAAAAAGAAAGCAATGCTTGCGACATGGAGCGACAGTGATGAATCTACATCAATAGAAAAAGAAAAAGATACAACAAAGACTGCTCAAATTTGCCTTATGGGTTTGGAGGATGAGGTAACAACTTCTGAACCTAATTTAGATTTTACTTATGTTGAGTTTCATAATGCTTTTTGTGAACTATTAATTGAATACAAAAAGGTTGGTTTGAAAATAAAGAGTTTAAAAAATAATTGTGATGCTTTTGAAAAAGATAAAAATGAAGTTGGTGAAAGAAACAATATTTTACAAAGAGAATTAAGTATGACTTGTGAAAGACTTAAAACTATCCAATTTGAAAAGGAAGAACTTCTTGAAAAGAATAAAATTTTGTAAAATAAAAATACTGACTTTCAAAAAGAACTTCAAAAGCTTAAACCATTGATAGAAAAATTAACTTTAAGCTCTAACAAACTTGAATTGATTTTGAAAAATCAAAGAGATTTAAGTAACAAGTTTGGAATTGGTTATGAAAACACAAATACAAATAAGTTTTCTGCATCCACTTCTTATACTCCTAAGTTCATTACATCAAAGCAATATAGACCTAAGTTTGCATCATATGCTTCTTATTCAAAGTCAAAATTTATTTGCTATGCATGCAATAACATTGGTCACAAAGCATTTCAATGTCATTTGAAATATAATGGCAAAAAGAAAATTTAAAAAATTTGGGTTTCGAAAAGAACCAATCCTACTAACTTGAAAGGATCCAAGAGAGCTTGGGTACCTAAATCTATTACTTGATTATTTTGCAGGGATGTCTTGCAGCTATGAATGCAAAGAAAAGATGGTACCTTGATAGCGGTTGTTCAAGACATATGACGGGTGATATAGATCAATTCTTCATCCTGGAACTAAAAGATGGTGGCATAGTAACCTTTGACGATAATCATAAAGGAAGGATAATTGGTATTGGTAAAATTAACATTGCTCCTTCTACTTTTATTGAGAATGTGCTATTAGTATAAAAATTAAAGCATAATCTATTAAGTATCAGTCAATTATGTGATATTTGCTTTAATGTTTTCTTCAAGTCTTCAATGTGTATAGTAGTTGATCCTCTTGACTCTAGTATAAAGTTCATTAGACATTGACTTAGGAATATATATGTACTAGATCTTAATGATCTAGCTATGTCAAGCAATACAAGTCTTGTGGCAGTGAATGATAAGAGCAAGGAATCAAGTCTACTATGGCATAGATGACTTGGACATGCTAGTATGGATACTATTGCAAAATTTATTTCAAAAGATTTAGTTAAAGGTTTGCCAAAGTTTAAATTAGATTTTGATTACATCTGTGATGCATGCCAATTAGGAAAACAAGTAAGGGGGAGCTTTAAATCCAAAAATATTATTTCTACCACTAGACCTTTAGAGCTACTTCACATGGATCTATTCGGACCCACTAGGATAACAAGCCTAGGTGGTATGAAGTATGGTATTGTGATAGTAGATGATTTTTCAAGATACACTTAGGTTTTATTCATTGCACATAAAGATAAAACTTTTAAAGCATTCAAAAAGTTTTACAAAAGAGTTTCAAACTTAAAAAATCTTTTTGTTATTTATATTCATAGTGATCATGGTATTGAATTCGAAAATCAACATTTTGATCACTTTTACACAAAACATGTTATTGATCACAACTTCTCCGTTCCTAGAACACCATAGCAAAATGTTGTAGAGAGAAAGAATAGAACCTTGGAAGAAATGTTCAGAACAATGCTTTGTGAAGAAAATCTTCCAAGATACTTTTGGACAGAAGCTGTTAATACCACTTGTTATATTTTGAATAGAGTTTTAATCATAGATATTATAAGAAAAACCACCTATGAACTGTGAAACAATAGAAAGCCTAATATCAATTACTTTCATGTTTTTCGTTGCAAATGTTTTGTTCTTAATAATGATAAAGATAATCTTGGTTTGTTTGATGTAAAATCCGATGTGGCAATCTTTCTTGGTTATTCTACAAATAGTAAAGCCTATCGAGTTTTCAATAAAAGAACTTTAATTATAGAAGAATTGATTTATCTTATTTTCAATAAAACTGACATGACATCTTCTAGAAAAATAGATTGTGCTGATGATGATACAGGTATACTTGAACATAGATTAAAGAACATGACTATCAAAGATAAGCAAGTAAGTGAACCACAAGAAGACATGGTAAGTAAAAATCGTAAAGATATATCCAAAGAATAGAGGTATGTACATTCACATCCTAAAGAACTTATTATAGGAGATCCATCACAAGGTATTAGAACTAGAGCTTCACATAGGGATGCACATGATCTAATTGCTTTAGTATCTCATGTAGAACCACATACCATAGAAAAAGCTGAAATAAACCCTAATTGGATGTTAGCTATACATGATGAGTTGAACCAATTTAAGAGAAATAATGTTTGGATACTTGTAGAAAGACCAGTTGACTACCCTGTTATTGGAACCAAATGGGTTTATAGAAACAAGTTAGATGGGCAAGATAATGTAATTAGGAATAAGGCTAGACTGGTAGCTCAAGGTTATAATCAAGAAGAAGGAATAGATTTTGATGAGACCTATGCACCAGTAGCTAGGCTTGAGGCTATTAGATTACTCTTGGCATATGCAAGTTTCATGAACTTTAAATTATTTCAAATAGATGTAAAGAGTGCCTTTCTAAATGGTTTTCTATCCGAAGATATTTTTGTTGAACAATCACCTAGTTTTATCGATCACATTTTTTCAAATCATGTTTGTAAGTTAAATAAAGATTTATATGGTCTTAAACAGGCACCTAGAGCCTGGTGTGATAGATTAAGTAAGTTTTTGCTTGGAAATGATTTTGTAAGAGGTAGTGTTGATACTACCTTGTTTATTCAAAAGAAAAACAATGATATTTTGGTTTCTCAAATTTATGTTAATGATATAATATTTGGATCTACTGATGAATCCTTATGTCAAGATTTTGCTAAGTTAATGCAGGGAGAATTCAAAATGAGTTTAATGGATAAGCTAAGCTACTTCCTCGAGCTTCAAATCAAACAATCAAAGGAAGGGATCCTAATCAATCAAGCCAAATATATTAAAGAAATTATCAAAAAGTTTGGCATGGAATCAAGCAAAGATGTTAAAACACCCATGAATCCTGCATGCAGATTAGATAAAGATGAAAATGGCACAAGTGTTGATCAAAAATTGTATAGAGATATAATCAGATCCCTACTCTATTTAACTGCCAGTAGACCTGATATTCTATTTAGTATTTGTATATGTGCATGTTTTCAATCAAATTCAAAGGAATCACACATTATTGCTATTAAAAGAATTTTCAAATATCTTGAAGGCACATGTAATATAGGATTATGGTATTCCAACCTTTCATATTTGAAGTTATTAGTTATTCTGATACTAATTATAGTGGCTGTAAGATTGATAGAAAGAGCACCAGTGGCACATACCAACTTCTAGGTGTTAACTTGATTTCATGGCACTGCCGTAAATAGAACTCTATAGCATTGTCCACTGCTGAGGTAGACTATGTGGCTGTAGGGAGCTGTTGTGCACAAGTGTTGTGGATCAAGCAACAGCTAGAAGATTATGGTATTATCCAGTTTAAAATTCCTATCAAATGTGATAACACTAGTACTATTAATTTATCAAAAAATCTAATTCATCACTTTAGAACAAAGCATATAGAAATTATACATCATTTCATTAGAGATCATGTCTTAAATAATATCATAGAATTAAAATTTGTACCAACTGAGAACCAATTAGCTGACATTTTTACCAAACCTCTTAGCCAAGATAGATTTGAAAAGATTAGAGGTGAGCTAGGTCTATATGACCCATATTAAAACTATTGACCTAATTTTTTTATAAAAAAAATAGGAAAAATTATCTGGAGCTTTCAAAAATCAATTTAGAGCTTTTGATCGCCTGACCTAATATTGATTTACCCTTGAAAACCAGTAGTTTGATAGTTTGACCATTTTTTCAAGTTTTTGCTTGAGCCAACTCGAGCAATCCCCTATCTTGTCGAGCTGACTTGAAGGACGGGCTGAAGCTTTTTTAAATAGGAATTTGTTTATTTTTAAACCCATTTTCTTTTCGATTTCACTATTGTACTCCAATCGTTCCCTCTCCCAAACCTTAGAAAAACCTCTAGAACCCCTCCTAACCTTCAATCAAAGCAAGATGGGTCCTAGGAAGGTAGTTGTGAAGAGACCGAAAAGGGTTGTTCGTTCGGTTGTAGAGGAACGGAGGACGAAGAGATGGCTAGATGTTCCGGCTTCACTTTGTATGGAAGAGCAGCATGAAGAGCAACAATTCAAAGCTCTAGAAGCCCCCAGACAGATTGTTCTTATGGGAAATCGACAGGTAACATCTGAAAGATTTGTGGATTTCAATTTTCTTGAGCAAGAAAACCAAGGATAGGAGATTGGCTAAATGCTCAGGGTTGGAAGTCATTTTGCATGCTTGATCTGCCAACATATCCAACCCTAGTGAGACAGTTCTTTGAAAATCTATCCATAGGCACTTTTCATTTGGAATCTACTATGAAAGGGAAGAGCATTGTGGTAAATGAACAAAAACTGAGCACTATTCTTCAAGTTCCCAAAGAAGGGGAAAGTTTCTTTGTGTTAAAAGAAAAACAGAGGACCTTGAGAAAAGTATTAGAAAGCAGTGATGTTTCTGGAATTGTTCATGTTAGGGTAAATTTGTTATCTTTGGAGATGAGGCTTACTCATAACAATATTAGCCGAGTGTTCTTACATAGAACAGGGAGATTTAACTGGGTAAGTGAAAGGGATTTAATGTTTATGAGATGTTTGATCGAGGGGAAGGCCCTCAACTTGCCCTACATTATGGTTTCCGAGATGAGGGAAGTAGCTCGCAAGGCACGAGCATTCCTTCCCTATGGTATGGTGTTTACCCTCTTTTTCCAGGATGCCGAGATTGACTTATCAGGTGAGGACAGTAGGCCCCTGCTGCACACTGACTGGTATAATGTAAAATCTTTGAGCAGAATGGGATTTCTGAAGGTAGATGGACATTGGATTCAGAAGACCTCCAGGCAGAGAGCTACACATTCCGATGAAGAGTCTGATGAGGATGACCAGGTTGGTCAGCCACAGGGCATTGAGGCAGAGAGACTTACAGATGAGGCTGGACCCTCTGAGCCAGCACCCACTCTACCTCAGACACCTGTGAGAGAGATAGTTACTGGTGGTTCTAGAGATGATCGTAGATGGTAGGTTATCTTGGATGAGATCTCTACTTTGCAAAGAGGCAGGGCAGAGACTGATGCCAAGATAGTTGCCTTGCACATCGAGATGCGAGATGGTTTTCAGCAAATATTGACACTTCTTCAACAGATCAGTACAGCTAGCCCATCAGCACCTCCTCCACCTCCAGCAGGACCAGATGATGATGCTGACATTACAGAGGAAGAGACTGAGCATTCCACTGGCACACCTATTGCAGATACTCCTACAGTTGGGGATGGTACTGGTGCACAGGTTACTGAGGGACAAAGCACTGGTGTATCTGAACTCTAGTTACTCAGATTCTTTCGAGCACCAGCACTTTAGTCTTATCTGATCCTTTTTTTGTGGCGACTCCCATCCAGGTCTCTTTAGAACCTCCTTCCAAGTCTAAACCTAGAGCTCCTAAACCCACTGCTCCAATTTGGACTAGACTGAGGGACTTTAGGCCTAGGTTTCTTAAATTCAAACCTCAACCAAGCATTTCAGAAGTTGGCTCTTCTTCTAGCGAAGATGAGTCTAGTCAAGATGTGTCTAGTTCTTCTTTTTGACCCTTAGGTCTTTAATTTTTTGCATTTTTCTCTTATGTTTGTGATACTGTTTTGTTGTGCATAGCACTTTTGTACTGTATCACATCTTGTACTGATGCTTTATATATATATATATGTGTGTTTTGAAAATGTTGTGTTTTGATTGATACATATGAATAAATAATTGTAAATGGATGTTTTCACTAAATGGTATATATCTTGTTGATGACAAAAAGGGGGAGAAGTGCATGAAAATGAGAAATGAGCAATGAGAAATGAGTAATGAGCAATGATACATGATACATTATATGAAAAAAAGGGGGAGCTATTATTGAAATTTCTATTATATGTGATAGGGGGAGCAATTATTGCAATTACTGAAAATTCTTTCAAATTTAAAGTGAAAAGTTCTTCTAATTAAGTTGAAAACTAGTATATTAGTGACTTGTAGATCATCTGATACTTGCTTACATGAATAGTATAGTAACCATGATAACTTGATACATGTTGATACGTTGATTTGATACTAATTCATCTCAACATTTTGATACTTCATTTGTTCTGATACATACTACCTTGAATACGCACTGATACATGTGAATATTGATACATAGTATGTCATTACATGTAATTATAAAGTGTTTTGAAGCTTTTCATGCCCAGTGTTTTGTCATCATCAAAAAGGGAGAGATTGTTGACCCCTGGAATGATTTTGATGATTACAAAATATTGGAGCATGTATGTATTACTAATTCTTTCAATTACTCAAGAAGTTTTTGCAGGAAGCATTTATCAGTGTATCATTTGGTTTTCTATTTAGTAAAAGTATTCTATGAACTTATGCATATATCAAGTTGTAAAGCCCAAATTTTATCCTTGTAATTGATAGAAAAGTGCCCTAAGAGCCGATCATTATGAAGGCCTTTTTGTAAACTTCCAACTCATGTATGACATATTTTCATATTAATAAAGGCATGTGATTCATCATATACTGCTGTATCATGTTTCTGATGATTATGATGAACCCCATAGAATAGGGCAATGGAATTAGGGTTATGATAAAATAATAGTGAGACCTAATTCTTATAAACCTTAATCTAGAATGTTCCTAGTCGTTGGACCATCGATTCGGGAATCGATGAATCCGGAAAGACTAGCTTATCCTATGTATGCTCAGTTAATGAGGGTGGTTGATCTCACTACCACTTGTGTAGAGACACTAATACAAGGATAAGGATGCTCATCAGAGTATGAGTACACTAGAACTGATCTGCACCGGGACTATCTTATGGAAGTCTTACTACATGTCAAAAGATAGATCCCAGAGTAGAAGTTGTGCATGTGATCTTTAGACCTGAGGTCAACATGGTTCCTTATGCACACTAAGCCATACTTTGGTTCATACTCATTCATGGCATTGCGACATGTACAGGGTGTTCTGTGTATGGTGGAAGGTGTATGAAGGATGTGAGTGGACTAACAAGGAATCGATCATTCCTAGTAAGAGGAATTGTTTCCCATGCAATCTCTTCGATGAGAGACTCAAGGAGCCTTTGATCAAAGCAGGATGAGATTAGTGGAATCTAATCAGTCATCAGCTGAGTCCTCATGATCGAGCTGAGATTCGATATGATTAAGTGTTAGGATTTGACATCTATCCATACCTATCACTTAATCGGGATAATAGGAGATCGAAAGATTGAATTGCACGGTAACATACTACTGAAGGGTATTTTGGTATTTTCCACCAAGTTCCTCATTTTTCGGGTAGGCATGATACATTGCTAGATGTCAATCTTGTCTTGTAGGTTTTCATGAACCAATTGATTTGGTTTCATGAGTCAATTCGATGTGTGATTCGAATTGGACAATTAGGTGAGCCAATTTGACTTAATTAGGTCAATCGGGTTCGATCGGATTGAATCGGCTCAAACCTAAACCTACTGCTAGCTAGATGTGGAATCCAATGGGTCACACACAATAGAGACTTGGCCAAGAAAGTCATTCATGATTTAATTAGGGTCATAGGATCCTAATTGGTTAGCCGGATTACATACTAGCATATATAGGCTAACCTAATTCCTAACCCAATTGGATTGGATTCGGGTCCTTGCTAATTGGGCTAACCTAATTATGGGAGACATAAATTAGGTTGAGTCCTAAGTGGGGCTAGCCAAATCAGAGCTTGATCTGATTTTAATTTGGGCTTAAGGGCATTTTAGGTGCCATATATGAAGAGTCCCAATGGCATGGGACTCTTGGTACCTAAATGATACCTTAACTTCAAAATGGCACAGAATGAGCTATAGACCTCTGATTTAAAAATAAATTATATGGTCAGAAAGCTTATTTAATGCTCTTTCCAATGACACCCATATTTCATATATTTCACTGATCAATATATGCTGCTTTCGGTGGAAAGAGAAGTGGGAAAGGAAAGTGGCGCCCTTTCGGCGCACCAGGGAGAAGTATGGCACGCACAGAAGGACTAAGAGTCCTTCTGCAGATGAAACTCTGGGAGCTTCATCAAAGTGGTGCCTCTTCACTTTATCCCCACACCTCTTGGAAAGGATTGACCGGTCAAAGAAGTGGAAGGGGCGGCGTGAAAGCAAAAAGAACTATTGGCGTGCAGATGAAGAGTCACTTCTCTTCATTTGCACGCGCACTATTTTGAGGCAGAGTCCTTCTACCCTTAGGACTCTACCCATTCCATGCTCTTCAAGATTGAAAGGATGCCTCCTTCTATTCCTCATAACCTATATATGCCACATGGCATATGGGGAACTGCTCTGGAAAGGGAAAGAACATCAAATAAGACTCTTGAAGCATGAAGGGCCTTATCAGACATGAAGAGTCATATCTGATAAGGAGTCTTGGGATGCTTTTCATGCCCCATCTGAATCTATATAAAGGGAGTACGGTGAAATGAGATTTAAGATTTTCGGTCATCAAAAACAGAAGTCCATTTTCCTAAGAGTTATCTGAGTGCCTCTTTCTGTTGTGTCCCTCCCTCCTTTTAAGACAAGACTTGTCTTGTTAAGACAAGGTCTTATCTTTTAGGACAAGGCTTTGTTTTAGGACATAAGCCTAAGGGGTCCTATGGAAGGGTTGTCCAAAAGCCAAGAGTGCCTTAGGAGAGTGTCCAGAGAGCCCTACAGTAGGACAGGGTGTCCTACAGTGGTCAAAGGTCCAAAGGCTGTCCTAAGAGTCCTATTGAAGCAAGCAACCCCGGTAGGGATTCTTCCTTGGTTCAAGTCTCGTGTGGATCACCGTTGGAGGGCTTACACTTGTGAGCCTCATGGAAAGGATTGGATTTAGCGATCCAGGTATGTTAATTAACTTTATTTTATGATTCATTAGTTGTAATTGGCCAAGGGGTTCTTTGGAATTAGGGTTTTCTATACATGTTAAACATGTTAGGGTATCATGCTATGAAATTTTATTTTGAAAGTCAATTCTGCATGCTGCATGATCCCCGTGACCCTGAGAGAATTCCCATCAGTAATCTTGTAAAAAGGGCTAAAAATTAGTAAAAAATGAGTATGAATAGGTTAGACATCTGTGGTATATTTTTTTTTAAGTGATTGAAAGACTTGCTCTTGTTGAAAATTTGGTTTGAAGAAGTTCTGCTTGAGCCAACTCATGGATCAAGAGCCGACTCATGATCTGGCATGGCACGAAGAGTCTTAATGTTTCAGAAGTTCGAGCCGACTCGAGGATAATTAGCCGACTCGCACAGAGTTTGCATTTCTCAGGTTTCAGAAACTCAGAGCCACAAGCCGACTCGACCTAGAAGCGCCGACTCGATCAGAGTTTATGTTTATCCTGACTGAGACTTTGAGCCAATTCAACCCAGAAGAGTCGACTCATCCAAGGTTTGTTTTTGGTCTGTCCACGACTTTGAGCTGACTCAAGGTTCTCGAGTCAACTTAAGAGATGGATTCTAGCATTCTAATGGCTAGTTGCTGAATCAATTTTTTTGAAATCCAAAGCCCTCCAACGGCTCTATTTCAGTTTTCTAGGCCCTACAATGGCTAGTTTTGATTGAAGACTATAAAAAGGATTATTTATGATGGATTAAACATATGGGTATTGATTATTCAAGAGTATTCAAGTAAATTTCAAGTATTTCACCAACCTACTTCAAGTGAGCACTCAAGAAAGGATTCAAAGCTTCTCCAACTAATCTTCATTCCTTGAATTCAACTTTTGAGGAAGTCAAGAAGCAGCTTTAAGAGCATTCAAGAGCATCTAAAGTAAGGCTTCAAGTTGATCTTCATCGACAACTACCAAACAAATTAGGTTTGTTGTAAAGTTGCTATTTTCATTTGATATAACTTGTTTGTCTCTCCAAGCTCAGCAAGGGGTTGTGTCTTGCGAGTGTTAAAGGTTTTTAGGTGAGCCTATTAAAACCTAAGCTTGGGTTTCTTTGGTGAGTCCCATTATAAAAGCCAAAGGGAGTTGGGTTCTTGGTAAACCCGGTGTAAAACCAAGTATGGGTTTCTTTGGTGAGCCTGGTTTTAAAACCAAAGTGTAGAGGTTTGGATTATGAGCCTATTAAAACAATCCGATTGTATTCTAGTGGGGGATATAGTGGAAATCCCAAGTGGTGCTTGAGTATTGGATGTAGGAGCGAGTTGCTCCGAACCACTCTAAATTCCTTGTGATTGTGATTGTGCTTGATTAACTTATTTGAGTTTATTTACTTGCTTCTACATTACATATATTTTCACAACACCTATATTCAGAGATTTCCAAAGTGCACATATTTGCAAGAAAGTTTTAAATCCAAATTTACCCCCTCTTGGGAAGCCCCTTGGGAAACAGCTTGGCTAAAAGAACAGATCCTCTAAAGCTGGAATTGTCTTATTTCTACCAAAGTAACCAACTAGACCTCTTGCATAGATTTCCCAAACTAAAAATTCTTTAAGTGAAGTCATAGGAATACACAGCTTGTTATCCTCAAAGAGAAAACCATCTTGAAGGGTATACTCACTATGTGAACTATATGGTCCTTGTTTCACAGATTGGTAGATTTCACTGAAGTTAGGACAGGTCTCATATTCTTTTTTCTATCGATCAAATTTTATGACTTCAATTCTAACATAATTCAGGAGCAGGGTATGATGGCTAAGGGCATCAGCTACCTTATTCTCGGTACCAGCATGATGTTTCAGCACAAAGGTATAAGCTTCAAGGTATTCTACCCATATAGCATGCCTAAGGTTCAGCTTCTTCTGGGAGTTAAGGAATCAGAGAGCTTCATGATCATAGAAAAGGACAAACTCCTGTGGTAGTAGGTAGCCTCCAATATCTAAGGGCTTGTACTACCGCGTAGAATTCTTTATCATAGGTTGAGTATCTAAGTTTAGCCTCATTGAGTTTTTCATTAAAGAAGGCTACAGGGTGACTTTCTTGGCTTAGTACTCCTCCTATGCCAACTCCAGAAGCATCACAAGCAACCTCAAAAACTTGGGAAAAATCAGGTAACCTCAGGATAGGTGCTTGGGTCATCTTCTCCTTAATGTCTAGAAGGCTCTATTCGTCGCTTTGGTCCACTTAAAGTTTTTCTTCCTAATGCAATCGGTAATGGGTGCCACTATAGAGCTAAATCCCTAGATAAATCTTTTATAGAAGGTAGCTCGACCATGGAAACAATACACATCATGAATACTAGTAGGTACTGGCCACTCAACTATGGACTTAACCTTTTCAGGATCTGCTTAAACTTCTTCAAGGGTCACTATGAATCTTAGGAAGATGACTCTATGGGTCAACAAACTGCACTTCTTTAAATTAGCATAGAGACTCTCTTTCCTAAGGGTTTGATAGACTTGTTTGATGTGATCTAGGTGTCTTCCTTAGTCCTACTGTTGATTAAGATATCATCAAAGTAAACCACTACAAATTTGCCAATGAATACTCATAGGACTTGGGTCATGATCCTCATGAAGATACTAGGAGAATCGGAAAATCTAAAAGGCATCACTACCCACTCATAAAAACTATCCTTAGTTTTAAATGCGGTTTTTCACTCATCCTTGGGTCAGATCCTAACCTAGTGATAGCCGCTCTTCAAGTTAATTTTTGAGAAAATGGTTGCACCGGCAATCAAGTCTAACATGTCATCCAAACGGAGAATGGGAAATCTATATTTCACCATGATCTTATTTATGGCATGACTGTTGACACACATTCTTCAAGTGCCATCTTTCTTAGGGGTTAGTAGGGTAGTTACTGCAAATGGACTTAGGCTCTCACTAATAAACTCTTTTTTTAAGAGCAATCCAACCTGTTTTTACAGTTCTAGATGTTCAGCAAGGTTCATCCTACAGTGTGGGAGGTTTGGGAGGGTTGCTCCTGGGACTAAATCTATGACATGCTGGATGTCCCTTAATGGTGGTAATCGGTCAGGCAGGTCTTCAGGAAACACATCTTGGAACTCATCTAGAATTTCCTTAACTTCCTGAGGGTGCCCTTTCTGGGTTTGATCAGGGATCTCCTTAGCAGCTAACATCCAAACGATCGAACCCTCAGTGATCTCTCATTCTAATTCCTTAGCAGTGATCAGATTGACTCTTGAATTCTTTTCTTTCAAGCTACTAGATCCCTTCTTGACATTATCCTTTAGTGTGGTGGGGTTAATCACAATCTTCTTCCCATGAAAATTAAATGAACATGAATTAGATCGGCCATACAGGGTAACATCATGGTCATGAAGCCAAGGTCTGCCTAGGATAATGCTACTAAATCCCATGGGAATGACATCACACCACACCTTTTCTAGGTAGAATTGAAGTTGGATCACGACTTGGCATCTAAGTTTGATGGGGATGGAGGTTGAGTCTATCCAAGATACCTTATAGGGGCTGGGATGGGGAACTAGGGTCAAGCCTAGGGTTTTGGCAGCACTTGTTGAGATGGCATTCACACAGCTCCTACTATCTATGATTATTTTCCATACCTTATCCCCTAACATCACAAAGGTCTGTAGGATATTGGTCCTACACCAATCCTCTGGTATCTTAGTTTGGTCTAGGATGCACCTAACAACTCTTAGTAGGTCTGATGACTTAACTACTTCCTCATCTCCTTCATACTCTTTCATTAGGTTCTCTCCAACTTCATATACCTCCTCCTCAAACTCATTAGTAGGTTCAGGGGCTTCTTCTTCAAGTTCTCCTATGTGTAGGGATCGGACTGGGAATTAGCTATCATAGTGTTCCACCTTATGACATTTAAAATAGGCATTATGATTGGGACTACGGTTTCTTTGAACTTCAGGTGCCTTACCCTTGTCTTCCCTACGTGCCAATGGGGTGCTAGGACTGGGTCAGGTTGGATTAGGATTAGGCCGACTTGGGTAGGCTTGGCTAGGTCCAGCTTTTGGGTTAGGGGCACTAGTCCTAATGGGCTCAGGTTGATGGGTTATGGGCCCCCGCTAGAATATCTTATAGTCTCTAGCTATCTAGTAAGCCTGCTCAAGATCATGGACCTCTCTCAAAAATAGTTCTTTTTGGATGTCATCTCATAGTCCAGCCTTAAACCTAGATAGGTTCATAGATTCAGACTCATTTATAAAATACCTCTTGGCAACTCATCAAACTTGGCTATGTATTCTGACACAGTCCCATTTCCTTGACTTAGCCTCTGCCACTGATCTAGGAGTCTCTATTGATAGGATGCAAGAAGGTACTTGTCTTTAAGCTTCAGCTTCATAGCTCTCTAGGTGACTATGGGAAGTTCTTCTCGTAGTCTAATGATTTGCTCAACATTCCCCCAGTATAGCCTATCCTGGCGGACTAACCTGAGTTTGGCAAACTTGCACTTCCTCTCCTCACTCATCTCATACAATTCAAAATATTGGTCAATGTATCCCTCCTAATCTATGTAAACCTTAGGATCAAGACTGCCATCGATGGTGAGTGCTTCTATCCTGGTGTTCTTAATGGCTCTCTCATCCTGATCAAAGAAGTCATGATTAGGTCTCCTATGGTTGGGCTCCAAGAATGGGTCAGGGCGTGGGACTCTCCTAGGGTTGGTCTCCAGGAAAGGGTCAGGTCATGGGGCTCTCCTAGGGTTTGGAGGTGTGAGAAGAGGTGACTCAGAATCGGGTTCAGTGTTGGACTCTTGGGTTCTCTTTAGGTTTCCTAAACAACCTTCTATATGGTCAAATCTATTATTCATCAGGGCAAACTGGTCAGTCATGGTCTTCAGCAAGGTTTCAAAATTAGGTTCCTTGGTTGAACTGGGTTGGGGTAGAGATGGATGGTATTGGGCTTCTGATCTAGTGGTCATGCAATCAAGCACACAAATCAGCTAGGGTTTGCTAGACCTAGCAGCCCAGTTAAAATGAGTCAGCTTAACTTACAATCAATTTAGCAATTATCCTTTCCACTGGCCAAGTAAGAGGTGGGGTCATGGGAGGTTCCCCTACTCTCATAGTGTCCTAATTAAAAACCACAAGTCTTCTTAGGGCTTTTTCCTCTGGACCTCTAGCATAGACACCAGATTCAAGAAATAATTGGGGGATTAGGTGCACCAGCTTTCTCATAAACCATAGACTAGACCTGTTGGTGTCCCTAGATCAATTAGGTTGCTACTTGATTTTAATTAGGCTTGGGTTTGAATGTAGGGTGGTTGTTTTGTGCCAAGGAAAGGTGATGAAATCTTTCCCTTATCTAATAGAGTAGAATTGCCCTTAGATTGATTTCAAGTATGATGCACACACATGACCTTAATGCAACATGAGACTAAAAATCAAAAAAATTGCAGAACTTTTTTTTTTTTTGTGTGTGTTTTATGCTGATGGCAGATTAATAAAGATTAGTTTTAGTTGAACTAAGTGCAAGAAAATTAAGTTGGAGGGTTTTAATGTAAACTAATTTCAACCCTAAATAATTGTTGCAGAAATTTCAACAAGTGGTTTTCTTTGTGTCGGGGTTTTTTTTGTATGCATATATTTTTTTGGTTTTCATATGCATAAAATTAGACTAAAATTGTTAAAAATAAAAAGACTAATTAGAGATCAATTTATGCAAAAATTAGGAAAAAACAATAAGGGTTTAATGGAAAATTAGCCCTATGTTTTGACTAGTGTGTAGATTTCAGCATGCATAATTTTTTTTTTTGTGTGTGTTTTTATTTAAAGAAGTTGCATGAACAATCCCTAATCCTAAGCTCTGATACCAAACTAATGCAGGATTAGTATACAAGGGATGAACATAAAAAAATAGCAGATTAAAGAGAGCAATTAATTTCAGATTTTATGTGACTTTGTTCCCAAAAAAAGAGATGAAGAACAAACTAAGAAATGTTATGTAAGGATTGAAACTACTACCCGTAGATTAAGACTATCAAAGAGATAAAAAAATAGGATCCTAAGGTTAAGAAACCAATAATTTGGACAAGTTCAACTTCAATAAAATAGATATGAAGAGAGGGTTTGGTTCAAGTACCTGGAAATGATGTCTTTCTCATTGTAGAAGTGGTCTCTTAGCACTCTGGATCGGTGCCTAGATGATAAAGCCCTTTTCTCGCAAATCTTCCTGCTTTTTATCAGCTATGGTTTGGGACAAGGAAGGCCTCTTCCAAGGGTCACTTCACCTAAGGGATCCTATAAACACCATTGGTTAGGGTTATAGATGATGGGAAAAATATGAAATTGAGACTAAGAGATAGAGAAAGTCAAGAATAATTGATGGAGGATGTTTGGTGGCCTGGAAATTGTGGATGCCTGGCTTGAAGTGGGTGGCCTGGGACCTATCGAAGATGCCTAGAGGATGAGTATCTGGCAGCTTAGAGATCTGGGGGTGTCTGGATGAGTGGGGGATGGGGTGGCTTAAGGGAAGATGGAAGATTAGGTTGGCGACTTGGACTTGAAGATGGGAGGTGGCTGGCTAGGGTTTGTGGATGATGATGGTGGGGCAGCCTAGATTGGAGTAGGGACAGGCGGCCTTAGGGTTTGTAGCAGGGGCGGCAAGGGTTTGCTTTAAGGAAAGAAGGGGATGGCTAGGTTAGAAGAAAATTAGGGTTTGCTATGGGCCTCACACCCTCTCCCTCACAAAGCGACAATGCACTATGTCATAGAAATAAAAGAAACACTCAATTTCATTCATCAAAGTTATGAATTATAAGGGGGAGGGTGTGGGTATTTATAGATTCACCCAGGTCCTTGGACTCCCTGAAAGACTGGAATTACAAAACATGAGTGCCGAGTAACCTAATTCCCTATTATACTTGGATAGTTGACTCTTCTTGGTCCTGGGATACCTCCTCCTCATGGATCTAGGCAACAACTCAAATGGGCTAGGTGCCAGCTTGGTGGACTTGGACTGGGGTGCTGGGTTGGGGAGGCTTGGACTGAGGCACCAAGGCTGGGATGGCTTGGACTGGGGCACGAACTTCATGGATTGGGGGTGCGCTCCCTTGTGGGCTTGGCAGCATGAAAGAGCCCAAGCACCTAGCTGGGGCCTTGAGTAGGGGCCTAGGTACATGAAGTCTAGCTCTGGTCAGGGGGGCCCGGTGAATCTATTGGTCTGGTGACTCATCTCTTGGATTTTAACTTGAATGAAAATCATAGGACTCATTGGACTAAAACAAGGGACTAAGTGGACTCAACCATACTCAATTGTCTAACTTTATTACTGGACTCACTCTCCAATATAGCACTCAATTGGCTCACCTTAGTATCGGACTCAATTGACTCTGGACTAATATAATTTATAGGACTCAAAACCTAGTTAGAAATCCACAAAGTGCCCAGTAATCTTTGTCTGATCCTGGTGCACGCACCAATGGATGCACAACCTATTTCCTTTATAAAGGAATCCATCATAAAGGGTATACTCACTATACAAGCTAGATGGTCCTTGACGAACAGATCGGTAGATATCATTAAAATCTAGACAATTCTAATATTCCTCTTTTAGTTTCTTAAATCCTATGACTTCAGTGCTAACAGAGGTCAAAAGCAAAGATCTATGGCTAAGAGTGTCAGCAACTTGGTTTTCAGTGCCCGCACGGTGTCTCAAGGCAAAGGTGTAACCCTGAATGTACTCTACCCTCTTTTCATGCATAGGGTTCAGTTTTTTCTAGGAACTAAGAAATTGAAATGCTTCATGGTCTAAATATAGGACAAACTCCAATGGTAAAAAATATTGTCTCCAATACCTTAAGGCTTGAACTACCACATACAATTCCTTATCATGGGTTGAATACTTCGATTTGGCATCATTCAGTTTCTCACTAAAAAAGGCCACAGTGTGGTTTTCCTGACCTAAAATTCCTCTAATTCCAACTCTGGAGGGAACACAAGTAACTTCAATGACCTTTGAAAAGTCAGGTAATCTCAAAATAGGTGCTTGGGTCATTTTCTTTTTGATGTCTAGGAAGGTTTTATCGGTGGCCTTGGTCCATTCAAAAGTTTCCTTCCTAATATAATCAGTTATCGGTGCGACAATCATATTGAATCCTCGAATAAATCATCTATAGAAAGTAGCAAGGTCATGGAAGCTACACACTTCATTTATATTATTGGGTACAGGCCACTCAACTATGGACTTAATATTTTTTGGGTTGCCAGATACTCCTTCGAGGGTAATAGCAGAACCTAGGAAAATGACTCTATGGGTTAAGAAGTCACATTTCTTCAAATTGGCATAAAGGCTATCTTTCCTAAGGGCTGGACGTACTTGGTGAAGATGGTCCAAGTGGTCTTCCCTAGTCATACTGTAGATAAGGATATCATTGAAGTAGATCATAACAAATTTTTCAATGAATGATCTGAAAGGGATATGCCCTACAAGCCAATCTATGTTTTATCTCCCAAACCATTGTAATTGACAATATTCTATTAAAGGCATTATTTTTCATTATACGCTATGTTTATATTATATGATGAACCTCATAGATTAGGGCTATGATTTTAGGGTTATGATGAGATCATACCAGTGAGACCTAAAGTCTTAAGACATTAACCTAAAATATTCCTAGTCAAAGGAACCCTGAGTAGGGGATCAGGGTTTTCCGGTAAGACTAGCACTTCCCATGTATACTGGAAAGGGTGACTGCTCTCACAGTCACTTGTGTATGACACTAATACTGGGATGTGGGTGCTCATTGGAGAATGAGTTCACTGATATGATCCAACTTGAGAACATCTAGTGGAGTCTTAGCTACATGTCAATAGAAGGTTCTCATAGTGGGAGTGGTACAAGTAATCCTTTAACCTGAGACTGCCATAAGTACCTTATGTACATGAACCCATGCTTTGGTTCAATCCTATTCATGACACTGAGTCATGCACAAGATTGATACTGGGAATGGTGAATTGGATATGAAGGTAATGAGTAGGTCAATAAGGAATCGATCACTCTTGGTAAGAGGAGATTGCATCCAGTTAGTTAACAATCGGATGATGATTCAGGGAATCTTTGATCAAAGTAGAGATATTAGAGATGGTTTCTAATATCAAGATAATTGAATCATCAATATAAGATTGAGCTAGAAATAAATATAATATTGGATTTGACATATATCCATATCCATATTTATATTTTTGGTGCAGGCTGATCGAAAGATTTAATTGTACGGTAACTCTCTACTGAAGGGTAGTTTTGGTATTTCACCAGAATTTCCATATCTTCTGGGTAGACATGACATGTTGCTAGACGTCAATCTTGTCTTGTGGGTTGATCAAATTTAAAGAACACTTATTAGGAAGAGTCATAATTGATCAAGCCGGGTAAGCCCGGTTTGACCTAAATCGATTAGGAAGAGTTCTAATCAAATTAGGTCAACTTGTACTCGAACTCACTGCTGGCTAGATTTGGAACCCAATGGGTCACACACTTAAGAGGATTGATCAAGATTTTAATTTGTAATTAAATCATCTTTACAGGATAACACTCTAGCAGGTGTTGCAAACCCTAGCTTCTATTCGAATTGGATTTGAATTAGGGTTCCAGATTGGTTCAATTTGGGTTCTAATTGGATCTAATTAGACCTTAATTGAGGTTATAGGGATTATGTCTAACCCTATTGGCTAACCATGCACCTAGGCTAGCCCCCACCCGCCCCTTAGCATTTTTCATGCCAAAATGCCAAGAGTCCATGCGCTAATGGACTCTTGGCGCGCCATTTGGAAGAGTCCATGGCTCATGGACTCTTGGCGTGCTCCATAAAAAACTTCGATGTTTTTATATGGGACGGCTTCCTTTCTCCTTATTAGCACCTCACATGTGTGCCCTTGGATGGGAATCCAATGGCTGGAAAATTTTTGAGAAAGACAAAAGGTGCTGACTCTTCCCGGTTGTGCGAAATAATGTCTCTTCGGAGACCGAAACATCGCGACTCCCTTCTTCTGAAATCTCATGACTTTTCTTTTAGGAAAGACCGGGAGTTTGAATCTGAAGGGCCGTGAGAAAGTGGGAAGGGGTGTGAGAAAATGAGAAGGGCGTGAGATGGGTGTTTACGGAGAGGTGTGTGGGCGCCTATCTGAGATCTATTTAAAAGGTCAGGAAAAATCAGAACGGGTGATCTGAGATGTTTTTCTTTTATTCCTTCTTCCTCTCCTAAAGACTCTTTCATTCTTTTCTTGCTCTTGCACTATTTCCTTTACAGAGTACACCTCTGTCGAAACTCTGCTACAGAACAAGAATAAGAGTGAAAGTCTCCGACGGTAAAGGAAAGAAAGGAGTTCTGATTTATTCCTTCTTTCTTACATTAAGACATTATTGTCTTAATTTCTCCTCCAACTTAAGACAAGCCTATATCCTCTTAGGACAAGGTCTTTTCTTCAAGACAAGGGTGTCTAAAGCGATAAGGTCTTAGTGGAAGGAGGAGAAGAGATCAAAGAAAGGGAGGCTACCTCTTGTGTGGAAGAATTCAAGCCATAGTCCAAGCAATTGAGTTCTAGGAAGAACTCGATAGGAGGAACCATTGAAAAGAAGATAGTGTTGCTTGATCATTGCTCTGTGTGGATCACCATCGAAGGGCGAACACCTGGATGCCTGGTGAATTCAGATAGCCCCTTCAATTTCAAGTTTGTTGGAATAAGCGATTACATGTTGGTACCCTAATCCTAATTTGCATAGATATGCTTGTCATATGTTCTAGTCTTATTTAAGGAGTTCCTGGTTTAGGGTTTTTGGTGTGAATTTAGTTTCAATTTTTGAAATTACACTTCCACTGCGTTGCACCGGTACCCAACATGATCTCAGGACTTGGGTCATGATCTTCATAAAAATACTAGGGGCATTTTAAAGACCAAAAGGCATCACTACCCATTCATAAAGGCCATCCTTAGTTTTGAAAGCTATTTTCCACTCGTCTCCTAGCCTAATTCTAACTTGGTGATAACCACTCTTAAGGTCAATCTTAGAAAAAATGGTAGCTCCAGCCATCATGTCCAACATAGCATCAAGTATGGGACTAGGAAAATGATACTTGACTGTTATCTTATCAATGGCATGACTATCTACATACATTCTCCAAGTGCCATCCTTCTTGGTTGTCAATAGGGCAGGTACTGCACAAGGGCTCAAACTTTCTTTAATGATTCCCTTTTGGAGAAGATCTCTAACTTGCCTTTGCAGCTTTGAATGTTCAGTGGGATTCATCCTATAGTATGGAAGGTTAGGTAAAGTGGCCCCTAGGACAATGTCTATGGCATACTAAATGTCCCTTAATGGTGGGAGGTGATCAAGAAGATCTTCTGGAAAGACATCTTGAAAATCCTTCAAAAATTTTTCTACTTCCTAAGACTGTTCCTTCTAGGGTCGGTCCTGGACTTCCTTAGTAGTCAATTTCTAAAAGGGTGAACCTTCATTAATCTCTCGTTCAAAATCCTTAGCATTGATCAAATGTAATATTTGTTTCTTTTCCTTCAGATTGCTAGACCATCTTCTGGTCTTGTCCTTAGGTGGTAAAGAGTTTATAACGATTTTCTTTCATAGGTGGGTGAATGAACAAGAGTTTGATCGACCGTACAAGGTAGCATCATGATCATACAAGCAGGGTCGACCTAGAATGATATTGCTAACTATCATCGGAAGAACATCACACCAATCTTTCTCTTGATAGGATTGGAATTGGATTGTAACTTGGCATCTTAACTTAATAGGAATGGAGGTCGAATCAATCAAAGATACCTTATAAGGATTGGGATGGAGAATAGTGGTCAATCCTAGACTCTTGACAGCACTAGTGGAAATTGCATTAACACAGCTCCCACTATCTATGATGATCTTGCAAACCTTTTCCCCTATTTTGATAAAAGTTTGTAGGATGTTGGTTCTATGCTAATCCTCATGCTCTCTTGTTTGGGTCAGAATACATCTAACGACTCCCAATAACTCAAGTGGATCTATAGTTTCTTCATCTCCGTCATACTCATCCACTAACTTTGTTCCTGCTTCATACACTTCTTCCTCAAATTCTTCAAGGGATTCAGGAGCTTCTTCCTCTAATTCTGCTATGTGTAAGGCTCAAGCAGGACACTGACTAGCATAGTGGCCAACTTTATGACACCTAAAGCAATGAATTTCATTATTATTTCTTCTTTGAACTTCAAGGCCCTTACCTCTGTCATCCTTGCGAACTAATGGGATAGTAGGAGTGGGTCGGTTTGAAGGAACTTGACTAGAACTTGGCCTATGTCCAGGGGTACTAATCCTGTTGGGTTTAGGTTGATGGATCATGGATCCCCTCTGAAATCTCTCAAAATCCCTAGCAATTTGATAAGCTTGTTCTAGGTCATGGACTTCTCTTAGAAACAATTTCCTTTGGATTTCCTCACATAGCCTAGCTCGAAATCTAGATAGGGTCTGGCCTCAATCTCAACTATGCTACATCTCATGACAAACTCATCGAATTTGGTAATGTACTTAGAGACAGTTCTATTACCTTGACTCAACCTTTGCCATTGGTCTAAAAGTCCTTGATCATAGGATATAGGTACATACTTCTCCCTAAGCTTAATCTTCATGGCTCTCCATGTGGCTATGGGCATGTCTCCTCTTTGACGACAAATATGCTCAACATTTCTCCAATATAACCTAGCTTATCAGACTAACCTAAGTTTGGCAAATTTGAACTTTCTTTCTTCCAACATCTCATACCACTCAAAATATTGATCCATGTCACCTTCGCAATCAATGTACACCTTCGGATCTAAGTTTCCATCAAAGATGGGTGCATCAAGGTGAATGTTCCTAATGGCTCTTTCATCCTGGTCTACAAAATCATTGTGAGGGTGCCTATAGTTATGCTCCACGGTGGGATCATGGCGATGGGTCTTAGGACTGGGTGGCATTAGTCTAGGTGATTCAGTTGTAGTGTAGGAAACATGGGTCCTTCAACAGTCCCAATATGCTCCTCCATTCGATCGAACCTATTATTTAGTTGGGTGAATTGCTCGATCATGGTTCTTGGTAAGGTCTCAAAATTGGGATCCATAGTGACACTGGGTTTGGTTTGGGAATGTTGATATGGTGTTCCTGATCTAGTGGTCATGCTGCACAAAATCCTAGTTCTAGGGCTTCCTAGACCTAAAACTTCAATATAGCATGAATTGCCAAAGCACAAATCAAGACTGCAGTTACCCTTTCAATCGGCCAGGTAAGAGATGGGATTGTGGAAGGCTCGCCCTGCTCTCGCAAGGTCCTAATTAAAAACTACAGATCTACTTAAGGCATTTGCTATTGGTCCTCTAGCCATAGGCACCAATCTCTAGGAATAAATATAGAATTAATCCATACTAAGTCTCAACATGAAACATGAACTTGACTTGTTGGTGTCCCTAGTTTAGGTTTCTACTCGGTTTTAGTTTAAGCTTGGGTCAATGCAAATGTTGTAGGTTGTTTTTGGGCTAAGGAAAGGTGATGAAATCCTTCCCTTATCTTATGATGGGATTGCCCTTAAGTCATTTATAATGAATGCATAAACAAAGAGCTAACCCTATCAACACAATGTAAGGACTAAGCTAGACATGTTTTTTTTTCAAAAATTCAAATTTCAAAATTTGAATCTCAAAACTGAAATTTCAAATTTCAAATTTGAAATTCAGATTTTAAGAATTCAAAATTTGCAGATTTGAAATCTAAAATCTAAAATTCCTTATGGGAAACTTAGATTTGAATTATGCTAGTAAAAGAAAAATAAAAATGTTCGTTGTGCCAGTAAAAGATCATTCAATGAAGCATTCACTAATCTAACTTCAATCATGCAAGCATGCAATTAGCACAACAAACTCTCTAATCTAGAAGGTCTCACATCTGATCGTAGCTCATTACTCCCATGGGTCATAAGTATACTTTCGTATACTCGCTCAGGAGTAGTGAAATCTTAGATTAAAGGTTGAAAACAAGGAAATAAATTTTCAAAATTCAGATCTAGAAATCTATAGGAGAGATTTTAGATCTGGGTTTGAATCTAGCAAATTAATTAAAAAATTACTGTTAAACTTGGATCTAAAAAGTTATGAGAAGAACCTTCAAATCCAGTCCTTAAAATGCAGAAATTTTAGCAACTAGTATATCTTGTCCTAATTTAACCATGCTCTGATACTGAAAATGATGCGGGACGAAGGGATGGGAACATCAACATAAGAAAATGTAGAATTTTAAAGTGAGAAATGATCGAAACAAGATGGTATAACTTATCCGCAAGAATAAAAAGGTGCACTAAAGCAAACTACTAGAAGATGTAATCACTTTCCCGCAGAGTAGATCTAGTTAAAGCAAAATGTAAATAGACCTAATGGTTGAGAAACCATATAAATTTGCACAACGCTCTCCACAAGAGGTCAGATCATGGAGTGTGAGGTAGGACTTGTTACCAGATAATGAGCTCTTTACCCTCATTAGTAGTATCACTCTACACTCATGGAGTGGGCAGCTGGATAAGAAGGCTGACTCCCTTGAATGAAGTGCCTCTCATCAATGGTTCAAAGGCAAGGAGGACCTCCTCTATCGCTCTATGCACCCAGGGATCCTACAAATAGATTAATCCAAGATCATGGAAAAATAGGTGAAAGGAAAGGAAAGGGAAAATATCGAAGGAGAAGAGAAGATTGTAGATTCTTAAAGACCAGAAGACTTGGCTGGGCCTTACACCCTTCTCCCTCATGGAGTGACAATGCCAAGGAGAAATTGGAAGAGAAAACAAATTTTCATTCATTCATCAAGATGCCTTACAAGAGGAGGTGGGGTATTTAACATTTACCCCAGCCCCTTTGAAATTTAAATGGGAGAGATTACATGCATTAATCAGGGAGGATAAAGTGGGGCACCCAACTTGATTTTGAATTTGATGCCTTGGGCAACAAGGGTGGGGACCTTCCATGTTTGGCATGGAGAGTGAGGTGGCCTTCCCTGTTGGCATGGAGAGTGAGGTGGGGCCCTTCTTATGTAGGGGATGAGGTGGTGCAATGGGTGGGTCCTTTCTGGGTCCTTTCTTGCATGGGGGTGATGTGGCTTCCTCCTTTCAATGGTCATGCTTCTTGGTCTTGACTTGGATCTATGTTGGCTATCCTCTTGAGTTGAACTTGACTAGCTTGACTCAAATAACCACATTGACTGACTACAGTACATAAAGCTTAATAAAGAACAAATTGACTAATTACAGGACTAATTATAGGACTTTGGCTAAGAAAAAAAACTCATGAAAGAAAAAACATAGCTTAAAGAAAGAACATAGCTTAAATACTCAAATACTTATTCATCTAATGAGAAGAAGGGAGGAGGACCTAATGAGATGCTAGAATTATTTAAGCAAGTCCAAATTAATCTCCCCCTTCTGATGCAATTAAATAGGTCTCAAAAAAATGCTAAATTTTTGAAATATTTATGCACCCAAAAATCTAAATCTAAATCACAAATCTCAAAGAAAGTATGCCTTACTGAGCATGCTAGTTTGTCTTCTAGTATTCTACCCAACCAAAACTTAAGGTTCCAGTAGCTCCCATTATATTCGTTGTCATAGGAAACATCCATATTTAAAAATCTTTCCTGTATTTAGGGGCAAGTGTAAATCTTTTACCTAGTTCGATGTATGAACTCTTTGGACTTAGAGAATTGAAACCTACATCGATCACCTTGTAGGTAGCTGACAGATTAGTTAAGGTACTATGTGGGATGCTCGAGGATGTATGAATATATTGCCTTAAGGACCTGTGTACTAATAAGAAGACCAATAATGTATCCAAGAGAGCATTTCTAGAAGGTAGTGTGAGCTCTTACCTGTCAAACCACATGCTAATAAAATACAAAGATCCAAGGTCACCCATTATTTCTTGCATTGTAGGGAACACCCTTAACAATAGGGCTCTATTCGACTTAAGGGCAAATATCAATATATTTTCGTATTCAATATACAAGCAATAAGGTTGGGAGAGTTAAAGCCCACGGGAATGACCCTACAACTTGTAGATCAATCTTTGAAAGAATCACGGGGAATAGTAGAGGATGTGCTGATTAAAGTTAGTGACTTTATTTATCCGAAAGATTTTGTAATTCTAGAAACTGAACTAATAACGAACCCGAAGGGTCACATCTAAGTTAATTTTGGAAGACCATTTTTGGTCATGGCTAATGCTCAAATCAATTACCGAAATGAGCTAATGAAACTTTTCTTTGGAAATATGTCAATCAATATTAATATTTTTAATCTAACTAATACACATCCAACGAGCAACTTGAATTGTGTTCAGAATACTATTCATGATCTGTTGACCTTAGCGATGAAAGGCTTGGCCTAGAACACTAGATAAACCAAGATGGGGAGGAAATTAATATGGCTACAATAATTAATGGAAAATCAAGATGGGAATCTCCATTTGAACAACTCGAGACAATACCCAAACCATTACCCAAACCATCAATGGAGGATGCACCTAAATTGGAACTGAAACCACTTTCCAAGCACATCAAATATGCATACCTAGGTCCTTCAAAAACCCTATCGATGATCATTTCAACAGACCTAGACTCCATGCAAAAGGAAAAATTATTAAATGTCCTTAGATAAAACAAGGAATCTTTAGGATGGACAATGCCTGATATAAAAGGGGATCAACCCCTCGATTATTCAATATAGGATTCACTTAGGGGAGGAAGCCAAGCCTATAAGAGACACCAAAGGAGACTCAACCAGCCATGAAAGAAGTAGTAAAGAAAGAAATTATAAAACTCCTTGACAATAGTTTAATTTATCCTATTTTATATAATTCTTGACTAAGTCCTATGCAAGTGATACCCAAGAAGTCAGGAGTTACCATAATCCAAAATAATAACAATGAATTGATTCCAACTAGAATTCAAACTAGATGGAGGGTTTGCATCAACTACCAAAAATTAATGCAGCTACTAAGGACCATTTTCCTTTGCCCTTTATAGATGAAATGATAGAATGATTAGCTGGGCATGACTTTTGCTACTTTCTGGATGGATACTTTGGCTATAATCATATCACTATAGCCCTAGAAGATCAAGAGAAGATGATATTCACCTATCCATTAGGAACCTTCACCTACAAATGTATGCCCTTTGGCTTGTGCAATGCACTATCAACTTTTTAAAGGTGCATGATTAGTATTTTCTCATATATGGTTGAATGATTCCTTGAGATTTTCCTGGATGACTTTTCCATCTTTGGGTCTATTTTTTTTGAATGCATATATCATCTTAGATTGGTCTTGGAATGATATAACAAAAAGCATCTATAGATAAATTGGGAAAAATATCAATTTATGGTGAACGAAGGCATAGTCATTGGCCATGTGATTTCCAAAAAGGTATAGAAGTAGATAAAGCCAAGGTAAATCTTGTTGGGATCCGGTGCAACGCAGCGGAAGGGTAATTTCAAAAATTGAAATTAATATGCACCAAAACCCTAAACCAGGAGCTCCTTAATAAGACTAAAATGTATGAAGACTAACATTCTTATGCAAATTAGAATTAGAGTACTAACTTGTAACCGCTAATTCCAATTTGATGAAGATTTAATCTTAAAGATGAACGGGCTATTTGAGTTCACCAGGCGTCCAGGTTTCCGCCCTCCGATGGTGATCCACACAAAGCAATGACCAAGATCCTAACTCCTTGTTCCAATGGTTCCTTCAATTGAATTCTTCTTCCAGGAATTCAATACTTGGATTATGGCTAGAAATCTTCCACTTAAAGGTGTGTCTTCTTCCTTCTTACCCCTTCTCCACCTTCTACCAAGACTTAGAACCTTTAGGACACCTTTGTCTTGAAAGTAAGACCTTGTCCTAAGAAGATTTATGCTTGTCTTTAATTGGTGGAGAAATTAAGACAAGGATGTCTTAATGTAAGGAAGAAAAGAATTGAATCAGAACTCTTCTTTTCCTTTACCGTCGGAGACTTTCTCTCTTAACCTTGTTTAGTAGCACAGTTTCGACAGAGTTTTACTCTGTAAAGGAAACAATGCAAAAACAAGAAAGGGAGAAAGAGTCTTCAGGTGAGGAAGGAAGAAAAAAAAAATCACATCACCGAGTTCTGATTCCCCCCCCTTTTTTATAGTTTTCGGAGAGGCGCCCTCACAACTCTCCGATAACAATTTCTCAAGCCATTTCCCTTCTTTCCACGCCCCTTTCCCTTCTTCCCAGGCTCTTTCCTTTTTTCTCACGGCCTTCTGGATTATTTCTCATGGCCTTCCAGATCAATCCTCATGACTTTTCTTAAAAGAAGAAGTCGCGATGATTGGGAGAAAGAAGTCGCGAAACTTGAATCTCCGAAGAGATCTGATTTCGCGCTCCCGGGAAGAAACTGCGCTTTCTTTCTTTGTTAAAAACCTCTCCACCCGTTAGATTTTCATCCAAAGGTGGACAAATGAGGCACTAATACTAAGAAAGAAGGCCACCCTATATTAATTCATCAGAGAATTAAGTGGGCGCTCGCCAAGAGTCCATGCGCCCATGGACTCCTCCAAATGGCACGCCAAGAGTCCATAAGCGCATGGACTCTTGGTGTTTTTGGTGTGCAAGGGAAAGGGGGCAGGTGGGGAAGTGGCCTAGCTAATAGGTTAGCCAATTGGGTTAGCCATAATCCCTAAATTCTCAATTAAGGTCTAATTAGATCCAATTAGAACCCAAATCGAGTCAATTCGGAACCCTAATTCGATTACGATTCGAATAGGAGTTAGGATTTGCAACACTTGCTAGAGTGTCTTCATGCAAATGACTCTTGATCAATTCTTTTAAGTGTGTGACCCATTGGCTTCCACATCTAGCCAGCAGTGGGTTCGAATACAAGTTGACCTAAGTTGATTAGAACTCTTTCTAATCGATTTTGGTCAAATCGGGCTTACCCGATTTTGATCAATTAGGACTCTTCCTAATAAGTGATCATTCAAATCAACCCACAAGACAAGATTGACATCTAGCAACATATCATGTCTACCTAGAAGATATGGAAATTCTGGTGAAATACCAAAATTACCCTTCAGTAGAAAGTTACCGTATAATTAAATCCTTCGATCAGCCTGCACCCAAAATATAATTATGGATATGGATATATGTCAAATTCAATATTATATTTGTTTCTAGCTCAATCTTATATTGATGATTCAAGTATCTTGATATTAGAAACCATCTCTAATATCTTTAATTTGATCAAAGATTCCCTGAATCATCATCCGATTGATAACTAGCTAGATGCAATCTCCTCTTACTAAGAGTGATCGATTCCTTGTTGACCTACTCATTACCTTCATATCCAATTCACCATTCCCAGTATCAATCCTGTACATGACTCAGTGTCATGATTAGGATTGAACCAAAGCATGGGTTCACGTACATAAGGTACTTATGGCAGTCTCAGGTCAAAGGATTACTTGTACCACTCCCACTATGAGAACCTTCTATTGACATGTAACTAAGACTCCATTAGATGTTCTCAAGTTGGATCATATCAGTGAACTCATTCTCTAATGAGCACCCACATCCTAGTATTAGTGTCATACACAAGTGACTGTGAGAGCAGTCATCCTATTCAGTATACATAGGATGTGCTAGTCTTACTGGAAAAACCCTGATCCCCTACTCAAGGTTCCTTCGACTAGGAATATTTTTGATTAAGGTTTTAAGACTTTAGGTCTCACTGGTATGATCTCATCAAAACCCTAAAATCATAGTCCTAATCTATAGGGTTCATCATATAATAATAATCACAGCGTATGATGAAAAATAATGCCTTTATTAGAATATTGTCAATTACAATGGTTTGGGAGATACAACATAGATTGGCTTGTAGGGCATATCCCTTTCAATCTTCCACTTGCACTAAAGTCGATCGCCTTTAAATCTTAACCCCATACTCTCGAGGTGGCGATCAAACTCTCACTGTGGTAGAGCCTTAGTGAACGAGTCTGCTATGTTGTTATTTGTATCAACTTTATTTCTGTAGACATCTTGTCTTTCTACTATTTCTCGTGCGAGATGGAAGCGTCTCAGAATGTGCTTGGACTTATGATGAGCTCTTGGTTCCTTAGCTTGAGCAACAGCTCCAGTGTTGTCACAGTAAAGTGGCACTGGATTTTCTATCTCAGGAACAACACCCAACTCTGTGATGAACTTCTTCATCCAGACTGCTTCCTTGGCGGCTTCACTGACAGCTATGTATTCTGCCTCTGTGGTTGAGTCAGCTGCAGTCTGCTGCTTGGTATTCTTCCAACTTACTGCTCCACCATTTAGGGTAAATACATATCCCGATATGGATTTGCTATCATCAGGGTCTGATTGAAAACTAGAATCAGAATAAGCTTCTAGTTTAAGATCAGAACCACCATAAACCAGAAAAATATCCTTAGTCCTTCTCATGTACTTAAGAATATTTTTAACTGCTTTCCAATGATCCTCTCCTGGATCAGCCTGAAACCTATTGACAATGCCTAAAGCATATGCCACATCAGGCCTGGTACATAACATGGCATACATTATGGACCCTATTGCTGAAGCATAAGGTATAGAATTCATTCTATTTCTTTCTTCAGGTGTCTTAGGAGACATCCTTTTGGAAAGATGTATGCCTTGACTCATAGGAAGATAACCTCTTTACTTCCATCCATGCTGAATCTTTTCAGCACTAAGTCAATGTACCTAGATTGGGATAAACCTAGCATCCTCTTAGACCTATCTCTAAGAATTAATACTTTTGTTAGGTTTTGTAGAAAAGGAGTCCATGGATGTAAAGAGCTTGATTTTTGAAATCCAATGGTGTAAACAGTACTCAAATTAAAGTTCAAATAGGCCTATATTAAAAAATAATCAATTTAATTAAGCTTTAGCATGGATTTTAAAGTAGCCAGTCCATGGTGGACCTACTTTTCGGTTTATAGAAAGGGACAACCATCCATGGCCCTTGTCCATGGACCAACTTCCTCTCCAAGCCATGTTCTACCTCTTTCTCGCTAAAGATGCACCAGAGACTAGCCAGAGAAGTTTCCTGCTACTAAAAGCCTGAAGCTCCTCACCGTCACTGCCCAGCTACTGTCCTCCATTTTTTTCTTCATTTGATAGCCCTTCCAGCCAATTCCCATCCACTGTCTGTGGCCACCCATCATGCTACCATCTACTCTCCATCCATCATAGCTTTGTCACCCTTTTCCCCATCACTATGTTCGAATGCCACCATCATCTTCCTCTACTCAACCACCCAACACCACTATCATGCCACCACCTCCGCCTCACCATTCCAAGGCAACCACACTATCGATGCTTCCACCTCTCCGTTCCACACCGCCTTTGCCCTTCGAAGAAGACCATCATCACTGCTCTTCCCTTTCTTTGCTATCACCACCATAACCTTCTTCTCTAGGGTACAGAGACCATGCTACTACTACCGCCAATGATCACCATCCATTTCCATCCACTCATCATTGCAGTCCATCGCTAACCAAGAGAGATTGATTGAAACTAGTCAAATGGAGTATTTGCCAGGGAGGAGGAGTTTTCAAGCATCAAGGATTCAATTCAAAAACTGGATAAGATTCGGCTACCTAAGAAGGAAGGAAATCATTGATCACCAATCAAGCTATAGATCAGATGGCTGAGACTATTTCTCACGATATGTGGCCAATTCTGACTCAGATTGACTTCAAATTTGATCAAAAAAAAGCTCTTGATGAGCTCTATAAAGGGAGGACCCTAAGCAATAGTCTAGGTATCAATTTTTATTGGAAATTCTTGGTGTGGTATGTAATCATGGATTTCAAAATTTTGATCATTATAAAACCCAAAGATAACAAAAACCCTAGTTCAGGATCTCCTTTAT
Organism: Areca catechu; assembly: GCA_021397845.1. NCBI lineage: Eukaryota > Viridiplantae > Streptophyta > Magnoliopsida > Arecales > Arecaceae > Areca > Areca catechu. Next base: position 112,140,079 of record CM038043.1, read on the forward strand.
GCATTTCTAAAGTAAATCAACCAAATAAATATAAATAAATGATCATGTGACATACCTGGATTGTTGAAATCAAGAAATTTCACTAGGAACACAAACGTATACCCTCCAAAGGTGATCTACACAAGAATCTATCTGAAGAAGTACTCCTTGATTGCTTGATTCTTCTTGGAAGCCTATTCTTCAAGTGCAGCCTTTTCTTCTTTATTTGGAACTTTCCTCTTCAAGAGTACACCAAATGCTCTCTAATGACACTCTTTTTCCTTATAAAACCTTCTTCTAACTCTCTTTATACCCTTGTCTTAAAGTAGAGGACTTGTGGTAATGGATGGACCCTATCCTAACAAGGAGGTAGAGTAATCGAAAGGCTTTGGTATTTTAAAGCCTTAGATGAAGAGGGGAGGTGCCATCAAAGGGCACATATGTTGATGATGGGGCATGATGAGAAGGGGCGCGATGAAGAGTTGCGTTCTCTTCTCCAAAAGAAATATGCAGCACCTCTTGGTCATCTATCCAGAAGAACACAGGTTCGATTCCATTCCACATCAAATAAATAATTATTTTAAAGTTAATTAGGAAGTGACATGTGGTGCCTCCTCATCAGGGGTGCCTCTTGGAATTACATGTGTGCAGAAAGCAGATGCGCCTTTCTCATTATGTTGCATCTGGGTGCCAATGAGTCCATAGTCATGAGTTCAAACCCCAACTAGCCCATAAATCTATTTATTTACTTAAATAATAAATTTATAATAAATTTAAAATGGATAACTAAAATTTAACCCATTTTAAACTCAAATAAATTGGTCCAAAAAAGACTACAAGCCTAGGTCAACCAGAACTTGCCAAATCAAGCTGAATTCGAATCCAATTTGAATTAAAACACTTAGAAAAATCTGAAAAAATTCTGTAAAATCAAAATCAATTCAAGATAGGATACCTAACACATGGATAATCTTAATTTAAGTCCATCTTAAATTAATTATCCCAATCAACAAGTAATCGACCAAAACCAATTAGGTCAGGAGTTCCGGTTAACCCATATAATCTTGTATGTGAACCTAGCTAACCAATTTAGCATCTAAAATCCTAATAAATTAAAATTAAATTTTTTGGTTAGCTCTCTAATGTTTGTGACCCTCTACGTTCCTCATCTAGCTAGCAGTAGGTTTACATTTAGCTCAAATTGATTGAATCAGGCAACCGACTAGCCAAATTGAGTCAAATTGAGCTAACCTAAAGTATCAATTTGAACCAACTTTTAAATTAACTCATGAATCCATCATATTTGATTCATGAAAACCTAAAAGATATGATTGATATCTAGCAACATGTCATGCCTACCCAAAAGACAAGAAATTTGATAGAAATTATCAAAATACCCTTCAATTATAAGTTACCATGTAATTTTATCCTTCGATCTTCCTTTATACCGATTAAGTGATGGGCATGGATAAATGTCAAACCTTTACACATAATCTATTCGAGTCTCTAATCATTAATAAAGACTCAACCAATGATAAATTAGAAAATCATTTCTAATTTTATCATGCTTTGATCAAAGACTTCATGAGTCATCATTCGATGAGATCACATGGGATAACTTCTTCCCTTACTAGGAGTAATCAATTCCTTACTGACCTACTCATTACCTTCAAACACAATCCACCATATCTAGAAGCACTATGTACATGACTTAATTACCATGAATTAGTATACAACAAAACATGGGTTCATGTGCATAACATACTATGATGATTTCAGGTCTAAGGATCACATGCACAACTCTCACTAAGAGAACATTCTTTTTGACAAGTAAGACTTCCATTAGATATTCTCTTATCGAATCAATTTAGTGAACTCATAACCTAATGAGCATCCACATCCTTGTATTAGTATCACTACACAAGTGGTCGCAAGACCAACCACCCTCTCCATCGAGCATACATAGGATGTGCTAGTCTATCCAGATTTATCGATCCTCAAATCGATGATCCAATAACTAGGAATATTCTAGATTAGGGTTTATAAGTTTTAAGTCTCACTATTATCCATGTAACCCTAAAACCATTGCCCTAATCTATAGAGTTTTTCATAATCTTATAATTAATACACAAATATAGCATATGATGAATCAAATATTATCTTTATTATCATTCATAAGTTGGAAAAAATTACAAATTTACCACTAAAACATTAAATGTGATTAGCTTTCAGGGCATAATTCATTCAATCTCATACTTGCACTAAAGCTAATTACCCTTGTATTTAATACCCATACAATCTAGATGGCGATCTAAGTGCTGTAGAGGAAGCACATTTATGAATGGGTCTACTATGTTGTTCTTTATATCAACTCGTTCTACTACCACATCATTTCTTTCGATAATTTCTCGAACGAGGTGGAAGCATCCTAAGATGTGCTTGGACTTATGGTGAGACCTTGGTTCCTTTGCTTGTGCAATAGCTCCATTGTTATATAATATAATAGCACTGGTTGTTGTATTGTAGGAACTATACCCAATTTGATGATGAATTTCTTCATCCATACTACTTCCTTAGCAGCTTCACTAGCAACTATGCACTCTACCTTAATGATTAAGTCATCTACAGTTGGCTGCTTGGTACTCTTCAAACTCACTGCTCCTCCATTTAGAGTAAATACATACCTTGATATGGATTTACTATCATCTAGATCAGATTGGAAACTAGAATCTGTATAGCCTTTAGTTTTAGATCTGATCCTTCATATATTAGAAAAACATCCTTAATCCTTCTTAGGTACTTAAGAATGTTTTTCATAGCTTTCCAATGGTCCTCCCCTGGATCAACCTGGAACATGCTTACTATGCCTAAATGGTGCGGGCACCAGGCTCAGGAAGAGGCTTCAGCTAATGCCAAGTTCTTTATGGATAGAAGACTAGAAATTTAAGTCCTGTAATAAGTCTATGAGTCCTGTATTTATTTTATTTGAATAATTGAGTCCTGTTTTATTTTAATTTGTGTCCAATTAGAGTTAAATTGGCTTTGTATTCAGTCAGGTTCAAGATCTACTTGCATTGGGCGTCAATTAAGCAAGAATGAGTGCAACCAACTTCACCAACTACTTGGAGCACCACATCATCAAAGCACCATGCCACCTTGGAAGACAAGTCATGCCAACTTGGAGGATAAATCATGCCACATCACCAAGACACATCAACCATGAATTTTTAAATTTGAATGAAGCTCCACTCTTTATGGGTGCCCACCTTGTAATTAGGAGATTTAAATTTGGATGGGCCACTCCTTTCTTCATGGGACACCCCTTGATTTTCTTCATGAAAAGTGTTGCATTTTGAATTTGAAAAGGAGCTTAAGGTTTATAAAAGATCCCAGAATTCTCTTGTAATGGGATGATGAATGAAATAAATTTTTTTTTCTAAGAAAGCTTTCTTCCTTTGCTAGCCAAAGACCCTTGAGAGAAGGTAGGTGTGAGACCTAGGATACTTAACCAAACAAGCTATTAACCAAACAAGCTACTAGTCCCTTTTCCAATCCCATTCGGCCACCCTTGAAGAATCCTCTTCAAGCCTCTCCAGTTTCAACCTTCCCATCTTCCAAAAGAGGTCATCTATAATGGAGTTCTCCACGCCAACAATTGAAGATGATTCAAGCAAAGGATGCCAAAGGAGATCTACTTAAAGCCAAATCTAAGCCATTTCTTCCATTCCTAATTTCCTCTTCCATTTCTCCATTCTTCCACCTAAATCTTTTAATTTTACTATGTATCTATGCAGGATCCCCGGGTCTCCTAGTTTTCAAGGTGAAGGTCTACTGTGCCAAGGAATCATAAACAAGGTGCCTTTAGATCTATAGTAACTCTTTGCTATTCTTAGTACTACATCTTGAGTGTCCCTTTTCTGAATTTCAGATTATTAATAGCTGGATAGCCATCTTTATAATATTCTTTCAGATCTAAAATAGGAAAGTAGGCTAGCCCTAACCTGTGTGGTTTCCTAACCACAAAGATCCCTTCTTAATTACTTTGAGAGATTCTTTTCTAGTCTAGTTCTTTTCCTTATGTTCCTTTCATATAATTCTATTTCTTTTACGTAGAATAGCTACATGTTTATCTATTTAATTTTCATTTAGTCCATCTAATTCTTCAAATGCATCATTCGATACATGTCCCCCATCATTTTGGTATCAGAGCATCGTAGGTTAGGGTTACTTTTGAATTTGTGCATTTAGGTAGGTTGCTGAAATTTTCTGTATGCATAGCATTCATACATGCTACTTAGTTATTATTTTTAAAATCCAATCTAGATCTAAAATTCATGCTTTCTGAGCGGGTGTACACCAGTACACTGTCACAACCCATGGGAGTAATGTGCCCCTGACCGAACGTGAATTTTTAGGTTGAAGTTTGGTATGTAAATGCCTTTGTTTGTTTAAATTCTGCTTGCTATATTTCTGAATGAGCTGACTAAGATTTGCATAAAAGTCTGAATGAAAGTAGTTAATTTTTTATTAAAATAATTTTTTTTCTACTCCATATTAAGTCAGTTATCATCACGTAAAATTTCATCTTCAGAAAAAAATTACAAAAAAAATGAAAATTCATGCATCCCATCACTATCACTGAAATTCCTTTATGTTCAGTCCTGTTTTTTTTATCTAGTTTTCAGTATCTGCTCAGCATAGTATAAAATTTATTTTTAAATTTCCTTTCGTATGGCATATCATCTAGAAGTTAGCAATCTTCTGTTAGTTTTTTAAATTTTTTTGAATCTGTTACATTGCACTTTTCCATCACTTGAGAACTGCAACACACTAATTTTGCACCTGAAATTTGGATCCATATGTTTGTTGCATTCATTTCATGGTAAACAAAATTAAGGGCATCAAATTGACATAGGGTCAGGATTTCATTACCTGTCCCTAGCCCAAAAATCATCAACTTGCATAACGAGCCCAACCCTAATTAAAACGGATTAGACATTTAATTGCTCTAGCGAGCTAGGGACACCCACAAGGTCGGGTCGAGTCAAGTGTCAAGCCAACTTTGACACCTTGTTTGTGTGTGCTTGTATCTGGTGTCTAGGCAAGTGGTTCAGGGACTAGAGCCCGAAAGAAAGTGGGTTGGTTCGCTTACCTGGCCAATTTCAAATTGGTGTCTAAGGCAAGCAAAGAAGAACCTCCACTAACCTTACACTTACCTGGCCAGGTGCCAAGTTACTACAACCCGGATTGTCAATTTGACCTTATATTTGATTTGTACTCTAGGTCTAGCAAAACCCCTAGTCCGAGTTGAGTCCGTGTGCATGGCAACTAGATCAGGAGCACCTTATCAGCAAACCCAAGCCCAATCTAGTGTAACCATGGAACAAAACTTTGAGAGTCTAATGAAATCCTTGAATGACCAAATGACCAGGCTGAACCAAAACTTAACTGATCAATTAGCCCAGACCAATCAAAACTTGACTGATTAGATAACCCACATCACTGCTAGACTTGATCGATTAGAAGCTCATACCCCTGGAGGAAATCATGAAGTCCAAAATGAGTTAGAGCCTGAATCCGAGTTTGAGACACCCATCAACCCTAGAAGAACTCTTCATCAAGACCATTTCTTCAAGCCAAATCCTAGGAGGCCCAATCTGATCGAGTCCATGACCCAAATCCTAGGATAGCACACCATGATCCAGTCTATGAGCCAAACCCTAGGAGACACAATCAGGATTAGACGGACCGTGATGAGCGAACCCTTAGGAGTATTTGATTGGAAGCACCAACATTCGATGGAAATCTAGATCCTAAGGTTTACATAGATTGGGAGGGAGAGATGGATCAGTACTTTGATTGGTATGACATGACAGAGGAGAGAAAATGCAAGTTCGCAAAGCTTACGTTAATTCATCAGGCTAGGCTGTACTGGGGAAATGTCGAGAGGTTCATTAGGCAAAGAGGTGATGTTCCCATAGTAACCTGGAGGGCAATGAAACTTAGGCTTAGAGAGAAGTACCTTCCTATGTCCTACCACCAGAGACTTCTAGACCAGTGGCAGAGATTGACCCAGGGAACCAAGAGTGTAGCCGAATACATTGCCAAATTTGATGAATTTGTAATGAGATGCAATGTAGATGAGTCTGAGTCAGTTACTTTGTCGAGATTTAGGGCAGGATTGAGAGAAGAGATCCAGAAGGAGTTATTTCTGAGAGAAGTCCATGACTTAGAGCTAGCTTACCAGGTAGCACGAGATGCCGAGAGATTTCATAGGGGACCTTTTATCGCAAACCCGAACCCCCTAGAACTAGTGCACCTTGTCAGCAGCCAGGAACAAATCAGATGCGACCCAGTCGACCCAACCCTAGCACCCCTCTGACCCGTAGAGATGATAGGGGTAAAGCACCAGAAGTTCAGAGGACTCCAAATTCTAATGTGGCTTGCTATAGATGTCATAAGTTAGGCCATTACGCTAGCAATTGTCCAACTAGGGCCTTACACATAGGAGAATTAGAAGAAAGTGAGTCTGAACCCAAAGAACCCCTAGGTGATAATGTCGAGGAAGTATATCAGGCTGAGAACAATTTGGCTGAAGAGTATGAAGGAGACGAGGAACAAATAGAGCCTGATATGTTGGGAGTAGTTAGATGCATCCTTACCCAAAACGCGACACAGGAAGATTGGCGTAGGACTAACATCCTACAAACATTCATCAAGTTAGGGGATAAGGTATGTAAAATAATCATAGATAGTGGGAGTTGTGTAAATGCCATATCCACTAATGCTGTCAAAACTTTAGGCTTGTCCACAGTTCCCCATCCGACTCCATATAAGGTTTCTTGGATAGACTCCACTTCGATTCCTATCAAACATAGGTGCCAAGTCCAAATCCAGTTACAGTCCTATCAGGAGAAAGTGTGGTGTGATGTCTTACCAATGGGAGTGAGCAGTATCGTCCTAGGTCGACCCTAGTTATTTGACCATGACGCGACCCTATACGGCCGATCAAATTCTTGCTCATTCATGCACCTAGGAAAGAAGTTTGTGATTAACCCAACACCACCTAAGGACACTGTTAAGAGAGGATCAAGCCACCTAAAGGAAAAGAAAATGGGAGTCAATTTGATCACTGAAAAGGAAATTGAGAAAGAACTCACTGAGGGTACACATGTTTGGATTTTAACCACTAAGAAAATTCTGGAGCCTTCCCAAAAGGAACCCCCTCAGGAAGTGGTTAAAGTGTTAGAAGACTTTAAGGATGTATTTCCAGATGACCTACCTGACCAGCTTCCACCACTTAGGGACATCTAGCACGCCATTGACTTGATCCCAGGAGCTACCCTACCCAACCTTCCACACTATAGGATGAACCCTACCGAACATTTAGAGTTACAAAGACAAGTAGGGGATCTCCTTAAGAAAGGATTTATTTGAGAGAGTTTGAGTTCCTATGCAGTACCAGCATTACTGACCCCTAAGAAAGATGGCACTTGGAGGATGTGCATTGATAGTCGTGCCATTAATAAGATCACAATGAAATATAGGTTTCCCATACCCCGTTTGGATGACATGTTAGATATGATGGCCAGAGCAACAATATTTTCAAAGATTGACCTTAAGAGTGGCTATCATCAGTTAGGATTAGACCAGGGGATGAGTGGAAGACTGCATTCAAGACCAAGGAGGATTTTTTTGAGTGGGTAGTAATGCCTTTCGGACTGTCCAATGCTCCTAGTACCTTTATGCGGATTATGAATCAAGTCCTACGGTTATTTATAGGAAAGTTTGTCGTAGTTTACTTCGACGACATTCTTATATATAGCAGGATCCGAAAGGACCATTTGGACCACTTGAATCAAGTCTGTTTAGCTCTTAGGGAAAATAGTCTCTTTGTAAACCTTAAGAAATGTGACTTTTTTACCCATAGAGTCATTTTCCTAGGTTTTGTTGTCACACCTGACGGAGTTTCTGCTGACCCTGAAAAGATCAAATCAATTGTTGAGTGGCCAGTGCCAAAAAGTATTCATGAAGTACGAAGTTTTCATGGCCTAGCTACTTTTTATAGAAGATTCATTCGAGGGTTTAGTACCATAGTTGCGCCAATCACAGATTGTATTAGGAAAGGCCAATTTGAATGGACAAAAGCTGCTGATAGGGCCTTCCTAGATGTTAAGAAGAAAATGACACAAGTACCTATCTTAAGATTGCCTGATTTTTCCAAGGTTTTTGAGGTTGCTTGTGATGCATCTGGAGTTGGAATAGGTGAAGTTTTAAGCCAAGAGAGCCATCCCATAGCTTTCTTTAGTGAAAAATTAAATGAAGCCAAGCTTAAGTATTCCACCTATGATAAAGAGCTCTATGCGGTAGTGCAAGCTTTAAGGTATTGGAGGCACTATCTACTACCGCATGAATTTGTCCTGTTTTCTGATCACGAGGCCCTTAGATTCCTTAGTTCCCAGAAAAAGCTGAATCCTAGGCATGCCAAGTGGGTCGAATACATCCAGGCCTACACGTTTGTCCTAAAACATCGTGCTGGAACTGAGAATAAGGTGGCCGACGCATTAGTCGTAGAGCCCTGCTTCTGAACTCGATTAGCACTGAAGTCGTTGGATTTGAAAGACTTACGGATGAGTATGATAATTGTCCAGACTTTAGTGAAGTTTACCAAGATCTGAAATTAGGACCATCTAGTGACCACAGTGAGTACACCCTTTTAGATGATTATCTATTTAAGGAAAACAAGCTTTGTGTTCCGAAGACTTCCTTGAGAGATTTTCTAATTTGGGAAACCCATGCTGGAGGTTTGGCTGGCCATTGTTGAAGAAACAAGACCATATTGATAGTTGAGGAGAAATTTTACTGGCCAGGCCTTAAGAGACAAGTAGCCAATATTATTGCCCGATGTAGGACATGTGCGGTTGCCAAACATCAGAGACAAAACACCGGGTTATACACTCCTTTACCTGTGCCGGATTGGCCATGGCAGGATCTTAGCATGGACTTCATTTTAGGACTGCCCAAGACCCTTAGAAAACATGATTCAATCTTTGTAGTGGTCGACAGATTTTCGAAAATGGCCCATTTTATACCCTGTTCCCAAACTTTTGATGCCTCCAGGGTAGCCAAGCTTTTTCTCGATCAAGTAGTCAAGTTACATGGGTTACCTAAAATCATTGTTTCAGATAGGGATGTCCGTTTCACAAGCTATTTTTGGAAAACTCTTTGGCACCTACTAGGAACAAAACTAAAATTCTCAACTGCTTACCACCCTCAGACTGATGGACAAACTGAAGTTGTAAATAGAAGTCTAGGGAACTTATTAAGGTGCCTTGTTGGAGAGAATCTGGGAAATTGGGATTTACTTTTACCTCGTGCTGAGTTCGCATACAACAGCTCGGTCAATAGGTCTACTGGTAAAAGTCCCTTTGAGATTGACCATGGTTACAGACCTAGGAGACCTATCGACCTTATCCCATTACCCACACACGCACGTGTATCTGAGTCTGCCGAGTCATATGCACAGCATCTTAAAGAATTACATAAGGAAATTAGTAAGAAAATTCAAATGAGTAATGAAGTTTATAAGCATGTGGCTGATTCACATAAACGGATAAAGGAATTTAATGAAGGGGACTCTATCATGATAAAACTTAGACCTGAAAGGTTTCCACTGGGAACTATGAAGAAATTGCATTCTCGGGGAGCTGGACCTTTCAAAATAATTATGAAAATAGGATCTAATGCATATGTATTAGAGTTACCACCTGATTATGGCATTAGCTCCACTTTTAATGTTTCTGATCCGAAAGAATTTAAAGAACCAGCATTAATTCCGAGAGAGCCTTTTGAACTTCACCCTGCCTTTGAGAGTGAAACCCTACCTGAGTGTCCACCAGCAATTTCACTAGACCGGAGAGACAAGATTGAATGTATCATAGATGACCAAGTGATTACTAATAGAAATAAGGGTTATCAGCGTTATCTGGTTCGTTGGCACGGTCGACCGGAATCTGAAGACTCCTGGATTACCCGAGAGGATCTACAACAAATTGACCCAGATATATTAGAAAAATACCACAGTCAAACCGATCCTTACTCGACAGGGTCGAGTTCCTCCCACCAGGAGAGAATTGGTGCGGGCACCAGGCTCAAGAAGAGGCTTCAGCTAATGCCATGTTCTTTATGGATAGAAGACTAGAAATTTAAGTCCTGTAATAAGTCTATGAGTCCTGTATTTATTTTATTTGAATAATTAAGTCCTGTTTTATTTTAATTTGGGTCCAATTAGAGTTAAATTGGCTTTGTATTCAGTCGGGTTCAAGATCTACTTGCATTGGGTATCAATTAAGCAAGAATGAGTGCAACCAACTTCACCAACTACTTGGAGCACCACATCATCAAAGCACCATGCCACCTTGGAAGACAAGTCATGCCAACTTGGAGGATAAATCATGCCACATCACCAAGACACATCAACCATGAATTTTCAAATTTGAATGAAGCTCCACTCTTTATGGGTGCCCACCTTGTAATTAGGTAATTTAAATTTGAATGGGCCACTCCTTTCTTCATGGGACACCCCTTGATTTTCTCCATGAAAAGTGTTGCATTTTGAATTTGAAAAGGAGCTTAAGGTTTATAAAAGCTCCTAGAATTCTCTTGTAATGGGATGATGAATGAAATGAATTTTTTTTTCTAGAAAAGCTTTCTTCCTTTGCTAGCCAAAGACCCTTGAGAGAAGGTAGGTGTGAGACCTAGGATACTTAACCAAACAAGCTACTAGTCCCTTTTCCAATCCCATTCGGCCACCCTTGAAGAATCCTCTTCAAGCCTCTCCAATTTCAACCTTCCCATCTTCCAAAAGAGGTCATCTATAATGGAGTTCTCCACGCCAACAATTGAAGATGATTCAAGCAAAGGACGCCAAAGGAGATCTACTTAAAGCCAAATCTAAGCCATTTCTTCCATTCCTAATTTCCTCTTCCATTTCTCCATTCTTCCACCTAAATCTTTTAATTTTACTATGTATCTATGCAGGATCCCCGGGTCTCCTAGTTTTCAAGGTGAAGGTCTACTGTGCCAAGGAATCATAAACAAGGTGCCTTTAGATCTATAGTAACTCTTTGCTATTCTTAGTACTTCATCTTGAGTGTCCCTTTTCTGAATTTCAGATTATTAATAGCTGGATAGCCATCTTTATAATATTCTTTCAGATCTAAAATAGGAAAGTAGGCTAGCCCTAACCTGTGTGGTTTCCTAACCACAAAGATCCCTTCTTAATTACTTTGAGAGATTCTTTTCTAGTCTAGTTCTTTTCCTTATGTTCCTTTCATATAATTCTATTTCTTTTACGTAGAATAGCTACATGTTTATCTATTTCATTTTCATTTAGTCCATCTAATTCTTTAAATGCATCATTCGATACATGTCCCCCATCACTAAAGCATAAGCAACATCAGGCATGGTACATAGCTTTGCATACATTATTGATCCTTCTATCGAAGCATGAGGGATCTTATTCATTCTTTCTCTTTCTTTTGGAGTCTTAGTTGACATCCTTTAGATAGGTGTATGCCTTGACTCATGGGCAGGTAACCCTTCTTACTTTTCTCCATATTAAATCTCTTCAATATTAAGTCTGTGTACCTGGATTGGGATAATCCTAGCATCCTTTTAGATTTATGTCTATAGATCTTTATTCCTAGATTATAAGGTACTTCTCCAAAATCCATCATGGGAAACCTTTTTGACAGCCAAGTTTTAACTGATTGTATCAATGGAATATCATTTCGAATGATGAGTAAGTCATCGACATACAAGACCAAGAAAATAATGGCACTCCCACTTGTCTTCTTTTATACACATGGCTCATCCATTCTTGATGAAACCAAATTCTTTAATAGTTTCAACAAAATGAATGTTCCATCTCCTTCATGCTTGTTATAATCGATTTCCTAAGCTTGCATAATTAGTTTGATCTCCCACTTGAGGTAAAACCCTCTGGCTGTGACATATAAACTTCTTCCTCAAGATTTCAATTGAGGAATGCAATCCTAACATCCATCTACCAGATCTCATAATCATAGTATGTAGCAATGGCAAGCATAATCTTAATGGACTTGAGCATGGTAACTGGCAAAAAGGTTTCATCATAGTCAATACCATGCTTTTGCTTGAAACTTTTTGCCACCAACCTAGCCTTGCAGGTTTCTTTTTGCCCATCTACTCCAATCTTTTTTTTGAAGATCTATTTGCACCCTATTGGAATAATTTCCTCTGGTGGGTCAACCAAGGTCCAAACCTGGTTGTCATACATGGAGTCCATTTCGGATTTCATGGCACTGAGACATTTGTTAGAGTCCTTACTCATGACTACTTCCGTATAGGTCAATGGGTCATCATCTTCAATGATGTTGGTTTTATTATTATTTCCAATAATAAAATCATATCTAAGAGGTGCTTCCTACACTCTTTCTGACCTACGGAGAGGAGGTGTGTGTTGTGGTTGTACTTGATCAACCAGTATTTCTAGTTAAGGAACTTGATTTGTTCATTTTGAACTTCACTCAATTCAATTATTCTCCTATTACCTTTTTCTTGGATAAATTCTTTTTCCAAGAAAATGGCATACCTACTAATAAAGATCTTTTGTTCAGTAGGATGAAAAAATAGATATCCAATACCCTCTTGAGAATAACCAATAAACCTATATTTCTCAGCCCTAGCACTTACCTTATATCCAAAATCATTTTTAACATAAGCTAGACAACCCAAATCTTAAGAGGTTTAAGACTTGGTTTCTTGTCATTCCATAATTCATATGGAGTGCTAGGTACTAATTTTGATGGTACCCCATTTAAACATATGCAACAGTTTCTAGGACATAATCCTAGAAAGATATTGGAAGATATGTGAAGCACATCATGGACCTTATCATATAAAACAAGGTACGATTCCTCCTTTTTGCTACACCATTTAATTGTAGTGTATATGGAGGGGTCCATTCAAAGAGAATACCATTTTCCTTAAGATGATTAAGTAATTCACTATATAAGTATTCTCCACCTTGATCAGACCAAAGGACTTTTATACTTTTTTCAATTTATTTCTTAACGATATTTTGATACTCTTTAAATTTATCAAAGGCTTTTGATTTATGTTTCATGAGATACACATATCCAAACCAAAATAAATCATCAAAAAATGTGATGAAATAAGAATATCCTCCTCTAGCCTAAGTTGACATATGTCTATATACATCTAAATGTATTAACCCTAACAACTCAGTTGCCCTTTCTCCATGTCCAGTGAATGGAAACTTGATCATTTTATCCATGAGGCAAGATTTATAAGTTCCTAATGATTTATAATCATAAGGGCCAAAGAAATCATTTTTGTATAACTTGCTAATCCTTGACTCGCTTATATGACCTAATCAGCAATGCCAAATGAATGTTTTATTGGTATCCTCACACTTTTTCTTTTTGTTTTCTACAAACAATACTTCATCATTGAGTGAAAGAATTAAAAGACCATTCATAAATTTATCCATTCCATAAAAGTTATTAGAATGAAGGATCGAGCAACCATCACTCTCAACTTTTACTTCAAAACCTTGCTTGATAATAAAGGTGCAGAAATAATATTCCTAACAGCATTTGGAATGTAATAACAATCTTTCAATTCCAATATATTGCCCGGAGGCAACGATAACATGTAGGTTCCAATAGCTTTTGCATGAATGGCCTCTCCACTCGTGCCAACAAGCTTGAAGTCATCTTTTTTTAATTTTGTAATCTTGTGGAGTCCCTACAAAGATTTGCATATGTGAGACCCACATGCGGTATCAATACCCATGAATCAGAAGTTGATGAACTCAATGATAAGTTTGTTTGTTTCATAAACAAACATTTTGATTCTCCATTGGCATCTAGCTTCAGACTTGCAAGGTATGACTTGTAGTTCATCTTCCAATGTCCCTTCTTACCATAAAAGAAGTAGGATCCATCATTTGAAGGCCTCTTTGCCTTCTTCCTTTTTTGAAGCTCTTCTTTGGGTTTAGCTTTCTTTTTATACCCTTCTTCATTATCCCTTTCTTCTTTCCACCAACTAGAAGAAGATGATGAGCCTTTTCTCCTTTGAAATGGCTCTCAGCTATCTTAAGCTTGTTAAGCAACTTTGGTAATGTAAGGTTCAATTTGTTCATGTGGTAGTTCATGACAAATTGAGAGAAGGAATCAGGAAATGATTGCATGATCAAATCTGGTTAAGCTCTCCATCCATGAGAAAGACTAATTGACCTAATAGAGTGATTAAGTCAATCATATTGAGAACATGGACCTGAATGGGTGAGCCCTCACTCATATTTACCTAGAATAATTGCTTCGATATCTCATATCTAATAGTCTTACTATGCTCTCCATATAGCTCTTTGAGATTGAATAGTATGGACTGAGGTTCCATATCTTCATGCTGCCTCTACAACTTATTGCTAATCGAGGCTAACATGATGCACTTGACAGTCAAGCTATCATTATGCCACATTCTATAAGTGAACTTTTCCTTATTTATTGCATCATCTCTAATTGGATCTAGATCTAGAGAATCGAGGATGTAGGATACTTTTTCCTGACTAAGTACTATTCTCAAGTTCCTCAACCAGTTCACATAGTTTGGTTTGATCAGTTTATTAGCATCTAGTATGCCTCACAGTGATAATGATGAAGCCACTAATTTAAATCTACAATCAAACAAGAACAATACATAAGCAGATCACTCAAGATGACAATCACAATTAGATAAGGACTTTAAATCTAATTGTGTCTCCTACTATTTAATTCAAATACCATAACCCTCAACCATGATAAACAAGAAACCAATATTCGGTTCCTTTAGTAGGGTTGAGATCTCAATTCCTTTTAAATGCCCTTTGTTTGCATAATAAACATTTATAAGTTCACGATAGAAAATTCATTTTCCAATTGCATCCCTAGAAATTCTCAACATAACACTTGCCTCTAAGACACTTATAGCCTTATGTTTGCACAACAAGTCATAATGTCTTAGTTTAGTCGAACCTTTCATTTATATAGTCATGAGTGAATAATGTCACCCTTGAGTTTGCTTAACAAAGTACATTATAAAGCATACTATAAAGCATAAAATGCACCATGTCAAATTTTATATCAAAACCATAATAGTAAACCTTGAGTTTGCTCAACAAACTTACTATAGTTTTGATATAAATTTGGCTTGGCATGAAGGAAGGAAAATTGTAGTGTGTTTAAAATCAATTTGCATTTTCAATTGTAAGGTCTAAATTAATTGAATTGGCAGGTAAGTGGAAGAGGTGTGGGAGACCCCCGTTCTTACCTTAGACACCAAATAATTTTGGCCAGGTAAGAAATGGAACCAATTAAAAACCACATTCTCTTTACCTTCCGAGAACCACTTTTCTTAGACACCAATCGATCAATGAAATCCTAAAAAGGATTTGCATCAAGATTTTATATAATAATACGACTAAATATAATTTTGAGGAGGTCTTTTACCATCTTGAGCACATTCTAATGTTTCTATCTATCATTACTTAGGCATAATCTTTCTATGTGCCAAGTATGTCATTATTCTAGGACAACCTTACAACAAAATAAGAATCTATCCGAAGAAGTACTCCTTCTTGATTGCTTGATTCTTCTTAGCAACCTATTCTTCAAGTGCAGCCTTTTCTTCTTTATTTGGACCTTTCCCTCTTCAAGAGCACTCCAAATGATCTCTAATGACTCCCTTTTCCTCATAAAACCTTCTTCTAGCTCTCTTTATACCTTATCTTAAAGTAGAGGTCTTGTCCAAATGGATGGACCTTATCCTAACAAGGAAGAAGAGTAATCGGAAGGCTTCGATATTTTTCTTAGATCCTGAAACCTCGTCATCCCCCTTTAAATAGAAAACGAGGGGGCATGAATAGTGGCATTAGATGAAGAGGGGAGGCACCATCAAAGGTTGCATATGTTGATGATGGGGCATGGAGAGAAGGGGCGCGATGAAGAGTTACGCTCTCATCTCTCGAAAGAAAAATACGATTCCTCTTGGTCTTATGTCCAGAAGAAGACAGGTTCGATTCCATGCCCCATCAAATAAATAATTATTTCATGGTTAATTAGGGACTGACATGTAACTCTCAAAATTACATGTGCACAGAAAGCAGATGCGCCTAAATTTAAGTCCATCTTAAATTAATTCTAGATAGGATACCTAACACATGGCTAATCTTAATTTAAGTCCATCTTAAATAAATTAGCCTAATCAATAAGCAATTGGACGTAAATCGATTAGGTTAGGAGTTCCGGTTAGCCCACAAAAGCTAATATGTGAACCTGTCTAACCAATGTAGGATCTAAATTCCTGATAAATTAAAATTAACTTCTTTAGTGAGTTCTCTAATGTGTGTCACCCTCTGGGTTCATCATCTAGCCAGTAGTAGGTTTACATTTAGCTTGAATTGATTTAATTAGGCAACCAACTAGCCAAATTGAGTCAAATGAGCAAACCCAAAGTGTCAATTTGAACCAACTTTTAAATTGACTCATGAATCCAACGAATTTGATTCATGAAAACCTATAAGACATGATTCATGTCTAGCAACGTGTTATGCCTACCCAGAAGATGAGAAATTTGATTAAAATTATCAAAATACCATTCAGTGGCAAGTGACGTGCAATTCAATCCTTTGATCTTCCTTTATCTTGGTAAAGTGATTGGCATGGATAAATATCAAATCCTTACACTTAATCTATTTGAATCTCTAATCACTAATGAAGACTCAACCGATGGTTAACTACAAAACCATTTGTAATCTTATCATGCTTTGATCTAAGACTTCCTAAGTCATCATTCGATAAGATCACACGGGATAACTTCTTCCTTTATTAGGAGTAGTAACTTATTCCTTGATGACCTACACTTTATGTTCATACACAACCCACCATATCTAGAAGCACCCTGTACATGAATTAATTGTCATGAATGATTATGTACCAAAACATAGATTCATGTGCACAAGATACTATGGTGATCTCAGGTCTAGGGATTACATGCATAACTCCAACTAAGAGAACATATTTTTTGATAAGTAAGACTTCCATTAGATGTTCTCTTATTAGATCAATTCAGTGAACTCATAACCTAATGAGCGCCCACATCCTTGTATTAGTGTCACTACACAAGTAGTCATGAGACCAACCACCCTCTCCATTAAGCATATATAGGATGTGCTAGTCTATCTGGATTTATTGATCCCCGAATCGATGATCTTATGACTAGAAATATTCTAGATTAGGATTTATAGGTTTCAGGTCTCACTGTTATCCTTGTAACCCTAAAACCATTGTCCTAATCCATAGGGTTTATAATAATCTTATAATTAAAATACAAGACTTAGCATATGATGAATCAAAAATTACCTTTATTATCATTCATGAGTTGGAAGAAATTATGAATTTACCATTGAATCATTAAATGTGATTAGCTTTCAGGGCACAATTATTTCAGTTTTCATAGCAAATTTTTATTAGTTTATTTTATTGCTCTCTTATTTTGATCAATGTATTTGGCTTGGGAATGAAGGAAATTATGAAGGAAATGCTGGTGATAGTGATGCACAGCTAGACTCCTTCAACCTAGGATGAAGTAAAGCTTGTAATTGGGTTCTATTTCTCTTTTTATACTTAATTCTTGTGCAATAAAGAATCATACTTTTCATTTTCACATCTTGTGATTTATTTTTATGATTGAGATTTTGATCTAACTTACAAAGTCTACACTCTCTATTGACTTATCATGATCTCTAGATATGGTACATGACTAAGAGAGGTAGATCATAGTATGGTAGATTAAATCCCTAATCTTGTAATTAAATTAGATAGTTTATACTCTAAACAAACGCATCGTGATCTCCAAATATGGTTCATACCTGACAAGAGATAAATTATACTAACACTTAATTTATAAGTATTATTGTTATTGCAACATAAAGAAAGAAAACATAATACCTGCTTGCATTATGGATTTGGATTCCTGGGTTATTTCTCTTACTTTCTTGAATTGATCAATTTATTATTGCTTTCTTTTAAAAATTACTATTCTAATCTTTTACAATCCATCTTCCTTACTTTTTTTATGAAATAATTATCCTTGATCCTTGAGATACTATCCCTACTCACCCTAGCTATAGTAGTTAGTTAGGTTTTTATTTTTGACCACCCACGATAGTGATCAATGCATCAACTATAGGACAAGAGTCATGGATGTATTATTTGGAAATAAGAAATTGAGATTGAATGTGTTTGGTGCTACCTAGAGACCATCAACAGATAGTTGCTTTGAAGTCAATACAATGGAAGACATTATGGAAGTAACACCTATAATTCATGCATAAGATCTCCTAATTACCTGCTTGGCTCTTCTTGGAGGGGATGACTTGAAATAGAGGGATATATGCATGAAGTTAATGCCTTATTAGATAAACCCCATACCAAAACTATAACTCCATTGATGATCAAGTATGAACCCTTGCCACTATTAGCCAGTACACCTATAGCCCCATTTTTAGAATCACCGCCGGTATTAGAACTAAAGTTGCTTCCTACCATGCTCAAGTATATATTTCTTGGACCCATTGACACCCTCCTAGTGACCATTGCATCAAACTTGACCACTGACTAGGAAGATAATTTGTTAATGTTCTAAAGAAACATAAAGAGGCTATTGATTGGTCTATTGTTGACTTAAAAAGAATTAACCCCTCCATCTGCATGCACCACATTCAATGCAAAGTAGATGCGAAACCATGCAGGAACATCCAGAGGAGTCTGAATCCTAATTTGTGAGAAGTGGTCAAGAAAGAAATTATTAAGTGGCTAGATGCAGGAATCATTTACCCCAAATTGGATAGTAAATGGGTTTGCCCCATGCAAGTAGTTGAATATTACAAATATTAATTTAAGAATTAAATTAATTTTATTTATTTAAGATTAATACTTTTATACATTGTTTGTAGAAAAAATATTGCTAACATGAAGAGCTTGATTTGTGGGATCAAAATAAATAATTTTGAAGCAAATCAAACTTAAAATGAACTCGAAATTGAATTTTAGAGTTTATTACAAGATTTCATGAATTTTAAAGTAGCCGATCCATCATGGACTGGCTGTTTGGTCTATGGAAAGCTCCAGGGTCTCAGGCTACCATTTTTGTCGATCCATGGCATAGAACCATAGACCGGAAACAAATTTTTGCCATGATTCACCATGTCACTGCATCTAGCCACCGTCGAAACCACCTGCACCACCTCCTCTGCCCAGAGAACCACCAAAAGCTACCGTCGGCCTACTCGCTCATCTTCCCCCATGGTTTTCTTCTCCTTCCACTAGCCAACTTTTCTATCACTGATACTGTCTCCTGCTGCTCCTCCATCTTGAGTGATAGAACTAGTGCCATCTCTCGTTGCCACTGGAGACACCATGCTACTCACTCCATCGACCGCTGCATCTTGCTTCTTCCTGGAGTTGAGCCCATTGTGACTATCTAACCATGATCCCCCACCTTCTCAACACATTATCCCTATGGCAAGCCATCGGGCATCCTCTCCTACCTTCTTCCGATTACGGTCGCCACCATTGCCATCAATTACTCCCTATTCTTCACCAAGCTAATCAGCCACTACTATAGTCCATGACCATGCCATCTTCCCACCATTACTATCGCCAATGTTGAGTCTCCCATCACTGACCATTGTTTGCCACTCTAGCTTCACCAAGCCACCTATTGATCGAGAGCCCTAGGTAGTCACCATCAGTGCCTCCATCCTGGTCCAATTCTACACTGGTCATCATCTTTTCTACTTGTAGCCATCCTCGAATGTTTTCCTTCCACCCTTGTAAGTCCATCAAAATGTTAAGAGTTGGATTAGTGATGTCTGAGCATGTAAGGAATGGTCAGAAGCAAGATACTAGTTGACATATTTTCATGAACTTCTGGGTTGTTTGGCAAAATAGAGGAAGGATATGCCAGACTTTAACTTTTGAAAAAATGGTTGGAATGGAACGAAGCTAGGTAAAGGGGCTATAACAAATGTGGGATATTGGTTACAATGGTTGAGTTGATAGATCACACTGAACCAATGTTGTCAGAAAGACTGTGATGGAAATGAATGCGGTCCATACTCATTCCTCTCTACCTCTAAAAGAATGTCGTAGTTAAAGGATAGGTGATAAATATACCAAATACATATATAAAAGCATCAATTTAATAATTAAACTATCTTTATTTATATAAAATTGATATTTTTATATATTATTTGAAGGAAATAGGATTGCCATTATTGAGTGCTCAATTTTTGGAGTGCAACAATGCAAACGACACTCGAATCAGACTTCATATGGGTCAAAAATTGAATTTTGAAAATTAATACAGGAAGTGCATGATTTTTGGAGTAGTTGGTCCACCATGCATCGATCGCTTGGTCCACAAGAGGCTGCTTGGTTCATAGGCAGCCATTGCTGCCGGTCCGCAGACCTTGTCCATGGACTATCTTTACCGTTTCAAGCTACCAGTTCATTAAAGACTTCCCTTGCTGTCCCTCCCATCACCAGGACCCTCGTCATGGCCAAAGAACTCAACGGAGAGCTCATCGGAGAGCTTTTTTTGGATCATCCCACCGGTCATCAACCTCTTTGCCTCTGCCCATCACCGTCCATTGCCCTATCACTAGCTCACCATGCTAGAAGCTGCCCCACCACCCATCGCACCATCCGACCACCGCTCTCCCTATTCCAAGCTCTCATACCACTGGTCGTCCTCCTCTTCCTCCCTCCATTGTCCCACCATCGTTTGGTTTCCTTCTCCGTTGATCGACCGCCAACGCCACCACCCACCACCTCGTCCACCGACATTCGCTGACCACCTGTCACCCTGCTCCACCCATAGTTTTGACCCCTCACAAGAGCCACTCGCAAGCTATCAGCCCTTTTCCAATCTTCCTCACTGTCGACCATCATCTCTCTCCACCATCATCTTCTTTCACCGCCCATCATTGAGCACCGCAGGAATCCACCGGTTATGCTGCCATGCTAGATCGAAAGAGGAGAAATAGAGTCTAACTCTGGATCGGAGTAGGAGACCAGGGAATCAGGGATTTGAGAGTCCCTTCCGGACTCCATTTGCTAATGAAGGAAGAGGAGATTCGATCATCTCATCTTGCCACACATCAGACGGCCCAAATTTCTTATTGTGATATTTAGCCAATCTGGAGCTCAATTGAGTCCGAATTTGATCAAGATAAAGCTCTCAATGAGCTCTATTTAAAGGACCCCTAGGTTATAGTAAAGACATCTTGGAGAGAGGAGTATTGTATAGTATAGGAGGTTCAGCTTTGGATTATAGGTTGGCCTTTAAGAGTAAGGCTTCTTAGAGGAGAAGCTATGCTGTCTATGCTATCTTAAAGCCTACACCGATATCTAGATCAAGATCCAAGGATGAAAAAGAGGAAGCCCAGTTCACTCGATGGAGTATGATGGAAGGAGGAAACATTACATCAACCAACTTCCGGACGAGGCTGTGCCAATCAACTTCAGAATCTTTGTTCGTATTTTCCTTAGTTTATTTAATTATTATTTTTAACTTCTTGTAATTGAATTCCTCTTTCAATTAATGCAACATCTATTTTTATGTACTATAAATTTTTATTATTTACTTTCTCATAAGTAGATACTAAGATCCGACTAGCAGATTGAACGTATCAAGTTTTACTTTTCTTTTTCATGTTTAAATTTTATTCTCCTGACTTCAAAATATTTTTCTTTATTTTATAAAAATCAAGGACTTCAAAACTCTCCCAAGCATTGCCTTCTTCGTGGATTCGACTCGACTCATCTTATCTACCTATTTTTTATTTGTTAGAAGGTGGTTAATTAAACTGATAGCCACGGTGTCTTAACGACAACATCGCGGTCTATCAAATTTTGGCACCATTGCCAAGGAAGGCATGAATGCTAATATTTTTTATTTCTTTAATTTTTTATAAATTCAAGTGTACTAATTTTTTTCATTTTTTATGCAGAAAAGAAACTAAAAAAAGGGAAAAAGGGAAACAAAGAGGAGAAGAAAATTTTTGCAATTTTAGTAAGATCAACCCTAACCCCAGATTCATTCCTTTTTTTATTAATTTCCTACTTTTCAACATAACAAAAAAAAGATTTATTTGATTTTAGTTAGTTTCTAACCTAAAAAAAAATCCTTTTAAATTTCTTCCTATTTAACTAAACCTAAAACAAGAAAAAAATTAATAAAACTTTTAAATAACTACCTTAAATACTAGATTTGGTTTTTTGCTTTAGTTTAGAATATCCAGTTACCTTATTTAGTTTTCTTCCTTTCATATCTAACTAACCAAAAATTAAAACCTACCTTCTATTTTTTTTCTTAAATTAACATAACCTAAAAAGAAAACAAATGCACCATATAATACTTAACTAAAATATAGTAACTAACTAAAACATAAAAACCTATTACTTGTTTGAGACATCTTTCTTTTTATCATAGCATATTTTCATAAATTATCTTAAGGGCATTCCCCGAAAAATAACATAAGGTGGGGAGTTGATAACCCTTCCTTGGTCCACAAACCACTACTCTACATCTTGCATTGATCTAAGCCTATTAATTAAAATTAATTTGATGCCAACCCCTAAGAAATTCGAGGTCAATAGGAAAAGGCATCCAAAAGAGTTGGAATAAGCCAGGATTGGCTGATTAATTGGTATCTACAAAAGGGGTTCAAGAAAGATGTAGTCTTGAAGAAAGGTGGTTTTTAATTGGTTCCGTTGACTGACCTAGCCAATTTTAATTGGTTTCTAACAAAAGTAATGGGAGGACCCCCACCAATCTTACCCTTACTTGGCTAATTGATTAGTCAGTTTCTAACTTGGAGTGCTCCAAGGTTGACTTGGCAGTTAGGAGTTGTATAGAATTAGGGAACCCTATGATAGAGAGTCCTTGTATGCTAACTTGTTTATAGATAATACTAAATCCTAACTAATTCTTCTTCTCTCTTTCTTAGCTCTAGGACTCCTAAGGCCCTCTTCATTGGATCTTTTCTTCATCTCACCACTCCACTAAAAAAAATAGTAATAATAATAATAAATAAATACATAAAAAATAAGGATTACTTTGATCCAAACCTTTGATTGCATATCCCAATGATCAGCATAATCTGATATACTAAATCAATGCCAGGAGAATGAATCCTTATAGTAGAATACCGTTTCTCCTGACAAACCAAATTTATTCAAGCCCTACCCACTTTGAGACTGAGTGCCCCACTGGGTGCCAATCTCTTGAGTCTAGGTATGACCGAGCTTATTAGGATCAAATCCAAATGACCTACAACTCAAGAGATAATCCATACTATAATTCAGGTTGGGGGGCTCAACCAGATTTTTCATGGCAGCTATACCTAGTAGTTATCCCAGTTACCCAAGGTTCCATGTTTATAGAGACACCCTATTATGATTAGCCCTACCCACATTATTAACCTTCTTCACTTAATTATAGCCCATTACTTTAAAAGAAGGTTCAACAAGCACCATAACTACATTTCTTACAAACCAACCAAGATGTCGATAGGTTTGATCAATTTCAACAAATGATTATAGCCCAACAGAAATCTATCAATAAGCTAATGGATCAAATTGATCAACATTTGATTGAGCTTAATAGAGAAGAGGGAGGTGAATCGCCTAGTCAACCCAAGAGTAACCTAGAGGGACCATATCTAGCTTAAAACTTTAATGACCCTCTAGCCTTTCCTAAATAATCAACTCAAACTCTTGGGAATGAACTGATCTTAGAACAACTATGCTTGACTATAAAGACCAATTTAGATAATTTGGCTAAGGTAGAAAAATATATAGAGGCATTAACCATGTGGGACAAACCAAGTCCATCATTACCCGACTCACCTATGTCCCCATTCCCTAATGCCCTAGAATCATCTATGCCTTTTAATAGGATGGGAGAACAAGCCTTGGAGAGACTTGGGAGGCCATGGCAGGGATATTCGAGGTAATTCCTGGGAGCTTGGAGGCGTGCCATGCAGTTTCTGGAGGTGTTCCTGAGGTCCCAGAGTCATGTTAGGTTAGGGGGCTTGACCCATGGTTAGAGGTTTTTTCAATTGGCTTATTGGGGAGAGTTTTTGAGAGATTGTAACATAACCCAGTTAGGTTATGGGATTTAGGTCCAGAGGTGTAGTCGGTTTCCTTTGGTATGAAAGGGGTTTGAGGCTAGGTAGTTAGTTGGTTAGTTGGTTAGCATGTGGTTGGTTGGTTAGTCGGTTAGGTGGTTAAGTCCTAACCGCTTGAGGTCTAACTAACTAGGGAGACCAACCAACTAAGGATCCTAACTACCAAAGGGTCCTAACAACCATTGAACCTAATGTCCAAGTCCAAGAATTAGTTGGTTGGTTGTAACCAACTAGGAAACCCAACCTCTTTTGGAGTCCAAACCACCCAAGCCAAAGATAACCGCCCACATGCTATAAAGAAGGGGGGCGACATTTTGAGGTATGGGATTGAAAGTGAGAAATCAGAGAGAGGGTGCACAGAGTGGTTTTCTTGTGCATGGAGCCTATTGGAACCATGAGGGCTTGAGACCGTGAGGTATTTTCACGGGGCTTGGAGAAGGGAAGCCGTGCGTGAGGGAGTCTGCAGGTTGGAGCTTCTTCTCGATTTGTGAGAGAAGACTGGTATCTCTTGTTGTTCTTCTCCAAGGATTAATAATATAGTCTCTCTTTTCTCCTAATCTCTCTTTTGTATCTTCTCTTAATCTTGGTTTATAATGAAGGGTACCATCATCATGTCAGGAACTCTCCCATGTTGCTTCCACGATACAAGCGCTACTCTGATCTAGGATTTTCAATAGTAGATGGGTACAGTACTGAAGTGAATAACCCAATACAAATACCTTGCTTTGAAACCACCACATTTTTGATTGATGAGCAACAAAGCCATCACCTAGCCCACCAATAGCCCCCTTATTAGAATCAACACATGATTTAAATCTAAAATCACTTCCTGATGCACCCAATGAAACTTTTTCAATGAACCATACCTAGGAAGTGAATGTTTAAAAGGCATAGCAGGTAGACAGACTATATTTTAAAATTATTTTAAAGTACAGTACAGTGAAAGAATTGGTAGATCGATTAAGTCGATCAACAAATCTACCTACAACAGGATTCGACATAATAAAAGTGCATGTGGAGATATCAAGAGAAAAGAAAAGGAAAGGGTACGTTACCTTTAACCTTTGGATGCATGTGATGAAGAGCCGTAGAGCCACACAAATGTCTGGCCCCTATGGGTAGTTCACACCAGGGCTCAATCCCAATAAACATCCTTTGAGTTCTAGCTCAGGATCCTTGAGGTCAATCTTTTCCTTCACTGGACCTGCAAGACTTTCTTGAAGCCACCAGAAAATCTGGTTTGTGAATAATGGGGAGAAGTAAAAGTGGAACCCTTTCCAACTAACTCTTTCTTCTCAAACCCTAGCTTGATTGCTAGGTAGGCTGACACCTAAAACCCAAATCCTCTCAAAGCCCCACTCTAAGGATACCTTCCCTCCCTCTCTTAGAAAAGCCCCGCAAAAGTCAACCTCAACTAACCTATTTGTTGACCCCTTGAGTGATTTTGATGAAAACAAAATACTGGAGCATGCATTTATCTTACTAACAACTTTTCAAGTGCATTACAAGTTTTTGTAGGATTATTTTAATGCTCAATTGCAACTCTTACAACCTTGTTTTATTTCAAGTGTAGTGTTGTAAAAGTTTCATGTAAAGAAGAGCCCAAAGAACAATTGATGTAATATTCATGAATATGGGTTGCTTCTATGTGTTTTTCAAGCTTAAAATTCTTTAGAATCTATTGTTAGTTGAGTTGAGAAGAGTCTTGAGTGATTAAGAGTCGCTGAATGAATTATGAAGAAGTGTTGAAGATTTTATTAAAATTTCACTTGATCTGACTCGTGTAAGGAGAGCCGACTCTAGTCCATGGCATGGTTGAAGGATTCTGGCACACAAAAATCCAAGCCGACTCATCTAGAGCTTCATTTCTTGAATCTGATAGGTGAGCCGACCCGAAGGCAATCTAAGCTAACTCAACCATTTAGTCAGGCATCCGAGTTGACCCTTCAGTAATCCGAGCTGACTCCTCCAAAGTCCAGAGAAAATTAGTTCTCAAAGAATAACCAGGAGAGTCAACTCTACTAAGATGAGCCGACTCCTCTAGAGTACAACTTTGAAGACCTTAGTTATTGAGCCGACTTGAAGCATCCGAGCTGACTCAAATATCGATTCCATGCAAGTAACGACTAGTTTTAGAACTTCATTTTTGTATTTAAAATATGCTCCAATGGTCAAATGTCAAATCTTAATAGTCTACAACAACTATATCCACCTAAGAAGAGTATAAGACTCTATAAATGAGGGATTTGGACAACCTTTGAAGAAGCTAATGCATGATTGAACATTAAATGAGCTTGTGAGCAAGAGAGCACAAAAAAAAGAACATTCAATTTAGCCTTCAACTATTCACCAACTCCAACCAGAAACTTGAAGCACTTATTAAAGAAGAAGAAGCCATTGAAGTACATTAAAGCACATTTAAGAAGGCTTCTCTTGAGCTGCAACTACAACCATCAGGCAACTTGGGTTTATCATCAGACAACATGGGTTTGTCATTAGTTGCTTACTTTCTCTTAACTCATTTATGAGTTGTTAGGTTCTTGGTGAGCCTAATTAAAAACCAAGTGTGGGTTGTTAGTGATCCCATTTTTAAAACTAACATTGTAAGGGTTTTTGGTGAGCCTTGTCAAAATCAAGGTTAGGTTCTTGGTTATCCTGTTGAAAACCAAGAGTTGGGTTTTTGGTGAGCCCGGTTGAAAAATCAAGTTGGGTTTTGGATTGTGCACCAGGTAAAATAATCTGACTGTATTCCGATGGTAAGTATAGTGGAAATCCCAAGTACTATCTTGGATAGTGGACGTAGGAGCAAGATATCTCCGAACCACTATAAAATTGCTATGTTTGTGATTATGCTTTTTCTTTTTTTCTTGCTTTTGCTTTAAATATTTGAATCATAGCACCTACCATACAAGAAGATTTACAAGAGCACATATCTGTTTAAATTTTTTAAATTTCTAATTCACCCGCCTCTTGGAAAAGCCACTTGGGCAACAACTGGTATCAGAGCAATGTCTTTGAACTTATTTAGAGTAAAGATTGATGGCTCATCCCATGAGTACCACCTTGGTCGAAGGCCCATCCACTAATAGACCTCCACGGTTCACTAGCATGAATTATTCTTTCTGAAAAGCTAGAATGAAGATATACATTCAAGCTATTGATTTTCAATTACGGAAGGTCATTCTTAAGGGTCTACATATACCCACGATTAAAGTTGATGGCGTGGATGTCCCAAAACCAAAAGAGGATTGGGATGAACATGACATGACAATAGATGAACTAATGCCAAATCCATGAACTTACTTTATTGTGCTTTGGATGCAAACAAATTTAATCGAATTTCCACATGCAACTCAGCTAAGAAAATTTGGGATAAACTTGAAGTGATCCATGAAGGAACTTCCCAAGTGAAGACCTCAAAAATTAATCTTCTAGTACATAACTATAAATTATTTAAAATGAGGCAAAATGAAACCATCTCTGCTATGTTTTCATGGTTTACAGATATTATTAACAGCTTAAAATGTCTTGGCAAGGTTTATTCTAATGCAGACTTAGTACAGAAGATTATAAGATCACTTCCGGACAAATGGGATCCCAAAGTAACTGCCATCCAGGAAGCAAAAGATCTAAATACACTAACCTTGGCTGAACTGATGGTTTCTCTCAACACACATGAATTGGCCATGCAGCATAGGAATGAAGATGATCAGAAAAAGAAAAAGACCATTGCCTTCAAAGCTACATCAGAATGAAAGAAACAAGATGAGGAATCAGAAGATGACTGCTCCTCCTCTGAAGATAACTTAGATGATGAAGATATTGCTATGGTCATGAGGAGATTTAGAAGATTTATGGAAAAGAAGAAAGGAAGGTACATCAAAAATTTTCACAAGAAATGTGAACACAGTAAGGACAAGGAAAGAGAAAAAGAAAAGGATCTAATGCCCATATATTATGACTGTAAGAAACCTGGGCATATCCATCTCGATTGTTCTTTGTTAAAGAAAACATTTAAGAAGAAGAAAAGGAAAGCGATGGTTGCGACTTGGAGTGATAATGAGGAGTCGACTTCAACAGAAGAGGAAGAGACCACAAAAATAGACAATCTATGTTTATGGGACTCAAAGATGAGGTAATGTACCCTGAACCTCAAGTAGAATTTACTTTTGATAAGCTAAATTCTACATTCCTTGATTTGCTTTTAGAATTTAAAAAGGTTGGAATAAAAATTAGAGCTTTAAAGAACAATAATGATTCTTTGTTAAAAGAAAAGAAAGAGATTTCAGAAAAAACAAGTTATTACAAAAAGAATTAACTATCTTTTCTGAAAATAACAACACTTTGGAAATTGAGAAAAATCTGTATCTTGAGAAAAACAATGCTTTGATTGATGAAAATGCTGATTTGAAAAAGGAGATGGAAAAACACAAGCCTTTGGTAGAAAAGCTTACTTTAAGTTCAAATAAGCTTGAGTTGATTTTAAAAGAGCAAAGAAATTCAAGTAACCAGGCTGGAATCGATTATAACTCTTCAAATAGAAATGAAATTTTAGCTACTAAATTTATATCTTCAAAAGCATATGCACCAATATCTATATCTCAAAAAGCTTGTGTATCAAATGCTTCCACATCCATTTCAAGAGCCTCAAAGTACATACCTAAGATTTCAAATCAAAAATCTTTTAAGTCAAATGGTTCTACATCTGCATCACATGCTTCTACATCTAGAACTTCAAAACTTATATCTTTTCAAAATACCAGAATTGTTTGCTGTGCATGTCATGGGGTTGGATATAAATTTTTCTAATACAATTTGTTAAAGAAAAATGAAAATACAAAGAATGGAATTAGAAAGATTTAGGTTCTAATATAAACTACCTCTGCTAACCAGCAAGGATCCAAGATAGCTTGAGTACCTAAAAGAACTTCTTGATTATTTTTCAGGAATGTCTTGTAGCCCAAAAAATGAAGAAAAGATGGTATCTGGATAGTGGCTATTCAAGACATATGATGGGTGACAAGGATCAATTCATTACCCTAGAAATGAAAGAAGGAGGTTTGATAACTTTTAGAGATAATAGCAAGGGAAAAATAATCGAAATTGGTAAGATCAAAATAACCCCCTCTACTTTTATTGAAAATGTATTGCTAGTAGACAAATTGAAGCATAACTTGTTAAGTATTAGTCAATTATGTGAAAAAGGCTTCAAGGTTGACTTTGAATTATCTATGTGTATAGTAACTAACTCACTTTGTTCTAGCAACAAATTCATTAGACATAGACTTGAAAATATTTATATAGTAGATCTGATGATCTAGCCATGTCTATTAGTTCTAGGCTAGTGGTAATGAATGCTAAGACCAAGGAGTCTTCTTAACTTTGGCATAGACGATTAGGTCATGATAGCATGCATACTATTGTCAAATTAATTTTCAAGAATCTTGTTAGAGGTTTACCTAAATTTAAAATTGATTTTGAGCATGTTTGCGATGCTTGCAAAATGGGTAAACAAACTAAGGGGAGTTTAAAATCTAATGATATGATTTCAACTTTTAGACCCATTGAGCTACTTCACATGGACTTATTTGGACCAAATAGGATCATAAGCCTAGGTGGTATAAAATATGTACTTGTGATAGTAGATGGTTTTTCTAGATTTACATGGGTCTTATTTATTGAACATAAAGATGAAACTTTCAAAGTTTTTTAAAAATTTCACAAGAAAGTTTCAAACCAGAAAAATCTTTTAATTATATCTATTAGGAGTGATCATGGCATGAAATTTGAAAATCAATTTTTTGATGATTATTGCATACAAAATGGTATTGATCACAACTTCTCTACTCCTAGAATATCATAACAAAATGGTGTTGTAGAGAGAAAAAATAGGACTTTGGAAGAGATGGCCCGAACAATGTTTTGTGAAGACAATCTTTCAAGGTACTTTTGGACAGAAGCGATGAATACTGCTTGTTATATTTTAAACCGTATTTTGACTCGACCAATTTTAAAGAAAATCCCTTATGAGCTTTGGAATGAAAAGAAACCAAACATTAATTATTTTCATATTTCTAGTTGTAAATGCTTTGTGCTGAATAATGGAAATGATAACCTAGAAAAATTTTATGCTAAATCTGATGAGCTATATTTTCCTCCCTAGAATAGTTCGATTTGATTGGGTGAGTGAGAGAGACCTGCGCTTCATGGGACATCTGATTGAGGGGGAGGCCCTCAATTTACCACATATCATGCTATTACAGATGAAGGAAGCAATAAAAAAGGTAAAGGCTTGTCTCTCGTATGGAATCATTTTCACACTATTGTTTCAAGCCTCTAGAGTTGACTTGACCAGTAAGGATGGTAGGCCACTGCACCATACGGATACATACTCTTCCAAGTCATTGCAAAGAATGGGTTACCAATTGATAGATGGAACTTGGAGGAAGAAAGGATCTTGATGTAGAACAAAGAACAAAGAAGCGTATGCGGAAGTAAATTTAAGATTAATTCTTTTTTTTTTTTATATATATTTCAAAAATTGGCTCTGACTCAAAGTAAAGTTAAACTAAGTCGATGGAAACTAGGTAAGGATTGAAAGCACAATTTAGAAGAAGCTAAGTTATCAGAGTAGTTCAGAAGTAACGGATCGCTGGGGGTTGAGAAACTCCCAACCTAGGGTTTCGCTCACATTACATCTCATCAGGTATTCATCAAAGGTGGTTATGTAGTCTGAAACAGATCGGTTCCCTTGTTTCAAAGTCTGCCATTGGTCTAATAGATTTTGCTGGTATGAAATGGGTAGGCACTTGTCTCTAAGTTTCTCTTTCATACCCTGCCAAGTGGTTATGGGCTCTACATTTCGTCTTCTAGTGGTTAGCTCAATGTTCCCCCAGTATAACCTAGCTTGACGTACTAACTTCATCTTGGCAAACTTGAATTTCCTCTCCTCAGACATGGCATACCACTCAAAGTACTGGTCCATCTCACCCTCCCAATCAGAATACACCTTAGGATTTAAGCTACCATCAAAAGTGGGTGCATCTAACTTGATGTTCCGAATGAACCTATCATCTCTATCTTCAGGTTCTGGGTCAGGCCTCCTATGATTAGGTTCAGGATCTCGGTATAAAGGTCTTCTAGGCTCTTGGTGTGGGTGAGGTTGAGGCACATTAAAATCTGGGTCAGGAGTCCAATTTCGATGCCTAGGTTCCTCAAGTACTTGGACTCGATCCCTAAGCTGGGCAAAATTCTCATTCATATCTTGACTTAATTTGTTCATACTCTCAGTAAGAGCTCTAACCATGGCCTCTAAATCAGGTTGGGTTTGACCAGGTTGGTAGGGTACTCCATTCCGGGTAGACATGATGATGCAAGCAAACACACAAAATGAGACTCAACTGAATCGACTATGGGCTAACTAAACCTAGAGCCCAAACTAGATGCCCAATCAGAGTGGCAAGCTAGCCTATAGTAACTCAGGACTCAGTCAGGCAGGTGTAAGGGGAGTGTTAGGTCCCTAGATGCCAATCCTAGACACCAATCAGAGATTGGCCAGGTAGGCGGACCAGCACACAAGCCCTTCGGGATGGAATCCTTGAACCACCGTTCTAGACACTGAGTACAAAGCACACACAGAGTAACCAGACAAACTGACTCAACACTAGCCTTGACCCGACTTGTTGATGTCCCTAGCCCACTAGGGCAAATTAGGTCTAATTAATTTTAAGATTAAAGGCTTAGGTTCGAATGAGTGGGTGGTGGTTTTGGGCTAAGGAGATGTTATCAACTCCTCCCCTTATCTTAGATGCTCAAATGCCCTTAAGATGAATTAAGAGATGATCACTCAAAAATAATTGAATTGCAGAAACACAAAAACAGAGTTGCAGTAATTTAATCCTCAGAAATCTCACGGAAACCAATAAATCACAAAAAAATTATGAAAAATAGTTTCAATTATACTGGTTTCAGAAAAACAAAAATCACCAAATTTGGAGTTAGCTGCCGTGAGAAATAATTCCTGCAACAGGGAAATTACGGGCTAAAAACAGAGTACTTCCCCGTTTACAATTCCTGCTACGAAGTTGTAACCCAACGGATCCCCTACACGCCCTAGGAACACCCCGTGGAATGGGAAGAGGAGGTTTGCACCTCACTTCGTTCCTAGGACCGGACGTCCTGGGGAGTCTACTTCAAGCAGACAAAGTAAAAAGAGAAAGACTCAAACAAGCAATCAAAACAGAAACCCTAGACAGGGCTCTGATATCAAAAATGATGCAGAACAAAGAACAAAGTAGCGTATGCGGAAGTAAATTTAAGATTAATTCTTTTTTTTTTTTATATATATTTCAGAAATTGGCTCCGACTCAAAGAAAAGTTAAACTAAGTCGATGGAAACTAGGTAAGGATTGAAAGCACAATTTAGAAGAAGCTAAGTTATCAGAGTAGTTCAGAAGTAACGGATCGCTGGGGGTTGAGAAACTCCCAGACCTAGGGTTTCGCTCTGAACTTTCAACAGGACAGAAATAAAGAGAAGAGATGGTTTACCAACCAGACAGTGATCTTCACAGAATTTGGGTGGAAGAACTCTCTCGAGAAGATTGTTGGATCCTCGGATTCGACTATCTTCGCATTGGATCCTCCAATACTGGCCTCGTGGCTGGGTCGGCTTCTCCTGAACTCAAGATCTGGGAAGAAGAAAAACAAGTGATGGATTCAGAGACTCAGGGAAGGATTTACCAGTTCGAATAACTTGAAGGCTGATGTCGCTGAGATCCGGATTCCTTTGAAGGCTGATTCGACTCCCTCTGGAAAGAGCTTTGGATTTGAATTATCCGGACTGGAGCTGGATGCTGGTGGTCGGCCTGAACTTGGAGAGGATGGCCGTGAGAGGTGGGATATGCTAGGGCTTGGTGGAAAGAGAAGGGTGATGGGCGGCTAGGGTTTGGGAGTGAAGTGGCTAACCTAGGGTTTTGGGATTTTGGAGATCTCACACCTCCTCAAGGTTCCTGGGGAACCCGGATTTACTCCCTCACGGAGCTCAACACCTGGATGCAAGTGCGAAAGAGAGAAAACACAGAGTTTGCTCACTAAAAAAAATTGGTTTCATTCATCAGATCGATTTCAAACTTACATGGGGGTTTAATTTATAGGACATTACAAGAGAGTAGGGTTTTACATCTTCCCATGTGGGACTAAAGGAGGGGATCTTCAAATTAGGATTGTAGGATCAATCCCTACTCATATGGCCAGCCAAATAATTCCATAAGATGATTGAGGCTTCAAAAAAGGAAAGTGGGTGGCGCCTCCTTGCCTTGACCTCCAAGAAAATTATTTTTTTCCTTCTATGCTTGGCCTTATCTGGAAGTGTTTGGGCGCCTCTTAACCTTGCTCTCCAAGAGAAATTTTTTTCCTTTTATATCTGGCTTTATTTGGAATGACTAGGGCACCTCCTAACCTTGCTCTTCAAGAGAAATCTCCTTCCTTCCATGGCTCAACCTTTTTTGGATACCTCCTTTTCATTCTCCCCAAGTTATGGTTCTTCCTAACCTTGCTTTGGGTATTTTTGGCAGGTAATGGGTGCCTCCTTGAAGTTCTCTCCAAGAAACTTTCTTCCCATTCATAGTTTGGCTCTTATGGAAGTCTTGGGCCGCCCCCTTGTTTTGTGGATCCTTGGTTGCTTTCTCCTCAATTGGCGTATGAAAGAAGGGAGCTGCTATCTGTGGTGTGGGGACCAAAGTCTACTGGATGAAGATGTGGCGCCCCCTGGACTCAGGCATGTGGCTGGGAGTGTGGCGCCCACTTGCTTGGCCTTGGAGAAAATGTGACACCCCAGGTTGAAGTCCTAAACCACTACTGAGTCAACATGACTCAACAAAATAAAATGCAGGTAATACAGACTCAAGCTAAATTTGAGTTGATCAAGTCAACCCTTATTACAAGCCAAAAAATCCTAATTCTTCGGGCAAGGTTAATCAGAGATCCAGATGGAGCTCTGAAGTCTTCTTCTGAGTCTGGTGCCCGCACCAGATCTGGACAAGGGCAGTAGGCTCATCTAGTGATGATGATGATGAAAAGCTTGAGGAGCAGCTACCTGAGGAGACTGGCACTACTGCTGAGACTTCAGTACATGTTGTTGAAGAGCCTGCATAGCAATTACCTACTGAGGAGTCTACCACTGCTGCTAAGCATACTGTTCCTGATGCTGAGGAGTTTGAGCATAGAGAGAGAGTCTGGGAGTCTTAGGATTTCTCTAGCATCTCCACTAGCACCAGAATCTCCACCAGCACCAGCACCTTTAGTGATTGCTGATACTCTAGGACCATCAGTGTCTCATGCATTCTTTGTCCAGTAGATGAGATAGCCATCTTAGACCTTTACCAGCTCCATTGGTTCGATGTTTGGTGAGCTTCGTCAAAATGTCAACACCAAACTTGAGAAGATCTATGGTGAGATCAGATAGCTACATTCCAAGGTAGACAGTGTTGAGTCTACCAGACCAGAGCCATATATTGACATATAGTCACTATCAGACTCCTTCAGGTCAGTATCTGATGACATCCGATGGACTGTTGATCATAGCATTGAGGAGTTCAAATCTGAGTTGAGAGAGCTATCTTATCGGATGAGATAAATGGAAGAGACCAGGAAAATGGAAGATGATTATACTAAAGGTGGTGGATTCTTAGGGCTGAATTTGGTTGATTGAGAGGTTCAGCTGAAGTATTTGCTAATGCTCAGGCTAATGAGCTCATTGCTCTCCAGAAAGGGATCAAGAAGATTCAGACAGAGCTGAGCACGATATGGGTTTTTCTAATGAAACAAGCTTTAGTCATTTAGACTCTTGGAGCATCTAGACCTACACCTAGTCAGCCTGCACCTCATCCTAGATAGCTTGCACCACATTTTAGACAGCCTCCATCTCATTCTACACAGCCACCACCTTTTGTACCTCCTCGTTTATTTGATCCAGAGCCTATTTCTTCCAGAACACCACCTGGACCATCCACTAGGACTAGAGGACCTTCTAATCAACCTAGGTCTTGGCATAGTAAATCTGAACCTATTGTAGAAGAACTTAGTGATAGTGAATAGACCAATCATTTGTATTTTTGCATGTGTTTCTATAAGTTGTATTGAGATTTTGAAAGAAATGAAATATTTCATTTCTTACTTATTGTGTATGCAATGTGACTTGTGCAATGATGTTATTTGTGTATGCAATTCAAGATAATTTTAAATTAGATTATCAAATTTTTTATGAGAAAGTGAAATTTTCTCAAACAATGTTTATAATATTCTCATTCTATTTCAAAAATTGAGCTTGAAGTATTTAACAAAGGGAGAGAATGATATTAAATGAATACCTTTTTGATTAGTGACAAAAAGGGGGAGAATGGTATTGATAATGAATGCATGGAAAAATGGAAGAAGAAAAAAAATGAAAAAAAATGGTTTTTAATGAAAAGCATGAGGTTTCAAAATTTTAAGAACATATAAAAAGGGGGAGAAAAATTGTTGAAACTGAATAGCTTGAATACATTTTGTTATGCTCTCAATATATGTAAATTTGCTCTGTTTAGAACTTGCTATAAGCATCTATTGATATCTCAAGACTTGATACTTTTGCTAATCTAAAACTCTGATACATTTCAGGCAAAATTAGCTTTTGATAAGTGTTTATTATGATACATATTGGACTTATTTTAAAAGCTCTGACACATTCTCAATATGCCTTAATTCTTTCAAATGCATTCTTGCTATACAGTTGTTAATATTTACTTCCAAATATATCTATATATGTAATTGTAAAGTTTTTTCGATGCCTAGTATTTTGTCATTATCAAAAAGGGGAAGATTGTTGACCCCTTGAGTAATTTTGATGATAACAAAATATTGGAGCATACATTAATCTTACTAACAACTTTTCAAGTGCATTTTAAGTTTTTGTAGGATGATTTTAATGCTCAATTGCAACTCCTACAACCTTGTTTTATGTCAAGTGTAGTGTTGTAAAAGTTTCATATAAAGAAGAGCCCAAAGAAAAATTGATGTAATATTCATGAAAATGGGTTGCTTCTATGCATTTTTCAAGCTTAAAATTATTTAGAATCTATTGTTAGTTGAGTTGGGAAGAGTCTTGAGTGATTAAGAGTTGCTGGATGAATTATGGAGAAGTGTTGAAGAATTTATTGAAAATTCACTCGAGCCGACTTGTGTAAGGAGAGGCGACTCTAGTCCATGGCTCGGTTGAAGGATTTTGGTACGTAGAGATCCGAGCTGACTCGATGGAACCCGAACGGACTTGTCCAGAGCTTCATTTCTTGAATCAGATAAGCGAGCCAACCCGAAGGCAATCTAAGCTAACTCAACCATTCAGTCGGCATCCGAGTCGACCCTTCAGTAATCCGAGCTAACTCCTCCAAAGTCCAGAGAAAATTAGTTTTAAAAGAATAGCCAGGAGAGTCGACTCTACAAAGGCGAGCCGACTCCTCCAGAGTACAACTTTGAATACTTGAGGATCCGTGTCAACTCGAAGCATCCGAGCCGACTCGAATGTCGATTCCAAGCAAGTAAGGACTAATTCCATAACTTCATTTTGTATTTAAAAGTTCTCCAACTGTCAAATATCAAATCCCAATGATCTACAATGACTATATCCAACTAAGAAAAGGATTTGGACAACCTTTGAAGAAGCTAATGCACGATTGAATATTAAATGAGCATGTGGGCAAGAAAGCCCAAAAAAAAAGAATATTCAAATCAGCCTTCAAGTCTTCACCAACTCCAACCAGAAACTTGAAGCACTTATTGAGGAAGAAGAACAAGCCATTGAAGTGCATTAAAGCACATTTAAGAAGGCTTCTCTTGAGCTGCAACTGCAACCATCAAACAACTTGGGTTTGTCATTAGTTGCTTACTTTCTCTTAACTCATTTGTGAGTTGTTAGGCTCTTGGTAAGCTTGATTAAAAACCATGTGTGGTTTGTTAGTGATCCCATTTTTAAAACTAA
The DNA here is from genome assembly GCA_021397845.1 of Areca catechu. NCBI lineage: Eukaryota > Viridiplantae > Streptophyta > Magnoliopsida > Arecales > Arecaceae > Areca > Areca catechu. The sequence continues at coordinate 112,177,371 of CM038043.1, forward strand.
CATTGTAAGGGTTTCTGGTGAGCCCAATCAAAACCAAGGTTAGGTTCTTGGTGATCCTGTTGAAAACCAAGAATTGGGTTTTTGGTGAACTCAGTTGAAAAACCAAGTTGCGTTTTGGATTGTTAGCCCAGTAAAACAATCCAACTGTATTCCGATGGTGAATATAGTAGAAATTCCAAGTGGTATCTTGGATAGTGGACGTAGGAGCGAGGTTGCTCCGAACTACTATAAAATTGTTGTGTTTGTGATTGTGCTTTTTCTTCATTACTTGATTCTTCTTTAAATATTTGAATCACAACACCTACCACACAGAAGATTTAAAAGAGCACATATTTGTTTAAATTTTTTAAATTGTCAATTCACCCCCCTCTTGGGAAAGCCAACTGGGAAATACTATTTTTAGTAGCAGCAAAGTGGGAGAGAGATATGGAGGAGGAGTGATTAGGGGAGAGGGTTAAGGGTTGAACCAAATTAGCTTTTGATTTATATGGGAGAAAATCTGCATTCCAAATAATGCATTCCATAAAAACCTTGGAGCAAATTTCAGCCAAGATTTCAAATTTGAATTCAAAATTCAAATCTTGAATCTTTTAAAGTAAAGCGAGCATAACAAATCAAATCTAATTTGATTCTAAGCCAAATCACATTTGGCTTGACCCATCAAATTGCAATCATATTACAAAAAAGTCCTCCAAAAATTTACTAAATTAATTAGTCAAAGAAATGCTCATCACAGCCAAGTGTCGACTTATGGAAGTGTCGATATTTGGGTCATGGTCAATCATATTAATCCCATAGTGATGCTAAATGATTCTTAATTATCGATCGGCCTTTAGATCAGGTAGAAACTCCTATGGTGTGTGACTGCATAGGTTCGAATACTGAGCCGGTATCATTGGAACGTTTTCCATACCAATCAAAGTCATCATCTAGCAATGATACCCGACGTCCAGATAGGTCGAAGATGCAGAGTAACTCTCTCGAAACTTTGGCATATGGTTGCTGCATAATTTATCCCTTTGACCTCATAATGCTCAGGATGACCTAGGGTTTAACTGCCAACCCTAATTTAGTACATCCAGATCGTGTCTCAACCTTACAAGTTCTATGACTCCTCACAAGAATTATACTGGCCAAGATTTTGCTAAATTGAGATATAGTGAGTCATTCACTCCAAACCATTTGGAGGGGTCAATACCATCCTGATCCATCACTGCTCCACAAGTACTTGACAGTACCTAGAATCTTTCCATCACTGGATTATAAATTCAGGTAGTCCAGTACCAAAGTATAGTGAGTTGTTTGCAAGCTACCATGGTGACCTCAAGTTAGAGGGATCCCTTCGCGAGCAACCCTTTGGCAGAATGGAGCTCTACAATTGGTCATGTTCAGTGAGATGTCATACATTTCACCTGTATGTCATATCAGTGTCTCTACACTCCTTGGTTAAGAGGACAACCAACCAATATGACATACAACAACCTAGGCTTGATACATCATCGTCCTATAACAATGTATCCTTTGGTTGTGAATCAGTTTAAGAACTACTCGATACATCATTATAATAAAAGAATGTATTACCGACCAAAATACAATTTGGTTGAGAATAATTAAGCTCTTTACCAAACAAGTTATAATTATTTATGACCAAAAAAGTTTTGGTATTATTTGAGATACTGCATGAAAAATTAGCGAGCATTATTTTTGTATTCATGACCAATTATAATTTTATCATAAAAAAAATTATTTATCAATCAAGATTTTAGTTGCTAAAATTCATAACGACCAAATATATATAGATTATAAAAAAATAATTTTATTGTAAAAGAATTTAAGTTTTTTTAAAAAAAATGTGCTCGTGTGATTGGAATTTTTTGGATTCTCCCGCGCCTAGCCCGTCGATTCCTTTTCCTTACCATGTGACTCCTACTCATATCTCCCTCGCACCGCCTCTGAACCATAGCTTTTCCCTACTGCTTTAACCTTCAAGCCATGGCCTCTTCTACTGGACGATGCCGATGACCTACGCCCCATCCACTCTCTAAAGTCTTTAGGTAAGATATCTCCTTCCTAAGTCATTCTCCAATGAGGGTTCGGCTTAGGGTTGCATAGGAGATGTAGGTAAGGAGTGCAGGGATGCTAACGAGCCATTGGGAAAGAGGGTAGGGGTGCCATGTAGCGGGGTGGGGGGCGGTGAAGACACCATGGAAGAGCTGCGGGCTGGGTAGGGGTGCTGGGGGGTTGTGAGGGCCACCACGTTCTGCGTGTTGGGGGGGGGCGATGAGGGCCATCACGATTCGTTGGGGTGGCGGGCGGCGGTGAAGACACCGCGAAATAGCTACGAGCTGGGTAGGGGTGTCGTTGGGGGGGAGGGGGGCAGTGAAGGGCCACGGAAGATCTCCGGGGGTAGGGTTGCTACAGAAGATCTACGGGGTTAGGGGTGTTGGAGGCTACAGCGATGGGCAGGGCATAGAGTCCTAAGGAAGAAAAAAAAAAGTAAAGTTTGGCAAAATAGAGGGATGGGAATGGAGAACAAAGAGAGGGGAATGGAGCAAAGAGAAGGGGTGGGGGTGGTGGGGACACTGGAGGTACCAGAATAAGACAGAGGCTTTTCAACCCTCTGTGAATTGATCAATAATTTATGAGTCCATATGTAATAAGGGCTTAGCCCATCTGAGTCCTTTTTTAGTTGTTGTTTGAGTCTTTTGAGTTGCTATTTCAGTTCTGTACTAGTCAGCTTATGTTGAGCTAGTTCAGTCCAATGCTAGTCAGCTCATGTGGAGCTAATTTTATTTTTTGAGTCATGTCCAAGCATACTGAAGACTCAAGACTATATCATACAAGTGAAGACCAAGTCCAACCAGATTAAAGACATGGAAGTATAGCACAAGTCCAACCCAACTTGAAGATTTGAAGATCCTAGGACGAAAATTCAGAAAACCCTGATTTCTTGCAGATGCCCTCCAGATGCCCAGATTTCCTTCCATATGCCAAAATATATTCATAGACCCAGGGCATCCATGATTTTAGAGGTCCATCTGCATCCTAGCCCAAAGAAATCAAGCCTAGGCGCCAAGCCCAAGTCCCTAAGAAGCAAGATACCAGGGAATATTCCTGCTACCTGGCTACCAGGCCACCCCAGCTTCCAGAGGCCCAAACCCATGCACCCGAGCCCCTTTGGGCTGGCCCCTTGCTTCTCTTAGAAGCCCAACACGCCCCCCTAGGTGTCCTTGGAGTGTTGGCCAAGTCAATAGAAATTTTAGGGATTTTTTCTACCTAATGTTTTCTTATTTTCTAGCTAGGGTTTGAGAGGGAAAAGGATTCTCATGTAAAGACTAATGTGCCCTTACTTGGAGACCAAGGTTAAGGGTCTATTTAAGGGACCCTAGCCTCTTGTATGAAGGGAGAATTTTTGATATGAATTAAAACCTTGAGTTCTTCTATTGAGTTGTGTGATACCCTGCTGTGTGCATAAAGGGATTTGTGAGAGTTCTTCTTCCCGGTGTTTGCAATCATCTTCCTGCTGCCAACAAACCCTGCAGATCCCTGGATGCCCACTCCAAAAGAAGCCTTTCCTTGCTGTTTTTCCTTTGTTTTCTTGTTCCTTTATGAATTTTCTAACCCCTGACAGGTCGTTTGCAGGTCCCTGAGTTCCTACGAATCCAACGACTCCAGCCAAGCCTCAATCGGATCACCGAGCAGAAAGCCGGGTATCCGCGGGTCTTTGACTCGATTTTCCAGGCCGCATCCATCGAGGAACGAGAGACCCCTTCACTGCGATCTTCACAGACGTTGTCAGGTACACCCCTCTACCTCCAGTAGTTTTATTATAGGAGAACTTTCCCTAACCGAGGCTTCTCAGCCCCGTCGGTCCTTCTTTGCTACTTTTCAAGGTCCTAATCTGCATGCTGATCTTCAAAAATTCATACAAAATTCCTTACAAATAATTTTGATCTGAAATTCGGGAATTAATCACCTAACTCAACATGTAAAATATACAAAAAAAAATTGCATGCATATTAGTCCCCCATCAGGGGGGGTGTTGCGGAGGAGACACAGGTAGGGAATAGTGGTGGCTCTTAGGGGGAAGAGCCGAGGAAGATCTCTGTGGGAAGACAGTGGCTCTTAGGCCTGGTTGGGAGTCCTAAGAGAAAAAATTAAGAAATGTTTGGTAGAACAAAGAGAGGGGAACAGATTGCTCTCAATCTCAAATGTTGGATTTTTTGTATTTTGCCTCTTAATCAGACCCTAGCTTTTTACAAATTCATTGAGTTTTCTTTAGTCGGTATCAGATGTGTTGGGATATCCCAGTTCAACACGAACCAAACTCTAGTTTAACTGGTCAAAGCCCCTTTTCTCCGGACCACGGACTTCGGACTAGTTAAGGGATAGTCCAACTACAGGCAATCCACTGCTTCCCACCAGACTACAACATCCCAAGGCCAGTCCTACGGACAACGTCTTCGACCTTGACCGAAGACCAAATTCCTCATCGACTTTCGAAGACACATTCTTCGGTCCCTGCCGTATATGCGATCTCCGTCCTAAGGGAGATATACCAAGTCTTCGGCCCACGCAAGGGAAAACCCAAAGCCTAGACCACAATCTGGTCTAGAAAGGCAACTGTAACCAATTTACAATCGACACTCTTCATGCCACGATCATGTTATGCGACTCCTACTGCCATGCCTCCGATCTGGCTGGAACCACTCAGTGACAACCCATGATCGCCAATCATGAAAGAAATAGACTCCCATGATCACCGGAAAAAGAGGGGCCGCAAGCCGGAGGCATTCTTTTAAATAATGTTAAGAAGGATAGCTCAAGAGGTATGCTCGCATACATTCACACAGACTCTAAGAGCTTTTCCTCTCATACTCTCGACACCCTTCCTCATTCAGTGGCTGGTATCCACCACTAACTTAGGCATCGGAGTGTCCCCTGCCGGAATTACTCCGACAAGGGACCTGTTTTGTAGGTGAACTAGGGGGCAGTCATCAAGCGCAACAGCTCCGACCGGTCGATTCAGGGAACTCCATGCCAATAGATTGACGTGCCAGGTAGGGGGGTGCAAGCACTCTTTACGCTCCCTCTAGTTAAGGAAAGTAAAAATTCTTGATGGCGAGAGGAAAGACCCAAATAGCCTTTACAAGTCGAAGTCGTGCTCCGTCCTAGGGAGGCACACCCCCGGGTGAGAACGATGTTCCACCTTCCACAGTTGTTGTGGGGTTGTAGCAGTTCGAAGCTCTTGTGAACCAAGTCACCAACCTCACAGCCATGGTTCAAGACTTCCAGAGCAGAGCCTTTCCGACGAGAAATCCACCGGCCGCCTCCAGACATAGCTCTCGATCCCGAAGGAAGAGAGCCCCATGGGAGGATTCTATGCAACCCTCTCCACATTCTCGGCCCTTTCTCGAAGGCCGAACTTCGAGATTGCCCAGGTCCGCCAATTCCCTGCAAAAAGGGAAAAGGCCTAGGCAAACTCCCTCATCCTCCTCCGAAGACTCCACTTCTATGGAGAGAGCGCCGAAGCAAACTCCTATTATGATGGGAGATTCAGAGCCATCGAATAAGAGATGACAAAGGCACGAGAATAGAGAATGCAGGATCTTAAGGATCCTGATGACTTGATTGTGGGTGATCTACGCCCACCCTACACCGACCGTATCATGGCTGAGATTATTCCTCGGCACTTCAGGGTTCCCCAAATGGAATCCTACGACAGCACCTCCGACCCCCTCGACTATTTGGGTAGCTTCAAGGCCCATATGATGATCCAAGGAGATTTGGATGAGATGTACTGCTTAGCATTCCCGGCTACCTTGAAGAAGTCCGCTCGGATGTGGTACTCGAGCCTGCACCCAGGTAACATCGACTCTTTTTCCAATTTAGAAAAATATTTGTCTTGCATTTCAGGACCTGCCGCAAGACTCCATGGAATACGGACACACTGTCCCTCCTTCACCAGAACGAAGGAGGAAACCTGCGAGCCTATATCTCCAGGTTTAATGCGGCCACGCTTGAGATCCCTGATCTCAACGAGCATGTGGCCATGCCAGCACTGAAGAAGGGGCTTCGTACTTCCAGGCTTATGTTTTCCCTGGATAAGAAGTTCCCTAAAAGCCACGTTGAGCTCCTGTCGAGGGCTTAGAAATATGCCGATGCTGAAGAGTAGGCAGCAAATCGATGACCGATTGAAGGGAAAACCCCTTTAAAAAAGAAGAATAATAGGGGACAAGGTCCCCAAACTTCCAATAATGATGACGGCAAATATATAGACCGCCGAAGAAGTCCTCCCAGGCCCAGAGCATTGGGAGGAAGATTCGACTCCTACAACCCCCTCAACCTCCCTCGAGAGAAAATCATCATTGAAATAGAGAAGGAGAACTATCTCCAGCGGCCCCGTCCCATGAAGGCCTCCTCTTCCATAAAGAACAAGAATAAATACTGCCGATTCCACCGGGACCACGGCCATAACACAGAAGAGTGTATCCAACTAAAGGATGCAATTGAGGATCTCATCAAGAGAGGGTACTTGGGGCGGTACATCGGTCGCCAAGGACCTCGATCGGAAGCAACTATTCCCCAGCCACCTCATAAAGAAGTTGAACTACCAAACCAAAGGCCCACCAACGGAGGTGTAGGGATGATACACCGGCCCGCCAACTGGAGAAGGGATGAGGACGAAGCCCCAAAGCACCTTGAGGACAACAACTCTATCCTCTTCTCCGACGATGACCTTGCGGGAGTTCGGCTCCCACATGACGACCGTCTTGTAATTTCAGCCATAGTGGCCAATTATGATGTACAGCGAATCCTTGTTGATAATGAAAGTTCGACTGATGTCTTGATGTACGATGCATTCTCTAAACTGTGTTTGCCTAAACATTAACTGCAAAGATCCCCCATACCGCTCTCTAGTTTCGGGGGCAACCAAGTTTATGCCGAGGGGAAAATAGTGTTGCATGTAACCCATGGCACTAAACCTCGACAAAAGACACTGCCGATCAACTTCACGATGGTCTGGATCCCCTTAGCATATAATATTATTCTGGGGCGGCCTGCCTTGAACAAGTTCCGGACCGTGATCTCCTCTCATTATCTCTTGGTGCGCTTCCCCACCAAGAACGGTGTCGGAGAAGTCAGAGAAAACTAGAGGACAGCAAGGCAGTGTCTGATGATTGAAGACAGGCATTTCAAGGACTCGACAACTCCGGATCAGCTGGATTCGAGGGATGCAACCATAAACCTTGGTGAGCCCATGGAGAGGACCATCCTCGTACCTTTGACTGAGGAATATCCCTCCAAAGTTGTGCAGATCGGGAGCACACTTAATGAGGGAACCAAAATAGAGTTGATCCATTTCCTCAAGGACAATTCCCACGTCTTTGCCTGGTCAACTTCGGATATTCCGGGGATTCCTGCCTAAGTAATTACTCATCGGGTGGAAGTTATCCATGGGTACAATCTGGTGCGACAAAAGAAAAGGAGCTTCGCTCCCGAAAGATAACAAGATTTGGATGAAGAAGTTGGCAAGCTCCTTAAGGCAGGGTTCATCCGAGAGGCCCACTACCCCAAGTGGTTGGCCAATATGGTAATGGTAAGGAAAGCTAGTGGCAAGTGGAGGATCTACATCGACTATACAGACCTCAACAAGGCTTGCTCAAAAGATAGCTTCCCTCTCCCTAAGATTGATCAGCTGGTCGATGCTACCGTCGGCCACCAGTTACTATGCTTCATAGATGCTTTCATTAGCTACAACCAAATTAGGATGGATCCACAAGATGAGGATAAGATGGCTTTCATCACTGATAAAGGTCTCTACTGCTACAAGATGATGCCGTTCGGCCATAAGAATGCTGGGGCAACGTTTCAAAGGCTGATCAACAAGGTGTTCGAAAAGCAACTGGGGAGGAACATGGAGGACTATGTTGATGACATGATCATCAAAAGCATCCTCCGGAAAGACCACATCCACGACTTGGAAGAGTCATTCAGTTCTCTCCGGTGCTACCATATGAAGCTAAACCCAGCAAAGTGTGCCTTTGGGGTCATTTTGGGTAAATTCTTAGGCTTCCTTGTCACCAAACGAGGGATTGAGGTGAATCCTAAGAAGATTCAAGCCTTGAAAGATATGAGACATCCCTCCTGCAAAAAGGAAGTCCAGTAATTGATAGGGAGAATTGCCTCCCTAAGCAGATTTATCTCTCGGTCAGCCGAGAAATGTCTTTCATTCTTCAAGGTACTCCGGCAGTCAAAGGGCTTTCAATGATCCGGAGACAGTCGTGTTGCCTTTGAGCAGCTGAAGAAGTACTTGGAGACCTCGCCATTGCTCTCCAAGCCATAAGAAGGCGGGTCCTCTACCTATACCTCTCTGCTTCAGATGAAGCAGTCAGTTCGATTCATGTCCGGAAAGAGGAAGACGGATCTCACATAACGATCTACTATATCAGCAAGGTCCTTTATGATGCCGAAATGCGATATGCAAGGATGCAGAAGCTGATCTACTCTTTGGTGATTGCGGCAAAGTGACTACGGCCATATTTTCAGGCCCACGCTATTGTGGTACTAACAGATCAATCTCTTAAGGCAGTTCTCCGATCTCTGGACACCTCTGGAAGGATAGCCAAGTGGGCTGTGATGCTAAGTGAATTTGACATCAGCTTCCAGCCTCGAGTGGCTATGAAGGCTTAGGTGCTCTCCGATTTTTTGTCTGAGTGCACCTAGAAGTCCGAAGATGAAGCATCTTCGGTAGAAGAAGAAGTCCCGAAGGAGACGAAGTCTGTTTGGATGCTTCATGTGGATGGAGCATCCAATGCTACTGGGTGCGGGGCTAGACTCATGTTGGCCGAACCTGATGGCCATACCATAGAGTACGCACTCTGGTTCTCCTTCTATGCCTCTAATAACCAAGCCGAATACGAAGCCCTGCTCGCCAGACTTCAGATCACCAAAGATTTGGGAGTACAGCAACTCCGAGCCTTCTTAGATTCTGAGCTGGTTGTGAATCAAGTCAACGGAAAATATATAGCCAAAGATCCAACAATGGTGCAATACTTGGAGAAGGTGCGGGCTTTATCCTCCCAACTGAAACATTTTGAGATTATCCATGTTCCATGATCAGAGAACTCCCGGGCGGATTCATTATCTTGACTGGCAACTATAGCACCGGAATCTCTCAAGCGCACCTTTGTTGAACACCTTAAAACTCCAAGCATAGTCGAAGAGGCTGTAGAGGTGCGCCAAATTGACACTAAGCTAAGCTGGATGGATCCTATCATCAAGTTCCTGAATGAGGGAAAACTACCAGAAGATATCAGCCACTGCTAAAATGCTTAGGACCTATTGATTCTGATTATGCTCTAAGAGAGGTCCACGAGGGCATATGCGGTGATCATTTGGGAGGCAGATCTCTGGAATACAAGATCATTCGACAGGGATATTACTGGTCCTCCATTCAGAAGTACTCAGCTAATTTTGTGCGAAAGGGTGACCAATGCCAGAGGTACGCCAATGTACAAAGACAACCTGCAAGTCACCTGACTCAACTGGCAGCCCCATGGCCTTTTTCCCAGTGGGGGATGGACATTCTTGGCCCATTCCTGCCAGCATCAAGGCAAAGAAAGTTTCTCCTAGTGGCCATCGACTACTTCATGAAGTGGGTAGAAGCCGAACCATTAGCCCAGATCATAGAGGGCAAGGTGAAAAATTTTGTAAAAAATTCTATTATATTCAGGTTCGGCATCCCACATGTCATCATCATGGACAACAGGAGACAGTTTGAGAATCGGAAGTTCAAGGACTTCTGTGCTCGGTACCATTTCCAACATCAGCTGACATCCGTTGCTCATCCACAGTCCAACGGAGAAGTCGAAGTTACTAACCTGACTATCCTCCATGGTATGAAGACAAGGTTGAATGCCGCCAAGGGGCTTTGGGTCGAAGAACTGACCTCCATTCTTTGGGCATACCAAACTACCCCGAGAACGGCCACCTCCATTCAACCTGGCATATGGTACCGAAGCCGTGATACCTATTGAAGTCTCCCTACAGTCACTGAGAATTGACAACTATGAAGACCCTGAGAATTTCAATCGCAAAAGGATTGATCTGGACTTGCTATCAAGCACCAGACTACAGGCCCGGATAAGGATGGCAGTGTACCAGCAAAAGGTCGCCAAGTACTACAACTCAAGGGTAAAGGAGCAAACTTTCCACACGGGGGACATGGTATTGCAAAGGGCAGAGGTATCCAAGCAAACGGAACAGGAAAAACTCTCCCCCAACTGGGAAGTTCCATATCAAGTCGAAGAAGTCATTCGACCAGGAACATACGAACTCAAGACCCTGGAGGGGAAGACCCTGTCCAAGCCATGGAATATACAAAACCTTCATAAATACTATCAATAAATGAGTTCCTGAAATTTCTATGCAAAGCTGCTTAACCCTACTTAGCTCAGAACGGCTAGTTGCATCGACTGAATGACAACAGCCTGAGTGACCTGATCTGAAAAATTAGTCAACTGCGCAAAGAAAAGTCTAATCCACTCACCTTATCAGAATGCCCGACGAGCGTAATGGATGGTCTAACCAGGCCACCAAAAAGATCAAAGGTGTAGGGATGGTTTCGTAACCTACCCTATGGTGAATCCGAAGATGCATTGAGGCGAGCCTGAACAGCTAACATTAATCATGACAGAAGTGCACAGGGGTGGTGTAAATACCCTATCCAACAGTAAATCTAAAAACGTGCCTAAAAGGATCACTGTTATCCTTTCTGTCGATAATAGACATTACAAGAACGGTCCAACCGATCTCATCTCTTCCCTATAGACCAAAAATGGTCCGCAGAGTCTACATTTCAAACGAAGCATGTGCAACATATCACAAAGAATGCATGAAAGAGGTAACAAAAAGATATTTCATTCCTTTCAATTTTTTACAAAAAAAAAGAGAAAAAACTAGAAAGGAAAAACTCTCATGAAGAGAGAAAAAAAAAAAAAAAAGAAACTCTCATAAGGAGAGATATAAAAAAAAAGAGAGTAACACCAGGATGATATGGAAGTTTTTAATAACACCCCACTGGGTTTTTCCCATACTGGCAAGGAAAGATCTGGAGGGACGATGAAGGATCCCTGGGGTTCCCATCTGAACCAGAATCTGACCCGTCATCGGAGTCGAAATCAAATTCATGTCCGGGAAAGGAAACGGAGGGCTTGATGTTGTCCAGGCCCTTCATGTTGTAAAACTTGAAGGCCTTCCTCCTACATTCCCGGAACCCCTGGTGGAAGGAGTCCAAAGCCGCCTCGGTGACTTCATCCTTGAAGGCAGCAGAAGACATGAAGTCTGAGATGGCATTTGCCGCCTCCTCCTTGATTCCTCCACCTCTGCGATAGCCACCACGACCTGGGCTCGGGCCTCCCTCAATTGGGCCTCCAGCAGGCAGACCCTCTTTTCAAGATGGTTCACGAGAGGCTCCTCATTGTCATCTCCCAGTCCAAAGGACTCCAGACTTCTCTTCCTTTTTGGATCAATGGCCCTTTTTTTTGCGGCTTGGTGGAGTTTAGAAGTGCTGAACCTCATCTCTAATTGAGGGAAAGAGTCTACAAAAATGATGGCCCTTGACAGCGGAAGGCAGGGTCCTATTTATAGAGACCCTGCACTCACGACTGACTACGGGGAGGCATGCTCCACGTCCTTCCCAGTCGCATCAGAAAGTGCCACGTGTTCGGGCGATGCATCGAGAACCAGAAAGTCACTCGGGAGCCATCCCCAGGACAACAACTGCCATCACTTCGAATTCAGAGAAATTCTCATCGTGCGATGGCAACATTAATGGCTTCTTTTAGAAAAAGGAGACCTGGTGGCTCACAAGGCACAAGAAATCATGATTGTACAAATATCGACGTGCCACGTGGACAACAAAGGTCACAATCAAATCTCCCTAATCACTGGTTGACGAGGAGATGATGCTTGTCCGTCCCATTGGACAAGTTTAATATCAAAAGGAAGGTGATATTGGCCTGACCAACTGTAGACGGCCTTCGAAAATGGAGTCCTGATCCATTCCAAAGTTTGTCTTCGTCAACTATCGACTAAACAACCTTCGGCCACGACTACTCAACCAAACAGGCGAAAGAATGTTAAAACCAGTTCTTGTCAAATAAACGGCCTTCGAACATGATTGTTCAACTAAGCAGAAGAAGGAACGGTAAAGCCAGTTCAAGCTACATATGTAGTCTAATATTGCATATGCAAAGAATGGAGAATTTATTTCAAAATCTGGAGGAAAATGACAAGGCTCTAATACTCTCACTTCTTGAGGCAAATCTTCGCTTCGAAAACTGAGAGTAGGGTGGCAACTGTTGGGATATCCCGGTTCAACTACGAACTGAACTCCGGTTTAACTGGTCGAAGGAACTTTTCTCTGGACCACGGACTTCAGACGAGCCAAGGGACAGTCCAACTACAGGCAACCCACTACTTTCCACTAGACTACAACACCCCAAGGCCAGTCATATGGACAACGTCTTCATTCTTGACCAAAGGCCAAATTTCTCATCGACTTCCGAAGACACATTCTCCGGTCCCTGCCGTATACACGATCTCTGTCCCCGGGGGGAAATACCATGTCTTTGGCCCATGCAAGGGAAAACTCGAAGCCTGGAACATAACCTGGTCCATAAAGGCAACTGTAACTAATGATTAAATCTACACTCTTCATGCCACGATCATGGTGCGCGACTCCTGCTGCCACGCCTCCGATCTGGCCGGAACTGCTCAGTGATAACCCACGATCGCCAATCATGGGAGAAATAGACTCCCATGATCACCAGAAAAGGAGCGGGCCAGAGGCCGGAGGCCTTCTTTTAAATAATGGTAAGAAGGATAGCTCGGGAGGTATGCTTGCATTCATTCACACGGACTCTAAGAGCTTTTCCTCTCATACTCTCGACACCCTTCCCTATTCTGTGGCTGGGATCCACCACTGACTTAGGCATCGAAGTGTCCCCCGCCCGAACAACTCCGACAAGGGACCTATTTTGCAGGTGAACCAGGGAGTGGTCCTGCGGTGTAGTAGCTCCGACCGGCCAATTCAGGGACTCCACGCCAACAAGATGATTCCTTTGTTTCTTTTGCAAATAAATTATTCCCAGCTTTCTAGCTACTTATCTTTTTCTTTCTTTGTAGAATAGATTTAAATTATAAAGTGTTTCTGTTTCTTGAAGGATAGGAGTTTGAGTACAAGGCTATGAACCTTCTAAAAGGTGAGCAATCAAATCCAGGTAAACAATTCTATATGGGTTTGTGTTGATGGATATAATTTACCATGAGACTTGCTATTTTGGGGTTACTTTTATGGATTTACTCATTCCTATTAATTTTGGATCTTGTGATGTTGATTAGATGATATATATGTTTTTTCTTTGCCTCTTTTAAAGTAGTTTACAAGCTTGTAATGAAGTTGAGCTTGATCAAGCTTGGTTTGAAATTAATTTGGAGCATGAATTTTGAGATAAAGCTTGATTTATTTACCATTATTTCGAGCTTAATTTTGAACCTAGCTGAACACAAGCACAATCAAGAAGCTCAATAATTCTAAAGTGAGTTAAAATCAACTTAAGCTTGAACCAAGCTCTGTTCAAGGTGTAATCATATCTTTATTTGAACTTGATTTCAAGTTTTGTTTGAGCATGCATAATAGCTAAAATTTAGTAATTCAAGCTTTAATCCAATGGCTCATAATCTGTATAATAAAAATATATATAAAATAAATAAATTGAAGCCATATTGAAGGCCCTCAATATCCAGGTAATGCTTCAGTGGCCATGCTATAAGTGTTGTTTTCTAGTAGTAGTCTGATAACATGTAGTAGCATACTGACCTAGTTTGGTTGATATAAATATTTCTGAAAAATTGAAGGTAAACCATAAATGATAACAAGATCAAGGATATTGAAGGTTAGGATGATACTATTAGTTGACACTTAGCTTAGTTGATATAAGTATTTAGTTGATGCTAAGTATTATGATGAAGTTAGATTGTTGGATTGATTATTGCAAAACTATTTGAATGCAGATAGAATGTTTTTATAGTCTCTTATCTACAATATCAAGACATTTAGTTTCCTTTCTTTAGATTTATCCAGCCACTTCAGAATATTCCTATGCTGGTGAGTTAGAAGAAGCTTGATTATAGCTTTCAAAACTCAGTATTTTTTCCAATAATTACCATCATGTCTGATTCATGTTTAAATAGTTTGCTCCAGGCAATCCATCAAAAATATTAATTACCTCAGCTGATTCACAAATTTAAGTGTTTGATAGTCTAGATATAATTCACAAATTCAGAGGTATTACTAAATGTTGCCGATCTCGCCACCGTGGCCTGTAACTTCAGAGCTGGTGGTGGGGTCAGACCGTCTCGCCTCGAGGTCTGCGGGCTCCCGATCCGGCAAGACAAGGTCAGAAACCCTGGCCAGGGATCCCAGCGAGGGAGCTCTGATGGTCAAGTTAGAAAACGGCGAGATGGAACAGAGTCTCCAAGGCGGGCCTCCGAGGGAGTCCCAGGCTTAGAGATTATCTTAGCAAAAGAGGTCACAAGAAGAGTGAAAGTTGGACTAAGTTCCTTCATCGAGCTTGCACCAAGGGACCCCTCTCGGGATCTTGGATCCTGCTCTCGGTGCCTTTTCTTTTCCCAGCCTTTTTCCCCTTACCTGATCGTCCGCTCTTCCCATCCTTTTATCCTATCATGCTGCCTCCGACTTCCCGCCCTTGGGAGGCCCCCTCTTCGCTTTCACCTTCTTCTCTCCCTCTCTTTCCCCTTTCCCCTTCGTGTCCAAGAACCCGATGGCCTCCTTTTCTTGCTTGCCGAGCCCAGCGAGGAAAGGGTAGAGGGAGGACACCGGCCAGACCTTGGGCTGAGAGCGAGCGCTCTCCTTCCCTGACCCCGACAGCGTCCGTTACCAGGTCCTGTCTTGCCAGGACTTCGCCTCTTGGTTGCGGAACCTGTCGGGCCGATGTAAACGAGGTTTCATGCATTGCTGCCGACTATTCCAGCGCTCCTCTCAGGGAGCGGCGCGCGCTGCTCGAGGGGCGGTCTCGGAACTCGTGGTCCTGCTTCTCGGTGGCCTCACCATGCAGGGTAGCCAGCCTCGACCGAGGTGGACCCCTCTTGGGTGGACACCTGGTGAAGCGGCAGAAGGGCGCTCGACCTCGGCCGAGGTTGACCCTTGTATGGGCGCCACCTGGCGAAGGAGCGGGAAGGCCCAGCTCGACCTCCACCGAGGTGGAACCGTCTCAGGGCGCCACCCGACGAGGGAACAACCATGCCCTCCAATCCGACCTGGCGCACGCCGAGGGGCGCATCAAAGAATTGGAGACCTCTCTGTCTGAGGAGAGGATCTCCAACTAGCGGTGCGTGGAGGAGTACGCAGCGTAGAAGGCTCGCCTCCAAGCTCAGTCCCAGTCTTTGGAGCGCCAGGCGGAGGAGGCTCGGAGGGAGGAGAATGCAGCCAAGGAGCGGAGTCCTACATCAACGGGCTGCTAGAAGCTTTAAAGCGGGAGGCGCAGGAGGCCATCCCGAAATTCTGGGCCTCCGAGGAGTACATCACAGAGGTTCGAGAGGCCACCGTGGACTCCTTCCTGAAGGGGTTCCAGGTGTTCCGAGAGAAGGTGGGCTCCTTCTACCCCGAGCTCAACCTCAGCGGGGTGGTCCTCGGCGTGAGGAGGCAGGAGCCCAGTGGAGAGGCTCCACGGCAGCAGGCGACGCGGCTGCAACTCCGGAGCAACCCCCCGAGCTGCCACCCCTTGACGGCGCAGGTGGAGAGTGCACACCCCTGCCCGAGGACAGTGCCACCGCGCCCAACTAGCTCTCCACTTGTACTTCTTTTCTTTTTTTTTTTGAGGACTCCCGGCCTGTCAGGACTCCTTCATTGTAATCTTTCCTTGAAGTAATGAAAAATCTTCTCTTTGCCAAGTCTTGTCTTTGCCTTCTCTCTTTTTTTTTTGTTGTTGAGGCCAAGTGTTGGTTTTGAGTGCTAAGGATAAGCCCTGTGGTGTGCTCCGAGCTGAGCTCGCAGGCAGACTGAGTCCCATCCAGCATTCAGAACGAAGTTCGGAGCTTCCGGTTTGGACTCCGGTGGAGCAGGCCTTGCGTGAGTTCTTCAAGCTCGCAGGCTTGTCCTCTGGGACTGCATGGGTGATCTTGGCTCTGCCACGCCTTCCGGACCGAAGTCCGGGACTTCCAGACTAAATCCCTGGGCTGCAGGCTTTATTCGAGCCCTGCATGGCTTGCCGGGCTGTTCTCCATGATTGCGTGGACGAGTTTGGCTCTGCTCCGCCTTCCAGACCGAAGTCCCGACTTTCGAACTGAACCCTGGGGCCGCATGCTTTATCCGAGCCCTGCGCGGCTTGCCGGGCTGTTCTCCATGATCGTGTGGGCGAGTTTGGCTCTGCCTCGCCTTCCGGACTGAAGTCCGGGAATTCTGGACTGAGCCCCAAGGCCGTAGGCTTTATCCGAGCCCTGCACGGCTTGCCAGGCTATTCCCCGTGATCGTGTGGGCGAGTTTGGCTATGCCCCGCCTTCCGGACCAAAGTCCGGGACTTTCGGACTGAACCCCGGGGCCGCAAGCTTTATCCAAGCCCTGCGCGGCTTGTCGTGCTGTTCTTCATGATCGCGTGGGCGAGTTTGGCTCTGCCCCACCTTCCAGACCAAAGTCCAGGACTTCTCGCCTTCTCGGGTCTTCGGCCACGGGCATGTTTGCCGAACTCAGAGCTAAGCGTCTCTCTTCCTACGAGGTGAGAAGAAGCATTTGAAGTAAAAGGATTTCATTGCAGGAGTTTGAGGAACCTTACATTATTGGTAATACATTCTCAGGTTCGAGGCATTCCAGGTCCGAGGGAATCTGGACCCTCCTAACTCCTCCAGGTAATAGGCCCCGTGAGAGAGAACTTCTGCCACTCTATATCGGCCCTCCCAGTTCGGGGAGAGCTTCCCGCACTCCCGTGGCTGAGAAGCTTCAGCACGCTGGAGCACCATATCTCTTGGGCGAAAGGACTTCGGTCGCACCAGAGAGTTGTAGTACCTGGCCACTCGCTGCCTGTACGCCGCCATCCGGACTCGGGCCTTATCCCTCGTCTCCTCAAGGAGGTCCAGGTTCAGCATCATCCTGGCGGGGTTCTCCACTTCATCGTACTGCTCCATGCGTAGGGTGGGTAGGCTGAGCTCAATCGGGATAATCGCCTCGGTTCCGAAGATGAGGTTGAATGGGGTCTCATCGGTGGCCATCCTCGGGGTGGTGTGGTACATCCACAGGATGCTCGGGAGCTCTTCTGCCCACCCACCGTTGGCCTGATCCAGCCTTGTCCGGAGGCCTTGCAAGATGGTCCTATTCGTCACCTCGGCTTCTCCATTTGTCTATGGATTTTCCACCGAGGTGAAGCGATGGTGGATGCCCAGGTCGCTTCAGAATTCTTCAAACTCCCGACAGTCGAATAGACATCCATTATCGGTGATAATGGTATGGGGTAGGCCAAAATGGCAAATGATTGACTTCTAGAGAATCTTGGCAACGTTTGCCTCCGTGATTCGTGCTAGGGGTTCGGCCTCGACCACTTCGTGAAGTAGTCAATGGCCACAATCAGGAACTTTCGCTGTCCGGACGCCGGGGGAAAAGGTCCTAAGAGATCCATCCCCCACTGGGCGAACGGCCACGGCACCGAGAGCAAGGAAAGCGGAGTGGAGGGCTGCCGCTACACCACGGCGTGCCGCTAGCATCGATCGCACCTCTTCACAAAGTCGGCAGCATCCTCCTTCATCGTCTCCCAAAAATAACCTTGGAGGAGGGCCTTATATGATAGCGTTCTGCCCCCCACGTGGTTCCCGTAGATGCCCTCGTGGATTTCGTGGAGTACGAGTGCGACCTCCGATACAGCTACCCGTCCATGAGGATGAATCGCGCGGCCTTCTTTATGATAAGGTGGGCTGCCGTGCGGTCCTCTGGCAAGGTGCCGCTAGTAATGTACTCGATGTACTTGTCCATCCAGCTGGGCTCTTGGCTGACCTGTTGGACCTCCATAGGGGTATCGTAGCTCGGGGCCTTGAGATGCTCAACATGAGCACGGCCCAGCAACGAGTCCAGCATGGTTGCCAGCCGGGAGAGAGCGTCCGCGCGAGCATTTTCCTCGTGGGGTATATGGGAGATGCTGAAGCACCAAAATTCGGTCACGCTCGTTCTCACGAGCTCCAGGTATTTCGCCATTTGAGGGTCGTGCATACCGTACTCTTCGGAGATCTGTCCGGCTACCAGCTGGGAATCAGTGAAGGCCTTGAGGTTGGCCATGCCAAACTCACGGGACACTCTTAGCCCGGCGAGGAGCGCCTCGTATTCCGTTTGGATGTTAGTTGCGGCGAACTGGAAACGGAGTGCACACTCGGTGACGACCCCATCACCGTTGGCGAGGATGAGACCGGCTCCACTCCCACCGGAGTTCGAGGCTACATCCATGTGAAGGATCCACGCGTCCTCCTCGGGTCCCGATTTCAACTGCCGGTCTAGCGGCTCCTCCTTTGTCCCCTTGCCAAGGCCTGCGCACTCGACCAAGAAGTTGGCGAGCACTTGCGCTTTCATGGCCGACCTTGACCGAGAAGCGATATCGAACTCACTGAGCTTGAGCGCCCACTTCGCCAATCGCCCGGATGTGTCAGGTCGGCTGAGTATCGCTTTCAGTGCTGATCAGTCTAGACGGCAATGGGATGTTCTTGGAAATAGGGCCTAAGACGCTGCGTAGATACTATTAATACAAAAATGAGCTTTTCAGGTCGGGAATACCTGAGCTCCGCATCGGGGAGGAGTTTGCTTGTGTAGTACACCGGCCTTTGAACTCCCTAGTCGTCGGTCCGAACCAGGACCGAGCTGATGACCTCCAGGGTGACCGCCAGGTAGAGGACGAGCTCCTCTCCCTCTTCAGGCCTGGAAAGTAGCGGGGGCGATGCAAGCATCTTCTTCAGCTCGACAAACGCCTCTTGGCACTCCTCGGTCCAGGTGAAGTCGCTCATCTTCTTCAGCACTTTGAAGAAGGGCCGGTAGCGGTCGGCCGACCTTGAGATAAACCGACTCAGAGCGGCTATCCGGCCGGTGAGTCGCTGCACTTGCTTCATGGAGGTGGGTTGCTCCATGTCCAAGATGGCCTGGACCTTTTCTGGGTTGGCCTCTATCCCTTTTTGGGTCACCATGAACCCCAGGAATTTCCCAGCGGAGACGGTGAAGGTGCACTTCGCCGGGTTCAGCTTCATCTGGTGAAGTCGGAGGTTGTCGAAGGTCTCCGCCAGGTCGCCAACATGATCTGAAAGGGGCTTGCTCATTACCAGCATGTCATCCACGTACACCTGCATGTTGCGGCCGATCTGATCCTTGAAGACTTTGTTGACCAGTCGGTGGTACGTGGCCCCAGCATTCTTGAGGCCAAATGGCATCATCTTGTAACCGTAAGTTCTACGGTCGGTGATAAGGCAGTGTGCTCTTCATCTTTCGGGTGCATTCGAATCTGGTTGTACCCGGAGAAGGCATCCATGAAAGAGAGGAGGTGTGCCCCGAAGTGGTGTCCACCAGCTGGTCAACCTTCGGAAGAGGGAAACTATCCTTCAGGGAGGCTCGGTTGAGGTCGGTGTAGTCCACACAGATCCTCCACTTGCCACTATTCTTCTTCACCATGACCACATTCGCCAACCAGTTGGGGTATTGTACTTCCCGCACGAAACTGGCAGTGAGGAGCTTCTCCACCTCTTCGTTGATGGCCCTCTGCCTTTCTATGGTGAAGCTCCTCTTCTTCTGGCGGACTGGGCGGCACCCTGGGTCCATGTTTAGCCTGTGGGTGATGACTTCATTGGGGATGTCCGGCATGTCGGCCGCGGACCATTTAAACACATCCACATTCGCACGGAGGAAATCCAGCAGGCCAGTCTGCTCTTCCTCCGGGAGCTGGGCCCCCACCTGCACGATCTTCTGAGGGTCCGAATCGAGGGGATATGCCAACAGATGTTCCACGGGTCCTCCCCTGGGTTCCTTCTCCCTTAAGTCGAGGTCATCGACGTCGGGGCTGAGCCCGGCACCTCGGGAACCCGGGATCGCCTGAAGGCAGTGCTGGACTGGCTAGGTCGTCCCCCTCATCACCCCAAGCCCGAAGGCCATGGGGAATTGTACTAGCAACCGCTTCATGGAAATCATGGCGTCCAGCTAGTTGAGCCCCAGACGACCGAGGATCGCATTATAAGGTGAGGGTAGTTTGACGATGGTGAACATCATCATGACTGTGGTCTATCGAGGTGGGGATCCAGCAGTGACAGGGAGAGTGATCTCCCCTTCGACCCCCATCGAGTCCCCGGTAAAGCCCACAAGAGGGGTGTGCACCGGCCTTAGCTAATCATGAGATAGGTTCATTCGGGAGAAAGCATCATAAAAAAGCACGTCAGTAAAGCTCCCACTATCTACCATAATGCGATTTACAGGATACTTTGCGATGGTCATCTCGACCACCACAGCATCATTGTTTACATTTTTGTTTTCATTCCCCTCCTTAGAAAGTGATACATTTTCGGGGTTCCCCACCTCCCAGGATCTCTTTGTCGCCCGCTCGATTCCATAAGAGATCATGCCCATTGGCTTCTCCGTCGGGCGATTATCGATCGCAGGGACCGGGGGGAGGGCCGCGAGCGGCTGTCCCTCCGCCGGAGCTTCGTTCCTTACAAATTTCCTGAGGTAGCCTCTTTTAATCAGCTCCACGATTTCCTGCTTCAGATTGCGACACTCCTCCGTGTCATGGCCATGCTCGCGGTGGAACTGGCAGTACTTTGACTTGTCGCAGGTGCTCCTTGGGTTCTGATGGGGAGGCCAGCGAAGGTAGTGCTCGCCCTCAATTTCAATGAGGATCTTCATTCTGGGAGCAAGGAGAGGGGTGAAACTTTGCTCCGGGGCGGCTCCACCCTTCGGCTTCGGATTTGGACGGGGGTCAGCAGGTGTCCCGGGCCTTCGGGCCCCGGGAACATCTCTCGGGGCTGGCTTCTTCAAGGTCCTCCGGTCCAGTTCTCGTCTGTTGCGATCGGGCTCCTCCGCTCGGATATACTTGTGGACACGGAGGAGGAGCTCAAAATACGTCCTAGGGGTTTCTTGTCTAGCGAATAAGTCAGGAGGGATGTCTTGAGCCCGTGCTTTAATGCCAGCATGGCAACGGGCTCATCCAGGCTGTAGATTTCCAGGGCAGCGGTCTTGAAACGGGTGATGTAATCCCGAAGCAGCTCCTGGTCCAGCTGGCGGATGGAGAACAGGCTGTCCACCTCTCTCAGCACCTTCTGACAAGCGTCGAAGTGCGCCACAAACTTTCCTTCCAATTGATGGAAGGAGCAAATAGATCCTGGCTCGAGCAGCCTTCCGGAGGGTAGCGGGGAAGGCAATGCATAAAAGAGCATCCGTGGCCCCCTAGACCCTCATGAGAGCCTTGTAGCTCTCCAGATGGTCCAAAGGGTCGGTTGTCCCATCATAGGGATCCACCTGCGGCATACGGAACCGACTCGGAATCGGCTCGGAATCGGCTCCTCTTGGATTTCTCGGGAGAAGGGTGGCCGGGAGTCGTAGCCCGTTGGGTCCGTCGAGGAGTTCTGTAAGTCGGCAAATCGACGGGTGAACTCTGCCAGTTTGCGCTCATGCTCCAACAGGCACCTCTCGGCCTGGCGCCTGATGGCCTCGTCAGTGGAATCTTCCACCGAGGCCATTGGTGAAGGGGGCGTCGATCGATCTCGGCGGGGGGCTTTGCCCCGACGCCGCCTATTGCGGCGTGCCGTCTTGGCATCATCGGCCGGGGACCGACTCTCGTGATCCGTCGAACTGGAGTAATTTCTCTTCGCGGGGGTTTGGTGGCTCCCGCGGGGATTGGAGGCTACCCGCGGTTGGGATGGCCTGCCATGGATGGAGCGCAGGCTTCCGCGCAGCCCCGCAGCCCGAGCCGCGGGGGTCCCTGGTTGGGGCTGCGTGGCCATGTAGCGTTGCTGGTGCTGTAGCTGCCGAACTACAGTAGTCAGGGTTTGCAGCTGTTGGATGACAGCTGCAAGAGGTCCGTCCATCGAGGTCGGCCGTGGTGGAAGAGGAGGTGGAGCAGGAAGCTCCATCTCCGGGCTGCGTGGCCCCTGAGGGAAGGGGACCTCACCTACTCGACTGGTTGATGCTTCGTGCCCGCGTGTGACCACCATGGTCGGAGCGCGCTTCGTCCCACAGAGAGCTAGCTCGCACTGGGGGTGTTGTCCTGCCCCCCTACCTGGTGCTCCAATCTGTTGCCGATCTCGTCGCCGTGGCCTGTAACTTTAAAGCTGGTGGTGGGGTCAAACCGTCTCGCCTCGAGGTCTTCAGGCTCCCGATCTGCAAGACAAGGTCAGAAACCCTGGCCGGGGATCCCGGGGAGGGAGCTCCGACGGTCAACTTAGAAAATGGCGAGATGGAACAGAGTCTCCAAGGCGGGCGCCCGAGGGAGTCCCAGGCTTAGAGATTATCTTAGCAAAAAAGGTCTCAAGAAGAATGGAAGTTGGGCCAATTTCCTTCACCGAGCTTGCGCCAAGGGACCCCTCTTGGGATCTTGGATCCTGCTCTCGGTGCCTTTTCTTTTCCCAGCCTTTTTTTCCTTACCTGATCATCCGCTCTTCCCATCCTTTTATCCCATCACGCTGCCTCCGACTTCCCGCCCTTGGGATGCCCCCTCTTCGCTTTCACCTTCTTCTCTCCCTCTCTTTACCCTTTCCCCTTTGGGTCCAAGAACCCAGCGGCCTCCTTGTCTTGCTTGCCGAGCCCAGCGAGGAAAGGGTAGAGGGAGGACACCGGCCAGACCTTGGGCCGAGCGCGAGCAAGGTGGGCCCCTCCTGGATGGACACTTGGCGGAATGGCCGAGGTGGGCCCCTCCTGTGCGGACACCTGGCGGAGGGCAGAGGGGCGCTCGACTTCGGCTAAGGTGGACCCCTCCTGGGCGGACACCTGACGAAGGAGCATCAGAGGGGCGCTCAACTTCAGCCGAGGTGGACTCGTGTCCGGGCGCCACCTGGCCGAGGAGCAGAAAGATCCGGCTCGACCTCGACCGAGGTGGAACCTGTCTCAGGACGCCACCCGGCGAGGGAGCAAGGGACCGCCAGCTTCGACCAAGGTGGGCCCCTCCTGGGCGGATACCTGGCGGAGCGGCTGAGGGGTGCTCGACTTCGACCGAGGTGGATCCCTCCTGGGCGGACACCTGGCGAAGGAGCAGCAGAGGGGTGCTCGACTTCAGCCGAGGTGGACACGTGTCCGGGCGCCACCTGGCGAAGGAACAGAAAGACCCGGCTCGACCTCGGTCAAGGTGGAACCGTCTCACGGTGCCACCCGGCGAGGGAGCAAGGGGCCGCCGGCTTCGGCTGAGGTGGGCCCCTCCTGGGCGGACACTTGGCGGAGCGGCTGAGGGGCGCTCGACATCGGCCAAGGTGGACCCCTCCTGGGCGCCACCTGGCGAAGGAGCAAGAAGGCCCGGCTCGACCTCGACTTCGGCCGTGGTGGAGCCACTTCTGACCTTGCTGGACTGTTCCCGTTCTGCCAGAAAATCCACGTGGTTCGGATCACGTCCGGCGGAATCTGAGACACGCCATGTCATCGTAATGACTGTAACACTAAATAAAAGGAAATAAACCTCATAGTTCATCTAGAGTAAGAATTCATGGAAATTTAGTATATGTATAAGAAGATTTCATTACTAAGAAGTTGCCTTTTGTTTTTTAATATTACAAATTTGTTTTGCTACTTTTTGATAATATAGAGTTTTATAAGCTAAAATCAACTAAATGTCCGAGCTGAAAGATTTGGTGAATCTTGTCTCATGTAAAACAAATAATAGTCTCATTATGGGCTTTCTTATTTCTTATTTACTCCAAAAATATCTTCAGTTATCAAGACTCAAGTGAAGCTTATGAAGTGTTGGAGCCGGCATGGCTTATTGTTAGACCCTTATAAGCCGGCACGGCTTATTGTTAGACATATCTTTACATGACAGTTTTTTTATTTCATATCCTATGTTTGTTTTGGTCTACTTTAATGATATGGTGCAGCTAGGAAATGTGATGTCTATATGTATGTGTCATTTGAACTAGATGGACGGAGGAGAACCAAGTTATCAATTGCTTAAATTTAGAAAGAGGGAGGTTTATGTTTCTTTAGGTCTTGAACCCCTTTCTTGATGTTGGTTTTTCCAATCCACCGATGCCCTGCGCCTGCACTCACAAACTTCGTGTCAGTTATTGCCAGTTGGCCTCCATATTAGCCTTTTTGTTTGCCTTTCCCTTTTATCTCTTCTCTTTTTTATTTTATCCACATATACAATCTTGATATTCCTAGAAATAATTTTCTTGAAACCTACTTGTCTAGAAAAGAATAAAATTTATCTCAAATCATTCGAAATATTAACATAACAGAAGCATTAGGGCTTCTATTATGTTAGATGGTGATCTATTTACAAAAACTTGAATTTTTTGTTCCATTAATAATTTTTTTCTTCACTGTTGCACTAATCTCAGGAACATTCCACATGAAAAAAACTCAATCTTGAAAGTTGTGTAGTTTATTTTGTAATTTTATTACAAAGGTAAGCCATTCAATGTGTTGTTTCTGCAATTTTTTATCAGCAAAATCTTAATTTCTAACCTTCTAGCATATTTGTAAAAGTTTTATAGTTATATTTAATATATTCTTGCAATCTGCTGTATCTATTTGAGTACTGGCTCTGTACCATTGGATATTTATTTATTTGTTTATTTGAAGAAAAGGTTTATGTCTAAAAGACAAGACATAGACATTGGCATCCTCAAGATAAATTCACTCACCAACTGAAATTTCCTTGTAGATGACAGGGCTTTCAAGAAAAAATGCTGCTACCTGTCAATAAAGGAAACTACCAGTGCCATAAATTCCTTGCTGGTAGACATCTGATGAACATCTATGATTATTACACTAGCAGAACTATAGTGTACATATAAACATTTTATTATTGGTAGCCATAACTTTTTGAGCATTTCATGGTATATGTTTGTAACTTTTTTTTTAGGATTTCTTGGTGTACATATAAGCATTTTAGTAATAAGATTTTATTTTCATAGATTCTTTAATTCAAAACTTAGTTCAACATAAAAATAATTTTTTATGTGTGCCTTTTAATCTCAGATTGAAACAAATACAAAAACTAAGGAGATTGCATGAAGGGAACTCAGGTGCATTTTTAATCTCATATATTATGTATCTTTATATGATGGATAAGAGTCTAATGACTGTAGAAAAGTTGACTGAACAATATGTTAAGGGAGTTCAAGCTTTTGTGGAATTCGTTGCTGATCATATGGGTAAAGAATGTGAGGTTAGATGTCCATGTATTGATTGTTTGAACCTATATATCAAGAGTCAGGATGTGGTTCATAATCATTTACTGATATGGGTGATGGATACAAATTATACTAGATGGATATTTCATGGAGAACATTCAACATTTAAAATTTCAAGTCCATATGAAACTTTTTACCATCATGATGATGTGGATGATGATAGTATGCCATGCGATGACATAGATGAGGATGATGGAGTCCATGAAATAATAAATGACTTTGAAAATTTTGAAAATAATTATCACATGGATCATAATAATGGTGTTTCCGATCTTAATGGAAATGATGGTTTGCAAGATGTGTTTACTAAACTTTTGAGGGATGCTGAAAGAGAACTATATTCGGGTTGTTCAAAGTTTTCTACTTTGTCATTTTTGGTGAAGTTACTTCATTGGAAAGTTTATAATAAATGGAGCAACAAATCATTTGATATGTTACTTAAATTATTAAAAGAAGCATTGCCAAAAGGGGAGACACTTCCTAAGTCCCACTATGAGGCAAGAAATATGTTGCATGGTTTGGGTTTGGGATATGTAGCTATTCATGCATGCAAGTATGAATGTGCATTATTTTGGAATGAGTTTGAAAATCATGAAGAGTGTCCTGTTTGTTGTACATCTAGATGCCAAATCAATGAGAGTAAGCGTAAGAAGGTGCCATATAAGATATTGCATTACTTTTCATTAAAACCAAGGTTGCAATGCCTTTTTATATCAAGGAAAACTGCCTTAGAGATGTTGTGGCATAAGGATAAATGTATAGATGATAGAAAGGTGTTGAGACATCTAGCCAACTCAGAAACTTGGAAAATGTTCGATAATGATTTTTCATGGTTTGCTGCAGATCCTCATAATGTTAGACTTGATCTTCCTATTAATGGTTTTAATCCATTTGGTAATATGCGTACATCATATAGCATGTGGCCAGTTATTTTGGTGCCGTACAACTTGCCCCCTTGGAAATGTATGATGAAGAAATTGTTCATGATGTCATTTCTTATTCCAGGCCCCCTAGCACCTGGAAAAGATATCGATGTATATATGCAACCTTTGATAGATGAATTAAAAGACTTATGAAAAATTGGTGTGTAGACATATGATGCTTGCAGTAGATCAAATTTTCAATTGTATGCTGCAATGTTGTGGACTATAAATGATTTTCCAGCATATGGAAATGTATCTGGATGGAGTACAAAAGGATATATGGCATGCCCAGTTTGAAATTACCAAACATGTTCTCAAAAGTTAAGAAGTAAAATTTGTTACATGGGGCATCGATGATACTGGCCACATGAACATAGTTGGCAAAAAAGTAAGAAGTTTGATGGAAAGATTGGGCATCGAATGCTGCAAAAAGAGTTATCTGGGGATGATATATTGCGACAATTGGCAAGCTTAAAAGATATGCAACAAGGAAAGCATCCTAACAATAGAAAGAGAAAACGTTCTCTAGCTGAGTTGAATTGGACTTAACGAAGTATTCTTTTTGAGTTGCCATATTGGACAAAATTGAAATTGAGGCATAACTTGGATGTTATGCATATAGAAAAGAATATTTATGATAATATTCTAGGTATATTGTTGAACATTGATGGAAAAACAAAAGATACTTTGAAGGCAAGGCAAGACTTGAAAGATATGAATATAAGGAAAGAATTATACTTAATACAGAGAAGTGATGGCTCATATATTTTTCCACCTGCTTGTTATACTTTAACTAAGAATGAGAAACAGATATTATGTGAGTTTTTTAAGTTAGTAAAGCTCCCAGATGGATATGCTTCAAATATCTCTAAGTGTGTGAATGTGAATGAAGGAAAAGTCATGGGTAAAAAGTCATGATTGCCATGTTTTCTTCAAAGGATACTTCCGTCGGCATTCGTGGATGCTTGCGAAGGGATGTGTGCACTGCACTAGCAAAGTTGGGAGATTTTTTCGAAAGCTTGTGTTCCAAGACACTTAATGTGGAAGAAGTACAGAAATTGAAAAAACAAATTGTATTGATCCTTTGCAAGCTTGAAATGATTTTTCCATCTGCTTTCTTTGATGTCATGGTGCATCTGGCAATTCATCTACCCAATGAGATAATACTTGAGGGTCTTATGAAATTTCGATGGATGTTTCCTATTGAAAGGTAATGTGAATAGTTAAACTATATTTATTTTTAATTATCATTGAAATAAGAAATGAATATATTTTTAACAAATTATCTGTTTATTTGTTTCATTAGACTTTTGAGAAATCTTAAAAAAAATGAGCGAAACAAGGCTTGTCCTAAACGTTCAATAGCTGAAACTTATGTTGTCAGTGAATGTTTAACTTTTTGCTCATTTTATCTTCATGGAATTGAGACTTATTTCAATAGAGAGGAAAGGAATTGTGACATAGTAGAAGATGGTGGGTTATCTATTTTCTCTCATAGATTTAGATCACTTGGAGAAGCAAAATATGTTCAAATGTCATCCAATGAACTCGAGATGGCTCATTGGTATGTGCTATCTAATTGTGAGGAGTTAGAGCCTTATCTTGAGTAAGTATTTATTAGTGCGTATATCTTAGATTTACAAATCAATGGTTATATGTTTGTAAATTAATTACAATTCTACTTAATAGAAAACATTTGGAGGATCTTAAGAGAGAATGCACAACTAATATAGAGAGAAGACAAAGGGAGCAATTCCCATCGTGGTTTAAAAAGCATGTAAGTAAATTATCATAATGTTGAGTGCATATCTACATTAGCTATATATTAACTAAATATATCTTGTTTTTTGTAGATGACATGCTTGTTCAACCAAAAGGCACCAGAAGCAACGGTGGCACTATATTCATTAGCATGTGGACCTCACATTTATCTTAGAAAATATGCCAGTTGCATTATCAATGGTATTAGGTTTCACATTTATATAATGATGCCGTAGAAGACAAAATAGTGGGTTGACTATAGAAGGAAATAATGGGGTTGATGTCATTGACTACTATGGCATAATCAATGAGATCATCGAGTTAGAATATATAAGAGATAAAAGGGTAGTTATTTTCAAATGCATTTGGTTTGATGTTGGGAATAAGAGGTCTAGCATACAATATATGGAAAGATTATTAGTATTAACATGAGCAAAACATCGTTTGATAATGATCCTTTTGTACTTGCTACATAAGCAAAATAGGTCTTTTATCTTAATGATACCAAATTAGGAAAAAATTGGCGAGTTGTGCAAAAATTCAAACATCGGCATATATTTGATATTTCAGAAAATCAAGAAAATGAGCTAAATGTGAATGAGCTGAATGTGAATGATGAAGTGTATCAAGATAATGAGCTGAATGTAAGTGATTCAATGGTTGAAAATCTAGATGTTGAACCATTGGTTAGATGTGTTGTCGATCCAGATATTATTGAATGTAATATAGTACACATAATAGATAGAGTGCATGAAGAGGTCAATGAGTGTCTCACAGATGATGATTTAGAAGATGAAACATTGATAGAATATTGTGATGATGCAGATGAACTACTTATGATGATCATGACAGTGACATTGATGAAGATATATAGTTAATATCTTCATTTTCATGTAATAAATGATTATACACTATCTTTATTTTCGTCATTATTTTTTAATATTTGCTTGTGTTCATTATTTGTACTAACTTGTTTAACTATTTATTTGTAGTGATACTTGTGAAGGGTTCCAGGATTGAAACGCTGTACAAGGGCCAATTCCAAAAATGTTAATTCCACCGCACATACCCCAATAGTTGAGCCATCTACATTTTTGTCTCAACAGAATGCTTCTAACTCACCCCCTATTGAGTTTATAGTACCACCTAGTTAGCCCAATGCTATAGTTACAAATAAGCCATGTGTGCCACTTAATACATCTAATTCTGGACAAGGTGATATAGTTATTTTTTAATTAAGTCCTTTGATTTCTAAAGAAAAAGATTTCTTATTTATATTTTCAAATGTTTACAGGTTCTACATCAATGAGGAATGGTCATGGTCCTACTCGTGGTATTGGTTTAAGTAAGATGAAAAAAATACTAGGTAATAATCTGATAGTAGTGATTGATGTAGATCAAGGGAGACCAGTTGATCAAGTGCAATCAGCAAAATTCTCTAGTAAAGTCGCTTTTGTTACTCGTCAATGTATGCGTGTGCCTAAAAGATTTAAGGATCTAAATGAAAATGACTTAAATCCTACATCTGATAGGTTCGAGGTAAGATATTTTTCATGAATTTTCATATAAGTTATAGAATCTTGTTATGAACATGAGGACATTGAAGTATTTTTAGGTTGCCCATGTAGGAGCCAATTCTTTTACACATTATATGTTTCTTATAGCTGAAGATTACTGCATGCACATAGAATGATGGTGCTTTATTTTTGTTTATATAATTTATAGAGCAAATTGAAGAATCAGGATTTGAAAGAGGACACAGAAGTATCGAAATGTGTGTTTCAAAGGATGCAAGCATGTGGCAAGGATGTGAGGTCAACATTATGAAATCATTATTTGAAATTTAGCTCTGATGTAAAAGCAAGTCAAAATAAGCTTGTAAATATATCTCAACAAAATTGGGATATGCTCTGTGATTATTGGTCTAATCCTCATGTGAAGATTTATAATCTTCTACCTAATAACAAAATTTGATTTTTTGTTTTTATTAGTCCATATGCAAATGAACATAGTTACTAACATTTGAAAGTTGTTTGTATTCTTTTTATCTTAAAGAAATTTGTTCAATCAATGACGCGGGACTATTTATACATGCTAATTATTTTTATATTATTAGGCCTTAAGTTAGGAGTTTGTATCTCGAATTTCAAGCCAAAATATTAAGTAGAAAATTCTATAGAAAATCTAAAGCACATGCATACAGAAATAAATCCTAAAAGTAAAGAAACAAGATCGCTAAGGTTGAGAAGCCCTACTTAGGATTAGCTCTTCTGCAATACAACTACCAGAGGAGTCTACGGGGTGTACCTAGCAGATATTTGAAGATCGATCTATGAAGAGTTTGCTCTACTTTCTGGATGCGGCTTGAAAAATAAAGCTATCGACCCTGCGGATTTGCGGCTTCAATCCGCTGGCCCAAAAGCTGATCAGATGGAATCCTTGGATTCGTGAACTCTGAGGGACCTACAAATCTCCTAACAAAGGTTAGAAAACAAAGAAGAAGAAGGCAAAATCACTAAAGGAAGAAGTGAAGGAAGAAGTTTGAAGAGGGCGGCCATGGGATGAAGAGGGCTGGCGGCTTGGAGGCAGGGTGCAGGGATCACATAGAAACCCTGAGGGATCACAGAGATATCCTTAATCACCTAGAAATTCACTCAGAATTTTGAGAAAAACTCAAGAAAAATTCATTCATAATAATTAATCATTAGTTACAAGAGGGTGGAGGGGTGGGGTATTTATTGATGTTCCCATGCCCTCTCCTAGTTAGGTTAGGAATACAAAATTTGATAGGGAGAAGGATTACAAAGTTGCTTAGAACTAGGAATATACAATTTGAGTAGAAATAAAACTTAATCTCCTAGTTAAAATTGGTCTTCTCTCCTTCTTTGACTTGGTCAAGGGCTCCTTATGGGCTTGGGATGGGATGAAATTCTCTTGGGCTGCTTTGACTTTTTCATTCCCTACTAGGCTTGAACTTGGGCACCAACCTTGTTGGATTGGGCTTGGAGGGGCACCAAATGTAAAAATAGGCCTGAGGGCATCATGGCCTGATGGAATGAGGATGCCAGGGACTTGGACTTGGGCCTGGGGCACCACTTCATGAATTCTTGTAGGCTGGTATGCTGGGGTGCTTCTCCTGGAGGACTTGGGTAGCATGAAGGAAGTCTAGATGTTGGGCTGGTGACTTGAGTGTGGGTCTAATGGTCCTCCTCTTGAATATGACTTGAATGAAAGTAATTACATGACTCAAATTGACACAAAACCTCAAAATGACAAATACTCATAATGAACTGACTTAACCAACTTAGTTCAACTGAGCCAAACATAACTAAAAACTTGACTCATAAATCCTAATGGTATGGGTCGACTCTAAATACATGACTCAAGTGTAACAAGGCCTGAAAAACAAAACTCAAGACCCAAATACAGGACTCCATGGACACAATCGGGCTTAACTGATCAAAACCTTAATTACAAGACTTCAAGTGACTCAACTAACTTAAGCCTTACTTACAAAACTCATAGGGCTAATAGGACTTGATTGTTGGACTCAAAGATAAAATTAGAATTATGGCTAAGGGACTCAAAACTCAGGAACCCATAGTGAACTAAGGTTGACCTGATGTCCCCATCAATTCTCCCGGGATTGGAGGAATTCAACCCTATCGAGTATAGGTTAGTCTGGTGCTGGCAGTAAGTCTGAGTGGATGTGTTGTGGGTCCTCTTGAGTAATTGATGAATCATCAGATTCTAGTCGACCATCCCATCGAACCAAGTATCGTTGATAGCCATGGCCCCGGGTCATGATAGCTTGATTGTCCAAGATACGCTCGATCCGTATTCCTCTCTTAGGCAAATTTAGTGCACCCTCAGGTAAAGTTTCTCTCTCAAAGGATGAGTGAGGTCCAAAAATCTTACTAGGAATCACTGCCGGTTCCCTATACTCAACCAAGTTTGCAATATTGAAGGTAAAGCTAATGCCTACATCTAAGGTCAGATCAAGCACATAGGCATTGGGTTCCACATTCTTTATCACTCTAAAGGGTTTAACTCTACAAGCATGAAGCTTCTTAACCATAACAGAATTTCTTACATTAAATTCCTTGCATTCTTTCAGGAATTAGCTAGTTTTTATAGATTTCATTACTTAAACTTATCTTTTAGCTAATGTCCTGATGCAAATGCTGTGAAGAGGTCAGTGTAGGTGTGGACAGATGAATTTAGTCTGGAGACTTATTGGACTCAACACTTAATAGACTCGACTAGGCATTCCTATCGAAGGAGATTTATTAGACTCTTTGGATCTAAACTTAACAGAATTTAGGCTCTCTAGGTTTGACCCTGGTTTGACATGCACATGAAAATTTACAATGAACTTCTAGTAAATGCCATAAGGTATGCTAGAAGTAAGATGCAAATCTAACATGCATAATGAATGTATGCATTATGCTTACTTCTACAAAATGCAATCTAATGGTTCTATAAACATGAGAAGAATTAGGGAAGGGTAGAAAATAGGGGGGATTCAGGGACTGGTTCTGGGCTAAGGAGATTGACCTTAATGTATGAACATTGAACTTTGTCTATGGGAAGAGATCTTAAACTGGGATTGAAGGGGTGAACTCCTCCTATGGGTATCGAATTAAAGAGACCATATCCTAAATAATTTCCACTTAGCTTTTAGGACTAGACTCTATAATTGGATTCTCTTCTAGTGTCTCCTCAGGTAGAACTCTAGTAGTAGTATCCAGGTTCTCTTCCTCTAGCTGGTCTTCCACTACAGGTTCAATCTGGATGCGGTCTGGGTCAACTACCTTTGGGTTGACTTCTATCGGGGTATGGTTAGGGTTAAATGACTTTGGGTTGGCTTCTACCTGGGTATCTATTGGATCAACTAATTTCAGGTCTTCTACAGGTATCTCTACTGGACACAACTCATTAATGTTTTCTTTAGATTCATCAATGGGCTTAGGAGTTTCTTTGGTGTGGACACTAGAAACCGAAAGAAACTTCACTCCAACAAGGTTAGCCTTATCCCAATTTGGATCGAAGATAATTAGGTTACCTTGTATCCTTTAGTTCAAAAAATGTTTTATTTTCAAGAGCCATTTCCTTTTTAAGAGTCCAGTAAATGTTTTATTTTCAAGAGCCATTTCCTTTTCAAGAGTCCTGTAATTAATCAAGAGTGTTTATTGAGTCCTGTAATTACTTTTAAAAAAAAAAAATCATTTCCTGTAAGTCCGTAGTTTAGGTCAGTCAAGTCAGTTCAGTTGAGTTAAGTCTATTTTAGTTAATCAAGTCTTAAAGCAATGAAAGCCAGCAACAAGACTCAAATTCTGGATCCCAGAATTTGACCACATGAAGAAGAGAAGACACATCAACCAAACAAGAGAAAAGGGACCATCAACTAGGACCACTTGGCGCCACATGTCATTCCTTATCCAAGTAGAAGACCATCTCATCATGCCACGTCATTAGGCACCACCTCACTAGCCACCTCATCACTCTTTGGCGCCAACAAGGAAGATTCAAATTCAAGGCGGTTGGCCACACCCCTCCAAGTCCTCCACCAAATCCTCCAACCCCCCATCCCTCCAAACTCTCCACCAAATCCTCCAACCCCCCCTTGTAATCCTCCTCAATTTGGGGAGTTTTTAAATTTCAAAAGCTAGCTTTGTGAGGCTATTAAAGGCCTTGGATGCCCATTGTAAAGAGGGGATTTTGGGAATGAATGAAAATTGAAGTTGAATTTTGGAAGTAGAAGTTGTCTTATTTTTTTTTTCCTTATGTGAAAGTTTCCCATCCTTTTCCTCCATGCCAAAGCCATTTTTTTCCCTAGCAAAGCATCTTCCAAGCTCAAGTGAAGGCATTAGAGGTCCTTCGAAGTCTTTGAGTTGTGGACCGGGTTCACCTTGACAAAGAACCAACAAGCTGAACCCCAAGTCCAGGATTCTGATCTCTGTTATCCAGGTTCTTCAGTTCTAAGCGTTGATAGTTTCAAGGTATGAATCAAAAGAAGGTTGGAAAGCTCATCAAGGTAAGTCCACAATCATTAGCCCCTATTGTCTATATCTTCTTCCTTCTTAGTTTAGGATTGTGTTTAATCAAGTAAAAGTCCCATTTCTTATAAACCTTAAGTCTTATTATGATGAGTACAATGCTAGTGTAATTATGTTTCATTGCTCTACAAACCATATTCAAAACATTAATCATATGCTTGCCGCATCATCTTGGTATCAGAGCATGGTTGCATTAGGGTAGAATAGTTCTCTTTAAATCCAAGCAAGATCTAAAATTCATGCCTCTTGAGCGGGTGTACTCCAGTACACTGTCACGACCCATGGGAATAATGAGCCCCTGGCCGGACGTGAATTTTATAGATTGAAGTTTGGGTAAGCCATTGCACTTGTTTGATTAGGTTCTGTTTTCTGAAAATTTGCATCTGTTTTCTGTAATCCATCTGCAGCTCCAAAGGCAAGTCGCTAATTTTTTATTGAAATATTTTTTTCTTGTTCCATTTTAAGTCAATTATCACCATATTAAATTTCATCATCAAAAAAAATTATAAAAAAAAATGAAAATTTTTGCAGTTCGACACTGTAATTAGGGTTCTGTTTTGTCCTTTTTATTTATCTTCATTTGTAGGATCTGCTTAGAGTAGTACAGATTTTAGTTTTAAAATTCTTTTCATCTGCATTGAAACATATAAGTTAAGAATCCTCTGTGAATTTTTCAGAGTTTTTGGACATTTTTTTCATCATGTTTTCCACACCACTTTCAAATTGCAACACACTTCTGCAGCACCTTTGCATTTCATTCATCTCATGAGAAATAAAATTAAGGGCATCAATTTGACATAGGGTCAGGGTTTCATCACCTGTCCCTAGTCCAAAAATCACCAACTAGCATATCGATCCCAGCCTGTTAATTAAAATTGAGTAGAACGTTAATTGCCCTAGTGGGTTAGGGACACCAACAAGTTGGGTTCAGGTTAGGGTTAAGTTAATTGTGTCAGCTAATTGGTGTGTGCTTACTGGCTTGGGGTCTAGGATTGGTGCATCAGGGCTTGTGATTTGGTCCGCCTACCTGGCCAATCTCAGATTGGTGTCTAAGGTTGGCAATCAGGGACCTTCACTCCCCTTCACCTACCTGGCTAAGTTCTATAAGTACTACTAGCTAGTAGGTTCACTTAATTAGACTTCTAATTTGTGCTCTAGGTCTAGGAAACCTTAGCTCGAACTTGAGTCCATTTGCATGCATGACAACTAGAGCAGGGACACCATATTCACCAATCCAAGCCCAGTCAAGTGTAGCCATGGACCAAAACTTAGGGAATTTGATCAAAGGCCTAAATGATCAAGTGGCCCAACTGACTAAGAGTTTAACTGAGCAATTGGCCCAAATAAATTAGAATGTGGCACAAACCAACCAAGATATGAATGAGCAGTTAGCCCACATCACTACTAGGTTGGATCAGTTAGAGGCTAGAACCCCTGAAAGCAATCATGAAGCCCAGACTGAGCCTGAGCCTAGTCTTGCACTTGAATTCGAGACCCCATTGAACCCTAGAATGATTCCAAATCAAAACCCTCTCTACGAAACAAACCCTAGGAGAGCTCCCCAAGATCAGTTTTATGATCCAATTCCTAGAGGACCCCACCCTGATCCAACATCGATCCCAACTCAAGGAGATTCCATCATGAGCCTAACTATGAACCCAATGTCAGGAGACCCACCCCAATTCACTTTGATCAAGATGACCGAACCATGAAGAACATTAAGCTGGAAGCTCCCACCTTTGATGGAATTTTAGATCCTAAGATCTACATTAATTGGGAAGGTGAGATGGACCAGTATTTTGACTGGTTTGAGATGAGTGAAGAGCGCAAGTGTAAGTTTGCAAAGCTTAAACTTGTGCACCAAGCTAGGTTATATTGGGGAAACGTTGAGAGACTCACTAGACAGAGAGGTGATGTGCCCATAGTGACCTGGCGAGCTATGAAACTTAGGCTGAGGGAGAAATACCTTCCTATGTCCTACTACCAAAGACTCCAAGATCAATGGCAAAGACTTGCTCAAGGAAATAGGAGTGTCACAGAGTACATAGCGAAGTTTGACGAATTCGTTATGAGGTGCAATGTTGATGAATCTGAGTCGGTGACCTTGTCTAGATTTAGAGCCGGACTAAGGGAAGAAATTCAAAAAGAATTGTTCATGCGAGAGGTACATGACCTAGAATTGGCCTATCAGATAGCTAGGGATGCTGAGGGATTCCATAGAGGTCCAGTCTATCATAGGCCCGAAGCTCCTAGGACTAGTGCACCTTACCAGCAGTCAGGTTCCAATCAGCCTAGATTCAACCGACCCAATCCTAATGTGCCTGTGACCCGAAGAGATGACAAGGGGAAAACACCTGGACCCAAAGAACTCCAAACGCCTGTTTCAAGTGTAACAAAGAGGGTCACTATTCTAGCAGCTGTCCCAATAGAGCCTTACACATAGGGGAAGTAGAAGAGAAGCCGTAGAATCCCAAGGTGAATTTGAGGAGGAAGTATACCAGGCAGATGAGAACTTGGCTGAAGAGTATGAGGAAGAGGAAGTCCTGATAGATCAAGATCTGATAGGAGTGGTTAGGTGTATTCTCACCCAGGCTAAAACCCAAGAATATTGGCGTAGGACTAGCATCCTATAGACGTTCATTAAGATAGGTGAGAAAGTATGCAAAGTCATTTTAGATAGCGGTAGCTGTGTCAATGCCATATCTACCAACACAGTAAAAACCCTAGGATTGCCCACCGTACCCCACCCCAATCCTTATAAGGTATCCTGGATAGACTCAACCACGATTTCCATTAAGTCTAGGTGCCTAGTAACCATTCAGTTCCAATCTTACCTAGAGAAAATATGGTGTGATGTTCTACCAATGGGAGTAAGTAGCATAATCCTAGGCCGACCATGGTTGTACGATCTTGATGTAACACTCTATGGTCGTTCTAATTTGTGCTCGTTTACTCATAATGGAAAGAAGATCGTAATCCATTCTTCTCGACCTAAGAACCCCATTAAGAGAGGATCAAGCTAATTGAGTGATAAGAAAAAAGGGATAAACGTGATCACTGCTAAAGAAATGGAGCAAGAAATTAGCAATGGATCACCTGTTTGGATTTTGACCATTAAGGATCATCAAGAACCTCTTTTAAAAGAACAACCTCCAGAAGTCAGTGAAGTGCTAGAGGAGTTCAAAGACGTGTTCCCCGACGACTTACCCAACCAACTCCCACCTCTTAGGGATATACAACATGCGATAGATTTAGTCCCCGGAGAAACCCTACCGAACCTTTCCCATTATAGAATGAACCCTACCGAGCACCAAGAATTACAATGACAAGTAGGAGAACTCCTAAAGAAAGGATTCATTAGAGAAAGTTTGAGTCCATGCGCAGTCCCAACCTTACTTACCCCTATGAAAGATGGCACATGGAGAATGTGTATTGATAGTCGTGCCATAAATAAAATCACGGTGAAGTATAGGTTTCCCATCCCCCGCTTGGATGATATGTTAGATATGATGGCCGGTGCAACTATATTTTCTAAGATTGAATTGAAGAGCGGCTATCACCAAGTTAGGATCAGACCAGGGGATGAATGGAAGATTGCCTTTAAAACTAAGGACGGGTTACCAAAAACCATAGTTTCTGATAGGGATGTCCACTTCACAAGTTACTTCTGGAAAACCCTTTGGCACCTATTAGGAACCAGACTAAAACTCTCCATAGCCTACCATCCCCAGACTGATGGACAAACCGAGGTTGTAAATAGAAGTCTACGGAACTTGCTGAGATGCCTAGTGGGAGAAAGTTTAGGGAACTGGGATTTGTTATTGCCACGTGCTGAGTTCGCTTACAATAGTTTGGTCAATAGATCTACGGGCAAAAGTCCCTTTGAGATAGTCCATGGTTACAAGCCTAGGAATCCTTTAGATCCAATCCCACTACCTATTCACACACGAGTCTCTGAGTCTGCTGAGTCTTTTGCACAGCATGTCACAAATCTGCATAAATAAATCAGTAATAAGATCAACCTGAGCAATGAAACATACAAACACTTAGCTGACTCACATAAGAGGGCTAAAGAATTCTGTGAAGGGGATTATGCGATGATTAGGCTCAACCCTGAATGGTTCCCCTCTGGAACCATGAAGAAGCTGCATGCCCGCGGAGCGGGACCTTTCAAGATCTTATAGAAAATAGGGCCTAATGCATATGTTTTGGAACTTCCACCTGATATGGGTATCAGTACAACCTTTAATGTTTCAGACCTAGTAGAATACAAAGAACCAGTACTAATACCTAGTGAGCCTTTTGGTCCAGAAACTTTTATTGAGAGTGAACATATTTCCGAGTGTCCACCACCAACCCTACCTGAGCGGAGAGAGAGGATTGAGAGAATCCTGGATGACAAGACCATTACTACCAGGAATAAGGACTATCAGTGATACCTGGTTCAATGGCAAGGTCGACTTGAGTCCGACAACTCTTGGATTACTCGAGAGGACCTGCAAAGACTTAACCCAGACTTGTTCGAGCACTACCAGGGAAAAACTGAACCATACTCGACTAGGTCGAGTTCTGGCCACCCCAGGAGAATTGGTGTGGACACCAGAAACTGAAAGAAACTTCACTCCAACAAGGTTAGCCTTATCCCAATTTGGATCAAAGATAATTAGGTTACCTTGTATCCTTTAATTCAAAAAATGTTTTATTTTCAAGAGCCATTTCCTTTTCAAGAGTCCTATAAATGTTTTATTTTCAAGAGCCATTTCCTTTTCAAGAGTCCTGTAATTAATCAAGAGTGTTTATTGAGTCCTGTAATTACTTTTTTTAAAAAAAAAAAATTCATTTCCTGTAAGTCCGTAGTTTAGGTCAGTCAAGTCAGTTCAGTTGAGTTAAGTCTATTTCAGTTAATCAAGTCTTAAAGCAATGAAAGCTAGCAACAAGACTCAAATTCTGGATCCCAGAATTTGACCACATGAAGAAGAGAAGACACATCAACCAAGCAAGAGAAAAGGGACCATCAACTAGGACCACTTGGTGCCACATGTCATTCCTTATCCAAGTAGAAGACCATCTCATCATGCCATGTCATCAGGCGCCACCTCACTAGCCACCTCATCACTCTTTGGCGCCAACAAGGAAGATTCAAATTCAAGGAGGTTGGCCACACCCCTCCAAGTCCTCCACCAAATACTCCAACCCCCCCATCCCTCCAAACTCTCCACCAAATGCTCCAACCCCTCCTTGTAATCCTCCTCAATTTGGAGAGTTTTTAAATTTCAAAAGCTAGCTTTGTGAGGCTATTAAAGGCCTTGGACGCCCATTGTAAAGAGGGGATTTTAGGAATGAATGAAAATTGAAGTTGAATTTTGGAAGTAGAAGTTGTCTTTTTTTTTTTTTCCTTATGTGAAAGTTTCCCATCCTTTTCCTCCATGCCAAAGCCATTTTTTTCCCTAGCAAAGCATCTTCCAAGCTTAAGTGAAGGCATTGGAGGTCCTTCGAAGTCTTTGAGTTATGGACTGGGTTCACCTTGACAAAGAACCAACAAGCTGAAGCCCCAAGTCCAGGATTCTGATCTCTGTTATACAGGTTCTTCAGTTCTGAGCGTTGGTAGTTTCAAGGTATGAATCAAAAGAAGGTTGGAAAGCTCATCAAGGTAAGTCCACAATCATTAGTCCCTATTGTCTAGATCTTCTTCCTTCTTAGTTTAGGATTGTGTTTAATCAAGTAAAAGTCCCATTTCTTATAATCCTTAAGTCTTATTATGATGAGTACAATGCTAGTGTAATTAGGTTTCATTGCTCTATAAACCATATTCAAAACATTAATCATATGCTTGCCGCATCATTCTTCCTCTAAATCTTCAATAGACTCATCATCTTCATACTCTACCAAACTTGGATCAGCCTCATATACCTCTTCTTCAAGCTCAATAATGGGTTCAAACCCATCCTCATCTAGCTCACCTAAGTGTAGGGTGCTGACTGGATATTGGCAAACAAAATGGCCTGGTTTGAGACATCTAAAACACACTCTCGGGCATGTGGAACTCTTCAAAACCTTTACAAACTTGCCTTTATCTTTTCTATGGGCTGTAGTGGTACTAGGCTGGGGTTGGCTCATGTTGTGCTGATTAGGATCTGGTCTTAGGCTAGGGGCACGTGTCCTAAAGGGTTTAGGTTGACTAAAAGGAAGTGGACTAACACTAGGCTCATATGTAAGGGTACTAATCCTATGGGATTCAGGTTGACTAGGGGAAACCTGACTTGTACTAGGTTGATACCTAGGGATTAGGGGTTTCTTGGGTTCATAGGATAAGGGTTCAGCTCTATGGATCTTGAGTTTATTGGGATCATAGAAGGTGGGTGCATAGGTTCTAGAGTCATAGGCTTTGGACTTAGATCTATAGGTTGTGGCTCTCTTATCCTGATCAATGAAATCATAATTGGGTTTCTTAGGGTTGGGCTTCTGGTATGGGTCAGAGTATGGGGTTCTCGTAGGATTCGACTCAGCATGGATCCTAAGGTCAGGCTTAGGCTTAGATCTGGTATAGGGCTTAGGGGTTTTCTCTAGTTTTCCTAATTGATCTCTTACCTGGTCAAACCTATGTAGTCGATTGGATTGGTCAAGACTATGATTTATCTGGGTATTGGATTGGTCGTACTTGAAGTTCATCTGGGCAAACTGGTTTTGGGATTGGGTGTTGGACTGGTTAATCTGGGTTGTTAATTGGGTAACCATCTGTTCATTCACGGCTTTTAAAATAGTTTCAAGATTGGATTCCATGGTTGAACTAGGTTTGGGCTTAGACTAGTTGTACTGAAATCCTGACCTGGTGGTCATGCAATCAATCAAACAAGGTGGTAGGATGCAGTCAAGCATACAAAGTGAAAATGGACTATAGCTTGCTAGACCTAGAGCCAAAATTGAATGGGTCTACTCAACTTACAGTTAACTCAATAGCTAATTCTTCCACTAGCCAGGTAAAAGGTGGGGTGGTGGGAGGCTCCCCCTGCCTATGACGGGGTCCTAATTAAAAGCCACCAATCCATTTAGGGCATTTGCCTCTGGACCTCTAGCCTTAGACGCCAATTTTCAGTAATAGCTGGAGAATTAGGTTCACTAGTTGGCCCACACAATTCAGACACAACCTGTTGGTGTCCCTAAGCTCTCTAGAGTAATTAGGTTGCCAATTGATTATAGTTAAGGCTTGGGTTCTGATGCTGGGTGGTTATTTTGGGCCCAGACAGGTGATGAAATCCTGCCCTGATCTGAGAGAGGAAATTGCCCTTAAAATTGATTAAATGAGATGATGAACACACTATGAGCCCTATTACAACTAATAACAATCAAAAAATAAAATATTTTTTTTTGCCTTTTATGAGGTGGCAAATTAAGTTTAAGTGGGTTATGTTAGCAAATAAAATTTGGGCTTGGGTGAGGTAGGGTTTGGAAGTTGATTAGGTTTGGTTTGATCAAGTTCGCAGAATATAAATTAGGGTTTGCTTGGAACAGAGTTTGGTTTGATTTTTGGTGCAGAAAAAAAATTGTAAAAATTTTAGAACAGAGAATGATCATTGTGAATTATCCCTACCAAATTTCATACGAAGCAAAACTCAGATGATAGTACAAAACCTAGGGTTTTCATACTATATATTGAAGTTCAGGATTTTTGTTAGGATTTCTAAGATGCAGAATATTTTATATATTCTTTTCTTATAAAAATAATTAAAAATTATGAAAATTATAAAAACTAAACAGAGAGTATGTAATGAAAATTTCAATGAAAAATAAAATCCCTATGTTAACAAAATATACCAAAAATCAGACCCTTAATGCAAAGACAAGATGTAGAAGTTTTCTTGGACAAAAGAAAATAGGCAAGCAAAAATTCTATAGACTGAAATAAATTATGAGAGAATTATGAAAGATACTATAAATTATTAGGAATCTAGAAAAATATAAGTCATAATTTTTGTTCTATATAACTGTAGAGACAGTAAAAAAAATAGACCATGTATAGGAATTATGGGATGTAAAAACTAGCCCTAAAACATGCTCTGATACCAAATGATGTGGGACTATTTATGCATGCAAATTATTTATATATTCTTAGGCCTTAAGTTAGGAGTTTGTATCCCTAATTCAAGCTATGATATTAAGTAGGAAATTCTATAGAAAATCTGAAGCTCAGGCATACAGAAATAAACCCTAAAAGAGAAGAAACAGGACTACCAAGGCTGAGAAGCCCTGGTTAGGACTAGCTCTTCTGTAATACCGCTACCAAAAGAGTCTAGGGGGTGTACCTGGAAGAGATTTGAAGATCGATCTATGAAGAGTTTGTTCTATGCTCTCAGATGTGGCATAGAAAATAAAGATATCGACCTTGCAGATTCGCAGCTTTCAATCCGGTGGCCCAAAAGCTGATAAAATGGAATCCTTGGATTCGTAAACTCTGAGAGACCTGCAAATCACCTAGCAAAGGTTAGAAAATAAAAAAGAAGAAGGATAAATTACTGAATGAAGAAGGGAAGGAAGATGTTTGAAGAGGGCGACAAGGGATGAAGAGGGTTGGCGGCTTGGAGCAGGGTGCAGGGACACACAAAAACCCTGAGGGATCAGATAGATACCCTTAATCACATAGAAATTTACTCAGAATTTTGAGAAAAACTCAAGAGAAATTCATTCATAATAATTGATCATTATTTACAAGAGGGTGGAGGGGTGGGGTATTTATAGATGTTCCCATGCCCTCTCCTTGTTTGGATAGGAATACAAAATTTGATAAGGGAATGTATTACAAAGTTGCTTAGAACTAGGAGTACACAATTTGAATAGAAATAAAACTTAATCTCCTAGTTAGAATTGGTCTTCTCTCCTTCTTTGACTTGGTCAAGGGCTTCTTATGGGCTTGGGCTAGGATGAAATTCTCTTGGGCTCCTTTGACTTTTCCACTCCCTGCTGGGCTTGGACTTGGGCACCAACCTTGTTGGACTGGGCCTAGAGGGGCGCCAAAGGTAAGAATAGGCCTGAGGGCATCATGGCCTGATGGAATGAGGATGCTAGGGACTTGGACTTGGGCCTGGGGTGCTGCTTCATGAATTCTTATGGGCTGGTATGCTGGGGCAGTTCTCCTGGATGACTTGGATAGCATGAAGGAAGTCCAGATGCTGGGTTGGTGACTTGAGTGTGGGTCCAATGGTCCTTCTCTTGAATATGACTTGAATGAAAGTAATTACATGACTCAAATTGACACAAAACCTCAAAATAATAAACACTCATAGTGAACTGACTCAACCAACTTAGTTCAACTGAGCCGAACATAACCAAAAATTTGACTCATAAATTCTAATGGTGTGAGTCGACTCTAAGTATAGGACTCAAGTATAACAAGCCTTGAAAAACAAAACTCAATGCCCAAATACAGGACTCAATGGGCACAATCAATCCTAACTGATTAAAACCCTAATTACAGGACTTCAAGTAACTCAACTGACTTAAGCCCTACTTACAAGACTCAAAGGGCTAACAAGACTTGATTATTGGACTCGAAGATAAAATTGGAATCATGGCTAAGGGACTTAAAACTCAGGGATCCATAGTGAGCTAGGGTTGACCTGATGTCCCCATCAATCAATGCTGCAAATCGAGCAAAGGCAAAGATGATGCATAAAACATGTTTTATTGCATTTGTAGCAGTGCGACATGAAATTATAAGAGACTATTTTATAACTATTATATTATTAATCATAGTTTAGGTTTTCAATTAATTTATTGACTTTGGTGTAATATTAGTCAGAAAAAGTGATCAATGGGGAATATGTGACAGAATTACCTTGTTCAAGTGCACTTACTGTAATTTAGTAGGTGTATGTTCAAACTCTTATGTAGAGGAGTGTTATGTAAGTTAACATGTTTAGTTTCTTTCATTATACACATTTTCAAATTTTTAAATTTTCAAATTTTAATCACACAACGACTTTTGTCTTAGAATGAAATGCAAAGGTTATTGGTTGAGTCTAAAATTAAAGGAAACTCTATAACTGTGGATGAGATTTGTGACAAAGTATTGGGAGTAAGATCTAGATACATTAAGGGACTTGAGCATGGTCCAAAGCCACAACAAGCCTCAAGAACAAAGTGTAAGTTAAACCAACTTGAAGAACAATTAAAAGAATCTCGATTGGAAAATGGCAAGTTGAAAGAAAATGTAGATGAACTCAGGGATAGGTTGGATCAGCAAGGATGTCTAATTGAGATGTTACAAGCAGCACAGGGTCAATCTGTAACTAGACCATTATGATAATTTGTCATCTTTAAATTTTACAAATTAATGAT
This sequence comes from Areca catechu, assembly GCA_021397845.1. NCBI lineage: Eukaryota > Viridiplantae > Streptophyta > Magnoliopsida > Arecales > Arecaceae > Areca > Areca catechu. The sequence goes on from CM038043.1 coordinate 112,221,877, forward strand.
ATGTAAAATATTAATCTTGTTTTACTTAATATGGTTACATTCTTTTTTTTGTAGAAAAGGTGCACTTAGAAATGGCATTCAACAACATGTCTTCAATTTTTTAGGGTAAGTGCTATAGCTTAAATTATCTCAAGTGTCTACTTCTCATTTTTGTATCCTAGTTGTTACTTGTACATGCATTAATGGATGCTTGGTTTGCATTAATGGATACTTAAAATTATGATTCTATTACTTGGACACCATATAATTTCATACTATCTTACCCAGTCTACTGATTCACACTGTTCAAGTAGGCTTGAGGTTGGTTTTGTTCACAATTTCTTTACAAGTAAATAATGTTTCCCTGGGGATTGCTTGAAAACCTAGTGTTGATATTTTGATGCATTTTGTGCACGACTATACCCCATTACTATACTGGTCTTAATGGACACAATATTAGCCATTCCAATCTAAACCTGACATCAAGTGAACTCACTAAACAACAAAATCTGATTTTAAAACTGAAAATAAAGGCTAATAAATAGAGAATAAAATAAATCCCAGCAACCTGAAACACAATAGGCAGTGGCAGTTGCTCAAATTTGAGTGCTAATGTCTTAAAATGCATATCGATGGGATGTGAACTTTGTATTCATTATTGTTGCTATTGTCCTTTTTTATATTTGACTATTTTAAAATATTTATAAATAAAGACTTATCTTTTATATTTATTCATGCAGGTTGCTGATTTCGGAACATAAAATCTATTGAAGTGCAAATTTTACACAATCCTGCTCATGTTTTAGGAATGTTTGGTTACTTATTTTTGAATATGTTTAATCTTTTAAAGAGTAGTGATTGTATTTTTATGTCAACAACTATTTATGTTAACAATTTAGATATTATAGCAAAACATTTTGTTCATTTTGGATTATTGTATGTATTGAGATATTTATATTCAAGACTATAAATATTTGGATGTCTTTCACTAAATTTTGTTAAATTTGATTGATTTTGTAGATTTTTGGTTATAAAGAGTTCATAACAATAATGAGTATCTTTGAATACAGATGATATCAAGAACATAAAAATTTATCAAATAGGCATGAGTGAAAAAAAAGGTTTTTCTAACCAAAAAGTTGGTTGTTAATACTTTTAATTTTTTATAACCCAAAAGTTGTTTGGTAAAGGTTTTCCTCCAATTTTTATGTCATACATATCTCAACCAAACAAAATGTTTGGTAATAGTATAAAATTTTTTCCTACAAAAAAAACATTGGTTGCTAAAAATTTACACGAAATTCTTTTCGACTAAAATAAATGATAGATAATAGTCATCATAGTTCAATGTCGACCAAACTATTTGGTTGTGCATGCTACACTAAATATTTAATGACCAAAATAATTGGTTGGAAATGCTAAGGCTTTTTCCAACTAATTATTTTGGTGGCAAATTAGTTATTAAGTGTGAAAGGCATTAGATATTTCTCGACCAATATCATTTTTTTGTGATAAAAATTTGGTCATTTATCGACCAAATAATTCGTTATTAAACATTTATTTTTTCCCAACCCAATCTATTTTGGTCATCTTATATGAATATTTTCCAACCAAATGCAAATTGGTTGCTAAAGGTAATTATCGACGGGGCTTTCGTGACCAAATTAGCGACCAATTTTTTTAGTTGGTAAAAGGTTTTAGCAACCAAAAACTGGCTTTTTGCGATGACTTGTTTGGTTGTTAATTGCACTATTTGTTGTAGTGCATTCTCTCTATATCAAATATAATGTAGTCCTAAGGACTCCATCGCACAAGAGTTCTTTTCAGGAAAATGCGCATGTGATGAACAGCCAAAAGAATAACTTTTATTCATTTAAAGAATTCATATACAGTTACAAAATAGCATAACCATCTACATCCCAGATGATTGGCTTTGGAACACTATTCCTAATAACTCCCACTTGTACTAAAGCCAATCAGTATAGAATCTTATTCCTATTTTTCATTTACAAATGTTGAACTCTTGAACTCTGATGGCTTTAGTGAAGGGGTCGGCCAGGTTCTCCTTTCCATCAATCTTTTGAAGGTCGGTGTCACCTCATTCCATGATTTCTCATACAAGGTGATAGCATCGTAGAATGTGTTTGGTGCGATGATAGAACTTCAACTCTTTGGCTTGAGCAATGGCTCCAGTGCTGTCACAGTACACCAGAACATGACCATTCGGGGAAGGTGCCACTCCCAGCTTGCCTAGGAACTTCTGCAACGACATAGCTTCCTTTGCTGCATCCGATGCTGCGATGTATTTTGCTTCGCATACTGAGTCTGCAACAGTAGACTGCTTGGAATTTTTTCAGTAGATTGCTCTCTTATTTAGGATAAAGATAAATCCTGATACACTCTTGCTGTTATTCCTATCTGACTAAAAACTGAAGTCAGTATATCTCATAAGTTTCAAGTCAAGTTCTCCATAGTTCAACCATTGGTCCTTAGTATTTTGTAGATACTTAAGGATGGTATTTACCACTTTTCAATGAGCTTCACCTAGGTCAGACTGGTATCTGCTCACTATGCCTAGTGAGTATGCCATGTCTGGTCTAGTACATATCATGGCGTACATGATAGAACTTACTACCGAAGCATATGGGATTCTACTTATATGCTATCTTTCCTTAGGAGTTATCGCATAATCCCTTTTGGAGAGTGTAATTCCAGGGTCATTGGGGAGATACACATTCTTGGAATTCTCCATGCTGACCACTTTAGCATAGTATCAATGTACGTAGACTGGGATAGTCCCAGAAGCCTCTTAGATCTTCATACCCAGTATATAAGATGCTTCACCCAAGTCCTTCATACAAAACTGGGATGACAACCAGACCTTTATTCTTTTTAGTGTTGGGATGTCATTTCCTATTAAGAGAATATCATCCACACACAACACAAGGAATACAATCACAAAACCATTAGCCAATTTATAAATGCAAGGTTCTTCTCCTTTCATAACGAAGCCATATCACTTGATACACCTATCAAATCGCATGTTCCAACTCTGAGATGCTTGCTTTAGTCCATAGATGGACCTTTGAAGTTTGCACACCTTTGACTCATATGTGGATGTGAACCCTTCAGATTGTACCATGTACACCTCCTCTTCTAGCTCACTATTCAGGAAAGCGCTCGAACATCCATTTGCCAGATTTCATAGTCAAAGTGTGCCGCTAAAGCAAGCATGATCCGAATGGATTTAAGCATTATCACAGGAGAGAACATCTCGTCGTAGTCAATACTATAATATTGATGATACCCCTTGGCAACCAGACGGGCTTTAAAGGTCACTACCTGCCTGTCTGTGCCCTGTTTCTTTTTGAAAATCCATTTGCATCCAATGGGTTTTATCCCCTCAGGTGGATCAACCAATGTCCATACATTGTTGATTTCTATGGACTCCATTTCGAATCTCATAGTTTAGAGTCAGACCTTTGCATTGCATCCATATAGGTGATCAGGTCCTCATTATTCTCATTGAGTTCAATGGGATCACCGTCCTAGACTAAGAAACCATAGTATCTATCCGGTTGATGCGGTATCCTACCAGAACTCCTTAATGGTTTCTGCATGGGCTCTGGGTGTGATCTAATCACAACTGGTTCTATGTTGTGCCTTAAGTATGTCGGTTCTTCTACTTGTTGAACTTTACTAAGTTCAATCTTAGTGGCTATAGTTCCTTCACCAAAAAACTCCTTTTCCAAAAAGATAGCCCTAAGACTGATGAACAACTTTTATTCCTCAGCCAAGTAGAAGTAGTACCCTTTAGACTCTTTTGGATACCTAATAAACAGGCACCTCTCAGACCTCGGTCCAGGATTATCCATTTCCAAAAGTTTGACATAATCCGAGCAACCCAGACCCGAAGGTGTGCGAGGTCAGCTTACATCCAATTTATATCTCATATGGGGTTTTGCTAACGAACTTACTCAGAACCCTAATTAAAAGGTAATAGGTTGACTCTAGAGCATATCCCCAAAAGGATAGCGGCAGAGAAGCAACGCCCATCATGGACCGAATGATGTCTAGCAGGATTTAATTCCTCCTTTCAAACACTCCATTTAATTGAGATATCACTGGAGGTGTTCATTGAGAGAGAATCCCATTCTCCTCAAGATATGTCAGAAAATCATCGAAAATATATTTACCATCTCGATTTGATTAAAGGATTTTGATATACTTTCAAGTTTGTTTTTCTACTTCATTTGATATCGTTTGAACATTTCAAATTATTCAGATTTATGTCTCATCAAGAAGACATAACCGTACCTCGAAAGGTCATCTGTAAATGTAATGAAATAATTGTATCCACCTCTAGCACTAATATTCATAGGTCCGAAAATATCTGTATGTACCAGACTTAGAATTCTTTGGCTTGTTTACCTATTCTAGTAAAAGGTGATTTTGGCATCTTTCCAAGAAGACAGGATTCATAAGTTGATAGCGATTCACATTCACTAATCTCGAGAAGACCCTCGCTTTTCAACATGTTTATCCTGTTTTTGCTGATATGCCCTAGCCTATAATGCCATAAATATGCTTCACTGATATATCTATCATAGGACAATTGCTAGATGTGTACACTATACTAACAGCTCGCGATAGTACATAAATACCATTATTCATGTATACATTCATCATAATTGAGCCATTCCAAATGATTTTGCAAATGTCATTCTTTATTGATAGCTCATAACCATACATGGCCAACTGGCCTACAGAAATGACATTCAAAATGAAAGATGGATAATAATGACACTCATTCAAAATGATTGTACATAACTCAAAAACTAATTTGAGGGTTCCCAATGCCAGGACTGGAACTTGGCTTCCATTTCCCACGTTCAATGATCTCTTGCCATCGTCGAATCTCCTACTATCATAATGTTTCTGCAAAGAATTGCAAATATGAATTGGACTTCCATTATCCAATACCCAATTAGTAGTATCGTAGATAGAGAAACTATAAGGTGTTATCATAAAAATACCTTGTCTAGCACTGTCATGCTGCTTTTTCTTCTTGGACCTACTCGGGTTAAGGGACGCAATATAAAGATGACAGTTCATCTTCCAATAAACTTGTTTCTTACAGAAGAAGCACTCTACCTAGCTCTTATCTGCCTTCACCTTCTTGACCTGACTGGGCCTAGAAGCATTTTGCACCTACTTCCCTTTATTTCTCTTTTTCCCTTTCTTAAAGGGACGACACCCTGTAGAGGATCCTCCCACTAGATTTACCACCCCTTTATTGAGTTGGTGGTCTTTCTCATAAGTCTACAGTAACCCCAACAGACCGTGGTAGTTAACTACAGGCTTATTCATTCTAAAATGATCGAGAAAGTCTAGATAAGAAGAGGGCTGGAAATTCAGTATCGCATCTTTCCGAGCTATTCATGCAAGGGACATTCGAGCTTGCCCAAGCACTCAATCATCTCGATCATGTATAATATATGATCAGTGACTGAGGTCCCATCAAGCATCCGTGCATTATAGATAGCATAGGATACCCTATACCTCTCACCGTCATCTGGTGTACCGAAGGATTCCTTTAACTTTTAAAGGATCTCCTTCGGATGGGCTTCCTCGAATTTGCGACAAAACTCATCGTTCATTGCTACCAACATGATGCAATAGACAGTGGTCCTATCAGAGAGCCACTTCTGATAAGTGTCTCTAATGGAACCCCGAGCATTGGGAGCAGGGATTTCAGGCACTGGATCTGATATCACATATAAGATCGTTCATGCTCTAAGACAATCCTAAGCCTTCGATACCAGTTATCAAATTTGGGACCCTTGAGCTTCTAATTATCGGGAAGATATCAGAGCAACAAATTGGTAGACATCTGAAAGGAAAACCAAAACTTATTAATGTATATGAATTATTAACCCAAAGACATGGACTTTAGTCTAAAGGCCCTCTCACTATTTTGTTCAAACTAGTAGCCTCTACCTCTAATCTGAGGAATTACTTTAATTCCTTAGTGGGTATTAGAACCCAATAGACAACACATGAGCCCGACTTTGGTTGGCCCACCCATGCACATCTAAATGTAGATTCTTTAACCGTTTACATGTCCAAGTAACTTCTAGTATTTAAATTTTGCCACAAGGTGCACTTCAATCGACCTTTGGGCCTGCTATTGAAGGTCCCAGTTAGGTCTAACCATTAACATGACAAAATTCAATGCTTCCAACCAATGAATAGTCAAGCCTGACTTTGGCTAGCCCACCTGACCATCATTAAGATAGTCACACTGAGCCAACAAATTAGGAATGGTAATTCCAATAGCTCGATGAATACCCAATTTTTGGATATATCAATGAACACCTAACTATTGGATCCATTATCATTCCACTTAATAGGAGGCTAGGACTTAGTTATCCCCATAACTTCATCCTTTTATGGACTTAATAATTTAGAGGGTTCAACTTTAATATGACAGATAAAATCAGTAAGAAGACATGGATCAACCTCCTACTGACTACATTAGTCATAAAAGAGGGTTTAAGAAAATAATGATCCATGGGCACATAAAATCACTCAAGATTGATTAACCACAGATGACATGGATTAACACGAGTCAGAGAGCTACCTAATCAATTCTGATTGACCATATTGGCCATGTAAGTGAGATCATGGGATGGGTTCTGCCATTAACCGTCTTGCCTTAGACACCAACCGGGTTGGCCAGGTAAGAGGTAGCCCTATAGAACCATGATCAAATGCCATACTTACCGTGGACACCAATTGGCTCATCAGACTCGATTAGACTATCTTAAAGACTCGGACTACCATTAAACCAAAAATCAGGTCCATTTAGATTTTTGGACTAATCAATCTAACTATTAGAGAGATCTTTAGAGAAGAAAACCTAACTCAACATTTGATTAGATTAGTTCTCTATTTGATCCATTCATCTAAACTTAGGTCTAAGACAATTAAGGACCTAATTGAAGCTAACCCATGACCCTAAGAGGTTATTGAAATGACTTAGAGTCCTTGAATCATATTCCTAGATCACTTTATCATTCAAGGTAACTTAATTCTTAATTAAGTTCAATAATCTTCATAAATATAAACAATTTTAATTTATATTTTAAAATAATTTTACAAGCATATAGAATTTGAAATCACTGTTTCAGGGTTTTTTGGTCAAGTCGACTCATCTAGAATGTGTGTCAGCTCATCCAGAACTAAAAATTGATAGATTATTCTATCTGCAAAGATGAGTCAGCTCGAGTAAGGTCGAGTCCGCTCATCCATAACGCAAAATTGATAGACTATTCTATCTGCAAAAATGAGTCGACTCGAGCAGGGGTCGAGTTGGCTCGTTTGCCGTGGCAGAAAATAGTGACTTCAAATTCATGCATTTTACTTGAACTATTCAAAGTTTTTAGACAAACATCCATAGATTAAAACTATTTTAATCTATCAAATTTCTCACTTTCTTCTTCACAAGGTCATGACGCAGCGGCACCCCTACATGCCATAGGAGAACCCCATTGAATGGGAAGTGATGGCCTTCAAACCATACTTCTCTCATATGATCGGATAGCCATGGCGAATCCATCTTAATCCAAGTACTTTGTGAGGAAAGCTAATGATATCTTGACATGCTACTATTATTACACTACAGCAACCTGGCTCTGATACCAATGAAAGTTTAAAAGGCATAGTAGGTAGACAGACTATATTTTAAAAATATTTTAAAGTACAGCATAGCGAAAGTCTTGGTAGATCGATCAAGTCGATCTACCAGCCTGCCTACAATAGGATCTAACATAATAAAAGTGCATGTAGAGATATCAAGAGCAAAGAAAAGGAAAGGATATGTTACCTTTAATCTTTGGATGTAGGTGATGAAGAGCTGTTGAAACACATAAATGTCTAGCCCCTATGGGTTGTTCATACCAGGGCTTGATCCCAATCAACTTCCTTGGAATGCTAGCTCCTCAAGATCCTTGAGGCCGATCTTTTCTTTCCTTGGACCTGCAAGACTTTCATGAAGCCATCGAAAAATTTGGTTAGGGAATAATGCGGAGAAGTAGAAGTGGAACCATTCCCAAACCCTAGCTTGATTGCTAGGTAGGTTCACACCCAAAACCTAAATCCTCTCAAAGTCCCACTCTAAGGATACCTTCCCTCCCTCTCTTAGAAAAGCCCAGCAAAAGTCAACCTTAACTAATCTTGCTACCCCTACAAAGACATCTATTTATAGTAGAAACAAAGAGAGAGAGAGATATAGAAGGAGGAGTGATTGGGGGAGAGGGTTAAGGGTTGAACCAAATTAGCTCTAGGTTTATATGAGAGAAAATCTGCTTTCCAAATAATGCATTCCATAAAAACCTTGGAGCCAATTTCAGCCAAGATTAAAAACTTGAATTCAAAATTCAATTTTAAATCTTTTAAAGGAAAGTGAGCATGACAAATCAAATCTAATTTGATTATAAGCCAAATCACATTTGGCTTGACCCATTAGATTATAATCTTATTACAAATAAATCCTCCAAAAATTCACTAAACGAATTAGTGAAAAAATCCTCATCACAGCCAAGTGTCGACTTATGGAAGTGTCGACATTTGGGTCATGGCCAATCATATTGACCCCATAGTAATGCTAAACGATTCTAAATCATCAATCAACCTTTAGATCAGGTAGAAACCCCTATGGTGTGTGACCACATAGGTTCGAACGCTAAGCCGGTAGCACTGGAACATTTCCAATACCAATCAAAGTCATCATTTAGCAATGATACCCCGACGTCCAGATAGGTCAAAGATGTAGAGTAGCTCTCTAGAACCCCTGTCATATGGTTACTGCATAATTCATCCCTTTGACCTCATAATGCTCAGGATGACCTAGGGTTTGATTGCCAGCCCTAATTTAGTACATCCAGATAATGTCTCAACCTTACATGTTATATGACTCCTTATAAGAACTACCTTGGCCAAGGTTTTGCTAAATTGAGACATAGTGAGTCATTTAATCCAAACCATTTGGAGGGGACAATTCATCTTGATCCACAACTGCTCTATAAGTACTTGACTATACCTAGAAACCTTCCATCACTGAATTAGAAATCTAGGTAGTCCGGTACCAAAGTACAGTGAGTTGCTTACAAGCTACTATGGTAACCTCAGGTTTAAGGGATACATATACCCATATCCCTTCACGAGCAATCCTTTGGCATAAGGGAGCTTATTAGATGGTCAAATTAAGTGAGACATCATACCTTTCACCTGCATGTCATATCAGTGTCTCTACACTCCTTAGTTAAGAGGACAACCAACCAACGTGACATACAATAACCTATGCTTGATACATCGTCATCCTATAATAATGTATCATTTGGTTGTGAACTAGTATAAGAACTACTCGATACATCCTCTCTATATCAAATATAATGTAGATCTAAGGACTCCATCACATAAGAGTTCTTTTCAGGAAAATGCACATGTGATAAATAGCCAAAAGAATAACTTTTATGCATTTAAAGAATTCATATACAATTATAAAATAGTACAACCATCTACATCCTAGATGATTGGCTTTGGGATACTATTCCCAATAGAAAGTGTAACTTAGTGGTATTCTAAAAGCACATAAAGAGGCTATCGGGTGGGATATCATTAAAATGCAGGATCAAGATTTTAAAAATTTTATAGTTGATTTCTCCATATTTGGCACCAATTTTGAGGACTGCCTCTAAAATCTTACATGATATTAAAATAATGTGTGGAGATAGGCCTAATATTAATCTAGAAAAGGTGCCCAAATTTAAAATGGGAAGGGAGATTGACTAAATACATCATGCCTGAGAAGGGTAGGGTAGACCAACCCATAATTGTAAAAATTTTTAAACTACCACCTCCAATCTCAGCCCAACACATACAATCCCTTCTTGAGTATGGCATGAACTTTAATAATATTTTGAAATTATGGAACAACATGCTTGCCCAATTTAACTTACTGATTTGGGTTAATCGTCATAAAGTACTTTATAAACAGTTTTCTACTATGATGACAAGGCCTCCTGATTGGCTTGTCCTTTTGATATTATGAAGGACATAATAAAGTTAATTATCTATTGGACTCCCTCATAATGTTTGATTGAAGATGTTAAACTTAGCGCTGGTTGGGAGTGTTGCCCAGTAAACAACCCAAGAGGAGGGGTGAATTGGGTTTCTAACAATTACTTAGAAGAGTATGTGCCAATATAAATATTAAATCAAGTGCTAGTGTGAGGTGAAAAAGTATGCTCTTGAAGAGTATGCAACGAAAATAGAAATGCAACAAATATAAGAGCAAGCAAAGAAAGCTAGAGACAATCACAAATACAAGCCAAGTATAGTGGTTCGGTGCTTTCCAATGCACCTACATCCATAACCCAAAGTCCACCTGGGAATTCACTATAATCTCCCATGATTGTAGCCGATTAGTTTTCCGGGCTCACTAATTAAAACCCTTTTGATTTTTACAAAGCTCACATAAGAAACCTCTTAGTTTTCAAAGGCTAACCAATAACCTCCTTGGTTTTCAAAGGCTAACCAATAACCTCCTTGGTTTTGTTCTTAGGCTTACCAAAATCCCTTACAACAAAGATATGAGATGAAGTAAAGTAAACAAGAAAAGCTTTCTAATATAAAGCTGATATCTCTTTGAAGCTTGGAGAAGTTGCTTGTCTTGAACTTGATGAAGCTTCAATCAATGCTCAAAAGTGTTGGACTTGAATGCTTCTTGATGGCTTTGAATGCTTGGAGACTTCTTTTTGCTTGAGGTAGTTACTTTCAATGAATGAGAGTGAATGCACTTGCTTGTCTTTCTTTTTCTTATTCTTTTCTCATCCACTTTTGTTTCAATTTAATTTGAATCACTTAAATACCATCCCAAGGCCTTAATGTCAGTTTATGAGTGTTAGATACAAAAGACTAGCCGTTGGGAGCCAAGAGGGCCGAGTTCTGCATTTGAAAAACTAGCCATTACTGTTCCCAGAACTCCAATGTCATCACTTCAAGCTATGAGTCGATACTTAGGGTCGACACTTAAGTCCGATGAGTTGACACCTAGTTCAAAATTATTCATTGAAGCTCTCTGGAATTCTCAAGTGAGTCGACACTTCTTCAGGTGAGTCAACACTTGGTATCCATGAGTCGACACTTCAAGCAAGTCTTCAACTTCAGCATATTCTATAAGAAATTTATCTCAAGCCTTGAGTCGACACTTGAGTGGCATGAGTTGAAACTTCAACCGTGCCATCTGAAACTCTTTCTGCATGCCGGCTTGAGCCGACCCTTGCACTGTCATAAGTCGACACTTGAACTGTGAATCGACACTTTGAGTCGACACTTGCCGAGATTCCTTCAAAAATCACTGAACTTCTACTGAGACCTTTTTGACTTAAACTCTTTAAGTCCTTTAAAGTATTTCTCAAGTACTTAAGTCAATTTATAACTGATTTTTCATCCATACAAATGGCTTCTTCATCATTTGACAAGCAATCCAATTTAGTTGTTTTGATGAGTACCTTTTTCTGTTAAACACACTTCAAAGAACATGTTAGTACTCAACTTATACTTAAATATTTTGCTTATCATCAAAATCAATAACGGAGTTAACAATCTTCCCCTTTTTGATGATGACAAAATCTTTAAGTATAATTCATATAACAAGCTCTTAAAAGAATTTTCGATTTGCATAAAGCTTATTGCATTTTCTATTGTAGTAAAGAGATAAAGTCTAAATGCTCATTTGAATTGAATTAGAACCAGAAGAGTATCAAAGCTAAAAATAATTTCATATAGCATGATACTCTACATGAGTATCAGAGATAAATCATGCTTTAAGATAAGAAAATCATCATAGAGTAATAGTGAATGTAATCAAAAAGGAATTTATGAATCAAAGATTAAAGAATAAAAAATACTCCCCATCAAAAGATGATTCGAAAAATTGATTTTCAATGAGTTTTCATAAACAAAAAGCTGAATTTAAAGATTTGAGCAAACTGAATTATGCAAAACAGCAAAGGAAGGAATACTCCCCCTCACTCATTGCACATTTTACATTCAATTTGCTGTCGCATATTACTCACTTAATTTACTCACTTAATTCTCCTATATCACTCATTGCACTTTTACTTAATTCTCCCCCTTTTTGTCAACATAAATAAAGGTTAGAGCAGAGGGAAAGAAGAAATAATCACAGAAATTTAGCAATTATAAAAAGAGATAACATCTAAAGACAAAGTATTGATGTAAAAATTCTATTCATTCATTGAAATAAAATTCATACATTGATACAAGTAAACATACAAGATAGTAGGCAAACATAAAAGCATACAGGAGTGCTGAAAAATAAGCTATCTATGCATAAAGACTATCCTAAGAAGATTCCTCGTCATCCAAGGATCCAATCTCGATCGATGTAGTATCAGTATAAGAACAAAATTGAGGCCACATGGGTCGAAGATCAGCAAGACTGGTCCTGGTCGTTCTCGATATGACACGACATCCTCATCCTTTACATCTAACATAAGTCTTGCCTCAAGTTGGTGTAAAAGAGGTAGAAGCTATGTAAGCAGCAGGAACTATACTGACCAGAATGGAAGTATCAAGAATAGTTTGAAGGAGCGTATGATCAAAGACAGGTCCTAAATCAAGATAGTGGAAACCAAGGGTATAGAATCCTAGTTCCCTGATAAGAGAGGATGTATGCAAAGATGGAGAATGAATGATAGGAGTATCAAAAGCTGATGGTATGACTGCAGTAGGTGCAGGAATGGAAGTTGGATGTGGATCAGATTTGGAAGGTGAGGATGATAGGATCGGAGTATGAAAGGATGCTCTAGATGGATCAATAATAGGACTCCTAGGAAGGTCAACTGCTACCTCTGGCACTGGCTTTGTCATCAGATCATCAAACTTAAACTCAGCAAGGTCAATCTCATCATCATCCAAATTCGATCCTGGAGCAGGTGGTGCAGGAGGTGAATCAGCTGGACCTGAAGGTGCAGGTGCTCTGCCTGAAGATGGTCTAGTCAAAGTAGGCAAAATGGCAAAGATGCCATCACTCAGTCCTCGATGGCTCTCCCTCATCTCCATATGAATCCTATCAACTCATTGAGGAATGATCATCACCTCAGTCTCAATGCGAGCGACCCTATCCTCTAAGCTATCCAAAGATCCAGGGATATCTATCTATGTTGGCTCAAACTGAGGAGCTGGCTCGGGCTGCACTGAAGGCTTGGGCTGTGTCTTGGATGTCTCTCTGTGAATATCAGATAGCCCTGCCTCTCCTGAAAAGATGAGCTCCTCCTCCACTACCTCATCATCTCTATCAGTGACCTGTCTAGATATGCATCATCTCCACTAGACTTTGACAAGCTGATACCCGATCCTATGCAAAGATCTAATGTCATAGATGTCTATGTGTAATAGCTACCTGTAGGGCTCATCGTCCATGACCACTCCATAAGCTCTAAATAGTAGTGTCAAATCCATTCTGTAGGTTAGACACAATCTCTGACTGATCGATGCCTCAATCAACTAGTGTACCATGAGTACCAGGAGGCATGCAGGAGTGTGCTTACTAAAGATACCATCACCAGAAGCTCATACTCTATGATGAAGTCGAATCGACCGGTCTTCAGAAAAAGGATCTGGGCAACTATATGGTATGGCAACCTTATCTCAGGCATTAGCCTCGAGGCTACAACAATGGCTCCCTTAGGAAGATCATATATCTCAAACATGCATCGGAGTCCACTGACCCTGTCAACTAGAGCATCCATAATTGATCCTCTCATGGGAATGTCCCATACTCTACTCAGAATCTCTGTTGATACAGGAACATCTCTGCCTCGGACCTGAGCAATCTAGCCATCATTATCTAGAGCAAGCAATCCATAAAACTCTCTAATCAGTCTTGGGTAGAATCTCTTTGATAATAAACATAATGAAGCCAAACTTGTATCCCTCAGCCACTGGCCTATCCTGAAGTGTTGCTGGTCTATGAAATCGAAGTCCACTCAGCGACCACCGATAATAGTCTTCGATCCCATTCTGTTTACTGCAGAAACTGGGGATCTAGCAGGAATATCATGCTCAACCGCTGCACTAGCCTCATGCCTTGCCTTAGTTCTTCTTTTTTCCTCTTAAATAGATGGTCTTGGATGATGGACAACTTACTTCCTAGGCCCCATTCCAAGGATACAATATAGAAATGCAAGAAGGGAAGAAACCTAAGGTTTCTATGGTAGAAACACAATGAAACAGAAAAAAGAATAATGGAAATATGAGAATGAATAGTGAAAGATTGAATAGAACCTATCCCAATCGAAGAATCGGTCGATTGAATCCAAGATTGTAGTGAAGAGGATGATGGAGCTCGGTTAGGGGATGAGTTGGCTCAAACTGGAGTGTGAAAATACAAGAAAAATGTCCGTTTTCCCTATTTTAGGTCAATTTGTTGCCGTTCAAGTATCGACTCATGACACAGAGTCAAGTGTCGACACTTCCAGGTGTCAACATTTCCAAGAGTTGACACTTCGACTAAAAATCAAAAAAAATGGGAATGGACCAATGATCAAAATAGGAAGGATTTCAAGAAATTTGAACAATATTAATAAGCAATTTTGATCAAACAAGGATCAAGGGTTGTGAAGAATTTGAAATTTCAAGCAAAAGGGTTGATGACCCCAAGTTCTCTTCTAATTATACTGAACTAATAAGCAATTTTGATCAAACAAGGATCAAGGGTTATGAAGAATTTGAAATTTCAAGCAAAAGGGTTGATGACCCCAAGTTCTCTTCTAATTATACTGAGCTAATCTTCTTGGAGAGGCTTAGTCAATATGTCTGCTAGTTGTATTCCAGTACTAACTATTTCAAGCATAATATCATTATTTTCAACATGATTTCTAATAAAATGATGCCTAATTTTAATATGCTTACTTCTAGAGTGCTGAACACGATTTATAGTTAAGTTTATAGTACTAGTGTTATCACATCTTATGGGGGTCTTAATTAGTTTGATTCCAAAATCTTTAAGTTGTTGCTTAATCCACAAGATTTGAGCACAACTTTCTATTGTAATATACTCAGTCTCAGCTATGGATAGTGCAATTGAAATTTGTTTCTTGCTAAACCAGGAGATTAAGTTAACTCCAAGAAATTAGTAAGTTCCACTTGTACTTTTTCTATCTAATTTACACCAATCAAAATCAGCATCAGAATATCCAATTAAATCAATAGATGAATCTCTAGAATACCACAAACTAATATCAATTGTACCAAATAAGTATTTAAATATGTGCTTAACAATCAACAGATGAGATTCTTTAGGATCAGACTAATATCTAGCACACATACAAACACTAAACATGATATCTGGTCTACTAGCAATTAAATATAATAAAGAGCCAATCATTCATCTATATAATTTTTGATCAATTGATTTATCATGTTCATCATTATCAAGTTTAAAAGAGGGGCTCATAGTTGTACCTGATGATCTGGTAGTCTCCATCCAAAACTTCTTTAAGATTTCTCTTAAATACTTAGCTTGGTGGACAAAGATTTCATCTTCGGTTTGCTTGATTTGAGTTCAAGAAAAAAGTTGAGTTCTTCCATCAAGCTCATTTCGAACTCTCCCTACATAAGCTTGGCAAACTCTAGACATAGAAGTTCATTAGTAGCACTAAATATAATGTCATCAACATAAATTTGTACTACTAACAAGTCATCATTTTCTTCTTCAAAAATAAAGTAGTGTCAACATGACCTCCAATGAAATCATTTTCAATTAGAAACTTGCCGAGTCTTTCATACCATGCTCGGGGTGCTTGTTTTAAACTATAAAGTGCTTGGCATAGTTTAAAAACATGATTAGGATGTACAAGATTTTCAAATCTAGGTGGTTGTTCAACAAATACTTCTTCGATAATAAAACCATTTAGAAAAGCACTTTTAACATCCATTTTAAATAATTTGAAAGTTCATAAAACATGCAAATGCTAAAAGTAATCTAATTGCCTCAAGTCTATCAAAAGGAGCAAATGTTTCATCAAAATCAATCCCTTCTTCCTGATTGTAGCCTTTGGCAAATAGCCTAGCTTTATTTCTAGTTACAATACCATTTTTATCTAATTTATTCCTAAATACCCATTTTGTGCCAATAATTGAAACATTAGATGGTCTTTCTATTAGAGTCCAAATATTGTTTCTTTCGAACTGATTTAATTCTTCTTGCATGGCATTTATCCAATTATGATATTTTTCAGCTTCTTTAAAATATTTTGGTTCAACTTGAGAAAAAAAAATAATATAATCACATTCATTTCTAATTGAAGATCTTGTTCTTATCCTTTTTGATGGATCACCTAAGATTAATTCCTTAGGATGTCCATGAGCATACCTCCACTCCTTGGGTAGATCTTGATGTTATGGTATGGATTGTATATCTTTTTCTCTTTCATTCTTGTCTTGATCTTCTTCACTTTGTTGAGAAGGTTGATCATCCAATGTCAGCTTCTTTAACTTTTCAGTACCTGCACATGCATCAGAAGTATCCTCTTTTATAGAGGATTTGTTAGCAGATTCTTCAAAGACTATATGCACAAACTCCTCTACTACTAAGGTTCTCTTGTTAAAAACTTTGTATGCCCTTCTTGATGTAGAGTATCTTAAGAAGATACCTTCATTAGACTTGGAATCAAAATTTTCTAAATTATCCTTACCATTATTCATGATAAAGCATTTACAACCAAAAACACAAAAATAATTTAAAGTTGGTTTTCTTTGATTCCAAAGTTCATAAGAAGTTTTCTTTAAAATCAGATGAATTAAAACATGATTTAAAATATAACAAGCAGTGTTAACTGCTTCAGCACAAAAATATCTTGGCAAATTATTTTCACAAAGCATAGTGAGTGCTATTTCTTCTAAAGTATGTTTTTCTTTCTACAACCCCATTCTGTTGAGCTGTACTAGGTGCAAAAAAATTATGTTTAATTCCTTTTTCATCGCAAAAGTTTTCAAAATCCTGATTATTAAATTCAGAACCATGATCACTACGAATGCAAATAACTAAAGTACCTTTTTTATTGGAAACTTTTCGGTAAAACTTCTTGAATGCTGAAAATGATTCATCTTTATGAGCAAGAAATAAAATCTATATAAACCGTGAAAAATCATCCACTATAACTAATCCATATTCTTACCTCCTAATCTAGATGTCCTAGTTGGTCCAAAGAGATCCATATGGAGTAGTTCTAATGGCCTAGAAGTTGTAAGAAAATCTTTAGGTTTAAAAGATGTTTTTACTTATTTTCTAAATTGGCATGCTTCACAAATTTTATTTTTCTCAAAACTAAGTTTTCGTAAATATCTTACTATATCCTTTTTGTATAGTTTTGATAGTAAAAATATGATTGCATGACCTAATCTACGATGCCAAAGCCAACTAGTCTCATTAATAGCGGAATTCATTACAACCAAGCATTCTTCATTAGGCAAAGATATATTATCCAAATCAACAAGATAGATATTACCATGCCTTTTTTCAATTAATTTCATTCCAATTTTATCAGGACTAGCAATCATGCAAAAAGATGATTCAAAAATAACTTGAAAACCTTTATCATAAAATTGACTAATACTAAGAACATTATGCTTTAAACCTTTAACTAAAAGAATGTTATCAATCCAAGTAGAAGAGGAGATGTGAACTTTATCAATACCAATGATTTTTCATTTACCATTATCTCTAAAGGTTACACTCCCTCCATTTATTGCTTCAAGAGAGGTGAATTGCTTCACATCTCCTATCATGTGCCCTGAGCAACCACTATCAAGATACCACAGTCTTTTATTTTCATTGGTTGCAAGACACACCTGCAAAATAAATTAAGTTTTATTTTTAGGTACCCAAGACAACTTGGGTCCTTTAGGGTTAGTATTAAAAGTGGTTCCTTTTGGAATCCAAATCCTTCTAGAATCATTAATTTTTCTTAAATTACATTGAAAAGCTTTATGACCTACTCTTTTACAAGAAAAGCATGTAATGCTAGATGATACAGGTATAAAGAAATTTTTGAAATACTTTTGCTATTTTTGAGGTCTATAACCTAATCCAGCTTTATTAAAAATAGCTCTTTAATTGTTTAAAAGAAGATTTAGCTTTTCAAAACTATATATGAATTTTTCAACAAACGGTTTTATCTTATCATGCACATCTTTATATTGCTTATTTTCTATTTCAAGATCTTTACTTTTCTTAAAAAATTCATTATTTGAAACAATTGCTTTAGGTATTTTTAAAACTTCATTTTTCATAGATAAAGTGTTGTTTTTCTTTTCTAAAATATCAATCTTGTTTTTCAAATCGTTGACTTCATTTAGAAGAGTAGTGTTTTCATGTGAAAAATTGTTTGCATGCTTTTTCAACTTTTTATTTTTAGAAATCATCACCTTATGGTCATGCATCAATTCATCAAATGCAATTCTTAATTTATCAAAAGTATAATCTATTTCAAGATTAGAATTTACCTCTTCTTCTTTCTGTTGTAGTGCCATGAAACATAGATTGGCGACTTCAGTTGATTCTTCATCTGAACTGGAGTCCTCACTGTCACTCCAGGTTGCCATCATTGCCTTCTTTCTAAGCATTTTTCTTGATTTCTTTAGGAGAGGGTAGTCAAAATTGTAGTGTCCAGGCTTCTTGCATTCAAAGTAGATAGGTACCTTTTTCTCCTTGTCCTTTTCTTTCTCCTTTTCTTTTCCCTTTTCTTTACTTGGTTGAAACTTTTTCTTGTAAGGGAATTTCTTTCTCCTCATGAATCTTCTAAATTTTCTTGCTATAAGAGCTTCCTCACTCTCATCATCTTCTTCTTCTGATTCTTCATTTGAGGATTCTTCTTGAGTTATAGACTTGAAAGCTATCCCCTTTTTCTTCTTGTCCAAGTCCACAGATTTTTGTTTCAAATTTAGCTCATAAGTTATGAACGATCCTACTAACTGCTCCAATGATAATTTGTCAACATCTTTAGCTTCTTGTATGGCTGTTATCTCTGGATCCCAAGATGTAGAAAGTGACCTGAGAATTTTGTTAACAAGATTGGCATTAGACAAAATTTTACTCTTTGGCTTCTTGTATGGCTATCACCTTTGGATCCCAAGATGTTGGAAGTTACCTGAGAATTTTGTAAACAAAATTGGCATTATACATAATTTTTTTTAAACTTCCTGTACCATTTACAATGTTTGTCAAGTGTACATGTCAATGATAGATTCATCTGGTTTCATGTGGAACATCTTATAAGTGTACACTAACATGTTAACCTTAGTGTACTTCACTTGATCAGTACCCTCATGGGTAACCTCAAATGTGTCCCATATTTCTTTGGTAGATGTGCATGTAGAAATCCTTTTGAACTCACTAGGATCCAATGCACATTAAAGGATATTCATTGCTTTTGCATTGATCTCGGATTGTGTAATGCCATTTTTGTCCCAATCCTCTTCAAGCTTTGGGATGGAAACAACATTAACCACGATCGAAGGAATATGAGGACATTTATCAACTACTTTTCATAAATTATAATCTATAGAGTGCATGTAAATTCTCATTCTAGTATTTCAATAAGTATAGTTTGTTCCATTAAAGAATGGAGGTCTATTTGAGGCTTGTCCCTCAACTACAGTAGTACCAAAGGGGGGCTATATAGAAATGTCCAAGAGTAGTTGAGGTTATTGGGTACCTAAAAATAGATCTTTACTCAAGGCAGTTAGACCTATATACCGAGAACGTGGCTCTGATACCACTTGTTGCCCAGTAAGCAACCCAAGAGGGGGGTGAATTGGGTTTCTAACAATTACTTGGAAGAATATATTCCAATACAAATATTAAATCAAGTGCTAGTGTGAGGTGAAAAAGTGTACTCTTAAAGAGTATGCAGCGGAAATATAAATGCAAGAAATATAAGAGCAAGTAAAGAAAGCTAGAGACAATCACAAACACAAGCTAAGTATAGTGGTTCAGTACTTTCCAATGCACCTACATCTACTCCCCAAGGTCCACTTTAGAATTTAATATAATCTCCCATGATTACAGTCGATTAGTTTTCTGGGTTCACTAATCAAAATCCCTTTTGGTTTTTACAAGGCACACCAAAAAAACCTCTTGGTTTTCAAAGGCTAACCAATAACCTCCTTGATTCTTGACTAGGCTTACCAAAAACCTCCTTAGTTTTCAAAGGCTAACCAATAACCTCCTTGGTTTTTAAAGGCTAACCAATAACCTCCTTAGTTTTGTTCTTAGGCTTACCAAAAATCCTTACAACAAAGATATGAGATGAAGTAAAGTAAACAAGAAAAGCTTTTTAATATAAAGCTGATATCTCTTTGAAGCTTGGAGAAGTTGCTTGTCTTGAACTTGATGAAGCCTCAATCAATGCTCAAAAGTGTTGGACTTGAATGCTTCTTGATGGCTTTGAATGCTTGGAGACTTTTTTTTGCTTGAAGGTAGTTGCTCTCAATGAATGGGAGTGAATGCACTTGCTTCTTTTTCTTTTTCTTATTCTCTTCTCATCTACTTTTATTTCAATTTAATTTGAATTACTTAAATACCATCCCAAGGTCTCAAAGCTAGTTTATGACCATTAGACATGAAAAACTAGCCATTGGGAGCCAAGAGAGCCAAGTTCTGCATTTGAAAAACTAGCTGTTACTGTTTCCAGAACTCCAAGTGTCGATACTTCAAGCTATGAGTCGACATTTAGGGTCGACACTTAAGTCCCATGAGTCGACACCTAGTTCCAAGTTCTTCATTGAAGCTCTCTGGAATTCTCAGGTGAGTCGACACTTCTTCAAGTGAGTCGACACTTGAGTCAACACTTGATATCCATGAGTTGACACTTCAGGCAACTCTTCAACTTTAGCATGTTCTGTAAGAAATTTTTCTCAGGCCTTGAGTCAATCCTTGAGTCGACACTTGAGTAGCATGAGTCGATGCTTCAGCCATGCCATTTGAAACTCTTTCTACGTGCTGACCTAAGTTGACACTTGCATTGCCATGAGTCGATGCTTGAACTATAAGTCGTCACTTGTTGAGATTTCTTCAAAAATCACTGAACTTCTGCTAAGGCCTTTTTGAGATAAACTCTTTAAGTCCTTTAAAGCATTTCTCAAGACTTAAGTTCATTTATAATTGATCTTTCATCTATATAAATGGCTTCATCATTTGACAAACAATCCAATTTAGTTATTTTGATGAGTACCTTTTTCTATTAAACACGCTTCATAAAATATGTTAGTACTAAACTTATACTTAAGTATTTTGCTTATCATCAAAATCAATAACAGAGTCAACAGGGAGGCAACCGAAGAATCTCATTTTTTTCTTCTTCTTTAGTATAATTACAGGAGCTTAGATGGACATATAATAGCCCAGGACTTCATGAGCCCACTACTTCATGAAGCCTTCTTCAACTCCTAAAGCACATCCACTCCAGTTGTACTCTTTCCTTTTTCTTCTATACAGATTGCACCCTTTATTTTCCTTTTCCATTAATGACAATGTTGATTAAGTTGGGGGGGAGAATAACTAATATAATTAAGTCCTCAAGTATGACTAGATGTAATTAGTTTTGTATACAAATTTTATCTCGATTTGAAGTTAATTAGGTGCCCTAATCATTGATTGATTAACGGCCTAGATAGCTTTAAGAATACTAAGGGACAAATCACTAAAAAAACTTAACAAATGATAGGGTGTTGACCAAATTAAATTTTGAAAGTGATTCTAGAACTCTCTCCCTTCTTATCTTAATAAAGAATCTGCTTATTGAGAGTTAGGATAGAAATGTTAAAAAGTCCTTAAAAAAAAATAGAGAGTCCGTCTAACCTCATAGCTCTTCTTGAAATCTTATTGAGTAACCAGGCCCCTTCGCCTAAGTAAGTATTATGGTTCGCATCAAAAGGTGAGAAGATCAAGAGATCTGTTAAGTAATGGAACTCTACAAAGTGACCGGGCCCCTTCGCTTATGTAAGCATCATGGTTCGTGTCAAAAGATGAGGATGCTAATAATTAAGAGGTCAAGATATTGCACTAGACTTCTCATAAAAAAAGAAAAAAGAAAGAAAGAAAGAAAAAGAATAAAAAAAGAAAAAAAGAAATAAAGAAGGAACAAAAGGACTAAAATGTAAAAAGATAACAAACCTGACTCAAATCGAGTTGGAGGATTTAAAGAGTAAGTGAGGGAGATAGTAATGAAGACCTCTAAAGATTTCTATGGTCAACACTGAATGATTAATTAGGTTAACTCATTAATTCAATGAAGAACCTCTTTAACAGTGTGACCAGGTATCAACCACCTTTAGGACTACCTATGTCAACTCTCAATTCAAGGATGGGTGTGTATACATAGCTAATTCATCTGTTTTACTCGAGGATGAGCAATGTTCAAGTTAGGGGATGTGATAATTATACTAAATACATATATAAAAGCATCAATTTAATAATTAAATTATCTTTATTTATATCAAATTGATACTTTTGTACATTATTTAAAGGAAATAGGACTGTCATTATGGAGAACTTAATTTTTGGAGTGCAACAGCATAAACAACACTCAAATCGAACTTCAAATGGGTCCGAAATTAAATTTTGAAAATTAATACAGGGAGTGCATGATTTTTGGAGCAATCGGTCCATGGTGGACCGACCACTTGGTCCACGAGAGGGCACTCAGTCCACAGGCAGCCATTATTGCTGGTCCACAAACCCTGTCCATGGACCATCTCTATCATTTCAAGCCACCAGTTCATCGAAGACATCCCCCACCATCCCCCTCATCGCCGGGACCCTCATCATGGCCGGAGAACTCAACGGAGAGCTTTTTCTGGATTGTCCCACCGGTCATCATCCTCTTAGCCTCAGCTCATTGCTGTCCATCACACCACCACTAGCTCACCATGCTCGAAGCTGCCTCGCTGCCCGTCACCACTGTCCTACCACTACTCTACCTGTTCCAAGCTCTCATACTGCCGGCTGTCCTCTTCCTCCCTCCACTATCCCTCCATTATTTGGTTTCTGATGTGGGACTAATATGCATGCAATTATTTTTTTGTGTTTTATATGTGGGGTTAAGAGATTAATTCCCAAAAATTGGATCAAAATAAGTCATAAGGAATTCTATATTAATTTTAGAAGTCAAGCATGCAGATTAGGACCTAGAAAAACAATAAAGAAGGATTGTCGAGGCTGAGAAGCCTCGGTTAGGGCAAGTTCTCCTACAATAAAATTACTGGTGGCAGAGGGGGTGCACCTGACAATGTTTGAGGTGCCCGATGAAGATCGCAGTGAAGGGATCTCTTGTTCCTTGATGGATGCAGCCTGGAAAACCGAGCCAAAGACCCACGGATACCCAGCTTTCTGCTCGGTGGTTTGATTGAGGCTTGGCTGGAGTCGTTGGATTCGTAGGAACTCGGGGACCTGCAAACAACCTGTCAGGGGTTAGAAAACTCACAAAGGAACAAGGAAACAAGAAAAAAATAGCAAGGGGAATAAAGTTTTGGAGGGGGACGGCCAGGGCTCTAGAAGGATGGTTGGCAGCAGGAATCCTGTTGCAACACCGGGAAGACGAAACTACCAACAAAACCCCTTAAGCACAAAGCAGGGTAGCATAAAGCAATAGAAGAAAACTCAAGTTTAATTCATATATCAAAATCAATCTCATACAAGAGACTAGGGTCCTTTAAATAGATCCTTAGTCTTGGGCCTCAAGTAAGGGTACATTAGACATTACATAAGAATCCTTTTCCTTCTCAAGCCCTAGCTAGAAAATAAGGAAACATTAGGTAGAAAAAATCCCTAAAAATTCTCTTGACTTGGTCAACACTCCAAGGACACCTAGGGGGCCGTGTTGGGCTTCTAAGAGCAGTAAGGGACCGACCTAAAGGGGCTCGGGTGCATGGGCTTGGGCCTCTGGAAGCTGTGGTGGCATGGTAGCTAGGTAACAGGAATATTCCCTGGTATCTTGCTTCTTAAGGGCTTGGGCCTGGTGCCTGGGCTTGATTTCTTTGGACTAGGATGATAATGGACCTCTGGAATCATGGATGCCCTAGTCTATGAATATACTTTGGCATCTGGAAGGGAATCTGGTCATCTGGAAGGCATCTACAAGGAATCAATGTTTCTGATTTTCTACCTGGGGTCTTCAAATCTTCAAACTGGGTTGGACTTGGGCTATACTTCTATGTCTTCAATCTGGTTGGACTTGGTCTTCACTTGTATGATGTAGTCTTGAGTTTTCAGTGTACTTGAACAGGACTCAAGAAAAATAAAATTAGCTCAACATGAGCTGACTAGCATTGGACTAAACTAGCTCAACATGAGCTGACTAGTACAGAACTGAAATAACAACTCAAAAGACTCAATTAACAACTAAAATGGGCTTAGATGGGCTAAGCCCTTATTACAGATGGACTCATAAATTATTGATCAATCCATAGAGGGTTGAAAAGCCTCTATCTTATTCGGGTGCCTCTGGTGTCCCCACCAATTCTCCCAGGATGAAAGGAACTCGACCCTATCGAGTGAAGATCAGGCTGGCTCACATATCTCTCGAGGAGGTCTGGGTTGAGGCGCTACAAGTCCTCTCGAGAAATCCATGAATCATCCAACTCTGGCCAACCTTGCCATCAGACCAGGAAGCATTGATAGCTGCGACCCCGGGTCATCATGGCTTGATCGTCCAGGATACGCTCGATCCATTCTCCTCTCTCAGGCCAATTTGTTAGTGGACACTCTAGGTTAGGGTCACTCATAACAGGAGGGGATAGATCCAAAAGCCTCACTAGGTATCACTGCCGGTTCCCTGTACTCAACCAGGTTTGTAATATTGAAGGTAGAACTAATGCCCAAATCCAAAGGCAAGTCTAACACCTAGGCATTTGATCCAACCTTCTCTATCACTTTAAAAGGTCTGGCTCTGCAAGCATGAAGCTTCTTTTAGGCCTAAGCCTAACGAAGATAGAATCCACTACATCAAATTCTTTGGTCCATCTTCGGGAATTAGCCAGTTGTTTCTAAATTAGTGCAGGTGGTGAACATGCTGGACACATGCAGACTCCTAACAAGATGATGCAAAGGACTCAAACATACACCTAACAGACTCAACATTGCATTCCTATTGAAGGAAATCTTATTGACCTCTTTGGATCTAAACCTAACAGATTATAGGTTCTCTAGGTTTGATCCTAGCTTGACATGCACATGAAAATTTACAATGGGCTCCTAGCAAATTTCAAAGGGTATGCTAGAAGTATAATGCAAACCTAACATGCGTAATGAATGCATGCATTATGCTAATCTCAACTAAATGCAATCTAATGATCCTAGAAATGCTAGAGGTGTCTGGAAAGGGCAGAAAATAGGAAGTGGGTTCAGAATTAGTCAGGTAGGGTAGGGAAAAAGATTCAAGGTTAGTTGGATAAAGTAGGATAAAAGAAGGGACGTCAGGGACTAATCCTAGACTAATGAGGCTAACCTTACGGGGTTGCTGTATATCTATGGGGTTTACATAATGGAAGGATGGGTTATTAATCTCAGGGAAGAGGTCCTTAATAGGAACTATAAGAGGAGGCTCATCCTGAGGGTACTGATTCAAAGAGATCAGGTCCTTAATAAATTCTTCAGGTTCTTATATTTTAGGACTAGACTCTATAACTTGGCTCTCCTCTATGGTTTCCTCAAGTAAGGCTCTAGCAGCAGTACCTTGTTCTCTTCCTCTAATTGTTCTTCCACTATAGCTTTAGGTTGGATGTTGTCAAGGTCAACTAGCTCTGAGTTGGTTTCTACTTGGGTATCTACTGGGTCAGCCAATTCGAGGTCTACTAAAGGTGTCTCCTCTTCTCCCTCATACTCATCCACTAAGCTCGCATTAGCTTCATACACTTCTGCGTTAATGTAAGCCTTGTGAATTTAAAAAATGGTTGGAAAAGGTCGGCTATGGGAGAATTGGCTAGGTTCTGGTCTCTGATTATTGGTACTACTTTTAGTAGGTTCAGGTTGCCTAAGAAGTAGTGTCTCACTACTAGGTTCATATTTAGGGATACTAATCCTATGGGGTTCAAGTTGACTAGGGGAAGCATGATTATTACTTGGCTGATACCTAGGGGTTATGGGCTCTCTTGGCTCATAGGATTTGGGGTCATAAGATCTATAGGTTGTAGGTATACTAGGCTTATAGGGAGAGGGTGCAGAGGATCTAGAGTCATAGGATCTAGGTTCATAGGTTTTGGGTACGTAGGTTCTAGGTTCATAGGATTTGGAGTCGTAAGATCTATAGGTTGTGGGTAGTGTGGATAATGGTGGCTCGGGTTTGGATCTAGCCTGGGTCCTACGGGTTCTCTCTAGGATTCCTAGTCGGGCATCTAGTTGATCAAGTAAATTATGAGTTCGGGTATCGGATTGAGTCATCTCGGTAGTCATCTAGGTAGTCATCTGGGCCATTTGGTCTATAAGGGTCTGAATCTTGGCTTCCCGCTTATCCATGGGTTCAGGGAGATGGTGAATGAGATGGGACTCCTGATCTAATGCTCATGCAAGACTCGATTAAACCAACTATTGCTCTCTAGACCTAGAGTCCAAAACTAGGTGCTCAATCAGGGTGGCAAACTAGCTTATGTAACCTTGTACTCAGCCAGGCAGGTGTAAGGGGATTGTTAGGTCCCTGATTGCCAATCCTAGACAAAAGTCAAAGATTGGCCAGGTAGGCAAACCAGCACACAAGCCCTTCGGTATAGAATCCCTAAACCACCATTCTAGACACCAAGCACAAGACACACACAAGTTAGCTTGACACAGTGATCTGACACTTAGCCCGGACCCGACCAGTTGGTGTCCCTAGCCCACTAGGGCAAATTAAATCTAGTTAATTTTAGGTTAAGGCTTGGGACCGAATGCAGGGGATGTGGTTTTGGGCTAAGGAGAGGTTATCAACTCCTCCCCTTATCTGGAATAGCAAGAATGTCCTTCAAGGTAGATTATGCAATGATGGCAGGCAAATGAGGATGCAAAATACGATTTAGATATTTTTTTGGTGTTTTTTTGGAGAATATGTATTGTTTTTTTATTTTGGTATTTTTTTAAATAGAAGAAAACTTTCAAATTATGGTTTAATATGTAGAAAATATACTAAAATTAAAATATATGCAAAAGAGATACTAAACAAAACCTTAAACCTTCCAAAATTGTCTTGCTGAAAAACAGAGCCAAAAATTTACAGGCTATATTTTGGCTTGTAGAAATTGCACAGACCGAAAACAAATCTGAAAAAATTCTGTAAAATAAAATGAATTGACATGAATCTATAAAAATAAATATCAGAATTTTTGGAATTCTGAGCAGGGAGAAATAACTAAAATAACAGAGTATATATAGACTGAAAAAATGCAGAAAATAAGCCCTAATATAAGCTCTGATACCAGATGATGCGGGACTAATATGTATGCAATTATTTTTGTGTGTTTTATATCTGGGGTTAAAAGATTAATTGCCAAAATTGGATCAAAATAAGTTATAGGGAATTCTATAGTAATTTTAGTAGTCAAGCATGCAGATTAGGACCTAGAAAAGCAATAAAGAAAGATCGCCGGGGCTGAGAAGCCTCGGTTAGGGCAAGTTCTCCTACAATAAAATTACTGGTGGCAGAGGGGGTATACCTGACAATGTCTGAAGCACCCGATGAAGATTGTAGTGAAGGGATCTCTCATTCCTCGATGGATGCGGCCTGGAAAACCGAGCCAAAGACCCACGTATACCCGGCTTTCTGCTCAGTGGTCCGATTGAGGCTTGGCTGGAGTCGTTGGATTCGTAGAAACTCGGGGACCTGCAAACAACCTGTCAGGGGTTAGAAAACTCACAAGGGAACTAGGAAACAAGAAAAAAATATCAAGGGGAAAAAATTTTTGGAGGGGGGTGGCCAGGGATCTGGAAGGATGGTTGGCGGCAGGAATCCTGTTGCAACACCAGGAAGACGAAAGCACCAACAAAACCCCTTAAGTACAAAGTAGGGTAGCACAAAGCAATAGAAGAGAACTCAAGTTTAATTCATATATCAAAATCAATCTCATACAAGATACTAGGGTCCTTTAAATAGACCGTTAGTCTTGGGCCCCAAGTAAGGGTACATTAGACATTATATAAGAATCGTTTTCCTTCTCAAATCCTAGATAGAAAATAAGGAATCATTAGGTAGAAAAAATCCCTAGAAATTCTCTTGACTTGGTCAACACTCGAAGGATGCCTAGGGGGGCGTTTTGGGCTTCTAGGAGCAGCAAGGGGCCAGCCCAAAGGGGCTCAGGCGCATGGGCTTGGGCCTCTGGTAGCTGGGGTGGCCTGGTAGCCATGTAACAGGAATATTCCCTGGTATCTTGCTTCTTAAGGGCTTGGGCTTGGCGCCTAGGCTTGATTTCTTTGGGCTAGGATGCATATGGACCTCTGGAATCATGGCTGCCCTGGTCTATGAATATACTTTGGCATCTGGAAGGAAATTTGGACATCTGGAGGGCATCTGCAAGGAATCAGGGTTTCTGATTTTCCACCTGGGGTCTTCAAATCTTCAAGCTAGGTTGGACTTGGGCTATACTTCCATGTCTTCAATCTGGTTGGACTTTGTCTTCACTTGCATGATGTAGTCTTGAGTTTTCAGTGTACTTGAACAGGACTCAAAAAAAATAAAATTAGCTCAACATGAGCTGACTAGCATTGGACTGAACTAGCTCAACATGAGCTGACTAGTACAGAATTGAAATAACAACTCAAAAGACTCAATTAACAACTAAAATAGACTCGGATGGGCTAAGGCCTTATTAC
This sequence comes from Areca catechu, assembly GCA_021397845.1. Lineage (NCBI taxonomy): Eukaryota > Viridiplantae > Streptophyta > Magnoliopsida > Arecales > Arecaceae > Areca > Areca catechu. Next base: position 112,250,783 of record CM038043.1, read on the forward strand.
AGATGGACTCATAAATTATTGATCAATCCACAGAGGGTTGAAAGGCGTCTGTCTTATTCTGGTACCTTTAGTGTCCCCACCAGTTTCCATCTCCGTTGATCGGCTGCCAATGCCACCGTCGGCCACCTCATCCACTAACATTCGCCCACCATTGGTCACCCTGCTCCACCCACAGTTTCTGCCCCTCAAGAAAGCCACCTGCAAGCTATCGGCCCTCTTTCATTCCTCCTCACCATCGACCATCATCTCTCTCCACCATCATCTTCTTCCATTGCCCCCCATTGAGCACCTCCACCGTCTGCCGGTTACATCTCTATGCTTGATCAGAAGAGGAGAAGCGGAGATCTGGATCATGAAAGGGATATGCCCTACAAGCCAATCTATGTTGTATCTCCCAAACCATTGTAATTGATAATATTCTAATAAAGGCATTATTTTTCATCATACGTTGTGTTTATTATTATATGATGAACCCCATAGATTAGGGCTATGATTTTAGGATTATGATGAGATCATACCAGTGGGACCTAAAGTCTTAAAACCTTAATCTAAAATTTTCCTAGTCAAAGGAACCTTGAGTAGGGGATCAGGGTTTTTCCGGTAAGACTAGCACATCCTATGTATACTGAATAGGGTGACTTCTCTCACAGTCACTTGTGTATGACACTAATACTAGGATGTGGGTGCTCATTAGAGAATGAGTTCACTGATATGATCCAACTTGAGAACATCTAATGGAGTCTTAGCTACATGTCAATAGAAGGTTCTCATAGTGGGAGTGGTACAAGTAATCCTTTGACCTAAGACTGCCATAAGTACCTTATGTACATGAAACCATGCTTTGGTTCAATTCTAATCATGACACTGAGTCATGCACAGGATTGATACTGGGAATGGTGAATTGGATATGAAGGTAATGAGTAGGTCAACAAGGAATCGATCACTCTTAGTAAGAGGAGATTGCATCCAGCTAGTTATCAATCGGATGATGATTCAGGGAATCTTTGATCAAAGTAAAGATATTATAGATGATTTCTAATATCAAGATAATTGTATCATCAATATAAGTTTGAGCCAGAAACGAATATAATATTGGAGTTGACATATATCCATATCCATAATTATATTCTAGGTGCAGGCTGATAGAAGGATTTAATTGTATGGGTATTTTTGGTATTTCACCAGAATTTTCATATCTTCCGGGTAGACATGACACGTTGCTAGACGTCAATCTTGTCTTGTGGGTTGATTAAATTGAATGATCACTTATTAGGAAGAGTCCTAATTGATCATAATCGGGTAAGCCCGGTTTGACCTAAATCGATTAAAAGGAGTTCTAATCAAATTAGGTCAACTTGTATTCGAACCCACTGCTGGCTAGATGTGGAACCCAATGGATCACACACTTAAGAGAATTGATTAAGGGTTTAATTTTGTAATTAAATCATTTTGCATGATGACACTCTAGCAGGTGTTGCAAATCCTAGCTTCTATTCGAATTAGATTCGAATTAGGGTTCCGGATTGGTTCAATTTGGGTTCTAATTGGATCTAATTAGACCCTAATTGAGTTTATAGGGATTATGGCTAACCCTATTGGCTAACCAAGTATCTAGGCTAGCCCCTCCACCCGCTCCTTTGAGTTTTCATGCTAAAATGCCAAGAGTCCATGCACTAATTGACTCTTGGCGCGCCATTTGGAAGAGTCCATGGTGCATGGACTCTTGGTGCGCTCCATATAATTCTCCGATGTTTTTATATGGGGCGGCATTCTTTCTCTCCTTTAGCACCTCAGATGTGCCCCCTTGGATGGGAATCTAATGGTTGATGGGTTTTTAAGAAAGGAAGAAAGCACTTGTTGCTTCCCGGTTGCGCGAAATAACATCTCTTCAGAGATTTAAATTCGTGACTCCTTTCTTTTAAAAACATCGCGACTTTTCCTTTAAGAAAGGCCGTGGGATTTAATCTAGAAGGCCGTGAGAAGGAGGGAAGGGACGTGAAAAAATGAGAAGGGCGTGAGAAGGAGTTTACGGAGAGAAGTGTGGGCTCCTATCCGAAATCTATTTAAGGGGTCAGGAAAAATCAGAACCGTGTAATGCATTTATTTTTCTTCTTCCTCTCTAAAAGACTCTTTCCCTCTTTTCTTGTTTTACATTGTTTCCTTTACAGAGGACACCTCTGTCAAAACTCTGTTGCTGAACAAGAATAAAAGAGAAGGTCTTCGACGTTAAAGGAAAGAAAGAGTTCTGATTTTATTCTTTCTTTTCTTTCTTACATTAAGACATTCTTTTCTTAATTTCTCCTCCAATTTAAGACAAGCCTAAATCCTCTTAGGACAAGGTCTTATCCTCAAGACAAGGGTGTCTTAGAGGGTCAAGGTCTTAGTGGAAGGAGGAGAAGAGATCAAAGAAAGGGAGGCAACCTCTTGTGTGGAAGAATTCTAGCCATAATCTGAAGAATTGAGTTCTAGGAAGAAGAACTCAATAGGAGGAACCATTGGACAAGAAGATAGTGTTCTTGATCATTGTTCTGTGTGGATCACCATCAGAGGGCGGACACCTGGACGCCTGGTGAATTCAGTTAGCCCCATCAACTTCAAGTTTGTTGGAATAAGCGATTACAGGTTGGTACCCTAATCCTAATTTGCATAGATATGCTTGTCATATGTTCTTGTCTTATTTAAGGAGTTCCTGGTTTAGGATTTTTGGTGTGAATTTAGTTTCAATTTTGAAATTACCCTTCCATTGCGTTGCACCGGAACCCTACAGATCGGAGTAGGAGACCAGGGGATTAGGGATTCGAGAGTCCCTCTGATCATCGTTTGCTAGAGAAGGAAGAGGAGAGTCGATCATCTCATCCTGCCACACATCGGATGGCCAAAATTTCTCGCTATGATATTCAGCCAATCTGGAGCCTGATTGAGTCCAAATTTGACCAAGATGAAGCCCTCAATGAGCTCTATTTAAAGGACCCCTAGGTTATGATAGAAGGAATCTTGGAGAGAGGAGTATGGTACAAGGTAGGAGGTCCAGCTTTAGATTACAGGTTGGCCTCTAAGAGTGAGGCTTCTCAGAGGAGAAGCTATGCCATCTACTCCATCTTCAAGCCTACATCGATCTCAAGATCAAGATCCAAGGAGGAAGAAGAAGAGGAAGCCCGGTTCACTCCACGAATTATGACAGAAGGAGGTGACATGACATCAACTAACTTCCCGACGAGGCTGTGCCAATCGACTTCAATATCTTTGTTCATTTTTTTTTAGTTTTTTTAATTATTATTTTGAATTTTTTGCAATTGAATTCTTCTTTCAATTAACATAATATCTATTTTTATGCACTTTAAATTCCTATTATTTACTTTCTCACAAGTAGATGCCAAGATCCGACTAGCAGATCAAACATACTGAGTTTTACTTTTCTTTTTCATGTTTAAATTTTATTCTCCCGGCTTCAAAATCTTTTTCTTTATTTTATAAAAATCAAGGATTTCAAAACTCTCCCAAGCATTGCCTTCTCCATGGATTGGACCCGACTCATCTTATCTACCTATTCTTTATTGGTTAGAAGTCAGTTAATTAAACTAATAGCCACGGTGTCTTAATGAGAACATCACGGTCTATCAATAGGGCATTCGATTCTTCTTTCCAACAGCCTTCTTCTGTTTTCCCTTTCCCTTCCCTCTCTGACTTCTCATCCACTCAGAGATCTCTACACGGCTTCCACCACTGCTCCCTTTTCCTATATCTACCCAGCCTTTTCCCATTTTTACTTTTCCTTCCCATCAACCTAGCCTCCATTACCCATCTACTACAAAGCTACAGAGCCTCCCTCTATTCTATCAAATCTCCACACCCTAATTCTATCCCAATCACCATGACACCTCTACATTCTCTCATTTCTGCTACTACCCGGTCCTTCTTCCAACATGAAGATGTCAATGGGGAGTTCATCCATGGAAGGCTAGATCTCTAGTTATTCGGCATTTCACTATAGTGCTTGATAGGTAGTGTTCTATTATTTTTATTTATTTTTATTTGTACTCTTTCTCTATGAAATAAAAGTATGGTTTTAATTGTTATAAGTTTTTTGTGAGTGATCTATGCTTTTTAGATGAATCATGCTCTATGGCTCCAATACATACTCTTAGAATAGATCATTTTAAAATATAAATTCTTTTACTTTATATACATCTTATCTTGACAAATCAATACTTCAAGAAAATGGGCCGTGATCTAATAGGTACGGGTTATGATCTTCATAGACAAATTATATCTTGATAGGTGAAATATAGTACTCACATAAAAAAAGAGTACCAGCTATCTACCAAGGAACCCATTGAAATCATGAGGCTTTTCTTTTCTTTTTCATTAGAATCTCTTTTATTTTATTATTCTAGTTAAATAGTTAAATTACTTTTATTGTTCTTTGAAATCACTATTGAAAAAACTACTTAAAGTCTTGATAGATTCGATCCTCACACCTACTAATCTATGTAAGAATAGTGGAAACAAGGTATTATAATCGGTGTGTCACAACATGCATCAGATTTTTTGCACCATTGCTAGGACTTTTGGCATGTTATTTTGAAAACAAATCAAATCAAAAAAATATGAATAAATAAAAATAAAAATTTATAATTATTCTTTATCAATCTTGAGTATCTTGATAAAAGGTTGCCCTGGTATAACATTAAGTTATGTTGAATGGTTGCCCTAGACCTAAAAAGGTTGAACAGACTTAAAAATACTAAAAAAAATATTGACATATCATAAATTATTAGGAGATTGAAGATTTAATCATAAAATTTAAAATATATAATTAATCTAATTTTGATTATGTGCTAATCATTAACTTTGGACATCTTATTTGTTGCATTGCATTTCTTTATAATTAACTTTAATGGCATAACCCATTAATTAGATAAAGTTGGGGTGTTGATCACCCTTTCTTGGCCCACAAATCATCATCCTGCATTTGCATTGACCTAGGTTTTAATTGTTAAAATCAATTAGACATCGGCCCTAAGAATTTAAAACTTGATAGGACTAGGAAGCCCTGGAGTTGGACTAGGTTCAGATTGGTTAATTGCTCAGTGTCTAAGATAAGTGGTTTAGGGACAAGAGCCCGAAAGATGGTAGTTCTTTATTTGGTTCCATTTGCTACCTGGCCAATTTAATTAGTATCTAAGGTAAGCAACAGGGGGACCCCCACCAACCTTACACTTATCTGGCCAAGTCAGTTAGATAATTTTAGGCTTGGAGTGCTTAAAGATAATCTTGGAATAGTTAGGAGCTATCTAACTTAGATTAACCCTTAGATAGAATTAATTAGATTGCATCGCTTATTTGCAAAAAAATAATTAAAATAACTCTCATCTATTGTCTCTAGTCTAGGACTCTCTTAGGATTCTTCTCTTTAAACTTTCTTTCATTCTTCTAATTAATTAAAACAAATATTATAAAAAAATCTAAACTACTGTTTGCTTTAGCATACTATTGTCGAGTGTATGCTAGGTAATCAATCATTAGAACCTAAAATAGTATCCCTAGATCTAGAAATAGACCAAACTTTTAAAGCAAACAGATCATGAATCATGGACCCAAATCACAAGACTGATCCACCATGGTAATTGGAGTACTTCATATACCTACTCTCCTTGTATCAAGTACCTCTAGTAGAGGTTGTCCAATATGAAATTAAGTCTAATGTGATTCAAAAGTTACCTTCTTTTTATGGACTTATGAGGACCCTTACAAACACCTAGATGAGTTTCTTGAAATTTGTTCAATGGTAAAAACTTAAAACTTATTTGATTATGCTCTTAGACTTAAGTTGTTTCCTTTTATCCTTAAAGATAAGGCCAAGTACTGGTTAAACTCCTTAGGCACTGTAACAATTTCAACATGGGACCAACTCTAGAAGGAATTCCTTAGAAAATACTTTTCTATAGGAAAAATTAATCAAATCAGAAAAAAACATAACAAGTTTTTTTGTAGATAGATGGAGAGATGTTTCATGAAACATGAGAGAAATTAAAAGAACTAATTAGGAAAAATCCACACCATGCCATACCCAAATAGCAATTGGTCTAGTGCTTTTATGACGGTCCATTAGAATGGCACCTACAAATGGTTGATGTCTCATGTGGTGGGACCTTCATGCTAAAAAATGAATATGAGGCATGGCAGCTTTTCGATACACTGAGTTAAAACTTGTTGCATCATATGTTAGCTACTCGTAGAGATCCTCTCATAGGACCTAAGAGAGATAGAATGTATGAAGTAGATGGAATGTATGAAGTTGGTCATTCTATAGATATATATAGCTAGGTGGATGAATTGTCTCAAAAACTTGACCAAATTCTACACCCACCTACTCAAGTTCATGATCTTTGCATCATTTGTTCAAGTCTCAACCATTCGATTGGTGATTGCCAAGCCATAAACTAATTTCTTGAGCTTATTAAGGAGCAAGCCCTCCAAGCCCAAACCCAAATGACTCTTAGACCAGGAAATGCTCCATACTCCAATACTTATAATCTAGGCTAGAGAAATCATTCAATTTTTTCTTGGAAACCATAACCTGTTGTCAACCCAGCATCAATCAAACCTAATCATCAAGAGACCTAGTTTAAAAATATGTTGTATTCACAATACTAGAGTACCCCACAACCCCAACCTCCACCTAGCAATCACATTCTACCTTTGAGAAAAAAGTGCTCGAAGCACTTAAGGGGATAGAAATGAACACTCAACTGCTTCACTCACACATACAGTCTACCACAAAGCTAGAAACCTAGATAGGTTAGCTAGCTATAGCTTTCAATAGGAGGGAGGAAGGCAAACTACGTAGCTAGCCTATCAGTAACCCAAAAGGGCAACACATGGCTGAGATTTCCACTGGTCCTCATACTTTTCAAGAACATAACAAATTAGTCACAACCCTTAGAAGTGAAAAAACTTTAAGCTAGCCTGAGATAACTCAAAAACTAGAGTTGGCTAAGCCAGAAAAGAAAACATTGAAGAAAAAGAGAAACCCAGTAGCCTAGCACCTATATTTAAGGCTCAATTTTCTAGTGCTTTAGATCCCCTTCATCTTTAGATAAGAAGGGTCTAAAAATGAATGAGATGCTTAGGATATTTAAACAAGTTTAGATAAACTTACCTCTTCTTGGTGGCTTCAAGTAAGTTCCTACTTATGCCAAGTTTCTTAAGGACCCGTGCATGCGAAAACATAGATCTAAAGCACATGTACAAAAGAAAGTCCAACATACTGAACAAGCTAGGTCTTCAAACATGCAGCTCCACCCAATCTCAAAGACCCTAGCACCCTAATTATCTCATGTGTAATAGGGGCCTAACCATTAAGAAAGCTCTTTTAGATTTGGCAGCGAGTGTTAACCTTCTTCCAAGCTCAGTATATGAACTCTTTAGTTTTGGAGAATTAAAATATACATCAATTACCCTTCAACTAGCTGATCAATCTATTAAAGTACCACATGGAATGATAGAAGATGTGTTAGTCAAAGTTGATGAATTTTACTTTCTTATTGATTTTCTAGTCCTCGATATAAAATATGGTGGTAATTATAGTCAAATCCTGATTATTCTAAGTAGACTATCCTTAGCAACCACTAATGCTTGCATTAATTATAAGACTGGAGCCATGGATGTATCATTTAGGAAAAAAAAGCTAAGGTTGAATGTTTTTAATGCTACTTTGGGACCACCTATAAATGATTTTGGTGAAGTTAATACCTTAGAAAAGCTTGTAGAAGAAGCTGAGCCCACTATCCTATTATAAGATCCTTTACATGCATGTCTGGCTTATGTCAATGAAGATAACTTTTATATAGATGGATGTATGAGAGAAGTGAGTGCTATATTAGAGCCATCCAATACAAAGACTACTCCCCCATGGACTGAAAAATATGAATAACTACCGATTCAATCGAGCACTTTAGTACCATCCGTAGAAGCACCACCTATCCTAGAGTTAAAGCCTCTTCCTGTCATACTAAAATATTCTTTTCTTAGACCAAATGATACCCTCCTGGTAATCATTATATCTATCTTAACCACTGATCAGGAAGACAAACTATTAGATGTACATAAAAAACACAAAGAGGCCATTAGATGGAAATTGCCAATCTAAAAGGTGTTGATCCTTCTATTTGCATGCATCACATTCATTTTGAAGCTGAAGCTAAGCCACATAAGGACATACAATATAGGCTAATCCAAATATGTGAGAAGTTGTTAAAAAGGAAGTCATAAAGTGGCTTGATGCCGACATTATCTACCTAATTTTGGATAGCCAATGGGTCAGTCTAACCCAGGTAGTACCTAAAATGTCAGGTATTACTATAGTAGAGAATGACAAGGGTGAGCCAATTCCTACCCGTACAATAACTAGTTAGAGAATGTGTGTAGACTATCAATAATTGAATGCCGTCACTAGGAAAGATGACTTTCCTTTACCTTTTATTGATCAAATCTTAGAATGGCTAGCAGGATAGAGTTTCTTTTGTTTCCTAGATGGATATTCAAAATATACTCAGGTCCTATTATTCCCTACCAATCAAGAAAAGACCACCTTCACTTGCCTATTTAGAATGTTTGCCTTTAGATGAATGCTGTTCGATCTCTATAATGCACTAGCTATCTTTCAGTGATGTATGTTGGCCATTTTTTTTGGTATGGTTGATAAATTCCTTAAAGTTTTTACGGATGATTTTCTTATGTTTGTTTCTACATTTGATGACTACCTTCAGAACATAACTAAGATAGTTAAATAATGTGTGGAGACAAATCTGGTTTTAAGTTAGGAGATGAGCTATTTTATGGTTCGTGAGGGTATTGTGCTCGGACATATTATTTCGGAGTGAGGGATTGAAGTAGACAAAGCTAAGGTCAAATTAATCTCAAAACTACTTTCCCTAACCTCAATTAGACAAGTACATTCTTTCTTTGGCCATGTAGATTTCTATAGCATTTCATCAAGGATTTTGGTAAGATTTCACGACCCTTATGTAATTTGCTTGCCAAATTGTTTTTTTTTATTTTAATAAAGATTATCTATCTGCTTATAATACTCTTAGAACTGCTTTAACCATAAATCAATTAATAAGCCTCCTAATTTGACCCTACCCTTTGAAATCATGTATGATGTTTTTGATTATGCTAAAGGGGAAGTTTTATGGTAGAGACTTAATTGAAAACTGCATGTAATTTATTATACTAGCAAAACTCTCTCAGATGCTCAATTGAATTATACTACTACTGAAAAGGAGTTACTTGCAGTTGTATTTGCCCTTAAGAAATTTTGATCATATCTATTTAGGTCTTGAAAGAAAAGTGCCCTAAAAGCCAATCTTTGTAAGGGAATTTTTATAATATTCCAACTCTTGTATGATATTGTTGTATTAATAAAGGCATTTTGTTTCATCATACTGCTGTGTCTTAGTTAAAAATTATGATGAATCCCACAGGTTAGGACAAAAGAATTAAGGTAATGATGGAAATCATAACGGTGAGACCTAAATTCCTATAAACCCTAATCTAATATGTTCCTAGTCGTTGGATCATCGATTCGGGGATCGATGCTTCTAGAAAGACTAGCTTATCCTATGTATGCTCGATGGAGAGGGTGGTTGGTCTCGCAACCACTTGTGTAGAGACACTAATACAAGGATAAGGGTGCTCATTAGAGAATGAGTTCACTGAACTGATCCACATCAAGACTATCTTATGGAAGTCTTACTACTTGTCAAAAAATAGTTCTCATAGTGGGAGTTGTGCAAGTGATCTTTATACCTGAGGTCACCATGTTTTTTTATGAACAATAAGCCATGTTTTGGTTCATACTTATTCATGACATTGAGTCATGTACGGGGTGTTCTCAGATATGGTAGAAGGTGTATGAAGGATGTGAGTGGACCAACAAGGAATTGATAATTCCTAGTAAGAGAAAATGTTATCCCAAGTAATCTTTTCAAATGATGACTCGAGGAGACTTTCATCAAAGCAGGATGAGATTAGAAGTGGTTTTTAATCAGTCATCAGCAGAGTCTTCATTATCGAATAGAGAATCAAAATAATTAAGTATTAGGGTTTGACATTTATCCATGCCCATCACTTAATTGGGATAATGGGAGATCGATAGATTGAATTGCACGGTAACTTTCCATCGAAGGATATTTTGGTACTTTCTACCAAATTTGTCATCTTTCAGGTAGACATGACACATTGCTAGACATCAATCATGTATAGTGGGTTATCATGAATCAGTTGGGTTGAATTCATGAGTTAATTCAAAAGCTGGTTTGAATTAGCAACTTAGGTCAGCTCAATTTGACCTAATTAGGTCAATTGGGTTTGATTGGATCGAATTAGATTGGTCCTAGACCAACTGCTAGCTAGATGTGGAATCCAAAGGGTCACACACATTAGGTAATTGACCTAATAAGTTAATTGACATTTAATTAGGGTCATAGGATGCTAATTAATTAGCTAGATTATACACTAGTATGTGTAGGCTGAACTAACCTCCTAACCCAAATGATTTGGGTCTGATAGGTTGCTAAATGGACCAACCGATTTATGGGAGACCTAAATTGGGTTATGTCCTAAGTGGTGTTAATTTATCAGATTTTATCTGATATTTTTTGGACATGTTATGCACCATATATCAAGAATCCAAATGGCATGGGACTCTTAGCGCAAAATGGGTGCTCGACAAGTAAAAAGGCGCAGAAGGACCAAGTATCCTTCTGCCTGATAATCACTGATATAGTGATAAAGTACACTTCATGCCTTTTCATTTGACCCCCATTTTGCATAGCTTTTGACAATGTCAAACATGTGGATGGCATGGAGAAAGGTGGCATGCAAAGTGAAGAGTCGCAACTCATCACTGTTGGCACACAGAAAAGGCAAGAGTTCCTCTATCTGTCAATCACCAAGCCAAAAAAAGTCCATGGGACTTTATCCTCATCTCCATTCCCTCTCAAGTGGGCTTTGACCGGTCAACAAAAGGAAGAGTTCGGTGGAAGTGACTTGGCGCAAATGAAGAGTTGGGACTCTTCATTTGGTGCAAGTATGAGAAGCAGAGTCCTACTTTGGGCAACTTCTTATCACTGGTATTTGATATGTGTCAAGTGGAGAATTCAGCATGGAATTGAAGAGACAAAAAATCTTGTCTCTTGGTGCAAGAAGGGACATGTTGCTTCATGATAAGACTCCTTCTCATTGAAGGGTCTTATTTGATCTGTGTTTGGACAGATGAAAGGCTGATGAGAGGCCATATCTAGCACCATCTCCTCTCCTATAAATAGCTATCGGTATTTGTTCTGATGGGGATCATAATTCTTTTCTTTCTTACACTCTTACATTATCACTCTATCCACCCATTCTCTTCCTTCCTTTGTAAGAGGATAATTATTGTCTTAAGACAAAGTCCCCATTTTAAGATAAGGCTCTAGGAAGAGAATTTGGAAGTGATAGAAAGAGAGAAGGGAGGTTTTAGAGAGGGCTCAGAGTGCTCTATTAGAGGTCAAAGATCTGAGTAAGAAAGGAAGTGCTGCCAAAGGAAAAAGGGCCACCAGAAGAGTCCCAGTTACTTAAGCAACCTACTAAGGAGAGCTTCCTAGTTTGATTCCTGTGTGGATCACCTTTGGAGGGCTTGCATTTGTTAGCCTAGTGGAAAGAAATGGAATTAGCATTCTAGGTATTTTTCAAAACCCTAATTTAGTGACTTGTTAATTATAGTGAATAAGAGATTTTGGGCTTAGGGTTTTCTAGTAAAATGAATTTTTTTTTAAATTCATTCTTCCGCTATGCCAAAGAAACCCTAGAAAACCCAACAATGATATCAGAGCCCCCTTATTTCATTTAATTAATGGTCATTTGAATTATTTAATGCTATGTGATAACAGAAAAATATGATCTTATGCTTTGTTATCATATTTTTGATGCATGATTTAGTTTCAAGACATATATATGATATGTCATATCTTGGTAACAGCTTCGGATTGGGTTAGTCACCATGGTCGTCCGATCATAAAAGCAAAGTATGGTTTAAAAGCCCTCTCATCCTATTCAATGGGGTCTTCTATAGCGTGTTTGGGTGCCGCTGTGGGCATATCCCATGAACAAGTGATGTGAATAGATGTTTGAAATAATCTTGTTATGTTATGCATATTAGGGCTAATATGCTTGGTTGATAGTTTTATTATCATGTTGTCATGACTACTTAGGATGTGTTTTGAGACCACTAAAAGCCCTCATTAAAATCATATTTAGTCATAGTGTAAAGTTAATCAGGATGCAAAACCAATTAGGGTTTGATCAGCCAATTGGTGTCTAGGCAAGTGGTTCTGGGAAGGTAAAGGGAATGAGATTTTTAATTGGTTATGTTGTTTGACCTAGCCAATTCAATTGGTGTCTAAGGAAAGAAACGGGGGGACCCCTCACTCCTTCTACTTACCTGGCAAATTTGGTCATATCCAGACCTTAAATTGGAAATACTAATTGATTAAGCACACTACAATTTGCCTTCCTTCATGCTAAGCCAAATTAATATCAAAACTATAGTAGGTTTGTTGTGTAACACAAGGCGTACTCTAGGATTTGACATAAAATTTGTCCTGGTGCATTTAGTGCTTTGTAGCATGATTGGAATTGTTGCTTTGTTGTGTAACACAAGGGCAACATTATTCGATCATGGCTATATAGAAATGAAGGGTCTGGCTAAACTAAGACATTATAGTTTGTTATGTAATACAAGACTATAAGTGTCTTAGAGGCAGTTCATTTGTTGAGAATTGCTTGGGTTGCAATTGGAAAGGAAGTCCTACCTTTGAACTCATGAGTGTTTATTGTGTAACACAAGGCACTCATGAGGAATTGGGATCTTAACCCTACTAAAGAAACCTGGTAAGGTTTCTCGCTTACCATAGGTGAGTGTTGTGGTATTCAAATAAAATAGTGGGAGACATAATTAGATATAAAGTCCTTATCTAGTTATGAATGTCATCTTGTGTCATCTGCTTATATTGATTTTAATTAAACATAGGTTTTATTATGGCTTCAAATTTGTCATAGCGGGGCATCTTAGATGCCAACAAGTTGACCGGTCCAAATTATGTGGACTGGTTGAGGAACTTTAGGATAGTATTGACTTAGGAGAAGCTTTCTGGTAGGGACAACAGAGGCACTAGAATAAGTCAAAATCTTCTCAACCCTTTGTGGTTAATTAATTAGTAGTATTTGAGTCCATATGTAATAAGGGCTTAGTCCATTTGAGTCCATTTTAGTTTGTCATTTGAGTCTTTCAAGTTGTCATTTCAGTTCAGTATTAGTCAGCTCATGTTGAGCTAGTTCAGTCCAGTGCTAGTCAGCTCATGTTGAGCTAATTTTATTTTTTTGAGTCCTGTCCAAGTACACTGAAGACTCAAGACCACATCATACAAGTGAAGACCAAGTCCAACCCAGCCTGAAGATTTGAAGACCTCAGGAGGAGAAATCAAAAGCCCGGGAGGCCTGAACTACAACCCATAACTAATTGGGCTAGATGAAGGCCCAGGAGGGAACCAGGGATCCAAACCAGCTTATGGACACCCCCTTGGTCGGCCTCCCCTATGGTCACCTCCTTTGGCCAATAAGAAAGGGAGAGGGAGAGAGTATCCTAGTGTCATATGGAGAGAGTGGCTAGGGTTAGAACTTTGTGTGGGAATGATATTCATTTGTAATGACATATGTGTCCTTGCTTTAGCCTATTTAAAGAGGACCCCTTCTCATGTATGTGGGAGATTATTTCTGATGAATAAAAATTATATTGAGTTATTTTCTTATTTTTGATGAATAAAAATTATATTGAGTTCTTTTCTTGTTGTGTGCCTCCTTGCTGTGTTCATCCATCGAGAAATGAGTGATCTCTTCCCTGCGATCTTCACCAGGTGCATCAGATGTTGCCAGGTACACCCCTATATTCTACAGTAATTTTATTGTAGATGAACTGGCCCTAATCGAGGCTTCTCAGTCCTGGCAATCCCCTTTTTACTTCTTTCTTAGGTCCTAATCTGCATGCATAGCTTCTAAAATTCATATAGAACTCTCTATGTCTTATTTTGATTTGATATTCAGGATTTAACTACCTCACCCCACATATAAAACACACAAAAATAATCACATGCATATTAGTTCCGCATCATCTAGTATCAGAGCTTAGATTAGGGCTCGTTTTCTTTACCCATCAGAGTTTGTATATGCACTATTCTTTTAATTGTTTCTCCCTACTCTGAACTACAAAAATACCTATTTTTATTTTGGTGGATTCATATTAATTCAAAGTATTTTACAAAGTTTCTGTAGATTTTATTTTAGTCTGTGTAGTTTCTTGAAGCCTAAATATAGCCTACAAATTTTTGTCTCTATTTTTTAGCAAGACAATTTTGGAAGGTTTAGAGTTTTGTTTAGCATCTTTTTTGCATATCTTTTAGTTTTAGTATGTTTCTAGCATATTAGGTCATTGGTTGCAAATCATATTTCTGCAAAAGAACAAAAAAAAAAATTACATATATAAAAGCTACATAAAATACTTGAACCATAATTTTGCATCATCTGCCTGCCATCATTGCATAAACTACCTTTAAGGGCACTCTTGCTATGTCAGATGGGGGCAGGATTTGATCACCTCTCCTTATCCCAAAACCACATCCCCTACATTCGGTCCCAAGCCTAACTTAAAATCTATTAGACTTAATTTACCCTAGTAGGCTAAGGACACCAACTGGTCGGGTCCGGGCTAAGTGTCAGATCACTGTGTCAAGCTAACCTTTGTATGCCTTGTGATTAGTATCTAGAATGGTAGTTCAGGGATTCTGTCCCGAAGGGCTTGTGTGCTAGTCCGACTACCTGGCGAATCTCTGATTGGTGTCTAGGATTGGCAATCAGGGACCTAATACTCCCCTTACACCTGCTTGGCTGAGTACAGGGTTACTATAAGCTAGTTTGCCACCCTGATTGAGCATCTAGTTTTGGACTCTAGGTCTAGGGAGCTGTAGTTGGTTTGATCGAGTCTTGCATGTGCACTAGCTTAGGAGTCGATATGTGTGTTTGATTTCATGACCATTAGGTTAGGAACCCAATGCCAGTAGACTTAATCCAATTCAACTAGTGTGACCATGGAGTCCAATCCTAGGAGAGCCCAAAACTCTGACCCATATAGGGAGTCAAATCCTTGGAGAACCCAATACTCTGACCCATATAGGGAGTCCAACCCTAGGAGAACCCCATACTCTGACCCATATAGGGAGCCCAACCTTAGGAGAACCCCATATCATGATCCATCCTTAGAACCTAACCATAGGAGACCTAATTATGATTACCTGAACCAAGATGAATGACCCATTAGGAGCACCCAACCTTATGCACCCATGTTTGATGGAAGACCAGACCCTAAGGTGTATATTGAATGGGAGGATATGATGGATTAGCACTTTGAGTATACTGGGATGTCAGAGTTAGAGAAGATTAGTTTGGCTGCACAGGGGTTAATCAGATATGCCAAGCAACATTAGGAACGTGCTGAGGATGAATTTTATCGATGGGGAAATGAAATATGTACTGGGAAAGCCATGAGAAGTAAATTGAGAGAGGAGTACCTAGGTGAATCTTATGAATACAAACTTTTAGACAAATGGTAGAAATTGAAACAAGGGAACATGACTGTGTCTGAGTTCATTGACCAATTTAACGAGTTTAGTAGGAAATGTAACACAGTCGAACCTGAGTCTATGATCATGGCTAGATTTCAAGATGGCCTACATAGTGATATCTGGTGTGTTGTGGGGATGGCAGACACGAAGAACCCATGGTTATTGTGAAAGGGAAAGACATAAAGTAAACCAAGGATCGTGGGAGGGCTAAGAAGCCTCCCGGGACTAGGATAGAACAACCCCTGAAAAATCCTAAGATGGCCGGACTCTTTTGGTTTTCAAATTTTTTTAGTGGGGGTGGCGAAGGAAGGACGGGGATGGGAGATAGGGGACTGAAACTCATTGACCTTGGGACTCATCCTAACGAAGAGACCATCCACCTCTAAGGCATTATGCCATCCTCAATACTTGGAGGCGCTAGGATGGATCTCAAGGTCACGAGGGGAAACCAGGAGAGAAATGAAGGTGGGGAAGAGAATGGAGATACCTGGGACCTCACACCCCTCGACGTCCCGAAGGATGAAGGCATGTTGGGACCTCACACCCCTCGACGTCTCGAAGGACGAAGGCAAACAGGCCTCAGCCTGGAACCACACACAAGTGGGAAAACACTCTCAAAAATTATTTTCATTAACTGCAAATACAAAAGGGATGCCATTTTATAGGTGTTAGAACTCATAAATGGATGTTTTCCTATTTATTTATTTATTATTTTTTTTTGAATTTTAAATTTATGAAGCTTTGAGATTCGTGCCTATTCTTCTGCTCTGAAATCTATGCACATTCCTCTCCTGTGACCGTGGAACAGAGATTGACCAGACCGGATTGGAGGATGTGGGCTTCGACGTCAAGCTCGCTAGTGAGGTGGAGGGCGGATGATCCGGCGGATCCCGGGGGGCGGTCGCGATGGCGTGGGGTTGGGGCATGGCAGTGATCTACCATTTAAGCACCGATGGTGATGATTTGGAGGAGGAGGAGGCGGTGCTCACGAACGAGATGGAGGGCGGACGGGCTGGCGGATCCAATGGGATCTGATGGCATTGATGGTGGCTGGGCGGTGGTTGCGGGATAGTGGGACGTGGCATGGAGATGGGAGATGGTCTTCACGGTTACAGACGGTATGGAGACAGTCTTGACGAGCGCAGGGGTTCCCGGTTGCAGGCGTGGCTTCACAGACGGAGGTATGGTGGTGATGGCTGTGCGCTTAGAGGTGGTGAGTGCCGTTGGGGAAGGGGCTATGCTGGTCGTGCATTTAGAGGTGGTGAGCACCGTGGATATGGTGGACGTCATCGGAGGAGACGACCATGAGAGATGGAGCAGGAAGGTTGCCGACTGGTGGCTGGGCATCGCGGGAGGCACGGGGTTGCCTGTTGGAGACGACTTTGGGCAGAGAGGCATCAGGCATGGAGAAGGGAGGCGTCATGGGCATGGGCATCATGGGCGGAGCAGCATGGGGGGGTGCGACCGTGGGATTCACCGGCGTTCCCACGAGGAGGTTGTCATTGGGAGGTGGACAGTCGTCGAGGGGGGGTTATCCAGTGGTCGGGCATGGTAGAGAGGGACAAATGGGAAGGAAAATGAAGAAAATGATGTTTCTGTGAGGTATTGGGAGGTTGAAGACGACTATAATAGCAGAAAAATAACTCAGGGATAAACTTGTGATAAAATGGAAATAAAAGGGATAAGTGGAATAGCTAGAATAACTAAAATAAAAAAAAAATTAAAAAATTTTAAAAAAAATAAAAAGGGAAACTCGGTTTGGTTTCGGGTCCCCAATCGTTCTCCTGCCGCGCGAAGAACTCGACTCCGGTGAGTTTATCGATGAAGCAAATCCTAGTCCGCTGCTGGCTCTGATACCAATTTGATGTGGGGATGGCGGACACGAAGAACCCATGGTTATTGTGAAAGGGAAAGACCTAAAGTAAACCAAGGATCGTGGGAGGGCTATGAAGCCTCCCGGGACTAGGATAGAATGACCCCTGAAAAATCCTATGACGGCTGAACTCTTTTGGTTTTCAAATTTTTTGGTGGGGGTGGCGAAGGAATGTCGGGGATGGGAGACAGGGGACTGGAACTCATGGACCTTGGGACTCATCCTAACGAGGCGACCATCCATCTCTATGGCATTATGCCATCCTCGATACTTGGAGGTGCTAGGATGGATCTTAAGGTCACGAGGGGAAACCGGGAGAGACATGAAGATGGGGAAGAGAATGGAGATACCTGGGGCCTCACACCCCTCGACATCCCGAAGGACGAAGGCAAGTTGGGGCCTCACACCCTTCGACGTCCCGAAGGATGAAAGCAAATAGGCCTCAGCCCGAAACCACACACAAGTGGGAAAATACTCTCAAAAATTTATTTTCATTAACCGCAAATACAAAAGGGATGCCTTTTTATAGGCATTAGAACTCATACATGAAAATTTTCTAATTTATTTATTTATTATTATTATTATTATTATTTATTTTTGAATTTTAAATTTATGAAGCTTTGAGATCCGTGCCTATTCTTCTGCTCTGAAATCTGTACGCGTTCCTCTCCTGTGACCATGGAACAGAGATTGACCAGACCGGATCGGAGGGTGTGGGCTTCGACATCAAGCTCGCAGGCGAGGCGGAGGGTGGACGGGCCGGCGGATCCCGGGGGGCAGTCGCGATGGCATGGGGTTGGGGCATGGTAATGATCTGCTATTTGAGCGCCGATGGTGATGATTTGTAGGAGGAGGCAGTGCTCACGAATGAGATGGAGGGCGGACAGGCTGGCGGATCCAGTAGGATCTGATGGCATTGATTGCGGCTGGGTGGTGATTGCGGCTGGGTGGGATGCGGCACGGAGATGGGAGATGGGCTTCACGGTTGTAGACGGTATGGAGATGGTCTTGACGAGCGGAGGGGTTCCCGGTTGCAGGCGTGGCTTCACGGATGGAGTTACGGTGGTGATGGCCATGCATTTAAAGGTGGTGAGTGCCGTGGGGGAAGGGGCTATGATGGTCGTGCGTTTAGAGGTGGTGAGCGCCATGGATATGGTGGACGTCATGGGAGGAGATGGCCATGGGAGAGGGAGCAAGGCGGTGGCCGACTGGTGGCTGGGCATCGTGGGAGGCATGGTGTTGCCGGCTGGAGATGACTCCTGGTGGAGAGGTGTCAGGCGTGGGGAAGGGAGACGTCATGGGCAGAGCAGCGTGGGGGGGTCGGTCGTGGGATTCACCGACATTCCCACGAGGAGGTTGTTGCCGGGAGGTGGACGACCATCTTGGGGGGGTTATCCGGTCGTCGGGCATGGCAGAGAGGGACAAATGGGAAGGAAAATGAAGAAAATGATGTTTCTGTGAGGTACTGGGAGGTTGAAGATGACTGGAGGTTGAAGATGACTAGAATAGCAGCGAAATAACTCAGGGATAAACTTGGGATAAAATGGGAATAAAAAGAATAAGTGGAATAGCTAGAATAACTAAAATAAAAAAAATCTCAAAAATCCTAAAAAAAATATAAAGAGAATCCCGGTTGGGTTTCGGGTCCCCCATCATGGTGGGAGCTATTTCATTGGCAAATTCAGGACCTAGAGGAAGCCTATCACCTAGCTAGGAAATTCGAGTTATATCAGAGGGAACTAGGATCAATCAATCTAAGTCCAATAAGGGTAATTCCCTTGAACCTATGTCCAAACACAGCCGAATTCCTTTAGACCAGCCTACTACTCCTATCCCATTAGTTTGCAAGGAAGAAATCCCAGAACCCATTAATGAGCCTAAGGTAGAAGTGTATGAGGCTGATCCTAGTTTAGTCGACGAATATGAAGGAGAAGACTTTTAAGAGGATGAACCCCTTGAAAATTTAGAGAAAGAAACTCTTGAGCCCATTGAGAAATCTAAAGAGGCCACCTATAACTTAAGTCAAGTAAAGGAACCTATAGTGGAAGAACAATTAGAGGAGGAGAACTTAAATACTGCTGCTAGAACCTTACCTGAGTAAACCATGGAAAAGAGCCTAAATATAGATCCTAGTCCTAAACTCCATGAACTAGAAGACTTTATTGAGGATTTGGCTTACTTAACCCATTGCCCTCAGGATGAATTCCATCCTGCCATTCCTATTGAAGATCTCTTCCCAGAAATTGTTGACCCATCCTTCCAAAGCTTGGACTTTTTCTTGCCTATAGATATAACCCCATATTCATACATTAAGGTCAGTCTCTTTAGCCAAGAACCAATCCCTGAATCCCCTTCCTATTTCCTACCCTTTCCTGAGTCTTCTCATGTGTCTAGAACTATTAGGGTACAATTTGTTGAGGTTACTAGGTTGCAAGAATCTATATAGCCCATCCCATTTGCTACCTACTTTTGGCAGACCCTCTAGAAACTATTAAGAGTTCCTAGCAAATTTTCTTCTACATGTCATCTATCAATCACGACTTATACACCATGCCCAAGTTGTAGTTAAGACCTAATAAACCTCTTTTAGTAGGAATGCAGAGTCGAGTCTATTAGGTGTTAGTTTGAGTCCTTTACATCATGTGTTAGGAGTCTCCATGTCCCCAGCATGTTCACCACTTGCACTAATTTTGAAATAACTTGCTATTTCCTGAAGAAGGGCCAAAGAATTTGATGTAGTGGATTCTGTCATGATTAGGCTTAGGCCTAAAAAGAAGCTTCATGCTCGTGGAGCCGGACCTTTTAAAGTGTTAAAGAAGGTTGGATCAAATGCTTATGTGTTAGCCTTGCCTTCGGATATGGGCACCAGTTCTACCTTCAATATTACAGACTTGGTTGAGTACAGGGAACCGACAGTGATACCCAGTGAGGCCTTTGGACCTATCCCTTCTGTTGAGAGTGACCCTTACCCAGAGTGTCCACCAATTAATTGGCCTAAGAGAGGAGAACGGATCGAGCGTATCTTGGATGATCAAGCCATTACGACCCGAGGCCGCAGCTATCAACGATTCCTGGTCTGATGGCAAGGCCGATCTGAGTTGGACGATTCATGGTTTTCTCGAGAGCACTTGCATGCCCTTAACCTAGACCTCCTTAAGAGATATGTGAGCCAGCCTGATCTTCAATCAACAAGGTCGAGTTCCTCCCACCCCAGGAGAATTGGTGGGGACACCAGAGGCACTAGATTAAGATAGAGGCTTCTCAACCCTCTATGGATTAATTAGTAGTATTTGAGTCCATCTGTAATGAGGGCTTAGTCCATCTGAGTCCATTTTTAGTTTGTCATTTGAGACATTTGAGTTGTCATTTCAGTTCAGTATGAGTCAGCTCATGTTGAGATAGTTTAGTCCAGTGCTTGTCATCTCATGTTGAGCTAATTTTATTTTTTTTGAGTCCTGTTGAAGTACACTGAAGACTCAAGACCACAACATACAAGTGAAGACCAAGTTCAACTAGTTTAAAGACATGGAAGTGAAGCCCAAGTCCAACCCAGCTTGAATATTTGAAGACCTCAGGAGGAGAAATCAGAAGCCCGGGAGCCCTGAAATGTTGGCCATAGCTAATTGGGCCAGATGAAGGCCAGGAGGGAACTAGGGAGCCAAACCAGCTTATGGACACCCCCCATGGTCGGCCAACCCTATGGTCACCTCCTTTGGCCGACCAAAAGGGAGAGGGAGAGAGTATCCTAGTGTCATATGGAGAGAGTGGGCTAGCGTTAGAACTTTGTGTGGGAATGATATTCATATGTAATGACATATGTGTCCTTGCTTGGGCCTATTTAAAGTGGACCCCTTCTCATGTATGAGGTTGATTATTTTGATGAATAGAAATTCTATTGAGTACTTTGCTTGCTGCGTGCCTCCCTGCTGTGTACATTAAGGTATCTTGTGTGAGCTTGAATTCCTGCCGAAGTGGTGTCCGAAGAAACCCTATTCGACCAACATTCTTCCAAGCCTCTTCTTCCAACACACTCCTTGCTGCCTTTTCTAAAATTTTTTTTATTTCCAACTTTGTTTTCTCACCCTTGACAGTTGTTTGCAGGTCCCCGAGTTCCTACGAATCCAACGACTCCAGCCAGTTCGCAATCAGACCACCGAGCAGAAAGCCGGGAATCCGGGAGCCTCCGGCTTGATTTTCCAGGTCGCATCCATTGAGAAATGAGTGATCTCTTCACTGTGATCTTTACCAGGTGCATCAGACATTGCTAGATACACCCCTATATTCTTCAGTAATTTTATTGTAGATGAACTAGCCCTAACCGAGGCTTCTCAGTCCCAGCGATCCCCTTTTTACTGCTTTCTTAGGTCCTGATCTGCATTCGTATCTTCTAAAATTCATATAGAACTCTCTACATCTTATTTTGATCTGATATTCAGGATTTAACCACCTCACCCACATGTAAAATACACAAAAATAATTTCAAGCATATTAGTTCCACATCATCTAGTATCAGAGCTTTGATTATGGCTCATTTTCTGCACCCATCATAGTCCGTATATGCACTGTTCTTTTAATTGTTTCTCCCTCCTCCGAACTCCAAAAATTCCTATTTTTGATTTTCTGGATTCATATTAGTTCAAAGTATTTTATAGAATTTGTTTAGATTTTATTTCGATCTGTGCAGTTTCTGGAAGCTGAAATATTGCCTGGAAACTTTTGGGTCTATTTTTTAGCAAGACAATTTTGGATGTTTAGGGTTTTGTTTAGCACCTTTTTGGCATATCTTTTATTTTTAGTATGTTTCTAGCATATTAGGTCATTGGCTGCAAATTATATTTCTGCAAAAGAACAAAAAAAAAAAATTACATATATAAAAGCTACCTAAAATACTTGAACCCTAATTTTGCATCATCTGCCTGCCATCATTGCATAAACTACTTTTAAGGGCACTCTTGCTATGTCAGATGGAGGGAGGATTTGATCACCTCTCCTTAGAACAAAACCACATCCCCTACATTTGGTCCCAAGCCAAACTTAAAATCTATTAGACTTAATTTGCCCTAGTGGGCTAGAGACACCAACTGGTTAGGTTCGGGCTAAGTATGAGATCACTGTGTCAAGCTAACCTGTGTGTGGCTTATGCTTAGTGTCTAGAATGCTGGTTCAGGGATTCAGTCCCGAAAGGCTTGTGTGCTGGTCTGCCTACCTTGCCAATCTTTGATTGGTGTCTAGGATTGGCAATCAGGGACCTAACACTCCCCTTACACCTGCCTAGCTGAGTACAGGGTTACTATAGGCTAGTTTGCAATCCTGATTAAGCATCTAGCTTTGGACTCTAGGTCTAGGGAGCTGTAGTTGGTTTGATCGAGTCTTTCCTATGCATTAGCTTCGGAGTCGATGTATGTGTTTGATTGCATGACCATTAGGTTAGGAACCCAATGCCAGTAGACTTAATCCAATTCAACTAGTGTGACCATGGAGTCCAATCCTAGGAGAGCCCAATAATTTGACCCATTTAGGGAGTCAAATCCTAGGAGAATCCAAAACTCTTACCCATATAGGGAGTCCAACCCTAGGAGAACCCCATACTCTGACCCATATAGGTAGCCCAACCCTAGGAGAACCCCATACCATGATCCATCCTTAGAACTTAACGATAGGAGACCCAATTATGATTACCTGAACCAAGATGAACGACCCATTAGGAGCACCCAACCTTATGCACCCTATGGTGTACATTGAATGGGAGGATATGATGGATCAACACTTTGAGTATACTGGGATGTCAGAGTAAGAGAAGATTAGTTTGGCTGCACAGTGGTTAATCAGATATGCCAAGCAACATTGGGAACATACTAAGGATAAATGTTATCGATGGAAAAATGAAATACGTACCTGGAAAGCCATGAGAAGTAAATTGCAAGAGGAGTACCCAGGTGAATCTTATAAATACAAACTTTTATACCAATGGTACAAATTGAAACAAGGAAACATGACTGTGTCTGAGTACATTGACCAATTTAACGAGTTTAGTAGGAAATGTAACATAATCGAACCTGAGTCTAAGATCATGGCTAGATTTCAGGATGGCCTGCATAGGGATATCTGGTGGGAGTTGTTTCATTGGCAAATTCAGGACCTAGAGGAAGCCTATCACCTAGCTAGGGAATTCGAGTTATATCAAAGGGAACTCAGGATCAATCAATCTAAGTCCAATAAGGGTAATTCCCTTGAACCTATGTCCAAACCTAGCCGACTTTCTTTAGACTAGCCTACTACTCCTATCCCATTAGTTTGCAAGGAAGAGACCCCAGAACCCATTAATGAGCCTAAGGTAGAAGTGTATGAGGCTGATCCTAGTTTAGTCGACAAATATGAAGGAGAAGACTTTGAAGAGGATGAACCCCTTGAAAATTTAAAGAAAGAAACTCTGGAGCCCATTAGGAAATCTAAAGAGGCCACCTATAAGTTATGTCAAATAAGGGAACCTATAGTGGAAGAACAATTAGAGGAGGAGAACTTAAATACTACTGCAAGAACCTTACCAGAGGAAACCATGGAAAAGAGCCTAATTATAGAGCCTAGTCCTAAATTCCATGAACTAGAAGACTTTATTGAGGATTTGGCTTACTTCACTCATTGCCCTCTGGATGAATCCCTTCCTAGCATTCCTATTGAAGATCTCTTCCCAGAAATTGTTGACCCATCCTTCCATAGCATGGACCTTTTCTTGCCCATAGATATAACTTTATATTAATACATTAAGGTCAGTCACTTTAGCCCAGAACTAGTCCCTGAATCCCCTTCCTATTTTTTACCCTTTCCCGAGTCTTTTCATGTGTCTAGAACTATTAGGGTACAATTTGTTGAGGTTACTAGGTTGCAAGAATCCATAGAGCCCATCACATTTGCTACCTACTTTTGGCAAACCCTCTGGCATCTATTAGGAGTTCCTAGCAAATTTTCTTCTGCATGTCATCCATCAACCACGACTCATGCCCCATGCCCAAGTTGTAGTTAAGACCTAATAAACCTCTTTGGATAGGAATACAAAGTCGAGTCTATTAGGTGTTGGTATGAGTCCTTTACATCATCTGTTTGGAGTCTGCATGTGCCCCGCATGTTCACCACTTGCACTAATTTTGAAACAACTGGCTATTTCCCGAAAAAGGGCCAAAGAATTTGATGTAGTGGATTCTGTCATGGTTAGGCTTAGGCCTAAATAGAAGCTTATTGCTCATAGAGCCAGACTTTTAAAGTGATAGAGAAGGTTTGACCAAATTCCTATGTGTTAGATTTGCCTCCAGATTTGGGCATTAATTCTACCTTCAATATTACAGACCTGGTTGAGTACAGGGAACCGGCAGTGATACCTAGTGAGAACTTTGGACCTATCCCTTCTGTTGAGAGTGACCCTTACCCAGAGTGGCCACCAATTAATTGGCCTAAGAGAGGAGAATGGATCGAGCGTATCATGGATAATCAAGCCATTATGACCCGGGGCCGCGGCTATCAATGCTTCCTGGTCTGATGGCAATGCCTGCTAGAGTTGGACAATTCATAGATTTCTTGAGAGGACTTGCAGCACCTTGACCTAGACATTCTCGAGAGATATGTGAGCTAGCCTGATCTTCACTCGACAGGGTCAAGTTCCTCCCACCCCGGAAGAATTGGTAGGGACAACAGAGGCACTAGAATAAGACAGAGGCTTCTCAACCCTCTGTGAATTAATTAGTAGTATTTGAGTATATCTGTAATAAGGGCTTAGTCCATCTGAATCCATTTTAGTTTGTCATATGAGTCTTTTGAGTTGTCATTTCAGTTCAGTATTAGTCAGCTCATGTTGAGCTAGTTCAGTCCAGTGCTAGTCAGCTCATGTTGAGCTAATTTTATTTTTTTGAGCCCTGTCCAAGTACACTGAAGACTCAAGACTACATCATACAAGTGAAGACCAAGTCCAACCTAGCCTGAAGATTTGAAGACCTCAAGAAAAAAAATCATAAGCCTGGGAGCCCTAAACTGCAGCCCATAGCTAATTGGGCTAGATGAAGGCCCATGAGAGAACTAGGGAGCCAAACCAGCTTATGGACACCCCCCTTGGTCGGCCTCTCCTATGGTCACCTCCTTTGGCCGACAAAAAAGGGAGAGGGAGAGAGTATCCTAGTGTCATATGGAGAGAGTGGGCTAGGGTTAGAACTTTGTGTGGGAATGATATTCATTTGTAATGACATATGTGTCTTTGCTTGGGCCTATTTAAAGAGGACCCCTTCTCATGTATGAGGGAGATTATTTTTGATGAATAAAAATTATATTGAGTTCTTTTCTTACTGTGTGCCTCCCTGCTATGTGCATTAAAGGATCTTGTATAAGCCTGAAGTCCTGCCCGAAGAAAACCTAGCCGACCAACCTTCTTCCAAGCCTACAAGCCTCTTCTTCCAACATGCCCCTTGCTACTTTTCTGAAATTTTTCTTGTATCCAGCTTTGTTTTCTCACCCTTGATGGTTGTTTGCAGGTCTTCGAGTTCCTACGAATCCAACAACTCCAGCCGGGCCACAATTGGACCATCGAGCAGAAAGCCGGGAATCCGCGGGCCTTCATCTTGATTTTCTAGGCCGCATCCATTGAGGAATGAGTGATCTCTTCGCTGCGATCTTCACCAGACACATCATATATCGCCAGGTACACCCCTATATTCTCCAGTAATTTTATTGTAGATGAACTGGCCCTAACCAATCTTCTCAGTCCCGGCGATCCCCTTTTTACTATTTTCTTAGGTCCTGATCTGCATGCGTAGCTTCTAAAATTCATCTAGAAGTCTCTACATATTATTTTGATATAATATTCAGGATTTAACTACCTCACCCCACATATAAAATACACAAAAATAATCGCATGCATATTAGTTCCGCATCACTTTCATTTTTTCTTGATTCTTTGGATCCATAACTGATCGAAGAGGATGCTTCTAAGGAGGAAAGGGCTACACATAAAATGTGGCAAAATGATAGCATAATTGTTAGGTGCATCATGTTAGCCTTAATAAGAAATGAGCTTGAAAGGCAATAAGAAGGGATGGAACCTCAGTCCATATTGCTCAATCTAAAGAAGCTCTATGGAGAGCAAAGTAGGGCTACTCGATACATGATATCAAAGCAGTTAATCCATGCATGAATAAGTGAGGGTTCATTAGTGCAAACCCATGTTTTAAAAATGATTGACTTAATCACCCGATTAGGTCAATTAGGGTTTGTAATGGATGGTGAACTTAACCAAGACTTGATCCTGCAGTCACTCCCAGATTTTTTCTCTCAGTTTGTTCTAAATTATCATATGAACAAACTGAATATTTCTTTGCCTGAACTGCTGAACATGCTTAAGAGAGCATAGAGCCTTTCTAAAGGAGATAAGGCTCATTTTCTTCTTAATAATGGGAAGAAGAAACATGCAATGAAAAAGGGTTTGAAAAGAAAATTCAATCCTAAGAAGAGCATCCAGAAGAAGAAGAAAGCAAAGAAGGCTGTTAATGATGGAGCCTATTTCCATTGTGGTAAGCAAGGGCATTGGAAGAAAAATTGTAAGACATATCTTGCAAGTGTGAAGCAAGATGCTGGGGCAGCATCTAAAGGTTTGGACATGATACAAACAAATTTATCATTGAGTGATTCTATTTCTAATTCATGGATATTGGATACTGCATGTGGGTCTCATATCTGCAAGTCATTGCAGGAGTCCACAGAATTAGAAGCTTGAAGAAAGGTGACTTTGAGCTATATGGCGCAAGTGTTGAAGCCATGTGCATTGAAGCTGTGGGCATCTATGTTCTATTATTATATTCGGGTAATGTATTAAAGTTGGAAGACTGTTACTATGTTCAAAATATTGTAAGAAACATTATTTCAATATCCTTGTTATTACAACAAGGAATTGAAATAAGTGTAAAGAGCAGTAGCTGCTCTATTCTTCATTCCAATAAAATATTTGGACATGGTTATTTTAATAATGGTCTTTAACTTTAGAACTCAATGATGAAATATTACTTGTTGATAACAAGAAGAGAAAGAGAGATAATGTCAATGTCACATTTCTCAAGCATTGTCGGTTAGGTCATATAAGCAAGTCAAGGATGAACAAGTTAGTCAAAGATAATTACTTTGACCCTTATGATTTTTAATCATTGGAAACTTGTGAGTCTTGCCTCAAAGAAAAAATGACCAAATCTCCATTCACTGGGCATGGAGGCAGGGCAACTAAGTTATTAAGTCTTGTGCATATCGATGTGTGTGGACCTATGACAACTCAGGCCAGAGGTGCATAATCTTATTTCATCATGTTTATCGATGACTTATCTAGGTTTGGTCAAGTGTATCTAATGAAACACAAGTCCGAAGCCTTTGATAAATTTAAAGTGTATCAAAGCATGGTTGAAAAACAAATTGGACATAGTATTGAAATCTTTCATTCTGATCGAGGAGGAGAATACTTGTCTAGTGAGTTTCTAAACCATCTTAAGGACAAAGGCATAATCTCTGAATGGACTCCTCCTTATACATCCCAATTAAATGGTCTGGCAGAAAGGAGAAATCGTACCTTGTTAGACATGGTGAGGTCCATGATGAGCTTCACAAATCTTTCAATTTCCTTCTAGGGATATGCCCTGGAAACTACTGCCTATATTTTGAATAGGGTGCCATCAAAGTCAGTGACTAGCACTCCATATGAGTTATGGAATGGCAAAAGACCAAATCTTAAATACCTAAAGATTTGGGGTTGCTATGCTTATGTCAAGAATAATTTAAGTGATAGGGCTAATAAATGCAGGTTTGTTGGTTATCATAAAGAGGGTGTTGGATATCGCTTTTATCATACTACTGAACAAAAGGTTTTTGTCAGTGGACATGCTACATTCTTAGAGGAAGAATTTATCCAAGAAAGAAGTAGTGATACAACACTTGAACTAAGTGAAGTTCAAAACCAACAACCAATTCTTGAAGAGTCTTCGAATGAAATTCCTCTACCAGAGGTTCTTGTAAATTAGGAAAAGCCACAACACACACTCCTCTTCGAAGGTCGGAGAGGGTGCAAGGAGCAACTCTTAGATATGGTTTTGTCATCAAGAATGATAATAAGGCCAATATCATTTAGGATGATGATCCTGTGACCTATTCGGAAGCTATTGAGAGTAATGACTCCAACAAATGGCTAAATACCATGAAGTCTAAAATGGACTCCATGTATTCCAATCAGGTATGGACCTTGGTAGATCCATCTAAAAGAATTAACCCAATAGGGTGTAAACGGGTCTTCAAGAAAAAGACAGGAGCAGATGGTCAAGTCAAGATCTATAAGGCCAGGCTGGTGGCAAAAGGTTTTAGACAAAAACATGGTATTTTCTATGATGATACCTTTTCACTAGTAGCCATGCTCAAGTCCATTTGGATATTGCTTGCTAAAGCAGCATACCATGATTATGAAATCTGGTAGAAAGACATAAAGACTACTTTCCTTAATAAAAATCTTGAGGAAGAAGTCTATATGACACAGCCAAAGGGTTTTGTCTCAAGTGGGAGACCAAACCAAGCTTGCAAGCTAAAGAAGTCCATAGATGGACAAAAGCAAGCATCAAGGAGTTGGAACATCTGCTTTGATGAAACAATTAAGGAATTTTGTTTTATCAAAAAGGTGGATGAAACATGTGTGTACAAGAAGACAAGTGGGAGCGCACTTATTTTCTTGGTCTTGTATGTTGATGACATACTAATCATTAGGATTGATATCCCAATGTTGACAATCGATCGAAACTTGGCTATCATCAAAGTTTTCAATGAAGGATTTGGGAGAGGCGTCCTATATAATAGGTATAAAGATCTATAGAGATAGGTATAAGAGGATGCTAGGCTTATCCAAATCTAGGTACATTGACTTAGTGTTGAAGAGATTCAACATGGATGGAAGTAAGAGGGGTTACTTACCTATGAGTCATGGCATACATCTTTCTAAGAAAATATCTCCTAAGACATCAGAAGAAAGAGAGAGGATGGCTATGATTTCTTATGCTTCGACTATAGGATCAATTATGTATGCCATGTTATGTACCAGGCTTGATATTGCTTATGTCTTGGGCATAGTAACCAGGTTCTAGGCAGATCCAGGAGAGGATCATTGAAAAGCTATGAATAATATTTTTAAGTACCTAAGAAGGACTAAAGATATTTTTCTTATATATGGAGGATCAAAGATGAAACAAGAAGGATATACGGATTCTAGTTTTCAATCAGATCCAAATGATAGCAAATCCATATCAGGGTATGTCTTCACCTTATATGGTGGTGCAGTGACTAGACAGAATACATAGCTGCAAGTGAAGCCATAAGGGAAGCTGTGTGAATGAAGAAATTCATCATGAAATTTGGCGTGGTTCCTACTATAAAACAACCAGTGAGTTGTTGTGCAAGTTAAGGATCCAAGGTCTCATAATAAGTCCAAGCACATCCTAAGATGCTTCCACCTCGTTCAAGGATAAGATGTCATCGAACGAGTTGATACTAACAACAATATAGCATAACTATTTACTAAAGCACTACCCAAGCAGTAGTTTGATTGCCACTTAGATTGTATCGGTATAAAATACAAGGGCGATTGGCTTTAGTGCAAGTGAGAGATTGAAAGAAAAGTGCCCTAAAAGCCAATCTTTATAAGGGCATTTTTGTAATCTTCCAACTCTTGTATGATATTATTATATTAATAAAGGCATTTTGTTTCATCATACTGTTGTGTCTTATTTAAAGATTATGATGGATCCCATAGGTTATGGCAAAGGAATTCGGGTTATGATGAAAATCATAATGGTGAGACCTAAGTTCCTATAAACCCTAATCCAAAATGTTCCTAGTTGTTGGATCATTGATTCGAGAATCGATGATTCCGAAAAGACTATCTTATGCTATGCATGCTCGATGGAGAGGGTGATTGGTCTCATAGCTACTTGTGTAGAGATATTAATACAAGGATAAGGATGCTCATTAGGGAATGAGTGCACTGAACTGATCCACACTAAGACTATCTTATGGAAGTCTTACTACTTATCAAAAGATAGTTCTCATAATGAGAGTTGTGCAAGTGATCTTTAGACCTAAGGTCACCATGGTTCCTTATGCACACTAAGCCATATTTTGGTTCATACTAATTCATGACATTGAGTCTTGTACGGGGTGTTCTCAGATATGGTGGAAGGTGTATGAAGGATGTGAGTGGACCAACAAGGAATCGATCATTCCTAGTAAAAGGAATTGTTATCCCAAGTAATCTCTTTGATTGATGACTTAGAGAGTCTTTGATCAAAGTAGGATGAGATTAGAAGTTGTTTTTAATCAATCATCAGTAGAGTCTTCATTATTTAACAGAGATTCAAAATGATTAAGTGTTAGGATTTGATATTTATGATGCCCATCACTTAATCAGGATAATGGGAGATCGAAAGAATGAATTGCACGGTAACTTTCTACTGAAGGATATTTTGGTACTTTCTATCAAATTTCTCATCTTCCGGGTAGGCATGACATGTTGCGAGATGTCAATCATATCTTGTAGGTTATCATGAATCAATTGGATTGAATTTATGAGTTAATTCAAAAGCTGGTTCGAATTGGCAACTTAGGTCAACTAAATTTGATCTAATTAGGTCTATCGGGTTCGATTGGATCGAATCGGCTCGGACATAGACCTACTGCTGGCTAGATGTGAACCCAAAGGGTCACACAAATTAAGAAATTGACCTAGGAAGTCAATTGACATTTAATTAGGGTTATGGGATTTTAATTGGTTAGCTAGATTGCACACTAGCATGTGTAGGCTAACCTAATCTCCTAACCTAATTGAATTGGGTTTGATAGGTTGCTAAATGGACCAACCAATTTATGTGAGACCTAAATTGGGTTGTCTTAAGTGGATCGAATTTATCAGATTTTATTTGATTTTTTTGGACATTTTATGCGCTATATATCAAGAGTCCAAAAGGCATGGGACTCTTGGTGCAAAATGGGTGCTCGGCAAATAAAAGGGTGCAGAAGGACCAAGAGTCCTCCTGCTTGATAATCACTGATACAATGATAAGTACAATTCATGTCCTTTCATTTGACACCCATTCTGCATAGCTTTTGACAAGGTCCAAAATGTGAATGGCATGGAGAAAGGTGGTGCGCAAAATGAAGAGTCGCAACTCTTCATTATTGGCGCACAGAACTTTGGTGCATAGAAAGGACAAGAGTCCTTCTGTCTGTCAATCACCAAAGCTAGATAAAGTCCAAGTGACTTTATCTTCATCTCCTCGGCCTCTCAAGTGGGCTTTGACCGGTCAACAAAAGTAAGAGTTTGGTAGACGTGACTTGGTGAAAATGAAGAGTTGTGACTCTTCATTTGGTGCAAATATGAGAACCAAAGTCCTTCTGCTTTGGGCAACTTGTTATCACCGGTATTTTCCATGAAAAGCCACATCCCTTGGCCCTTTTAAAACCAGTATTTGACATGTGTCATGTGGAGAATTCAACAAGGAACCGAAGAGACAAAAAATCTTGTCTCTTGGCACAAGAAGGGACATGGTGCTTCTTGATAAGACTCCTTCACATTGAAGGGTATTATTTGAACTATGTTTGGATAGATGAAAGGCTGATAAGAGGCCATATCTAGCACCCTCCCCTCTCCTATAAATAGCCATCGGTATTGGTTCCAATGGGAATCATAATTTTCTTCATTCTTACACTCTTACATTATCACTCTATCCACCCACTCTCTTCCTTCCTTTGTAAGAGGATAAGTCTTGTCTTAAGACAAAGTCCCTATTTTAAGTCAAGGCTCTAGGAAGAGAATTTGGAAGTGATAGAAAGAGAGAAGGGAGGTTTTGGAGAGGGCTCAGAGTGCTCTACTGGAGGGCAAAGGTCTGAGCAAGAAAGGAAGAGCTGCCAAAGGAAGAAGGGCCACCAGAAGCGTCCCAGTGGCTTAAGCAACCTACTAAGGAGAGCTTCCTAGTTTGATTCTTGTATGGATCACCTTTAGAGGGCTTGCATTTGTGAGCTTAGTGGAAAGAAAAGGAATTAGTGTTCCATGTATTTTTCTTAACCCTAATTTAGTGACTTGTAAATTGTAGTGAATAAAAGATTTTGGGCTTAGGGTTTTCTAGCAGAATGAAATTTTTTTTGAAATTCATTCTTTCGCTGTGCCAAAGAAACCCTAGAAAACCCAACAGGTCTAAGGTCTTAGTTTAGTTTGATCATGTAGCACTAAGACATTTGCTTTCCAAAAAAGATACTAAACCTAGATTGATTAGACGGATCCTCTTATTACAAGAATTTAATCGAAGAATTTTAGAATAAAATAGTTTTGAAAGCAAGTAGCATATTATATTTCTAGGATCTTGGTCAAATACAATGAGAAAATAATTAGAGATAGGTTTCCTAATGAATAACTTTTCTAAATTTCTTTCACTAATCTTTCCTAGTTTGACCATATTGTTAATTACTTAGCAAAAGGACAAATTACTTCCCACTACTCCAAATAAGAAAAGGATAGATTTTTCTCATAAATCAAATATTATTGTTGGGAGGAACCAGAACTATTTAAGTTGTGTCCCTATGTGTGAATTTAAAAGAATACTTACTTTTTATCACTCCCTTGCCTATAGGCAACACTTTAGTAGAAAGAAAACTACAGTAAAAGTGCTACAAATTGAGTTTTATTAGCCAACAACATGGAATATTTCATGAAGAGATATGATGCCCCTATCTGCTATCTTTGTCAAAGAAATTTTTGATGTACGAGGGATTAATTTTATGGAACCCTTTCCTCCTTTCAGATTTGAGTATATTTTGTTTGTAGTTTATTATATATCAAAATGGATAAAGGGCATGGCAAATCGAACCAATGATCATAAGGTAGTGATCAAATTTATTTAGCATAACATGTTTAGTTGGTTTGGGTGCCCAAGAGCTATAATTACTGATGGGGATGCACATTTCATGAATATGCACTTTGAATGTTTGATGAAAAAATATGGAATTACTTGTAAAGTAGCCATGCCATGCTATCCCTAGACTAGTGACCAAGTTGAGATCTCTAATAGGGAGATCAAGCATATTCTTGAAAAAATAGTAAGACCCAAATGAAAAGACTGGTCAGAATATTTGGATGATGCATTATAAGCTTAACGAACTGCTTCTAAAACTCTGATTGGAATGTCTCTATAGAGACTAGTATTTGGAAATGCTTGTCATTTGCCAGGAGTAGAATATCATGAATTTTGGACTATCAAGCAATCTAATTTTGACATGAAAAATGCAGGTTTCAATGGAGACTTCAACTGAATGAGTTAGAAGAGCTACGTAATGGAGCATATGAAAGTTCTAAAATTTATAAGGCTCAAACTAAAGCATACCGTAATAAATTTATTAATTAAAAAATGTTTGAGCCTAATCAAAAAGTGTAACCCTATAATTCTAGGTTGCAACTTTTTCCTGGAAAACTTCGCTCACAATGGGATAGACCTTTCATTATAACTCAGGTATTTTCTCATGGAGCCATAGAACATAGAGATCCTATGTAGAGGAATATTTTCAAGGTAAATAGACAACATTTGATACCTCACATAGAGGGAATTAGTGATGGAGAAGTAATTGAATCTATTGATATTATGGATCTAGCATTGCCGTAATGCTCAGTATAGTCT
Source organism: Areca catechu (assembly GCA_021397845.1). Lineage (NCBI taxonomy): Eukaryota > Viridiplantae > Streptophyta > Magnoliopsida > Arecales > Arecaceae > Areca > Areca catechu. The sequence continues at coordinate 112,285,087 of CM038043.1, forward strand.
GGTTGAAGACTTTAAACTTAGCACTCCTAGAAGTTAACCTAGTTTATGCATTTATTTTTAACCATCTACTTTCCTTTTAAAAAAAACCCAAGAAGAATAATAAAGTTAAATTGGGGAGAGTATGTCATCAAAGGAACAAATTACAATAAATCCAATCCTCGAGTACCCTTCCTGGTGGTATCCTTCCTTGTCATTTATTTTACATTGCTATTCTCTTCTTCCATTAAGGACAATGAAAATTAAGTTTGGGGGATAATTTAATTAATCAAATTCTAATGTAGGACTTTAATCAATCATGTGTATTAAACATTATCTCGATTTGAAGATAATCAAGCCTTCTAAATGATAAATGATTAATAGTTTAGATAATTTAAGAGATATTGAAGAATGAATTATTAAGAAAACCCAATAAATATTTAAGTTTAGACTATTTTTTTTTTTGAATAATTCCAGACCTTTCTGAATATTGATCTTGATAAAAAATCTACCTTATAGTGGTATAAGTGAAATATCAAAAAAAATGCATAAAGTCCTCCTTAAAGTTTAATAAATAAGATTTTTAGCATCTCTTACTGAGCAATCGGGCCCCTTCGTTTAAGTAAGCATTATTGTTCATGTCAAAAGGTGAGAATGTAAAGAAATCTCTTGTAAAGATAGTCTTAAAACATAGCCTTTTTTACCCGAGTAAGTAAGCCTAAAGGGTATTGTATACCTAATGCCCTATAGCAAACTGGTTTGGGAGTCATTAGCCTAAGGTTTGCTACAAAGGTCAACTAGAAAGTAAGATGTTAGGACATTACACTGACTCTATATCATTGTTAAAAGAAAAGAAAAGAAAAGGGGAACTAAATTGATACTACACCAAGCCCAAAGTAAGTTAGAGGATTTAAAGAGTGAGGTAAAAAGTAAAAGAAAAACTTTAAAAATTTCTATGGGCTTTACTCGATCACTAAATTAGTAGAATTGGTAATCCAATGTAATATCTTTTTATGGTCTAATCAAGTATCAAGTAATTTTAGAATTATCAAGATAATTTTCACTTCTTGGATAAGTTGGTACATATGGTTAATTTATCTGCTTTACTTGAGGATGACCAAAGTTCAAGTTAGGGGATATGATATTATACTACAAATATTAATTTAAAAATTAAATTAATTTTATTTATTTAAGATTGATACTTTTATAAATTATTTGAAAAAAATATTATCAGCATGAGGAGCTCGATTTATGGGATCAAACGATACAAGTTTGAAACAAATCATACTTAATATGAGCTCAGAATTGAATTTTAGAGTTTATTACAAGATTTCTCAAATTGTAAAGTAGCTGATCTTCATGGACTGGCTACTTGGTCTATGAAAAGCTCCAGGGTCTATGCCTACCATTTCTATCAGAACATGGCATAGAACCATGGACTAGGAAGGGATTTTGTGCCATGATTCTTCGTCCCGTTGTGTCTTGCCACCACTGGAACAACTTGCGCCACCTCCTCTACCCAGAGAACCACCAAAAGCTGCCACTGACTACTCCCTCACCAACACCCATGGTTTTCTTCTCCTTCCACTAGCCAAATTCTCTATCATCACCACTATCTCCCACTACTCCTCCATCCCAAGTGTCGGAACCAATGCTATCTCTCATCGTTGTTGGAGACACTATGTAGATCCACTCCACCGACTGTTGCATCTTGCTTCTTCCCAAAGACAAGCCCACTGTGACTATCTCACCATGTTCTCCCACCTTCTCAACATGTTGTTCCTATTCCAAGACATCGGTTATCCTCTCCTGCCTTCCTCCTTTCTACCACAGTCGCCACCATCGCCACATGCTCCTCCATGTTCTTCTCCAAGCCGATCAGCCACTACTGCAGCCCATGACCATTTCATCTTCCCACCATTATTGATGTTGAGTCTCCCATCATCGGCCATCATCTACTGCTCTAGCTTTGCCAAGCCACCTGTTGATTGAGACCCCCATGTAGTTGCCATCAATGCCTCCATCCCGGTCCAATTCTACGCTGATCATCATCTTCTCTACTCGTACCCATCCTCGACTATTTTTCTTGCACCGTCATAAGTCCATCAAGCTATCAAGAGTTGGATCAACGATGTCCGAGCATGTAGGGAATGGCTGGAAGCAAGAAACTAGTCGATGGATTTTCATAGACTTCTAGATTGTTTGGCAAAACAAAGGAAGGATATGCTAGAGTTTAACTTTTGAAAAAATGGTTGTAATGGAAAGAAGTTGGATAAAGGGGCTATAACAAATGTGGGATGTTGGTTATGATGGTTGAGTGGATAGATCACATGGAACCAATTTTACTAGGAAGGATTACGATGGAGACAAAAGTGATCCATATGCATTTCGCTCTGCCTTTAAAAGAATGTCGCAGCTCGAGGATGGGGCATTCAAATCTTCTTTCAGATATTCTTCTTCCATTTCCCCTTCCCCTTCCCTCTTTGACTCCCATCCACTCAAACATCTATGCTTGGCTTCCACCATTACTCCCATTTCCCATCTTTGCTTGGCCTTTTCCTGTTTCTCCTTTTCCTTCCCATCAACCTAGCCTCCATTACCCATCCACTACAAAGCTATAGAGCCTCCCTCTATTCCATCAAACATCCACACCATAATTCTTTAACAATCATCATGAGACCTCCACTTTCTCTCATTTTCTGCTACTGCCTCATCCTTCTTCCAGCATGAATATGCCAACAGGGAGTTCATCCATGGAAGGCTAAATCTCTAGTTCCTTGCGATTTCACTATAGTGCTTAAACAAGAAGTGTTCTATTATTTTTATTTATTTTTCTTTATACTCTTTCTCTATGAAATTAAAATACAATTTTAATTGTTATATGTTTTATGTGAATGATCTATGTTTTTTCGATGAATCGTGCTCAATGGATCCGACACATACTCTTAGAAAAGATCATTTTAAAATATGAATACTTTTACTTTATGTACATCTTATCTTGACTAATCAATACTTCTGGGAAATGGGCCATGATCTAATATGTATGAGTCATGATCTCCATAGACAAATTATATCTTAATAGGCGACATATGGAGTGTTCACATAGGAAGAGAGCACTAGCTGTTTACCAAGTAACCTATTGAAATCTTGAGGATTTTCTTTTCTTTTTCGTTAGAATCTCATTTATTTTATTATTTTAATAAAGTAGTTAAATTGCTATTACTACTCTTTGAAATCATTGTTGAAATAACTGCTTAAAGTCCCTGTAGACTCGACCCTTTCTCCCGATACTTTATGTAAGAATTACGAAAACAAGGTATTATAATCGGTGTGTTACAGCATGCACTAGTTGTCCTAAGATATCATTGATGGGGGACAAAAATAAAATGATGAATGGAGAGTTTTAGCAAGCAAACCAGCAAGCAAACTTGAGAAATTAATTATCAAATAAATGGACTAAATTAATCCAAGAAAAGAATTTTCACAAGAAGACTAGTTGATCTAATTTTTAAGACCCACAATGTAGATCCAGTCAAAATAAGGAATAAGATCTTCATGGCAAGGAAACCATCACTACTAGAATAAGTTAACCTTCAAATAATCGGATCTAATGAAGCTTAGGAAGAGTTTTCCTACCAAAAATGGTGGCTACTTATTTGATGGAAGAAGGAGCTCTCATGACTCAAGGATTGAGGCCTAGAAGTTAAGATTGGTACTCTCTACTTTGAGACTCACCTTGGCCTTGATCCATGGCATGGAGACCTTCATCCTTGACCTAGGAACCTAAGAGAACCTGCAAAGAAATTTGGGATTAGACATGGAAGAAGAATTAGAGTTGGAATGAAAACAAAGAAAAAATGAAGAAGAAGAAAGTGGCCAGCGGCTTGGGAGTTGGAGCTTGATCATAGATCCATCAATGGGTGACCCATCCTTTACTCCTTGCAAAAGTTCTCTTCACTCTCAAACTCAAACATAGAAAACTCTCATTCTCTCTTTGGATAAGGATCTACACACTCAAGCTAGCTAGAAAACTTTCACTCCAAACAAGAACTCAAGCAAAGTAGAACACAATGAAACAATCCTTTCATTAATTCAAATCATAGAATGTAATGAATACAATGAGAGCCTAGCGGCCCTATTTATTGGCTCCAATGCTAGGAATTTCATCCAAGGGTAGAGAGGAGGGGATAAGGATGGCTTAGTTGGCTCCAATAATTTTTAGGTAAGTTGTTTTAACTAAAAATAAATTATTAATCGAATGCTACAACCATTTGACATGTGGCATTCTAGAAGGTATTCATGTGGTTGTCTAATGCTGATGTGGAGGCCTAGGTGTCATTAGATGTGGCACCCCATATGTCACTTGTTGGAAGATATCTTTATGTTTTCCATAAAAGTCTTGATATAGTGTAATTTCTTCTCCCCCAAGGTTTCTTGATGAGGTGTCCCCGCATGTGAAAATTTTGGCTTCAAGTCTTGGCGTGAACTGGGCTATGAAGAGGTGGCTTTCCATCATGCTTTGAGATTGGGTCGACTCATGACAAACTGTCTTCTTCCATGTGTTGACTCATGAGTATGCTTCAAGAAAATTTGGAACTTGTTTCATGGCTCAAGATTTTATTAACTATAGCTGCAAAAATAAAGTTAGTTAATCATAGTATATATTCTTATTATTGATGTCCCCATCAATTCTCCCGGGATGGAAAAAAGGATCAACTCCATCGAGTAGGAATTTATCTGGCTTTGGTGGTACTCTTGGAGATCAGGAACGATTTTTTTGTAAGTCCTCTCGAGTGATCTATATGTCTTCAGAATCAGGATGTCCTTGCTAGTGAACCAAGAAGCACTGATAGTCTTTGTTTCAAGTAGTGATAATCTTGTCATTTATGATTCGCTCAATCTTATCTTGCCGCTTTAGTATTATGGATGGTGGACACTCAAGGGTTATTTCACTCTCAAAGGTGGAATCAATCCTGAATAGCTTACTAGGTATCATTATTGGTTCTTTATACTTTACTAGATCTGGAATGTTGAAAGTGGAACTGATACCAAAGTCGGATGGTATATCTAGCACATATTAGGTCCAATTTTTCATAATATTTTGAAAAGGACCTACACCACAGGCATAAAATCATTTTGAGCCTAATCAAGACATAGTCTCATTCCTAAAATTCTTTAGCTTTTTTTATAAAATTTAGCCATATGCTTGTTAATTTCATTGCTCAAAATTTGTTTTACTAATCACGCTATGCATATGACTTTCGTAATCATGGATACTTATGCATGGGACACCAAATGATAAGTGACAAATGCAAATGATACTAAATGGTAAAAGGCAAACAAAAACAAAACAAGCTCAAATGGACTTTATTATATATGGAGTAAACTTTATTGTTTGGCTAGGAAAAAGGTTCCTAATTTCCAATATTACCTTAATGGCTTTAAAGACTCTGGTATAAAACTTCAGGTAGGTGGCAGCGAATCTTAATTTGGCTCCCAACATATGCCAAAGAGTCTTAATAAAGTAACTACTGAATATCACTAGGACCAGATCAATAGTATGGTAGATGTCCCAGCTAGATAGGATAGAAGAGTGAATGAAATGTAATAGTGGATCAGGATGGTGGATGTTCAGAAATAGGGAATCAGGGATAGAAAAATTGTTAGGGAAAATATTTTGCAGGGTTTTCAAAGGCTCTATAGCTTCTTGGAATTGATCCATACGGTTTTGTTCTTTGACGATCTATACCCCAATATGTGATCCTTCATCGATCTCTAGATCTAAACCTTCAACATCAATTAATTCCAGATCTTCTATATTATCCTCAGATTGATCTCCATAGATCCTATTATGTTTTATGTGAATGATCTATGTTTTTTCGATGAATCGTGCTCAATGGATCCGACACATACTCTTAGAATAGATCATTTTAAAATATGAATACTTTTACTTTATGTACATCTTATCTTGACTAATCAATACTTCTGGGAAATGGGCCATGATCTAATAGGTATGAGTCATGATCTCCATAGACAAATTATATCTTAATAGGTGATATATGGAGTGTTCACATAGGAAGAGAGCACTAGTTGTTTACCAAGTAACCTATTGAAATCTTGAGGATTTTCTTTTCTTTTTGGTTAGAATCTCATTTATTTTATTATTTTAATAAAGTAGTTAAATTGCTATTACTACTCTTTGAAATCATTGTTGAAATAATTGCTTAAAGTCCCTGTAGACTCGACCCTTACTCCCGATACTTTACGTAAGAATTGCGAAACCAAGGTATTATAATCGGTGTGTTACAGCATGCACTAGTTATCCTAAGAAATCATTGATGGGGGACAAAAATAAAATGATGAATGGAGAGTTTTAGCAAGCAAACCAGCAAGTAAACTTGAGAAATTAATTATCAAATAAATGGACTAAATTAATCCAAGAAAAAAATTTTCACAAGAAGACTAGTTGATCTAATTTTTAAGACCCACAATGTAGATCTAGTTCAAAATAAAGAATAAGATCTTCATGGCAAGGAAACCATCACTACTAGAACAAGTTAACCTTCAAATAATCAGATCTAATGAAGCTTAGTAAGAGTTTTCCTACCAAAAATGGTGGCTACTTATTTGATGGAAGAAGGAGCTCTCATGACTCAAGGATTGAGGCCTAGAAGTTAAAATTGGCACTCTCTACTTTGAGACTCACCTTGGCCTTGATCCATGGCATGTAGACCTTCATCCTTGACCTAGGAACCTAAGAGAACCTGCAAAGAAATTTGGGATTAAACATGGAAGAAGAATTAGAGTTGGAATGAAAACAAAGAAAAAAGGAAGAAGAAGAAAGTGGCCGGCGGCTTGGGAGTTGGAGCTTGATCATAGATCCATCAATGGGTGACCCATCCTTTACTCCTTGCAAAAGTTCTCTTCACTCTCAAACTCAAACTTAGAAAACTCTCATTCTCTCTTTGGATAAGGATCTACACACTCAAGCTAGCTAGAAAACTTTCATACCAAACAAGAACTCAAGCAAAGTAGAACACAATGAAACAATCCTTTCATTAATTCAAATCATAGCATGTAATGAATACAATGAGAGCCTAGGGGCCCTATTTATTGACTCCAATGCAAGGAATTTCATCCAAGGGTAGAGAGGAGGGGATAAGGATGGCTTAGTTGGCTCCAATAATTTTTAGGTAAGTTGTTTTAACTAAAAACAAATTATTAATAGAATGCTACAACCATTTGACATGTGGCATTCTAGAAGGTATTCATGTGGTTGTCTAATGCTGTTATGGAGGCCTAGGTGTCATTAGAGGTGGCACCCCATATGTCACTTGTTGGAAGATATCTTTATGTTTTTCATAAAAGTCTTGATATAGTGTAATTTCTTCTCCCCCAAGGTTTCTTGATGAGGTGTCCCCGCATGTGAAAATTTTGGATTCAAGTCTTGGCTTGAATTGGGCTTTGAAGAGGTGGCTTTCCATCATGCTTTGAGATTGGGTCGACTCATGAAAAACTGTCTTCTTCCATGTGTTGACTCATGAGTATGCTTCAAGAAAATTTGGGGCTTATTTCATGGCTCAAGATTTTATTTACTATAGCTGCAAAAATAAAGTTAGTTAATCATAGTATATATTCTTATTATTGATGTCCCCATCAATTCTCCCGGGATGGAAAAAAGGATCAACTCCATCGAGTAGGAATTTATCTGGCTTTGGTGGTACTCTTGGAGATCAGGAACGATTTTTTTGTAAGTCCTCTCGAGTGATCTATATGTCTTCAGAATCAGGATGTCCTTGCTAGTGAACCAAGAAGCACTGATAGTCTTTGTTTCAAGTAGTGATAATCTTGTCATTTATTATTCGCTCAATCTTATCTTGCCGCTTTGGTATTATGGCTAGTGGACACACAAGGGTTAGTTCACTCTCAAAGGTGGAATCAATCCTGAATAGCTCACTAGGTATCATTGTTGGTTCTTTATACTTTACTAGATCTGGAATGTTGAAAGGGGAACTGATACCAAAGTCGGATGGTATATCTAGCACATATTAGGTCCAATTTTTTATACTATTTTGAAAAGGACCTACACCACAGGCATATAATCATTTTGAGCCTAATCAAGACATAGTCTCATTCCTATAATTCTTTAGCTTTTTTTATAAAATTTAGCCATATGCTTGTTAATTTCATTGCTCAAAATTTGTTTTACTAATCACGCTATGCATATGTCTCTCGTAATCATGGATACTTATGCATGGGACACCAAATGATAAGTGACAAATGCAAATAATACTAAATGGTAAAAGGAAAACAAAAACAAAACAAGCTCAAATGGACTTTATTATATATGGAGTAAACTTTATTGTTGGGCTAGGAAAAAAGGTTCCTAATTTCCAATATTACCTAAATGGCTTTAAAGACTTTGGTATAAAACTTCAGGTAGGTGGCAGCGAATCTTAATTTGGCTCCCAACATATGCCAAAAAGTCTTAATAAAGTAACTATTGAATATCACTAGGACCAGATCAATAGTATCATAGATGTCCCGGCCAGATAGGATAGAAGAGTGAATGAAATGTAATAGTGGATCAGGATGGTGGATGTTCAGAAATAGGGAATCAGGGATAGAAAAATTGTTAGGGAAAATATTTTGTAGGGTTTTCAAAGGCTCTATAGCTTCTTGGGATTGATCCAAAGGGTTTTGTTCTTTGACGATCTATACCCCAAAATGTGATCCTTCATCGATCTCTAGATCTAAACCTTCAACATCAATTAATTCCGGATCTTCTATATTATCCTCAGATTGATCTCCATAGATCCTATTACGTTTTATGTGAATGATCTATGTTTTTCGATTAATCGTGCTCAATGGATCCGACACATACTCTTAGAATAGATCATTTTAAAATATGAATACTTTTACTTTATGTACATCTTATCTTGACTAATCAATACTTCTGGGAAATGGGCCATGATCTAATAGGTATGAGTCATGATCTCCATAGACAAATTATATCTTAATAGGTGATATATGGAGTGTTCACATAGGAAGAGAGCACTAGTTGTTTACCAAGTAACCTATTGAAATCTTGATGATTTTCTTTTCTTTTTGGTTAGAATCTCATTTATTTTATTATTTTAATAAAGTAGTTAAATTGCTATTACTACTCTTTGAAATCATTGTTGAAATAATTGCTTAAAGTCCCTGTAGACTCGACCCTTACTCCCGATACTTTACGTAAGAATTGCGAAACCAAGGTATTATAATCGGTGTGTTATAGCATGCACTAGTTGTCCTAAGAAATCATTGATGGGGGACAAAAATAAAATGATGAATGGAGAGTTTTAGCAAGCAAACCAGCAAGCAAACTTGAGAAATTAATTATCAAATAAATGGACTAAATTAATCCAAGAAAACAATTTTCACAAGAAGACTAGTTGATCTAATTTTTAAGACCCACAATGTAGATCTAGTTCAAAATAAAGAATAAGATCTTCATGGCAAGGAAACCATCACTACTAGAACAAGTTAACCTTCAAATAATCAGATCTAATGAAGCTTAGGAAGAGTTTTCCTACCAAAAATGGTGGCTACTTATTTGATGGAAGAAGGAGCTCTCATGACTCAAGGATTGAGGCCTAGAAGTTAAAATTGGCACTCTCTACTTTGAGACTCACCTTGGCCTTGATCCATGGCATGTAGACCTTCATCCTTGACATAGGAACCTAAGAGAACCTGCAAAGAAATTTGGGATTAGACATGGAAGAAGAATTAGAGTTGGAATGAAAACAAAGAAAAAAGGAAGAAGAAGAAAGTGGCTGGCGGCTTGGGAGTTGGAGCTTGATCATAGATCCATCAGTGGGTGACCCATCCTTTACTCCTTGCAAAAGTTCTCTTCACTCTCAAACTCAAACTTAGAAAACTCTCATTCTCTCTTTGGATAAGGATCTACACACTCAAGCTAGCTAGAAAACTTTCACACCAAACAAGAACTCAAGCAAAGTAGAACACAATGAAACAATCCTTTCATTAATTCAAATCATAGCATGTAATGAATACAATGAGAGCCTAGGGGCCCTATTTATTGGCTCCAATGCTAGGAATTTCATCCAAGGGTAGAGAGGAGGGGATAAGGATGGCTTAGTTGGCTCCAATAATTTTTAGGTAAGTTGTTTTAACTAAAAATAAATTATTAATAGAATGCTACAACCATTTGACATGTGGCATTCTAGAAGGTATTCATGTGGTTGTCTAATGCTGTTGTGGAGGCCTAGGTGTCATTAGAGGTGGCGCCCCATATGTCACTTGTTGGAAGATATCTTTATGTTTTCCATAAAAGTCTTGATATAGTGTAATTTCTTCTCCCCCAAGGTTTCTTGATGAGGTGTCCCCGCATGTGAAAATTTTGGCTTCAAGTCTTGGCTTGAATTGGGCTTTGAAGAGGTGGCTTTCCATCATGCTTTGAGATTGGGTCGACTCATGAAAAACTGTCTTCTTCCATGTGTTGACTCATGAGTATGCTTCAAGAAAATTTGGTACTTGTTTCATGGCTCAAGATTTTATTTACTATAGCTGCAAAAATAAAGTTAGTTAATCATAGTATATATTCTTATTATTGATGCCCCCATCAATTCTCCCGGGATGGAAAAAAGGATCAACTCCATCGAGTAGGAATTTATCTGGCTTTGGTGGTACTCTTGGAGATCAGGAATGATTTTTTTGTAAGTCCTCTCGAGTGATCTATATGTCTTCAGAATCAGGATTTCCTTGCTAGTGAACCAAGAAGCACTGATAGTCTTTGTTTCAAGTAGTGATAATCTTGTCATTTATGATTCGCTCAATCTTATCTTGCTGCTTTGGTATTATGGCTGGTGGACACTCAAGGGTTAGTTCAGTCTCAAAGGTGGAATCAATCCTGAATAGCTCACTAGGTATCATTGTTGGTTCTTTATACTTTACTAGATCTGGAATGTTGAAAGCGGAACTGATACCAAAGTCGGATGGTATATCTAGCACATATTAGGTCCAATTTTTTATACTATTTTGAAAAGGACCTACACCACAGGCATATAATCATTTTGAGCCTAATCAAGACATAGTCTCATTCCTATAATTCTTTAGCTTTTTTTATAAAATTTAGCCATATGCTTGTTAATTTCATTGCTCAAAATTTGTTTTACTAATCACGCTATGCATATGTCTATCGTAATCATGGATACTTATGTATGTGACACCAAATGATAAGTGACAAATGCAAATGATACTAAATGGTAAAAGGCAAACAAAAACAAAACAAGCTCAAAAGGACTTTATTATATATGGAGTAAACTTTATTGTTGGGCTAGGAAAAAAGGTTCCTAATTTCCAATATTACCTAAATGGCTTTAAAGACTTTGGTATAAAACTTCAAGTAGGTGGCAGCGAATCTTAATTTGGCTCCCAACATATGCCAAAGAGTCTTAATAAAGTAACTATTGAATATCACTAGGACCAGATCAATAGTATCGTAGATGTCCCAGCCAGATAGGATAGAAGAGTGAATGAAATGTAATAGTGGATCAGGATGGTGGATGTTCAGAAATAGGGAATCAGGGATAGAAAAATTGTTAGGAAAATATTTTGTAGGGTTTTCAAAGGCTCTATAGCTTCTTGGGATTGATCCAAAGGGTTTTGTTCTTTGATGATCTATACCCCAAAATGTGATCCTTCATCGATCTCTAGATCTAAACCTTCAACATCAATTAATTCCGGATCTTCTATATTATCCTGAGATTGATCTCCATAGATCCTATTAAGTTTTATGTGAATGATCTATGTTTTTTCGATGAATCGTGCTCAATGGATCCGACACATACTCTTAGAATAGATCATTTTAAAATATGAATACTTTTACTTTATGTACATCTTTTCTTGACTAATCAATACTTCTGGGAAATGGGCCATGATCTAATAGGTATGAGTCATGATCTCCATAGACAAATTATATCTTAATAGGTGATATATGGAGTGTTCACATAGGAAGAGAGCACTAGTTGTTTACCAAGTAACCTATTGAAATCTTGAGGATTTTCTTTTCTTTTTCGTTAGAATCTCATTTATTTTATTATTTTAATAAAGTAGTTAAATTGCTATTACTACACTTTGAAATCATTGTTGAAATAACTGCTTAAAGTCCGTGTAGACTCGACCCTTACTCCCGATACTTTACGTAAGAATTGCGAAAACAAGGTATTATAATCGGTGTGTTATAGCATGCACTAGTTGTCCTAAGAAATCATTGATGGGGGACAAAAATAAAATGATGAATGGAGAGTTTTAGCATGCAAACCAGCAAGCAAACTTGAGAAATTAATTATCAAATAAATGGACTAAATTAATCCAAGAAAAGAATTTTCACAAGAAGACTAGTTGATCTAATTTTTAAGACCCACAATGTAGATCTAGTTCAAAATAAGGAATAAGATCTTCATGGCAAGGAAACCATCACTACTAGAACAAGTTAACCTTCAAATAATCAGATCTAATGAAGCTTAGGAAGAGTTTTCCTACCAAAAATGATGGCTACTTATTTGATGGAAGAAGGAGCTCTCATGACTCAAGGATTGAGGCCTAGATGTCAAGATTGGCACTCTCTACTTTGAGACTCACCTTGGCCTTTATCCATGGCATGGAGACCTTCATCCTTGACCTAGGAACCTAAGAGAACATGCAAAGAAATTTTGGATTAGACATGGAAGAAGAATTAGAGTTGGAATGAAAACAAAGAAAAAAAGAAGAAGAAGAAAGTGGCCGGCGGCTTGGGAGTTGGAGCTTGATCATAGGTCCATCAATGGGTGACCCATCCTTTACTCCTTGCAAAAGTTCTCTTCACTCTCAAACTCAAACTTCGAAAATACTCATTCTCTCTTTGGATAAGGATCTACACACTCAAGCTAGCTAGAAAACTTTCACTCCAAACAAGAACTCAAGCAAAGTAGAACACAATGAAACAATCCTTTCATTAATTCAAATCATAGCATGTAATGAATACAATGAGAGCCTAGGGGCCCTATTTATTAGCTCCAATGCTAGGAATTTCATCCAAGGGTAGAGAGGAGGGGATAAGGATGGCTTAGTTGGCTCCAATAATTTTTAGGTAAGTTGTTTTAACTAAAAACAAATTATTAATAGAATGCTACAACCATTTGACAAGTGGCATTATTGAAGGTCTTCATGTGGTTGTCTAATGCTGATGTGGAGGCCTAGGTGTCATTAGAGGTGGCGCCCCATATGTCACTTGTTGGAAGATATCTTTATGTTTCCCATAAAAGTCTTGATATAGTGTAATTTCTTCTCCCCCAAGGTTTCTTGATGAGGTGTCCCCGCATGTGAAAATTTTGGCTTCAAGTCTTGGATTTAATTGGGCTTTGAAGAGGTGGCTTTCCATCATGCTTTGAGATTGGGTCGACTCATGAAAAACTGTCTTCTTCCATTTGTTGACTCATGAGTATGCCTCAAGAAAATTTGGGACTTGTTTCATGGCTCAAGATTTTATTAACTATAGCTGCAAAAACAAAGTAAGTTAATCATAGTATATATTCTTATTATTGATGTCCCCATCAATTCTCCTGGGATGGAAAAAAGGATCAACTCCATCGAGTAGGAATTTATCTGGCTTTGGTGGTACTCTTGGAGATCAGGAATGATTTTTTTGTAAGTCCTCTCGAGTGATCTATGTCTTCAGAATCAGGATGTCCTTGCTAGTGAACCAAGAAGCACTGATAGTCTTTGTTTCAGGTAGTGATAATCTTTTCATTTATGATTCGCTCAATCTTATCTTGCCGCTTTGGTATTATGGCTGGTGGACACTCAAGGGTTAGTTCACTCTCAAAGGTGGAATCAATCCTGAATAGCTCACTAGATATCATTGTTGGTTCTTTATACTTTACTAGATCTGGAATGTTGAAATTGGAACTGATACCAAAGTCGGATGGTATATCTAGCACATATTAGGTCCAATTTTTCATACTATTCTGAAAAGGTCCTACACCACAGGCATATAATCATTTTGAGCCTAATCAAGACATAGTCTCATTCCTAAAATTCTTTAGCTTTTTTTATAAAATTTAGCCATATGCTCGTTAATTTCATTGCTCAAAATTTGTTTTACTAATCACGCTATGCATATGACTCTCGTAATCATGGATACTTATGCATGGGACACCAAATGATAAGTGACAAATGCAAATGATACTAAATTGTAAAAGGCAAACAAAAACAAAACAAGCTCAAATGGACTTTATTATATATGGAGTAAACATTATTGTTGGGCTAGGAAAAAAAGTTCCTAATTTCCAATATTACCTAAATGGCTTTAAAGACTCTGGTATAAAACTTCAGGTAGGTGGCAGCGAATCTTAATTTGGCTCCCAACATATGCCAAAGAGTCTTAATAAAGTAACTATTGAATATCACTAGGACCAGATCAATAGTATGGTAGATGTCCCAGCCAGATAGGATAGAAGAGTGAATGAAATGTAATAGTGGATCGGGATGGTGGATGTTCAGAAATAGGGAATCAAGGATAGAAAATTTTTTAGGTAAAATATTTTGCAGGGTTTTCAAAGGCTCTATAGCTTCTTGGGATTGATCCATAGGGTTTTGTTCTTTGACGATCAATACCCCAATATGTGATCCTTCATCGATCTCTAGATCTAAACCTTCAACATCAATTAATTCCGGATCTTCTATATTATCCTCAGATTGATCTCCTTAGTTTTATCCTTGGATTTCATTTTGATCATCCCTGTTGTTGATTTGTTTAGGCTAGGTAATTATTTTATCTTCAAGTAATTGTTCTTGATCATATTCGTCCATAAGGTTAGACCCAGCTTCATAAACTTCTTCATTAAGTTCTTCAACAAGTTTAGGATTTTCTCTATCTAGCCCTTCATTTGGATAAGACTTTGATTCTATTTCATCCTTAAATTCTTTAATAGGTTCAGGAGATGTTTTCTCTAATTCTTCCATAGGTTTGGTATCTTCTTCATCTCCCTCATACTTATTGAATTTAGCAATCATTTAAATGCAGTTTCATCATCTTGTCTCAATTTGTACCATTGGGTTGGAAGATTTTACTTATAAAATTTGCCTAGGTACTTTTTCCTTAACTTACTCTTTATATCTCTCCAAGTAATTATTTTATCCCCACTATAAAAATTTTTATGCTCAACATGTTTCCAATATGACTTAGCATGTCAGACTAGCTTTAATTTGACAAATTGACATTTCTTTACTTTCGGCATTTCATCAAATTCAAAGTACTGATCCATTTTCTTCTCCCAATCGACATACACCTCAGGGTTTCCATCAAAAGTGGGTGCATATGATCGATTTCTCCCAAAGACTCTTTCTTCTTGATCTACAAATCCTTGGTAGGTGAATCTAAGTTTATACTCAGGGGTGAGATCATAATAATGGGCTCTTGGATTAATAGGAAGTGATTTAGAATTAGTATAGGTCAAGCAATCGTTTTTGAGATTCCCGATTTGATTATTTACTTGCCCTAACTCTTTGTTCACATGTCCTAATTGTTTAGTTAGGGTATCAAATTTTTCAGTCAAGGTCCTCATAAAGAACTCAAGATTGGGATCCATGGATATGTGTAGGACTGTTTGTATAGGGCTTCAGATCAATTGGGCAAATAGTACAAACCTAACTTCTAGGACTCCTAGACCTAAAAGTTTAAAATATAGGAATTGACTTAGTACTAGTTAAAATTATAATTACCTTTTCCATTGGCCAGGTAAGAAGTGGGGTTCGGGAGGCTCCCCTCGCTTTCACGAGGTCCTAATTAAAAACTACAAGTCCACTTAAGGCATTTGCTATTGGACCTCTTGCCTTAGACACCAACTTCAAGAAGTAAGTACAAACTCAACTAATATTTGGTCTCATCTTGCACTTGAACCCGACTTGTGGGTGTCCCTAGTTATAGGTGCCTACTCGATTTCAATTATGGTTTAGGTCAATGCAAATGTGGGTGATTATTTTGGGCCAAGGAAAGGTAATGACCTCCATCCCTTATGTTATGATTGAATGCCCTTAATTGGATTTAGAAAGGATACACAAACAATCAACTTGATAATAAGATATCTATACTAGCACAAATATGTGATTCAAATCCGAATTAAATTTTTTTTTTAAAATTAAGAAATTTAATTTAAAAATTTAGATTTTGAAGTCCAGAATTTAGAAATCAAATTTTGAAATTTAAATCTTGAATTAGGATTAAAAATTCATTCTATAAGTTAGAGTTGTTGCAAGATAGTTTCAGCCCTAACAACTTCTAGTCAGCTAGTTTTAAAAATTCAAAATTAAAATTTCAAAATTCTAAAAAAATCAAAATTTAAATTTGAATTGTTAAATTTCTAAATGAAGATTCCAGATTCCTAATTTTGAAATTTATTTCCTTAAATGTGGTTAAGAAATTTGTTTTGAAAGCTTGTTGGAAAAGAAAATTTCAATAGGAAACAACTTTAAACTAGATAGTTTTAAAAATTCAAAATTTAATTTTTTTAAAAATCTAAAAATTCAAAATAAAACCAATTTGGTTAGATCTATGATTAGATCTCTTGGATTTAAAAGTTTTGATGTCAGATTAACTTGAATTTCAGTTAAGAAGGTAGTTTGAAAATAGTTGCTAGAAGATTCCAGCAGTTTAGCTAACTCTTAACAACCTGAATTCAAATTTTGAATTCCAAATTCTAAATCATTCTAAAATTTAAAATTTTGGTGGAAAATAATAAAACTCGAAGTCTTGATCCCAGAATTAAAATTAAAAATCTTAAAAAATATTTTTTATATTTTTTAAAAAAATTAAATGAAATGGAAGGCAGAAACAGAATTCTGGACATAATTTCAAAAATGATGTAAGAACTCATATTTTTAAATCTAGAAATAAAAAAAACATTTTTTTGATTTTTATATTTTGAATTGTAAGACACTAAGGTGCTGTAAAAATATTTTTTTGGATTTTTTTATCAATATAAAAAATACTAAAATTCATAAAATATCTGGGTGAATACTAGAACAAAAATCTCAGCAATCAAACACTTGACATAGTAAACCATAAACTCTGATACCAAAAAAATTGATGAGGTATGAAAATAAAATGATGAATGGGAGTTTTAGAAACTAACCAGCTAGAAAACATGAGCAATTAATTATCAAATAAATGGGCTAAATTAATCCAGGAAAAGAATTTTCATAAGGAGACTAGTTGATCTAACTTTTAAGACCCGCAATGTAGATCTAGTTTAAAATAAGGAATAGGATCTTCATGGCAATGAAACCATGTCTACTAGGGCAAGTTAACCTTCAAATGATCAAATTTAATGAAGCTTTGGAAGAGTTTTCCTATCAACAATGATGGCTAATTATTTGGTGGAAGAAGGAGCTCTTATGACTCATGGATTGAGGCCTAGAAGTCAAGATTGGCACTCTCTACTTTGAGACTCACCTTGGCCTTGATCCATGGCATGGAGACCTTCATCCTTGACCTAGAACTTGAGAGAACCTGCAAAGAAATTTGGGATTAGACATGGAAGAAGAATTGGAGTTGGAATGGAAACAAAGAAAAAAGGAAGAAGAAGAAAGTGGCCGGCGGCTTGGGAGTTGGAGCTTGATCATAGATCCATCAATGGGCATCCCATCCTTTACTCCATGCAAAAGCACTCTTCACTCTCAAACTTAAACTTAGAAAACTCTCATTCTCTCCTTGGATAAGGATCTATACACTCAAGCTATCTAGAAAACTTTCATTCCAAACAAGAACTCAAGAAAACTAGAACACAAGGAAACAATCCTTTCATTAATTCAAATCATAGCATGGAATGAATACAATGAGCGCCTAGGGGCCCTACTTATAGGATCCAATGCTAAGAATTTTGTCAAAGGGTGGAGAGGAAGGGATAAGGATGGCTTAGTTGGCTCCAACAATTTTTAGGTAAGTGGGTTTAACTAAAAATAAATTATTGGTAGAATGTTACAACCACTTGACATGTGGCATTCTAGAAGGACTTCATGTGGTTGTCTAATGCTGATGTGGAGGCCTAGGTATCATAAGAGGTGGCACCCTAAATGTCACTTCTTGGAAGTATCTTTATGTTCCCCATAAAAGTCTTGATGTACTGTAATTTCTTCTTCCCCAAGGTTTCTTGATGAGGTGTCCCCCCATGTGAAAATTTTGGCTTCAAGTCTTGGCTTGAATTGGGCTTTGAAGAGGTGGATTTCCATCATACTTTGAGCTTGAGTCGACTCATGAAAAATTGTCTTCTTTTATTTGTTGACTCATGAGTATGCTTCAAGAAAATTTGTGACTTGTTTCATTGCTCAAGATTTTATTAACTATAGCCGCAAAAACAAAGTTAGTTAATCAAAGTATATATTTTTATTATTGATGTCCCCATCAATCATGTATTACTATGATGGGAAACAAAGAAGGTAAACTGCTCACTACCCGTACAGCATCTAACTAGCGGATGTGTATAGATTATGTAAATTAAACTCTATCACCAGAAAAGATCACATTTCCTTACTGTTTATTGATCAAATCCTAGAATGACTTGCAAAGCAAAGCTTCTTTTGCTTTTTAGATGGCTATTTAGGATACAATCAAATGCTTATCTTTCCTAATGTCCAAGAGAAAACCGCCTTTACCTGTCCCTTTGGCACATTCTTTTATTGGTGCATGCCCTTTGACCTTTGTAATGCACCCACTACATTTCAGTGGTGTGTATTAGCAATATTCTTCAATATGGTGGATAAGTTCTTAGAACTTTTTATGTATAATTTTTTATATTTTGTACCATATTTAAGGATTGTCTTCAGAACTTATCTAAGGTATTAGAATGATGCAAAGTGACAAACCTTATCCTTAGTTGGGAAAAGAGCCATTTTATGGTTCAAGAAGGGATTGTATTCAAGCACATTATATCTAAAAGGGGGATTAAGATAGATAAAGCTAAAGTGGAGGTAATATCAACACTACCATCCCCAACCTTGGTTTGACAAGTATGATCTTTTCTAGGTCATCCTGGATTTTGCAAGCTCTTCATGAAAGACTTTAGCAAAATTTTAAGATCCTTATGCAATCTGCTAGCCAAGGACACACCATTTTTCTTCAATGAAGACTATCTAAAAGCATTCCACACACTATGAACTACTCTTGTAATAGCACTAATCATAAAACTCCTTGACTAGTCCATTCCATTTGAGATCATGTGTGATACCTCTGATTTTGTGATAGGTACAATCTTAGACCAAAAACTAAATTAGGTGCCACATGTGATCTACTATTCTAGTAAAACTCTTTTTGATGCCCAAATGAACTGCACTACAATCGAAAAAGAGTTACTATCCATAGTATTCACCATCAAAAAGTTTTTCTCATATCTGCTAAGGTCCAAGGTTTTGATCTACTCTAATATTTCAGCTTTGAAATATCTACTTTCTAAGAAAGATACTAAATCATGATTGATTAGATCGATCCTTCTTATACAAGAATTTGATCTAGAAATTCATGATAAGAAGGGTTTCAAAAATGTGGTAGCTGATCACATCTCCAGAATATTGGTTAAGCACATAATGGGTATAGATACGGTCATGGAGAAATTCCTTGATGAACAACTTTTTGCCATCTCCTCCCAACGACCTCCATGGTTTACACATATCATTAATTACCTAGCAATAGGTCAAATACCTTTCCATTGGACAAAGTAGAAGAAAGATTCTTTTCATAAGTTAAACATTATTTTTGGGAGGAACCTGAATTATTTAAATACTGTCATGACCAGGTTATTCATTGTTGTGTCCCCGAGAGTAAGTCTAGAACATTCTTACTTTTTGCGACTTTTAGCATGCGAGGGATACATTAGTGGAAGAAAAACTATATCAAAAGTATTATAGAGTAGGTTTTACTAGACAACACTTTTTAAGGATGTACATGGATTTGGCCATTACTATTTATGGTGCCAATTAATAAAAAATATATCAAGGAAGGACATGATGCCATTAATCCCCTTATTAGTAGTAGAAAACATCGATGTTTGGGGGATTGATTTCTTGGGACCCTTTCCGGTCTCAATCATGTTCGAGTACATCCTAGTAGTGGTGGACTACATGTCGAAATGGGTGGAGGTGATTGCCACATGGACTAATGATAATAAGGTTATAATTAGTTTTATCCATTGGAATATCATTAGTCAATTTGATTTTTCTAGGGTGATCATTAGTGTGGGGGGACACACTTTATAAATAGTCAATTTGAAGCACTAATGAGAAAATGTAATATCACACACAAAGTTTCCACACCATATCACTCCCAAACTAGTGGTCAAGTAGAGGTGCAAATAAGGAGATTAAACACATCTTAGAAAATACTATTAGGCCTAACAGAAAGGATTGGTCCCTATGCTTAGATGATGCGTTATGGGCCTATCGTATAGCCTTCAAAACATATATTGGCATGTCACCCCTATCGATTAGTCTACGGTAAAGCAAGCCATCTACTAGATGAGTTAGAACATGACTCATTCTGGGCTTTTCAAATGTTCAATTTTGACATGTAGAATGGAGGTTCAAATTAGAGATTACTACTTAATGAACACGGAGAGTTGCACAATGATGTGTATAAAAGTTCACAAATTCATAAAACTCGATCTAAAGCATTTCATGACAAGTACATCTCTCAGAACTCATTTAAGCCAAACCAAAAAGTGTAGCTCTTCAAATCTAAATTATCTCTTTCCCAGTAAACTCTACTCTCGATTGGGATAGACCATTCATTGTCACACAATTATTCCCATATGGAGCAATGGAAACAAAAGATCCTCATAATGGCAACACATTTAAGGCAAATGGCCAATGCTTGAAGTCATACATAGATGTAATTGCATATAAGGAACGAATTGATACCATCTATCTAATGGTGGGGACACCAAGATCAGACCCAGATCCCTGGATCCCATATGGTTTAATTAGTCATGTTTCAAAGTTTTGAAAGTTTTGTAATCAATTAAGATCGAGTCCTGTAATAAGTTGAGGTTAGTTGATTTGTCTCAACCCTCAACCTAGTCAGTATTTTGAGTCCTGTACATCAATTATGAGTCCAGTATGAGCCCGATTTATACAAGAGAGGAGGTCACCCTATTTTGAAGTTCCACCAGGCCATATCCAGGAGTCAGAGGCCACTACATCAGCCCATTGGATTTTGTGTGACAACCTAGGATCCAAGGTGCTTCTAGAAAACCTGATTCTTTCTAGATGACCATATTCCCTTCCAGATGTCAGACCATATTCCTAAACCAATGCATCCATGATTCCATAGGTCCACCTACATCCCAGCCCAAAGAAATCATGCCCAGGTGCCAAGCCCAAGCCCTTAAGAAGCAAGATTCCAGAGAATATTCCTGCTACCAGGCCACCCCAGCTTCCAGAGGCCTAAACCCATGCACCCAAGCCCCTTTGGGCCGGCCCCTTGCTGCTTCTAAAGGCCCAACACACCCCCCTAGGCATCCTTGAAGTGTTGACCATGTCCAAAGAGGTTTCACCAAGTCCAAGTTGAAGACAAGAAGGAGAAGACCAAGTTTATTCCTAACCTAGTTGGGATTTCTAATCCTTTCAAACTTTGTAATTCTAACCTAGCTAGGAAAGGACTTGCATTCTAATTTGGAAGAGGACTTGTAGCCCAAGTGTAACAATGGTTAGTGAGGGCATGGAAACTCTATAAATACCCCACCCTTCCCCCTCTCGTAATCATCTTTCTCTTATGGATAAACCTTGCTGAAATTTTGAGTTATTGCCTTGTGTTGGTGTTTTATTTGGATTCTTTGGTTGGTGTTTTTGTGCTTGGATGAATTCCTTGCTGCCCTAGCATCCTTCCAAGCCCTAACTCACTATCATCCAAGCCTTCACAAGTCCAAGAAAGAGTGCCCTAGGCCACCAAGCAAGGAGATCTTTAACAAGCTTCAAACAGCCCAGCTTCTAATCCCTAACCTGATTACTTCTAAACTTAGTTTCCTTTCCTTTTCTTACTTGATATTTTGATTGACCCTTTGACATTTTGAAGGATCCTTGAGGTGTTTCACCTCCCTAGAGGAGGCTTTCCTTGTATCCGGAACTATCCAAATCAGCCATCTAATCAAGGGAACCAAACTTCATCATCCGTACTCTAATCAGAGTGCTGTGTGATCTCTTCATTGAAAGTTCTTCAAATCACTGATTGGTAACATCCTTCCCTTCTTTAAATTTCTGATTTGATGAAGATTATCTATCTTAATCTAGGAGTTTCTCAATTCTTGGGTCCTAGAATTTATTATTTTGCATGAGTTTGCCTGCGATACGATGATTCTATGCATTACTATTCTTCTTGCTAGTTCTTACTTTTATTTGGAAATTTAGCCTATAAAACTAAATTATAAAAAAAAAAAAAATTAGTTATTATTTTTCCTACATCATTAGCAATCTTAGAATCATCCCAAATCATCTAATGGATCTATTTTATAATAAATAATAAGCTTAATGTATGGTTGAAGACATTAAACTTAGTACTGGTTGGGAGACAACCCAATAATCTTATTTTCTTTTTAGTGCAGTTACAGAAACTTAGTGGAAGAACAAGAGCCCACTACTCCATGAAGCCCTCTTCAACTTTCAAAGCACACTCATTCCAGGTCCATTCTCTCTTTTTCTTTTTAATACTTATAGTCTTTCCTACTCTATTGAGGATAATGTTGATCAAGTTGGGGGGGAAGAAAAATAACTTAGATCATCGAGTACAGTTAGAAAAAATTATGTTGTATATATTTGATTGTTGTCACAAGTTAGAGTTATATAGGCATCCTAATCAATGACTGATTAATGGTCTAGATAATTCTAGAGATGCTGAGGGATAAATGCTACTCAAGGAAGACGGGCATGGTTGCAAGATGCAATCCAATGGCTAAGCACAAATCTATGAAAAATCCAATGGCCAAGGGCTATTTCAACTTGATTAAAGCTTTAACGGAGTGATCTACGGTGGAAAAACCTCAAATGGTCAAACACCAATTAGAATAGGAATTGGATACCAATTTTGACATGGATTGAGCCTAACCACACCCTCAAATCATTGATTTATTGTAAAATTAAATCTTAGCCACTCCTGTATTCTTTTTTTAGTCCAACATTGAAAAATCTAAAAAACCCACTTCCTGTTAAAGCTTATAAATAGGCTCCTATACCTCTACCTAGAAGCATCACTCCCTCGAATCCCTCTTAAGCCTTTGTATAGGGGGATAGGAAGGGATCAACTAAGGACTAGTTTAAGTGTAGAAGTTCGAGAGGGAAGAGGAGATCTTGTACAAGGTATAGCATGGTTCTTTTGTTCTTCATTCTCTTATATTTCTTTTGGTATGCAATAAAAGATTATGCTTTTAGTTATGAGTTCGTTATTTTCTTTCTTTTATTTACTCTTTATTTTACTTTAATATTAAATTAAGTTTAGGGATAGCTCTTACTTTTTGGAGATGCGCCATAATCTATTATGGGTATAGGGTATGTCGAGGAAAGAAGAGTTGAATACCTAGCACCTCCCAAAGACATGCCATAATCTATGGATATGGAGCATGCTAAGAGAAGCCAAGTAATTCTCTAAAATTAATTATATTTAATTATAAAAGAAATATAATTTTGTCAGTGCAAGATCGATTTATAACTTCCAAAATAATTGCTTTACTTGCTTCGATCTTAAGAGTAGTTTGCTTCTTGTTTACTTTTATTTTTAAATGATAAAAATTACTTTCTTTTCTTTCAAAAATCATAACTTAGTCCTAAGGTCCTTGAGGATACAATCCCAACCACCCTATTTATAAAGTTTGAGTTAGTAAATTATTTTTGACCATGACAATGATCAGTGATCGACACCCCTTCTCTCATCTTGGCTTTAAAAATGGTACAAGATATTTTATACCTTTCAACATCATTGGGAGTGCTAAGAGTTTTTCAACACTTGAAGTATATCCTCAGGCTGAGTATCCTCGAATATATGACTAAACTCATCATTCATGGATGCCTCACAATGCATCGAACTGTGGTTCGGTTATTAAGCCACTTTTGGTAAGTATCTCTGGCCAAACCTTGGGCATTCAGAGTGGACCCCAAAGGTTCCAGATCTATCAGTACATACAAGATCCATTCATGCTCCAATATTATTTTTAGATTTCGATACCAATTATCTAAATTGGATCCTATTAGCTTTTCATTATCCAATAAATGAATGGAGTGATAATGTATTGACCATGTTTAATACTGAAAAAGAAAAGAGAACAAGACTTATCAGTGCATGAATCATTTAATCCTAAAGACTTAGACTTTAGCCTAAAGGTCCCACTACTATATTTTTTAAATTGGTAGCCTCTACCTCTAATCCTAGGAATTACATTAATTTCCTGGCAGGTACTAGAATCTTATTGACTACACATCAGCCTATGTGTGGCTTGGCCCACCATATGGATCTAAAGGTAGGTTCTTAACCAATTGTTTCTCCAAATAACTTTTAGTATTCAATTTTGTTCGAGGCTCCTCTTTAGTTGGTGAGTGGCACCTCCATGAAAATCCTGGTTAGGTCCAACCATTAACATGACTGACTCAATACTTTTAACTAATAAATGACTAAGCCCAAGTATGGCTTGGCCCACCTTATCACCATTAAGAGAGTCACAACTAAATCATCATAATTGTATGATAATTCCAATAGCCAGATGAACACCAAGCCTTTGGACCTCCAATGATCATCTTAACTATTAAACACATTACCATCATCTTAATAAAAGGCTATGACTTACTTATCCCTATAACTTTATCATTTTAAAAACCAAATAATTTTAAAGATTTGGATCAGAAGAAAAAAGAAGATATAGACCAACCTTCCCACTCGCTTCACCAATTTGTGATGAGGGTCAATGATATAATTGGTCCAAGGACTTCTAGATCAGTCAAGCGATCATCCTTATTAGCATGTGTTAACTCAATCAATGAGATATCTGATCAAATTTTGATTGACCACATTGGCTAGGTTGAAAGAATAGTATAATGAAAACCAATCATAATTCTTATGTAATAGGGGTTTTTTATAAAATTCTCCCGACTCATGTATGATATTATATTAATGAAAAGTATTTTGATTCATCATATTCTATGTCTTATATATTTTTGTTTTAAGATTATGAAGACCCCACAGATTAGGGTAATGGATTTAGGGTTATGACGAAGTTTATAATAGTGAGACCTAATATCTTATAAATTCTTATCTAAAATATTTCCAGTTATAGGATCATCGAGTCGGGTATCAATGTTTTCAGAGAGACTAACACATCCTATGTATTCTCAATGAAAAGAGTGGTTGGTCTCGTGACCACTTGTATAGGAACACTACTACAAGGATGTGGGTGCTCATAAGGATATGAATTCAATGAATTGATCCATCATGAGAACAACTTATAGAAGTCTTACTTGTCAAAAGATGATTCTCTTAGTTGGAGTTATGCAAGTGATCCGTAGACCTGAGATCACCATGATATCTTGTACACATGAATCCATCTTTTGGTTCATACTCATTCATGACATAGTCATATACAAGATGTTCATGGATATGGTGAATTTGTATGAAGGTATGAGTAGGTCAACAAGGAATCGATCACTTCTAGTAAGAGGAGTATTTATCACATGTAATCTCATTAAATGATAACTTAGAAAGTCTTTGATCAAAGCAGGATGAAATTAAAAAAGGATTTATAATCTTTTATCTAGTCTTCATTAGTAATTTAAGATTCAAATGAATAAAGTGTGAGGGTTTGATAATTTTTCATACCCATAGCTTGTTTGGGATAAAGAAATATTGAATGATTGAATTGCACAGTAACTTTTCATTGAAGGATATTTTGATAATTTAACCATATTTTTCATCTTGTATACAGGCATGACATGTTGGTAGATATCAATAATATCTTATAGGCTTTTATAATTTAAATTGATTGAATTCATGAGTCAATTTGAAAGATGGTTCAAATTGGCTACTAGGTTAACTCGATTCGACCTAATTTGATTAGTTGATTTCTAATCGAACATAATTGGTATGAACCTAGATCTACTGCTGGCTAGATATGGAGCCCAAAGGGTTACAAACATTAAGGAATTGACCAAGGAAGTCAATTATATTTTCATTTGGGATATAGTATCTTGATTAACTAGCTAATTAATATACTAGCATATGTTGGCTAGCCTAACTCCTAACCTAGTTAGATTGGGTTTAAATGCATACTATTTGGGCTAACTAATTTGAGTAGATCATAAATTGAGTTGATCCTTAAGTGGGCTAGCCAAATTGTGATTTATCTTGATTTTATAGCCCTTATCCATGTCTTAAACTAAGAGTCCCATGGGCTTGGGACTCTTGGAGCTAATATTGGTGTAAGCACAAAATAAAGAATGTAGAAGGACCAAGAGTCCTTCTATAATTAAATCACCTTTTTGCTAATAAATCTTAGCCCCTATCCTTTCTATCTATTCCCATTTGGATTGGATTTGATTGATCAAGTGAAGAAACTTTTGGCATGAATTCATTTGGGTGCATGAAAGGATGCGATGCTTAGGATATATGGTGCATGGAATGGACAAGAGTCCTTTTGCTTATGAATCACCTTCTCCAGATAAGACCATCTATTTTATACACCTTTTATAATGGTTTACCAAGTCTTCAGTTGATTAATTAAAGGCTTAATTATTAGTTTATTTTGAAGAGTTGCAATAAGTAACTCTTGGTGCAAAGTATTTGTGAAATATCATATGTTTACAATTTTACTTATAACCTTTCATCCTAAAGACTCCTTCTGCTTGACGAGTCTTATCAAATATATTAAATATTATATTAAGTACTAAGAAAAAGATGCTTTTGGTGCCTTCTCTCTAACTATTTAAAGGCTTCGAAGCAATTCCATCCAAAGTTTATCCTAACAACTCTCTTCCTTCCCTTATTAGGACAAGTCATTTATTTTAAGACAAGTCTACCATTTTAAGACAAGGGCTTAGAAAGAGAATTAGAAAGGTCAATAGGATAATAAGAGAGGTTTTAGAGAGGTTTTGAAGAGCTCTTCAGAAGGGAAAAGATCCTCAAAGGGAGGAAAAGCTATCAAAGAAAGGATGCTGGGAGGAGTTTCTAGTCATGCAAGTAAGAAATAAAAGTTAGCTATCATGAATGTTTGTTATGTAACACAAGGCATTAATGAGGAATTGGGATCTCAACTTCACTAAGAAAACCCCATTAGGGTTTCTCGCTTACCAGAGGTAAGGGCTATGGTATCCATAGAAAAATTATGAGAGACATAATTAGATTGATAAGTACTTATCTAGTTGTATCTATCATCTTGAGTGGTCTGCTTATACTTTGTTCTTTATTTTTATTTAGATTAATATTATGGCTTATATTTTATCACTATGGGATATTTTAGATACTTATAAGTTGAATAATTTTAATTATGTGAATTGGTTAAAGAATTTGAGAATTTTCTTAACTCAAGAGAAGATCTCCTATATCCTTGATTCTCTTGATCCATATCCAATTGGAGATGATACTATGGAGGAGGAAAGGGTCATATATAAAATATGGTAGAATGATAGTTTAATTGTTAAGTGCATTATGTTGGCCTCTGTGAGCAATGAATTGTAAAGGCAACATGAAAAAATAAAATCTAAGTCCATACTGCTCAATCTTAAAGAGCTTTATGGATAGCAAATTAGGGCTGCCCAATACAAAATATCACAGTAGTTGCTCCGATCATGTTTGAGTGAGGGTTCATCCGTTCAAGCCCATGTGCTAAAGATGATTGACCTAATCACTCGATTAGGTCAATTAGGATTGGTTATGGATGGAGAGCATAATCAGGACCTGATCCTACAATCTCTCCCTAATTCCTTCTCTTAGTTTGTTATGAACTATCATATGAACAAACTGAACATTTCATAACCTAAGCTACCTAACATGCTTAAGATAGTCGAGTGCATTTTAAAGGAGATAAGGATCACATTCTTCTAATTGATTAGAAGAAGAAAATAATAAAGAAGTAGGGTTCAAAGTGAAAGTTGAACCCTAAGTAAAGCATCCAGAAGAGGAAGAAAGTAAGGAAGCTCTCTGCTGATGGAATCTATTTTCACTATAGCAAGTAGGGACACTAGAAAACGAACTGCAAGTCATATCTTGCTAGTCTAAAGCATGATGCTGGTGGAGCAACAAAATGTTTGTACATGATATTAACTAACTTATCCTTGAGCACTTCAGCTTTTGATTCATGGATATTGGATACCTCATGTGGGTCTCATATACACAAGTCTTTGCAAGGACTTCGGTGAAGCCATTCAAGCAGAAACTGTGGGCACCTATTTCTTATTATTACCTTCAGACAAAATTTTAGAATTGAAAGAACTACGTTCCAAATATTATTAGAAATATTATTTTAGTATCCTTATTATTACAACAAGGTTTGTGATGGGGATATCACTAATAATATATACTTTGATTAACTAACTTTGTTTTTGTAGCTATAGTTAATAAAATCTTGAGCCATGAAACAAGTCCTCAATTTTCTTGAAGCATACTCATGAGTCAACACATGGAAGAATACAATTTTTCATGAGTCGACTCAAGCTCAAAGCATGATTGAAAGCTACCTCTTCAAAGCCCAATTCAAGCCAAGACTTGAAGCCAAAATTTTCACATAGGGGGACACCTCATCAAGAAACCTTGGGGGAGAAAAAATTACACTACATCAAGACTTTTATGGGGAACATAAAGATACCTTCCAACAAGTGACATGTGGGGAGGCACCTCTAATGACACCTAAGCCTCCACATCAGCATTTGACAACCACATGAAGACCTTCTAGAATGCCACATGTCAAGTGGTTGTAAAATTCTACCAATAATTTATTTTTAGTTAAAACCACTTACCTAAAAATTGTTGCAGCCAACTAAGCCATCCTTATCCCCTCCTCTCCACCCTTGAACGAAATTCCTAGCATTGGAGCCTATAAATAGGGCCCCTAAGCTCTCATTGTATTCATTCTATGCTTTGATTTGAGTTAATGAAAGGATTGTTTCCTTGTGTTCTAGTTTTCTTGAGTTCTTGTTTGGAGTGAAAGTTTTCTAATTAGTTTGAGTGTGTATATCCTTATCCAAGGAGAGAATGAGAGTTTTCTAAGTTTGTGTTTGAGAGTGAAGAGTGCTTTTGCAAGGAGTAAAGGATGGGATGCCCATTGATGGATCTATGATCAAGCTCCAAGTCCCAAGCCGCCGGCCACTTTCTTCTTCTTCCGTTTTTTCTTTATTTCCATTCCAACACCAATTCTTCTTCCATGTCTAATTCAAAATTTCTTTGTAGGTTCTCTCAGGTTCCTAGGTCAAGGATGAAGGTCTCCATGCCATGGATCAAGGCCAAGGTGAGTCTCAAAGTAGAGAGTGCCAATCTTAACTTCTAGGCCTCAATCCTTGAGTGATGAGAGCTCTTTCTTCCATTAAATAATTAGCCATCATTGTTCGTAGGAAAACTCTTCCTAGCTTCATTAAATTTGATCATTTGAAGGTTAACTTGCCCTCGTAGTGATAGTTTTCTTGCCATGAAGATCCTAATCCTTATTTTGAACTAGATGTACATTGCGGTACTTAAAATTTTGATCAACTAGTCTCCTTATAAAAATTCTTTTCTTGAATTAATTTAGCCAATTTATTTGATAATTAATTGCTCAAGTTTCCTTGCTGGTTAGCTTGCTAAAACTCTTAATTTATCATTTTATTTTTGTCCCCTATCAGTTTTGAAATTAATAAAAAAAGCAATGGATGTTCCATTTTTCATTCTATTAATTTTTTTGGTAGTGGTTTATTTGTTAATAGTTTTTTAGTTCTTTCACTCAATGATAAAGTTTTACTTATTGAAAACAAGACAAGAAAGAGAAAAGATGTCAATGTCACTGTTCTCTAGCATTGCTAATTTGGTCATATTAGTGAGTCCAGGATAGACAAGTTATACAAAGATAAGTTCATTGATCCTTATGATTATCAATCATTAGGAACTTATGAGTCCTATCTCATTGGTAAAATGATCAAATCTTCATTCACTAGTCATGGTGGTAAGGCAACTGAGTTATTAGGGCTACTACATACTGATGTATGTAGACCTTTGTCAACTCAAGCCAGAGGAGGACATTCTTATTTCATTACCTTTACTAATGTATGTAGCCTTGCTTTTGTTAAAAATGTGTTTGGACATAAGCTATGTATTAGGGTTGATAAATATAGATTCATAAGTTATGCCCAAGAGGGTATTGGATATCTCTTTTATCATCCTATTGAACAAATAGTTTTTGTTAGTTAGCATGCCAATTTCTTGGCAAAATAATTTATCTAAGAAAGTGGCAGTGACAGGATAATTGAACTTAGTAAAGTTCAAGTTCAACAACCTACTCCTATAATTAATCAATCTCAAATTTCACAATCACAAGTACCTATTAATCTGGTATAACTACAACACACACGTCATCTCTGTAGGTTGGGGAAAGTGAAGAATGCACCTCTTAGATATGGTTTTATCATTGAAAATGACAATGAAGATCATTCAAGATGATGATCCTTAGACTTATATGGAATCTATCAAGGGTAAAGACTTTGACAAATGGCTTGATACCATAAAATCTAAAATGGACTCCTTGTATTCCAACCAAGTTTGGACCTAAATTGATCCGCCTGAGGGAGTAAACCCAATAGGGTGCAAATGGTCTTTAAAAGAAAGATTGGAGCATATAGCCAAGTAGAAACTTATAAGGCTAGGCTAGTGGCAAAAGGTTTCAGATAATGACATAGAATTGACTATGATGAAATATTTTTTCTATTAGTTATGCTCAAGTCTATTAGGATTTTGCTTGCTATAGTCGTAAACTATAGTTATGAAATTTAACAAATGGATGCAAAGACCGCCTTCCTTAATGGGTATCTTGAGAAAGAAGTCTATATATCTAGCCAAAAAGGTTTGTCTCAAGTAGGAGACCGAGCCAAGTATGTAAGTTTAAGAAATCTATTTATGGATTAAAGCAAGCATCAAGGAGTTGAAACATCTACTTTGATGAAACAATCAAGGAATTTGGTTGATGCCTCTAGGTAGAGGTATAGGAGACTTTTTATAGGTGTTAATAGAGGAGAGGTGCTTTTATTTTTTCAATGTGGGACTAATGGAAGAGACAATTGTAAGGGCTAGGTTTTATTTTTTACAAAATCAATGGTTGGGTGGTAAACTAAATTCTAGTTGTAAGGGACTTTAGAATCCTGTTCCAAATCAATGTTTGACCAGCTGAGGGTTGATGGCCATCAGATCTTGATCAGAGACCCATTGTATCAGACCATCACATCCCAATTCTAGTAAAGATTATTTGTGGCCATCGGAAGAGGTCAAATCACTTGTGGGTTGCTAGATGCATGTATCATAGTTGAAATTATATATTTGAGTCCATCAAATTGTCATGACTTTTAATGTTGGATAAGAGGTAGCCCACTTGTTTTTCAGCCATTGGATCTTGATCATGAGGTGGTGGGTAGCATGGCAATGGATGCACAGTTGGACTATTGCAGATCTAGACAGGGACTCGAGAAGATGGTCGGTGAGGTGAAACAGTGATGATGGCATTGGCATTTTAGGGAGGAAGATGACATGAAGCAAGATGGCTATGGATAGAGGTGATGGAGACAGGGCATAGGCTGCTGCATGGTGGCTCTCAGTCAATAGGTGGCGGCAATGTTGTTTGAAAAGATCGATTAGAGGGGTGGCTCGGTGGCATCTCAGGCTACCTCAAAGGTCGACAACAGGGACGAGATAATAGGCATGGACATACTCCCACTAACCTTTTATAAACACATGGTTCCTTCTTCTTGTTCTTGGCTAAATCAAATGGTTTGATATATCATTGAGTGAGCAATCCAATTTTGAGCTATTTTCTTAGTCTATAGACTCTTTGTAGTTTGTAGACCTTGTGATCTCATCACTATCCATCCACCAGATCTGATCTTGTTGAACTGTAATAGCAATTAGTATGGAATCGGCATGGTCAAGGTGAAATGGTTTGTAACCTTAAGTCTTGCCTTAGATCTTGTCTATTTTTCTTCAATAGACCAATGAGGTACCATACCTTTTAATGAACTTATTAAGGTCCATAGTTCATTAGATCGTATGGAGTCTAACTTCATGACATTAACCATTTCTCAGAATTGATCATATCACCTGTAGGTTTTTAGGATCATCATTATGTTCCCTATATCTCACTAGGAATGCTTCCTCCTAAATCTTCTATAAGCATACCTATATATCTTTTGGAGGATGGGAGATCCTACTAGACTTACGAGGAATTAAAGGAACTATATGCACTAGCTTTGCTTGAATGGGTTCAATAGGTTCTATGTCCCATTGCATTATAAAGACTTTCTCTTTGAACTTAATCATCCTCTCACTGCTATAATTAGGTTAAACTATTTAACCATGAATATAGGTACTAGATCACAGCAACTTATGATCCATTAGAAAGTAGTATCCTAACAACTCTTTAGGATACTAGCCATCAATGATCTAATCTCTATATTGTCCATCCATTATCATTTGACATAGGTTGAACCACGTTGTTACCATATTATATCTCATATAAGAGCAGTAAGAATGAATTTAGAGTCCACCCAATTTGATAGATAAGCTGAGTTATGTAACCATATCCTTAAAGATAAATAAGTGATTTTCATAATGTATTGAACCATATCCAATAGGGTTCGATTACATGGCTCAGATACCTCATTAAGCTTGAGATGTAAGAGGAGTGCATTATGAGATATGCCGAATAACCTGGATGAATCTTGAATTATTCTTTAAGACATTTTCTTCCTCGATCTCATTAAAGAACCTTAAAGATTGTTTGCATGTCGAATATGCTACACATACATGAATATGTACCTTAGCAAGTATATAAGTGGTGTCAACCATATCCTTTATCTCATAAAAGGTGGCTTAGTCGACAATCTTCAAGATATGATTTATAAATTTGAAATGAATCAATAGTCAATTAGCCAAAAGACCCATGGTTGCCCATGGTTTCTAAATTATTTATCCTTTCTTTTCAACTTGACCAAACCTGATGTGCCATCTATATATTTTAGGTTAAACATCATCTGATAGGATCTCTCAGATCCATAGCACTTACTTTTCAATAGATGCATCAATTTGCACGTAAAGACTAATAGTTATAAAACCACCTACATCTAATTTATTTTTGAAATAAATGGATCAGTGATAGAAATCAAATTTCTGCTATCATAACTAATAGTTTATTTGATTAAATGGTAAATATAGAGGTCATGAGTGAATAGCAGCAACTATTGCTCTATTACCCATCCATTAACTTCCTCAGCCTCTACTTTTCTATTCAATGGAGTTTATACCTTGAAGGAAGTAGAAGAAACTATAAGGTCATCTTAACATTAAGTAGCTAACATACCTTCCAAAGAATTGTTTAATTATTCCAATAAGAATTCTTGGCATAAAAGTCTGCTTTGCATCAGGAAGCATACCACTTGAACCATTCAGGATCCTTTTAATGGTCACTAGTAAGTTGACCTAATTATCTTAGCCATAATCAAATGATAGTTTACAATAAACCATCCATTTTTATTAGATCAAGACTACTGGATCAACTCCATGTGCAATTTTTATGCATCAACATGCCCGATCTTTTCGAGCTTCTAATCCTTAATCGTTGTCAAACAATGATTATGAGTCACTGCCCTTTGGTTAGCAATTAAATGGCTAGGTAATATTGGATAATTTTGGTCTATTACTGTACTTAGCCTTTTCAAATTAATCTTCAAGTTGTCCCAGTTTTATACTAGGTTATGGTTAATCGATTAGTCTAAGACTTAAAATGGTTCAAAGCTAACTTTAATCCTAAAAGAGTAAAGACTCTAGTTAGACATTTGTATTTAACTTTAAATTTGTTCTAGAGACTTGAAGAAATAAATTAGGCTTCCATTATTCTTATGAATCTTACACACTCCTCTATGGTGATGTGAGAACCCATATGCGACTAGGGTTCCTAGTGGGTACCTCACTATGCCCACTTGTTGGTAACATGCTATACCAATGAGCGAATAACTCTTGTCCAATGATTCTCAAGAATGTTGCACTAACTTGGTCTCTAAGTCATAAAGCCTTATCGTGCCTGGTTGTTGGCCTAATCCTTTGTTATGCTAGACCCACCATTAAATGTAAAATGAAGCAATCTTTGGATCCCTCACCATGCCTAGTTATTGAGCCCAACTCCATCTTCATCTCATAATATCTCATGTTAAAAGAATAGTTGCATCACCCCAATGCAACTAAACCACTTATCCATTGAGAACACTCAACACCCGAGAGATGCCCACATCTCTATAATGGTAGAATACTTATGACTTAATATTTGTGAAGAGGTTGGGTTCAAGTCTCTTCTTAATTTGTCAGTACATCTTATGCTTGATTAACCCAATTTTGGTCAGTGCATCTGATGTTTGACCAGGCTAGATTAGGTCAACATATCTAGTGTCTGATTCACTAGGTTTGGGTTAGTACATCTCATATCTAACTTGCCTAGTTTTGGTCTATCCATATCATGTCTGACTAACCTAGTTAGGTCAGCATATCTCATGTCTAACTAACTAGGTTTAGGTCAGCACATCTAATGTCTGACAAGCCAAGTTCATATCAACACATCTCATGTTTGACAAACCTAAGAGGCATGGGTGAACTCAAATCAATAAGCATCATAATCAAAAACTTAGTTGACCAATTTAGCTAGGTAAATAAAATTAATGGAAGGGTTCCACCATTTAACCTCTTTCCTTAGATAGTTCTCCAGGTAGGAGTTAGCCCCAATTAATAATAATGATCAAGACGTATCATAGACACCAATTCATCAACAAGTATCGAATAGGTCATCCTAGGAACTTAAGCTCGGACCATTAAGCAAATTAGGTCTTAAATTGATCAATTCACATCAACTATGAATTGATGCGACCAAACTACATCTAAAATCAATTTCAAGCTACTTTAACTAAACCTTAATCAACTATTGATTGGGTTTGATCAGCTACTCTAAATCAAAATAAGGTTCTAGCCTGTTCTAATCAAAATCCTAATGTATAGTTTAATCACAAATCCTAATTTTTGTACCCAAACCCACATGCACAAACTAAAAACTTGATTCTAAAAATGATTTTTAGATTAGGTTTTAGTACTTGATTTTAGTGGTTTATGATCTCGAGACAGATTTCAAATCTATACCCTAGTTCATGTATCTCATACATTTTATTTTATATCAAATTGATTAACCTACATCTCATATAATTAATTTTAGATCTAAAGCATGCTTGATTTCCTTTTGGTGTTCTTCTTCATGAGTTAAATCACAAGCGGCACCTCTACACAACATAAGAGATCCCATCAAATGGAAAGAGAGGGCCTTCAAACCTTGCTTCCTCTTATCATTGGATGGCCAAGGTGATGTAGTCAATCCAAGTACTATGCCAAAAGGGTCATAAATTTTCATATCATAATTTATCTTCATCTAATCTAGCATGTTCAAAAGCCAAACCTGGCTCTTATATCGTTATTGGTTTCCTAGGTGCTATGCATGCACAACAAGTGTAGGATTCAATCCTAGTACAGTGGAAACTTTATCTATGATAACTTTTTCTATAAATAAGCATGCAATTTAAATTAAAAGCACCTAAACATGGATCTAACAAGCAAATATAGATCACATAGTAGATCAAAAAACATAAATTTAGAAGAAGAAAAATACTTACCTGATCACTTCCGTCTTCAGCTCCCATTGGTTTGCATTTGGCATATCATTAGGGTTCCTGTCAGAGCCATGCAAGCACCTAGCCTCATTATTATCAACCTGGGGCATGATCTCCATCAAACCCAAAATACCATTTGAGTGCTAGCTTCATTGCAAGTGTCTCATCTAGCTTGGAACTAGATTTGGCTTCAACTCTTAAAGGTAAGGGCTACAACCACTGTAGCATTCGCACGAACCCTTCATGTAGGGTATTGAGACTTGTTTCTAGACACCTGGGAAGAGCAAAACCCTTTTCCCTCCCTTTCTTCTCTCTCTCTAAACTCTCTATCTAATATTTTTGGCCATGGAATCATAAGAAGTGATGAAGGAAAGGTGGGAAGGAAGATGCGGCAAGATGAGATGAGAGACCAAAATTAGCTCATGCAAACCTTTCATGCCACATCTTTTTTTGAGAATTGTCACACAAACCTCCGCTAAAAAACACACCTACACCTGAGTACACCTCTACAAGATAAGATCTAATCCCATCAAATTTTGAATCCAATTCAAAGTAAGTAGGGCATAAGGGAGAAATTCACTTGAGATGGGAAGCCATATCATAAAGCACCGGCCTTTCTTCCTGGCTTTTATTTGTTGCATAAAGAAAAAGTTTCAATCTCACCTCAACTCAAGATAGGTCTCGGCCTTATCAAGATAAAAATCCAACTTTATATAAAAATCTTTGGGCTATAAGGTATTGGTGGCATGAAGAAAAGATTGCGGTAAGGAGATGCAAAGAAATAGTGCATGCATAATCCTTCTCATCTTAATTTCTTTTATCACACAAAAGCAGATACCCAACAATTAAAAAGCATGATAAACCTTATCCTTAATTAGATAAGATTTTGAATAAAAATAAATTTTACCTAGATAAGGAGAGAGAATCCTGAGAAAGGAGGATGTAAAACATCTCATCTTGCATGCATGCACAAAGGGGGAAAAATAAATTAGAGCCCATCTTATTTCTTAAGCCCACTTTAAGTGGGTTTGAATATAATCTAATTACGTTTAGGGTCCAGATCAATTAAGTTCAAATATGGTTCAATTTGAACCCAATTCGAGCCTGATTCGAATCAAATTCGAAAAGACTATCAACCAAAATTTGATTAGGGTTACAATTCAAGTTAGGCATGACTTATTAAACCTAGTTAGCCCATTTGAATTATAATCTTGTAATTATATCCCTGGTATCAAAATTAACAGGTGCCAAAAATTGCAGGTGCTAAAATTAGTAAGACCAAAATTAGATGATACTAAATTTATAACCCTTATAAATTTAGCATTTCTAAATCAATCCATGCTCTTGATCAGGTCAAGGAACTATTGTTTATGACCCCTTAGATTTCATTTTGTCATATAATGAGACATGTTATGATCTCTACAATAATATCATCAAAACACTTTTTAATAGACTGGAAAGATTCCAACTAAACCCTAACACAGATCATTGATCCAAAAATTATCTAAGTGGGTTTCCATAATTCACCAATGATATCTTGTAGTATATTGTGATAACTCAACAAAAGAAGAGGTTAACACTAGGTATATTCTTTATGTGACTAAGTTCCTCCATCAAAAGTCCCAATAAAATGTAGGTCATGAAGTCTCGTCAAACCCTAATGATAGGGAATGAATGCTCTGATACCAAAGAATGATAGGGAATGATGTGTGGAACTATGCTCTAATAAAAATTACCCTAAGAATCCTGACGAGCACTGATGCTTATAATAAACACAGATTCAAATAGGGCAGGTTTTAAATCATGCATTCCCTCATGCTAGGCTCAATAAAATGAGAAAGAACCAGGACTCAAAGATTGAGAAATCCCTGATCAAGGACATGCATGCATTTCAAAGTTTCAGATCTAAAATAAGAAATGAAAAATAAACCCTACGACAGTAATAACTATTTTCTTGTGATGAGATCACTTAACCTTGGAAGATGTGGCATGGATGATCAATGATCAGTCATCCAACTACAGGCATTAGGAGCGCGGGTTGATGGCTTGGATCCCTTCAAGGCTCGGTACCGGAAATGACCTAACACAATTAACCTTGGATTAGTCTAAGTAAGACAATCAAAGCCAAAAACTCTACCCAAATTAAAATATACAGGGCTTATTCTACTCTGGAATAGATCTGGGATAAGTGCAGAATAAAAGGAATAGTCAGAATAGCTATTCCTGTCTTCTTCAACAACAACTCAACAAGTCTCTTGCTCACTTCGTGGAACAGGGCAGAGGCTTGGAAGCGAAGATGGCTTTGGGGCGGACCTCCGGGGAGGCAGGGGCTTCGTTCAAGAAGGGGGGAAGACGAACTTCGATGGAAGGGCAGCAGAGCCGACGTCCGGGGAAGAGAACTAAGAGTACAGGATTGTCTGGAAATGGGGAAAGGGGAGGTGAGCCAGGCCAGAAGGCATGGAAGAGTAAACCGGAGCTGGAGATAGGGTCACGACGGACCGGAGAAGGGAGATCCAGTGTTGGGAAGGACCGAAGGAGAGCGTCTGGTGTTGGGCTTTGATCTGAGCATCGAAAAGACTGTGAAGGGGGGGGGGGGAAGAGGTCGACGAAGGAGTGGAAAGAGGGAGGGTTGGGCAATGGGTGGACCACCAGAGGGATGTCCGATGATGGACGGGTCGGAGGAGGGTGGGCCTGGCATCGGGAAGGCCGGAAAGGCCGTTTGGGCGACGGGAGACGGAGGAGGGTGTTTCTGGCATCGAAAAAAAATAAAAACTAGAGGGGACTTACAAGGGCGTGGGGTTGAAACCGTGCGATGGGAGGCCGGAGGAGGGAAGTCCCTTGATGGGAGGACCAGAGAAGAGGTTGGCATTGGGGATGACCAGTTGAGTTTTGTAGTGGTCGATGGAGAATGGCAGGAATGGGTGAAATAGCAACGACGGGATGGCAGAGACGAAGACGCCATGGGATAGATGGGGCCTCGCACCCCTCGACATCATGGTTGCGATGAAGGCATGGTGGAGCCTCGTGCTCCTTGAAGTTGTGGTTGCAACGAAGGTGTCGGATCAGGACTTCAGGATGAAATCCAAATGGAGAAGAAGAGCAGTAAACTTCATTGTATTTCATTGCATTTCATCATACAATCGGGCCTTAATATAGGCATACAACCGGTTCCAGAAGGCTCTGATCAAAGGGATTAAGGCTAACTAATCCGAGGATTTGTTACAAGATCTTAACTAATCAAGAACGTGGCTACAAAGTATGTTGCGGCCACGACTTCCAAATATTCCACGGGATTTTTTTTTTGCATATATATTTTTTTAATTACAAAAATTGAAGCAAAATAAATTCAAAAATTTCTTGACACCTGGGATTCAGTTTGACTGTCTTGAGTCAACTCGGTGATCTCGGGTCGACTCGATAGTGCAGATCCTATTTTCCTTGTTCTATGATCCAGATGGGTTCTTGAGGCTTGGTCTTGGTCTTGGTGTCCCCACCATTTCTCCTGGGGTGGGAGGAACTCAACCCCAATGAGTAAGGGTCTGTTTGGCTTTGATACTCTTCTAAGAGATCCAGATCAATGCGTTGTAGGTCCTCTCTGGTAATCCATGAGTCCTTTGATTTGGGATGACTTACCATCTTACCAAGTAGTGCTGATAGCCATTCCGTCAGGTACTGACAGCTTGATCATCCAGGATTCACTCGATCTTCTCTCTTCACTCAGGCCATTTTTATGGACACTCCAAGGTAGGTTCTCTCTCAAGTAAAGGGTCTAGCCTAAATGCCTCACTAGGAATTACTGCTGGTTCCCTGTACTCAGTGAGATCAGTAACATTGAAAGTGGAGCTAGTGCCCAAATCTGGGGGTAACTCGAGCACATAGGCATTGGGTCCAATTTTCTTAATAATTTTATAGGGTCCAGCACTTCGGGAATGCAGTTTCTTGATGGTTCCAGGAGAAAACTATTCAGGTCTGATTCTTATCATGACAAAGTCCCTTATAGAAAATTCTTTGAAATGTTATCCAGAATCAGCGTGTCTTTTATAAGCATCGTTACTCATTTTGATCTTTTGGATGATTTCCTTATGCAAATTTCTAATATGCTATGTAAAAGAGTTGGCTGACTCGGATACTCTAGAATGCAATGGCAGGGGAATCAGATCAAGTGGTTTATTGGATTGGTACCCATGGACAATCTTGAAAGGGCTCTTGTCGGTGGTCCTATTAACAGAACTATTGTAGGCGAACTCGACTTTAGGTAACAGCAGATCCCAATTCTTAATGTTTTTTCCTACAAGGCACCTAAGTAGGTTTCCAAGGCTTCGGTTCATTACTTCGGTCTAGCCATTAGTTTGGGGGTGATTGGCAGTAGAAAACTTCAACTTAGTCTCTAACATATGCCAGAGGGTTTTCCAAAAGTAACTGGTGAACCTTAAATCCCTATCAAACACAATCATTTTAGGTAGGCCATGAAACTGAACTATCTCATCCAGGAAAATCTTGGCTACCTTAAAAGCATCATAAGTCTGACTACATGGTAGGAATGGGCCATTTTGGAAAACCTATCAACCACAACAAAAATGGAGTCATGTTTTCTCTGGGTTCTAGGAAATCCTAACACAAAATCCATACTCAAATCTTGCCAGGGGCAATCAGGAATGGACAAAGGGGTATACAAGTTGGTATTCTATTTTCACTGTTTAGCAACAGCGTAGGTTCTACACCTAGCTACGATCTGGGATACATCCCTCTTCAAACTTGGCCAAAAGAAATGGTCTTCAATAGCTAAGACGGTTTTATTCCTACCAAAATGTCCCACTAAACCTCCCGCATGGGTCTCCAAGATTAAAAACTCTCTCAAAGAAGTTCTTAGGATGCACAACTTAATTTCCTTGAACAAATAACCATCTAACAGGGTATAATGGATGTATTCTCTAGATGGTCCTAAACTCAAAGCTTGGTGAATCTTTTTGAAATCGGGACAGGTATCATGTTGCTCTTTGATTTGGTCAAACCCTACAACCTCAGTTTTAATAGTACTTAGAAGCAAGGATAATCTACTAAAGGCATCGGCTACCTTGTTTTCAGTTCTGGCTCGGTATTTCAGTACAAAGGTATAAGCCTGAATATACTCTACCTACTTAGCATGTCTAGGGTTTAACTTTTTCTGAGAATTCAGGTATCTCAATGCCTCATGATCTGAGTACAGTACAAACTCGTGTGGCAACCGGTAGTGTCTCCAATACTTCAGTGCTTGTACTAAGGCATAGAACTCCTTATAATAGGTTGAATACCTAATCTTAGTCTCATTTAATTTTTCACTGAAAAAGGCTAACGTGTGGTTCTCTTGGCTTAGGACTCCTATTCCTATACCTGAGGCATCACAAGCTACCTCAAACACTTTGGAAAAGTCGGGCAATCTTAGAACTGGTCCTTGGGTCATCTTTTTCTTAAGTTCTAGGAAGGCTCTGTTGGTAGATTTGGTCCACTCAAAGGATCCCTTCCTAACACAGTCGGTGATGGATGAGACAATGGTGCTAAAATCCAGAATAAATTGCCTATAGAAAGTGGCTAGGCCATGGAAACTACGAATATCAAAAATAGTAGTTGGTACTGGCCACTCAACTATCGACTTAATCTTTTCTGGATCTGCTGATACTCCTTCGGGGGTCACGACAAATCCTAGGAAGATGACTCTATGGGTCAAGAACTCACATTTTCCTAGATTGGCATAGAGACTATCTTTCCTAAGGGCCATACAAACTTGTCTAAGGTGGTCTAAGTGGTCCTCTTTGGTTCTGTTATAAATTAGGATGTCGTCAAAATAGACTACCACATACTTTCGTATGAACATCCTAAGGACCTAGGTCATAATCCTCATGAAAGTACTGGGTGCATTGGACAGGCTAAAAGGCATTACTACCCACTCGTACAAACCATTCTTAGTCTTAAAGACTGTTTTCCACTCATCCCCGGGTCTGATTCTAACCTGATGGTAGCCACTCTTAAGATTAATTTTGGAAAAGATGGTGGCTCCTGCCATCATGTCTAACAGGTCATCTTGACGGGGTATGAGGAATCTATACTGGATGGTGATCTTATTTATGACACGGCTATCCACACACATCCTCCACGTGCCATCTTTCTTAGATGTCAAAAGGGCTGGAACGGTGCAAGGACTTAAGCTTTCCCTAATGAAACCTTTCCTCAATAGTTCACAAACTTGCTTTTGTAACTCTTGGTGCTTAGTTGGGTTCATCATCCAGTAGTGGGGCAAGTTAGGCAAGGTAGATCCTATGACAAGGTCTATGGCATGCTGGATGTCCCTAAGTGGTGGAAGTTGGTCAGGCAAATCATCCG
This sequence comes from Areca catechu, assembly GCA_021397845.1. NCBI lineage: Eukaryota > Viridiplantae > Streptophyta > Magnoliopsida > Arecales > Arecaceae > Areca > Areca catechu. Next base: position 112,327,348 of record CM038043.1, read on the forward strand.
GAAAAACATCTTGGAATTCCACCAAAACTTCCATAACTTCTTCGGGGTGTTCTCCTAGGGCTGGTTTCCTAATTTCCTTGGTGGTCAAAATCAAGATAGGTGATCCCTCAGCAATTTCTCTCATATGCTCTTTGGCACTAATCAAATATATTCCAGATTTCTTTTCCTTCAAAGAGCTTGCTCCTTTCTTAACTTCATCCTTAGGAGGAACAGGGTTGATCACTATCTTCTTCCCTAGATGGTTAAATGCACAGGAATTGGTCTTATCAAATAGGGTGGCATCATGATCATATAGCCAAGGTCTCTCTAATATAATGCTACTTACCCCTATAGGTAACACATCACACCAAACTTTCTCCTTATAAGATTGCAATTGAATCAGGACTTGGCATCTAAGTTTGACAGGTATTGAAGTGGAGTCAATCCAGGATACCTTATATTGGCTTGGATGGGGAACAAGGGTTAGCCCTAAGGTCTTGACAGAACTAGCATAAATAGTGTTTACACAGCTCCCACTATCTATGATGACTTTACAAACCTTCTCCCCTATCTTGATAAAGGTGTGTAGGATGTTGTTCCTATGCCAGTCTTCTTGCTCCTTAGATTGGGTTAGGATAAATCTAACAACTCGCATAGGATCAGTGGGGTCACAACTCTCTACATCTCCCTCATATTCTTCTACCAGGTTGAAACCTTCTTCATATACTTCTTCTTCACATTCAGGGGTGTCATCTGGGTTTCCTTCTTCTTCTAAGTCACCTAAATGAAGGGATCTAGTGGGGAAATCACTAGCATAATGGCCGGGCTGGTGACATCTAAAATAGGTGCCAAACTTCTTGGATGCTTCTACAGATTTTTCTTTGTCAGCTAGAGGTCGGCTCAAGTTGGGTGGCTTGAATAGGTTGGCTTGGTTCGGGTCGACTCGGGTCAGGTCGGCTTGGGTTGGGTCAACTCAGATTTTGGCGGGCAGGGTAGGGCCGACTCGGGTTGGGCGGGGCTGTTCTAGGGTATTGGCTCTTGGGAGTCTTATAAAACTACTCAAAGTCCCTAGCTACCTGGTAAGCTTGTTCTAAATACCGTCTCTCTCTCAGATACAATTCTCTCTTCACATCATCATGCAAGCCAGATCTAAACCTTGATAAAACCACAGACTCAGACTCGTTTATTCCACACCTCATGGCTAACTCGTCAAACTTGGCTATGTACTCGGTGATACTCTTGTTTCCCTGAACCAGTCTATGCCATTGGTCTAAAAGTCACTGATGGTATGACACAGGAAGGTATTTTTCCCTATGCTTGGCTTTCAAATCTCCCCAAGTGGCTATGGGTTCCTGTCCTCTTTGTCTAATTAATCTTTCTACATTATCCCAATACATCCTGGCTTGACAGATCAACCTAAGCTCGGTAAACTTGAATTTCCTACCTTCGATCATCTCGTACCACTCAAAGTACTGGTCCATCTCTTTCTCCTAGTCTAGGTATACCTTAGTGTCAAGGGTATCGTCAAATGTGGGTGCTTCTAGTCTGATACTCCTAAAGGCTCTTTCTTCTTGGTCAATGAAATCCTGATTGGTCCTTCTAGGGTTCGGGTCTCGGAATGGATCAGGCTGCTGAACTCTCCTAGGATTGGGTGCCTCGAAGGGATCAAAGTTTCTGTCTCTCCTAGGGTTGGTCAGTGGAGAAAACGGGGTCTCAAGTTCATGTTCAAATGGTGGTCTAGGGGCTCTCTCCATGGAATCAAGTCTTGCCTCAAATTGGTTTAACCTATTGTCTATATGAGTGGTCAATTGGGTAGACAATTGGGCAGACAATTGGGCAAAGTGTTCTAACATGGTCTTTAGCAAGGCTTTTTGCAGGTTGTCCATGGATGACTCAGGCTGATATGAGGTTCCTACTCTAGTGGGGATGAGTCAAGCATGCAAAATCGTCTACGATCTACTAGACCTAGAATCTCAACTGTTGGGAATTGTGTCCCAAAGCCAATCGCCTAGGTTGTAGGCGGTTATGCTGAGTATTGTATTCATTTTATGAATTAATAAAATTTTTTTTTTGGCAGCTCATCACATATTGTATTTCCCTGAAATGAGCTCTTTCCATGTGATGAAGTCCTTAGGACTACACTAAATTCGATACAGAGAGGATGTATCGAGTGGTCCTTAAACCCGGTTCACAACCAAAGGATATATTGTACTGGACAACAATATATCAAGTATAGGTTGTTGCAGTTCACATCGTTTGGTTGTTCTCTTGACCAAATGAGTGTGGTGACACTGATGTGATCTGCAAGTGGGATATGTGATATCTCATTGAACGTGACTCCGTGCAGCCCCTTTCTGCCAAAGGGAAACTCACGATTGGATATGGGTATATGTGTCCCTCTGACCTGAGGTCATCACGGTAGCTTGCAAGCAACTCCCTATGCTTTGGTGCCGGACTACCCGGATTTTTAATCCGGTGACGGAAGGTTTCTAGGTATAGGCAAGTACTTGTGGAGCAGTGATGGACCAAGATGGAATTGACCTGTCCAAACAGTTTGGATTGAATGTCTCGTAGTATCTCAATTTAGCAAATCCTCGACCGGGGTAGCCCTAGTGAAGAGTCATTAGGCTTGTGAGGTTGAGACACGTAGTGGACTGACTCTGTCTGGGTTGGTAGCCCAATCTCAGTCATCCTGAGCATTAGATGTCAAGGGGATGAATTATACGGTAACCATATGCCAGAGATTTGATAGTTTGCTCCCGCATCTTCGACCTATCCGGATGCCGGGACTAATTGCTAGATGCTTTCCTTTGCTAGTACTAGAATTGTTCTAGTGCTATCGTTTAGGTTCGAACCTATGAGGTCACAAGCCACAGAGGATAACTCTCTGATCCGGATATCGATTACAATTGAAAATCGTCTCGATTTTATGGTCACGGTATTTTTGAGCACTCTTTTTCCTTCTTGCCCTTGTTTGTGTCAACCAGAAATTGTTCCGGGCTGACCAGGACTGCGCCAGGAATTTTCTGAATCCGTTTTGAACTGATTCAGAGTTCATTATGGCCTCCAATTGGTTGTGAACCAATTGAACCCAATTCTTTGGGCTTAAACCAATTAAATTGAATTAAACCCCTTTTAATTGGACCGGTTTTTGGACCAAGGGATTGGACCATTTTTTGCTTGGATCGGTTTTGAACCGGTGTTCCTTTTACCGTGTAAATGTTTACATGTTGCTGGTTGTACCCCAAGCGTTGGAAGCTCAAATGACCAAAACCCTTCATCCGAATGTCGCTGGGCGTCTCTTCTCCTCCCTCCACCCGTCCTCTTTAATCCCTGTTTATTGGCTGTTTAATGGGTGAACAGCAGCTGCTGCCGCTTGGCTTTCCCAGCCTCTCCAACTCCCTTCTCCTTGCGGCTCTTTATATATTCCAACAGTCCCCTGTTTCAAGGTAAGTAAGTTTTTTTTTTTTTTTTTTACACCGTGCAATAACAACTAGGGAGTGGTTTAGCACTCTTTTTTCCTTCTTCCTTGTTTGTGTCAACCAGAAATGTGTTCCATTGGCTGTTCCAGGAGCGCCAGGAATTTTCTGAATCCGTTTTGAATGAAACATGCATCATTATGGCCTCAATTGGTTGCTGAAATTGACCCAACTTTGGGCTTAAACCAATTAAATTGAATTAAACCCCTTTTAATTGACCATTTTTTGGACCAAGGGATTGGACCATTTTTTGCTTGGATCGGTTTTGAACCGGTGTTCCTTTTACCGTGTAAATGTTTACATGTTGCTGGTTGTACCCCAAGCGTTGGAAGCTCAAATGACAAAACCCTTCATCCGAATGTCGCTGGGCGTCTCTTCTCCTCCCTCCACCCTCCTCTTTAATCCCTGTTTATTGGCTGTTTAATGGGTGAACAGCAGCTGCTGCCGCTTGGCTTTCCAGCCTCTCCAACTCCCTTCTCCTTGCGGCTCTTTATATATTCCAACAGTCCCCTGTTTCAAGGTAAGTTTTTTTTTTTTTTTTTTACACCGTGCAATAACAACTAGGGAGTGGTCTTCTTTTAGAGGCTAAGTGTTCCTTTTTTGAGAGCTCAAACCTTGCTTTCATTGAGTTCCTTGAGCTGGATTTGGAGTGTGTGAATGAGAGAAACAATGCATCAATCCCCTCTTTGAAGTGCTCAAAAACTGCTCTGCAGCAAAGAAAACATTGCTGTAACTTACTGTGACCATTGTTCCTTCCAGCGGCTAGCACCGCTCGTGGAGAAGGATCGGAGAATCCCGGGCATGTCTCCCCTCTAGAGGGAGTATCCCTTTACTCCTGTGAGCAAGAGGGTCAAGCCGGATTCGTTGCTACAGCTCCAAATGCAAGGAAGAAGGCTGCTATTTTTTAGTAGTAGAATTTTTTTGGCAGCAACTTGGTTGATTTTGTACACCCTATACATTGTGTTTTTCTTACAGATTTCGTTGGAAATCGAAGAAGACCATTCTCCCTTGCTGCTGCTTCGATTCGGGAGGAAAAGGAGCTCCGGACATCGCCGTTTGGTCGCTGTTTTGAAGAGCAAAAATAGAGCTCCCAAACGTCCAAAGGAAGAAGACAACAGGAATAAAGTTATTCCTGTTATCGCAGCTATTCCACAGTTATTCCAGAGTTATTCCAGGTGGAATAAAGGTATGAAAAGTTTTATTTTATCATGCATAATTAATTGTATTTATTTATATATTTTACAAATATTATATGCTTTGTTACATGCCTATTTTAATACATGCAACTTGAATAGATTAGGTTCTCGGCAGAGCAGTTTTTCGTTGCGTGATTTTTAAAATTGTTTTAAAATCCATTCTGCTCCCGTAACTGTTTGCATGCCTATCGTAGGATCTTGTCCAACCACCTGCTCCCTATTTCTTTCAGTGGTATCAGAGCCAGGTTACAGGTGTAATTTATTCATGTATGCATGAATGTAGATTAAATAGTTTAATCAATGAGTATATCAAATTCTTTTTGGAACCTAGTTGAGACCTTCACCACGACCGTGTATCTTTGAACGATACGGATCATCTGTGTTGGCCTTTTAGAAGGATCCTTAAAGGATGTAAAATTAAAAAATTGTTTTAATTTTTAGATACATGAAATTGGCATGTTCTTAGGCATGTTTTATATTGGATATAAAATTTGTAAAATATAATTGATGCATGATTTTTGTTATGTAAAATTGTTTTACATAAAGACTTAATTAAAATTATTTTAATTAAGAATTTGGCTTATTAAATTATTAGGATTATGAAATCTAATTTGACATGAATAAGCCATTTTGGGTTAATTGGGTCCTTAACTGGGTTAGACCTAGGTTAGTTGAACCGGATAAAAGAAGATTAATCAAAAGTTGATTAAGGTCCTTCCTTAGAACTATCTAATAGTTAGATTAGTTGATCCATTCATCTAAAATGGATCCAATTAGTGGCTCAGTGGATGCCCAAGTCTTTAGGCTTGTCTAATCGAGTCTGGTAAACCGACTGTGTCGAGGTAGGTTTGGCATTGTGATCATGGTTGTATGAGGCTATCTCTTTACTGGCCAACTTGGTTGGTGTCTAGGAAAGATGGTTAATGGCGGATACTCACCCATGATCTCACCTACCTGGCTAGTCGAGTCGACCAGAACTGATTGGAAAGCTCAATGACTTGAGTTAACCTATGTCACACAGGTTGATCGGTCTGGCTGATCTATAGGTGCCCATGGATCGTTTGTTCATTTATATCAACCCTCCTGGAATTTGATTGATTCAGTGGGAGGATGATCCATGTCCTTGTCTTTTTCTTCTGTCATAACTAAAAATCCTCTAAAATTATTAGGTCCTTAAAAAGACTAAGTCAAGGTGTTGACAGTGTCTTAGCCCTCCATTAAGTCAGTTAGAAATGTGTCCACTGCTTGGTGTGCATCGGCAGTTCCAAAGAACGGTGTACATCCGACGACTGGAATTTCTATCTGATCGATGATGGTTCAGTGCAACCTCCTTAACGGGACCAGGTGGGCCGGCCAAAGTCCGGCTTGGTCTTTAGTTAGCTGGAAGCATTGGATTTGTCATTTTAATTGTGGACCTAACCAGAGACCCGCAATATGAGGCCCCAAGGTCGATTGGGGTGTTCTCTAGGGCAAAATGAAATACTGAAAATTGTTTAGTGAAGCAATAGGTTTACGAACCTACCTTTAGGCTCGTATGGGTGAGCCGGCCAAAGTCGGGCTCATGCGAGGCCTATTGGATTTCAGTACCCACTTGAAAAAGTGTTTTCATGGATTGGAGTTAGAGGCTACCAATCTTAAAAAATAGTGGGAGAAACCTTTAGACTAAAGTCCAAGTCTTTTGGTTAAAATTAATTCATACACTAATGTGGTCTTGTTTATTTTCAGATGTCTTCTAACTTATCACTCCGGTCACTTCTCGACAATGAGAAGTTAAAGGGTCACAACTTCGATAGTTGGTATCGAAGATTAAGAATCGTTCTGGAGCATGAACAGATCCTCTATATGATAACAGATCTGGCACCTGAAATCCCTCCTGCTAATGCACGGAGTGCGGTTAGAGATGCTTATCTGAAGTGGGTCTCTGATCGGACTACTGTTCGTTGCATTATGTTAGCGGCGATGAACGACGAGTTCAGTCGCAAATTCGAAGAGGCCGAACCTGATGAAATCCTTCAAAAGATGAAGGAATCCTTCGGCACCCCGGATGATATAGAACGGTACAAAGTGTCTTGTGCCATCTACAATTCCAAGATGCCGAATGGTGGTTCAGTCACTGATCATGTATTGTACATGATCGAGTTGATTGAAAAGTTGGGCAAACTCGGATGTCCCTTGCACGAGCAGCTCGACAAGGATGCGATCTTGAATTCTCTTCCCTCCTCCTATCTTGATTTTCTCGATCATTACATAATGAACAAGCCTGCAGTAAACTACCATGGTCTTTTGGGGTTGCTGCAGACTTTCAAGAAAGACCCCAACTGAAAAAGGGGGTGGTGAATTTAGTGGGAGGAAGTAGAGGTCGTCATCCCTTTAAGAAAGGGAAGAAGAAAATTAATAAGAATGGAAAGAGGTGCAGAATGCTCCTGGCCCTAGTCAGACCAGGAAGTATAAGGTTGATTAGTCTTCTGTAGAGTGCTTCTATTGCAAGAAGAAGGGACACTGGAAGAGGAACTGTCCTCTTTATATTGCGTCCCTTGATCCGAACAGGCCGAGGAAGCAGAAGTCTGCTGAACAAGGTATTTATATGATAAACCTTGTAATTACTCAATTGTTGATACTGCTAACAGGGTATTGATACTGGTAGTCCAATTCATGTTTGTAATTCGTTACAGGGACTTCAATTAGCAGAAGATTTGAAGATGGAGAAGAATTTCTGAGTGTCGGGAATGGAAATCGTGTCCAGTACTTCGGAGTCCTGCGTCTTGTCTTTGAGTCTTGTACTATCGAACTAGTCGACTGTCACTATTGTCCTAGTTTCATTATGAGCATAATCTCTGTAGGCCTTTTGGCCAATTATGGTTTTGAACTATCAATAAAGGGATATTTTTGTAATGTTATTCTGAATAACTCTGTGATAATGAAAGCTAGATTAAATAATGGCATATATGTATATCTGTTAGTATAATGTACACTTCTAGCAAACGCCCAAGGTTAGATAATGTCAACGATTTGTATCTTTGGCACTGTAGGCTAGGTCATATTAACCAAAATAGGATAGGATAAACAAGACTCCTGCAAGGAGAGATCAGTGATTTTGAATCACTGCCCACTTGTGAATCCTGTTTACTTGGTAAAATGACCAAATCACCTTTTCCAGAAAATGTGAACGAGCTACAGAACTTCTAACTCTAATACATACTGATGTATGTGGACCGATGACAGTTAGTGCCAGAAGAGGATACAAATATTCATTACTTTTACAAATAACTTTTCAAGGTTCGGTTATATCTTTCTAATGAGACATAAGTCTGAATCGTCTGAAATGTTCAAACGATACCGTATTGAAGTAGAAAAGCAAACTGGAAAAAGTATTAAAACTCTTCGATCTGATCGAGGTGGTGAATATTTATCTGGTGCTTTTTTGACATATCTTGAGGAGAATGGAATTCTCTCTCAGTGGACTCCTCCAGGAACACCACAGTTGAATGGTGTGTCCGAAAGAGGAATCGAACCTTGTTGGACATGGTTTGATCCATGATGGGTTTTGCAACTTTGCCGCTATCCTTTTGGGGATATGCGCTTCAGACAGCCTGTTACTTATTAAATGATGTTCCAAGTAAGTCTGTTGTCTCCACTCCGTATGAGATGTGGACTGGACGTAAACCCTCAATCTCACACCTTCGGGTCTGGGGTTGTCCGGCTTACGTAAAGCATTTAGACTCAAACAAACTTGGTCCTAGGTCTGATCGATGTTTATTCATTGGTTATCCTAAGGAAACCAAAGGGTATTTCTTTTATTTGGAGAATGAACAAAAGGTGTTCGTTGCTCTTAGAGCTATCTTTTTGGAAAAGGAGTTACTTGGAGAAGGAACTATAGCGTCTAAGATTGAACTTGATGAAGTTCAGCCAATAGAAGAACCTGCACACTCTAAGGACATCGTAGAACAGGCTGTGATTGAATCACACCCAGAACCCATTAGGAGATCCGGTAGAATACCGCGTCAGCCGGACAGATACTACGGTTTCTTGGTCCGGGACGATGATCCCATTGAGCTCGATGAGAACAATGAGGATCCGATCACTTATATGGATGCACTTCAGAGATCAGACTCTGAGGCATGGCTTAGAGCCATGCGATCCGAAATGGAGTCCATGGAAATCAACAATGTTTGGACATTGGATGATCCGCCTGAAGGAATAAAACCCATCGGGTGTAAATGGATCTTCAAATAGAAAAGGGGCGCAGATGGGAAGGTAGAGAACTATAAAGCCCGTCTGGTTGCCAAGGGGTATCGTCAGTGATATGGTATCGATTATGACGAGACTTTCTTCCCTGTGGCTATGCTCAAATCCATTCGGATCATACTTGCTCTGGAAGCATATTTTGATTACGAGATCTGGCAGATGGATGTCCGAACCGCTTTCCTAAATGGGGAGCTAGAACAGGAGGTGTATATGATACAGCCTGAAGGGTTCATATCCACAGATGAATCAAAATTATGCAAGTTGCAGAGGTCCATCTATGGACTCAAGCAAGCGTATCGAAGTTGGAACTTACGGTTTGATAGGTGTATCAAATCATATGGCTTCATTAGGAACGAGAAGAACCGTGCATCTATAAATGGGTTAATGGTTCTGTGATTGTATTCCTAGTACTGTATGTTGATGGCATTCTCTTAATCGGGAATGATGTCGCAGCATTACAAGGAATAAAGGTCTGGTTATCATCTCAGTTCTCCATGAAGGACTTGGGTGAAGCTTCTTACATACTAGGTATGAAGATCTATAGAGATAGATCTAAGAAGCTTTTGGGATTGTCCTAGTCTACGTACATTAACACCGTGCTGAAACGGTTCAGCATGGAAAATTCCAAGAAAGGCTATCTTCTGATAGGTTCTGGAATTACTCTTTCCAAGAAAGATTATGCGACAACTCCTGAGGAAAGAGAGCGCAAGACTAGAGTACCTTATGCTTCTACAGTAGGCTCTATCATGTATGCTATGACTTGTACTAGACCAGACGTGGCATACTCACTAGGAGTAGTGAGCAGATACCAGTCTGACCCAGGTGAGGCGCATTGAAAGGTGGTTAAGTCCATCCTTAAGTATTTTAGAAATACAAAAGATCAATGGCTGATTTATGGAGAACCTGACTTGAAACTTGTGGGGTACTCTGACTCCAGTTTCCAGTCAGATAGAGATGATAGCAAGAGTGTGTCAGGGTTTATATTTACCCTGAACGAAGGAGCGATCTGCTGGAAAAGTTCCAAGTAGCCAACTATTGTAGACTCGGTATGCGAAGCAGAATATATTGCAGCATCAGATGCAGTAAAGAAAGCTGTATGGTTGCGGAAGTTCCTTGGAGAGCTAGGGGTGGCAGCTTCCTTAGATGGCCCTGTTCTGGTGTATTGTGACAGCTCTGGAGCCATTGCTTAAGCTAAGGAGCCTAAAGCTCATCACCGCACCAAGCACATTCTGCGGTGCTACCACCTCGTACGAGAGATCGTAGTACGAGGAGACATCAATCTTCTGAAGATCGATGGAAAAGAAAATCTGGCCGACCCCTTCACTAAAGCCCTCGGAATAAAAGAGTTCGACTATTGTAAATGGGAAATGGGTATTAGATACTCTTCTGATTGGCTTTAGTACAAGTGGGAGTTGTTGGGAATTGTGTCCCAAAGCCAATCGCCTGGGTTGTAGGTGGTTATGCTGAGTATTGTATTCATTTTATGAATTAATAAAATATTTTTTTTGGTAGCTCATCACATATTGTATTTCCCTGAAATGAGCTCTTTCCATGTGATGAAGTCCTTAGGACTACATTGACTTCGATACAGAGAGGATGTATCGAGTGGTCCTTAAACCCGGTTCACAATCAAAGGATATATTATACTGGACGGCAATATATCAAGTATAGGTTATTGCAGTTCACATCGTTTGGTTGTCCTCTTGACCAAATGAGTGTGGTGACACTGATGTGATCTGCAAGTGGGATATGTGAAATCTCATTGAACGTGACTCCGTTCAGCCCCTTTCTACCAAAGGGAAACTCATGATTGGATATGGGTATATGTGTCCCTCTGACCTGAGGTCATCACGGTAGCTTGCAAGCAACTCCCTGTGCTTTGGTGCCAAACTAGCCAGATTTTTAATCTGGTGACGGAAGGTTTCTGGGTATAGGCAAGTACTTGTGGAGCAGTGATGGACCAAGATGGAATTGACCTGTCCAAACAGTTTGGATTGAATGTCTCGTAGTATCTCAATTTAGCAAATCCTCAGCCGGGGTAGCCCTAGTGAAGAGTCACTGGGCTTGTGAGGTTGAGACACGTAATGGACTGACTCTGTCTGTGTTGGCAGCCCCGTCCTGAGCATTAGAGGTCAAAGGGATGAATTATACGGTAACCATATGCCAGAGGTTCGATAGTTTGCTCCCGCATCTTCGACTTATCCGGATGCCGGGACCCATTGCTAGATGGTTTCCTGTGCTGGTACTAGAATTGTTCTAATGCTACTGTTTAGGTTCGAACCTATGAGGTCACACGCCATAGAGGATAACTCTCTGATCCGGATACAAATTACGATTGGGAATCGTCTCGATTTTATAGTAACGGTATTTTTGAGCACTCTTTTCCCCATCTTGCCCTTGTCAGCGTCAACCGAAAATTGTTCCGGGCTGACCAAGACTGCGCTAGGATTTTTTTGAATCAGTTTTGAACTGATTCGTAGTTCGTTTCGGCCTCCAATTGGTTGTGAACCAATTGAACCCAATTCTTTGGGCTTGAACCAATTAAATTGAATTGAACCCCTTTTAATTGGACCGGTTTTTGGACCAAGGGATTGGACCGTTTTTTGCTTGGACCGGTTTTGAACCGGTGTTCCTTTTACTGTGTAAATGTTTACATGTTGCTGGTTGGACCCCAAGCGTTGGAAGCTCAAACGACCAAAACCCTTCATCCGAACGTCGCTTGGCGTCTCTTCTCCTCCCTCCACCCATACTCTTTAATCCCTGTTT